>OZ035983.1:37265000-39765000 GCA_964035005.1 Erebia palarica
CTCAGCAATTAGGAATATGACGCAGAGAGAGAGAGACATCTCGATGTGTGGTGTGAAATCGTTTCCGAACGCTGTAAAAAAAAACTCATGCTAATGGTATCCGTACATGCTAGTTGTATGTGTTGTTCCCATCTTAACTGCGTTAAAAATGACAAGGCATTAGAGTAATAGCTTACATCATGTCTTGAAGGAATTACCAGTCTATTTGTACAGTTTTAGCTGTTTAGTGTGTACGCCCACCGGCCGTGTCGCGACCGTGACCGCAGTGCTACGCATAAATGTCATTATTTGTGAGCGCTATGGCGATCGTGTGACCATAGCTTAACGCGAACATGGGACATGTTTTATATATCTTAATTCTAATGGAACTTTTCTTGTTGATATTGCTTGCTGGGTTAATAATGCGGTGGGTTCCCACGTGCTTCCGCATATGAGTCGACGGTGGTGCATATGGTTTTTGTTACGATTATTATCAGATGTTAGTGATAATAACAGGGACCGACGGCTTAACGTGCTCTCCGAGGCACGGAGGAAACGAAAATGCCCAATTCAGCCTACCAAATTCGGTCACCCATCCAGTTACCGACTTGACTCTATTTTTCTTATCAATCACAATCGACTGGTATGCGTATAGGCCACTCGTCCCTCATTTATCTATCTATCAAAATAAAAAAACGAGTGCTTTAGACCACACGACTGAAGTAAAACTTAGTAACTGGTTATGAGAGAAAGAGAGAAAGAAAATGTGTGCACGCACCTCTCTCTTTTGCCCCTATAGTAATATACGAAACGTAACTTTCTCTTTCTATCTTCACTAACTTATATCTCCCTCTCATCTTCCGTTCGCTTCGCCCGATCACACTTTTCGTAACGCTCTCGTCACACATTCACCAGCTTACTCCCCAAGTCAAGCGTGCGTAAAGAAGTTTTACTTCAACAAAATCAAATAGTTTGGTCACCCTAGCGTCTGCTATGGGGCACCACCGCCTACGCGCCAGGGCCGAAATGCCGCTCTATGTCATTATTTGTGAGGATGCGATGGTGTCACTCCCACGCGTCTAGATCGACCGGAGTTGACTGACCTGATCGCTATAACAATGCACCTGAAATCACTGATAGATACATTTAAATAATCCATACTATCACAGCATAAGTATACCTATATTCATGCAGTGAGTCGACCAGTGGCGAATCCTCTATAAATGTTAAAAAAAGTAATTTAAAAAAAACAAAAAACCCGACTGCTTGGACACCAAAAAGTATAAAACAAGATGTGAATTTCATTATTATCAATTTACATAGTATAATACTTTTAATGAAATAATGAACAAAATAATATAGCCAATTCAGTATTCTCACAGCTCACGTTTTATAATAATATTTTTCTCTCATAATTAATTTTGTAATTATTACGAATTATCAAGGCGCGTCGCACGTCCATTAGCTAATATTAACGTGCGACTGCGCCTTGATAATTTTTAATAATTACAAAATTAATTATGAGAGAAAAATATTATTATAAAACGTGAGCTGTGAGAATACTGAATTGGCTATATTATTTTGTTCATTATTTCATTAAAAGTATTATACTATGTAAATTGATAATAATGAAATTCACATCTTGTTTTATACTTTTTGATGTCCAAGCAGTCGGGTTTTTTGTTTTTTTTAAATTACTTTTTTATTTTAAACTTTTTGGTTATTTATGTTGTTTATTTACCTACCTGCAAGGTAATCCTAATAATATTATTGCCGTAATGAGAATCAGTACTTTTGTATTAATTGTATTTTTTATTTATTTAAACTATTAGATTCCTTAATTTAGATTTACTAACGGTTTATTGACTCTTATTTAGGTAGGTGCCAAAACTATATTGATATAACTATACCTAACTTTAATTTTACAGTAGGTAAATGACAATATTTATTAGGTACCTATTATGTAACAAAATTAATATGTACCAATTAAACAATTTATGAAAACGCGTAAAAATTTTTTAATTTAAGCTTCACAAGTATAGGCTTGCGAAGCTTAAATTAAGAAATTTTGCGTGCGAGCGTCCTGATGATGCTATCATTAGGACGCTCGCACGCAATTGTCGTCAGTCGTGCGCGGTGCGGCTGTAGTTCGTTTTACCACAAGCACCCCAGTGATCAGTCCCCCTTCGACCCCAATGACCAAATCACTACCGACAATGCTCCCTACTTAGGGCTACACACAAACACCAAACATAGCGTCTTCGCCGGCGAAGACGAGGACCCCGATATCTACGATATCCACGTCACCCGGACGTGGTCTTAACTCACGGCTTCGAGGGCGTATGGACTAATCTAGTCCAACCGACCTCCCATTCATCCCAACGTCATCCTAAGCCGTGGTCCGAGCCTCACAGGAGGCGCCCTTAGGAGGACGTTGCCCCCCCGATGTCATCGAGCGTTAGGGCTCTTTTCTCGGCGACGCCTAGCGCTCGTCAACCCCCCAGTACCGCTGTAGCGGCCAGTAGGGCCTATTCAGTATATTCAATCCGAAAAAAAAAGATCAGTCCCCACCGCACCGCACCGCACTCCTCGCGGACGCGCTTCCCGCGAGTGATATTTCTAAAAGACGTTTATCCGCCTGAAGTGTTCTGTTGCATCCACCACCACTACAGCCTATGAACGTCCCACTGCTGGGCACAGGCCTCCACTGTCATACTCATAGGAGAGAGGGAATTAGGAGCTTAGACCCACCACGCTGCTCCAATGCGGGTTGGCGGGCTTTAACGACTATTATCATGTTAGTGATAATAACCGGGACCGACGGCTTAACGTGCTCTCCGAGGCTCGGGGGTGAAACACAGCCAACTTCCAACTCCGGGCTGGCACTGAGAATTTCATAATTGAAAAACCCAATACCTAACAATTTTTATGCCCGACCGGGAATCGAACCCAGGACCTCGTGATCCACAGTCGACTACGCTAACCGCTAGACCAACGAGGCAGTTAATGTTCTGTTGCATGATAAACTTTATTTCTATGATATCTCATAAGATATTCATCTAAATTGAATGGTGTAAAGGACAATTTTTGTCTTAATTAAATACTTAAGATGAGTAAGATATTTTTTTTGATAAGGAATTAACGATCAATAACTATGTTGGTAAAAACACCTTCGCAAGCAAAGCACTGTTTTAGACCAAATTTGAAAGTCATAAAAATGGTTATTGTGAGTCAACCTTAAAAGATAGTTATATGCTATCGCGGACTTCTATTTAGCACTTTTTGAGAGGAACGTTTCCACCATACAATGTTGTCGTGTAACTTTAACGTTTTAGGCAGCGCTCGCCACGTAAGCTCTCAGATGAGATGATTTTTTCCGACTTAACTCACATTATTGCAATTTTCGTAAGGATCTCCAATTTTTGTGGAAATAAAATATAGCCTATTTTACTTGTTAATAATGTAGCTTTCTATAAGTGATATAATTGTTAAAATCGGTTGAGTGCTTTTTGAGATAATCCACCTAGTTTGATCGATATAGATGATATGAGTAGGAACTTTAAACATTTCCTTTGAAAGCTCGTAAATCCTAAATTATCATTTAAACGGAAAACTGGTTTATGGAACCTAGGTGTGATTTTAAAAGACCTATCTAACGATACCCCACTTGCCTATAACCTATCGAGTATGGACTTTCATTTATTAATTGGCTTCTAGTGGACGCCATTTTGTTTTTCTCAAATTCGGCTTCCGCTATGACACTCGGAAGATTAAGATAAATCTAGTGGTGCAAGTATTATCAAAATCGGTTCAGCCGTTTTGTCTGTAGTGCGACACGAAGGAATACACTAAAAATGAGCCTTTGAAACCTCGTAAATCCTAAATGATCGTTAAAATGAGAAAATGATCAAGGCAACCTAACTATGATTTTGCAAGACCTGTTCATCGATACCCCACTTGCCATATTCTATCGACTTTTATTTTTTAATTTGTTACATTATGGCTCCTAGAGGCAGCCATTTTGTTTTTTCTCAAATTCGGCTTCCGTTATGACACTCGGAAGATTAAGATAAAGCTAGTGGTACAAGTATTATCAAAATCGGTTCAGCCGTTTTGTCTGTAGTGCGACACGAAGGAATACACTAAAAATGAGCCTTTGAAACCTCGTAAATCCTAAATGATCGTTAAAATGAGAAAATGATCAAGGGAACCTAACTATGATTTTGCAAGACCTATTCATTGATACCCCACACGCCATAGTCTATCGACTTTCTTTTTTAAATTTGTTACATTATGGCTTCTAGAGGGCGCCACTTTGTTTTTTCTCAAATTCGGCTTCCACAGTGACACTCTAATGATATACTCGGCATAATCTGGTGCAAGAATCATCAAAATCGGTCCACGCGTTTAGGCTGTAGCTGTCCTGCAAGGAACAAACAAACATATATAGACTGATGAACACATAACCCTGTGCGTTCCGCAGTCGGGTAAAAAGCCTGGCTTGCCCAAAATAAAAAACCCAAACTCAATATTAACTCAATAATTAATCGATCCGTTTAAATTACATGTTTAAATTTCGCGCGTTTTACAATCAGTCAGTTCAATTGCTAAGCCGACCGGTGGGCGCCGAGCGGATTTTTGGTTGTTTTCATACTAATAAGCTAATTGTTAGTGTTGCATACTTTTTTATTCATAAAGTAAGTCAATGTACAGTCGTATTCCAAGCTTCTTTTCGTTAGAAATGATGATATAAATAATTTAACTGGTGCTATAAAAATGCATCAAAATTCCCAAAAACTTTAGTCATTTCTTTTTTTAATTTCGAAAAACAACGCTTAGAAACTTCTTTGTCCCTCCAATTATTGGCAAATGAAATATCAAATCACATAATTCGCACATACCTAGAGCACAATGGTAGTGTACCTACCATTGCTGAAATATCTTAATTTTGTCTAGTAGTAACTCATGCCTTCTGTTTGCTTTGTTGAGCTCGTCAAGACAACATAAGTAAAAGTAGACGGAAGAATACATTGGGCAGAGGCTGGCTTGCCTACGTTTGAACCCTACGGCACGCCACTGGAGTCGACGCACATTGATATAATCCAGCATTAGACCCATAGTCATACAGTGGATCGACGCTCATACAAATGACAAACCCGGCTTTTAGCACTTAGACGAAGGTACGGTATCCATATGATATCTCTATCAACTAGACTGAGAGATATAGTGGACAGTAGACGAATCTGAAAATTATTTTTGGTTCCCGCTGGGACTCTTTAATTTTTCGGGATACAAAGTAGCCTATGTGTTATTCCAGACTACAATCTATCTATTTGCCAAATTTCATCCAGTTTAGCCGTTCTGGCGTGATTGAGTAACAAACATCCATCCATCCATGCATACGTACATACATCCATCGAAACTTTCGCATTTATAATATTAGTATAGATTGGTAGGAAACTGAATACAAAGTGAATTTTGTGTTAAAAATACTGCCAGTTTCTTGCGTTTCTTCACCATCCCCCGCAGCGTTGCTCCTACTAACATTTTTATGGATTCGATTTTAAGATAATATGAGTTGTATTATATGAAACATACTGCTACCGTTACGTTACCTATAGTCAATACCTACAATGATTCAGTTACAGCTAAACTGCTGTAATCGAATGTAGGTACAGGTAAATGTGGTGAAATGACGTCACGTCATGAACGAATGATGTCTATTCAAGGACGGACACGATTAGCTAGGTTACGTTATTACATTGAGAGGAATCCCCTGTCATCGAGGTTAGTTGGTTAGGTTGAGTGTCGGCTCCAAACGAGAGGCTCAGGGTCCCTTAGCGCTTCAGCGGGTGGTGGAGATGGCCATGCTCGGAGTGCTCCTACTAAGGACTGAAACAGTAACCGAAATAAGGGGTTTAAACACTGTTTTTTGAAACTGTTATAAAACAGAAACACTTATAACGGAAACAGAAACAATGCTGTAACCCAATCAACCCTAATAGGGTTAGGAACGCGTTCTTCTCAATTCGTTGGACTTTACACACACTGACACAAAATGGCCCTGTTTTTCTTAAAACAATTGCAACCATCGATGCTTTCACCTTAGGTTCAAATTTGAATACGCGTCAACAGTAAATTTGGCAACGTCGCTATTCCGGTCACACTTTAAAACCCTTTATTTCTGGTACAGATTCGTTTCTGTTAACAGAATTAAAAACTCATTCAAAAGGGTTATAGCTTCGATTCTGTAACAATTGTATTTCTGTAACCTTTATGAATCGGTTTTTCAGCCCCTGGCTCCTACCACAGTACGTCAACAAATTAATAAATAAATAAACGTTTTGTTAAGCGGACCTTTTGATACTGGACATTTTAGGACACTGGACATTGTAGGACTGAACGTAACAGGTCACTTTAGTATACCAGACAATCCAGGAGACTAGATATCGTCTAGACAAGAAAAGATTTTTATTGACCCACACATTCAGGCCAATTCTGTTGTACACCATCTCAAAACTAAAATGACAGCTCTGTTTTTATTGCTATCTCTTTCATAATACTCCCTGCGGAAAGGGGCACTACTAGATTTAGGCCCGGACTCCACCAGAGCGGAGATGTACGGAGATGTCTGAAGCGGAGACGAGAAGAGATGTTTTTCAGCTAGGGTGTATCCACCGAAGCTGTGTGGAGATGCGTACTGGCTAGACTGGAGCGGAGATGTGTACAGTCTATTTGAAGGGGCAGCGTAAAATTAATAAAACATACCAGTCACGACATTTCAACTTTGCTATCAATATTTTCACTGTTGTATTTCACAAATTTCTTCCAGTTCATAATATACTCAAAAGTAATTCAATTCAAGCATTATGAAGCTAATTTATCAATTGTCTAGCAAGAATCCCAAAATGAAAACAAAGACTAATGACCTAATGGGTGTTTGACATATACAAATAGAATGATTCCATAGAGATGTGACATGAAAAATGAACCATAGACTGAATGATAGGAGCGGGCTTAGTCGATTGTAAAAATCGAAAATCGATTACGACATTCTATGATTATGAAATTACCTTGTCATATTGATGACAATATTATAATTAAACCTTTTACTAACATGTTATCACTAACTTGATAATAGTCATTAAAGCCCGCCAACCCGCATTGGAGCAGCGTTGTGGGTCTAAGTTCTAATTCCCTCTCTCCTATGAGAGTCAGCTTCGACGTACGACTGGAGTTTACATTTTACGAACGATTATAAAATAAATGAGGGTAAATGAACGCATTTTATATATCACTGAAAGCATGCTTGATACATTTATTTATATTAGTAATTATTGGAACGAACTTCCTTATCGCGCGTTGCGAAAGGGGGCTAGACGGAAAAAATTAAGACCAAAAGTTGTAACGACACTTTTTGCTATAGTTGTAACTTGTAAGCCGTGCGGCGTGCGCGTGTTTCTCTCTCTCTCTCTCTCTCTCTCTCTCATAGAAAGCAAGCCAGTTATTTTCGTTTCGTCTTTCTATTTCGCATTGAACAGTGTGGTGTCGCGACGATTATTTTTTATTAAGTATTGTGTATATTTGTTAATAATAAAAAAAATATTATAACTTAAAAAACAAAAATATTACAATTCCTTCACTAATTAATCGAAAGGAACTTCGTTCCATCTGGGTGTCCCTTGACACCTCTCAAATTTTATTTTATTATAATTTATATTCATCATAATACATTACATAGTCATGGAAACATAATCAAGTGTTACCATGGAAACATGTACATAACGTAATGGAGAAAGTTTGAATTCACTCCCCATAAATTTTCTTAACCCGGGCTTATTTAAGAAAATCTATTTACAATCGACTTAACCTGCTCTTGTCATTCAGTGTGAGATCTACAGAGAGAACTTTGACTTTGCTTAGACTTAAGACATGGTTAAAACGAGATAGATTTATGTTACTCATTTATGTCCATCTCGTTTTAATTCTGAAGTCTGAGCCAAGTCAAAGTACGCTCTATAGATCTCAGCATCAGTCCGTAGAAGCGACTGTATGTGGTAATCGATTTCAGAATGTATTCATTTAATCGTTCAGTCACAACTAGTCTGTCAATGTTTCCATCACTATATGTCCAATGACAATTATAATCACGTGATCTGACGCCATATTTGTTTACATGTTTTACTTTGCCTCGTCAAATAGACTGTACTGGCTAGAACGGAGATGTATGCTGGCTAGAGCGGGACTGAGTTGCGTAGGGTGAGCGTTGGATGTTGAGAAGAACGCGGCGCCGCTCACAGCACGCCGCTCACATCTCTCGTCTTCGCTGCTCGCCGCCGCCAGCTTGCGAGCCACAGCTCACATCTCCGCATCGATCGCGCCATACAAATATGATACATCTCCGCTCAGTGGTATCCCCTGAAGCTGAGCGTAGACGAGATGTGGGAATAACGAAATTCTATTTGCTTAAATCGCATCTCCTCTCCTCTCGTCTCCTCTCCGCTTTGGTCGAGTCCGGGCCTAAGAGCTGCCATTTTAGTTTAGAGATTGTGTACAACAGAATCAGCCCCATTATCTGAGTAAATTTTAACAAATTAACTTAAATAGTACTTATGTACTCTACTTAATTTAAAACTAAGTGTGGTCAATGGACCACCTCCTCAGCCTGTACCACAGCATGATAGGCATGTACCTACTATATTTAAGAAACGAAATATGAACTGTTTGGATCATATAATGTTAAAAACCAATAAAAATGATGTCACTCTCGTGCTTGACTGCTTAATAACAGATCATGCGCCGGTAATATTGTGCTGCGATCAGGACGCTTGTATTTCAATTATAGCAAGAATATTGCAAAACAATAACTTAACCGCGGTAGTTACAACTTTAGAGAACACAGACTTTTCCCCGCTACTAAATATAAACTCGCCGGCATATTTAGCGGAACATAAAAAAAAGGTCCATAATTAAAAAAATATGGTTTTATTTTAAAATCTACTTACTACACTTCTTTTGTTATTTAAAGTTTCATTTGTTTCACTTAAGATGAGATCACATTAAGAACAGATTTTGCGAGTAAAGGTTATTTGTGAAAAATGGTACATTTATGAACTTTTCATGTAACCGGGAAAAGTGAAATTTAATATTACAATAACAATTACTTAAATTAGAAAAATAGGTGATTAATATCGCGTATTTCCTCCACGTGCTCTTATTAAAGTTTCTACCCGTCTAGGCATACTGAGAATGATGTTATCGATGGTCTCCTGGGATAGTCTCCGCCATTCCTCAACTACGGCGATTCGCAGTTCTCCCACGTTGGCAGGAGCTGGAATTCTGGACTTAACTTTTCTTTTCAGCAAGTCCCAAACGTGCTCTATTGGGTTCATATCCGGTGATCTCGCCGGCCACTACATAACAGTGATATTCATATCATTAAGATAAGCTTGAGTTACCCGAGCGGTATGCGGCCGAGCATTATCCTGCATAAAAACAAAATCTTCACCGATATATGGGGCAAACGGTACGACATTTTCTTCTAAAACTTCTCTGATATAGCGGTCTGCAGTCAGACTCCCTCTGTCAATCACTACCAAGTCTGTGCGAACTCCCAAACAAATGCCCGCAAATGTATCGTTCTCCTTTGCATCTGTATATTCTTTGCCTGCCGGCAATTTGATTTAAGAGAATTCTGCACTCATCACTAAACAATACCTTACTCCATTGGTCCGCGTTCCAAAGTCGATGTTCCTGAGCAAAAGTTAACCTGTTTCTACGATGATTTACCTCGAGCCTTGGAGCCTTGGCGGGCACAAATGAACCCAAACCAGCTTCTTTGAGCCTTCTTCGTACCGTACGCTCACTTACGGTTACACCCCGCACTGCTTCTAACTCATGTCGGGCTTGGGGGGTTCCTACGTACACGAAGCCGAATGAAACGATCATCCCTACTCGAAGTGCGTCTTTTTCTGCCTTGTCCTGCTCTTCTCACATAAGTACCGGTCTCCCTGAACCGTTGGATACTGCGATGGATCGTTGAAACAGGTCGACGAAGATCTCTGGATATCACTCTGTAGGTTTGACCATTTCTTCGCATTTCGAGTGCCCTGGCAATCTCCGTTGGGGCTAAGTCAGGCATAATTCAGTCATCAACTCCAGAAAGATAGGCGATTAAAAAAACTAACAAAAAACAGTATTTCAATGAAATTTTAAATCAAACTCAGAAGGAAGAAATACTCGAAGTTCGCTCCAGATAATGTGTATTTGAATAAAATTAAAACAATTGCATAAAATATGATGTTCAGTTGTTTTCTTAATTTGAAAATATTTCTTTTTAAATTAAATGACGTATAAACCAGCCACCAACCTTATATGATACTGATATCAAACCTTTTTTTTATGTTCCACTAAATATGCCGGCGAGTTTAGAAGATCCAGAAGCTGGAGCTCAAACTGATAAATATTTTATCTTCTGCCGTTGAAAACCACACCCATGTCATATAGATCCCCAAAAAAAATCGAATTATAAAGCCTTGGATAGCTAAAGGCCTCTTGCGTTGCATGCGCCACAGAGACAAATTATTTCGTAACACCAAAAAGAACCCTAGTGATGAAACTCAAAAGAACATATACTTTCGTTATAGGAATTTCTGCAATAACCTCATTAAAAAGTAAAGCGTGAATATGAGCAAAATCAATTTTTACGAAACAAATACAAACCTGAAGCCACATGGAACCTTATTAAGCGAGCTGCAAATCTTAACTCAAAAAAAATTATAATACAGAACTCCTTAAAATAGCTAGTGATAACAATACTGCTGTTAACGATGTCAATAAATTTTTTGCTAGTATCGGTGAAACTTTAGCTAATGCAAAAAATTCCAACAGTAGTAGTAAATCATCAATCATTGATCCATGTTTCCAATCCATAGCACAATCAAATTCTATGGTACTTTACATCTGTAATAAAGAAGAAGTAGAAAGGATTATTATTGGACTACGTGGTGGTTGTGCTACTGGTTGGGATAACATTTCCTGCTCCTTATTAAAACAGGCCAGACATATTCTCTCACCCATTCTGGCGCATATCTTTAATATCTTTTTTTCTAGCGAATTCTTTCCAACAGTTTTTAAAAAGGCGGTTATAACCATGGGGTTATAACCGCTATATGGTTACAAGAGTGGGGACAGAGGCAGTATAAATAATTATAGGCCAATTGCCATCCTTTCTTACATATCCAAACTTTAATTTTTTTTATAAATAGTCGCCTTGTTAATTACCTTAATAAATACAATATTTTATCAAATTGTCAATTTGGATTCCGAAGTGGTAAATCTACAGAGCATGCTATTCTAGAACTTACGAGTATAATAACAGGCAGTTTGGATAGGAAAGAGAAGGTCATTGGAATATTCATTGATATGTCAAAGGCTTTCGACACAGTTTCTGTCCCTATTCTAATTCGTAGGTTAGAAGAAATCGGTGTTAGAGGAATAGTTCTCAAAATTTTTAAAGACTATCTGAGCAACCGTACTCAAAGTGTAAAAATTGGCAGCTGTATAAGCCAAGAAGAAATCTTGACTTACGGCGTTCCTCTCAGGGGAGTGTTTTGGGTCCGACACTCTTCCTTATATATTTAAACCAATTATGTAATCTTAACTTTCCCCTTGTTAAATTAGTAGCGTACGCTGACGACATGGCGATAATTATTCGGGGAAAAAACCTGGACTGAAGCACATTACACTAACGCAGAACGGGTGTTAGAAAAGGTTATGATGTGGCTTTCCTCAAATTTACTTTCATTGAACGTACAAAAAGCAAATTTATCACGTTTTGTCAAAAAAAAAACTCTCAGCCTGATGAATCATTTTTGATTAAAGTGCATAACTGTGGCTTAGACCTTGTTAACTGTGATTGCAGTAAAATGAACCGTGTTGACACAATGAAATACCTAGGAATTATTATTGATAGCACGCTTACCTGAGCTCCACAAATTGACAAACTAGTTGGTCAAGCTAGGAAAATGATATATGTATTTAAAAGTCTCAAACCTATACTTGACGCAAAAACTTTGAAAATTGTTTATTTAGTACAGTCTTAGTACAGTACTTTGGTACAGTCGATCCTATCGTATTGCATTACAAATTGGGGTAGTTGCGGAAAACCCCTACTTCTACGACTAGAGCGAGCTCAAAGGGCTATCCTAAAAGTGATGCTAGGGAAGCTTATTCTCTTTCCAACTAATGGGTTGTATGCTTTATGCGATGTGCTCACTGTGAGACAGAATTACATACTCCATGTAATATTACGTAAGCACAAACAGCTACACTTTGACCCCACCTTACAACATCGCAAGAGAAGGTCTGATAAAGTGTGCCAGATCAAACCTTGCAGAACTGATTTAGCAAGAAAGCACTTCTGTAATGCTAGCTCAATAATTTATAATAAAGTTAATTATCACTTAAAAATATACCCTGAAAACTTACGCTCATGTAAAATACTTACATCTAAATGGCTTAGAAAACTCTCTTATAGTGACACAGAAGATAGTGTAAAATTGAAACACATACATGAACAAGATCTTTCTCTCTCTCGCGCGCGCGCACGCACACACACACACACACGCTCACAGAAACACACACACAGTTTCACTTTACCTTTATTATGTTTTCATTATGATCCTAATGTGTAATTCTCATGTAATTGTTATCTGGAGGTGGCCGTTAGCAACTGCAACACAGTTCAAACTAACGCAGTTGTTATCGTTCTATAGTTTTTAAGGCTCCGATGTAATTTTGAGAAATAAATAAATGAAATATAACAATACCATTAAAAAGAAATTGGGAGATTAGATGTCGGTGAATTTAGCAGAGCAAGTGCTAGCAGATCAAAAATAAAAGAGAGTTCTGTTCGCCTGCAGATGAGTTCTATAGTTCCTGATAGATTTTAGAGATAGTTCTGGCGAGTTTACCTAAAAAACGCCGGTTGAAAAAATGATCTGCTAACTTCCGGTAGCAGATCATTTTCTACAAAATCAAAAATTAAAGTGAGTTCTGTTCGCATGCGGCTGAGTTCTATAGTTCCTCATACTTTTCAGCAATAGTTCTAGTTCTTTAATCCAGAAAAAAGTCAATTGAAAATAATGATCTGCTACGGGAAGTTAGCAGAGCATCTGGCAGACCATAGAATTCACAGAAAATAGAACTGTCGCTTCAGTGACTAGAACTCCGCGGTTTCTGATAGAAGGATAAAAGATCTATAATATCCAGGACGAAACTTGCCTGGAACTCTCATAAAACTTCTAGCAGAGCATAGAAGAAGAAAACAATATTTCCTCGAAATGAGATAAATACATAGGAGAAGAGTGAAAAACATCATCGAAATGAGATAAACACTACGTTTTAAAAAAATCACTGAAACTAGAGCTCTCCCCTAAGAGGCTAGAACTCCGCGCTTTCTGATAGGTGAATAACAGATCTATTGTATCCATTACAAATTTCGCCTGGAACTCTCATAAAACTTCTAGCAGAGCATAGAAGAAGAATACAATATTTCCTCGAAACGAGATAATCACTACGTTTTAAACAATTCACTGAAACTAGAACTTTCGCCTAGGAAGCTATAACTCCGCGCTTTCTGATAGGAGAATAATAGATCTGTTTTATCCAGTACAAATCTTGCCTAGAACTTTCATAAAACTTCTAGCAGTGCATAGGAGAAGAGTGAAAAACATCATCGAAATGAGATAAACACTACGTTTTAAAAAATTCACTGAAACTAGAATTCTCGCCTAAGAGGCTAAAACTCCGCGCTTTCTGATAGGTGAATAACAAATCTATAATATCTATACCAAATCTTGCCTGGAACTCACATAAAACTTTTAGCAGAGCATAGGATAATAGTGCAAAACATCACCGAAACGAGATAAACGCTACGTTTTAAAAAATTCACTGAAACTAGAACTCTCGCCTTAGAGGCTAGAACTCCGCGGTTTTTGTAAGAAAAATAACAGATCTCTAATATCCATTACCAATCTCGCCTAGAACTCACATAAAACTTCTAGCAGAGCATAGAAGAAGCATACAATATTTCCTCGAAACGAGATAATCACTACGTTTTAAAAAGTTCACTGAAACTAGAACTGTCGCCTAAGAGGCTAGAACTCCGCGCTTTCTGTTAGGTGAATAACAGATGTATAATATCTATAACAATTCTTGCCTGGAACTCACATAAAACTTCTAGCAGAGCATAGGAGAAGAGTGCAAAACATCATCGAAACGAGATAAACACTACGTTTTAAAAAATTCACTGAAACAAGAACTCTCGCCTAAGAGGCTAGAACTCCGCGCTTTCCGATAGATGAATAACAGATCTATAATATCTATACCAAATCTTGCCTGGAACTCACATAAAACTTTTAGCAGAGCATAGGATAATAGTGCAAAACATCGAAACGAGATAAACGCTACGTTTTAAAAAATTCACTGAAACTAGAACTCTCGCCTTAGAGGCTAGAACTCCGCGGTTTTTGTAAGAAAAATAACAGATCTCTAATATCCATTACAAATTTCGCCTAGAACTCACATAAAACTTCTAGCAGAGCATAGAAGAAGAATACAATATTTCCTCGAAACGAGATAATCACTACGTTTTAAAAAGTTCACTGAAACTAGAACTGTCGCCTAAGAGGCTAGAACTCCGCGCTTTCTGTTAGGTGAATAACAGATGTATAATATCTATAACAATTCTTGCCTGGAACTCACATAAAACTTCTAGCAGAGCATAGGAGAAGAGTGCAAAACATCATCGAAACGAGATAATGATGGAAAGTGCCTAGCAGAGTCCCCGCAGTGGCTAGGCCAGATATCTTAATTGATTATTGTATACCACAGAAACTCCGTTTTTCACCAGACATTTTATTTTCGAATAACATATTTAAAATCACGACAACCAAAACACAACAAGTCACTATGTGACAGATTACGAATAATAGCCAGTAATAGTCTACAAGAAGTATCAACCTCCAACACGCACCCTTAATCTGCCACATGTGTACGCACCCTTAAGACTAGCAAGTGTACCTACATCCACACTTAAATTGCACCAAGTCACAAGTACCAAAACATGCACAAGTGTGTATGCACCTTTGTACACGAGTGTACACAAATACATTGTACTCGACTGTTCCCATATCTACACCTTACATAAAACCATGGAAAATAAACAAAACAGAGATTACACCATTATAAAAACCTAAACATATTTGTACAATACAAATACAACATATCAAAAACTTAAGTTATACCACTTTCACTACCCGCCCTCTTAATGGGTAATCTCGCTAAAGCTAACTTTATCTTGGGGCCTGACAGAGACTTTGTCAACATATCTGCCAGCATTTCTTGTGAAGACACATATTGTACCTCTACCGCCTCATTGGATATCGCTTCGCGAACAAAGTGAAACCTAATATCGATATGTTTCGTCCTATTATGGTTCATCTTGTTTCTCGCAATATGATGTGCAGACTGATTGTCATTATAAATGACTACAGGTTTGTCGCAACTATCATTTACTAAACTCTTTAACAAACTCCTCAAATAAATCGCTTCCTTTGAAGCTTGGCTAAGACCTATGTACTCTGCCTCTGTAGAGGACAGAGCAACACACCTTTGCTTGCGACTCTCCCACGTTATTAAACTATCGCCTAACATAAACATTAGACCCGTAAAGGATTTCCTATCATATGACCCACCCCAATCCGCATCCACGTAGCCAATAAGTTTTAATCTACCTGACTTTCGGAAAGTAAGCGCAAAATCAGACGTCCCTTTTAAATATCTTAACACCCGTTTAGCACACTTAAAGTGAATTTCATCGTAACACGAATTAAACTGTGATAGAACGCTAACGGCATGCGCGATATCTGGCCTACTATTTTGGGCTAAATAGTTCAGACATCCTACCAGATTCTGATATGGCAACCTACAACCGGCATCAGAAGCCTTTTCCAGTCTAAGACCAGCTTCCATGGGGGTAATGACTGGTTTACAATCCGTCATTTTAAATTCCTGCAACACGTTAATAACATACTGTTCTTGATCAAGGTAAATGGTGTTTTCATCCCTCCTAAGTCTCATGCCTAAAACATGTCTAGCTCGACCTAGATCCTTGACCTTGAACTTTTTCAATAATCCGGCCTTCAACTTTTCCTTTTCATTTTTGTGTAAAGAACTACAAAAAATGAAAATATCATCAACATAAATAACTACAACTATTCTATCTTTATCCCCTAACAACTTTTGGTATAAGCAGGGCTCTATCTTCGATTGCTTGAAACCTAAGCTAAGCATCTCTCGGTCAAGTTCATGAAACCAAGCATTTGACGCTTGCTTCAGACCATATAATGACCTATTTAACTTGCAGACCTTTGTCTCCTGACCCTTGACGACAGCACCTACAGGTTGCAACATATAAATATTTTCCTTTAGTTTACCGTAAAGGAAAGCAGTCATTACGTCCCACTGATCTATATCCCAATCATATTCTACAGCTAATGAGAATAAAAGTCGCAAAGTCGAGCTCCTAACCACCGGAGAATAAGTTTCGTTATAGTCTACGCCACGTACCTGAGTAAATCCCTTCGCTACTAGCCTAGCTTTGTACTTTGAGACCTTACCATCGCTATCTCGCTTAATCTTAAAGACCCATTTGCATTGTATCGGCTTCTTGTCACTTGGTAAGTCGACTAGCGTCCAGGTCTGGTTCTCCTTCAGCGATTGCAGCTCATCGTTCATGGCTTTCTGCCATAGCTCACGATCAGGCCTAGCTAGCGCCTGCTCTACAGTCGTCGGATCGCCGTTAATTGCCGCGAGAGCGTTGATGCACGAACTTGAATAGTCGACCGGCTTCCGTGCACGCAGGTTGTATCTCGGCTCGATACTCGTCTCAACACTCGGCTCAGTACTCGTTCCAGCGTTTTCAGTACTCACTTCTGAATTCGTAGCGGATTCGGTACTTCCTATATCTGCATCCTGAAAATCATCTTCACTGTTCGAGTGAACATCAGGAGCTACATCCAATATCGCAGATTCAGTTCGTTCCTCCTCTATGGACAAAGGAACAACTGCGTTCTTCGTCACATTCGTACCATCACCAGGAAACACGTTTTCCAAGAACTTAACATCTCTAGCAATAGTTATCTTGCCAGTCTGTAGATTCATCAGTCGGTAACCTTTCGTAAGCTCACAGTAGCCAACAAAAATCAAACCTTCAGTCTTCATGTCGAGCTTTTGCCTTTTCTGCTTCGGTTTCAATGCAAACGCCAAACATCCGAAAACTTTTAAATGACTCAAATTTACTTTCTTACCAGACCAAAATTCTTCAGGTACTTTATTCGTGACCGCCTTTGTAGGGCTTCGATTCTTCAAATATACCGCGGTACATACTGCCTCAGCCCAAAACTTCTTGCTTAGATTCGCCTCACAAAGCAACGTCCTTGCTTTTTCAATGATTGATCTGTTCGCCCTTTCAGCTACGCCATTTTGTTCGGGTGTATACGGAACCGTCGTTTGGTGCTTTATACCAGCTGACTTGAACAATCTGTCGAAGGCATGGTTACAAAACTCAGTACCATTGTCAGATCTGAGGCATTTTATCGACTTACCAGTCTCTTTCTCTACTTCCGCCTTATACTTACAAAATGTGTCGAAAGTCTGACTCTTATTTCTTAAGAAATAAACGTGCGTCTTGCGCGTGTAATCGTCGATAAACAGCAACATGTATACAGAACCAGCAAACGATGGCTCTTCCATTGGACCGCAGATATCCGTGTGTACTAACTCAAGAATCTGTTTTGCTCGTGTGCCTTTGTTTTTGAACGGGCTTTTACATGTCTTACCTTTTATGCATGGAATACATGGCTCAATGCTTTGTTTACTGTCGAATTTCATACCAGTTACCAAATCTCTCAATATCAACATGTTATTTTGTCCTAAATGCGCCAATCTTCTGTGCCATAAGTTTGACAGAGGTTCATTTGACAATATAGCGTTGACGTAGTTTACGTTTTCATTCAACTTGAAAATTCCGTCAACTTCATTGCACGTCGCAACTATTTGTCCGGTTTTATTCCTGATAGTGCAACCTCCTTTGCCAAAATTAACCGCGAAATCATTCTTAACAAGATCGCTCACTGATATCAAGTTCAAAGATAAACGAGGAACATGTAGAACATTTTTCAATGTGAAATCTTTACTTTCTCTAACTTTTGGCATAGCATTTCCTCTACCTTCAACTGGTATTTCATCTCCATTGGCCACTTTAATTGTCAAGTTACCCTTAACTTTCTGATAGTTACATAACTTTTTCGCATCGTAAGTCATATGGGTCGAGCATCCAATATCTACATACCAATCGTTTTTGACCTTGGTATCCGTCGTACTCATGCACACATTGACGATACCGGCATTCAGCTTCTTACACTCAGCTGCCTTGTGTCCTTCTTTGTGGCATTTGAAGCACTTGCGCACTGGTTTACGAGCATTGTTTTTGGGTACCTTATTCTGTTTAGAGGCAAGGGCTTGCTCACCAGCTCCAGCTCCAGCTGTTTCAGCTTGTCTATTAGCCTCCTGCAGCAGTTTAGTTGTAATCTGCTCTAAGCTAATATCCTTTCCACTATTATCCACTGCCATTATCATCGGGTTGTAGTCTGATGTTAATCCGGCTAGCAAAATGGAAATGATCCAATCGTCTGAGACTTTCGCGTCTATTGCAGCCAATTGTTGTGCTATGGATAGTACCTTTGAGACGTATTTCTCCATACTCGGAAAGTTTTCCAACTTACATGACCATAATTGACGCTGCAGTGATATACGTCTACCCCAGCCTTTATCTTCGTATGCACCACACAGCTTGTGCCATACCTCATGCGCGGTCTTCAAATTGTAGACATTCGAAAAACATGAAGGCTCCAACAGTAGACACATGGTAGTACGCGCCTGTCGATCAGCATCTTTGAGTTCTGCAGTGACTTCCTTGGCTTCTACAGCCACCCACCAGTTTTTACATTCCAGGTAGTTTTGGACTTGGAACTTCCAAACCGCGAAGCCATCTGCACCCACAAGCTTCCTTATTCCAAAAATGGAACCTGACGAGCTCTGGTCATCCGTCATCATCGAAAGTGCGTATTTCCCAATTTTACAATTTACGATATCTGCAATTATCTGGGTCCTGGGCCCATAACCTGATGGAAAGTGCCTAGCAGAGTCCCCGCAGTGGCTAGGCCAGATATCTTAATTGATTATTGTATACCACAGAAACTCCGTTTTTCACCAGACATTTTATTTTCGAATAACATATTTAAAATCACGACAACCAAAACACAACAAGTCACTATGTGACAGATTACGAATAATAGCCAGTAATAGTCTACAAGAAGTATCAACCTCCAACAGATAAACACTACGTTTTAAAAAATTCACTGTAACTAGAACTCTCGCCTTAGAGGCTAGAACTCCGCGGTTTTTGTAAGAAAAATAAAAGATCTCCAATATCCATTACAAATCTTTCCTAGAACTCACATAAAACTTCTAGCAGAGAATAGAAGAAGAATACAATATTTCCTCGAAACGAGATAATCACTACGTTTTAAAAAATTCACTGAAACTAGAACTCTCGCCTTAGAGGCTAAAACTCCACGCTTTCTGATAGGAGAATAACAGATCTGTTTTATCCAGAACAAATCTTGCCTAGAATTCTCATAAAACTTCTAGCAGAGCATAGGAGAATAGTGCAAAACATCATCGAAACGAGATAAACACTACGTTTTAAAAAATTCACTGAAACTAGAGCTCTCGCCTAAGAGGCTAGAACTCCGCGCTTTCTGTTAGGTGAATAACAGATGTATAATATCTATAACAAATCTTGCCTGGAACACACATAAAACTTCTAGCAGAGCATAGGACAATAGTGCAAAACATCATCGAAACGAGATAAACACTACGTTTTAAAAAATTCACTGAAACTAGAACTCTCGCCTTAGAGGCTAGAACTCCGCGGTTTTTATAAGAAAAATAACTGATCTATATTATCCATTACAAATCTCGCCTAGAACTCACATAAAACTTCTAGCAGAGCATAGGAGAAGAGTTCAATATTTCCTCAAAACGAGATAATCACTACGTTTTAAAAAATTCACTGAAACTAGAACTCTCGCCTAAGAGGCTAGAACTCCGCGCTTTTAGTTTCGTCCTGGATATTATAGATCTATTATCCTTCTATCAGAAACCGCGGAGTTCTAGTCACTGAAGCGACAGTTCTATTTTCTGTGAATGTTTATTCTATGGTCTGCCAGATGCTCTGCTAACTTCCCGTAGCAGATCATTATTTTCAATTGACTTTTTTCTGGATTAAAGAGCTAGAACTATTGCTGAAAAGTATGAGGAACTATAGAACTCAGCCGCAGGCGCACAGAACTCACTTTAATTTTTGATTTTGTAGAAAATGATCTGCTACCGGAAGTTAGTAGATCATTATTTCAACCGGCGTTTTTTAGGTAAACTCGCCAGAACTATCTCTAAAATCTATCAGGAACTATAGAACTCATCTGCGTGCGAACAGAACTGTCTTTTATTTTTGATCTGCTAGCACTTGTTCTGCTAAGTTCACGGACACGGAGATTAGTAGGTGATCCAGATTAACCGAAATAGCTCGAAGCTATTAAGTTCGGGGTTTGTTTGGCCTCCCTCGATTTTTTTATATCTCTATTTTTGCAGTTTGTTACATAAGGAATACGCCACTCCGTAGGGCTTCAAAAATTCCACACAAACTCCCAATAACTACCTTAATCTTGCGAAGGACTTCTACAATGTTCACAGTATGACATGCGGTTGGATTGACGTCACACAATCAAAACAATGACGTCGATACGAGGAACCGTTGACTAGGTTTCATCATTTAACGTAAACCCTATACCTACTATGGTTGGGGTAATTGAATTACGAATTATATTGTACCTATTTGAGGTATTTATGTGACGTTTACGTGGGCGGTGATAGCCCAGTGGTTTAGACAGCTGGTTTCGGGTATTCGTGGTTTCGAATCTCGGACACGCAGCTCAAACTTATTGGGGTTATATGTTCGTAATAAGCAATTCAATATTAGTTTCTTTAAATGTTAGAGGAAAACATTGTTAATAAGCCTGCAAAATTTGACAATGTTGTCAAAAGTTGTGTGAAATCTACCACTTCGCACTTGGCCAGAGTAGTAGCTATGGCGTATTCTCCTCAATCTGTGCGGAGACTCGTGCTCAGTAGTGAGCCAACGTTGGGTTGAAATGATGTTGATGGTGATAAGTTATTTAAGGCACACTTGATATACTTTTCGGATACTTGTTCAGAAATAGCTTCATTAATAAAAAAAAACATGGGCTCTTTTCTGACAGCTAATACTCAAATAGGAAATCATATCATTGATATACAATACAAGGATAGTCAACGTCTTCTAACGGCAATGAAAAGGTTTGTTTCCTCACAAATTAGGGAAAAGTTATTTAGGAGCCCATAACCTTCAATTAGGCAGGCCCTAGCAAATCATCGGCTTATGACATTCACCGTAGTACAATAATACCCCGCGCCTTTGAATAGACTTTGAAGCCCGTACCCACGCGTGGCCTTCACGGACCAGTCGAAGAAAACCCGCAATTAATTAGAGAAAAGTACTGTACAAGTCCCAGTTTAAATGGCAATTCACGGCGTGGTTTACTTAAAAAACTACTCGTCCTTTTAAAGTCACTTGGGAACTCCTCGGCTTCGGCTCGTCCTTCCAATAGTTCCAATATTACTCAGCCGTGAATCTCAGCTTTATTTCCGATCGGGAATAAAGCTGAGATTCACGGCTGATGATTCTAAAGTTACTATAAAGTCATGAATCATGTTCGTCGGTTGTGATGATACGGGTAGGTTCGGTTGGTTTTTTGCAATTTGTCCTTATGACGCAACTTCTATTGCGTATGTGACCACAATTTGGGCCGCAGTTACGACCTACGGATATGTTTCTGAACTGATAATTTACGTCATCGCGTAATATTACGAGTTTTCTTCTGCGTATTTCCAAATTACTATAGGGGACATAAAAAAGTATAGTCCCCTCCTGCGACACCTAAGAGTTAATAATTTAATTTAATAAGTTAATAAGGAAGATTTATGCGGTGTATTGGTGGTGCGATACTTGGTTATCATCGTAACGCCTGCTTCCGTCCAACACCCAGTGTCACACTGAATCTACCAAACTTTACTCGCTGCAGACTACGTCAAACAAAACATAATCTTTTTTTGCAAGATAGGCTTGCGCTTGACGGCAGTCATACTTAGTACAAAGCCATGATCAGAGGCCCAGTTGTCTAAGCAAATCGTAATCAATCGACAGGCTAAAATGTATTACTCGAACTGTTTAAGGAGTTCGTATATTCTTTTTGACGTTTAGGCCTCTATGAACCCCTTAATGAGGTCGGATTACACGTTTGGCAAACGATTACGATTACAATTGTCTAACATAATCCGGGGGTTGGTTTAGACTCAAGGTTGAAACGCGCTTGCCTAGAAGATGCCTATTTAGTCATGCATTGAAGGTGGTATTACATGATATTTCCTCCTTTTGCGGCGAACACTGCTTTATTGCCATCTCTTTCCTTGTACAGTGCATAAATCTTTCCTGCTCACACTCTTTACATCGTTATTAGCCTTAAATGTGTTGCCAGTGCCAATTTGTGAATTGCAATGAAATGGTAAACCATACATAACTCGATGCGAAGACCCTGATGTGACGACTGCCGACCGCAGACCGCTTCCAGTAAAAGGTTTCGCGGGCTTTTCTCGAAATACGCCGACCGCGTTCCCACACATCCAATAGCACTTACTGACATAAACTTGGATGGGATGAAGCATTATGTGAGATTACTCGAGATGTGTTAACGTTATAGACATCCATATCCGCACTTCCATTAGAAATATTATAAATGCCTAAGTATGTTTGTTTGTTGGTTTGTCCTTCAATCACGTCATAACAGTCCAACGTATCGACTTTATATTTTTACATGGTATAGAAATTGAGGACATAAAGAGTAGTGTGGAATGGAATCGTTAGATTATTTCTATCGAAATGAAAGAACATTCTATTCTACATAACAAAACTATAAAAAATAACTGTATAACAAAATTCCACAACCTATTTTAACATAAGTTTAAGAAATCCATTAAAAGTATGCTCCTGGAAAAGCTTATTATACCTACTGTTGAAGATTATGTTGAATGATAAAAGAGCATGGATGTGACTCGCTCCAGAAATGCTTAGGACTGCAGTTACAGTATCTACTACCTACACATTGATGTAATTGTAAATTATTTTTTTCCAAAGAGCAACCACCGAGTTTCTGGTTCTTCTCGATAGGAATGACATTTCGAACCAGTTGTAGATTCACTCGACTATTCAAAACCACTTGCCAAAATCAATTTGAATAAAAAAAAGATTTGTTTTTTTTTAATTTAACGTATATCAAGAAGTTAAGTTCCAACTTCCAAGTCAACAAAACCTACCAGTCCATCATGATTAAATAAAAATGATGAAATGATTGTTTCGTGGTTCCAGGTGCAGCGGATCATGCTGGAGGACCACGAACCGCCCATGTTCACACAGATCATGGAGTTCTGCGCAGATGTGCACACGTGGCTCAACGACGACGCGCGGAACGTCGCCGCCGTGCACTGCAAGGCCGGCAAGGGCAGGACAGGTCAGTTGGCTTCTGGGGGGCTACTACTTACTACCTGCTGCTATAAATTCATAGCACGCTACGGGCTATACACTATTAAATATGTGGCTCAACGATGACGCGCGGAACGTCGCCGCCGTGCACGCCCAGGCCGGCAAGTGCAGGACAGGTCAGTTGGCTTCTGGGGGGCTACTACTTACTACCTGCTGCTATAAATCCATAGCACGCTACGGGCTATACACTATTAAATATGTGGCTCAACGATGACGCGCGGAACGTCGCCGCCGTGCATGCCCAGGCCGGCAAGTGCAGGACAGGTCAGTTGGCTTCTGGGGGGCTACTACTTACTACCTGCTGCTATAAATCCATAGCACGCTACGGGCTATACACTATTAAATATGTGGCTCAACGATGACGCGAGGAACGTCGCCGCCGTGCACTGCAAGGCCGGCAAGGGCAGGACAGGTCAGTTGGCTTCTGGGGGGCTACTACTTACTACCTGCTGCTATAAATCCATAGCACGCTACGGGCTATACACTATTAAATATGTGACTCAACGATGACGCGCGGAACGTCGCCGCCATGCACGCCCAGGCCGGCAAGGGCAGGACAGGTCAGTTGACTTCTGGGGGGCTACTACTTACTACCTGCTGCTATAAATCCATAGCACGCTACGGGCTATACACTATAAAATATGTGGCTCAACGACGACGCGCGGAACGTCGCCGTCGTGCACTGCAAGGCCGGCAAGGGCGGCAAGGGCAGGACAGGTATGTGTGCTTACTTCCAGTTTTAACATTGCTAATACGATTGATCGACGTGAGAGCTCACCACAACCAGTGTAAGCGAATATTTTCGGTGAGTTACGAATCCGCCATCGAATGTGAAAATGACGTTATTCTCGCATTTTGAGATGTCAATCTGTGTGAAAAGTAACATTCAGAGTACCAAAATAGCAAATGACAGTAGACATATCGTATTTTTTGTACATTTGGTGAGTTATAAACTCGATCTGTCTCATCAAATTTCACTTGGAATGGGAATGACTCGGTGACTTTTTGTTCACCATGTTTCCGCTTGAAGCGCTGGCTGTAGATGTATGGAGGATGTCATTTTCACCTCACTCTAGTGAGACTTATTTCAAATTCGATCAATTTCAGAGTAAGGGTACAGTTGGCTTCTGGGGGGCTACTACTTATTACCATATAGAGTTGTTCAAAACTGCTATAAATCCATAGCACGCTACGGGCTACAAACTATAAAATATTAGCATGCTTTTAAATACGCTATGTTATGACGCGCTTGTTATAAGGAAGCGTGTGGCAGGCGCGATATGTCTTGCAGCAAGCTAAATGTCGTAGCGCGCATCGGCCAGCGGCAGCGCGCTATCGGCAAGCGGGCGCCACTATAAGTGCTACGAGGCGCCGCGCGCGATCGCTTAATATTCATAACGCCGTAGCGTCATGGCGGCTCCTCACATAACACGTTATCCGCGCTATGGAACAACAGCGCGCTATGACACTGCGCTACGTTTTATATTAACCACCTGTATAATACCATAGCCTTGGATGAAATAGACACGGGATAGGAAACGTACAAAATCAATTTCGACTAACTTTTGCGGGGCGAGGGAAGAGTGCCTTGTCATTTTTCTGTCCAATTATTGACACTAGTTTATGAATAAGTCGATCACTTTGACAACACAATATCATAATTAGTGGCGAAACTGCTACAGTTCGTGGCAAGAGGGGTATATCCCTTTCAGAATACTTCCAGCGGAAAGAGGCATCATTATGTGGCGGTCTTCGCAGTCCGCACATAATCCAATAGATGGCATTACTAGTACGACCACGAAGAGCCCAACTCACGGTTACGAAGCGTTCTCTGAATTACGCTATATATACGACCTCCAGAGATGAACGGTCGGACCAGTGGTCCCCGAGCACAACACTCGCTCGGAGGATGATCATCCTTTGTTACGGTACGTACAATTAAATTAAGAATTGTCATTTTAGTTTAGTTTAGAGATTATGTTAAACAGAATTGGGCATACTGCACGTTTAGCCAAGTGACTTCATTTTTAATCCAATGTGGCGGAGTACAAAATGACGTCACAATAAATTCAATATGGCAGATGATTAAAAACTAGTTAAAAAAAAATATTTTATTATTCAAGACATATTCCACTACTAGTTAGCCTCCCACCAGACCAGACCAGGGAAAATTCAAAAACAATATATCTCCAAGTGAACCCTGCAGATTGAACCCAAGACCTTCCACTTCTAGGACAAGTTAGGCGTTTACCACTGCGACAGGGAGGCAACTTTTATTGGATAAAAAACTCTTTTGTAAAGCTTGTTGCTAAGGTGTTCATGACGAGGAGCAATGATAGTATAGTATTGTATTTTCGCTGAGTTCACCGTTCACAATTCAATGCCACCTCATTGTGTGCATACACATGGCTAGGGTTGCCAATCATGCCTACTGTTAAATTTGTATTAAATAAGTAAATACTTTACTATTTTACTCATTAATATTAAGTTTCTCTGCCTGTATGTCACATTTTTATGACCAATCCGTTTAACCTTTTCACGTTTTCATAAAAATATGAAAAGAGCAGCTGCTGAGCTTCTTGCCGGCTCTTCTCAGTTAGTTTTTCGAACCGGTGGTAGAGTTTTAATATTAGTCTCATAAGTGACACAAGTTGTCCTACGTGGAATAAATACTTGAATCATTTATCATAACAAATTTACTCACACCTGGAAACGGACTTACAGGCTAATTATCCCCGGGAAATTAGAATTCCCATCTCATTTAAAAACAAGCTTTATGTATTTAATTAAAAAACGAGACTTCCCTGAAAAAATAATTATTTTCAAAACATTTATAACCACTGTCACTCGGGACGTTGTAAGGATTCTAAAGATACCCCATAAAACCAAATCAGTTAATGCATTTAGGAGTAATAGTGAAATAAAGAACCTCACATAGTTACACAATTGTTATGAACCCTGAAAATATTACACTCCTTTTTTTGGGCAGTTGTATAAAAACTAAAAACTAAAGCCACGCGGACAAAATCGCGAGCACCATCTAGTAAAGCTAAAGAAACTTAAAAAATAATTTGGTTAGTGCACTGCACCTACTGATTCTCAAATATTTTTTAATTTTGTAAAAATTTTATTATCTTACGACACTTTCAAAGAATAGTTGTGAAAGTTTTGCGAAAACAGCGAAAACATATAAAATACTGTATTTTTTTCAATTAAATTTCTTGAATGTAAAGTTGGCACCCCTACGCATAGCTAACAACAAAACAGTCAAATATTTCAGGTGAGGTCAAACATGTGCAGACCTTCCTCATAAGCATACGAATGCCTGAATAAAAAGTAGGGTTGCTGATCTAATATCGATTCGTACACTCGAATGTCGATCGAAAGAAATCAATCTCTACAGCCTTTTCAGTTCAGTAATACTTTTTGACGATCTCCCTGGCGCAGTGTTGAACGCAGTCACGTGCAGACTGCGGAGGTCCCGGGTTCGGGTCCTGACCAATTTGAATTTTAAATTTTCCCTAGTCTGGCCTAGTGGGCGTGGGTGGCTTCGGCCGTGGCTAGTTAGCACCCTTTTTTCAAAGGGTGAAATAGACACAAAAAACGGATAAAACGCGTGGCTCTTGCTTTTGATATACTAAAGTTAACAAGTCATGTAGTGTCGTCAAACACGTAACAACATAGTTACAACGAAAGAATATTTGAAACTTAATGATGCCCGTGATTTCGTCCGCGTAGATTAAGTTATTTTGATTCCCGCGGAAACTCAGTAGCCTATGTCCTTTCCCGGGATATAACCTATCCCTGTACCAAATTTCATCAAAATCGGTTGAACAGATAGGCTGTGAAAGCGTAGCAGATAGATATAAACTTTTACAAGTACTTTTGAATCGTCAAGTGAATCTACCACTGGTTTGGAATGCCATTTATAATATTAGTGTGGATTAGTGATGTACCGGATCGTTAAAACTGTATATCCGCGGATACGGATCTGGATACGGATATTTGGTGTCAAGATCCGCGGATACGGATACGGATTTAACTTTTATACTCTATATCGGCGTCGGTGCGCGTGGCCTTGAAACTCACTACGATAAATGTTTGCAATTTAGAGGTGCCAAATATTTGATTTTAACCCTTAAAACGGCAAGCCTAAAAATTTACAAAAAACATTTGTTTTATGCATTTTCTTGGTTCATGATGACTTCTGGACTTAGGGAAAAATATTTAAAAAAATATATGATTTTACATTTTCGAGAAAATTTACGGGTCCCACAGGATACGATTCCGATTACTCTACGAAAGAACGATACTCCCTTACGGGTACCGTAGTGTACGTTGCCGAGTAGACTAAGACATACTTAGTTTAGAATAAAACTTAAAAATTAGAAGAAAAAACGTATGATTGTTTTAGAATTAACGGAGAGTTTCGCTATTTTTACTCGCTTACCACAAAACACAAACTTATTACAATTATATAGAATAAACCATAGCTTTTCCTTCATTACAATAGCGATATCGGGCATTTTTCTCTTGAATTTCCTGAAAATGACCAAAATAATGCAGACAAATGCTGTCTACAGGTCAATAAGCTATCGACTAGCCATAGAAAAATGATAAAGATAATCTAAAACTGTATCCCAATTTGTTTTGTGAAGTACCTGTAAATCTCCATCTATCACAGCTCTATGCCTGAATGCAGCTTTTATTCAGTTATAATTTAGAACTATTTTATTTTTTTACCTTTTTTGCTATTTTTGTTTTGGTTTAAGTGTAGTAAGCCCTGTAAATATCGAATTTTTAGCTACTGATGGAAAGAAACGACTGTATAGAATTCAGGGTGGATGTTAGCCTCTCAATTGTTTATCGAAGGGGATGGGAAAACTTCATAGATTATTAGTGTGTGAGGCACATTTTCATAGTTTATATATTAGGTCCTTACATATGAAATTGCCGTTTTGTCGTACTGGCCACTTTGATCTCAAATATCTCCTCTTTAGGAATTTCAATTTCAAATTTATACAGCTATTTACTCATGCTTTTGTGTTTCGAAAACCCCTATTCATTTGTTTTTTCCTCTTTTGGTTGTTTCTTTGCGTCACTCAGTTTACAAATTGAAAAACTTGAAATATCGCGTTATTTACGAGTACGAGTTCCATCGTGGTACCAGTGCTGCAGAAACGGCTCGAAGGATTAATGACGTGTATGGCGGCGGTGTCGCAAAATAAAACACAGTGCGTTTTTGATTCCAACGTTTTCGTTCTGGAAATTTCGACCTGCAGAACAAGCCCCGTGGACGGCCGGAGACCAAAGTTGATAATGAAAAATTGAAGGCTGGAAAGAAGTGACCTCATGAATTGAGTGCAGCAAACCGACAAACGCGCGTCGACTGCTGCGTTACATTACTCAACCGGCACAATAATGAAGGGATTTTAAATCGAATTATTACCTGTGATGAAAAATG
This sequence comes from Erebia palarica, assembly GCA_964035005.1. Classification (NCBI taxonomy): domain Eukaryota; kingdom Metazoa; phylum Arthropoda; class Insecta; order Lepidoptera; family Nymphalidae; genus Erebia; species Erebia palarica. Next base: position 37,294,265 of record OZ035983.1, read on the forward strand.
GATCCTGTACGATAATCGGAAACGCTAATCGCAATGACTGAACCCTGGCGAACCAGCCAAATCCTGCCCCAAGCGAAAATTGACTCAAAAAAAATTACTTGTGAGCATTTGGTGGACTAGTGCCGGTATCGTTCACTACAGCTTTCTTAAATCTGGCCAGACGATTACGGCGGATGTCTATTGTCAGCAACTGTAAACCATGATGGAAAAGCTAGCTGCTAAACAACCGAGGCTCGTCAATCGCTCTACGCCACTTCTGCTTCAGGACAACGCTAGACCACACACTGCACAACAGACGGCTACCAAATTAGAGGAGCTTCAATTGGAATGTCTAAGACATCCACCGTACTCCCCGGACTTTGCTCCAACAGATTACCATATTTTTCGAAATTTGGATAACTTCTTGCAAGGGAAAAAATTCAACTCCGATGGGGCAGTCCAAAGCGCCTTCAAAAATTTTATTGATTCCCGTCCGAATGGTTTTTTTAGTAAAGGGATCAATGAACTACCTACGAGATGGCAAAAGTACATAGATAGCAATGGTACATACTTTGATTAAATAAATATATTATATTTTTAAAAAATCGACTTTATGTCCCTCCCTTACAAAACGGCAATTTCATAGGTAAAGACCTATTATTATGTAATCGAATAAATGCCTCATTATAATCCCCGCCATATCCTTAAATTTCAAGATTTTCGTATGAAGAATCTTATGAAGGCAGATGAAGGTAGATCTGAGCTTATAACAGAAGATGAATGTGATTCTAAATTGTACTCACTGTCAGAAATCAAACTTTTATTATCAGAACATGCATTAATTAATGCAAATAAAGAAAACTTGCTCTAAGAAAAAACACCTACAGATAAAAAGTACAAAAAAATAGTGACACCATGATTTTAAAAGATTTGAATGTATGCTGCCAACTTGCCAAGAAATTGGCAACGTATCCCGTGGTACCCGTTACTCGAAATCGGTAACAACGACAACGGGAACCACGTGGCACATACACTTTTCTGAACCTATAATTTTATAATTTTGGATTGATGATCAAAATATGATATTGCAATCTATTATGTGACATTTATTATTTCAATTTATAGCGAAAAAAACAGCTAAATAGTGCAAAAAATAAAAAAAAAACGCTTAAAACTTAACCGTGCTGTTCCAACATTCTGTCGCCTTGACTCCATTTTGAATTTGAAGGATAGATTTTATTTGTACGAGCTCTAATTATTTTTTCTACAGATCTCAAATATATAAAAAAATTATCTATAGCGCAAAATAATCTTTCAGGTTGTTAAATAATTCTCAGATTTAAAAAGAAAGTAACGTATCTCAGGGTTCCCGATATCGATTTAATCTAAATGGAATTTAATCGTTTTTCATTGCTACCTAATCACCTATATATAGAATTTCATCTTTGTATTGAAAATTAATAAGGTAAATTATGTCTTGTGACTTGTCTCTCTCACTCATACTAGAGGCAGAGAGACAATAATAACGCTTTTTTGTCACGTAATATTTTCCAGCCCAGGTCCCCGCGTCCTCATCCTGCCAAAAATAACGATGTTCTAAATAAGATAGTTCGAGGCGCATCCTCTAAAAGTTTTTGTCAGAGAAGACTCGAGTCCATTCTGCGGGTGTGTCTCGCGCCTAATAGTTTCCCAAAAAACAAAGCTTCGAGGCTCTACGAATTACACGTAACGTCGTCCTTTGATGCCAGCAGCTATTGTGATGCAAACAAAGTACCCCCAAAAACCTGCCAGGGGGTTCAAATTTACAACCGTAATTGCGAAATTTCTTTACGTCCTTTAATTGGGGGGGATCGTAAGCGTTTCGGACAGTTTCGTGGCGTCGTAAATTTTGAAAAATGGATCTTCTAAAGCTATTTGCGCACATAAAATTTTGGTCCGCGGAACATTTAAGTTGTTTAACTCAGTTGCACGAAACAAATTCAAAAATGTAAGTGGTACTTAAACTAATTTAATCGCAAGAATTGTACAGTCTATTTGAAGGGAAAGCGTAAAAAATGAAAATAAAACATACCAGTCAAGATATTTCAACTTTGCTATCAATATTTTCACTGTTGTATTTCACAAATCACTCACAAACGTCTTATTTCCTCAGGTAAAACATTTATAGTTCATAATATACTCAAAAGTAATTCAATTCAAGCATTAGGAAGCTAATAATTTATCAAATAACTAGCAAGAATCACAAAATAAAAACAAAGAATAATGACCTAATGGGTGTTTGACATTTATAAATAGAATGATTCCATAGAGATGTGACATGAAAAGTGAACCATAGACTGAATGATAGGAGCGGGTGTAGTCGATTGTAAAAATCAAAAATCGATCACCACATTCTATGATTATAAGATTACCTTGTGATGTTGAAGACGATATTATAATTAAACCTTTCACTAACTTGATAATAGTCGTTAAAGCCCAAGCTAACCCGCATTGGAGCAGCGTAATGGGTCTAATATCTAATTTCCTCTGTCCTATGAGTGTAAAGGCCTGTGCCCAGCCGTGGGATGTTAATGAGCTGTAGTGATCAGTCTGGGAATTAAATTAGTTTTAGACTGATATTCCGTCCGTCTGTCTGTAGGAGGTCGAATCAGCTCCCCGATTGTTTGTGTAAGGAAATCATAATCGTTTGTCAAACAGATAATTCGACCTGTTTAAGGAGTTCAAAGATGCCTGTACGTCAAAAAGTATGTATGAACTCCATTAACAGTTCGAGTAAAACGTTTTAAGCTGTCAAATCATTTACGATTGAGCAGCAGATTTAGACAAATGGGGCTCTGGACTTCAGTCCAGAATTAGCGAATTCCAGTCCAGCGAATTTACCATGAGTTCGGTGTTTCAACACCGAACTCATGGTAAATTCGCTCCATGATTCAAAAGCACCTATTTGAATAAAACAGATTATTTGTTTATAGAAACCGACAGGGTATGGGTCTAATATAACTGCTTTACCCCTAGCAAGTTGGCCCGCTACTATCTTAGACCGCATCATAACTTACCATCAGGTGTGATCGCTGTCAAGGGCTAACTTGTAGTGGAAAAAATATCAAAGAATTTAAAATACTCGTATTGCTGCGTGCGACCCATTACGCCGCTAACAATGTGCGACAATTTCTTTACGACCCACGAGCACAATAATAATTGGCAGAATTGCCAGCGTTTGGGACTTTCACGCGGCGTCGTAAATTCCAAAAGGGATCCCTTATCCCGCCTCCATTTTAGGGTTCCATGCCTCAAAACGAAGAAAAGGGGCTCTTAGCATCATTTCGCTGTCAGTCTACAAAGCCTACAAAGCGTGACGTTATATGTAATTTATTCAAGACATTATTTATTCATTCAAGACTAGATGATGCCCGCGCCTTCGTCCGCATGGATTAAGGTGTTTCAATTCCCGCGGGAACTCCTTGATTTTCCGGGATACAAGCTATCACTGTACAAAATTTCAACAAAATCGGTTAAACAGGTGGGCCGTGAAAACGTAGCAGACAGACTCGTTCCAATTTATTATATTAGTATGGATATGGATGTAATGTCTATCAAGTGCTATCCTATAATACAAGAACATACTTGTACTACCTATGTTATTTAAATATTTAACTACATCAACATTTTTAAGTCAGGGTTGCGTGACTGGATATGCTGCGACTTTTCATACTGTAACCATCATTGTAACACATATTCAGACAAATAAATTCAATCATTCATTATGTCTGTCAAATCCCTCTTTCGAAGGAACTCATGGAGGTATTTTTTAATTAAAGAATAGACGTGCGCTTGACGACAATCATGCTTAATATAAAGCAATGATGAGGTCTAGATTAGAGCGCGCATGCCTAGAAGATGCCTATTCACTCTTGCCTTTAAGGTGTTTTAACTACAAGTTATACGCGGCAGGGAGGAATACATGCACTGGAAGGGTATTCCACATCCTGGCAGTTCGAATCAAGCTGAAATGTGATAGGTACTATTAAATCGAAACACTCGATAACTATTTTATTCATACTTTATTCGCAATTTACACACAAACATTGTACCGCCATCGCTTGACATTACAACATAGATTATTATGTCCCGCCATTACATCCCGCTCTCTCTCTCCACCGCTCCAATCGCCCGTCACGGTCGAGGGCGCTGTAGAGGAAATCAGACCATAGATGGACCATAGATAGATCCGCCAATTTCAGTCTAACAGTTCGGCCATCCTGCCTTTACTTCGCCCTCGAAGTTTACACCCGTCACACTTTGAACACTTAATTAATTGAACTCACGGTGATTGCTGATGCTACTCTGTCCATAGTCGTATTGATATTGGTCCTTATCGTATAAGGCTACACTTAAGGCACTGACTTCATAAACCTTCAAGTTCAGTTCCAGATAGCAATATTATATTTGAGGTTACAAGAGCATCAGTCTTCATCGCTTTTTATTTTCACATTACAAGACATCATCTAATAAGTAAGTACGGATTTATCACCCATGACACAGCTCATCATATTAGGTATTCTAGATAAGTTGACTCTGATGGATTTGAGTGCGGCAACATTCTGAAGCAATTGAATCGCCATATTTCACATACAACAAAAGCTTCCCAACCATGTACATTTGTGAACTCACTTATTCAGAAGAAGCTTCCCAGCATTACAGAATTTCGCTAGTTACCCAAGCACATAATATAAGTAATAACTTTCCCTTACTCATTTTGGTTAACCCAATGCAATTCAATGACAATTAAGCTTTAGGGATCTAAATGGGAAAGTAAGTTTAACTTTGTCTGATCTATAACATCATACATTTTCTTACACTTAACCCAAAGTTTTAATTCGATAAGGGTAATTCGTAACAATTTCAATATTCTCACAGATATTAGAATACCATCATTTGATCAAATGATAATTAGATTCTTATAGTCTAATGGTATTATTATACACCTATAATTCATTTTTCCTATGAGTATGAGTATACTCATGTTCACCTTGTTACTTTCCAGAATGGTTATTAATACCTACTCATTCATTACACCTAATTATACTTTCCTCTTTACACATGGCATAAATGACTTATACCTATTCTGTAAGCCTCAACCAGGCTAGCTTATGTTATGATTCACCCCAAGAATGTTTATCTGACAATCGGTGACAGTTAAGTTACAGAACTCACTAAAACTCGAAGACCCGAGCCACGTTCTCTATAAAAAGCCATTTCGTAGGTACACTTTGCACATGCTCCAACTTTTGAGCAAATCTCTACGTTCCTAATTTAATTTGAAATATTGAGATTTCATAAGCACCTTATTCCCACAGGAAGAATAGATTAACATTATACCGTGGCCCTGAATGGTATTGTTTTAACTTAACACATCAGGCAATTCAACTCAGATACTGATGAAGGCAGCTCTTGCCAAATTTCGACGCTTCGTAAAACCAACCTCAAATGTTGATACTATGCAATACATCATACCTTGGCATCTGCTTGGCCACTAATATCATTCTGATTTGTGCAGTAGTGAAAGTGTGGTGAAAACATATATATTAATATAATATAATATCATAATATAAATATAATATAATGTTAATAAAAATATAAATGTGTAATAGTGTACTTGGTTGTTCAATATTTTGTTTACTTTTCACTGTTCCTCCTCAATCTAATTCTGGAAGTCATATCACTTTCATCAATGAATATCCCAAGGAACATCATAGAACGAGTCTCTTTCCACGATAAGTAAATCTCTTTACACGATGTTTTGTTACATCGCTCAACCGATATAAATCGCGCCCCGTAACTTGACCCAAAATGGTGGTTGTCTGCGCAGGTACATTGACCTACAGGAGCATGCGCGGGGAGCGAGGGATATGGTAACGCGCGGCCCCTCGTGACGTACCTCATACCGCACTTCGTTTGACACCCGAATTGCGTTTCTGTGCATAGTTCAACTTACACGGCGGCTACAATACTTGTTAGCCACTCAGTACCTCGCATTATAACCATAGTTGAAATCAGTCAATACCATCTGCGCATTTTACAGACCTATTAAGCCTAAGCCTAAGACTAAACAGTATCATCAGCACTGCGCTTTCGCCTGATAAACAGCTGTTTTGCTACTTTCATACTATCATGCGACCAATGGCGAGTAATAGATTCAATAAGCCTGTCTAGCCCCGTGGGCAGGTTACCTAAGCTTTGCTTTATTTTGCAACTCTCGCTACAAGGAAATCGAAACGTAGCAGCCCCGCAAGCTAGACTTTCCAAGTCTACTGGCATCAAGGCCCCTGTTTTCCACACCAGCGATATATTCAAAATGTAGTAAAATATAAGAGGTACGGAATTAACTTACATGAGCGGTGAGCCCCACGGGCAAGAAGCAACCACATGAGTGATGCGGTCAATGTACATGAGCTCCATGTGTAACTTACTAGTAATTCACCATCTACTCAAAATCCGACAGGATATTCATCCCAGCCCCAGGGGCGCTAGTGTCCACACTTGAAAGTATATAAGCCCCAAAGGCAGCTTGTGTCCATTCTTGCAGAGGTATAATTCCACAGCCCCGAGGGCAAAGCCTGTCTCAGCCTTGAAGCATTTCCAATAGACCTGAAATTAACTTGCGTCAGCTCCGAGAGTAGTATTATTTATCTCAGCCCAGAAGGCAATGTATCCCTCAGCCCCGAAGGCAGGTGTCTTTAAGCCACGTAGGCAATGAATATCGGCCCCGTGGTCAAGATATGTCCGCCCCGAAGGCGAGGTGTGTTGGCCCCGAAGCCGAGGTTCATCGGCCCCGAAGGCAAGGTGCGTTAGCCCCGAAGGCAAGGTGCGTTAGCCCCGAAGGCAAGGTGCATTAGCCCGAAGGCGAGGTATGTCGGCCCCGAAGGCAAGGTGCGTTAGCCCCGAAGGCAAGGTACATTAGCCCCGAAGGCAAGGTGCGTTAGCCCCGAAGGCAAGGTGCATTAGCCCCGAAGGCAAGGTGCGTTAGCCCCGAAGGCAAGGTCCATTGGCCCCGAAGGCAAGGTGTGTTAGCCCCGAAGGCAAGTGCGTTAGCCCCGAAGGCAAGTGCGTTAGCCCCGAAGGCAAGTGCGTCAGCCCCGAAGGCAAGTGCTTTGGCCCCGAAGGCAAGTGCGTTGGCCCCGAAGGCAAGTGCGTCAGCCCCGAAGGCAAGTGCTTTGGCCCCGAAGGCAAGTGCGTTGGCCCCGAAGGCAAGTGCGTTAGCCACGAAGGCAAGTCCGTTGGCCCCGAAGGCAAGTGCGTTGGCCCCGAAGGCAATTGCGTTGGCCCCAAAGGCAAGTCCGTTGGCCCCGAAGACAAGGCGATACCCACAACGGCCAACTGCCCCTTTACTGAAAGGTAATTTAAATTATACTGAAGGCAGTCTGTGTGAAGTAGCCCCGCAGGCATGTGGTGTAAAACATGACGAAGCCCCGAAGGCATGTGATGATAGCTATAGGATTACTCCTCAGACATGTTCTATCAGCTGTGTGCCCAGCAAGCTGATCCGTTACGCAGTAGGCATACGCTATACGTACTGCAGCCCCTTATGGTATGCGCTCTGTCGCCCCAGAGGCGCATGCTATAATTTGCATTGGAGCCCCTTAAGACATGTGTTCTGTAGCCCCTTAGGCATGTTGGATTATCTGCGCTGTAGCCCCTTTAGGCTTGTTCTGAAACAGACCAGTATCCCCGCAGGCATATGCATGGACTGGCACTGAAGCCCCTTAGGCGTATTTCACCACTGTGCCACAGGCCCCTGTTAGGCATTTTCCTGAAACTGAATTGCAACCCTGCAAGTCTATGCATTAGTTTGTACTGAGGCCCCTAAGGCATGTTACATTTACTGTCCTACTGTGCAGCCCTGCCGGCATATGCGTTAATTTGAATGGAAGCCCCTTAGGCATGTGGCGTTTACAGTAAGTGTACCCCACTTTAGGTATTTAACTAAAACTGATCTGCTGTGTCCCTGCTGGTGCATGCATTTATTTGTTTTGAAGCCCCTTAGGCGTATGATATTTATAGTAAGTGTACTTCACCTTTAGGTATTTTCCTGAAATGGACCCATGGCCCTGCAGGCATATTTGTTTCTATTTTGTTTTTATCTTAACAAAAATCAAACCAAAATATCACAAATGAGTCACTCCCAAAAGAGTGTTATTTTCTCACATTATACAGCCTGTTCATCTCAACCATATGAATTATTTGCAATATTATTATTACCGGTTCACCAGTACCATTCCACTTTATTTTGTTTTCCTCCAGAGTAACATTTCAATATTCACATTGTCTGCAACAGCCAGGCTTTAGCTTCCAAATCCACAAGAAACAATTTTACTCTTCTCAGACCAGGGTTTGGAACCCTCGTAACTTTAGTTTTACAATACCGTTGTAAATTATCACCATCACGTCTTATATTCTGTATAGTTGACGTTCACCAAGGGTACTATGGAAGTACCAACTTTGAATAAATATATTTTGACTTTGACTCTTTAACTATGAAAGTTAAATCTCAAGTTTTGCATCATTATTGAAACTCCTTGCACCAAATAAGATGACTATAAAAAATCTCCTTGCACTAAAAGGCCTTTTACAAAATAGACAATCTCCTTTACTTTTAAACAAAAATCATAATTTTTTTTCCTTTTTTTTTTTCAAAAATGGGCATCCTCCTTTCAATTTTCTTTTTTTTTTTTTTAACTTAAATCCCTTTTGACTAAACAGTCCTCATCCATAACAATTAAATTGGACTTTACCATACTTACTTGGTTCATTTTGCATTTATTTGCTTACATGGCTTCAAGATATGCGATAGTCTTCAATCAACATAGACATTATCCATACCATTGTTATTCAAGGTGCAGGTTAGGCAACCAGCATAATATAATATGCCACTAGCTTTTGGTCTTCGCCATAGAATAAGACCTCACTAAAAATCAAGAATTAATTAGTTAATCACACCTTAAAAATAATATTATTATCTCTTCAACACCTTGGCTATCTTAACAAGCATTAGCCAGTACATAGCACCATAAATCATGCTACCCCAAGCACAATCACTGATGTGATATCTCCTCTTCAGTATCTCCTCATAATGAGAAGTCAAATGCAGGTCATATTATGGTCATGTGCTCTAGGCATATAAGCACACCACTCCAAACAGCCACTGTAAAATACTTGAGACAGACAACACACTTATTAAATACCAACTTCAGTTGAACAGGGTCTCAAAACCAGTCATAGCATCCCTGCAGATTTCCTATTATTTCAATTTTATTCTTTGGTTTATTTCAGTTCACATTTTACTAAACAACTATACACCTGAACTAATGTATCAATGCCACACAATCTTTTATAATGTACTCAGTTATATTATTGTTGTAACCCCTGTTACACCTTATTTTAAATACTACAGGTATTCTTTTACCCGCTATTTTAACTGAGTATCCGTTCCCTGTACAAATGCAATTTTCACTTGTAAGGACCTTTATCAGGTTATGCTTGCTTTAATGGAATGTATCATAATATTACAGTTACTCTTAACCTCTGTTCATATAAATAATATCATATATGACTCAGTTCAATAACTCTCAGGATAAATTGAATATTCACTCTCAATTTAAGTACAAGATTATCAATGAAACTAATTCCCAACTGAATAGGTTAGTAAATACCTCTTCAATAAGTTACTTATTACTTATACCATGTTATGTAGTCAACCAACTACTATCCCTTGACCTTTTAGTGTTAACTTAAATGTTTGAATACCTCATAGGTAGCTTGCATGTTATGAACCACCTACCAATATAATTCACTATGATTTTCATATACAACTTACTTAAATGTAAGTAAATACAACCTGTAGATACCTTTATAAACCTTTAATCATTTCTCTCAATTATAAAGGTATTTTATCTAACTCATTTACCTAAACACAGTACTAGGTATATCTGAATGCAAATGGTAAACTTACCTAGTCCCCAGATAGGATTAGATAACACATAGTATACAACCTTATTTACGTTTGGTAATTTGTATGCAAGTACTTGATAAGTACCTACTATTCCATTGAATACATCTTTTTAAGTTTTCCATGCCACTTTTCCAAAGCAATTCCGATTGCAAAAATGTACCTACTTAGGTACGCATCCTCGGCTCTTGATACAAATTAAGTACATAAGACCATTTCACAGGACGAGATAGTTGTTTGTCTAATAGGCACATTCTCATATGATTCTCTTCGTGTTTCTTTCATGATGAAGAATCATTAATTCAACTTTTCCTTTTGTTACACATATTGCGTCGCGGCATCAAGTGCACTAAATACCTACTATTACTTTACTCTGAATTCACATCACTTCTATGATCGGACCGATAATTAATTATTTGGCGCGTGAAAGTCCATCCCACTTCTGAATCTATTAAATCGAAACACTCGATAACTATTTTATTCATACTTTATTCGCAATTTACACACAAACATTGTACCGCCATCGCTTGACATTACAACATAGATTATTATGTCCCGCCATTACATCCCGCTCTCTCTCTCCACCGCTCCAATCGCCCGTCACGGTCGAGGGCGCTGTAGAGGAAATCAGACCATAGATGGACCATAGATAGATCCGCCAATTTCAGTCTAACAGTACTAAATACTGAGGTATACCCATCTAGAGGAGGTATATCCGGTCCATTGGAACTGTTAATTATCAAGCTTCTAAGTCAGCGCAATCAACCATTTATGAATTACATATATGGTATATTTTGACACTCGCCGGCAAGTCAAAACTTTAAGGCCTCCCGTTGACCTAGAACCATGAATTTTGGCTAGAAGCAAGTTCTCATAGCACAACACAATATCATATTATTATATAAAATGTATTTAAATTTTTTTTTCAATGCGCCATATCTTTTCGTTAGAGCAATAATATAGTCAGTGTTTTATACAGTAACGTTAACCATATACAAGTTTGTACGGAACCCTCGGTGCGGTGTAAGTCTCGCTCTTGGCCGGTTTTATTCTCCTTTGTGGTCAGCCCTAAAGGGACGTAAAAATAAAAAAAGGCGCAGCTATTCCGATATGAAAGGAACAAGTTTTCGGGGGCATTGGGTGATCATTTCACTTGTTATAAAACATTCATGACCAGATGATGCCCGCGACTTCGTCCACGTTGAATAAGTTTTTTTCAATTCCCACGGGAACTCCTTAATTTTCCGGGATAAAAAATAGACTTTTACTCTCCAGGTCCTTAATGAAAAAAAACACGTCGATCCGTTGCTTTGTTGCGGCGTGATTGAAGGACAAACCAATAAACAAACACACTTTATAATATTAAGTAGTTAAGTAGTATAGTATTTGCAATATATTTATTGACATATTTAATTTGATATAAAATACTTTTCATCCATTAATCAGCTCGTTGAAGGTCGTTTTATACTGGGATCCTGTACTATAAATTACTGCGTATGTTTATTGAGAAATTTATAAGTGATTGATTGAAGCCGTATCGTCAGTAATGTCGGTCTGTCTGTCCGCAGGCACCATGGTGTGCTGTTATCTGCTGTTCAGCGGGCAGCAGGATTCGGCGGACAAAGCGCTGCAGTTCTACGGGACTAAGCGGACCCACGACCAAAAAGGTATTTAGCTACATTTCAATACATACATCTGACACCATCTATATATGTATATGTAGGTACTAGATGGGCCCTTTCATAGAAAAAAAATTGGGCGTCCGACCTTTAGAGCACGCTCCTAACCTGTATAGCCCTGTCCTTGTCCCCGCCATAGCGCTGTCCTGCTTTTCAGACTAGATGGCGTTAGTAAAATAGGTCCACATTCTTTGTTTGTCAAGGCTCGTCTATGTAAATAGAGGTCGTTGTCTGACACGGTACGAACAAAATATACAAATATGCCCTAATCATTTCGAAGCTGTGTCTGCCTCTAAATTTATTAATAGTCCATTCATTCTAGATTTCAATGTATGAGCAAAACGGCAAAATTCATAACACTTTGAAACCACTGTGGTTTTATACCTATGAGTGAGTACATTATACAACACAACTCACTCCCCCCCCCCCCCCCTGCTGGTGGCTTCTCCCCTCCCCGCCTTGAAAAGTGTGCCATTTTGCAGATTATCTAGATTTCAAGAAAACTATACAAGCTAGGACAAAACTGTCAAAGATAACATTGTTCCTTAATAAATTACCTACAAATAAATTCATAGCATTGATTTTGATAGGAGTTATAGTTTATCATAATATTATATTTTATTATAATAAAAATGTGAATAAGATTATAATTTACCTAGATTAATTTAGAATTTTAACTTTTTAGTTCGATTTTGGCCAGGGCAGTCATGTTTTATTAATTATGACTTGTGTAAAAAGCTTGTCCATTTGCGCGTTTTAAAGTCGCTCAGCGCCATCTTTCGGCGCGTGTAACGTGTGTGTTGACCGGCAGGCGTGACGATCCCGTCGCAGCGGCGCTACGTGGACTACTACGCGGCGCTGGTGCGCGGCCGTCTAGCGTACCGTGCGACGCGCGTGCACGTGCGCGAGCTGGTGATGACGCCGCCGCCCGCGCTTGCCGGCTCGCAGTGCACGCTCGAGGTCACCGTCACGCAGAACAAGGAGAAGCCCGAACAGACCTTCAAGGTGACACACCATCATAGTTAAAACTATAAACTAGGGTTGTGACGGAACCTCGTCTCCACCTCCGTCAGGAGTCAGGCACGAAACTAGCGACGGCGACAGCAGGGCGATGTGGTCCGGGAGCTGGCGACTAATTTCTGGACCATACAAACAATATAATAATGACATGAGGCCCCGTCAGGGCAATGCAATTTGTATATTAATAGTACAATTAAACAATCATTTCGGGAAGGTACTTTAGGCAAGCTGAAATTGTGAAAAAACGTAATTTCGTCCATTGGCGAACCCAGTCCTGCCAGTCTGGTAGAGCGTTTGCGTTTATTTCGCTACTCCGCAGGATATAACATATGCAAAAAAAAACAAAAAAACACTTTTTTGCCAACTTGATTTTTTTATCTTTAAATTTAGTACTAATAGAATTCGAAAAAAATCTCAGACGTTTTTGTCGTTTATTAAGTACTACCAGACCTCTTCAAAATTCTTCACGAACTTCGTCGCCAGCTCTCCGACTAATCGCATCGCCCCGCTACCGCCGTCGCATCGCTAGCGCTAGTTTCGTGCCCGTAAACAGTGCGGAACTTTCGCAATAAATCGTACCTCCACTTCCGCATCCGCCTCCGCAGTTTTTTTGCAGAGTAATGGAGGTTTATTTACGTTGACTTACAATGCGAGAGGTACAAATCGAAGCAGGTGACATCAGTTACACCATTACAGCAAGCAAAAAGGCAACTGTCCTTAGAAGAATCATCAAATGAAATGTGGGATTCATGGCATCCTAAAACACAGAAAATGGACGATGTGGTCCAAATCCACCTCAGCTTCGGCCTCCGTTAACGGAGATAAAGCCCCTTCAATTCCGCATCCGCCGCCGCTTCCGCTAAGAACGCCTCCGTTAGATACAACCCTACTATAAAACTAATATGAGTTACAATAAAATCCATACTTCTATTATAAATACGAAAGTGTGTCTGTCTGTCTACTACACTTCCCTGGCTAATCTGTTCAACCGGTTTTGATGAAATTTGGTATTTTGGTAATTAGGCTTTTTATCCCGGAAAGCCAAGTTTCGGAGAACCGGACTTCCCGCGGGAATCAAAAAACTTTAATCCATGCGGACGAAGTCGCGGGCATCATCTTGTCTAAAATAAAAACCTTTTTTTTGTTCGTCATTGTTACTCATACTCTTATTTTTATGCCGAAAAATTGAATAATTCCCGCGGGAATCAAATAATCTTAAAATACGTCGACGAAGTCGTTGGCATCATCTAGTTATTCAATAAGACAGAATTTAATATTAACTTCAACTTTGATACCACCACGCGTTCTCGAGAAAACGGTGGTTGACAGACAGACTAACAATGAAATGATCCTATAAAGGTTTCTTTTTTTCTCTTGAAGTACAGAACCTTACAAATAAATACTACTAGCTGCCCGCATACCGCCCCCTACTAATGCCCGCGACTTCGTCCGCGCGGATTAAGGTTTATTGGTTCCCGCGGGAACTCCTTAGTTTTCCGGGATAAAAAGTAGCCTATGTGTTCTGTGCCAAATTTCATCCAGATCCGTTCCGATCCAGCCGTTCGGGCGTGATTGAGTAACAAACATCCATCCATCCATCCAAACTTTCGCATTTGTAATATTCATTTGATTTGATTATTTGATAGTGACTATAGTGTGGTGGTTATGTTTCGCTCCAGGCTTCGCTGGGCTGCGCGGAGCTGCGGCGCGAGGCGGCGGCGGGCGGCGCGAGCTCGGTGCGCGTGGTCGCGGCCGCGTGCACGCCGCTCGCGGGCGACGTGCGCGTCGACGTGTACTGCAAGCCCAAGATGATGATGCGCAAAGAGAAACTCTTCCACTTCTGGTTCAATACCTTCTTCGTGACCACGTGCATCGGCGCCGAGCCTGTGTCTGCACCCGCGGACAGTGAGTGCCTTTTTTTTAATTTATGCTTGTTAGTGTCCGATTATGACCAAAATGTCGCTGGCGTTCGACGTGCTCGTAGACGTTACACTGCAAACCCAAGATGATGATGCGCAAAGAGAAACTGTTCTACTTCTGATTCAACACCTTCGTGACCACGTGCATCGATGCCGAGCCCGTGTAGATGCACCGGTAGACAGAGAGTGTTTTTACAAGCGTTTATTTAACGTGTATATTTGTTTATGAAATTCAAATCTTGCAATTAAATTTTAGATGTGTGTTACATGTGTTCTAAATATCAACCCAATCGGTTTGGTATAACAATAACAATAGGCATGATGACAGTAACCATGAATCAATGAAATTATGAATTTATCTAATGAATTATGATTCATGGATTATAAAAAGCGTATTTATTTTTCTATTTCGAGTGAGATTGCTATTTATTTTGATAAAATAAAACTATAAAATACATCAATCCGCCATATTGGATTAAACGCCAAGAAGCGAATGACGTCACAATTGTTTGTTTTCGAGCTTTGACAAGCATACTATTGTTTACTGCACACTGTACAGAGTACATCGGTAAAAACAATAGTGACGTCACAAACGACGCCATGACACCGGCGGGCGTTTCGGCGTGAAATTTAAAATTTAAACTTCAAATGCCAGTTTTATCTACCAAACCTTATTTTTCTGCTGAAATGAGATATTTTTTCGAAATAGTGGATACTTCCGAACATAATCTGACCATTTTTCAAAATCAGTCATCATGCCTATTATATAATACCATGGAGAAAAGAAATAAAACCTGACTTTCCGACTTACCAGTTTTTTTGGTGTACCTGAGGGTAGTATTGTACGTCCGATGGTATTTCTGATATACATCTATGAAATAAATGGCACAGGATGCTATATATAATAAACGTGTGTTATATTTCAACTTAACACTTCTATATCAGGTGTGGAGTTAAAATCTCCAACGTATAATATGGTTAAACTTGATTCCGCAGGTCCAAACCTCGAGACGTTCAAACTGACGCTGGACAAGTGGCAGTTGGACGACGCGCACAAAGACAAACAACACAAACTGTACAGTCCGGACTTTAAGGTAAGTTTAGAGAAATTTATTATTATAAAAATATTTATTTTAGTAATATACCATCATTTCCATAATTGATAGTAATTAATTAGAAATAGTTATAGTACAGTAATGAAAATGTAATTATGATTTCTAATATTATTTATGGGCCACCTAATGTCGAGGGTGTACAGAAACATAGTCAAACAACGGCAACGGCAAGCTACAACAACACGGTCTTCTTCAAAAAGTTCAATAATGTTCTGTTATAATAATAATTGATTATATGAATTTTTGGCCCAAGTTTGGGAGTTTAAATCGTGACCTTACGATCTGTAGACGAATAAGCTACTCCAGCTAAGTCCAGTGAGAATAGGCATGATGACAGTATCCAAGAATCAATGAAATTATGAATTTATCTAATGAAATAGGATTCATGGAATATAAAAAACGTATTTATTTTTCTATTTCGAGTGAGATTGTTATTTATTTTGATAAAATAAATCTATGAAATACAGCAATCCGCCATATTGTATAAAACACCACTGAAGCGAATGACGTCACTATTGTTTTCGAGCTTTGACAATCGACCAACAATCTCTATAAGTACAGGCGTTTTAAATGTTTATCAAGTATTTTCGTATTTTTTTTGTTCCCAAAGATCATTTCCTTAATCTAGTTTTGTTTTACCGAATCCAAACATGGATCAAGGATTTACCAAAGCTACTAGCTCTAATTTGCCCAGGATTGATTTGTTGATGCTGGGTATCTTACATCAAACAAAGACTTTTGTTGAGCAGAATTTCGCAACGTCAAAACTTCCATGTAAGTACAATAATAGCATAATATTTTATAGGTTCTAAACCCGTAAAATCTGCTATTTTATATATTAAGAACTTCATGATAGGTATTAGAGGCATGAAATGTTGTTTTTTAAAACTATACCGTATAACTTAATATGAGCGGTGATTGCCTTCTATGACGTTTGCCTCCTATTCGGGGCGTATGGGTTCGATTCTTGATACGCATCTCTAACTTTTTGCAGTTATTTGTGTTATAAGCAAAACAGCATCACTACATAGTATAAAACAAAGTCGCTTCCCGCTGTCTGTCGCTATGTATGCTTAGATCTTTAACACTACGCATCGGATTTTGATGCGGTTTTTTTAATAGATAGAGTGATTTTTATCCAGGAAAATTAAGGAGTTCCCGCGGGAACCAAAAAACCTCAATCCACGCGGACAAAGTCGCGGGCACCAGCTAGTATTAGAATAAAGCAAAAACTTACGTCAATGTGATCTTCGCAGAAATAAATAGTAGAATTTAGCCCTATAGCTGTAGGATCTCGCCGTGCAAGATTAAGCCACTTAGATCGCATTGTTTTTTTAAGTGCGCGTGAATAAATAACTTGCTTGGAGTTAATTTTGATGTGTTATCAAATCAAAATTAATCATCATTTTTTACAACAAATTATTTTTTTTCTGCTGAAATAAGATATTTTTCCGAAATAGTTACTTCCGAACATAATCTGCCCATTTTTCAAAATCAGTCATCATGCCTATTATTAAAAATCGATATTACTTTCAACAAAGCGTTTTGAATCCACCAATCAAATGGGTCAATTTTTTTTACACAATACGTTTCGTAAGGTGGCTTGGTTTTCAAGCATATTTGTAGCATTCATGAGCCTAGAAAAAGTTGTCCATGTATTTCTAACCTTATTTCCAGGTGGAACTTATAATTCAGAAGCAGCCAGAATCCTCAACTTTCAGCGGTCACTCCGTCCGGGCTTCGCCCTCGCTATCGTCTTGCGCTTCGTCGGGCTCCGAGCCAGATACCGAGCCCGACGCGCACTGGGAGTCCGGTGAGCGCCTCTGCCTGCCCTACCCTTCCTACCCACCCTACCCTCACCCCTGCCCACGCTGCCTCTACCTCTGCCCCAGCTACGACGACACCACAGACCCGCCCGACTCACCTAATGATGATAAACTCTACATGAATGTCGATGATACTTTAAGTACGAATAAAACTCCTCCACCCGATTTTAAGTCTAATGACGATAAACTATATATGAATGTCGATGATAATAGCTTAAGTTCCAATAAAAATCTTCCACCCGAACATAATTCTGATGATGCTATGAACGTTGATGATGATGCTTTGAGTGGAAATAATCGTCTTATCGATTATAAGTCTAATGATGGTAAGCTTTATATGAATGTTGATGATAGCGGAAATAAAGCTCAAGAATTTGTTGAATACGATGATGATGTGTTTACTAAAACCCAAGAACGTCGTAAGTCAAATGAATCGAGTCAATCTGTTGATATTGATGATGATGAGGAATTATATTCGAATACGATTCAACGTAGCGTTGCACAGGATGCGAGAAAATCTAATAATGTTAATGAATTATATAGAGACGTTAGTGATAAGGCTAGGGTCCTGAATGCTAAATCTGTATTCAATGCTAATGGTTTAAGTACAAGTAAATCCACTTTTAATACCGAAAATGAATCATGTGCTTGTAAATTGGCACAGCTCGATAGAAAGACAGCGTTAGGCAAAACAGAATCTTTCGCGAGTCACCTTGAGGACGTTAATAAAAAATTATATACTGATAAATTTGAACTACCTGTAAATACCATGTATGTAGAAAAACCTGAATATGAGTATAATTTGCATAGAGAGAATGTTGAGAGTAGTAATACGAATACGAATAAAGTCGATTGTCCAGTTATTCATCCGAATGGATCAGAATATTCTATAAATAATGAGCGATCAGATCCCCCATATTCCATTTTTACTGATAAAAATAACCCTCTGTGTACTAAAGATCCTGAATATTTGGACGGTACTAATATTTTTTCGGACACGCCTGAATATCCAGAAAAGCCTCCCGACTATCCAATCAGTACTGAAAAACCACCGGAATATACAGTAGAAAGCAAAAAAGATACCAAAACCGAGGAATTTAGTAAAAAGGATAAGAAATGTAAATACGGCTCTCGGCCAAGGCTTTCTCTTGGTGACATGAGAGCTTCTTGGAGAGAATTCAGTGGGAAATTCGGTGAGAATAGGAAGAAAAAGCATAAGGATGACCGTCAATGATATTAGAATATATTCCCCACAGATAAGCCCTGAATTTTTTGGTCACGTAATTCAGTGAAAGGTAGAAATTGTACGAAGCCTTACGCGTATATGTTTTTCGCAAAGCTTGGTTTTATACGTGGGTATTTCTGTTATTCACAACCTCTAAACTAAATTAAAATGACACCTCATTTCTATATCTATCTGATAAGATAGCAAAATATTTTGAGCTGTCATTCTAGTTTAGATTGTGTTCATAACAAAACACTGTGGATAAAGTAGCACAGTAAAATTTCGAAGTGAGAAATTAACATTAGGCGTCGTCCTGCGCGATGAGAGAATAATTAGTTGTAAACAATCTCTAAACTTAACAAAATTGACAGGACTAAATAACTTTTGATATACGTAACTTCAAATCGAAAGTAATTTAGTGAATATGCATCTAGGCAAGCGCGCTCCACATTAGGCTGTATCACCACTTGCCAGCAAGTCTGATTGCCGCCAAGCATTAGAAAAAAAAAAGAAAAAAAATGTCATAGGGACTGCCGATAGAAGTGGAAACGAACATATATATTTTTAACTGGTCTTGTACAAAAAATATAAACCTTAATACTAAGACATTAAAGTTTAATTTAAGACCTTTTGTCTTCCTAACAACGCGAGCATGTCGGTCACGGTCACGCGAATCCACAATTTTACCCAATACCAAGAAGTGCTCAACGCGGCTAAAGAAGTTTTCACTTCAAAAATCTAGTGCTTATCCTATCCACAGGGAGTATTATTAAAGGTACAGCAATGTAGTACGGCATTTAAGTTTAGTATAGAGGCTGTGTACAGCCGATTCAGCCGCATTGATTGATCATCAAACATTCGGACGTCGGATAGATGCCCTAATTATTCACATTCGCATTAAGTGATTAGGAAGTACAATCTGGTACTTGTAGTATGATCTCGGTGGTATAATTTGATTCGGATTGACATTTGTTCGTGGGAGAGGTTCAATTTTAATTTCATAGAACATTTATTGATAAACAGAAAAGTCTACCCTTATTTATTTATTATGAAAACATTTATATATAATATAAATATAAACACGACCCATAAACGCTTATGATACCTAGTGCTCATTGAAAAGTTTAGACAAAATGTGAATGAGGCTTTCTACTTTTATCAATATGTTTGACACGTATTATTAATTACAAAATAATAATTCAATATAGATACCACAGAATTGTAAATAGATAGAATGATTATTTATAGTCGCTAATACCCCGTGTTGTGAATTTTTAGCTACTGACACACTGAAATAATTACGTCTTTATAAATCTAAACCAATAACAGCAATTTAAATTAAATTCTGACGTCAAATATAATACATCCAAAGAATAGGAAAGTAAGAGACCTTAATATGTCACCTGTCACTTAAAAATTACGCTTGGAAACTTTTATTTCCATTGCGAAAATCAACTAAGTCTTAGCGCTACAAAAATATATTGAAACCAAATAATCTACTTCCAGCTAAGACTCACTATATGGCGGAAAGTTATTCTTATTTTTAATTTTATATTGTTTTCCAAATTGTAGGTATCAACAGCTGTTATTATAAAATAAATCAGTTCGCAATTTACTAACAGCGATAGTTTTTTTTGAACTATGTGAATTATGTTGGGTATATTATTAATAATTGGGTATTTGACTACTAGTGAAATAAATAATTTTTTAGTGATTATTAAATAAAGGATCTCCCAAAAGTCGTAATATCCACGTCCCTTGCTAGTTTTATTTTGAATAACCATTTTATACTATCGATTAAAGTAAAAAAAGTGCGTCGCACTTTGATGACGTCACAACTTAAAATTTCATACAAAATTTATACTAAGCACGCGTTTTGTCGTTTGAAAAAAAAGTTGCTGATTTGACTAGTTGGCAAATACCCAATTGATAAAAAAATTTACATTATTTAGGCTGTTTAATAAGTATATTTTAAATTTTTACATACCTACTGCCACTGGCAGTAAATTGTGGATTTTTATGAAAAAAAAAACTGTTGGTAACCAAAATTTGGCAAAATAAAAATTATCATTATTATTACACGTCTGTCTGTAAAATAAAGTGCATTCGCACTAATGGTTCGTCAGTCACTTGCGCGGCAAGTTTGCGTTCCTTTCCCACTTCTATAACAATTCTGGATTCTACGTGTTTTATTTAGTCTAATACACAAAAATAAATATAAGCTATGTGAGCGAGTTAGGTAGGGTGTTATGTACAGATTTTAATTAATATATGTTTTGTTTTAATTGTTACGTTATAATGATAATTTGTTATTTTTAAAATGGGGTTGTTTTACGAATTTCGACATTACTTATTAGTTTTTTAAACATATATTTTATACAAGTGTATGTGTGTGTGCAATTCACATGCGGCAGAAGTGAAAAGGACATGACCAGTAATTGCCCTCCGATTCGGGACAATGCACAGGATTTCCGTTTTTACAGTAAGGTTTAAAAATTCAAAACGAAATTATTATGGATTTATTATTCCAAATAAGGTCGGGGTTCAAATGACAAAAAAAAACAGTACGTTTATTGTTTAAATCTTGAGCGTCCGCTTTCCTCTTTAAGCACTACTCCATTTTGACGTTCCATTATATCCATGCCTAATAATAATCTTGTAACCCTACATGAATACCATTTAAGTACCTTAGTTATTATATTAGGAATGATTTATTTTTGATCAATTAAATAGTAATGAAAAGGAAATGTATGTTTTGTTTATAATTATTTTTTTTTTGACAAGTCTCAAACTAATCGATCGAACAAAGCATTTTGAAATACTACGTTTAAAGGAACGCCCTGTCACATTGCATATGCTACCATCTGTGGTCGAATAGTTGAACTTGTTAACGAAAAGTAGTGAGCAATACTTAAAAATATTTTCTAGACTCACCACAATAACTAGCGCCATCTAGTGTGGGAAAGCAGTTTTTGGTGAAACTTTTTTTATCTATTTTCTCAGTTTTCAGAGCCTTCAGACTCCTGAAACTTTTTTATTTGAAAACTATAAAATATAACAATTACAATAATAAAGAAATAATACTTGAAAATATTTTTTTAGACTCGCTTAACACAATAAATAGCGCCATCTAGTGTGGGAAAGCAGTCTTTTGGTGAAACTTTTTTGTTCATTTTCGCAGTTTTCCGAGCCTTCAGACTCCTGAAACTTTTTTATCTGAAAACAGTGAAATATTACAATTACAATAATAAAGAAATCATTGCTGAACATTGATTTTTGACACCTAGGCAAGCTGCCATAGTTCCACCGGTCAAGTCCTTTAGAAAGAGAATGACATAAATATACCATTTTGAGCACAATGGAGCAGTAGCGCGACTCAATATCGTACAGCGCCATCTATTGGTCGTGAACACATAACTTGTATTGTATCTCATTCTCTCGTTGACTAAATCCTATTTATTTATGAACATGTTTGTCTCTTTTTGGTGTTGCTTTTTCAAATCACGATTCTAAAGAAATTTCACTTCAAAAATTCAGTCAAATGCGAAAGCTATCGGACATTAACTGTTTTGAGCTACTTTCAATTTCCGAACGTTCGCCTGTTATAGCATATCTCAAGTCTCCACAATATTTCCGTTGACGTGCGAAATATTAGCGAAACTGCCAAGATTGTAAGTTTTACTCACGTAAGTCGTTTACAAGAGAGACTTACGAAAAGTAACCAGTCTTGTTAGTCGAAGCGGCAGATAATCGGCAGCTTCGACTTCGTAGAGCGTAATCTCTTTCACTCATACTTGTCAGTTAGAACGACAGAGACGACGCTATATGAAGTTGAAACTGCTGAATATCTCTTTCTAAACCTCGATGTCTAATAATATTTACTACATGGTTATGTAAACATTATTTAAGTTTAAAAAATTGACCCCAAAAGGAATGTTGAAATTCGTAAAAAGACCTTTGTTTAGGTATTTAAATCTAGCACGATCTTATTCTTTTGTTGTTATTTTATCTATTAACCTGTCTGAAATTGGCTAAGTTTTATTCTATTACGATAAGTAAAAATTAAAATAAATTTATTTTTAGGGCATAATTATTCATATTAGAATTGACTGAACTGAAAATCGGCTTTATTAACATAAGTGTACAGTTGCAATTGGTATGAACAAAACACGACGGAGGCGTCGTCGCTTCTGTGATTTGTTTTTACGAATTCGAATCGTATGCTTAAGTCAATAAAGCTAACTTTCGGTTGAGATAACGAATAGAGCAAATCTTTGAAACGAAGAGGCGCCAATCATACCGTCTCACTCATACACTGCACACAGGCACTCTGAATGTGTGAAACCGAATGACTAACGTTGATATTTTATTGACACCTATGGAATAGTCCCACAAACTTATCTGACCCGGTGACAGCATCGCTAGTATATTATATATGAAAAATAAAATATAAACAGGCATAAAGGTAAGTTTCAATTTTGGCCACCGGGCCAGATAAGTTTGTGGGACTATAATTAGCAACACTAAACGAAAAAGGATTATAGTATCTTTGAAGAAAACGTAGGGTGTAAGATATATCAGTTTCGATCTCAAAAACCGATAACGAGTTTTCCTCGCGTATTTTATTTATCGCTTGATAAAGGGTTATAATGTTTACACCATGTAAACATTATAAACCTGTTCTGTGTATTCCCACTTGATGATTCCCCTTTTAAGAATCAAGGAACAATGTACGATCTGAATCAGAATTTTCAGAAAATATAAATTTAAGAGAAAATTCAGAAATAATAAATTCCCAAATCGACCCTACAGGGGATCGAACCCGGGACATGCCACGTTAAGACAACAGCGCTCAACACTGCGCCAGTGAGGTCGTCAAATGTAAATATAATGAGTCAAATTAGCAAATTTCAAACCTCTTTTTTACCCCCTTAGGGGTTAGATATTCAAAAATCTCTACAATGTCTACGTCATAATAGCTATTCGTATACAAAATTTCAGCCCAGTGATTGGAGCTGTGCGTTGATAGATTAGTAAGTCACTCACCTTTTCATTTTGTATAATACTAGCTGATACGAAAAATATATAGTAGCCGATTCTCAGACCTACTGAATATGCATATAAAATTTCATAAAGATCGGTCAAGCCGTTTCGGAGGAGTTTGGTAACTAACATTGTGACACGAGTATTTTATATGTAAGATGATTAGTAACGACGTGTATACGTCACAGGGGCGGGATGCGAGCGCGTGGGCCGCTACCGGCCTCTATCGCCCGAGAACAGCGCACACACGTAAATATACTTCATACGCACTGCACGAGCCAAAGGCTCATTCACGATCCGAGATCAAAACGTTTAGGGCGTACAGTTGGCGTTAAGTAGAAAGCACACGGACGACAGTAGTGGCAAGAGATCTTACAGTATAGTTCTTGCAATTCACGATCGCGCGTGAACTTTACTTC
Organism: Erebia palarica; assembly: GCA_964035005.1. Taxonomy (NCBI): domain Eukaryota; kingdom Metazoa; phylum Arthropoda; class Insecta; order Lepidoptera; family Nymphalidae; genus Erebia; species Erebia palarica. The sequence goes on from OZ035983.1 coordinate 37,318,496, forward strand.
TAGTTATTCACTTTGCGTTAGTGTGCATGCCTCTCGGCGCGGACATTTACACGTATACAAATGTATATGTCACCGTAAAATTGTAAAAACCGTTAGATTATAATCTAACGGTTACTATCCCGCGAGATTGTAAACTGTCTAAAGATTGTCAACCGTTCAATATCTAGAGTATTAATTTTTGAAATATTTATTGTATTTACGTTTTCTTGCCTCTTTCTTGTACAGTTCGCGCGCGAGTTGAATGTAGAGTAAATGTATGTGTTATCATATATTTAGTCTGCATGCAACTCGCGCGCGAACTATAGGTTAGGTTAGGGGTCGACATAAATATCCTGCGGCCAGGCACTTAGTTATCGGGTTAATATACTTAATAGATTACAATTTACCGAAAAATAATGCGTTAAATTGTAAGCAGTATGTTACGGTGACATATACAGACAGGACTGTAACACAACCATGAACCACGCGCACTATTTAATTGCAAGAACTTACTACTAGATTTTAAATCTTGCAAACGTTGAACGTCTTCGAGCGTCAGAGTAAAATGAACACAGCGGCCTTGTCTTAAAATCACCAATGCAAGCAACGATTTCAATTTCGCAACGTTTTCCCCTTGGAGCGCTGACTGTGGATGTAAAGACAAAGCTTACTTTGCTTCAACGCTAAAGTTGTTTCATATTTTCGGATAAGATACGCTCAACGTCGGTGTGATTTACAATTTTGTGCCATCAAACTTCTGTCCTTGAAGTTCCATACAACGGCCGTGTATTTACGTCGTCGTTAATGAAAACATTTAAGGTTTTTTTATTCACACGGCAGCTCGATAGTGGCGATAGTGTTTCCTTTTTCCGACGCCAACTGTAAGTCAACGATTTATTATTTTTATTTGTGCCCAAAATGGTTACTAGTTTTCATGAGGGAAAACTTGTATCGCATTTTGCGCCTAAAATGTTAACTTAAATAAGTTTAAGTATTATCGTAAATCTAAGGATTAAAGAAATTATCTTAGTGAGTACCTATATACACGCAGAAACTAGCACTAACGGTTGGCTGTATAATTTAGTGCAAATAGTCTCATTGCAAAAAAAAAGTTTCATTGCAGCGTATCGTGAATGAGCCTAATATTCTGACCTCAGTTGCATTTGATTATTTGCAATTTAATATTTATTCTTACACCAGTATCGTTTTCAACAACACAATAAAATTAGCTCTATTATCATAAAATAAGGTCCGATTTTTTTAGCACAGAGAGCGTATCCGTATATATTTTTTTGTGAACAAAAGTCGTTTAAACGCACGTAAAATTTAAAAGCCCGGCTTTACCCCTCCATATCAATAAATGTATAATAATGTACCATTTAATATTTTGAAAATTGTGGTGATTCGCATAGAGCAAAATTCTATATTGTAGTGGTTTTGAAACTTTACAAGATTCGCACATTGGAGAGGAGATTCGATGCATGAGGTTTTCACCACAAGTTTCAAAGTTACTGCATCTCATAAACTCGTTTAGTTTTTAATCGTTTTACCCATTTAATCACTGCTTCCCCCTTATCCCATTTTCAATTTTTTTAATAATATGCTTCTTTTGGCGTTTATCTTTGAATAAGTGTTGGTCGACTGTAAGGAACATGTCAAAAGAAATATTTTAGAGGAACGATTGCGTGTAACCATTTTCAAATGCTAAAAATTAGTTAATATAGATTTAATTTGATCGAAAAGACTAACTAAATTAATTGCGGTCGGCGTGCAGTCCGTTTGTGTATATGTCACCGTAAGATTGTAAAAACCGTTAAATTATAATCTATAACTCGCGAAATTCTAAACTGTCGAAAGATTACAATTTAACGAATTATTTTCCGGTAGATTGTAAGAACCGGTGATAAGTATTTAAACCCGATAAAACCTAAGTGCACTACTTAATTATTTATGTCGAACCTTTTTTTTTTTTTGACGCTGGGAAATGCGTTTAGGCATCCCTCTCGGAAGCAGGCAGTGTGAAACTGCGGTGCTTCCGAGAGGGTATGTGGGACTCACTGGCACTCCAGAATACCCACTAAAACCCAGCGGCGCTCCTGCGCATCGCCTTAAGGCTGGGTTACGGGAACACGCAATCATCCGCGACCCAGCCAGCGACGTCCGCCCAAGCGGACCCTCCTGCGGGGGGCATGCTGCCCCGACTCCCCCTCATGTTCCTCCGCGACTGAGGCTCAACGGGCGACAACGACGACGACGACGACGGTCTGGCCGCCCGGAGCTCCCGTCAGGGTGGGAGGCGCCGGTCTTGCGCGCGCCTCCTGCGCCCGGCCCTTCGGCGGCGGAGAGGGTCTGCGTTGGCAGCAGCCTCACGCAGCCGTACCGCCGCCTCCTTCTGGGACATCACCTCCTCGCAGAAGGAGGCGAATTTATGTCGAACCTAACCTAACCTAACCTACAAGAACGAGACAAGAAAACGTAAATAAAATGAATATTTCAAAAATTGAAACTCAGAACTTTGAACAGTTTACAATCTTTCGACAGTTTAGAATTTCGCGAGTTAGATTATAATCTAACGGTTTTTACAATCTTACGGTGACATATATAAAGTCTAGATTAGGGTTATCTTTTTCACGTTTTCCGGTAAAAGGACGGTGACGATTAAGGTGACAATTGCATCATAGATAGATGGTGCAATTGGCCCTTAGTCACCACAGTCGACTAACACCAACAAATTCCCCCCATGCGATACTAATTCTGTGTATATTTTTGTGGTTTGTAATTTGGTTCATTGCTATTTTTTTTTTCAGGTTCTTCTTTTTCCCTATTATATGTTAAACCGATTTAGCTTTAACAAATATTTATGCATGCTTACTTATAATATTTGAACAGAAAGTAAAAAGATGTGTTAACTATTTTGGTGATTTCTTTATATTAATAAAAATCAAACTTCTTAATAATATTGTAATATTTTCTGTGTAAACTTCCGACCATTTAATAACGTTTTAGTGCTTTTATAAAATGGTCTCTTACCAGGCATTACATATTATGACTACTCAACACCAGCATGATCAAGGAATTAAGATTTTACAAATATTTTTTTTTAATTTGAATTAATTTGAATTTATTTCAAATTTATTAATTATTTTTTAAATTGAATGAATCTTTTTTTTATATTTTAACTTTTTTAAAAGTTATTATTGGGTTCTACACAATTTTTAAACTAAACTAGACAGCCCTGAAATAGCCGTTAGGCTGTTTCATAGTTTTCTTCGGAACATGAACTTCTTTTAAGGCCGTTCGCACATGTGACAATGTGACATGCTACAAATAGAGCCAGTGGCGTACACAAGGCTTGAACCTACGGTAGGAATTAGTTAGTCAAAATAACCTATTTACTGACTGTTATAATGAAAAATGAGCATTCACCTATTTCCATTAGGGTAAGCACCAGCAGTGCTTTTATGCCTTTATGAACATGCCCGACGTGCCTCTGTGTTGCTCTGAAGTAAAACAACCTTTAAACTTGTCTATTTCGTTTAAAGACTGATTAGCACATTTAGTTTATTTTAGTTCCATTTTAAAAGCTGGAGTTGAGTTGTTATAGTGTGCGAACGCCCTAACTGTGCCTTCTCTTTGTGGAATGTGTTTTGTGTAACGGTTTTGTTTTCTGTCAATAGTTTGTGTAAAAGGATTAATTGTACATTATTCGTGACATCCATACCAGTCAAAAGTTTTAATAATCACAAGGCTACAATTGGTTATTTGACTACTAGTGAAATAAATTACTTTGTAGTGATTATTAAATAAAGGATTTCCCAAAAGTTGTAATATCCACGTCCCTTGCTAGTTTTATTTTGAATAACCATTTTAAACTATCGATTAAAGTAAAAAAAATGCGTCGAACTTTGATGACGTCACAACTTATAATTTCATAGAAAATCCATACTAAGCACGCGTTTTGACGTTTGAAAAAAAGTTGCTGATTTGACTAGTTGTCAAATACCCAATTGCAATTGTTGTGATTGGATGAATTTATGGTATACTTGCTGCAACCGTGCATTTTAGCCAATAGCGATAGAGCTTCAGCCAATTAAAGGTGATGGCGTAGCTGTCAAACCTAATTGCAGCAGGGCGATTGTGTAAGCCCTGCACCAATCATTGTTGCAGTCTCAATTGTTTTGATTGGCTGAATTTATGGCATTTTTACTGCGTCAATGGATTTTGGCTAATAGTGGAAGAATGTTAACCAATTAGAGGTGATTGCGATCGTTACACTGTAGCTGTCATTTTACGAAAATCGCCCTCCTGGAATATTTTATGTCAAAGTCAGAGCCTGGATTACATTTTTTAAATCTGCAAATATGTATGGATGTCACAAAAATGTCACTATACAGTTCGATACAGTTCCAATTTTTTTTGGCGACTAAGAAGCTAAGAGCACAGTAAGCTTAGCACTGTTAACTCAAAACTTATCGCAACGCGACTTGTGACTAACTTCTCAGCTGCCAATAAGTTTGAATCCCATTGTATCATGTTCACTTAACCATCATTATCTCATACTCACTCGCTTCGCACAAACCTGACCGCATCGCACATGCCACACAATTTTCGAACGCCGGATTATTGTTTCTTTTTTTTACATTTTAACTTTTTTTTGCTTTTAAAAGGGATTTTTATGACATGAGGCGTTTTAAAATTGCTTTGAACTGTTTTATTTTGATTTTTTGGGCTGAACATAAAAACTAACCTTTGACAAATACATGCTGCTAAAATGCAATCAGATGACTTTAAACTTTGTGATGTTTTAAATACGTAAGGTTGTTTAAGAAAGATATAGTATTTCTTATACGACCTTTGAAAGCCCAAAAACTCAAAAAAACAATATGATTACGGACTATCTATGAATTGCCACAAAATTAAAAAAATAATTAAAAATGACTAAAATATCTTACGTCACACAAATGAGGCGGTATAACTACAAAATGTCAAAAATTGGTGTGACATAATCAATGGATGGTCCGTTACAAAAAAAATGTGGCATATGTAACCGTGTCGTGATCGCTTATATGGGTTTCTTACATTTTTCAGGTGAATCCACGTACTTGTGAGGGTCGCACGTGGGATCGGTGACCTCCGCACTCTTCTATACCTAAACCCCGCTTACCTCCCCTCCGAAAAATATGGCAAAGGCTTAAGATTTTAAAAAAACTTTTTTTAATCTCGGTGCCCGAAAGACTTTCTCCGAGCCTTTACCGTAGTGACTTTAAAAGTTTTGAAGGACAATGTAGTGTTATATGTGTGTTTACGATGTGTAGATTATGGATTTTAATTAATTAATTAATAAATTAATCAATTTTACGGGTTGTGCCATTGCCCCGGTGGACTTTTGACATTGAAATAAGAGAAAGAAAAGTTTACGATTCTAAATTAGATGTGATAAAATATTTGACTTATATGCAAAGAAGTTACAAATCGCTAAGGAAAGTTTATGAAAATCGAGAAATTTTTATTTTGTTTAACTTGGTCTATGGTGCCTTTACTGAAACAACACATCTCCAGTATAAAAACGCGATCACATGTATGATATTGGAACACTTATTTCCAAAAGACCTAAAATGCATATCCTCGGTTAGTTTTATGTTTGATAACCGTTTTAAAATATAGATTAAAGAAAAAAAGTGCGTTGAAATTTGATGACGTCCCAACTGTGAATTTCATACAACTTCCCTTACTTAACTTATTAGAAGTGCGTTTTCAAGTTTGTTAGAGAGTTGCTGATTTGATTGAGTTGTCATCATCCCTATTGTAGATCCAGCTAGTATATTAGTCAATGGATATACTTGCAGTAACGTGAAAGACTTGAACGGATGTCCGTGCGGTTATTTTGTGAACGGCGTAATGGTTTCGAGAACCCGATTTGATTGTATCAGCTTCACGATGGTTGGGTTAGGTTCAATTTGTTTTTGCATTTCACCTTAACCCTATTCAAATACTAACAGCCAACAGGCATGGTTTCAACTTTCCGCTAACTTAACAAATAACCCACGAATATAATAATGTTGTCATATAACGAAATAATGAGCGAAATACGCAGAAGAAAAATTACGTCTATTAATATTTGAGTGATATATCAGTTTTGGCTTGTCTAAAGGCAGTTTTATGCCGGAGCGATAATATGCAACATGTATAAAGTCTATCTTTATATTTAAAAAAGAAGCCTTTGTAAAACCATTTTAATCTAGTTGTCATATTATTTCTTGAATACACAACATCTAAATTTTGAAGATTTTTTAAGTTCAACAACCAGTATACTCAATACTAGCAAAATCTTGTAATGATATTATTATGGAACAGTATAAAAGATGTAATTCAACAGTGAATCTTATGACTGAATAAGAAGTACATCCAATATTTTTAGAACACTATTTTTATTGCAATGCTCTTGTTTATGAGGTGTGGGAGGAGGAAGTGAAAATAAAAAAATTTCACTTCTCTGAAGCTGAATCACCAACAATATGTCGTTAATAATTGTCTTACTTTACCTAGCTGTAAGTTTTTAGATGTTTTTGAATACTGACGAAATATAGTTTACAATTTGAAATATGATTTAATCCTTATTTTTGAAATGTTTTTTTGCTAATATAAATCAATAATCTTTTTTTTTATTGCATGCGAATTAGCACCTGAATCGAAAAAGCTTGCAATAAATTAGTTTTTTTTTGCTAAAAATAAAAATGTCTCTTTACCCTATGGACGGGATAACATAGTTTACAAAATTCGATGATGCTTTCCTACATTAAATGCATTCAATATCAGGGTCTGCATTCGTATATATAGTGAAAATTCCACGGACGCCTACGAAAAGATTTGCTTTCTCGTTTCTAATACGAACCGTTAAGATATCGGACGCCCTTCCGGCTTCCGTTTTCCGCTTTTAACATTGGTATCTTCAAATCAAGAGTGAATAGACATCTTCTAGGCAAGCACATCTGCACATGCAAGACCTGATCGAAGCTAATCGCTAGTCTAAATAAGGCATAAATTCAAGCAATCACAACAATCGTGATTTTAACATAATGATAATCAAAACGATTAGTGATGATAATCAAAACGACGTTGAACTTCAAGTTTAACATTTCATCAAAATTGAGGTTAAGTGTTATGATGGCGGGTCCATGGTAATGATAATTTCTACATAGTTGTTTTCAATGACGTGTTTTACGAGTAGGTCAGTTGCACGAAGGTTACTGGTGTTTGAAAATTGAAAGTTATTGGAGGAGGTTACGGATAGGTTGATATTGGATATGTCACCGTAAGATTGTAAAAACCGTTAGATTATAATCTAACTCGCGAAATTCTAAACTGTCGAAAGATTACAATTTAATGAATTATTTTCCGGTAGATTGTAATCTGATAAGTATTTAAACGCGATAAAACCTAAGTGACACTACTTGATTATTTATGTCGAACCCTAACCTAACCTACAAGAACGAGACAAGAAAACGTAAATAAAATGAATATTTCAAAAATTAAAACTCAGAACATTGAACAGTTTACAATCTTTCGACAGTTTAGAATTTCGCGAGTTAGATTATAATCTAACGGTTTTTACAATCTTACGGTGACAGATACAAGAACAGAAAAGGAAACTGTTAATGTACCTACATTATGTAATTAGTTAATATGAGCTTATTAAAGCTGCTTTGCGACTTAGATATCCAGATTTTGTTGCCACGTCAAATTTCACGCTTATTGCCTAAAAAATGTATATAAGTGTGAGATTGCGTATGGATTTGAGTAATCACATGCAAACAAAATTTAACTCTTGCATTGTTCACGAAAACAAGGCTTTGGAAAAAATTAAATTCGAAGATATTGGTCGGGAATTTGAGAATGAGTTGGGGCTTAATGTTAGTATTGTAGGCATACGTTAGGAGGAAGGAAATGTATGGTAGGCGTCAAGTAGAAATAGCTCTTAGGGTGCGCTTCCAGTTAGATATGTGCGGCGTTGCGTGTGAAACCCAATGTACGGGAGCAGGTGATATGGCTCGACCCTAACAACAGGATGATCATCCTCCGAGTGGGTGTTGTGCTCGGGGACCACTGGTCTGACCGTTGATCTTTGGAGGTAGTATATAGAGCGTACTTCAGAGAAAACTTCGTAATCGCGATTCAGGCAACGTAGCACATCTCTGGTGGAAATGCACCCTTACTCTTTGTTGGTACGAAGTGAGGCGTTTCTATACCGCTGCTCTGTTGGTTTGCCAGTCTACTTTTCGCTTAACGCGCTATACGCAGGATATAGACATATTGGGATCGTCCATTAAACACCTGAGGCTCGAGGGGGGGAGGGGGATCATTAAATATCATAAGGGGAGGAGGAGGGAGTGTAGTGAGATATCACGTGTATTGGGCGATGTAGTCAGAAAAGAAAACTCTTCACGAGTCAGATACAACCTGCAACCTTAATGTCTGTCTGGACTTATAACACTGTTTAATTTTCAGAATAATATGAGATTATATTCCTCGTATTTAAAGATAATGTTCGGATTTTTTTAAAGATTTATATCCAAAGTCTTGGTAAGTCTAAAACCTCACTACGAGGGGACGGGGAGGTTAAAAATTTACTAAAAAAATCACCTGATTAATGAACGACCCCATACCAATGCGCAGCGGAATATCCCCACTGTTTACCTTTAAGGCCTTATTTTGTTTTTACCTGATGCCACCTGATCGAGTTAGTTAGGCTAGGATCTAAGGTAAGTTAGGAACGTCATAGAATCGTCAAAAAAATTGCAGTGATAGGTTTTTATACAAAGTTAACAATATAATATCGTTTTGGAGGTGCGCTGAATGGGATAGGGCGCTACTGATTATGATTATGAGATCTGAGTTCATAGTTATTAGTCCGTTTGCAGTTATTTTACCTTTCGCTGTGCGGTTGGCTAACCTGAGTGTCCATGTTTTATCGAGTTCCTTATTCCAACGGGAACTCCTTAATTTTCCGAGATAAAAATTAGCCTATGTCACTCTCCAGGTCATCAACTATACCCATCCAAAAAACCACGTCAAACGAATCGACTCGATCGCTCTGCTGCAGTGTGATTGAAGGACTAACCAACAAACACAGTTTCTTATTTATAATATAAGTATGATGTTTGAATTGTAAACTCATGTGAAAACACAGACACTAAGCCAAATCTTACAGCTAGAGTTGAATAGGCATCTTCTAGGCAAGCACCTTAGGCTGCATCAATACTTCCTGCAAGTCTGATTGCAGCCAAGCGCTAATCTATAAATTTAATAAAAACAGATCTTTAATTTATAGATTAGCACAGTTGTGTGTGCACACACGGCAGAAGTGAAACTTCAGAAAAGTAACTTACGAGAGAATGATATAAATATAACTTGTATTCTATCCCATTCTCTCGCAGGCTAAATCCTATTATGAATATGTTTGTCTCCTTTTGGTGTCGCTTTTTCGTTTCATCGAATCTTCAAATCACAACGATTCTAAGGAAGTTTCACTTCAAAAAGAATAGCTTGTGAACGGACTTAAGCAAACCATATAAGCTCTTTACTCTCTTTGGGCTAAGACAGTTCCAGTTGCATTAAACGCTTCCCACATTGATGCCTAATTGAAAATGTTTTACTCTACCAAGTATCATGATTTTGAACATGTCTCTCATTAATTAGTTTGTATTTAATTTAATTCTTTAAATGGTTTTATTTTTCGAGTCGAAAAAGTACAAATTGTTTTTTCTGTAAATACCTGCTTCACTATGCTTCATCTATTTTTCAATTTATCACTTTGATTTAAATCTAATTTTATAAGAGATACAAATTTAATCGACTTATCAGGAGTTTTGATTAGCGCGAGAATTCTTTAATTTTCCGGGATAAAAACACATAATGTTTAAAAAAAAAAATTGTAATTTTCACACAATATTGTGATATGTGCCCGACAAAAAATGTCTGTGTATTATGATTTTTGACTGTTCCACATTTTCAGCTGTATCGAAGTTTGCGTCCGGGTTCTAATTTTTTTACTTTTCACGCGTTTTTAAACAAGTAAAATATTTGCTATCTGGGTTCAGTACAGGACGGATTTGATGTAAATTGTAAACTAAGATTTTTAGGGACCCCTGAAAGTAAATTGGAATATATTTTAATGAATTCAACACAGTACATTAATCGAATTCTAGCTAAAAATTCTTGTTGAGTACTACAGCGATTTTTAAAAAAAAAACACATAATTCCATCTCTATAGTCCATCTTTTTCATAATAATTTCTTCATGATGTTTAAATGTGTTCTACTGAATTCTTTTTAAAAACTTCCTAAGCAACATTATAAGTGCACTAACAAGAAAAGTAATATTTCTCTGGAAGTTAGAACAAGTCGTCTTCAACCGATGGATATCCACTGCTGGACGAAGGTCCCCTGTATGGATCTCCACATGCTCTTATGACTCTTGTTTCCAGCGGCTCCCAGCTACTCTTTCTACTTTAATTTGCCTTTTTTTCTAAAAAAGGCTTCCAATTTACTTTGGGGGTCTTAGAAAATTCCTGACTGGTGTACCCGAATATTTTTTAATCCAATCCATAGAAAAAACATCAATTTCCACAGAAATCGTTTTTTATTTTCAGTTTTCTCGCACGAAAACTTATCGTTATCGGTTTTTCACCGTCTTTCCCACCACCCCTCTACTGTACAGTTCGTTTCACGTAAAAAGACCGCCGACCTTCTACCTGTGCAGTGGGCGACTTATCAATATTTTCGTTGTGTCTATTCGGTCGCGCAATAGTTCATTCAGCAAGCAATGGTTTCATTTCACGGATTTTTACAGAGCTGTGGAGGTTGTCCGATCTAAAAATGTCCGACCCTCCAATGTTTTTATCTCATGTAAAATAGGTATATAGCAGTACACACAAATTTTACGTAGTCATTGGTCGGTCAGTCACCGGCTATTTATAAATGAATGACTGAACATTCATCTTTAATTTACCGGTTGTCCTAGGTGAGCGACGAAAGCGACGCGACGCAAAGTGACGCGGTACGCCTACATACAAAATAACAAACTAACCCGTTGTCCTAGGTGAGCGACAACACGCCAAACGACGCGATATGATACGACGCCATAGAAAATGACAGACGTTGATGCGTAGAAACGTCTGTTCTCTAAGGCATTGCGTCGCGTCGATTCTGTCGCTCACCTAGGACAACGGGTGAACGACAGAAGTGACGCAACGCCATAGAAAATTACGTTACGTCTACGTTGTCGCATAGATAAGCCTGTAATTCTCTTTGGCGTCGTATCGCGTCGCGTCGCATGGCGTCGCTACTGTCGCTGACCTAGGACAACGGCTAGGCAACGTGAAGGGTCAGCTACTTTTGATACTGTCGCGTCGCGTTTTGACATTTGTCGCTTACATGGGACAATGCCTAAGACAACCTTTACCAGCCATACACTCATACGTAGACATTGTCTCCTGTCCGCCCGGTGGTCTTCTTAGTAGAAACGAGCTGTACACCATCAAAGGTTTAGCTTTAAATATTGTTGTTTGCCTTATAAAAAAATGTGATCTTATGACAATTATACCTACTCGAACGATGGAATCGCAGTTTGTTGATGTCACAGTGTATATTGTACCTAAACTAACGCTCAACGCATACCTACGGAGTCAAGCCGAGAAACAGTATTTGCCATGCGCCACGCAAAATACTGGTTGTTTGATAAAGTTAAACTGAGATTTTTTTACTTTGACTTCGCCACTGTTTGTACTAATTTGAACCGTATGTTAAAGTTGAGAAAATTGAGTTTGAGATTGTCATTAAAAAAAAATATTACCTACCTTACATACTCTGTAGGCATGCGCGTTACGGCTCAATTTTTTTTATTTATTAAATATAGTTTAATAGATATTTCTCACATACTTTCTATACTTTGTTTAAGTATATTACAAAATATTCTAATTTGCATTTTTTAGAGTTCTGGTACAATATTACTTCGTCTAAATTCTAATAGGTTAATAGGTTGACTTTAATAGCTCATTGCTAACCTCACATTAAAGTTTAAACACCGACTAGACTTCGACAAACTTAGTCTGCGGGTAGCGAAGGCGCTACTGTCTATTAAAAATCATCATTTTAGTATCAACACATCAAAGAATGTGTTAGTTCAGAATTTCAGCCACTCGCAGAGATAAGCGTCTCAGAGTACATAATATCAAGTTTTGTTGAAAACATTGTAATTATGTGAAATTAGCAAAAGTTGTTTGAGTCATCTTAGTAAGGTTTGATACCATCTGACAGAGTCGAAGCGCATCAAAAATGATATTATAACATATTATCTCCAAAATGTAATGCACAAATTACTATAGAGAAAAACAACGAAAAATGATGCTTTGACTTATAGGCCTATTACACTGCCCTTATCACAATGTAATAAGATATAGGGAGTAAGGGTCCCTAATTTGATCCTTACCACAGGGCCACGCCCACCCTTACCATAGGGCCCTGTAGATAGTGCAGTGTAATAAGCCTATTATGCTGATTGTTATGTTTCGATTCTGAGTCAGTGTGAATCAACCCTAAGGTCAGTATTAATAAGCCGACATCAGCTGAGAACAGGTTCCTATATCATGGGCCAATCAATGCATAAGAACGGGCTTAGGCCACGAGTACACTAATTGTAAGTTTTACTCACGAGAGCTGTCGCTTACCTGAGTAACTTACGAATTGTCTGAGTAATACCTGAACGTATCCAAGTTCCATAATGCTTAGATATTGCATAATATTTGCATTAATATTTGGATCTCGGTAGCGACAGAATATACGTGATTTTTTATATAACACTTTTATTGTACCCTATTTTGCCAAATAAATACTACTTTCAGTAAGTTACGTAAAAACTTACAAGGATAATTGCGTCTTTAAGCATAGATTGAACGATATTTAGCTGATATCAATATATTAATGTGGGCATAGATTCGGACGAAGTAAACCACTGTGGCGCCTACACTGAATGTAGAATATGCCTTGTATAATTATAACAAAAAAAATCTAATTATGTACTAAAAGACTTGACAATGTGCGGTGTAAAGAATAGGATCGGTGGAGAAAAGTGTCAATTGGATACAGATTTAGTGTGTGCGGGACTTTATTGCCCTTTGCATGTCTGTGGTTATAATAGTAAACCATGTTTTTTTAATTATAAATAATTTATTTTTCGGGCAATGGACACGAGTCTTTACATCCTTTTATTTAACTAGCATAATAGAGCTAGAAAAAATGCACCAAGTTAGGGTGGGTAACTTTGCACATTTTGAATGTAATTTTGACAGTTCGTGAAAAGTTTTTTTCTGGAATGCATTGATGAGAAAGGCATTTTTTTTAATTGTTTGGTACAAATAAAAGCGTTTTTTTTGTTATATAGAAATCATCGCGTGGACTGTTTCAGTTACGTTAAAAATGTATGGTTCTCTTGATAAATCCTTCAAAACTACATCATATTTGATGTCGACATGAAAAAAAATGCAAAGGCCAATAAAGTTCCCCCTATGATGATGTTATATTAACGTTTTTTTTAAAATGAATCGTAAGAAATTCTTAGTTTCCACAATAAATAAAATAATTAATTAAAATGAAATATGTAAATTTTTTCTTATCTTAGTAAGTAAAAGATCTCATATGACATATTTTTTTTTGTTTTGTCTTTTTATATTTTGATGAACTTCAGAATAGTTGAGTTGATTTAAAGACAACATAAGTAAAATAAAATATATTGATGTATATACTTTGTAGTTTTATTTTCTCTATCACAGCAACCTCGCGAGATAAAAACTTTGACGGTTAAATGATTGCTAGTGTAACGATCGCAATCACCTCTGATTGGCTAACACTCTTTCGATTATGACTGATTTTAGTCATTGTCGCAGCAAGAATACCATAAAATATTCAAACATCGCCATCAGGTGATAAACGCTATCATATATGCTGTAGCCCTATTCCAAAAGAGGCGCATAAATCATTGTTATGAGCTTAATGGTTGTGATCGACTTTTATGCTAAAAAGTCCCACAAACCTATCTGACCCGGTGACAGCGTCGCTGTTATCATTTAGGTTGCTAATAAATATTAAAAATAAAAACAAAACTAGTCATAAAAATTCGTTGCAATTTTGGCCACCGGGCCAGATTTTTGTGGGACTGTACGTATCTCTGCTGTGGCAATAGATTTGACGACCTCCGTGGCGCAGTGTGTAGCGTCATTGTCTTAACGTGCGGAGGCCCCCGTTCGATCTCTGGCGGGGGCAATTTGGGAATTTATTTCCGAATTTTCCCTGGTCTGGCCTGATGGGAGGCTTCGGCCATGGCTAGTTACCCTACCGTCAAAGACGTGCCGCCAAGCGATTTAGCGTTCCGGTACGATGCCGTGTAGAAACCGAATAGGGATGGGTTTAATCTGCCATGTCCCTAACAGGTTAGCCCGCTACCATCTTAGACTGCATCATCACTTACCATCAGGTGAGATCGCTGTCAAGGGCTAACTTGTAGTTGTTAAAAAACAGATTTTGGTCAACAGCGACAGTTTACCAAAGGTGATTGCGAGTGTAATACACCATAATAATAATTTTACCTCAATAGGGCCCCAGGTAAGATATTAGTGCAAAAGAGTGCTCCACCACAATATAAATGGGGTTAATGGTAAGTGAAACACTTCAAATAAAATATTAAAATTATATTAAAAAGAATAATAATTGTTACTCGACACACTTATATATCGCTTTTAAAATTTATTGGCAACACTAACAAAACTCACATTATGTAATTTTCATTCACCATTTAATTCGGTTCCCCTTTTCAACAAATGATTTACTAAAGAAAGTTATATTTTACAAAAAAAAAATTCTTTTGATATAAATTCGCTCGTAATGTAGTTATTATTAAATCACTCAAAACTGTACAATAAAATTTTACCGCACATGTGCGATTAAAAATTTCAGCACTATTAATGGTAAGTAAAAAAGTTCAAATAAAAAGAATAATAATTGTCACTCGCTATGCTTACATATCGCCGTTAAAATCTCTTGGCAACACTAACAAAACTCACATTATGCTGCCGTTATGGAGGGTAGAGGTAAGTAGGATCATCTTTGTATATGAAATGTGTCCGTCAAAATGCATTAAGTTGGGGTCGCCACATTAGCTTCAGGGTAAATTTAAAAGGAAGCGCCAAATACTATTAGGTTTGAGAAATAAACAAGGAAAGAAAACATTCATCATTATTTTGTACAACGTAAGTTGTTGAAATTTTTATTATTTAACTATTTTAGTCGACATATTTATGACATTTTTTAACTCTGCACACTTCACTTCATCTACAATTGCTATATTCATACCATACCCTTTGCTACACTAGCGCCACTGCGGAAGGTTTTTGAACTGTTATTTATAGCAACCACTGGACACTTTCAACTTTTCTCCCATAAGAGATGATTCTCCTTACTTCTACCCTCCATCGCTGCCGTATAAGGTTTACAGACATTGTGGGTAACATTAGATTCGCGTCTAAAGGCCTGCGCAGACGAGCGCCTCTTACCTTCAAGGCGAGAGTGAATAGGCAAGTGCGCTCCTAGACTTCATCATTGATTTTTAAAAGCATGATACTAGTCAAGCGCAACCTATCTTGTAATAAAAATAATCTCTTTGATTTTCCTGGATAAAATGTGTCCAATTTGAGTATAATCTCCATTCCCAGCCTAAGCGGTTCAGTCGTTGTGACGTGAAAGAGTAACAAACATACATATAGTCCCACAAACTTATCTGACCCAGTGACAGCGTCGCTAGTATTATGTAACGCCTATTGTAGTTTCTTCCCTTAATGATTTTTTCTATGTTCTTCTGTTTTGTATTTAGTTTGGTGTACAATAAAGTGTATTTTCATTTCGTTTATGTATTAAAAATAAAAAACTAAACATGCAAAAAATTTGTTCCAATTTTGGCCACCGGGCCAGATAAATTAGTGGGACTACATAGTGACAATATGAAAATGACATTTAGTGTTACCAATTAGGCCTTTTAGCATTATAAGAAATTTTCTTGTGTCTTATGAGTAATGTCTTAAAAGAAATTCTGTTGCAATGGTTGTTGTATGACTATACATATTACAAGATATTTTTTCTTGTGTCCGATCAGACACGCGCATTCAAAATATAAGACATTACTCAAAGACACAAGACATTTTCTTATAATGCGCAAGGCTTAGCCTAGGAAGTAGGAACAACCGAATACTCCAAGAGTCCAATTTAAAACACCGCTAAATGGCGCCCCTACCGCGACCCCTGCCCCTAAACCCACCCCTACCCCTAGGCCGGGCCCCCTTACTAGTGTTAGGGGGGCTTTTAGGCCTCAGAGCTTCTATCCGCTCAGTACAGCCCGTGGTCTCCCGGCCCTCAGTGAAGTATGAAGCGTAGAGTTCAGCGTTGAAGTTTGAGTTGGTCAACTCATGGCCGATGGTCACCCAACCGGGCCGGATGGTTGAGTCTTTGCCGAAGAGATGGACTCTGGAAGAAAAAACACCTGTAAATACTATTACATGTCTTGATATCTTGATTAGATATCTTGGTTTGAGAAGGAGCGGTCAGTCGTACGTGCAAACACGTACACGCACACATTTACACGTATGTATATGTCACCGTAAGATTTTAAAAACCGTTAGATTAAAATCTAACTCGCCAAATTCTAAACTGTCGAAAGATTAGAATTTAACGCATTATTTTCCGGTAGATTGTAATCTAATAGGTATTTAAACCCGATAAAACCTAAGTCACTACTACTTGTTTATTTATGTCGAACCCTAACCTAACCTACAAGAAAGAGACAAGAAAACAAAATAAAATGAATATTTCAAAAATTGACACTAAGAACATTGAACAGTTTACAATCTTTCGACAGTTTAGAATTTCGCGAGTTAGATTATAATCTAACGGTTTTTACAATCTTACGGTGACATATACACTGATAGGACTTTAACACAACCACGAGCCACGCGTACTCGTGTATTGCAAACACTATAACTGATTAGCGTGTTTTTACTTGAAAATGTGTATAAGGACAGACAATTTGTCTATACAAATTTAATTTTCACATTAAAATAAATTAATCATTTAATTTCCCCTTTTCAACAGACGATTAACTAAATTAATATTTTATTTTACAAAAAAATATGCTTTTGATGTAGCTTTACTTGTAAAGTGGTTAATATTACATCACTGTCAAAACTGTACAATCTTTTTACTGCACATGGGCGATAATTTTTTTAGCACCAACAGCCACCTATATAAACTGTACGATAATATGTTATTATTACACTGGTGCGGCAATGTCACCCTATGCACGTATAACGTACATATGATGCTAAGGAACAATCACCTGCCGAAACGGAACGACAGTGTCGAGGCCGCCATCTTTTACAGATATACTTTTCCTGTACATAACTCACAGTCACTAAATGGTACCATGGTAGTGGTGAGTATATTTAATACGGCGGATTGATACTTGCAGCGCTGTTCAAAACCATCGTTCTACAGATCTGGTATAAAAAATTACCACCCAACTATAATTTTCTACTTTACGCACTAGCAACTTAAAAGAAGTATTACCTTCTGCGACCCAAACAGAAATGCTCCATAATGTGGAATATCTCGATAGGCTTTTCGCTGCTGCCGAACTCTGGGTCCTCAGAGATGATAAGGTCGATGTCCACATTCGCATGGATAAAGTCTCCGTCTACCGACCGCCGTACCGTGCCTGCACAAAAATTCAAGTAATTAAAGAAAAATAAGTCTGTCATCTTAATTTCGAAAGTGGACCGGAAAATCCCCGGAAATGAAAAAAAACAATTCCACAAAGGGTGTGCGTGTAACCTTTGTGTACGGTCGATGTCAAAAGTCCATACATAATTTTAACTGCTAAAACTGTGTGCAAGCAATCTGAAGCACTCATCCACACTGATATAATCCGT
Source organism: Erebia palarica (assembly GCA_964035005.1). Taxonomy (NCBI): domain Eukaryota; kingdom Metazoa; phylum Arthropoda; class Insecta; order Lepidoptera; family Nymphalidae; genus Erebia; species Erebia palarica. Next base: position 37,336,500 of record OZ035983.1, read on the forward strand.
CCAAAATATTTACCTGAATTTAACAACATTAGATTCAAACCATTACTGTTCAATACTACTAAGATTATTGAAATAAATTGTCAACCGACAAGATGAATATTTTTTATGTAAAGGACTTGACCGGTGGAACTATGGCAGCTTGCCTAGGTGTCAAAAATCAATGTTCAGCAATGATTTCTTTATTATTGTAATTGTAATATTTCACTGTTTTCAGATAAAAAAATTTCCGGAGTCTGAAGGCTCGGAAAACTGCGAAAATGAACAAAAAAAGTTTCACCAAAAGATTGCTTTCCCACACTAGATGGCGCTATTTATTGTGTTGAGCGAGTCTAAAAAATATTTTCAAGTATTATTTCTTTATTATTGTAATTGTTATATTTTATAGTTTTCAGATAAAAAAGTTTCAGGAGTCTGAAGGCTCTGAAAACTGAGAAAATAATTAAAAAAAGTTTCACCAAAAACTGCTTTCCCACACTAGATGGCGCTATGTATTGTGGTGAGTCTAGAAAATATTTTTAAGTATTGCTCACTACATTTGTTAACAAGTTCAAGTATTCGACCACAGATGGCAGCATATGCAATGTGAAAGGGCGTTCCAGTTCAACTATTCGACCATAGATGGCGGCATATGCAATGTGAAAGGACGTTCCTTTAAACGCAGTATTTCAAAATGCTTTGTTCGATCTATTAGTTTGAGACTTGTCAAAAAATAAAAATAATTATAAACAAAACATACATTTCCTTTTCATTACTATTTAATTGATCAAAAATAAATCATTCATAATATAATGACTAAGGTACTGGTATTCATATAGGGTTACAAGATTATTAATAGGCATGGATATAATTGAACGTCAAAATGGAGTAGTGCTTAAAGAGGAAAGCGGACGCTCAAGATTTAAACAATAAACGTACTGTTTTTTTTGTCATTTGAACCCTGACCTTATTTGGATTATTAAATCCATAATAATTTCGTTTTGAATTTTTAAACCTTACTGTAAAAACGGAAATCCTGTGCATTGTCCCGAATCGGAGGGCAATTACTGGTCATGTCCTTTGAAGGTGACTTTGTAACTAACAAGCTATTTTGTTTGCTTATTCTATAATTATAGACTTTTGACGTCGACTGTACAACTAGCTGATGCCCGCGACTTTTTGGTTTTTTTGGTTCCCGCGGCAACTCTAATAAAAAGTACCCTATGTGTTATTCCAGACTAATCTATCCCTGTGCCAAATTTCATCCAGATCCGTTCAGCCTTTCTGGCGTGATTAAGTAACTTTCATCCAAACTTTCTCATTTATAATATTAGTATAGATTAAAGATATGCAAAAAGCATTCGTGATTTCACTTTTTTTATGATTCGGCAATAGGTGTTTATCGTAATGTATCCTAATATTATAAATTGCTGCCGTTTTTGGCGGAAATGACACATAAATGTTAATTTCGTCCGAAAATACTCTATGTTACTCTAAACTCACGCGTAAAGTTATACTTCAAAGACTGTACCTTTGATGCCCATGAGGCAATGTTCCTTAGTCCTTTGAAAAACGGCGTTATGCTCCAGATTCTTGGAGTGACCGGGGTTGTTAATGTTGGTTTTAATCCAGCAGATGTCCTCGCATCGTCGGAATCCCCACTTCTTAAGGCACTCTCGTCCCATGTCCAAGCCTGAAACATTCCATCACTCATTCAAAGATTATATTTCAAACGGGTGCCTACATTATCGTCTGTTGTTTTTTTTTTTTAAATTCCATGGGAACTGTTTGGGATGAAAAGTAAAGTCTATGTCCTTCTCCGGGACATAGGCTATCCCTTTTCATTCACATACATAAAGTTTAAACAAATCTTTTTATTTGTAATTTTCACACAAAAGTACGCAATGTACCCAACAAAAAATTTCATGATTTTTATCAGTGCAACATTTTAACTCTCAGAAGTAAATGTCATCCTCACGGTCTTTAATTATATCCATGAATGAGTATTGTTAATAGAACACTTTATTAATTAAACATGTTAAAAATACTTTAACATGTTTTTATACGACTGTCTGAAAAAAGGAGTATATTGTTTTTAGGGTTCATGTATGTATGTATGTATGTATGTATGTATGTATGTATGTATGTATGTATGTATGTATGTAAGTATGTATGTATGTATGTATGTGAGTTTGTATATTCCACCATAACTTCTACACGCCTGGACCGATTTTGATAAATGAGGTATCGTTAGAATCCCTAGCTTATTCCGGGTGACATAGGCTAGTAAAATTAAAGAACTGATGGAGTGACCATGGTCCCGCATTAAAGACTAAAGTTGAAAATAAAATCGAAAATAAGATTAACTATATAATCATCATCTAGAAAACGAGTGAGATGAGTAGATTCCAAAAATATATAACACTATAGTTCAATATCCAGTGGTTCACAAAAAAATATCATTTAATAAAAATGTGAATTAGATTCCAAAGGCTATATATGCAAATTGCTTCTAAAACTAAAATAATATAGCAGGGCAGTCGTATTTTTTAATTCATTATTTAAACAATTTGTACAGTTGCGGTCTGAAAATGTGTAATAATTGCATGCAACTGTGTCACAAGGTCGATATAATATGTCATTTGGGGTATGTTCCGATATACACTGCGAGCACTGTAAGGTGAGACTGGTTACTGTTTAAAACGGAACGCAGTCAGCACTGAGAGCACCTTACCTCGAAAACGCCAGTGCTCACAGTACAAAAATGGCGACTATTTATGACGTCATATATTTCCCTAGGATACTACGGCAGTAAACTGTCAGCCCATAACGGAACGAATTTTTCCCCGGTAAGAGCACTGAACCGGGCTCGCAGTGTACATATACCTTGATTTGGCTTAGATCATAGATTTTTTAACAGTCACTGTAGTAGGTGACAACTAGATAGGATTGATGTAGAAAACCTTTTAGTAACTTTGAAATGTAATAAATACTTTGCTAAGGCATATTAGACCTTACTGCACGCAGTGGTAAACATTACCAGACCGCGACCGTACATGTATAGTACAGGTAGGTTTTTTGTTATTAATTAAGTCTATTTTATTGTAAATATTTTTTGTAATGTATAGGTATATGTTTTTTGTCTTAGCCTATCGCATTAGGTAACCTGTAAAGATAGATTTAAGCTGGAAGATAAATAAATAAAAATAAATAAAATAATAAAAATATATTTATTACCAATAAACAGGTTACAGTCAATTTAGTTTAACTATGGTCTCCGCAGTAGGGAACCTGTATCGCAGAGACCGTATTATGATTAAGTACCTAAAATTAGACTTAACCGACGACTGACTAGGACACAATAGATGATTTTTAAATAAATCTTAATATAAACAAATGTAATTTTTTTTAATGTTTCTGCAAATAATTAATATAAGTATTATGACTATACATACCTATACGTGTAAATAATAAATGTGTTGCAAATGGAATACCAACCTTCGGAGCTGCCACACCAGAGGAACACAAAGGACCTGGGCTGTGCGATGTGGTGCAGCTCCAGGGCTAACACGTCCCGCCAGCGCCAGCCCGCGCCCAGGGGCGGCTCCACTAGCACCACATCGAACTTGCTGCCCATCGACTTGAGGTCGAACGTCTGCCCAGTGAGGGAAAATTTTTACTTACCTTACGCAAAGCAGACAATTAAAGAGACAAAACAGTTTTTTTTACATTGTTGAACTTCAAAGGCAACATGCAAATATATCGCAGGGTGGGTTTCATTTCTTCACACCATCACACAGTATATGTGAAATACCTATATTTAGTTTAGCTCTTGATTCAAGTTAGTTGGTAGTAGTTTAGCACGGAGTTTAATTGTCATCATAATCATAAAAAAAGTGATTAAATAAAATTAATAATTCTGCTTGACACATTTGTCAGCAGTAAAATAATATGTATAAAGTAATAAAATTCATTATGAGCAAACAAAAATAATTAATTAAAATATGTAAGTTATTAATGCCACATGCTAAAAATTACACTGAACTAAATTACCTCAATCACATAGGGCATCGAAACACGGCGGCCAGCACTTTACCGCACTAGTACGAAAATAGATGATAACGCACGACTTTGAATAAATTTGTCGATAAAATGGTCTTTTAGTGTTAGTAAGAGTTTAATACTCTTAGTTGAGTCATATGCGGAAGGACGTGGGAACCCACAGCATTTTTATCCCAAGAAAACTCCTACCATTATTTGATTAATGGAAAGCGGTTACCACCCTCAGTAATGTGGAATACGACGCAGATAGAGAGACGCAGATCCACGGAGAAAACAGATGAATATGTTTGTATGGAGAAACCGACGTTCCATTTCGTCTCGAGTGTTGTAATACCTTCAGATCGCACTTCAAGTACATGGGCGGCGTGGCGGTGCGCGCGATAAGCTCGTCTTTGAGGCGGATGAGCTCGCGCAGCTTGGGGTACTCCTCGAAGCGGTCGGCGAGCCCCACGTCGCGGATGAAGTTCTGCGGCCGCTGGCCAGTGTCCACGAAGTGTTGGCAGTAGTCGTTGTGCGGGTTCGACGATTGTGTGCCCTACGGACAGAGTGAATACGGTGTATAGTCGCGATATAAGACTCGGGTGTCATATAGACTAAGAGAAAGCTGTTCTTTTGGTAACTATCGCTAGAAAGGCTGATTCAGTATTTGGTGGGTCCTAGGCTCTCCACTGATGAGAAAACTGACAGTCTGCTTGCATGCGGCTGGGAATCTGATTACGTATTACCGCTCAAAGACGCGTTATGGTTCCAAAAAATGAATAATAACTAGAAAGGCTGATGCTTGTATAGTATTAACGACGAACGCGGCAAGGCGACGCGACACGTTACGGAAACAAAGAAGCTGACCCCTTACATCGCATCATGTTGCTTCGCGTCGCTTTCTAGTTTAAAATTCTGCGAAGAGGGTGCACTAAAACTTTTACATTTTTCTTGATCATTTTATTCACTATAATACAATTGTGAGCAAAAAAAAGAAAATTATATTTTCCATAGTAAAAACCTTCCATAAAACAATCAGGAAATTGCGCGAGATTTCATTCTTGAAAATGTGAGAACAAAGTGTTATTATATAATGGAGTAAAATAATTTTAATGGTGGCATTGAAATAGCTGTTTATTTTTATGGCAGCCATTAAATTACCACACTAGTACCAAAATTGAATGTTACCTAGGCTGTCAGCTGTGTGCTGACGCTTTAATAGCCCATGCAGTGAAGTAAGTAAAAGCAGCTTTATGAGTAAAAGTATTGTTAAGAATATACTTATAGTTACAGTTATACTTATAGTATATTATCATATTACTAGATAATGTATCTGACTTCTTCCACATCAATTATGTTCTTTTTTTATTCTTTTAGAATGCTTTGAATAAATTTTGATATTCTAGGATACACACTTCATTCAATCTCAGAAACACTATAATACAAAAACATAACAAACCTTCAGGAAAGTAGATGAGTCAGTATAAACAAGGCTATCAGTTTCCTTCTGTGTAGATTTCTCATTACCATCTGCAGTGTACTCCGTTGAAGCCTGTTTCTTCGGCAGCACATCCACCGTTGCTCCGAGAGCATGCCTCAACTCACTAACACTTGATACTCCCAACTATAATAAAATCATTATCATCACTTCAATCCTTTATAAGTAGAAGTTTAAGCTTAATTAATATAACTTATTAGCATGGGCTAATAAGTTAAAGATTGGGTTAGAAGGTAGTAGATAAATAAAGTTGCCATCTACTAGTTCAGTATGCATGTTGCCTTATGGTGATATCCATCATCATTATAGCAAGTGACTCTGAATTATAATAATAATTAATTACTTAAAGATAGTATAATTTTGAGGTAACGTTTGCTGTAAGTTCTAATTTTCAATGCCATGTATCCAAAGCTAAGAGTAATAATATTATCCTCCCGATCAAATTCTGACCACAACAGTCAATTTCTTCAGAGAACAGCCATCTGCACCACAGATATTAAAGTGCAAAAGTGTGTGCACAAACGCAGGTGCACTCTCTATTCTTTTACTCTCTTCAGCTTAAGATAATCCATTAAATGAAAATTACTTATCTATGATAGGTATACATACATATTAAAGTAATGTCTCGGTAATGTGCCAATTTAAGCAAAGAGCCAACTACATAAGAGATGTTAAAATTCACAAGTCTGTACTACAGGTGCATTCTTTATTCCCTCACTCCCATAGCCCTATGGGCCAGCAATCCACCAGAGAACAATTAGGCACCGGACCAATAGTTCTATGTGCTGTTTGAAGCACCTCCAACTTCCCAACTCCATTTTTTTTATCCTCTACAAGTTAGCCCTTGACTGCGATCTCACCTGATGGTAAGTGATGATGCAGTCCAAGATGGTAGCGGGCTAACTTGTTAGGGGCATGGCAGTTATGTTAAACCCATAGCCCTGTTTGGTTTCTATACAGCAACGTACCGAAACGCTAAATCGCTTGGCGGCACTGTTTTTTGTATTTTTCACGGCAGGATGGTTTTAACTAGCCACGGCCGAAGCCTCTACCAGGAATATTAATGGAAAGTATTAAAAGAATTCTGTTTAACACAATATCTAAACTTAAATGACTTTAATCAGGTACTGCCACTATCCGCAGGGAGTATTAGGAAAGGGATAACAATATAAATATTAAATAGAGCTGTCATATTAGTTTAGTTTAGAAATGGTGTACAACAGAATTGGCCTGATCACCAGGCTTAAACAGCTAAAGCCACTGATTATATCAACTTGACACTTTACATGTAGGCTTTTCTGTAACGCCGACCCTTATTAACAAATGTTTTCAGACATTCCTCCGCAGCAAAGCCAGAGTAGGTCAGCTAGTATTCAGCCTCAAGAACGTAGGATTTATCAAAATGTACCGTTTGTGCAAGCAATTTTTTCCTTTTCTGTGATCTCTCGCGTAACTCCTTTAGTTTCTCACTCATTGTTAAAGCTAATTTAAAACTATTATTTTAGCTTTTTCTACAATTTCTTTAAAAAAATAACCCAAGCAGCGCTTGTGGAATTTGACAATTTATGACACTAGCACTTTGACAGTGACAGCGGCTGACAGTAAACTGACAGTACTACCGTGTTGGTGGCGCGTATGTATGGAAAAATAACACAAATTTCGACATTTTTATCTATATCTTCGGTAGTATAGTGGTAAGTATCCCCGCCTGTCACGCGGGAGACCGGGGTTCGATTCCCCGCCGGAGAGGAACTTTTGAAGTTTTTTTTTCATTATTTTAATATGATTTGCTTAATTCACCCGCCACTACTTTCCTGGCGTGTCATTTTACAAAATTCTTTCAGGAACGTATTTCTGAAAATGCTGGACTTGTGTGTGACATATTATGTGGGTACGGTTTCCGGTTCCTCTTGGTATTCAAAGTACCTACTCAGTGGGGTTTCCTTTGCAGTTTGCACGGTGCGGGTGGTGCGGGGCAAGCGAAAGAAATACTAAGATTTGCAAATATAAATAAATTAAATTGAATTAATAAAATAAATTATATAATTTAGCGAGTTTCAAAGATTTTTAAATAAGTTACGCAAAAAAACAGCCCAGAATACATTCAGAATATTAATGAATAAATTATTTATTTATTTATTATTATTGATCTTATAAAATCTTAGTAAATCTTAAATAGTAAATCTTAGTAGTATAATAACTTGAAATGTGTGAGAAACAGTACCACAAAAACCACAGTCGGTTTTATTGTGCACCGTGTTTGTTATACTTAACTAATAGGTTAATACCTACAACAATTTTTTTTTTAAAATACACACTCCAATCACTCTAATTAATTATATTTATTAATAATTATCAAAAATGTTGTATGATTCTACTTTGTTAATGTGTAAGTACCTTACTGTGTACCTTACTTTCACAGTTCACTATTAGGTACTCTTGTTATGTTTAAAAACATTTTTGGAATTAAGTATTTGCATTGTATGGAAATAGCATTCTATCACATACAAACTAAAAACATATGTAGGTACTAGCTGATGCCCGCGACTCCGTCCGCGTGGATTGCGGTGTTTTAACTATTTTTAGAGTTCCCGGTTCCGTACCTCAAGCGGACAACAGGAACCCCTATAGGATCACTTCGTCTGTGTATCTGAAAGAAACGAAGTAAATTTTGGGCTTATTGTGTTTCAATCAATATTTTAATTATTTTCAATAAAAAAAAAAAGTATCAATTGTTGTGATTGGCTGAATTTATGGTATTCTTTCTGCGTCAATGGATTTTGTCCAATAGTGGAAGAGTGTTATCCAATCAGAGGTGATTGCGATCGTTACACTGTAGCTGTCAGAGATACGCGATCGCTCTGCAGCATACTAATAAATAATGTATGTACTCTGGGGTTTTGCCAACATCAGATGATCAGACATGGGAATCAGAGACACATCAGAGACAATTTTGAATTGATCTGGTTAACTTGTCTCTGGAATTGATCAGTAAACAAAGTTTCAAAAAGAACAAGTTTTTTCTTCTGTGTTTCCAGCTGCAGAGACAAGTAACAAGGATATCCAGCTGCGTAAGTCTGAAAATGTCTGGTGCATATTTCTTGGCTGCGGCTGAAGAGGATCGTAAAACAAAGCAAGCGAGAGTAAACAAACGTCTTCTAAGGGAACAGGGCAGCCCCTTAGACCTGCCGGACGATGAGTTTCTCAAATTCTTTCGCCTCACCAAGCCACTTTTTATAGAACTTTGTAGTGTTTTGAAACCCTTTCTGCCGGGACGACAATATTCAAGTGCGATACCTCTAGATATTAAGGTAAAGCTCGTTTTCTCTTCATGTTTACATAAACACTGCCAAGCAGTATGCACTATGCGCTATAATATGTATGCAGTCATATTCCTGAATAATACTGTCAGGTTGGCGCTGTTTTTTAAATATATTATTTTTCACTACAAGTTAACCCTTGACTCAATGTCGCTGTCTAAAATGGTAGCGGAATTATCCTTTTAGAAGTATGGCAGATATGCTCAACATATACCACTAATTAGTTTCGACTATGCCTCAAAGGAGAACGCTAAATTTCTCAGTGGCATGTACCTATATTAGGTACCTGGTTAGGCTTTACCTAGCCACAGCCGCAGCCTCAGACATAAGTTTGAAACGAAATGATTTATTCATTTCATGTGGGACAACTTCTGCTACTTATGAAATGTCTTGACTCTACCACTGGTTTGGACAGCAGGTTCTACTGAGAAAAACTGGCAAGAAACTCAGCAGTTACTATTTTAAAGAGAAATTAAAACAATACAATATGTAGCTAATACACAATACATACATAATGTAACAAGATTTACACAGACTTGTGGGCTACCAAATGCAAACCCAATTTCTTCTTATAAATAGAATGGATTGCTGTTTTCTGCAGTATAAACATTGTTTGCACACAACACTCTGCCCCACAGCAAGATGCAGAATGGAACACTATGGAAGTAGTATTATGTCATATGGCCAATGGCACCTTGCTTAGTTTAGTTATGCTTAGAATATTGACTAAAACCAGTGTTCATAACAGATATTAACAGCATTAGCATTTTATGGACAAGGCGGCTATCAGAAAGCAGTGGGCACAAAACTTCTGGGGCTGTCACAAACATCTGTGCATGATTGTTTGAGGGATGTCACTAATGCTCTAAATGCACCTAAAATATTAAGGAGATACATTAAGTTTCCTAGAACCAGTCAAGAATTGGAGGAGGTATCTAGAGGGTAAGAATATTCAATTTACTTAATGTTTTTTTTTAATTTATCTTAAGACATTGCAAAATGCATTTTGCTTTGACTAAGTAAAATCAATAACTATAAAAGGCTGTAACTGACAGACAACCTACAGCCCAAACGGCTGAACGTAGAAATTTTAAATTTTGAGATATTATTCCTTGAGCACCCTGAAGGTGTACTAAGGAAGGAATTTTCGAAATTCCACCCCCAAGGAGGTTAAAACGTGACTCAAGTTATATCCATGAAACTGTGTTACAGTTACTGTGTGTGCAGTTAGTGACGAAATGAAGAAATTTAGTTTTTTGAAATTTCTTTCTTAGAATCTAATTCTACATGGACAAAGTTGCAGACAAAAGATAAATGTATAATAAGTAACCAATGCTTGAATTAGTTTAATAAGTACCTATTATTATTATTATACTAGAATGCTGAGATCTAGAGAGCGTACTTTGACTTGGCTCAGACTTAGAGTTAAAACAAGATGGACTTATGTGAGTAACATAAATCTGTCTCGTTTTAACTGTCTTAGTCAAAAATCGCTCTATAGATCTCAGCAGAAGTAATATGATAGAAGAAGTGTCTCTAAATAGCTGTAATATTTTTTCAAGGTTTTACCAAGACTTTGGTATACCTGGGGTGGCTGGTTGTATAGATGGAACTCATATCGCTATGATACGACCCTCGGAAAATGAGGGAGCATACTTTAATAGAAAAAACTTTCATTCCATTAATGTTTTGATTGTGAGTATCTATTTCATTTTAAAATCCTTAATACTATATATGTATCTATCTGCTATGCTTTCACAGCCAATCTTTTCAATTGATTTTGATAAAAGTTGGTACTGAGATAGGTAGGATCGCAGAATAACAAGTGATAATCTAAAAGATCGAAAGTTAAACAACCATACACTTTTGATGAAACCTGCAATGTTTCCTAAGCTGAAGATATGTAAGCCAATAAAATAGGAATGGTCACAATCTGATTAATAGCTTCGGAGAAATCTGCGGACAAACACATACACTTATAAAATACTGTATGTTTGTTTGGAAGCCCTAACAGATTATATCATTTATCGCAGTTCCAATAAATTACATACATTCGTGTCAAATTGATATTTTTTATTGAAGTCAGTTAAATAGACACAGACTACTTTGCATCAAGGAAAATTAAAGGGAAGTGTTGCAGGCATAATCTTTTCAAGAGTTTCACAAGAAAATAATAATTTAACCAATGTTTTACTCCAGATTTGCGACTCGAAGCTGAACATTTTGTATGTGGATGCATCGTTTGGGGGCGCCTGCCCGGACAGTCATGTATGGAGCCAGTGTCCCGTCAATCATTATCTGCAGCAATTACACAGCCGTGGAGAGGGGACACATTACCTTCTTGGTGCTTATACTTAAATAGCTGATGCCCGCAACTTTGTCTGTGTAGACCAAATTTTTTTTATTTGCACTCTTTAATTTTCGCACTTGACCGTTTTTCTTGCAAAAATCGCCTATCGCTCATTAATGTCTTGACCAATATCAAATCAGCAACTTTTTATCAAAGTTAAAAACGCACTTCTAACGTAAGTTTGTATAAAATTCAAACTTATGTTAGAAGTGCGTGAAGTCACCTTTCAACACACTTTTATCTTTTTTTTTTGTGACGTCACCGTCACAACTACAAATTTCATACAATTTATTTTCTTTTATTAAGAGATAGACTTACGCTTGACAACAATCATGCTTTGTGCAAAGCGATGATGAGGTTGAGGATGGGGTTGGAACGCGCTTGCCTAGAAAATGCCTATTCACTCTTACCTTGAAGGCCAGTCTATAGTTTAAAATTTTATCAGACTTAAAACTAGCCGAGCATGCGAATTTTAAGTCTTTTGGCAGACCCTCTATTTAATAATCACCACTACCACTACAGCCCATTAAAGCCCTACTTTAAAGAGAGGGAGAATTCGAGCTTAGACCCACCACGCTGCTCCAAAGCGGGATCATCACTACAGCCCATTAACGTCCCACTGCTGGGCACAGGCCTCCAATCTCATAGGAGAGAGGGAATTACAGCTTAGACCCACCACGCTGCTCCAATGCGGGTTGGCGGGCTTTAACGACTATTATCATGTTAGTGATAATAACCGGGACCGACGGCTTAACGTGCTCTCCGAGGCATGGGGGTGAAACACCGCCAACTTCCTAACTTCGGCCTAGTACTGGGAATTTCTAATCCGAAAAACCCGATACTTAATTATGGCCCGACCCGGGACTCGAACCCGGGGCCTCGTCGGCCGCAGTCGAACGTGCTAACCACTAGACCAACGAGGCAGTTCAGGGCTTTAACTATCGAGTATTATCATGTTAGTGATAATAACCGGCATCCACGGCTTAACATGCTCTCCGAGGCACGGGGGTGTTTCACCGCCAACTTCCTAACTACAGGCTGGCAGTGACAATTTCTTAACTGTAAATCCCAAAACCTAACAATTTTATGCACAAACATCCATCGACCGTCCATTTTGACGACCTCCGTGGCGCAGTGTTGAGCGCTGTTGCCTTAACGTGCGGAGGTCCCGGGTTCGATCCCCGGCAGGGTTTGGAAATCTATAATTTCTGAATTTTCCCTGGTCTGGACAGATGGGAGGCTTCGGTCGTGGCTAGTTACCATCCTACCGGCAAAGACGCCAAGCGATTTAGCGTTCCGGTACGATGCCGTGTAGAAACCGAATAGGGGTATGGGTTTAATATAACTGCCATGCCCCTAACAGGTTAGCCCGCTACCATCTTAGACTGCATCATCACTTACCATAAGGTGAGATCGCAGTCTAGGGCTAATCTGTAGTGGTTATAAAAAAAAACGGAATCGAATCCAGGACCTTGTGATCTGCAGTTTTTTTCTTGTTTCGCACTCAGTTATCCTCTGACATGATGTCAGAGACCTTTTTAGTGCGACTTTTGCTCTGAATTAGGTGCCAGGTGTGATCTGCAGTCAACTATGCTAACCGCTAGACCAAAAAGGTAGGCTCATATCCATGTATTGACCAATCCCAGGTGACTCAGCGTACGCGCAGAGGCCGTGGCTAATGACGCCGGTGACGCGCGCGGGCCCGGGCTCGGCGGAGGAGTACTACAACCGTGTGCACGCGTACGCGCGCAGCGCTGCGGACCGCTGCGTCGCCGCGCTCAAGGGGCGCTGGCGGTGCATGCTGGCACATAAGGTATTTTTGAAGTGAAAACTTCTTTAGCCGCGTTGAGCACTTTTTGGTAGGGGGTAAAAATGTGAAACTTTCTGTGTTTCGTGGTCTTAAGTATATATGTTACTGTAAAACCCCGTTTGTTGGTTAATCTTAGGTTTTCCCGGTAAATCTTAGGATTTACCGATACGAGTTGGTAAATATAAGGATTTACCAAAAAGAGACATTTTTCGGGCTTTTACCATCAGAGTTTAGCACATGCTAGGTTTTACCAGGTACGGCTGGTAAATGTTGGTTTTCGAAATAAAACAATGAAGATTTAATTATTAATCATTTATTTCAATTAACTACACATCAGTCCTAACCTTACCTACATATTTTTATATATTATATGAAAGTAGTTATTAATCATTTATATTACTAATCAGTCAAATTCTTACTATTTTAATTTGGTATTTTTATTTATTAATTTAAGTAACTAAACTCGCCGGCATATTTAGCGGAACATAAAAAAAAGGTCCATAATTAAAAAAATATGGTTTTATTTTAAAATCTACTTACTACACTTCTTTTGTTATTTAAAGTTTCATTTGTTTTACTTAAAATGAGATCACATTAAGAACAGATTTTGCGAGTAAAGGCTATTTGTGAAAAATGGTACATTTTTGAACTTTTCATGTAACCGGGAAAAATGGAAATTTAATATTAAAATAACAATTAATTAAATTAGAAAAATGGTGATTAATGTCGCGTATTTCCTCCACGTGCTCTTATTAAAGTTTCTACCCGTCTAGGCATACTGAGAATGATGTTATCGATGGTCTCCTGGGATAGTCTCCGCCATTCCTCAACTACGGCGATTCGCAGTTCTCCCACGTTGGCAGGAGCTGGAATTCTGGACTTAACTTTTCTTTTCAGCAAGTCCCAAACGTGCTCTATTGGGTTCATATCCGGTGATCTCGCCAGCCACTCCATAACAGTGATATTCATATCATTAAGATTAGCTTGAGTTACCCGAGCGGTATGCGGCCGAGCATTATCCTGCATAAAAACAAAATCTTCACCGATATATGGGGCAAGCGGTACGACATTTTCTTCTAAAACTTCTCTGATATAGCGGTCTGCAGTCAGACTCCCTCTGTCAATCACTACCAAGTCTGTGCGAACTCCCAAACAAATGCCCACCCAAACCATTATTGATCCACCACCGTATGCAATTGTAGTTTCAAAATTTCTCTGAATGTATCGTTCTCCTTTGCGTCTGTATATTCTTTGCCTGCCGTCAATTTGATTTAAGAGAATTCTGCACTCATCACTAAACAATACCTTACTCCATTGGTCCGCGTTCCAAAGTCGATGTTCCCGAGCAAAAGTTAACCTGTTTCTACGATGATTTACCTCGAGCCTTGGAACCTTGGCGGGCACAAATGAACCCAAACCAGCTTCTTCGAGCCTTCTTCGTACCGTACGCTCACTTACGGTTACACCCCGCACTGCTTCTAACTCATGTCGGGCTTGGACGGCCGTCAAACGGGGGTTCCTACGTACGCGAAGCCGAATGAAACGATCATCCCTACTCGAAGTGCGTCTTTTTCTGCCTTGTCCTGCTCTTCTTCACATAAGTACCGGTCTCCCTGAGCCGTTGGATACTGCGATGGATCGTTGAAACTGGTCGACGAAGATCTCTGGATATCACTCTGTAGGTTTGACCATTTCTTCGCATTTCGAGTGCCCTGGCAATCTCCGTTGGGCTAAGTCAGGCATAATTCAGTCATCAACTCCAGAAAGATACACGATTAAAAAAAACTAACAAAAAACAGTATTTCAATGAAATTTTAAATCAAACTCAGAAGGAAGAAATACTCGAAGTTCGCTCCAGATAAGGTGTATTTGAATAAAATTAAAACAATTGCATAAAATGTGATGTTCAGTTGTTTTCTTAATTTGAAAATATTTCTTTTTAAATTAAATGACCTATAAACCAGCCAGCAATCTTATATGATACTGATATCAAACCTTTTTTTTATGTTCCGCTAAATATGCCGGCGAGTTTATAATAAAATTTAAACACACGTTATACATTCCTTGAAAGTAAAAAATGAACACAACACATTTTTTCTTTTATTATTTGGTATTTTACTAACAAACAGAAAAAAGACAGTCAAGTTTCATTTTAATAAACAAAAAAAAAATATATTTGTTACAACATGGAGTGCTGTTGTGGCATTTAGAATTACAAAGTAATCCTGATGACATGCAAGCGCATTTCCTCGACAAGCATTTTTTAAGACAGTTACATTTTTTGAACCGTTGTCCCCCAGTCAACGACAATTTTCCGACAACTTCTCGAAGACTCACTTCTTTATCTTTAACAACTTCTGCTATCTTTATAAAATCTTCAGAACAAGAGGTAAACTGATTCTGTGTGTAAAGTTGCTTAAGTACTTCAATTTTGGTACTCAGTTGATAAAATTCGTTGTCCTTTACATCAATCACAATTGCAATAATGCTTTTAGGGTCTGTTTTAGCTCTGTCAATATCAGGTACTTTCAGTCTTACATTTTGACCAACTTTCACATTTGGATATTTATCAGCCGACATGGCTTTCATATTTTCAGCTTGGTTTTCCAAATTAAATTTTGCTTTTGTTCGTATCATCTAAACAGATTCAATCTTCTTCGTTATTAGATCTTGTTCAGCTTGAGTTACACTTTCTGTCTCTGAATCAGTATGTCTCTGAATGCGTACATTGACATCATCGGTATCCTTAGTTATTTGCTTCTTCCGAAAACATGAAGGATGTTTTCGGTTACAATTAGTTCGTTCCTTTGTATTTTGTTTTCCAAATTTTCACTGCTTAAGTCCTCTTCTGACTCATTTTCAACAACTTTGTTTTCTTTATCCTGTTCAATGATGTCTTCGACGTTAGTATTTTGTTCTGTATTTTTTTGCGAATGCAACAAAGTCTCTAAATCTTCTTCAGATCTTAACAATCCAATCATATCTTTAGGAATTGCTGACGTCGCAATGCCCATTTTCATTGGACTGTCAAACATAGCTTCGTAGGGGGAGCATTTAATTCCCTCGTGATATGCTCTATTTTTCATCGCTTGGATGAATTTCAAGCCGTCTGACCACTTGGACAACTGATTGGTTTCCATCCACGTACTGAGCATATTTTCGATGTCTTGATTGGCACGCTCTACTGATCCTTGACTCTGGCTATGTCTTGGTTTTCCATGTACAATTTTAACATCTGGCCACATAGAGCATAAGTTTTCAATTACTTGGTTACAAAATTCTCGACCATTATCTGAATGAAGAATGTTCGGCGCTCCAAATGTGGTGAAAATATCCAAGAGATGATATGCAACTTCTGCTGCGCGTTTAGTTTGAAGTGTATGAGAGGGTTATTTTGTAAGTCTATGAGATCTATTTGACAACGTGAGTTCATTTCACTATGAAGTATAGGTTTGATGACAATGCCCTTTTTCAAAGTCTTCTGTTTTTTTTGACAAGGTTTGCATAGCTTGAAATATGTCATTATAGCCTCATCTGTTATGTTGCGATGCATACTTGCGATTACATTCTTTAAGCATTCTTGTCCTTCCTCCGTGTCCAATAGCAACATGTGTTT
Organism: Erebia palarica; assembly: GCA_964035005.1. Lineage (NCBI taxonomy): Eukaryota > Metazoa > Arthropoda > Insecta > Lepidoptera > Nymphalidae > Erebia > Erebia palarica. The sequence goes on from OZ035983.1 coordinate 37,353,111, forward strand.
CGTCGATAATGTTAAATAAGTCATCGTAACAAACGTAATACTTGATTTCTCCATTCTCTTCCTTCACCGGCGTAATTAGCTTTTCTTCACCGCCTATAGTCAAAATATCATAGCGCTTTATTCGCCTGTAATGAATTGCTTCCTTCTTTTTCACGTTTTTTGCAGTTTTTACTTCTTCTAAACACTTTGCGTATTTGCCTTTATCGAAATAAAAGTTATTGTCTTTCTTGTTTACCACAAGTTCGTCCATTATTTCATAAAATCTATGTTTTACACTAATTATGAATCACTTAATACTTTAAGTTATCATAAACACAGACAGAAATCAAATAAGCGTGTATTAAATTATATTGAGAGTAGAGCTTGAATTTAACAAGTAGCTATATAATACTATGCAGAAATTATAATACTATGTACTTAGTTGTGTATACCTTTATAAGTTTTTAAACAAAAATGTAGGTAGGAAACTGATTTTATAGAGTCCCTTCCTATTAAAAAGCACAACTTTTTAGGCAAAAGAATAAAACTCTATACTAGAAATTTAGCATTATGGTATTATATTCAAGAGTAAATAATTAACCTATTTCAAAGCAAAAGTAGTAACGGAAAAGAAATTAAACGAAATACAAAATTTAACACTTTTTATATTATTGAAAGATTCAAAGCATCAGTTCAAAATGAATACAAAATATTTACACAATTTAGATTATATTTTCACACAGGAATTAGTACACATATACCACTAAATACAACAATTACATATAAAGAGTTACAGCAAGAATACTTATCTTTACTCTAGGTGGCTCGTAGACAAAAAACCCCTTATCTCATAAGAACAGTGGGTTTTATAGGTTAAGATTCCCCCCATATACCCACACCTCTTTCCTATTCCAAGTTTGACAACGTAACAGCATTTTGTTTATAACAAACTGTTAATCTAAGAATCAAAAGGAAGTATCAATTGATATACATAAATTCTTAGTTACAGTAAATCATTACTCAAAATACAGTTATGATTAATCATTTATCACAATAATAATTATCAAATAGTTCTCCACATTTTAAAACAGAATTATAATTTAATTAAGTAACTATTTTACAATATCTCTTAAAACGCTATGATAGTCAATTGACCTATTTCTAAATTACATTATTTATTTGAAGCTTAACTATCAACACTTTGTGTTGCTAAATTAGTTATTATTTATTTCAATAATGTCTACACTTTCTTTTATGAATAAAGGACATTGACCGTCGCCCATACAAAGTTCGCCTAAGAACCAACAGTCATGAAACATACATTATCCGATTCAAAATAACACATAAATACCATTCAAAGTAAATTTAAACAACGGACACTTCAGAGAATTTATTTATTACCGATAATATTTTTGATTTTGAGGTTAGATTTTGAATGTTAGTTATTTTAAAGTTGACACAAGATTTAGGTTATTTAATTAGCTCCCAGGTGGTTTATAATTATATGGGAATATAAACCACCTGGATGGCCGTTTTTTATACGGAGCTCAGCTTTCTCGAACTACACTTTTTATTTTCAAGAATAGTAACCACACAATTGTCACGAAAAGTAAACCAGGTACAGCCATACTATAAAGTCGATAAATAAAGATCGGTACTGCTTAAAATATAGATTTTTTATCGTTTTTACCTATAAAATAATGCCTTTGTCAATCTCAACACTAACAAAATGGAAAAGATGGCATTTATCTCACTCGCACACTAAGACAAAATATATTTTTTTCCTGCTCGTATCGTTATGAGAGCCATTTTCAATATTATTCTTCCTTCTCGTGTCATCTAAACGCTTTAAACTGTTTTAGTTCTTACTCTTACTTGACGTTTCCAGATGGAACAGATGGAAAATCGATTAAATTCCCATTTTTTTCATTATTATTATTTAGAAGTGTCCGTTAAAATCTAGTTATTAAAATTGAAGGTACAAAATAAATTAAGATTTACTGTATGTTTCAATTCCTTGTTGATTCTTAGGCGAATTTGGACAATGTCCTTTAAATATTTAGTTTCACAAATATAACCTAAGGATCATTACCAACATATCAAGTGAGAATACAAGTGTTACCACACTTTAATATCAAATAATGTTTACCTGATACAAAATTCAGTGTTTACCCACTGAAATATTTAATTATTCCTCATGATCACAAAATAGAGTTCTTTTATTTTCCAATAATCTATCACGGCCAGACTGACCGTGCTTCGTTCTCGAAGCATAACGAAAAAAAAAACCATAACAAATTTCCTAGTGTAGACATGTCTGTGGCAACATTCTACACCACTCTTCAAAAAAAAATGTGTGTGAACACCAAAATCACCACAAAATAACTCCAAAAATATCAAACTTTTTTCCACACAGGACACGGCCTCTAACCCCAGTAGTTTTCAAGCAGCACCAAAGCCATGAACCCTAAAGGTTTTAGAGCACCACCAAAATTTCCTATATCCTTTAACCCCAAAGGTTTTGAAGCCCACACTATGAAAATTTAATGTCCTTCAACCCCAGTGGTTTTAAAGCAATACCCAATAAATAATAATAATAAACTATTATCATTATCTATCAATGGTCTTCTTTACAATTTTTTTTTTCACTACCCATAACCAAAATCGATCATTTTCAAAAATATTGATCATTGTATGGACCTTTGAATTTAGCGATAATTGCACTTTCCATAAACCGCTTGGCCAGTCTGACGTATTACATGGTGTACTTAACATATTTATTATATTATTATAACATTTATTTTTAATCTTAGGATGTGTAAGCATTGTCACAGTTGTAAAATGTAGTGAAATATACTGAAGCAATTCGATCAACGTGCAATACGTGTCTCAACAGCGCCTTTAGCAAAAAATGAAGCAGAATCAGAATTTGGGTAAAGACACTGATTCACTCCAGCATAATTCACTCACAATTAAATTACGTCAAAATTAATAATAGTACCTCCCTCGTCAGTGATTTCAATGCTAATACATCACTATTTGCAAAAACCACCAATAATCCATTACATACCTACTAAATCTCAAGTAATACCAACATTTTTATTACTCAATGGCAAACAACCAAGTCTAACACAAATTGAAAACTAGTAGTCTATCCAAAGCATCTTTAATGATTTCTACTATTCTAAAAATTTTCTATATTTATTTATTTTTTTTACTACCGAAGTATGTTCTATCTGTAAAGACTAGTGAAAAGTTTTACTAGATTTTCGAAAAAGACCCGTATAATCTAAATGTACCGTTTTGAAAGGTACAGGTTTTTTTTGTTGTTGGATGTAACATTTCTTGTTTTAGGCCCCGAATGTAATTTTCGTTCTGTCAAATCAAACAATGAGAAAGCTGTTTCTTAATAATATTAGTTAGTCTAGAAATCAAAAAAACTCAGAAACTTAGTTTTGTAATGTAACAAATTATTTTGTAGGTACACACAAAATTTACCTGTTTTGACGGTACTTCTTTTATTATTGTTAGACCTAGGGGTATTTTGCAAATATTTTTTTCTTAAATCAAAATCGAGGTGTTGAATAATTGAAATAAATCATTACTATACAAGTTATTTTGTTATTTGGTTCCTATACCCCCACACAGATCAATTAATTGACTCTCCGAAAAACTAATCTTTCAATTTTGTAAAAGTCTTCACTTTTCTCTTTCACAGTTACAATATACAACATAGCCTTTGCTAATTTTTCTTTTCTGGATACAAATGACAATGCAATACCCTTTTTTCTAGCGCCAAAGTTTCAGAGCACGATAAAGCAGAGCCCCGAAGAGCCTTACCGTCTTTAGCTGCTTTTTGAATACTGTTCCATCCAAGCTCGGTGCCGAGTGACTCGATGCTCTTGCACCAGGTCTTGGCCTGCTGTCGGTCTTCTCAGGATCGAAGATGGGCAGCGCGATGTCATCGCTGCGATGATTGGGCGTTAAAGAACTATGTATACTCTTTAAGATTCCTTGCAGCTGCTCGGCGTTAAGATTCATTGTTTCTCGATTTCCAATCCCTGTGTAATACACAAAACACTATTACAATTGTCATAAAATAGTTCCATCCCACTTCTGATATTAAATTATATTGAGGGTAGAGCTTGAATTTAACAAGTAGCTATATAATACTATGCAGAAATTATAATACTATGTACTTAGTTGTGTATACCTTTATAAGTTTTTAAACAAAAATGTAGGTAGGAAACTGATTTTATAGAGTCCCTTCCTATTAAAAAGCACAACTTTTTAGGCAAAAGAATAAAACTCTATACTAGAAATTTAGCATTATGGTATTATATTCAAGAGTAAATAATTAACCTATTTCAAAGCAAAAGTAGTAACGGAAAAGAAATTAAACGAAATACAAAATTTAACACTTTTTATATTATTGAAAGATTCAAAGCATCAGTTCAAAATGAATACAAAATATTTACACAATTTAGATTATATTTTCACACAGGAATTAGTACACATATACCAATAAATACAACAATTACATATAAAGAGTTACAGCAAGAATACTTATCTTTACTCTAGGTGGCTCGTAGACAAAAAACCCCTTTGCCCGTTTGCACTAAACTCAAGTTAGGCTTGTCCTAGTTAAGATACACCTAGGCTTAAGAACGGCCTAACAAAAAAAATCGTTTGCACTGACAGAGTTGTCCTAGCTGTGTCGTAACTTAAGCATTGCCTAGTTAGGCATCTCTAGGAACGAATGGAATGAATGATTGTTTATGTTTTTTTTTTAAATATATCTTGCAAAGTAATGTAAACACTAGAATATTTTTTGGCCTTATCTTGTCATAACCTCAGGCATGAGTTGAATAGAGACAAAAGCTAAAACATTGGTGTATTTTATTTTATTGGTTTATATGTCACCGTAAGATTGTAAAAACCGTTAGATTATAATCTAACTCGCGAAATTCTAAACTGTCGAAAGATTGTAAACTGTTCAATGTTCTGAGTGTAAATTTTTGAAATATTCATTGTATTTACGTTTTCTTGTCTCTTTCTTGTAGGTTAGGTTAGGGTTCGACATAAATAATTAAGTAATGCCCGGCCACAGGCCGGGAACTAAGGTTTTATCGGGTTTAAATACCTATCAGATTACAATCTATCGGAAAATAATGCGTTAAATTGTAATCTTTCGACAGTTTAGAATTTCGCGAGTTAGATTATAATCTAACGGTTTTTACAATCTTACGGTGACATATATATTGCACAGGTGACATTAAGTTAGTGGAGTTGAAGGTTATTTATTTTAGGGGATTTTATAAATCAGCGATTAAAATGGAAAGGCAAATAAATAAACGAAAAAGAACTGCCAATTTTACGACAGAGGAGAAGTTGCGGTTTGTACGGTTGTTGTGCGAAGAGGGGCAGTGCATTATTTCCAAAGTAACAGCACACGATACTGCATCAAATCATCCTATAACTTTTGAAAAATTCCATTTCATCAAAATTTTGGAACCAGCTTGGCCGCGATCTTATTAAGCGAATCCTCGAGTGTCGATCATTATGAAAATCTACTTCTTCTAAGATTTCGATTTCGATAAATCTTGTACCATTTTGCTTGTGATCAGTGCAATGTTCTACCTAAATAACAATCACAATAACAACGTAGGTACTCTGTGGTTGTGATACCCAACCTATCAACCACAGAGTACATATCAACCGTGAGACCAATTAATGATAACAAAATGGTCCACAGACTACAAAAAAATCAACTTAAGTATCGCCTACGCTTGGGCGCTTACTAATCGGGCTCATAAAGTTAAGCATCTCCTAAGTGGATTTAGGAATGGCCTAAGGTTAGTGCAAGCTTTTTTTACGCTAGGATAAGCCTAAACAAGTTGGGCAGGAAATTAGGCGATTCCTAAGTTTAGTGCAAACGGGCACTTATCTCATAAGAACAGTGGGTTTTATAGGTTAAGATTCCCCCCATATACCCACACCTCTTTCCTATTCCAAGTTTGACAACGTAACAGCATTTTGTTTATAACAAACTGTTAATCTAAGAATCAAAAGGAAGTATCAATTGATATACATAAATTCTTAATTACAGTAAATCATTACTCAAAATACAGTTATGATTAATCATTTATCACAATAATAATTATCAAATAGTTCTCCACATTTTAAAACAGAATTATAATTTAATTAAGTAACTATTTTACAATATCTCTTAAAACGCTATGATAGTCAATTGACCTATTTCTAAATTACATTATTTATTTGAAGCTTAACTATCAACACTTTGTGTTGCTAAATTAGTTATTATTTATTTCAATAATGTCTACACTTTCTTTTATGAATAAATTTAAATATTTAGTTTCACAAATATAACCTAAGGATCATTACCAACATATCAAGTGAGAATACAAGTGTTACCACACTTTAATATCAAATAATGTTTACCTGATACAAAATTCAGTGTTTACCCACTGAAATATTTAATTATTCCTCATGATCACAAAATAGAGTTCTTTTATTTTCCAATAATCTATCACGTGCGTGTTCAAACGTGTCAAACAATCGACTGAGCCAAGCGGAGCCGAGGCGTGGAGGTAGAACGGGTTGCGGGGGGTTGTAAACTGCCCACGAGTACGAGACGATACGCTGAACACGTTATGACTTGCTTTTCTCAACATATACCGTGCCTAGAGGTTGTCTTTCTTGTTTGTCACAAGTTCGTCTATTATTTCATAAAATCCTATGTTTTACACTCATTATGAATCACTCAATACTTTAAGTTATCAAAAACACAGACAGAAATCAAATAAGCGTGCGTGTTCAAACGTGTCAAACGATCGACTGAGCCAAGCGGATCCGAGGCGCGGAGGTGGAACGGGTAGCGGGGGGTTGTAGACTGCACACGAGTACGAGACGATACGCTGAACACGTTATGACTCGCTTTTCTCAACATATACCATGCCTAGAGGTAAATCCTAAGATTTGCCAAGTGAATGGTGGTAAAAGTTCGAAATGAACGATAATCACAGAACTATTCGGACTTGTACCATTAAGGGTTAGTAAATCTTAGGTTTTAACGGAAAATTTTAGGATTTACTGTGGTTCGGGCTATTACAGTAACATAAATAAATCATAACCATACTCATAATATTTATTTGCTGATTGTATGTACATAGAAAGTTCTTACAATAAAGCCATAGTATCAAGCCACAATCTACCAATCATATGGTGTGCAAATTAACATAAAGTACATTTATTAATATTATGTACTTAGTTAATAAACTCAAGACAATATAGTACATTCGTAATTAAACTTTAATGCCTTAGTTTTAAGGTTTATATTAATAAGTGCTGTGTAAATGTGGGCGACACCTCGCGTTGTTACGAAGACAAAAGGTCTTAAATATAAATATAGTACATACGTAATTAAACTTTAATGCTTTACTTTTAAGGTTTATATTTGAATATTTTTTTTTCACTAAATAATAGTAGGTTGTTCATCAAGGGACTAAAATGAGCCTTTTCATACGAGATGTTTAGCTTACCGAGCGTAGCGAGGTATGCTATAGAATCAAGTAAAATGGCTTTTAGTCTCGTGGTAAACACTCTACTTTTCACTTCGATTGCGAGAAAATAAAATAAATAACGATTTTTAATTATTTCTCCATTTTCATATTAGGAGTAAGATCTTTATTTTTACTTGATGATATTAACAAATAAATAGTCACATTCACTTTACCTGCCTTCACCTTGTACTTATTACGTATTGTGCATCGAAATTTGAAATAGATTAATTATCATCCATAAAATATCCATTTAAATGAATGTAATAATTACAACTAAAAAATCTATGATTTCGCGGCAAACCGCAATACCAACTTTATTTTTCTCCGTATCGTTATCAAGAAGGGATTTAAAAAAATGCAGTAGTACCATATACCATAGATCTGTAGGATAATGGTAGGATACAATGTGGGTAACATTAGCATTCAAGTGACATACAGTTTTTGCAAACTAGATAAGAACAACTCAACCTTTCAACTATGAATGTTACTTTTTAGGTACTCCGCTACAGCCCAATCAAAGCTGGCAAAATGGTCAACGCATGTGTGGTCCTCCATAACTTCTTGAACCAAGCTGGCCTTTCCGTAGACTTACAAGAGGAACTGCACCTGGACTCACAGCAGCAAATCATTGAGGCGGTGGAGTCGCATGATATCGACGGTTCGAGGCAAGCCCTGATTGGCAGACTGTGGGCTACACGGAACACCTGTATGTACCAGGTCGATTATAGTCGACATAGCCAAGGAAATCATTATTATACGTAAATCTATTGACATGAAATTATGGTTAAAACAAATGTCATGAATCATGATTGTTTTCACAAGTCATGATACTTGTCATGAGTTATAGTAACTGTCATGTTTCGTTCTCAAAATCAAAATTTTACTAAAATAGATATCAATAATATAAAACAAAATCTCCATCTAGATTCGCAGCAGCAAATCCTCGAGGCGGTGGAGACACATGATATTATCGGTTCGAGGCAAGTCTTGATTGGTCGACTGTGGGTTACACGGAACGCCTGTATGTACCAGGTCGATTATATTCGACATAGCCAAGGAAATCAGTATTATACGTAAATCTATTACGCATGACCTGAAAATAATGTTAAAACAAATGTCATGTCTCAAAATCTAAATTGTTCTAAAATAGATATCAATAATATAAAACAAAATCTCCATCTGGATTAGCAGCAGCAAATCCTTGAGGCGGTGGAGTCACATGATATTGACGGTTCGATGCAAGCCCTGATTGGCAGACTGTGGGCTATTCGGAAGCTTGTATGCAGGTCGATTATAGTCGACATTGCGATGGAAATGAGCATTAAACTTAGATCTAAAAAAATTACAAAATTGATAATTATGCTAAAAATGACATACAGTTATCACAAATGCCATGAATTGTTATCAAAAGTTATGTTTCGTTTTCAACATGTCGTAATAATTATATGTCATAATAATTGCAATGCCCTGACAGTGCCTCATGCCAATGTACTCGTATGTAGACATAAATGCAAATAAATGAAATGAAATAAAAATAATAATTGAGGAACTGCATCTGGACTCACGGAAGCAAATCTTTAAGTTGTTCATACATTCGACATATGTATTTAAAAAACCAAATTTCTGTGATATTTTACTTTTTTTAATGATATATTCCATATTTATAGTTAGGCTAACTATTATAGTTATATTTTTTGTATTAGCTGGTAGGTTAGGTGTGAGTAAATAGTAGTTAGGTGTGAGTAAATTAAGTTATTGTAAACAAACAGATATAATCTTAAGGGCCTCCACCCACGTCAGTGCTTTTGTAGGTCCTAAAATCGGGCCGATTATTTCGCGGACTTTTATGACCGATTTCATTCACCGACTGTCGGTGTTTAATATTTGTTAGCGCACGAACATTTCTACAGACAATCACCGTTGCACCGATTTTGTTTTTGACCAAGTTTTTATAGGATGTGTAGATTTCAATATTGCAATCTGTATGTTTCATTTTTTACCGATAAAAACACCGATTGTCTGACGTGGGCGGAGTCCCTAAAATAGTTCAATAAAATGTAATGAATTAAATAATGAATTGCATTTTCTACTATAATAGATTTTACAATTTTAATCTTACTAATATTATAAATGCTAAAGTTTGTATGGATGTATGCTACTCAATCACGCCCTAACGACTGAACAGATCTGGCTGAAATTGGGCACAGAGATAGATTATAGTCTGGAATAGCACATAGGCTCCTTTAATCCCGGAAAATTAAAGTGTTCCCACGGGAACCAAGAAACCTCAAACCACGCAGACAAAGTCGTGGGCATTCGCCAGTAAATAAGAAAAGTAAAAATAAGTAGTTATTTGGTAAAAAAATAAAATGGTTTAATTTGTTATAAACCGTTTTTATTTATATATTTCCATAAATTAATGATATTAACTAATGAGTACAATATATTACTATTTATTTAATAAGTTCTTATTGTTTGTACAATACAATTACACCTATCTATTATTCATTCAATTAAATCTGTCTATTTACAAAATATATTTTAATTAATCTAAGCCTTCAAGCCAGCTCAGGCTGATCAACATGGCATCTTTAGTAGTTCTAAGTCGTCTTATAGGTTTCCAGTTACACAGTAATTATAATTCGCGCGCGAGTTGAATGCAGAGCTAATGTATGGTGACACATACAAAAGCTCTGCATTCAACTCGCGCGCGTACCGTATGTAACTCTTTATACATTGCATCTTAGAACTTATATTCTGTCCAACCATATACATAATAATGTAACGTTATTTCAGGAAGCTGTCCCATATTTTGTTAGTTACAATCACTTAATCTATGTTAGTAAATACAAAATACTTTTATGTATATATATTTAACTTTTGACATAGCACATCTAAAAAGTTTCATAGTTGATCTAAGATTAAAACTTCTTCATAAAATAAAGTCTTATTGTTGTCAAAAATCGAATCAGCAACATCATTAACTCGAGCTGCCAAAAGTAAAATAAATGATTGGACAGAGAATAATTAAAACACTAATTTTTTCTCTGAATGAGCAAATATGACTTTGTTTTTCGACAAAAATACTGGTTTTAAGCAAAAATAATAGCTCTTTTTGAGCTTATGTGCTTAAGATACAAGTTTTAAACTTAAATAACAGTGGCATTTTCCAAAAACATATGCAATAGTCACTGTTGTTTTCATAGTGTCACTAAATCAAATATATTCTATTCTTATACCAGTATCCCGGTATTAGACATTTCAATACCAGTATTGAAAACTGGAGAAAAGTAAGTCCGGTATAGTCCGGGAAGTATTAGAAGCCATAGTCTGGACAATACTACTGAACAATTCCCTTTTCTCTGTCCTACAATCTTTCCAGTTTGCAAACAGTCTGCTGAATACCATTGGGTCTATTCACTTTTCTCACTTTTTTACTATTCTCTTTTACACTAATTACTTTTTTTGTATTGTACAGTGGTACCGTTTTCACTTTCACTTTATTTTACATTAGTCACTTTTCACTGTTCTCAATAGTTGTTGTTCTGCCTAGTTTCCAGCAGTGTCCGTATCTGAGTCAACTCCTGTCGTATTCCGGTCAGGCTGTCAGCCAGGCCGCCGGCGGAGGTCGCTAGGGCTTCGAAGGCGACCGCGGACCGCTCCTCGGCCCTCACACGTCGCGCCTCTATCTGTATCGCCCAGTCTGGTGCCACTATCCCTCTGCGAGATCCTATAATATGAAATACTAGATGATGGCCGCAACTTCATTCGCGTGGATTAAGGTTTTTTGATTCCCGCAGGAATTCTTTAATTTATCATGATAAAAAGTAGCCTATGTTAGATACAAACTATCCCTATACCAAATTTCATCAAATTTGGTTTAATAGACGGGGCGTGAAAGCGTAGCAGACAGAAAGATAGACAGACAGACTTTCTCATTTATAATTAATATTATAAATGAGAAAGTCTGTTATACTAATGTATGGATTTGCTTCATTAAGAGTTAAGATATATATTATGTGTGTTTCCAAGACCAAAAATGATTTTGGTTTTAGGTCAACAATTTGGGTGGAAATGTGTTTGTTCTATGATGAGAAAATTGTACACATAAAATTATGATTTTGATCATCATGCTTTCCTCTCACTCATATTCCGATGAAACAGCAATCCATCGCAACCAGAGAGAGATCAAGTGGCAGGAGCGACGTCTTTACATGCTGGCATGGCATTGTGGGATAACCATAAACTTTCACCCTCTGAGCTAACAGTGAGAATTTCTGAAAAATTGAATACTTAACTATTACTGAGGCAGTAGGCTGAACTTACGTATATAGCGACGTCTTTTCAAAGGGGATGCTGTTGAATTGGCAGTTCCGTCTGCTTCAACACCATTTGAACTGGTCAGGGGATCCACAGGGACCTCATCTTCCATAGCTGTTTCCTGAAATAGCTGTTAAGTATTTATTAAGAAACATAGTTAAAATGAAACAGTAGGTATGTCAGTACCTAAGAAAAAGAATCCAAGAGTACTTAGTAAATAAAATAAATAAATAAGGCCTACTTCTTATGCTACTAGTTTGTTTCTACTTACACTAATTCTTAACTTCTATTCAAGAGTCCATAGCTGCACCAATATTATAAAGGAAAGTGTGTGTTTGTTTGTCCTTTAAATTAAATAAGAAAAGAGAATGTTTTTTATTAGTGTAATTGGGGTCTGGAGAGATACAACATACAACATGAAAGAGTTCCACGTGAATTTTTGATAATGAATACTGGTATGGCATTTAAGCCAAAAGTTGTGGGCAACATCTAGTATTGAAAAATAAATAGTATCTTCTCAGACCAGAGTGAAGTATGATTTGGTTAAAAAAGAAAGAAAGAAAGAAAACGTTTTATTTCATCACAATATTTAGTTTAAGAAACTATCACCTAGTGTGTAACTGACTGTGACACAACTTTATTGCTATATATAATGATATACAGGTCTCCAGCTCAGCATCATGCTACAGCAGGCTGCGCTGGTGCACATTGGAAACCTTAAATTTGCTAAAGAATTGTTTACTAACTTACATCATCAAAAGGATTGGGTATTCTCACAGACTCCTCGGAGTATACCGCCACTTTGCCCACTACATTCAGTATCCGCATATCCATCTCTTCCAGAGACTTTTTGCTGGAGCTTCCACCTGATATTGATAGGGATTTTTTTCGGACAGCATATTTTTTATCATTCCAATACTGTAAAGAATAAGTTAGTGATAAAAGGTACGATCGACATCAAAATTCTATACCTAGCTTAACTGGTAAAACTGAGTACAAGCAATCTGAGTCACTCATCCACACAAACATAAGCTGTCCAAATTATTTACCTTAATATAGCAGGTTTAGGTTCAAACCATTACTATTGAATACTACTTAGATTATTGCCATAAATTGTCACCAATGTCAACCTACAAGATGAATATTATTCATGCAAGTTTGTACTGTAACTAACAAGACAACTTGTTTGCTTATTCTATATGGACTTTTGGCGTCGCCTGTACTTGCAGTTCCAGGATAGCTTAGTGGTTAAAACAGCAACCGCCTGTGGGTTGATCTCCGGGTACACATCTCCTAATTTTCGAAGTTTTCTTGTGTTTTAAGAAATTATATACCACTTGCTTCAAACAGTAATGGAAACATTGTGAGGAGACATGCATGCCCGAGAGTTCTTCATAATATTCTCAAAAGAGTGAAAGCATGCTTGACTAACTTGGACCTTTCTCAATCAGAGAGGAGAGTGGAGACTCATGCTTAGTTGTGAGCCGGCAATGAGTTGATAAGAGAGATACTGGTTTGTTCTTCTCGGCATATTATTAGATTTTCTTGACAATTCAAAAGCATGCAGCCAATACTTGTAAAAGTTTATTTGAATTAAAAAAAACATTTGAATCTTGAATATGTAATACACTACTTATTAATTGTCGAATCAAGTAGGTTATCAAGAGCAGGAGGACTATATAAGACTGTAAGGCCACAATATAAGACTGGTGCACATTGACCCTACACAGGATCTCAATAAATAAATATGCCTACCTCTCTCCACTTCCTAGCAGACTTAGTTGCTCCAGTAACACTGTTTAGTCTAGTGGCCAGTTTGGCCCACTTTGCGGCCATCATTTGCTTGGCCAGTGGCCCCTTGCAAAACACATGCCCTCTCCCGAAGTCCATATTCTCTTCCATAAACGATACAAGAATTTCCATCTGTTTTGGAGACACCACTGTTTTACCTACCATTTTTATTGTTTTTAATAATAAACCTCTTTAGTTTCCTTTGAATTGTAACGCAGTTGTGTAATAAATGTTAATTAGGAGTTGCTGTAGTTAATTTACGGATGTTTTGTGCTAAAAAAGTAAATTGAGTAGGTACAAAACAAATACATGTTACCTACTTGTCTCTGACAAATACCAATCAAAGGCTTTGATTTACTGGTGGGCGTTGCGACGAGAAACCGTTTCAAAAAACCGTTCTCGGCTCTGCGACGGTGAAACCGTTTTTACGTCCTGGGTAAAACAGTTAACAGTTTTCGTTGCACAAACCAGTCTTCGAATAACTGGTAGTCGTCCTCGTTCCACGTTCGTTTTTCAAAACAGTTATTACAATCAAAAGTGAACTTTATGTCGATGACATACAGTCGATAATGTTAATGAATTACTTTTCACTAAAAAAAACGCGTTTCACTAAAAAAAACGCAACTCTTTCCATATCAAATATGTTTCGTTCTAAAGAACGGTTGTCGTTGCAACTGGTTTGCAAACCAACCGTTTTCGTCGTCGGCGAAACGGTTACGTTTCGTTTGTCGAAAATACGATAACGACCCACCACTACTTTGATTCAAAGCATCAAAAACATAGATAAATATGTATGCCACCGTAAGATTGTAAAAACCGTTAGATTATAATCTAACTCGCGAAATTCTAAACTGTCGAAAGATTACAATTTAACGCATTATTTTCCGGTAGATTGTAATCTGATAGGTATTTAAACCCTATAAAACCTAAGTGCCCTACTTGATTGTTTATGTCGAACCCTAACCTAACCTCTAAGAAAGAGACAAGAAAACGTAAATAAAATGAATATTTCAAAAATTGACACTCAGAACATTGAACAGTTTACAATCTTTCGATAGTTTATAATTTCGCGAGTTAGATTATAATCTAACGGTTTTTACAATCTTACGGTGACATGTACAACCAAACCAAAAGCAAAACATGTACGTACACCAGAGAGAATGCCACCGACCAGAAAAAGAAGAAGAATGCCAAAATATGTCATTGTCGCTGTAATGACATAGTGATGACTCATGACTATGAGTCCAGAGACAAGTTCGATCGATAGGATACACTAATATTTAGTCGCCCACTTTAACTCCGAAACTTTATGCCGTAGCCCGTAAATCCAGTACATTCCGTTTAATTACTTTTGAATACACAACGTACTAAGCTAGAGTAGGTACAATTGAATTTCGCGCCACAACGCGAAGTGACTTGTCAGAAAATTCTCGAAGCAATAGAGCCCGCCAATCAGAACGTGTGTTGGCGGCTTGGAGATGTTCATATAAAAAAATATCGATACTATTCCGTTATGACATATCAAAACGCTGTATCAATATTTTCGATATATCCTATGTAATTTTTATTTGATCACCCAATACGAAAAGATGAAAGGAAAAGACTTTTTAAAGTGCATAAGTGAAACCAATATTTAGATATAATCAACTTTAATCAACTCATAGCTCAAACCACTGGACGGCTTTAATGCTATGTGAAAATTAAACCCTTAAGAGGGTTAAATAGAGAGTGAAAATGTATATAAAAGCCCATCATTTTTAGGGTACCGTAGACAACAAGGAACCCTTTATAACCCTCAGATATCTATGACAAGGAAGCTTGGCAATAAGTAATTTGTTATTGCGGCTCTGATAGTTCTTTAGATAAAGACTAGCAAATAGCAATCCGTTATCGTCCATATATAGCCAGTGGGCCCTGGGTACCACATCAGCAGTGTGATTCTCTAAGAAACGTCTAAGCATTGCTCGCATCGATGCGGTCTGAGATGTAACATCGAAGATATCGACCTTGCCTGCAACGGTTGTAAATTTTGCATTCTGCAGAGGCTTATCGCTCGTCAACGATCTTATCGATGAGACGAACCCTACGATGTTTGCTCAGGTGAGCTAGTGATGTCATACTATTTTATATTGGTACCGGTAAATGCTTACGATTGACAAAATAAGCCTATTTAATGGTTTATAAATTATTGTTTTTATAATTTTACTGTTGTAATACAAAATTACATTTCGAAATGTCAATTTCTTAAAGAATAATCATTATTCAATACTTTTGTCTTCGACATAGGCAGAATGCTTATAGACTTTTGCCTATACTTTACCGGGTGCTTTTAAAAAAACGTTATCACACTGGCGAGATGTCTACAGTCGATTTCACGAAGCGAAGGAATTAATGTAATCAAATATGGCTTCAGGTCACGTGATTAAAATTGTCATTGGACATATAGTGATGCGAACATTGACAGACTAGTTGTGAATGAACGATTGAATGAATACATTCTGAAATCGATTACCACACACTATGATTACGAAATAACCTTGTGATGTTGAAGAAGATATTATAATTAAACCTTTCACTAACATCTTATCACTTACTTGATAATAGTCGTCAAAGCCCGCCAACCCACCTACTATTAGACAGTCGAAATTGCTGGGCTTGTCCAAAAATGGTCTAAAGACATATTTTCTTTCAAATTGAAGACGACTAGCTGTTTATTCTATATAATTCTATAATATGTATGTGTATGTATATAATACGTAATAAGTAATTCACTGCAAGGCGAGTCACTGCAGCCTAAACCACAGGGTATCCTACATTCGGCTGCAGAGACCGACCATACATTGTTATTATAGACCTAAGTCTTACTTTTGTTAAATTTTGAGAAATAAATTATTATTTATTTTTATTTTATTTATTTTATCGTATAATTTAGTATTATAAATATATTTTAGTTTCAGTAACATGTTTTTATGTGTTATATTATGTAGTATGCTGTGTGTACTGTATTATTTGATTGAGTAGAAATTTTGAGCACCTGGTTTCTTAGCGTTTTCTTATCTAGTCGGGCCATAATTAAGTATTGGGGTTTTCTGACTAGAAATTCCCAGTACTAGCTTGGAGTTAGGAAGTTGATGGTGTTTCACCCCCGTTCCTCGAAGAGCACGTTAAGCCGTCGACCCAGTTATTATCACTAATATTATGATAATAGTCGTTAAAGCCCGCCAACTCACATCGAGCTCTCATTCCCTCTCTCCTATGAGAGTGGAGGCCTGTTCCAGCAGTGGGACGTTAATGGGCTGTAGCGATTAAGACCCTACATCATAAATAAATATATTTATACATATATAAATAAATATAATTACTTCCGTGTCAGCAACACTGCTGTTTCGTCGATAATAGCGTGGTAAGCTAAGTTTATTGCATTGTAGTAAACTCAAAAAGACTACCAAAAGTTCTGCACGAACTTTGGCATGATATTAGGGCCCGTATTATTTTGTCAATTGCATAAGTTTTTACATAATGCCGTGGTCCTTTCCTAGCCACGCATCAAAGGATATCGCTTAAATTGGGGCTTATTAATTTCAGTGAATCAAAGAAAAACCTGACAAAATTTGTTCCGGGCAAAACTCACAACCTTAACATTTTTCATTCAATATATTGTAATAACAAGTGACTCAGAATATATATTTTTACCATAAAAATAAAAGTTATTTTTATTTGGCCGGCAAAACTAAAACACAAAATTAAAAAAAACACCAAAAATTCCTTTGGTTCAAATTGGTAAAGCAGATAACCTAGCTAACCTAGTAATAAAAAGGTAATACAATAAATAAAATAATTTGTATGCAGCGACGATTAGTGTGAGGTTGTAAATAGAAAATTTCACTTCACGGAAACAGCACCTATATTAAAAACGTTGTATCCGAAATATATCCAAGCTAAAAGTTAAATAAATTATGAAATATTGAAAATTTCATTGATTACTAATAGGTACTTAATATAAAATAAGTTACATACCTTGTCTAAACAAAATAAATTCCGAATAATCCAATTCTTATGCAAAAACGATGTCCTTGAAGAATAGAAAATGGTCGTCAGTCCAAAGTTTAACACAGTCCAATCGTAGAGCAAATAAAAATCAGTTAATAAAGCTAAGTCGTTGAAAATAAAAACTAAAAAGCATCAGAGAACACCCGAAACGTACAACATCAATAGAAGCAGCGAAACGAATGACCGGATTTTTTTGTGCCGGCGCGGCCGCTGACTGCTTGCCGTAATAAAGAGATTAAAGATCTGCGAACCTAATATAACGATATTCGATTTTTACAATCGACTAAACCCGCTCATATCATTCAGTCTATGGTTTACTTTTCATGTCACATCTCTATGGAATCATTCAATTTCTATATGTCAAACACCCATTAAGTCATTAGTCTGTGTTTCTATTTTGGGATTATTGCAAGTTATTTGTTAGATTAATAGCTTCATAGTGCATAAATTGAATTACTTTTGAGTATACTAAGAACTACATGTACAGACTGTACATGTACAGTCGACTTCACGAAGCGAAGGAATTAATGTAAATAAAACATACCAGTCACGACATTTCAACTTTACTAACAATATTTTCACTGTTGTGTATTGCAAATCACTCACAAATGTCTTATTTCCTGAAGTAAAACATTTATAGTTCTTAGTATACTCAAAAGTAATTCAATTTATGCACTATGAAGCTATTAATCTAACAAATAACTTGCAATAATCCCAAAATAGAAACACAGACTAATGACTTAATGGGTGTTTGACATATAGAAATTGAATGATTCCATAGAGATGTGACATGAAAAGTAAACCATAGACTGAATGATATGAGCGGGTTTAGTCGATTGTAAAAATCGAATATCGTTATATTAGGTTCGCAGATCTTTAATCTCTTTATTACGGCAAGCAGTCAGCGGCCGCGCCGGCACAAAAAAATCCGGTCATTCGTTTCGCTGCTTCTATTGATGTTGTACGTTTCGGGTGTTCTCTGATGCTTTTTAGTTTTTATTTTCAACGACTTAGCTTTATTAACTGATTTTTATTTGCTCTACGATTGGACTGTGTTAAACTTTGGACTGACGACCATTTTCTATTCTTCAAGGACATCGTTTTTGCATAAGAATTGGATTATTCGGAATTTATTTTGTTTAGACAAGGTATGTAACTTATTTTATATTAAGTACCTATTAGTAATCAATGAAATTTTCAATATTTCATAATTTATTTAACTTTTAGCTTGGATATATTTCGGATACAACGTTTTTAATATAGGTGCTGTTTCCGTGAAGTGAAATTTTCTATTTACAACCTCACACTAATCGTCGCTGCATACAAATTATTTTATTTATTGTATTACCTTTTTATTACTAGGTTAGCTAGGTTATCTGCTTTACCAATTTGAACCAAAGGAATTTTTGGTGTTTTTTTTAATTTTGTGTTTTAGTTTTGCCGGCCAAATAAAAATAACTTTTATTTTTATGGTAAAAATATATATTCTGAGTCACTTGTTATTACAATATATTGAATGAAAAATGTTAAGGTTGTGAGTTTTGCCCGGAACAAATTTTGTCAGGTTTTTCTTTGATTCACTGAAATTAATAAGCCCCAATTTAAGCGATATCCTTTGATGCGTGGCTAGGAAAGGACCACGGCATTATGTAAAAACTTATGCAATTGACAAAATAATACGGGCCCTAATATCATGCCAAAGTTCGTGCAGAACTTTTGGTAGTCTTTTTGAGTTTACTACAATGCAATAAACTTAGCTTACCACGCTATTATCGACGAAACAGCAGTGTTGCTGACACGGAAGTAATTATATTTATTTATATATGTATAAATATATTTATTTATGATGTAGGGTCTTAATCGCTACAGCCCATTAACGTCCCACTGCTGGAACAGGCCTCCACTCTCATAGGAGAGAGGGAATGAGAGCTCGATGTGAGTTGGCGGGCTTTAACGACTATTATCATAATATTAGTGATAATAACTGGGTCGACGGCTTAACGTGCTCTTCGAGGAACGGGGGTGAAACACCATCAACTTCCTAACTCCAAGCTAGTACTGGGAATTTCTAGTCAGAAAACCCCAATACTTAATTATGGCCCGACTAGATAAGAAAACGCTAAGAAACCAGGTGCTCAAAATTTCTACTCAATCAAATAATACAGTACACACAGCATACTACATAATATAACACATAAAAACATGTTACTGAAACTAAAATATATTTATAATACTAAATTATACGATAAAATAAATAAAATAAAAATAAATAATAATTTATTTCTCAAAATTTAACAAAAGTAAGACTTAGGTCTATAATAACAATGTATGGTCGGTCTCTGCAGCCGAATGTAGGATACCCTGTGGTTTAGGCTGCAGTGACTCGCCTTGCAGTGAATTACTTATTACGTATTATATACATACACATACATATTATAGAATTATATAGAATAAACAGCTAGTCGTCTTCAATTTGAAAGAAAATATGTCTTTAGACCATTTTTGGACAAGCCCAGCAATTTCGACTGTCTAATAGTAGGTGGGTTGGCGGGCTTTGACGACTATTATCAAGTAAGTGATAAGATGTTAGTGAAAGGTTTAATTATAATATCTTCTTCAACATCACAAGGTTATTTCGTAATCATAGTGTGTGGTAATCGATTTCAGAATGTATTCATTCAATCGTTCATTCACAACTAGTCTGTCAATGTTCGCATCACTATATGTCCAATGACAATTTTAATCACGTGACCTGAAGCCATATTTGATTACATTAATTCCTTCGCTTCGTGAAATCGACTGTACAATCCAAGTTAGCGAAAAACTAAATTCTTGACCAAGGAATACTCGAAACACTTGTGACTGTGAAGGCAAACATTGTTTATAAGTATAAAAATAGAATCGAAGTGAAACACTTAAAATTCCATGGCGATCCCCGCAATACTGAAGTACCATGGCGACAGGGACAGGATGTTCGAACTACTTGTGAAGTTGTGAGTTCATATTACTTAATATGTTGTGTTATATTTGTAATAAGTGAGCACTAAAAGCACTAAAATATTATTTACCAGTTTATATAGCAATAAGCTCCTCTTTGAATAATTGCTACATAACCTAAAACAATGTTTATAAGTTCGTCATTAATTTCAGACCCTGGCAATATACTTAAGCTGCATGCAGCACTTTGAAAAGGTCGCAAAAACTAGATTTCAGTGGGGACATTGGTAACCGAACAATCAAGAACGGCTATGATATAATTATACATATCAAAAGTTGATGCCACTGTTTGAATATCAATGGTAGTTATTCCAAGAAAACAAAGCAAGCTAATGTTGTTAAGCAGTAAACAAAGGGTTTGTACTCTATATTTTCATATGGCTTATGATTTAACTTCTTCCCTATAAACTTATCAAGACGTATTATAGGAAATTTTACTAAGTATTTACCTTAATTATACTAGTTTTTACCTGCGACTTCCCCGTCTGATATTCAGACCGGTTTGGCGCAGAGTTGAGCGCTGTTGTCTTCACGTGAGATATCCCAAGTTCGATTCCCGGCTGGGTCTGAACTAATATTTCTGAATTTACTCTGGTCTGGTCTGGTGGGAGGCTTCGGCCGTGGCTAGTTACCACACTAAAGGCAAAGACGTACCGCAAAGCGATTTAGCGATCCGGTACGATGCCATGTAGAAACTGACTAGGAGTATGGGTTTAATTTAACTGCCATACCCCTAACAGGTTAGCCCACTACCATCTAAGACTACATCATCACTTACCATCAGGTCAGATTGCAGTCAAGGGCTAGCTTGCAGTAGCATAAAAAAAATGTGGGTTCTATTATATGTATGTAACAATTTTGAGCGATTTTGGTCTACGTTGGAATGCCCTTGCCTTTTATTGCCTATAACGTGTTGAATTAACTCTGACAATAAGTTGAATTAGAGCATTTTCAAAATATTCAATTTAATATTAACATGTCTAATGCATACTACAATTTTTAAAAACATGTATTAAATTAAAAAATTCCAGATCAAGCAGTGACACTGGACTGGAAACAACAAGGATTTGGAAGAATCAAAATTTTGCAGTCCGAAGAACCTAGGATACATGTTCAGATGTGTTGGCAAAAGATTTAGCGAACCGATACGATGCCATGCAGAAACTGATGAGGGAAATTGGTTTAATATAACTAATATACCTACCCGTAAAAGGTTAGCCCGCTACCATCTTAGACTGCATCATCACTTACCAGTACCACCAGGTGAGATCGCAGTCAAGGGCTAACTTGTTGTGGAATAAAAAGGCTAATTCTATGTAAAGTTACTGTTTCACCTATTTTAATGAAGTTTGGCAGTTACATAGGTAATTTGTATTCAGAAGACGGGCAAAGTTAACATGGAAAATCAAAAAGTTCCTATGGAACTTCTAAAAAACCTAAATCCACGCAGGAGAAGTCGTGGGCATTATCTAATGATATTTAACTACGAGTAGCTGATGCCCGCGACTTAGGCCGCGTGGTTTAAGTTTTTTTTATTCCAGCGGGAACTCCTTAATTTTCCAGAATAAAAAGCCTGTGTCACTTCAGGTCCTCAACTATACCCATGCCAAAAAGCACATCGATCCGTAGCGGTGTGATTGAAGGACAAACCAACAAACAAACACTTTCGCATTTATAATATTCGTATGATTCATTGGTTTGTCCTTCAATCACGCCGCAACGGAGCAACGGTTCGACGTCATGTTTGGCATGGGTATAGTTGAGGACCTGGAGAGTGAGGCTTACTTAAACCACGCGGACGAAGTCGCGGGCGTCAGCTATATATATTTAATAAGGTTTTTAATAGATATTAGAAATAAGAATGGATAATAACCTAAGGATTGAAAAATAATAAAAATTGGTTTCCGAAGTTTCCTTTGTGTTATTTTTGTTTCAAGCAAATGTTCCTTCAACTGCCATTTCAATGTTGTTCATAATAACATTCTAACGCAAAAATGCTATAAATATTATGAATTTGATGGCCTGAAAAATTCTGAAATCTTTGACTGGAAATATCAGAAAAATATTTGTAGCATTATAAGAATTGCTATGAGATGCAAGCTTGGATGAATTTAGTTAATAAATGCAAAATTTTGGATGGATGCATGGATGGATGGTTTTTTTTTGTTTGGATGGATTTGTTACTCAATCACGCCAGAAGGGCTGAACGGATCTGGATAAAATTTGGCACAGAGGTAGAAGTCTGGAATAATAGGCTCATAGGCTACTTTTTATCTCAGAAAATGAAAGAGTTCAGGCGGGAACCAAAAAACCTCAATCCACGCGGATGAAGTCGCGGGCATCATTTAGTCTTATAACGTGATAGGGTATAAGAAAATTCCCATTTGTTTTATTATTTTTTGTCCGAACACAATAATTTCTCTATTCATCGTGCGTACATCGAAGGAAAAAGCTACAAAAAATTAGCTTTTCAATTTGACACTTAAAATCGAAGGCGAAGGCGTACGATGTAGTCGAAGATGAGTTATAATACCTTGCAGAATATCACTTCCCATACATTTTATGTCAAACACGAGCTTCCTACATCCCTCACAGTCGCTCATGAAGCGCTAGTGTAGCAGCGATGAGTCGAAGGTAACTAGAGAATCCAAAATGCGCTACAACTGATGAAACATCCGATGTGCAACCGATGTAAATTTTATTTTACATAAGAGAATCGCATAGCAGGTTTTACATTAGTACTGCGTTATTATTATTTTTTAATCTTTATTTCGTGTTTTGTAACTTGTAACTATCTAATAATTATTATTGTAAGAGTGTGCACTGCCACCCACGCCTCGCCCTCACCCTGCGTACCACTGCCTTCCGCGACGCGACGTGCGCGAATTCATGTGCCTCGCCATTTTTTGTTGCACGTTACTTTATTTATTCGACATCTCATAAGATATTATCTAAATTAAATTGTTTAAAGGGCAATTTTGGTCTAAATTAAATACTTGAGATGAATAACATATTTGCTTTGATAAGGATTAATACTATGTTGGTAAAAACACCCTCGCAAGTGAAGCATTGTTTTAGAACACATTTTAAAATCATAAAAATGGTTATTGTGAGTCAACCTTAAGCTATTGCAGAATTTTATTTAGAACTTTTTAAGATAAACAACTCCACCATACATTATTATACGTATAACTTTAACTATTTGCACAGCGCGCGCCATGGAAGCTCTCAGAAGAGACGATTTTTTTCGACTTCATTCACATTACTGTTTTACGTAGGGATCTCAAATTTTTTTCTTTTTTCTAATTCTTAAAATCAGTCGAGTAGTTTCGGAGTCTATTCAATGCAAACATACAAAGAAACAATAAAATCTTTCCTCTTTATAAAATTATAATATTAGCATAGAGCAATGATTAGTGAGATGGTGATAGTTAAAAAAACTGGCTGAGTTTGTTATGTGCTCTTCTCAGACCAGGGGCGTTAAGAACTCTCTTTAGCTTTAGAGTATCTAATTTGAATAAATAAACATTAAATTGAATTGAGTTATACGATTTTTGATGTATCGAATAAAATATATCGATTTTTATATCGATATCTGATCTTTCGAGTAAAATGGAATGATCCGATGTATCGAGGGCAAGTATCTATATCTTATCGAACATCGATATATATCGAGCACCCCTAGGCGGCACTACGTCATTGCGGGAAAAAATAACAATTAACAATAGCGAAACTTCTAGCGGTTTCTCGTACAAACTGGACCATTGGAAGAAAAAGGATGGATGTATAGGGAAGTAAGGGACAGGCATAACATCGAGCCATATAAAAGCCGAAGATTTCGGGCGACTTGAACATTTTGTTACGCAGTGAATTATTTTAAGAAAACGAAGTCTTGAAGAAAAAAAGGAAAGTGAATTAGTAGTAATAAAATGAAGAAAATTAGAGATATCCGATCTTTCTTTAACACGACTCGACAAACCGATCAGCAATCTCTTGAGACTGAGAGCATTACGGACACGAATGAAAAGTCTTTACACACTTCTCCAGCAGCAGACCCAGTGCCAGCCTTAATACCAAGTAGCCAGTAGGTACGTCTTTTAATCCGTCATTAGACAGTGCTATTAAACAAATTTGTTTAATTTCGCAGTCAAAGATAATGACTTACTTAGGTTCACTTCAGACTGGACCATGTCAACCTCGAATTGACTTTCCTCGCACAAAATTTGGAGAAAAGCTACGAGCCTTCAACGCACAAAACTATGAAAAATATACTTGGTTAGAATATAGCATCAATGAAAATAAAGTATACTGCTTTGTATGTAGGCTATTTGGAAAGGAAATGCGTGCTCAAAATGAAAAATTTACAACCACCGGATACAGCAACTGGAAGAAGTTGTCAGAGGCTCTTCAAAAACACGCGCAGTCTGCGGTACATCTCCAAAGCAAGTTATACATATTTACATCACAAATCAAGTGTCCATGAGCACATTGTCACCCAACATGAAAAGGAAGTTGAGCAAAATAAAGAAAATCTATTGAAAATAATAGACATCATATTATATCTAGTACGTCAAGGATTGCCTTTTTGGAGGTCACCGTGAAACAGCTGAATCAAAAAATTAGGGCAACTTTTTAGAAATGATTGAACTTTTCGCTAAATATGATGAAACATTTTTCAAACATTTAGAAAAACATGTAACCTATTGCAGTGCTGGTATACAGAACTAATTAATCAACATAATGAATCAGATCACAATAGAAGGAGTTGTAAGTAAAATTAAACAATGCGGTATGTTTTCTATATTAGCAGATGAAGCAAGATGTTATAAAGAAGAAAAAACGTCGATAGTTTTGAGATACGTAGCAGGATTGGAAATTGAAGAGTCGGTCATGGGATTTATGGATTGCTCTACTAGTAGAGATGCAAACAGTCTGGCTACGATGATTTTAGATTTAAAAAAAAAATGGTTTGGATAATGTGCCCATAATAGCACAGTCATATGATGGCGCAAGTGTTATGTCCGGCAAACACAAAGGTTTGCAAGCGATCATCAAGGAAAAGTATCCCCATGCCATTTACGTGCATTGCCTGGCGCATAAGCTTAATTTAGCTGTTGTAGACTCATGCGCTAATGTGTCATCAGCAACCAAGTTTTTTAATAATCTGGAAGCACTATATATCCATTTTTCATACCCTGGCAATCATGCCCATGTCAAGAGAATCCAAGATTCACTTGGTATAAAAGCTGGTCGTGAAATCGGTAGTTTAAGTACCACGAGATGGAGCTGTCGGTACGAAACCTGTAAAGCTGTCATAAATAGTTATGATGCCATTAGAACAGCATTGGAGGAAGAAATTTGTCAAAATAAAGATAAGCATGTGGCGGAAGCCGTAGGTCTATTGACTGCAATATCAAAACCAGAATTCATAGTATGTTTACACGTATTCCATTCGGCATTATTAATTATACATGTATTAAGTAAATACTTTCAAGGTAAAAATGCCACTCTCGGACAAGCTGGGACTATGATAACCGGAGTCATTTCTAGATTTGAACAAGACCGTAACAATTTTGATGCACGTTGGAAGGAAATAGAAGAGTTTGCAGAAAAGCATGAAATTTCTCTAGAACCCACGAAAGTGAGAAAACGAAAATACAACCGAGTTGGCAGAGGTAGCACTAGCAGAGACAGCGACTTTTATATTGAATCCACACTTGGCAGGGAAGATTGGGTTGATTTACCATCTGATACCCACACCAGTGAATATTGGTAAGTTAACATTTATTATGCAGTTATTGATACTATAATAGTTAACATGAAATGCAGATTTGAAAGTATACCTCTAGCCCAATCGATTGATGCGTTTTTAAACATAGATCTCGAAAATGGCAAGGCTTTTATAGATAACTACGAAGAAATTCTTCAAATATTAAAAACGTAATAAAAGAAAAGAATATCATAATTGAAGTCCTCAGGGAACACGTTAAACAAGATTTTTTCGCGAATCTTTTTAAATTAATTCAAGCTGCAATTGTGGTCCCAGTCAGTTCAGCCGGATGCGAGCGCAGCTTTTCAGCAATGCGGAGAATTAAGACGTGGCTGAGATCTACTATGGGAGAAGAGAGGTTCTCAAGCACTACTCTTCTTCATATAGAAAATGAGTATGTTAAGAAATACGTTACGCCGGAAAAAGTTTTAAATGTTTTTGCAGAGAAGAAACGTAAATTAAAGGTGGTCTAATTAGCTAATCAATAAACATGATTAACTGTTTTTTTAACAGTTTATTCCAACAGTGTAGGTAAAAAATTTTACTTGTGCTCTCCTATAAATTCTAACTGTAAAAGTAAATTTATACCAACTGATAGGTACACTACAACAACAATACTGAGAAAATCTTTACTTTAAGACCATAGACTTTTGAGTTATAAATTTTCCTGTAATCTTTAAGAAATCACTTTTAGGATGTTTTCAAAATCTTAGGTTCAGTAGGCTTCAGAGTTAAATAACTCTCTCTCTTGCGACTGCCTTGCGATCATCGATCATGGCATCTCAGGACAGGGCCTTACGACAAGATGACGAATCTGCACCATTTGTTTCATGATTTAACATAACCTCGTAGGATAAATGTCAAAATACGAAACTAGAACTTCCACTCTGTCATAGTTAGATTTTTTTTGTAGTAGTGGGGCCCAGGCCCCCCTAAAAAATAACCCTGAATACGCCAATGCCCGTAATTACTATCACAATAAGCCTGAAATTGTCCACTGTCTACATAGTAGCGTATCGCAACCGCGGATCCGCTTCTGCCCCACTGCCCATCGAAAATGCAGCCTGAACTCCTGAAAATTCAAATGGTGGCCACGTATGACTGGTAGTCACATGGGCCCTAGTTTTATTGTGCTTTTACGATTACGATTTACGAGATTACGATTAGATCGTCACGATAAGTAGACTTGAAATGGCAATTGGCTTGTGACTCATTCGCTCCGCCTCAAAAATGTCCGAATATTCTCGTATTCTCTTTTATTTATAGTAAATTTCATATTCAAATATAGACATGCCGTTTATTTACCTAACTACTTTTAAATGAGCGACCGCGGAATGTCATTCTCGATCGCCGTCGCCCCGCAACCACTATCGCTAGATTCACAAGCACTCATATAAAAGTTTAAACTTTAAACCTTAATTATTACATTTTGCATTCAGTGGCCGTCCACTTCCTGCTGCCAAGTCCCTTCCATCATACTTTCATACTACTTACATAATATTATAAATGCGATAGTGTGTTTGTTTGTCGGTTTGTCTTTCAATCACGCTGCGACGGAGCAACGGATCGACGTGATTTGACGTGGCATGGGTAGGTATAGTTGAGGACCTGGAGATCTTCATTTTCCGGCATAATGAAGGAGTTCCCGCGGGAATAAAAAAAAATAACCACGCGGACGAAGTAGCGGGCTTCAGCTAGCTAAGAGTATACGGAGAATCATGAAAAAAATGCTAAAGGTGCCTTCGAAGTCCATATTTATACCTAAACTGATGGCAAAATAATGTTTTATCTAAGTACTTACTAATCCATTAGTAGCATGAGCTTTAAAAATTAGTAGATTGGTAGATTGCTTTGGCCATGTCGCAAGCACAATTTTCCTAATGCATCCCATTTTATCGATGCCATCTCCGATTACTTCCCATTTGAATAGGACCGGCCGTTCTATTCAATTGGATTTAGAATACAGAAAGATTTCCTATGGGATATAATATCTACTCAGTACTCACTACTGCCAAAAACCTGCCTGTGAACCTTCACACTTTAAAGTTCACAGGATAATAAACTAGTGGTTCGCTCAGAACTGAGACCTCGCGGTATCCTTACGATAGTTTTAACTATACTATATTGTAATAGTTAACTTTTAACATATGACACAAAAAGCTAAAAAGTTATTGGAGCAACGAATAAACTTTTACAGAGCGCCATCTATTGACAACATTGTGAAGTCGGACGGATTGTGAAAAGACAGACTGACAGAGAATATAGAGAATAGAAATAATAAAAAAATTACTCCTGACTCCTGAAAAAATCCTGACCGGGAAATGTAGAAAAAGGTAAATTATCAGCAACAATTTCAGTCAGCACCTTAGGAATAACACATAAAGCTACATTACGATTGGAAAATATTAATTTTTAAGACATCAGAGAAAACTTAGGTATTCCTACGTTTTCTCTGATGACAGAACCTGACCAGACCTTTCAATCCAAATTAAAAGGACATTTTTAAAATATGCACAAAAATATTCATTGTAAAATAAACCTTAAAACTAAGGTATTAAAGTTATTATTAGGTATTAATTTCGAATGTAGTATATTTATATTTAAGACGTTTTGTCTTCGTAACAACGCGCTGTTCGCGAGCATGATGGTCACGCGAATCTACATTTTACCCCCTACCAAATAGTGCTCAACGCGGCTAAAGCGGTTTTCACTTCAAAAATCAGGCACGAGTCTATAGGTATGTTGAGTTGATCGTCTTTACCCTGTATTGTCCAATAGACTTTAGACTTATCTGACCCGGACTCTGAAGCCCAATATTGGAACTTATTTTATGCCGAAAGTGTTAAATTTTTGTTTTTATTTTATTCGTCATATAAATTAGCAACGCTGTCACCGAGTCAGTTTGTGGGACTAATCAGGTAGAAATGTTCCTTACTGTTTCAGTCCTTACTTATCGTAGAACAGTATGCTCTATCTTTAGATACGTTCTTTTCTTTATTACAGTCTGGTCCAAAGCTATATTCCTTAGTTAGTAATTGTTCTGAGGGTCTTATCTATTGAGTAGTCGTTTAGGAAAAAGGTAAGGTAGAAAAACGGTTCAAATAAAAAAAAAAACATCTTTGAAATGCGCTATATTTTCTCTCAATTGCAATAAACAAACAAAAGTTAAAAATATTAGCGTAGATAATTATAGTTATAAGGAAATACACCATCATCGCGTATAAGCTACCAACTCGTGCAAAAACCGAAACCATTTGTGTGGTGGCCATATTGAACATCACGAAAATTCTATGCTCGTGTAAATATATTCTATGCACGATCAAACTAAGAATAGGAACGATTTTCCGCCATGTTGTGACTTCTTAGTTGGCTATACATAACATTATACAGGGTTAATTTAAATATAAGTACTAATTTAACCTCAGGGTAGTTTCTGTTTCTGTATAGGTACCTACGTGATTAAGGTACTTTTGTTTTAAGACTTTTTAAAATTCCCAGTTAAAAATCCTGCCTAGTGCTAAGTGTGTTGGGGTAAATATACTAAATTTCCAAGATAAAAATATACTAACTTTCAGTCTGATTTAGTCCGTTTAAATTGTGTTATTAATTCAACTTTATTACAACCGATCATTTTGTTTCTTTGGTAAATAAAGTCAAGTTTAAGTACATATCCAACATTATACCTACTGTGAATTGCTTTTAAAAAATTTCAATACGGCCACCATTTCACGCTTGACTAGACGAAAAATCCACCAAAAGTCTATTTTTAGAGGCAAAATTGAATTCAAAGATTTTTAAAACAATTCCCAGTTTAATAAGATCTTTTCTGAACTAATTATCTTTTCTGATCACAATTTTGCCACTAAGATATTTAAAAACCCAACAAAATAAAACTTACAAGTAATGGTTATGAAGAAAAACATTCTTATAGAGTTGTATAAGTATAGAAACAACTTTTTTTTAATAATAAATAACATTCCATGCTTGTCTTTCGTGTTGATCGTCCTTTGATTTCCAAAAAAATATGTAGGTAGTGTTTGATCGTTTGATCCTAAATCCTTTCTTAATTAGGAGGCTGAATGTTTTAGTAAGTTTTTCCTAATCAGGTCACTTTTTACGTCACTTCCTAAATGCGATCATCCATGTCTGAATTTGATAATTGAACCATTTAGGACGACTAAATTCAGGATAGTTTTATAACCATCGTTAATTAGCATCTTGGTCATGAATGATTATGCATTTGTTACCGTATTTAATTTACGTTTGGAAATGAGCAAGAATGGATTCAAAGAGATCAAATTCGCGAATAACGAGAATGGACTGTATTAAAAAACGGCCGGGTTCTGAAGCTATCATTTGTATAAAAATGGCTAGATAAGTACAGCTATTACCATTAATAATATTCATAACATTTTATAAGAATACTTTGTTACTGGAATTTTACTATTGCTTTTGTTTCTATGGAGGCAAAATTTAGTACTTACCTACTAATAACTTCTTTGATATAAGTACATACTAAAAGTTAAGTTTACATACTAATCTGTAATATGTTTCGTTACAAACGTAGCTAGCCTGTACATAATATGAAATAAATACATATTTATGTTACATACAAAACTATTTTTATTTATATCTCTATTTTATTTTAGAGTTTAAAGAAACATGCCATTGCCAAAAAGTACCTAATCAAAATAAAAATATAATCTCGACGCACAAAGTCGTATTTTATCTCTTTACTTAAATAAAACCCACGTTCATTGTTGCACCTTACAATGTGTTAAATTAATCAGCACCAATTAATTTAATTTATTTTACCTATACAAAAATCTAAAAATAATTTATGATAAATTATATTTTACGACTTTATGCGTCAAGAAATAAAGACCATTTCGCCGTTGAACGTCTTATAATAAGGACACAATAAATCGTAAAGGTAACATAATATGAACAAGATTCTAAAATTAAAATCCTAACTCACTAGGTACGCTTAAAATACCACTGCGGACGACCGGTTTATATAGTAGGTATAATACACAAAATTAATATAAATATTATAATTTACATCTTGGATCATATTAAATCCTCTTTCTGAATTGATCACCTTGAATTATTGAAAGATGTATCCTCATTTTATTTTATTCCCACATCATGCCAATCGCGATTCCTTACCATGTAAAACCTAGCTATGGTTTGTTTAATTTAGGACGATAATTTAGGCAGATGCCGTTTGCATAGTACTTTCAGTTTGTCTCACTATTGCTATACACCACTCATCTAAATTATCATCCTAAATTAGAAAAAACATAATATTATTGATCTATGGCAGTGGCCTTCTTTTGCGAGGAGGGCACCAATTCGTAGGGTGTTTCTGTTGCCAATGGAAAAGGAACTTTAAATCTGTCAGATAAAGTTTAATTTTGAGTAATTATTAAACTATAGTAAGTAATCCCAATATAATAATATTAATTACTACACCTATCCGCCATATTGGATTTGCCATGACCCTTAACCAGTTAACGTTATATTACAGTCAATAAAATTTAGCTGCTAATATTTACGTTTCTTATTAAATTATTTATAGCAAATATGTTACAATATTATCAAAATAAGGACATCAAAATCTGAGAAGTAGATCGACAATTCAGCCGGGAACCGAGAAACCACCCATAGCGTACCTAGTCCGTTAAAAACAAAGCTCCTAAAACAAATAATTTAAAAACCTACTACCTAAACTAATGTTTTTAAAACTAATTTTATCGCTACATACTTGTATATTAAAATATGATAATATGTAAGTTATATTTAAGTAATTGATCATTTTTTACATTTAAACACAGAACAATTTACAATTGTTCTCTTTAACGGATTCTAGTTTGAAATGAAAGCTCTTATTTGCTATGAGACTTACATTTATTCTTATAATTTACACATATTCTACACCGAATCTTAGGGCTTATAATCGCTATGACATTTCAATCGTACCTAATTGCCATTTTATTAGGTAGTAGTACTTGTATAGTGTCAAATTTAACATAAAAATCGCGCTCGTAGTTACAATTTAAATATCAAGAGATTCGAGGCCCATAGCTCGAAAATATGCTAACCAATGCTAACATGTTTGGACTCTACTGCATTTTTAGCTAAATTCGTCTGATCTAACACCTAACTCACTTGATAATAAATTCTTTGCCTTTGCTACAATTAACTATGTACATAGGAACAACTGCATATTTTCGTGTCATTGTTTTTTGTTTTAAATGAAACATTATTTATATGCTGGAGTGTGAAGTTTAATTTTGGAATAAATAAATTGGGTAAAATTTATTAGATAGATTTTAACTTAAAAATTTATTATATTATCAGTGCAGATATTCCAATTTTATTGTATTTAAAACGCAAACCATAGTAAAAAACTTTAAAAATTATAATAAAATAAAAGTAGCTTGTAATACCTCAATCCAAAAAAAAACTACCTATACCTAGGCATTACAAAAAAGACAGTATGTTTGCCAAATACGCAACTTTTTCGCATTCGATTAAAAATTATTTTATTTAACAAATAAATCCTAAGATTTGTGGGTCGAGTGTTTAAATCAACAATACAACGATAAATCCGAAGATTTATTAAACAAATTCCAAGATATACGTTCAATACACTTCAAATCCACAGATTCGTTTAAAAAAAATCAATTTGGTCCGAGAAGTTTGTCTTCTGATAAATCCGAAGATTTTTTGAACAAATCCGAAGATTATACGTCCAATACATACACTCCAAATTCAAAAATTTTGTTGGAAAACTTCAACTAAGGGAATGAAGTTTGTCATCAAGCGGGTCCAACATCGCACACCAGCGCAGTCCGGTCAATACTGGCGTACTCCTTGCCCGAGCGCGGTCTCGTTACGTGCCGGTCTGCGGACACGTCGCAGGAGCTAAACGAAGACACCGAGAGCGACTCCATGTAGTCTGACGTGTCTGAGGCTCCGGACGATGTGCTTTTGTTTGTCATCTGGCTGTGGCGCGCTGTCGCGTCCGTTTCTCCTGGAATAACCATTGGAATACATCAGATATTTCTAAATCAAAGCTTCAAGTGAATCCTATTAATATTGTTTGTTGGTTTGTCCTTCAATCACGCCGCAACGGAACAACGGATCGATGTGATTTTTGCATGGGTATACTTAGTTGAGGATCTGGAGAGTTACATAGGCTACTTTTTTATTCCGAAAAATCTCGTGGGGAATTAAAAAAAAACATATTCCAGGCAGATGAAGTTAAGGGCATAAGCTAGTTAGGAGTATCCCTATCAAACCTACAGTCTCGCAAAAGTGATGATGTACGGTACATTCGTTGACCAGCGCATATTGCTGTATATGAATGAATACGTAAAAAGCTTCTGTACGATTTCTGTTGGGTAACTCACGACACCTTATGGGTCTATTTATGTTTGAAGGTCTCATTATTTAGCTCGATTTTGACTGTGCTAAGATATGGACCATTGTAATTAATTACTAATAACATACATTCTTACTGATGATTAAATATTGGTACTATTTTATTATTGGCATTAAGATTAACTAAGTTTATTTAGGAAAAGTGCAACTACTCTATATTTACCAACTCTATATGTATGAATTATACATATTGCAAATAATAATACAATAAATATGCAAAATTTTAACTCACCAATTCTTTTCTTCCTCCTTGTCAACGTGTCCACATCACAGGAGTTCGACTTGGCCATAATAGCGACTTCTTCGAACTGGAATGTCAAGTTTTTCAGCGGATCCGACGAGTTGGACTTCGTAAACGGCCCGTGCACCGGAGTCAACGTATTCCTGAACAACTTGCTCTTATGCTTCTTGCACGATTTCGAATTCGTGATGGGCATTTCGAACTCATTGAAATCTCCCTTGTGATGTTTGAGAGATCCTGTCGAAACTCCAGAATCGTTGGAGCTTGATGAATCTCTGTTTTTGTCAGATTTACTCGGGACACTCGCAGACCGCCGAATTTTGACCACATCTTTAAACTTTGCAACAAAAATGTTATCCGTCTTTGGTTCAGGCGATTTGAAAACTTTCTCCTTCTCAAACGCGTCAGGAGTGTTATTTTTCACTGGTATACCCTCATTTATGCAATCGTTTTTGCATGAACGTCTTATAACCGTCGGTGTGAAGCAGACTCGGTTATTTAAACTGTAGTCATCGTCATGTCTCTTAGTGAAGTCTGCAGAACTTGACCGCCTCGTGCTTATAGTGTTATCCGATTCAGAATGTTGTGTTGGATCTGATACGTGACTGATTCGACTGATGTTATCGGAAAAGTTTTTACTGTTACTAGAGAGACTGTTCTCTAGCGGTTCCATATGCATGTAGTTCATATGATCGTTACAGCATTCTGTTGAAGGATAAACTGTATTTATAGTTGCAGTAGATATGTCATCATCGTGTTCAGGTATATCTTCCAAAGCATCTAGCTCTTCCTGACTGAAACCAGCGCTACGGAGTATACGCAGTGAACTTTCAAATTCTTCTAACGTCGCTCGGTCTATGTTCGCGTAATTGCTTAAATCTATTTGTGGTTTTTCGGACATTGGGGTAACATTAACGTAGTTGGATTGTTCTGTATTATTGTTAACGCTAGTATCACATGTGTTGTTGTTCTCGAGTGTTTGGTTTTCATCGTTTTTGGCTTCGTTCATTGAGCAGTCGCATTGCTGCAAAAGACATTTAATTTTCTTTGGTGTGTCGTATAAGCTGGCTGCATCCGAGTTCCCGTCTACTGGATGTTCCTAGAATAGAATAATCAGTGTTAACTTTCAGTCTCTATCTATTGAAAGTTGATACCTTTTTAAATATTGGATCAAATTCTATATGTCAAATCAAAGAGTGAATATCGGAGTAAAAAGCGTACGATGTTTGTCATTTTTATTTTATTTTCAGAAGAATTATTCAGATTTTCATTTAACTTTAAATAGTGCTGTCTATACATTGCAAGAAAATTACGATACAATACTTCAAGGTATGATTGAGTAGTGTTTTACCTGTATTAAAGGCATAGGCGTCTTTGGCACGTCATAATTCTCGTAAGGTCCATTGAACGTTTTCTTCCTGCAGCAGCAGGGTTTGGGTTGTTGCCAGCATTGGCACGTGTTGCCAGTCTTCACTGGCACTGTGGGCGTGCAGTACGCCACTGGACTGGCACGCTTGGAGTCAAAACTCTTGTCCAACAGGCAAGCACTCCGAGGTACTGAGTACTCTGAAGCACTGCCGCTAGATCTGGAGTAGATGGATGCCCGATCGGAATCCGAGCGTTTCTCCAGTATGTTGTCCATTGTCCATACTGGTGACATTATTGACCCAGGTGTGTGCATTGTGGATGACCTGGAAATAGTGGATTTTTTGAGGTACACAAATTGCAAATTCATTTATTTGCAGAAACATGTTTTTTTTTACAAAATATAGTAAACAGAATGACGAAGACAATGTTTCGCTTTAATAGGCATGCAAAAATATAAATAATCATAAATCATAATATTATCATCACTAATCCTAAATCATAATATTTATGTTGATTGGGATCATAGACGTTTTAAACTGTATTTCCCATTAATTACAATCCGGGTATCTTTAAATCAAGGGTGAATAGGCATTTTCTAGGCAAGCGCTTCCCATCTTAGGCACTTCCCATCAAGCGTAAGCCTATAATGAAGTCATGAGGGGTTCTCATACAAAATGTCCGCGAACCTCGTCAAATGACTGATCTTGCCAATGCAGCTGGAACACCGCGGCAGAGAGGTCGGCCTCCGGAACTTGTCCTCGCTGTCGAGGTTGGAGTCCAGGTCTGACAGGCAGTGCATGGTCTGGCTGGGCGCTCCGCCCCACGACGGGGACACGGAGCGCATGGATGTGTGGAAACAGTCGTCCATGCAGGAACTCGTGTCCGAGAACCTTTTGTCGAGAACTGTAAAAAGATAATAAAAAAATAGCCTTCCTACTACCACTTATTTGCATTATTACAATGTTTTTTTGTAATGCTTATCTATAGTGAGTACATATTCTTAAGTTATACATAAATTACATTACATTCAATTTTTTTTCTGACAAGTCATTTTCAGTACTAGCCCGGAGTTGTTTCGGCGGTGTTTCACCCCCGTGCCTCGGAGAGTACGTTGAGCCAATGCCAATTGACGTAATTAGCAATCGATTTCTAATCAATAGTTAAGCTGGTTAAATTTTTACCTGATCCACTCCTCGAGGCGACACTTAACCGCGAATGTGCTTCATGACTGTAGATGTTCAGGAGCTCGGTCAGCTCCCTGCCACCCTCAGCGGCGAAGACGAATAGTCCCTCGCCCTTACCACACCGCGATCCACCTTCTACGCAGAACCGCTTGTCTACCATTCCAAACCTCCTGTGGACAAATTTAATGCTGGTATAGAAATTACATTTTCTATTTTACTAGCTGATGCCCACGGCTTTGTCCGCGTGGATTAAGGTTTTTTTAGTTCCCGCAGAAACTCTTTAATTTTATTTTCTTCGGGATAAAAATTAGTCTAGTATTCCAGACTATAATCTATCTCTGTGATAAATTTCAATCAGTTCAGGCGTGATTGAGTAACAAACACCCATCCAAACCTTCGCATTTATAATATTAGTATAGTATAGATAACATCCTGCCGTATCGTCGATCTGACATGGCGGTAAGCTATGATGCACTCAAATTATCAACATATATCGAATGCATCGTATCAACAAATGCAGACGAATAAATTATTTCATTATATACAAGCTTACCTGAAAGGGTAGTTTTTAGGAAAAACAGCCTTTATTTTAGCATGATACTTAACTTACTTGGCGGTTTCTATAAGGCACATGTTTGGCGGGTTGATAACAAGCCAGGGCTGAAACCTCCCACCAGACCAAAACTATACCAATTTAGAAATTGTAAGTTCCTATTTATACCTCGCTGGGATGATGATAGTCGCTAAAGCCCGCCAGCGTGGTGGGTCTAAGCTCAAATTCCCTCTCTCCTATGATAGTGGAAGCCTGTGTCCAGTAGTGGGTCGTAAATGGGGTATAGTGGTGTATATTGACCCTGCTGGGAATGCCACTCGAACGCAGCGCTCACCACTGGGCCATGAAGGCGAAGATCACATAAAATAGTATATGT
This sequence comes from Erebia palarica, assembly GCA_964035005.1. Lineage (NCBI taxonomy): Eukaryota > Metazoa > Arthropoda > Insecta > Lepidoptera > Nymphalidae > Erebia > Erebia palarica. Next base: position 37,390,772 of record OZ035983.1, read on the forward strand.
AATCCATTTGTATTATATTATAAAAATTCTATGAGGCCTACGAAAATCTTATTTGGTCTCATTCTTTATTATGAAAAAGCAATCGTTTTCCAACCCCGGATCCATTAGAGTAAATTACTTTTTATTTTCTAAATTGGTCCGCTGACATTAAGTGAGATAGACCACCCGTATGGCAGTAACAAGTAATTAATTTAGTGTAGCTGTAGTAGCTTTTGATGAACAATTGTTTTAACTGCTTCTATGATTGATGATTGATTGTACAAGACAGATTGCAGCTGATAACATTATTGTGGTGTTCATTGTCGCTAATAGATCTTAACATGTAATTTTTATCTTATGTCAAAATATTGTTCGAGAAAACGAGAATTTTTGTAAATTGAGATTGTTGTTAAAACTTAAAAAGTAGTAAATGAAAGTAGAAATACAAGAGTAGTAACATATTTACCTATTGTGTATAAATGTAATTCGCGATTCCGTAAAAATTAAATAATGATAGATAAAAATCAAATTATATTATTAAACTAACAAAAATGATTTTTTTTTGATAAGCTTTACATTTTTTAATTTTTTTTATTCCACTACAAGTTAGCCCTTGACTGCGATCTCACTACCTAACTCACCTGCGATCTTGGTAGGGTGGTAACAAGCCACGGCCGAAGCCTCCCACCACATCAATTATTATATTACACTAGCTGATGCCCGCGACTACGTCCGTCTGGTTTGAGGTTTTTGGTTCCCGCGGGAACTCCTTAGTTTTCCGGCATAAAAAGTAGCCTATGTGTTATTCCAGACTATAATCTATCTCTGTGTCAAATTTCATCCAGATCCGTTCAGCCGTTCGGGCGTGATTGAGTAACAAACATCCATTCATACATCCATCCAAACTTTCGCATTTATAATATTTATTTGATTGATGGTAGTATCATCAATTCATCAAACATTATTCTAGGCCTGAATGCAACTCAAAAGTTTAGATTTAAATTCAGAACAATGATTATAAAAATAAATGAAAAATCCCTAAATCAAACAAACAATAGTGTTCTAAATTTAATTTCCTGCTCTCAAAGCTGCACAGATAAGCGAAATTGTTTGACCGCGATGGAATTTCATTTCCGACGATATCAGCGCGCGCCGGTATCTGTACGATGCCTGATATTCCTACCCTGGGAACGTCTTATTGTGGACTCTACAATACTAGAAACGCCAAAATATTAAATTCATCTAGTCTCAAGAAATAGTGAAAAAAAAAAATACCACTAGTTCTGTGCAAGGGTGTGCTTTTAGTCACAGAAGTAGTAAAAACAAAAAAAAAAGTAAAAGGGATGATGCTTATGTCAATTTTGTTTTAGCCACTTCAAAGTTCAAGTTAGCCCTTGACTGCGATCTCACCTGATGTTAAGTGATAATGCGTTCTAAGATGGTAGCGGGCTAACCTGCTAGGGGCATGGCAGTTATATTAAATCCATATCCCTTCGGTTTCTATACAGCATCGTACCGGAACGCTAAATCGCTTGGCGGCACATCTAGTTGCCGGTAGAGTGGTAACTAGCCTCCCACCAGGCCAGACCAGGGAAAATTCAGAAATTATAAATTTCCAAATTGACCCACTTTCTTACTGGTTATAGTAAGCATCGTACATGAGGCAGCCCGTCCTTGCCGGCAGGTAACTAGCTACGACCGAAGGCGCTCACCAGACCAGCTTAGAGACGTTATTAAGAAACTACTTAAGAATGTGAGGGAGAAAAAGAAACCTAGTTTACCCCGCCGTCTTAAAACAGAGTTTAAATCCATTTTCCAATTATTTCTGCCCCCCCCCGATTGTATAAAAAAATCGTAATCGTAAACGTTAGACAAACGTATAATTCGAACTGTTTAAAGAGTTTATAGATACCTGCTTGTCAAAAAACATGTATGAAGTTCCTAAACAGTTCGAGTAATACGTTTTAAGCTGTCAAATGATTGCGACTTTCTTAGTCAATTGGGCCTCTGATCCAACACCGTATATATATATTTTTTTATCCACCACAAGCTAGCCCTTGTCTGCGATCTCACCTGATGGTAAGTGACGATACATTCTAAGACGGTAGCGGGCATGTTAAGAGCATGGCAGTAATATTAAACCCATACCCCTATTCGCTTTCTACACGGCATCGTACCGGAACGCTAAATCCCTTGGCGGCACGTCTTTGCTAACTAGCGACGGCCGAAGCCTCCCACCAGGCCAGACGGGAGAATTCAGAAATTATAATTTCCCAAACTGACCCTGCCGGGGATCGAATCCGAGATCTCCACAAAACTGCGCTACGGAGGTCGTTAAAATCAAAATATCATAAAGGACCCTAAAGTCTACCCAGGCTAGCGCCATCCAGTAAAGACACATTGTAGCATCTGTGTCCCTAGACATGCTAAGTGTACCTACCGTATGGAACGAACCCGGCCTTTGACTGCATCCTTTTTGCCTTTTTCCTTTCACGGAACGAAAATAGAGCCTTATTGAGCCCCCGGTGCACCATTAAATTGCTATCTATTGCCTTTTGTGACTTTAACACAGTGTCTACCGGTGCCGTCTTGTGAATGAATACAAAGAAAATATCGTCCGTTTACCTACTTTCATAATCCTACCGTTTGAGCAATAAGATACTTATTTACATCGTCCGGGTGTATTGAGTTTGTTTGTGGGGTTGAGTTTTAGATTGTGTTTGTTGCTGGAGTAGTTTGGTTCCCGCGGGAACTCTTTAATTTTCCGGGATAAAAAGTAGCCTATGTGTTTTTTCAGACTAGTTTATCTCTGTGCTAAATTTCATCCGTTCTGGCGTGATTGAGTAACAAACATCCAAACTTTTGCATCCATCCATACTAGATAATATTATAAATGCGAAAGTGTGTCTGTCCGTCTATCTGTCTGTCTGTCTGCTACGCTTTAACGGCCCATCTGTTCAAACAATTTTGGTAAAATTTGGTACAGGGATAGGTTGTAGGACATAGGCAACTTTTTTATCCCGGAATATTCATGAGTTTCAGCGGGAATCAAAAACCTTTATCCACGTGGACGAAGTCGCGAGCATCATCTATTTTATAATATTTGACAGTATGGATATAGATTAGTATGGATTATATGATCCCGGTAGCAATAACGTAATAACCAAACAAGGCAGTGAGTCCCGCCGCCGCATTAAACGATGATTAAAAGGAACGGTTTTGTTATTCATAGAGGACCCTTAATAAAAGATGAACGTGACGTGATTGACAAAATCTCCCCTAAAGTTGTGGAAAAATAGACGTGACACCTTCAGGCATTTACGTGAGACTCTTATTACTCACTAGCTCTATCCTGCAACTTCGTTCGTTTGGATTTATGTTTTTAAAATCCTTTGTGGGGTCGAGTGTACGCTTTTATAACATGGTATATAACAATGATTATAGTTTGGAATAACACATAGGCTACTATTTATCCCGGAAAATTAAAGAGTTCCCACGGCAATCAAAAATAGTTATATTTACTACGTGACGGTGATAATTAACGACGGTATCTTAAAACTAAAGCTACGAAGGTTATGAACGCGCCCAGTGTACTTAGCATGCGCACAACGAGATTATCTCGCGACGAGAGAGAGAGATGTTGTCGTTGCCGGCAAATTTTTCATTTGCCCTAACATGCACAAAATGCGGTATATTACAAGAAAAAAATAGTAGGCATGTAAAGGTTCGTAGAGAAAAATACGACAGATGAACTTTTATCTCTATTTTTGACATAACGAGAAAAGTAACCATGTTAGCTTCGGTAGAGAAATAGAGATAACGAGTAGATATAATTTTACTCGTGCGCATGCTAGCCAAACTGGTCTATTTACAAGAAGCTAAAAACAGGTAGATAGATACCTGCTAATGTTTGTTTTTTAATATAGGTCTCTGACCACCGCTTCCGCCTAAAACCAATTAACCATAGCGTTAGTTAGCAGTGCGAGCCGCGCCATAAATACCGGTAAAATGAAAAGCCAATTATTTCCCGGGAACAAAGAGTGTCATTAATTGTTGTTGTTGGTTTTATTTCAGAGCACGCAATTAGCGATGAGAAATGCGAGTTTAAATACTTTTACACCTTTTAATTAGCTTTGAAACGGTATTAGTATATGTGGCGGTTACCACTCTGTTAACTAGATGGCGCTAATCATAGAGTTTATATGTCACCGTAAGATTGTAAAAACCTTTAGATTATAATCTAACTCGCGAAATTGCAAACTGTCGAAAGATTACAATTTAACGCATTATTTTTCGGTAGATTGTGAAATGCTGGGTATATTATCCCGATAAAACCTACTGATTATTTATGTCGTACCCTAACCTGACCTACAAGAAACAGACAAGAAAACGTAAATATAATGAATATTTCAAAAATGTACACTCAGAACATTGAACGGTTCACAATCTTTCGACAGTTTACAATTTCGCGAGTTAGATTATAATGTAACGGTTTTTACAATCTTACGGTGACATATCCATTCTCATACATTTATGATATTGGGCATACCTAAACGATCTAAGATTGTGTACTGTAAATAGTCGTCCCATATAATACATAGTATATTATGCTACGGTAGTTTTATCTTAACTATTTGAGAATAGAAGAAATCCGTATACTTATACATGGAAAACCAAAATCCATATACAAATTAATAGATATTACGCTTCTCTGTATTCTATGCTGTCATGGCCCGTCTGTTCAACCGATTTTGACAAAATTTGGTAATAAATAGGTTAAATTACGGGGAAAGTCAAGGTTTTCATATATTTTAAATCCTGGAAATCCAAGCGACCAAAGACAATATATAAACTTGGTAATATAATTAATCTATGACGCGACGGACTTCATCCAGTATTGTATAAGCAAAAATTACCAAAAAAGTTACTTCTTTGACGATGGAACCCCAAATCCTAATCAGAGGGGTTAAAGATATTATATTTATGTCACCGTAAGATTGTAAACACCGTTAGATTATAATCTAACTCGCGAAATTCTAAACTGTCGAAAGATTAGAATTTAACGCATTATTTTCCGGTAGATTGTAATCTGATAGGTATTTAAACCCGATAAAACCTAAGTGCCCTACTACTTGATTATTTATGTCGAACCCTAACATAACCTACAAGAAAGAGATAAGAAAACGTAAATAAAATGAATGTTTAAAAAATTGACACTCAGAACATTAAACAGTTTACAATCTTTCGACAGTTTAGACTTTCGCGAGTTAGATTATAATCTAACGGTTTTTACAATCTTACGGTGACATTTATAAACGAACTAGTTTTTTAGTTTTACTAGTTTTTCGTTCACGTTAAGCCCCCGGTGCACAATTAAATTGGTATCCATCGCCTTTTGTGAGTTCAATTGTTTTCCGGTGCCGTCTTGTGAATACAAAGAAAGTATAGTTAGTTTATTTTCATTATTGCTACCGTTTGAGCATTATACGGTAGTTACAATAAATTCTTTGTGCCATATAGTTTAAAATATGGCAGCTTTTGTCCGCGGCTTCGCTCACGTTCTAATTTCAAAGCTCTATGTTACACCCCCTTGGGGGTTGAATTTTCAAAAATCCTTTCTTAGCGGATGCCTACATTATAGCTAGGTATCTGTACGCAAAATTTCAGCCCGATCCGACCAGTGGTTTGAGCTGTGGGTTGATAGATCAGTCAGTCAGTCACCTTTTCCTTTTATATATATTTAGATAATGAAAGAAAATCATAAGGGTTCCTCCTTTGTTTCAACTTTTGACTTCTTTGAAAAAATTAAAACGCTTTGAATGAATTCCTAAAACCGCTAATGTGAACTTACATTTCGGACGTGATACTTAGTCAGTTGGTTTTGTAGAAAAGTCGTAACGCCGGATATATCAGTGCCTTTTACGAGCGGAACTGTCCTGCGACGCCGGTTTTGGGTTTTATAGGGAACCATAAACAGATAGACATTAAAAAAAACATAACACCTCTTTGGTTATCATAAAAACCTACGTGTTTGTTCTTTGTTTATCAAATACTAAGTTATTTCATAGCATGTGTAGTCCCACAAATTTATCTTGATTGTATCGCTAATATATATTAAAAACTAGCTGATGCCCGCGACTTCATCCGCGTGAATTGTGGTTTTTTGGTTCCCGCAGGAACTCTTTAATTTTCCGAGATAAAAAGTGTTATTCCAGGCTATAATCTATCCCTGTGCCAAATTTCATCCAGATCCGTTCAGCCGTTCTAGAGTCATAAGTGTTCGAACAAACCCGACTCTGAATATTATCTTCTTCTTCTATATAAAAGCGAAAGGTCACTCAATGATTCATTACGATATCTCAGGAACTATAAAGCATACATACTTGAAATTTGGAAGATAGGTTCCTTTTATGGCGTAGACGTCAGCGTAGAAACAGTTTTGAGAAAATTCACCCCTAAGGGGTTGAAATGGCGGTTGGAAGTTTGTATGAAAGTCCTTTGTTTTTGAAGTTAAAGACATGAAAATTGGCAATTAAGTTATTAAATTTAAATAACCTGCCTAAGCAACTTTACGAAAATCTACCCCAATAGGTACCCAAAAGCTTACATGAGGGTTTTAAGTTTTTGATGTTAGAGACTTGAAAATCGGGATTTAGGTTATCAGATTTAAATTATAAATATAATAACCTGTGTAAGCATTTTTACGAAAATTCACCCTAAAGGGTGTGAAATTGGGGTTGGAAGCTTGCATGTAGGTTATAAGTTTTTAAAATCGGCATTAACCCACCCAGGCTTTTTGCAACGGGAAAATCTCTTAGGAAATCAGAAATTGTACACAGACGAAGTCGCGGGCGACCTCTCGTGATAAAATAAAACAAAAACTAAACAGGCATAAAAATTAGTTCCAATTTTGGCCATCAGGCCAGAAAAGTTGGTGGAACTATATAATGTACTGTGGCGTTTAAAGACATTTTTTTTTAATTCTCTTACAAGAAAGCTTTTGACCCCGATCTCACCGGACTGGTAAGTCTAAGATGATAGCGGGCTAACCAAATAGAAATTTGGCAGTTATAACTTACTTATATTAAGCCCATACATTTAAAGGACATTGGTACCGATTCTGTAATTTAAAATCTCTAAACTAAACTAAATTTTAAAATCGCTAATTTAGTTTTTCTATCTCCATATGCTATTCTGTAAATGCCTTCAACTAAATTTAAAATGTCTAAAATTCTCTCTAACCTGAAGTCTAATTTGAATTGCGAGTGTTACCATATACAGAAACAAAAATTGCACGAATTTGTCTTTGTTTTTTGCACAATAATCGTCATAAAACTTTTTGTGACTAAAATCGCATTAAATGACCTTTTAAACGAAAAAAAATTACTTTGCTATAATAAAATTTATGTTCCTTACACCAGCTACGTAATAAACTGCCAAAAAGAGACATTTTGATGATCCTACATAAACAGATTCCTAGTTCCATGATGCTATGTAATGCTACAGCTACTACATACTATCTCTATGGCTGTCACTTGTCGATCGTGGACCGTCGTCTTTGGTACATATCTTTGTTTATGTTTGTTTTCATATCGATTTTCGAGTTATGAGTTTTCAAAATCTTTGGATGAATCCCCAAGCCCGAAAAATATCGAAGAAAAAGCAAATGTAACTTCTGGTAGAGAAATTCCACCCTAAAAATGAAGTTATAACCTAGGCATAGAACAACAAGTCCCATGGGCGTCCCCGGCCACCCTGGTGAATTACGTGGTGGCAAGCGGATGAAAGTAAAAGGCTACTAAAAGAAGCAATTGGTAGTACTGCATCGAAAGCTATGGCTGCTGCAACGACAAACATCCAGGGAGTTGGATCACCGGCTTTCGTCTATCTTCCGTTCTGATTCCGAAATACAAAGTGAAGTCCTGTGTTTGTGACCGTATAATATCCTAACTGGTGCCTGAATTTCTTCAAGTCTAGGCCAGTCAGATTAATTGTCGTGAATGTAAAAGTAGATTTACCGAAATAGACAGGGTACCTACATAACCTACAATCTGCGCGAATCTGTGTCGTTTAGATTAAGATCCTTTTATCACCGTAAGTGCCACGTAAGGCTAACATAATAAACTATCTGTGCGGCTTAGAATCATTCGTTTTATTTGAAACACCCCTGCATAGACTAGGACCCGTTAAGTAGGTAAATCCTGTGTTCACACAGGAATGTGCAACGAAGTGCTTGAAGTCTAGTAGTTGTAGCTTTAGTTTAAAGATAGCAATAACTAATGATCACTATCATGTTTTATATGTAAGTAATGGACGTCAATATGTGTACCTATAGTGTACCTAAATTGAATGAATGAATTGAATTAGTCAACCTAGACACTCTGTTACAATAATTATAAATAACTAGCAGACTCCCGCGACTATGTCGGACATAGTATGTGCGGACAGTCCGCATGGATTGAGGTTTTTTGGTTCCTGCGGGAACTCCTTAATTTTCCGTGATAAAAAGTAGCCCTTATGTTATTCCAGACTAAGTAATCTATATCTGTGCCAAATTTCATATAGATCCGTTCAGCCGTTCGACCATGATTGAGCTACAAACATCCATCCATCGAAAATATAATATAGCTATTACATGTAACATTACATTTGTTACCAACCGGAACCAGCCAATAGCAGCCACGCCACGTTAGACCAATCATATGTTTCTTCCGAGAGATGGATTATTTATAATTAGCAATAATAATTAATATTGAGTTACTTAATTATGTTTTATTAAATATAAGAATAATAATTTATTTTGTAAGATCAATAACTGCATAAAAATAGCGTTAAAAGTTGCGATGTCACTAGAAGATAAACTGACAATAAGTTACTTGAATATTAAATAGTTATTTAAATCATTTATTTAGTTAATTGAAATTCTAATTTAATTATTTTATGATTTTACGAATAAGTATATCATTTCTAGTTTGTAACAATAACGTTTGTAATTAATAATACTTTGTCTCAGTTAGGTTGGCACTTAGGGTAGTCCTTAATATCATTCGTTTTTTGAGGATTGGCAGTATTGTCCTTTTGTTTGAATTGTATTCTTAAGCGAAGGAACCGTTTAGCAGATATTCATTTTCTTGTAAAAGTTTGAGGGTGGACACTCTGCTTGAAAATATAGTGAAAGTTTATTTGCGAATATCGCCTATTATTTCAAGTCTCTCCCAAGCTCTGTCACATTTCAGAAGTGGGATTGAGATAATGTTGGGGCCCTATGCAGCGGGACTCGGAAAAAGGAAGAGGAGAGTGCAGAACAGCGAAGAACGTGAAAATTTTTTTTCTTCTTCCGAAGAATCCGCGCCCTTGCCGGAAGACGCAACACCGCTGCCAATTAAACGACACCGAGTGACTCATGCTGATGCGGAAGTTATACCAAAATTCCGACCCGAAGATAGCACAAATAATATCAGCAGCTGGTTACATAAAATTGATCAACTGGGTGAAGTTTACGGATGGGACGCGACAGAAAGACAATTTGTAATGCAGCTTCGTCTACGTGGCTCCGCGCGCCGTTGGTACGACGACTTGGACGACTATAACCTCTATTGGGAAGGATGGAAGCACGCTTTGGAAACCGCTTTTCCGCGATCTACCGACTTTGTGGACAAGCTGGATGACATGATGGCGAGGACCAAGAAAGATTCCGAGACTATGACGAGATACTATCACGATAAGGTATCCCTCCTCAAAAAGTGCAACATCACGGGTGAAGATGCAATTTCTTGTATAATTAAAGGTATTCCTGTGGAGCTGCGTGCAAATGCTAAAGCGTACCAATGTCAGACGCCTGAGTTGCTCTATTATGGGTATTTATCGTCATTAGAAAATTATAAAAAAGTAGAAGCCGCGACGCGAAAATCAACGTGGAGAAGAGGTGCAGTTGACGGAGGGTCTACATCATCACAGTATCCTGGAGTGAAGCGTTGTTACGTCTGCCTTCGGGTGGGGCACGAGGCCCGGTCCTGCAGAAGTCTTCTACATTGTGAAACCTGCCAGCGCAGTGGTCATACATCTTCAACCTGCGGGTCCACGGCAACATCTGGGACTACGCGGCAGGAAACGCAAGCATCCCGGGTGAGTTCTATCGTGTATACTCTTAATAATAATTTTGGGAGCATTTACAAACGCCTCGCATAATATGTCGGTGCAGTAAAAATAATTGCATATATCGATACTGGGAGTAAATTGAATATAATGACTAAAAATAAAGCGACAGCGCTAAACCTTGCACTTTCGCCATCGGCCGTTATAATGAGGAGTTTTGGAGGTGCTCATATATTATCACTGGGTAAATCACGTATAGATATAAATATAGATAACGTGTGTTTAAATGGTGACGTAGAGATAACAGATTACGACCTTTCCGACGTAGACCTGATCATTGGGCAACCGATGATTAATCAACCTGGCATAAGTCTAGTTACTACTTCAAACTCGGCAAACTTTGTGGGAACCAATGTCATCTTTGATAATCTCAAGAGTGTTAAACTAGAAGATTCAGACTTTAATTCCAAGTACAATGTGTTCCTTAAATGTGATGTCTCTATACCACCACAATGCGTTACATTAATTGATGTGTTTGTTGATATAGAATCTAATGATAATTTGCAATTTCTGACCAACTCTGTTTATTTACAATTAGGTAAATTGTGCTATGTTATTCCTGGGGGAGTTATCTGCATTGAAGGACGCCTAAAATTCATAAATACGGGAGATGAAGTTGTTTCTTTGCCGGCTCATAAATTGATCGCGCGCGCTGAGCTAATATCCGTTATCTCTGAAAATGACCAAAATATTATGACTCTTGATTCAGCTAACAGTTCTGCTAGTTTACCTTTATCAGGTTTGGGTAAAATAGATGTAGGGGAACTAAACAGTGAGGATTTCGGTAAACTTTCCGTTATATTGGATAAATATAGTCATCTTTTTGCTAAAGACTCTAAAGATTTAGGTTGCACAGACCTAATGGAAATGCATATTCAGACAACGACAGATAAACCGGTACATTTTAAACCATATAGAATGTCGATTAAAGAAAATGAAATTGTTACGCAAAAGATTCAGGATTTGATTGAAGCTGGAATAATACGTGAATCGATGTCTGAATACGCGAGTCCAGTTATATTGGTAAAAAAGAAGGACGGGGACTACAGGCTGTGCATAGATTACAGGGCTCTAAACTCACAAACTGTAAAAGATCGTTACCCTTTACCGCATATCGATGATCAAGTCTCAAAATTAGCGGGAAAACGTTATTTCACAACTCTTGATCTAGCTCAAGGTTATTACCAAGTAAAAATTTCTGAGGATTCTACTCACAAAACTGCTTTCGTGACACCCACCGGACAGTACGAATTTCTTAAAATGCCTTTTGGCTTAGCAAATGCCCCTGTGGTATTTTCTCGACTTATTCGACTTGCCCTAAATGATGTCATGAGTGACGTTGCTGTTTACCTTGACGATGTAATGTTGCCGACCGTTACCGTAGAAGCAGGGATACAATTGTTAGGGCGTGTTTTGGATCTTTTGCAAAAGGCTAATTTAAAATTAAATCTAAAGAAATGTTCATTTCTTAAAACAAGCGTTAACTACTTAGGCCACGAAATTACCGCGGGTACAATACGACCCGGCCAGGCTAAAATCAATTGCGTTTCAAAATACCCACGACCGCGAAATGTTCATGAAGTTAGACAGTACCTGGGACTAGCTTCCTACTTTAGGAAATTCATACGAGGATTTGCTGAAATAGCTCTTCCATTGACAAAGCTCACAAAAAAAGATGTTAGCTGGCATTGGGGCCCTGAACAGGAAGAGGCATTTCAGACATTGAAACTTAAATTAACTGAAAGGCCAGTGCTAGGCATTTATGATAGTAAAGCCGTAACAGAGCTTCACACTGACGCGAGTAAGTTAGGAATAGGTGGCATACTTATGCAGCATCAAGCAGACGGAACAATTAAACCTGTTGCATATTTTAGCAGAGTAACTTCTAAAGAAGAACAATTCTATCACAGTTATGAACTTGAGACTTTAGCCGTCGTCGAGTCGCTAAAACGTTTTCGCATTTATATAACAGGAATACCCGTGAAAGTAATTACCGACTGCGCAGCTTTACGCACAACATTAGTTAAACGGGACCTAATCCCTCGAATTGCTCGGTGGTGGCTCACTATTCAGGATTTCGATTTACAAATAGAGTACAGGTCAGGGCAGCGAATGAAACACGTAGACGCGCTTAGTAGAAACCCTCTTGCCGAACCCATTTTACAAATCAATGAATCAGACTGGCTAGTTACCCTCCAAATGCAAGATGACAATATTCAGCAAATATTAAAACAATTACAGGAAAATACGACAAATTCAGACTTAGTAAATAACTACATTGTTAAAAATAACATTCTGTATAGAAAAACTGTCCATGGTGACCGTTTAGTTATACCAAGATTAGCCAAGTATGGTTTACTACAAAAGTATCACGACGAAATAGGACACCCCGGGTTTGAAAAATGCGATAAAACAATAAAAACCCAATTTTGGTTTGCTGGAATGACTCGTTTTATAAGAAAATATATAAATTCGTGTTTACAGTGCGCTTATGGAAAATCTGAATATGGTAGGAAACAAGGGGAGTTATATCCAATAGAAAAGGTAAACATACCTATGCATACCTTGCACGCTGACCACTTGGGTCCCTTTGTTAAAACTAGGAAAGGAAATACGTATGTGCTAGTTGTTATAGATTCCTTTACAAAATTTGTGTTTGCTAGAGCAGTCAGAAATTGCAGTTCACTTGAGACAGTCAAAAATTTGAAAGAAATAGTTACGTTGTTTGGTCATCCTGCTAGAATTATTACAGACAGGGGAAAAGCTTTCACTAGTCGCTATTTTAAACAGTTCGCCGAAGAAACCCAATTCAGAGACATACTGAATGCCATAGCAAGCCCCAGGTCCAACGGTCAGGTCGAGCGTGTGAATCGAACAATAATAGACGGTTTAAATACTATGTCCGACAGTGAGAACACCTGGGACGAGAAACTCCTTGATGTGGCGTGGGGAATAAATAATACCCCTCATCCCACTACCAAATTTTCTCCATTCAGACTAATGTTCGGTCATGAAAATTCCCGTTTGCCAGCTTATCCTTTAGGGGAGTCGCAAGACTTTTCTGCACAACAACAAGCCTTACAAAGTAGGCGAGGCACCGCGAAATTGCATATCGACAGGAATATGACTGTAATGAAAAAACAATTTGACCATTCCCGTAAAAAATGTATAAAATATGCGGTAGGCCAATTAGTTTTGTGGAAAGGTGGGACTAGTAGGGATACATCTACACAAGTTTCACAAAAATTAAAAAGTCCTTACAGCGGTCCATATAAGGTGTGCAAGGCAGAGCCAACCATAGATCGTTACACGATTTGTAGCGTCAAGGGAATGAGAGGCTATAAAAAATTTAATGCGGTTGTACGGGGTGAAGTCTTAAGACCCTACAAACCTGTGGTCTCCGATGCAGATAGTTCGTCTAGTGACAGGGAAGTGGATAGGGATGATCTCATAGATTTACTCGAGAGCTAATTTTGAAATTTTATTGGAAACTATTTTGCTATTTCGCCTAATCTTGTAATTAATTTTGCTTGGAATTGATTTCAAATTTTATAATTAAGTATTATGTATTGTAAAAGGTATATTTTATATTTCCTAGAAACTGAGAAAATAAATAATCACCTAGTTTATTATTATAATCACTTCATAAATATTTAATCTAAATCTAAATATTAAATCTTAATATTATAAATCTTTAATAAACGAGTAAAGTAAACAATAAAATAAAATTATTCTCTAAAAATAGTTCGTGATCTATCCAAACTAATGTCTTTGTGATGTACTAGACTGATGTTGTTGTGTTTCCTACTTAATAAGTCTGGTTTGTCCAAGATAATGTCTGTGTGACATCTACAAAATAATGTCTGTGAGACTTCTACAAGTTAATGTCTGTGTGACTCCTACAAGCTAATGTCTGTGTGACTCCTACAAGCTTATGTCTGTGTGACTTCTACAAGCTAATGTCTGTGTGACTTCTACAAGTTAATGTCTGTGTGACTTCGACAAGATAATTAAATATTGTCTGTGTGACCTCTCAATCGATTAGACCACTCCGCTTCCTGCTGTCTGAGTGACCAATTTTAGTTGTCTCTACATCAGGGTTCGAGGTCTATGCTTTGCATCCTCTGTTATTTGTATGAGACACTACTACTTCAAAAATAAGCATGAATTGTGTATATAACGACGTCCCATGAATTCCGTATTGTTATTAAAGCGAGATTACCTCTCCAATGCATAATACTGTCCGATTCCTTTCATTCCCCAGGTACTCAATGAACCGGTGACGAAGACTTCGCCTATGCGTCGTGAGACACGCGCATGAGAGGATGGCCGAATGTTACCAACCGGAACCAGCCAATAGCAGCCACGCCACGTTAGACCAATCATATGTTTCTTCCGAGAGATGGATTATTTATAATTAGCAATAATAATTAATATTGAGTTACTTAATTATGTTTTATTAAATATAAGAATAATAATTTATTTTGTAAGATCAATAACTGCATAAAAATAGCGTTAAAAGTTGCGATGTCACTAGAAGATAAACTGACAATAAGTTACTTGAATATTAAATAGTTATTTAAATCATTTATTTAGTTAATTGAAATTCTAATTTAATTATTTTATGATTTTACGAATAAGTACATCATTTCTAGTTTGTAACAATAACGTTTGTAATTAATAATACTTTGTCTCAGTTAGGTTGGCACTTAGGGTAGTCCTTAATATCATTCGTTTTTTGAGGATTGGCAGTATTGTCCTTTTGTTTGAATTGTATTCTTAAGCGAAGGAACCGTTTAGCAGATATTCATTTTCTTGTAAAAGTTTGAGGGTGGACACTCTGCTTGAAAATATAGTGAAAGTTTATTTGCGAATATCGCCTATTATTTCAAGTCTCTCCCAAGCTCTGTCACACATTACATGTAATAGCTATATGTTTAGTTCATGTTCAGGTTTTACGGGATGTACCTTTAAGTGTGAGATCTATAGAGCGAACTTTGACTTTGTTAGACTTAAGACATGGTTAAAACAAGATATGACTATAAACAAGATGTTACTCACATAAATCCACCTTGTTTTAACTCTGAGCCTAGTCAAAGTACCCTCTATAGATCTCAGCATAAGTATGTCTGTATGATAGGACCTTCGAATTAAACAATTTTGATCAAATTTAGTAATTTAATTAGATTTGATAATTAAATTTAATTTAGTACATAGGTACGTAGACTTACATCCTGGAAATGTAAAATTACTACTATTTACCTTGGAGCATCAGTTTTCAAGAGTTCACAAGCTCATCTTATTATACAAATATGTATGTTGATTTGAAATGAAAGACCTATGTATATATAACATTTTTATGTAACTAATGTTAATTATATATTGATATTTATTCATTTTTATTTAGGTACCTATTAGATTGTTATAAAAGAATAAAACAAAAATAAAAGGTTTTAATTAATTTCTTTTTATTAATTGAAGTATCTAATAATAAATCCTTGTCTTATTATTCTTGCTTATGCATTTACTAGTAACAGATGATGTGAAACTTTGTTTCTGCCGCCTCAGCAAATCCTCTGCAGCTGTGTTCTGGAGCTTGAGATTGAATACATGTCTGTTCAACCGATACTTGCCCAGTCTTGGGTAAATTTACTTGGTGAATGAAAGTGTTCATCAGCACTATCTGCAAAATGCACTGAAATTTTGTATTTGATATTTTAAGGAAGGTAAAGGTTACTTGAAAAAACTGCAACTTGTAAATTTTGACAGTTTAGTGAAAACATGCATATTTGACAGAGCAAAGCAGTCTCCAAGTCTACTTGAGTGAATTTGCACTTGTTCTTTAGATATAACTGAAATACTATGTGCTACCTACTGAAATATACCTACTTATCATATTTTATAATATTATGTTGCAGTGGTTTAGGCAATCTAAATAATTTTAAAAATTTATCTTCTGCCTAACCTTTACTAAAGTAGATGTTCCTAAACTAGTTAGATACATCTACCACTTTGGTATAGGTTTGAGTAAATATAGGTATAGATAAGAAAAAAAAAATTACCTAATACAAAGGAATTAGCTTATGACTGTATTGAATGAACTAGAAGTTTAATTCGCTATAATCCGCTACAGTAGACAAATCTGTGTGGTACAGTGCGTGTTTTTCACCTGCAACATGCGACACCCACCACCCAGCAATTCGCAAAGGCACAACACCACACCACACAAATCCTCCAAATCACTCTCAACGTACGTTTCACTCCGACACCGGAGCATCCTCAGGAGATGTTGACTCGACAATGCACGATTGTGAAGTGACTATCGTATCGCAAGTTCCGGCTTATATACCTTTTTGGCATGGCTCATACTGAAGCCCCGCCCCCTCCCCCATTACTGTATAAATTGAGTAAAGGTGAATTTGATACGTTTATTTGTTCATTTAGCAACTCAAATCCTTTATTATTGTGTTTAATTATTTCTAATTGCTCCCAAATGCACATTCGTAACCCTTTATTACATTTATGCAGGATTTTATATGAATGGTTATTGCCCACCTCATGTCCACTGTCCAAAAGATGTTTAGCGAAGTGGGACCTTTGTGGTTGATCGTTCCTATAAGCAGACATATGTTCCTTATAGCGCATCTCAAAATTGCGTCCAGTTTGACCAACATATGTGGCACCACATTCAGGACACTCAAGCTTATAAACACCCGATTTTTGATGATTCTTCGGGTGAGAGCCAGAGCCTTCCAGATCTTCTCCCGTGTTGTTCTGTGCCATGTAGCACGAGCCACCACTCTTACAATCATCCTCCCATCTTTTCTTTTGCCTTCCTTTACACCTTTTGCCACCCCTAGGATGCCAGTCTCTCATCATGAGTCCTGTCCAACGCCATTTTAACCTTCTTATATGCTCTGTTATATCCTTCACTTTGCTGCGTTTTCTTATAGTTTTAAGGTTTATTCTGTCTTTCTTTTTTATGTTTATCATACTTCTCTCAATACTATATTGACAAGTTTCTAGTTTCAGTGCGTATGCTTTCGTAAGTGACCAAGTTTGGCATCAAGCATCAAATACTTTTTGATTTGCACTTACTGGAAATTCTTCAGTTTTCATAATTTCCATTTAAGACCACTATAGTTTCCATGCGAATTTCTTTGGTTAACTTTTTTAGTCATTTGATTGTGAGGAGAGATAAATAATCTCAGGTACACCATCTCCAACATATTCTATCGGTTTGTTATTAACTTTTATGTAATTTGGTCTCCATTTGTCATCAATTTAGTTTCTCTGTAGGTATTCATAGTTAGACCTACCACAGCACTCTATTTTTCTAGTTGTTTTAACATTTAACACTAAATTCGAACACAAATGCACCTAATAATGCATAGAAATTACACTTGAACTATTAACGCAAATAACTTTTTGTGAAAATTCGTATTTATTTTGCTTTATTCCGCTTCTCTAAACTTAGCGACCACCCTCCGAGGTCCTGTCTAAAATTAGAGAAAATTATTTAATTTTAGTTTGACGTTTCTTAATTTTAGCGTTTAGAACGACGACCAGAATAGCATTTCGCTATTTTATCGCTAAATTGAATAGTTAGAACTGTCAGGCATAATTTTAGGTTAGAACTGTCAATTAGGTGTGTTGTCAGAATAACAGACGTCTCTAAGTCTAATTTAGGAGATTTTAAATTTAGAGAAACGCACAGAGAATTGGCACCATTGTTCTGTCCCCATACAAAGTTCGCCTAAGAACCAACCGTCATAAAACATTGATTACTGGGTTCAAATTAATACCTTTTTATACTTGAGAGCAGATGAAAACTACGGACACTTGCAAGAAAATTACTTATTACCAAAAATATTTTCAATTTTGAGTTTATTTCAGCATTCACGATCAATTTACTTGAACAAATTAATATCATCTCTATCCTTTTGTAATAGAGCTGTAAACAGTATGTAGATAAGACAAGATTCGCCGTAGTTCATCAAAAACATTAGAGATGGCGTTATTAATAATGCAGGTATCGTCATAGTTCATCGAGAACTTCACAGATGGCGTTAAAAATATTAAATTATTGTACTTTCAATAGATGGCGTTGCGAGATTCCGAATACTAGCGTACTTAGCACTTTAAGCAGCTTTTATTTTGTTTCTTATGATAAAGATCTAGCGCTCAAGCGGTGGTATTGTATATTATTTAAAACTTAAGTTATTGATCTGTGGTTAATAATCCCGAGTATAGTATAGTAGTCAATTTAATACCCATTTACTTATTTTTTAATTAATTTGAAGTGTCCGTTAAATTCTGATATTTGGAATAAAAACTATAAATTAAGCTAAGAATTACTGTATATTTCAAACGTGTGTTGATTCTTAGGCGAATTTGGTCAGTGTCCTTTAATTTAATCGGCAAATTTATTTTTATTGGCATTTAAATTTATTTTTTATTCAAAAACTTTAAGAAGTGCTTCTAAATCTTTAAGTGAATCTACCACTGGTTCGGAATGAATTTCTACTCAGAAGAAACTCGGCGGTTACTTTAAAAATACAATCTAGAATTATAATAAAATATAGAATTATTAGTCTATACTAATCTTATAAATGCGAAAGTTCGGATGGACGGATGTTTGTTATAGTCCAAAATAATACATGCTACTTTATATCCCAGAAAATTAAAGAGTCCCCGCGGGAACATAAAACCTCAATCAAGTCTCGGGCGTCAGCTAGGGTAGGCATTTTTAAGCAATTACGCGTAAGCATTGCTCGAGCGAGTCAAATCCACGCTCTTTTATCAGAGGTACATAATCTTCGAATATAATTATGTTTAAAAAAAATTAAAATAGATCTATGACAATTATAAAACCTACGCGCCTTTTGGATGTCTGCCTATCACTCTTTGAGCTTTTAGCTTATGGTCGCCATAAAACCAACACCACAGAGCATGGAAGTCCGCGGCCACGGTCATAAAAAGTGCAATCAAACCTATAAAACCGCGATACGAAGTGGGTCGACTCGGAACCGATATTGTTTTAAAGCTTCCTTAAAAATTACGACCACATATTTTATTAGTTTACCCAAAATACATCAATGTTATTATGTGAATAATAATAAGGTACTGCTTTAGACCTGTTAGAATGAATAAAAATTAAGGCGAACTGTACCTACATGTCATCATTGTATGGTTCTCGAGAGTGGCAACACTGATCTGTAGACTCGAGGATTGATCATTTTAATAGGGATGATGACAACTCAATCAAATCAGCAACTCTTTATCAAACTTAAAAACGCGCTTCTAGTATGGAAGTTATATGAAATTCACAGTTGAACGTCATCAATCATCATCATCACTTTTTTTCATTAATCTATATTTTAAATCGGTCATCAAACCTAAAAGTCACCGATGTGAATTTTAGGTCTTTTGGAAGACCCTCTTTTTAATAATCTGTTAGAAATAATTATTTATTTTTGGTATAGGCATCATGCCTATTATGAGGGCTGTTATGAAATTTAAGTTTATTTAAGTGGATAAACGGGTTTCTTTTCAATAATACTTAAAACTAGGCTAGGGTTGTAACGAAACCTCGCATCCGTCCGTCCGTAAGTGCGAAAGTTCCGCAAGAAATCGTACCTCCGCTTCCGCATCCGTCTCCGCCATTTTTTTTGCGGAGTTGTAACGGAGGTTTATTTACGTTGACTTACAATGCGAGAACTACAAATCGAAGCAGGTGGCGTCAGTTACACCATTACAATAAGCAAAAAGGCTTAAAAAGCTGTCCTTAGAAGAAACCTAAATTAAAAACAAATGTAGGATTCATCGCATCTTTAAGCACAGAAAAATGACGCTGTGATCGGAGAAATCCACCTCCGCCTCCGCCTCCATTTACCTCCGCTTCCGCGGAGGTAAATTTCGCTTGAACTTCATTGAAAAACTAATACTGGGGACATACTACCATCGCATAAAGCCGTATTTTGTTTTAATATTGTTGAAGTCTGTGTTTTAGAATTACAATCCTTATTTTTGAAACGTCAAGGTACGTGACATAAAACTGTCATTTTGAAATAATACTACTTTAAGAGATGGAATTAGCTAGTAGCCCTTCTGGAAATTAATACACAGCAAGGAGGGAAGATACCTACTTTCTTTAAATCTGTAAGTTGACTCAGATTATTTATTTTCGTATATTCGGTTTTTGTCAGCACGTTGCATGAAGTATTTGGTCAAAGTTTTTCTTTTTTCTATAAAGGCAAAGGGAAAGCGTAACCTTCTTTAGAATAAAAGAAATGTTGATTAAGTACTTAGATTTAAAAAAGTTGAAAGTATTAGGAGAAATTTATTTTTTGACACTAAATGTACCTATGCAAATGAATATTAACTAAAAACCACTGCTAGTACCACCACCACTGTAAAAGCACTGCTTATCTTTGTAAATTATACCCCTTTCAAAATATTGAAAATAAAACTAATTCTAAGCCCACTTCTTGAAATAACTACATTGTTCTCGCACGGCGTAAATCGCGTCAGGTAAGCGACAACCGATGAACGCCATCTATCGCTAGAAGAGATCGCGCGAAGCCGAAAAGCTTGCGAAATATCTGCTTCTTTTGCGCGTCATCGTAGGCAGATATCTTTACTCTACTCGCGTCATTCATTCATGATTCCGAGTAGAATCATGAATGAATGACGCGCAAAAGAAGCAGAGCTTATTGTCTTGTGATTGGTCGAACACCAGGGTGAACCTTGCCGATCGAAGTTGACCAATCACAAGCCGCCTACGGGTATTTTCCGATGCGCTCGAAAGTAAAAACAAACGAAGGTTTTATTTTCTAAAATCCAAATAAGTAGCTTGATTTCTTATAACTATCAACTCATTTATATTAAATTTAATTTAATTTAAGTACGTTTTTATATCTTTAAAAAATATTTAGACCGAAAAATGTACGCAATGTTTTCGTAACTGAATTCAATAAAATAAACAAAAACTAGTCCGATAAAAAAAATTAACATGCAAGCAATGCAAGCTCTAGGCTATACATAGGAAATGAGGATATTATTTGTTAATTTAATTAGTAAAACTCGTAAAGAAAATTAAAGATTCTTTCTTTGTTAACATTTAATTACAAGTGATTTTTGACTTAATTATTTATAGACAGTAACTTTTTTACGCCATATATATGTATTCTAGTAATTGTTTCCTTTCGTACCGTGTACAGTGTTTGGATTTAATGTGAATTATAAAGTTTTTGCCGAAATAAGTAAGTGAAGTAATTAAAAAGCAATCGGATTTGTGACTTACAAAGTTTGTGTAAAGGTTTATTCATAGAACGTACTAACTTATTATTTCGAAAATGTAAAATTATTCGTGTGATTATTAAGCAATAATGCATCGGCCTTTTTAAAGGCCACTTCGTATATCATTTATGTGATTTGTTACGTAATTATCAGTCACTTATTTAGATGTCTGAGGTGGTTCTTGCGGCATGCGGCATGGCGAGCTGTCTTTAATATCGTACGTCGTCGGTTAGGTACTTGTGTTACTGAGAGACAGAAGTGCTTTTATTTTATTTCATAATGAAAAGAAATGTCTTGACTCACGCTCTGACTCGTCAACGCCTAGCCCAAACCTTGGACATAGAAATGTGAATAATGTAGACTAGGAATACCGAATAAGGCTACTTACCATTTTAAATTCACACTTAGTGTGTGGTCGTACTCTATAATATAGTTAACCGCCGAAACTTTGCAACCTAATGTATGACGTAGATAGGTATACGAGCACTGCGTGTGCCTAGTGCTTACCCTAAGCCAAAACCCTGTGCACGCCACTGCCAAAGTTTAATATATTAAATTACCCCAATCGGTTTCTACACTATCGTACCGGAACCACATAATAGGTAATAGTACAATGTACCGGAACGCTTAATCATTTGGCGGCAAGTCTTTGCCGGTAATGTGGTGACAGCCAAAGTTTCCTACCAGACCAGACCAGAGAAAATTCAGAAATTATAAATTCCCTAATTGACCCTGCCGGGGATCGAACCCGGGACAACACCGCGCCAGGGAGGTCGTCAAAAGGGCCGTAGTGAGTGCTTGCAGTGACGTAAAAAAACTTCGATCTCAACTGCCAATTAGAACCTGAAAAAACTCTCAGATAAGATAAAATGCTAATGGTTTCAATTTTGATCATTTTATTCAATCAAAGAAAGTTAAGAGACACTTTCAAGGAAGGTTAATTGCTGAAGTATAAAAAGATAAAAATTAAGCTTATATATCTGAGCTTTAGAGTTCGCGAATTTTCCATCGGAGTAGATTTTCAAGTCGAATGTCTAATATTTAACTTCGAGATATCTTTGGGATATTCCATTGAAGATTTCTTCGTAATTGGCTTTGATATCCTTTCGCTTATTATTTGAAGACGATCTATTTACTTTAATCTTTATTTGTGAACTCAGTTGCTTATTATTATTTTTCTACGATAATCAAATATTATGATATAATGTTTAAAAATTTGTGGAGAATTAGATGATATACGCGACTTCGCCCGCATGGATTAAGTTTTTTGTATTCCCGCAGGAACTCCTTAATTTTCCGGAATAAAAGTAAGTATTTCCGGAAGTAAGGTAACCTATGTTTTTCCGCGGTATGCAACCTACCTCTGTACCAAATTTCATCAAAATCGATTGAAAAGATGGGCCGGGAAAGCGTAGCAGACAGATAGACAGCCAGATAGACACACAGACACACTTGCGCATTTATAATATTGTATGGATAATGAGTTAGATTGTCCATATTGACACGTGGTGACCACGATCCATGAACGACAAATTAAATCATCATATTTATTGTGCTACGTGTACCCGTTTTCTACCAAGAAATTAAGTCTTAAAATCTAGCCAAACTTCGTTCCTTATTCGCATGGCTAGGGTCTGTAACACTCTACCAAAAACTGCGTCTCCCACCAATTACAATCCGGGTATCTTTAAATCAAGAGTGAATAGGCATCTTCTAGGCAAGCGTGTCCCATCTTAGGCCGCATCATCACTTCCCATCAGGTGTGATTGTGGTCAAGTGTAAGCCTATAACGAAATAAAAAAAAAAGAGGTGCGACACGGCGCGTCACGTCACGTAGGTACGTCACGGCAAGTATTCTTTGTATGAGGCGACGCGGCACGGAGATGGACTACGTGACGCGACCCCGTGCATACTCAGACAAATAATATTTGCCGCTACGTGCTGCGCCGCTACGTGCATCTCAAGTGGCGCTAGACTTTGATCTAAATCTTTACCTTGTTTCAATTAATCCGCCACGATTTTAACCTTGCTTTAATTAATCTGCCACTATTCAATATTAAGACCATTCTAATTGAACAATAATTACACATTAAGTTCTGTACTGCAGTCAATCGATATCTACTATGTCACCGTAAGATTGTAAAAACCGTTAGATTATAATATATTTCGCGGGATTATAAACTGTCGAAATATTGTGAACCGTAAAATACTGCTTACAATTTAACGCATTAATTTTCGGTAGATTAGAATCCATCGAAGTGAAACCGTCAAATTGTACGACGGAACGCACCTCGCGCGCTGATTGGTTGACCGGAATATGCCGTGCGCCGCCATATTCATTTAATAATTCATTTGTTGTCGAACGTAAACAAACAGTGTTTTGGTGATTGTAAATTGATTTCGTGTTGAAAATAACTCACAGCTTTAGAATTAGGTATATAAAATTGTTGTGGAACTAAAAATAATCTGTGATTAACCAAAGAAGTGCAGTTTGAATGATAAATAAGTTAGTATTAATCACCGAACATAGCCTTAAATTCCGGTCATTTTCCGTGTTTTAATATTTTCTATGCGCGTGAACCTATGTGATCTCATTTGATAACATTTACAATGTCGGATATTGAGCTTATCCATCAACAATACTCAGAAATACCAGTTATTGTTAATCAGGGTGAATTTACCATAGAGTTGCAAAACTATTACAACGGGCATAATAAAAATAGTAAAAAATTTGAATGGACAAATCAAAGAATACAAAGTGTGATAAAATTGTTAGAGAAGTACAACACAATAAAATCTTAAGGTAGGTGACCAACAAACATGCAGTACCATCATGCAAGAAAATACGATGTAATGAATATTGGGAACCAGAAAATTTTAATAATTAAGAGAAAGGATATCTCAGATCCTGTAGTACAAATAATTCCAACGGAAGAGTATTATCAAACGATACTCGACGCACATATTGCCACTGGACATGGACGTCGAGACAAAATTGTTCACGCTTTGAAACATAAATATGTGGTGCCAATATTTGCGGTTTCAATATTCCTAAATTTGTGTAAAAACCATGTTATGTAAGAATTATTGATTACCTACTAAATAATAAATAAATACTTTATGTCACAATTCTTGAAGTTCATTTATTTTATTTGACTGACACCTCTGTTTCATTCCCAACTCTATGGACACAAAACGGCCTACTGTAAGACCGACCAATCAGGGACAGTCTTCGGACAGTTGACGAATTTAACGCGGGACAGATTGTAATTTAACAGTTTCACTTCGATGGATTATAATCTACCGAAAAATAATGCGTTAAATTGTAAGCAGTTTGTTCGGTTCACAATCTTTCGACAGTTCCTAATCTCGCGAGGTATATTATAATCTAACGGTCATTACAATCTTACGGTGACATATATACTCTAGATCTATTGGTGGTATATGGAAGGCAAACATGGGGGCTTCGGGTAGTTTCGGCTATTATTTCCCATAGGCGACTCATTAGAGCGTTTGTTTAGCTAAGGTATAGCTTTAGGCTGAGCCGAATCCGAAGTGTGGTACAAGTGATAAGCGTTTAATTATACTCAAGCTTCGTCCTCGAGATTAGCATAGACACAATGTAGTAACACGTACGGTATTGGCTTCACGCACTGAAAGTTGAAAGTCCTAAACTAAAAAAGAATCGATTTTTATGTTGTGAGTCTCTAGGCATGGAATAGCGCAAATCTGATCGCGGAATTTTCCTACATATAGACATACAGTCTCCAAGCTGATTTGACTGTAGCAAAAACGACCATACTGACCATTAGTATACGTGCATAAACACATTGATAAATTCGAGATAAAAGTGATTGTCATAATGTCTAATAAAAATAAACTTGTAATGACTGCTTCTAGGCTTAGTAAAACTAGCAATTCATTTGTTGGAAACAGTGTCCGCTTCTACAATAAGCTCCCAGAAGACATGCTTAAGATGTCTCTGAATAAGTTCAAAGTTAATGTAAAACGTAAACTCATAAAAAAATCGTATTACCATGTAACGGATTACTTAAATGACAAGGAAGCTTGGCAATGATTTGATCTAATGGCGCTGATAGTTGCTTAGTTAAGATGATTATTTGTGAAATGGTGATAATCAAAAAAAAAACCCGGCTGAGTTTGTTGTGGGCTCTTCTCAGACCAGGGCGCGTTTGGAACCCTCGTAGCTTTACTTTTAAGATACCGTTACTGATTATCACCATTATATTTTGGAACGAAGTTCCTTATCCCGCGTTGCGAAAGGGGGCTAGACGGATAAAATTAAGACCAAAAGTTGTAACGACACTTTTTGCTATAGTTGTAAGCCGTGCGGCGGCGCGTGTTTCTCTGTCTGTCTTTCTCTCTCATAGAAAGCAAGCCAGTTCTTTTCGTTTCGCCTTTCTATTTCGCATTGAACAGTGTGGTGTCACGACGATTATTTTTGTTGAGTGTATACAGGTTTTTTGTACATAATAAATAATAGAAAATAATAACTATAATGAATCCTGACAGTGTTTCTGCACAAGTTCCAGATATTGCTGATGAACTTCGTTCCATCCGGGTGTCCCTTGACACCTCTCAAGTTTTTTATAAATAACTAGACCTCAATAAGTGTAGTATACCTACCTAAATTGAATAAACATTATTTGACTTTGATGTTGACTAATAACTTATCGTTTTATGTAATTTATCCACTAAATACTAAGGCGCATACTGGATAAATATGTATAGACACTTTTTGTTACCTTCATGGGACACCGTTACAGAAAACCGTAGTTTTCACACTTTTTTATTGGCAATTCCTAAGTGTCAAGTGGAAGCAACTGAAACACAAATAGTGACTACGTCTGCGCAGTTGTTGGTCGATTTTAGATTGATTGTATCAAAATAAAATATTCTATGGTGACTTGTATTCGAAACACAAGTGCCTACGCATACGTATAGTGCCTACGTTTACGCAGCGCCTTAGACTATTAATTTCGGCCGTTATACTTCCCGCTATTACCGTACCGTTGCTGTGCTGTTGCTAATGTAAAAACGCTATCGCTCGTAGTTCAGACCCACGCCGGTCCGTAAATGACTGTAATCCTAAGAGAATCGTTGCAGGCACGCGTGCTTGCCCTAATAATGAAATTAGCCCCGACGGCTGTAAGCGTAACAGCCTTTATTACTGCACTTGTGCCGAAACTGTTAGACGATTGTTTATGTTTTTACATGGATTTTGGAACCTTTTCGGACCAGATCCGAAGCGCGTATATTAGCATCAAACATTACATTTACAGCCCATTAACGTCCCAGTGCTGCGCACAGGCCTCCACTCTCATAGTTGAGAGGGAATTAGAGCTTGGACCCACCACGCTGCTCTAATGCGGGTTGGCATGCGGGGTATATTATTATCATACATACCTACATCTATAGAGATTATAGCTTAGCGGCTAAGACTTCAGCCTCTTGGTCAGGGGCGCGGGTTCGATCTTCGGGCACGCACCTCTAACTTTACGGAGTGCGTTTTAAGAGATTAAATATGACTTCCTATAACGAGATATACATGCTGGAACGGTACGTGTTGCTAGTAATGACTTACGGATCCGAGACCTGGTCGCTGACTATGGACCTGATAAGAAGGTCACTCAGCAAGCGATGGAGAGGGCTATGTTGGGAGTGTCCCTACGTGATCAGAAATGAAGAGATCCGTAGGAGAACCAGAGTCACCGATATAGCCCGAAGAGTTACGAAGCTGAAGTGGCAATGGGCGGGGCACATAGTTCGGAGAACCGATGAACGTTGGGGTCCTAAAGTGCTGGAATGGCGACCCCGCACTGGAAGGCGTAGCGTCGGCAGACCCCCCACACGGTGGACGGACGACGACGAGTCGCTTGATCCAGGCGGCGCAAGGCCGTGGCTTGTAGAGGACCCTACAGGAGACCTATGTCTAACAGTGGACATCCATCGGTCGACGACGACATGCTGAGGAAACCTAAATACCTGACAGTTTCCAATAATTTTCTCTGAGGTGTGTGAAGTCTGCCAATCCGCACTTGGCCAGCGTGGTGGACTATGGTATAAGCCTTCTCATTCTGAAAGCAGACTCGTGCTCTCGGGCGAGATTATGAAGAGTTCTCGGGCGTGCAGGTTTCCTCACGATGTTTTCCTGCACCGTTTGAAGCAAGTGATATTGAATTTCTTGAAACGTACATAACTTCAAAAAGTTGGGAGGTGCGTGCCCGGGGATTGACGTACAAGTGGGTTTGATCCCCCGGCACGCACCTCCATGGCGTGCCGGGGGATCAAACCCACGACCCCGTACAGCAGTTCGGGTGTCCTAAACGCTAGGCTATTACCGCTAAAATAAGTATAGAAGACGACAACTTTCAGCCCAAATAACTTGCTATATATCGCGCGCTACACTATCGAAGGACACGGTCGTTAACGAGTAACGTCGCAGCCCGATGGATGACTCCGTGACCGGCTCGATATCGACGAATATGCTGCCATTAAGCTCTTCTCGGTAGCCTGTGATACGACGTCGATCCGTGGCTGTTGCGTCGTGATTGAAGGACAAACCAAAAATCAAGTAGCCTAAAGTCTAAACTCCCGCAAACTTTTTGCCGGATTTATGAGTATAAGCCTTGCAAAGCTTCATAGCCCAGGAGAAAACTATGCGCTTTTCATCAGTAGCTATAAGTGTTGCTCTAATGAGACTGCTGTAAAAAAAATGGCAGTCATAGGGACTGCCGATAGAAGTGCAAACGAATAATTAAAATAATTCAAAATAACAAAAGCCTTTCAAATAATTAAAATATAAACCTTAAAACAAAGACATTACAGTTTAATTACGAATGTAGTATATTTATATTTAAGACCGTTAGCCCTCGTAACAACGCGAGGTGTCGGTCACGGTTACACATCACTTTTAAATATAAACCTTAAAACAAAAGTTTTAAAGTTTATTACGAATGTACTACTTAAGACCTTTTGTCTTAAGAAGAACCGTTCCCCATTTTTATCCCCTACCAAAAAGTGCTCAACGCGGCTAAAGAAGTTTTCACTTCAAAAATGGCCTCTTTTCTATCGACCGCTAAACTGTCGGTAACAAAAGACCAATACCACTCGACTTTCAGAGCGGTCGCGGGTGCGCCTACAAACACTGGCCGACATGATTAATAGACACCCTCGAAATGGGCGACAAATTGTTGACGGGTGTGGAGTAAGGACCCTTTGACGGTCACGACGCCCCTGGTGGAAAGGTGAGTGGAGTGGAATAGTTATATTAAGCTACTTTTAGATCGAATAAGCCAAGACTGCTGAAAAATTGATCAAGTGACCAATTTGCATACGCCATTTTTTTTTAATTTTTTTATCCACTACAAGTTAGCCCTTGACTGCGATCTCACCTGATGGTAAGTGATGATGCAGTCTAAGATGGTAGCGGGCTAACCTGTTAGGGGCATGGCAGTTAATTAAACCCATGCCCTATTCGGTTTCTACACGGCATCGATCTGGGAAAATTCAAAAATTCTAATCTAAAATATACAAATACTAGCTGATGCCCGCGACTTCGTCCGCGTGGTTTCTTTGCTTAATTTGAGAGGAGAGTTTACCGTATCGACGGGATGAACATTAAATGTCTGACAATTACGAAACCCATGAACATTTTGTATGGGAAAATCAAGGGAAAATGTTTTTTTCTTTTATTTTCTTTTTTCGTGAGTTTTCCAATGTTTTTTATGGGCGAATGACAAACGAACACAAGTTTAGAATGATACTTTAATAATGATCATTAAATATTAGATTGATAGATTGACTTAAATAGTACCTAACTAGAGGCTTACACCACATTTTTTTTTTTCGTCTATTTTCCAATAATTTCATAGGTTATTCTGCTATTCGAGAGGGAGAAAAATACAACAAATCAAAAACCATGAAAATCGGTCCAGCCGTTCTAGAGTTATGTGTTCGAACAAACCCGACTTTGTTTTATAAATTAGGATTTGCCTAAAATCTATTTATTCCAACGTACCTATTCTGTGTGTAAAACTTAAAAGAAAAAAGTGTCTGACTGACTGACTGACTGATGTATCAATCTGGACAAATCGGGCTGAAATTTGGCATAAGCTAGTATGACATAGGCATCCGCTAAGAAGGATTATTGAAAAATCAACCCCTAAGGGGTTAAAGTAGGGGTTTGAAGTTTGTGTAGTCCACGCGTACGAAGTCGCCTGATATGCTAGCTATTAATAAGTACGTAATAATAAATGCAAAAGCGCTACGCCTGGTGGAAGCCTTCAGCCATGGCTAGTTAACACCCTACATAGGCAAAGGTGTACCCGCCAAGCGAGTCAGCGTTCCGGTACGATTTCGTGTTGAAACCGTTTAGAGGCATGGGTGTGACCTTGCAATGGAAATCGCAGCGTTCGATTAATTAATCATTCGGATTCATAACTAATTTCGATGTTGGAAATGAGAGACGTAAGTCAATTAGTTTGATAGTTACGAGGGGACCGGTGAACAGACAAACACACATGCAGTATTAGGAGGTCCGTAAAAATCTGTACTAATTTTATAAATGCGAAAGTTTGGATGGATGGATGGATCACAATCACGCCAGAACGGCTGGACGGATTTGGATGAAATTTGGCACAGAGTTAGATTATATTCTTGATTAGCACATAGGTACGCTACTTTTATCTCGGAAAATTGAGAATGAAAGACTGAGTCAATTAGTTTGATAGCTACGAGGAAACGGTAAACAAACAAACAAACACGCATACATTATTGGGAGGTCCATAAAAATGAACGATAAAGGCAAAATATGTATTTAAAATAAGGGCACAGGCGGGAAGATAACGGAGTTGTTAATCTCCATACACTTTTGATTTATATTGCCGCCTAAATTTATAATCCTCGTGGTATGTTTATCTGAAGCGGAAGTTCAGATAGGTTGAGACGCAGAGTTCAGAATAAGTAGTTATAGAAGTGGTAAATAAACATAAGAACAACAACATAATGCGCGTTATTGAAAAAATAAACTTTTACCCCGTAGACACGACAGCGTAAATTTAATTTAATTATTCTAAAGATAAATTAATTCTTACTAATTGTTGTTTCAGATTTAAAAAAACAGATTCCGCAGTCCCCGCAAGAATTGGAACAATGAAATTGAATACAAAAATGTACGAAAAAAAAATCTGAAATAAAAAGCTCTTCTTCAAAATTTTTCAAACATTTATTAACTTATTTAGACACACAAAAACGTCATACTCATTCTATTTTTTTTGTCACTAGCTGATGCTCGCGACTTCATCCGCGTGGTTTAAGTTTTTTGATTCCTGCGGGAACTCCTTAATTTTCCTGGATAAAATACTTTTATCCAGTACTCCCTATGTCCCTCTCCAGGTCCTCAACTATACCCATGTCAAAAATCACGTCGATCCGTTGCTCCGTTGCGACGTTATTGAAGGACAAACCAACACACTTTCGCATTTATAATATTAAGTATGATGTAAACCTTAACCAATCATAATTGTAATAAGAAAAAATCACCTATGTAATAGCAAAGGCTCTCATAGCACAGTTTTTAGTTTTTCGCTAGATAGAGGCCATATTAATAATGTGAACATTATAATTTTGCAAATACAGAGATTATTTCTATTATCTTATTTAAATTCTTTGGGCTGACCCTTATTTCACCCCGCGGCCCTAAAATCCATCCTCTCGCGCGTATCTTCCAAATTTATTTGAATTATCTTCACAACTTTTGCAAAATTTGGCCAAACAGCGTCTTCATATTTCCAAGTTTATGTTTGTTGACAGACCACCCAACTTGGTTGGCACCAATAAAGTTGTGGTAGGTACCTGCCACCAAGGCCATTCTGATTATGCAAATCATTTTCTATTCATGGCGACATTCAACTTAGTATAAAATTTATAAATGAGACCTATCCATACTAACATTATAAATGCGAAAGTGTCAGTTTATCTGTCTGTCTATCTAATTTGGCACAAATATATATGTTTACAATAGTATGTTACATCTCGGGGAAGGACATAGGCTACTTTTATCTCGGAAAATGAAAGAGTTCCCGCGGGAATCTAAAACATCAATTCACACGGAAAAAGTCGCGGTGATCATCTAGTTATAAATAAAAGCATGAGGACTTACATATTATCAACGTACAGCTCAATCCAGTAGGTCTAAAAGTTTAAATGTTGCACGTAGACTTCCAATTTATGTAGCTAATACCCGCGACTTCGTCCGCGTGGATTCAATTTATTTTTGATTCCCGGGGAAACTTTTCATTTTCCGGGATAAAAGTTCCATATATCTTTCTCCGGAATGTATACTATGGCTATACGAAATTTCATGATCATCGGGATGTGAAAGCGTAGCAGGCAGACAGATCCACTTTCACATTTGATATATAAAAGCGAAAGGTCACTGACTGATTCAACATGATATCTCAGGGACTATAAAGCATACAGACTTGAAATTCGGAAGATAGGTTCCTTCTATAGTGTAGACGGCCGCTAAGAAACGGTTTTGAGAAAATTCACCCCTAAGGGTTTGAAATGGGGGTTGGAAGTTTGTATGAAAGTCCTTTGTGTTTGAAGCTAGGCTTGAAAATCAGGATATAGGTTATTAGTTTTAAATAATAATAACCTGTGTAAGCAATTTTACGAAAATCCACCCTAAAGGGTTTGAAATTGGGGTTAGAAGCTTGCATGTAGGTTATAAGTTTTTAAAATCGGCATTATTAGTTTTAGCCGCTATATGTACCTAGGAAATTGCAGCGGGAAAATCTCATAGGAAATCAAAAATTGTACGCGGACGAAGTCGCGGGCGACCGCTAGTAGTAGTATAGAATCAGTATGGATCCCAATTAGATGCTAATAATGTCCCTCGACATATATGTCAGCTTCAACCAAATTGGCTCGTCTGTTAAAAACATAACATTATTATTAAGGCCACATCCCGGCGATGCGTTTATAAGTTTTTAATTTTATTTCGGGCAAGAAAATTCACATTTCCTTTCTAAAATTGAATAAGTTTTTTGATACGAAGTTACCTTATTTTCCGAATCTTCAAAAGTTTAATTTCCGAATTAAAGACGAAAGAAAGAAGAAGATTAGCATTAAAAGCAAAGAAGAAGATTAATTTGTAGAAACGTTAATTTGCAATTACTAAATAATTTACCAGATTTAACATTAACAATTAATTATTTATAATTGTAAGCAGACAATAAATAAATGTTAATTATGTATATCTTCTATACTAATATTATAAATGCGAAAGCTTGAATGGATGGATGTTTGTTACTCAATCACGCCAGAACGGCTGAACGATGTGGATAAATAAGGCACAGATGTAGATTATAGTCCGGAATAGCACATAATTATGCTACTTTTTATCCTATATATTTTTATAGGAGAATTAAAGAGTTCCCGCGGGAACTAAAAAACGGGACGAAGTCGCGGGCATCAGCTAGTGGAATTATAATGGCTACTAGTACATAGATAATTAATTAATTACTTTTGATTGCTGACCCATCCCGGCATCGCTCATGGAAGTTCTGAAAACCCTATGTCTATTGTCTGTGGGAATCTACGTTTTGCGATAACTTTATGAATAAAATGGAGGATCGTTAACTGCGTTATCACCTGGTGATAAGTGATCATGCAGTCTTAGACTGTAGCGGGCTAAATAGGGGCATGGTAGTTATATTAAGCCCCTAATAGGTTTCTACAAGACATTGTATTAGTACCGAAACGCTAAATCGCTTAGCGGCATATATTTGCCGGTATAACCTAAATCCACGCAGAAGTCGCAGGCACCATCGAGTTTATAACATAAGTAGGCAATATTAGGGATTTCACAAAAAATAAGAATATAACAAGAATAGGCGTCCACCCGAGGGCAACCAAGTAATAAATGTAATGTAATGAAAAACAAATTGTAATAAAGAACAGAGAACTAGCTCAATTTAACAATTCAAACAGTACGACCGCACTCGGGAACAAGGCTCCGGCCTGAGGGCAGATCAAATAATAAGGGTTGGACCATACTTGGGACATGTCGCACGACAAAATGTTTCTTTATTTTAGTAAAAGGTTTTCAAATTCATGAGGTTTCCCTCTTGAATGACGACTTGAAATTTGGGCGTTGTTGTCACTTGTCTTATAAGCTGGAGGTTCCTGATTCGATCCCCGTCAAGGTCAATTTGGGAATTAATAATTTCTGAATATTCTCTGGTCTGGCGTGGTGGGAGGCTTGTGCCGTGACTATTTACCACCCTACTGGCAAAAACGTTCCGCAAACCGATTTAGCGTTCCAGTTCTTGCAGAAACCATTCAGATGTATGTGTTCAATATAATAAGCCATAAGGTTAACCCACTACTATTTAAGACTGCATTACTTCCACCAATTGAGATCGGAGTCAATGGCTAACTTGTAGTAAATAAAAAAAAATGATTCAGCCACAGGGCTTTAAATTCCCCCCGGAGCCCGAGTAAATAAATGGCAAGGCAGCAGGATGAAAATTGTTAAAATAAAACGTCCCTAATGTGCTCTTAACCTAAGGCGGTACTCGAGAAACACCCCCGAGGCCTGAGGGTAGATGAAATTATGAGTCTTGGGCAAAAAGCGGACGAAATACTAAACTGCGAACTAGCTCAAGGGTGCCCAGCTTTTTGAGGTTAAAACTTTTGGAAACGTAGTTAACGCAATTACTGCCTCGTTAGTCTAACGGTTAGCATGGTCGACTGCGGATCAAGAGGTCCTAGGTTCGGGTATAAAAATTATTAGGTATTGGGTTTTTTAATTAAGAAAATCTCAGCGCCAGCTCGGAGTTGAAAGTTGGCGGTGTTTCACCCGCGTGTCTCGGAGAGCACGTTAAGCCGTCGGATTCGGTCCAGGTTATTATCACTACTTGCCAACCCGCATTGGAGCAGCGTGGTGGGTCTAAGCTTAAATCCCTCTCTCCTATGAGAGTGGAGGCCTGTGCCCAGCAGTGGGACTTAATGGGCTGTAGTGGTTTTGGTGGTAGTTTAGGCAATTACAGCTTTTATTTAGGTAAAAGAGAGCTCTTGCGCTACAAAATTCAGGATAAGTTTAGAGTTAAGCGGTGATAGCCTAGTGGTTAAGACTTCTGCCTCCTATTCGGTGGCCCTGGGTTTTAATCCCGGCCACGCACGATAGTTTAAAATGGTATTCGAACATAAAACAAACGACAACAGGGGACGTGGATATTACGACTTTTGAGAGATCCTCTATTTTACAATCACAAAAATAAATACATATTTCAATAGTTGTAATTATAATGACATATTAAGAAGTTTTTATTCAGGAGTTTATGGGTTGTCCGGACAGCCCTGAAATAAAGCAATGTGGAGGCAGAAAAAGTGTGTCGAAAACCCGTATCCCGACATCGGGTCTTTTATCCGGGAATTTTGAGCCGCGTTCCTGCATCGCTTAGAGCAAAAACTGTGGGTAATTAATTAAAACTTTTCACCGGATTTACATAGTTTAAGAACGGATGAGGTCGAGGAGGCTAAGAACTTAGGTTTAAATAATCTTGTTGCTAGAAGGGAGATACTCAGTCGATGGTCTTCTTAATTGTATGTGACAGATTCACAGAAAATAAAAGTTAACTATATCACAATTATTTTCAAGGGTCAGTTCACCAAATCAACACGCTAAACGGATATAAAGCGACAGAATAGGTAGGTAATAATAGTACGGTAATTTATTGACCTCCGAGGCGCAGTGTTGTGCGCCGTTGTCTCAACGTGCGGAGGTCCGGGATACGATTCCCGGCAGGGTCAATTTGGGAATTTATAATTTCTGAAATTTCACTGGTCTGGCCTGGTGGGAGGCTTCGGCGTGGCTAGTTACCACCCTACCGGCAAATACGTCACCAAGCGAAGCGTTCCGGTACGATGCCGGATAGAAACTGATTAGGGGTATGGGCACAGGGTTAATATAACTAGGTATATAATTGGTATGGGTATAATATAACAAAAAGTGGCAAAAATTGTCCTTCGTGAAATAAATAGTCATAATATCCTATCTCACTTCTTACTAATCTTATTCTTACTTACTAATATTATAAATGCGAAAGTTTGGATGGATGTATGGAAATATGGATATTTGTTACTCCATCACGCACCAACGGCTGAACGGATCTGGCTGAAATTTGGCACAGAGATAGATTCTAGGCTGGAATAGTACATAGGCTAATACTTTATATCCCGGAAAATTAAAGAGTTCTCGCGGGAACCAAAAAACCTCAACCCACGAAGACAAAGTCGCGGGCATTCGCTAGTCATTTATCATTTTAAGTCAATCTGGGAAGCCGGGACCTTCCACTTATAAGACCACAGCACCACTGCGCCAGGGATGTAGTTAAAAACTCACGCAGTGCATAGAGCGGGCCAAACGAATTTACACCTTTTCCTTGAACAAGAAGAGGCAAAGATAATACCTCCCATAATAGGAGTCAATGCTATGCAAACAAATTGCCTCTTCACCCCTCGACTGGAACTGACGCTCGATCTGAATGTCAAAGGAAATTCGCGATCACGCGAAAACTGGGTCAAAGTGGAGAGAGCACCAGAGAGTTGTTGTATAACTGGAGTGAGTTATGTCTCTCAAAACTGCATCATACTAATATTGTCAATGCGAAAGTGTGTTTGTTACTTGGTTTGTCCATCAATAAACCCGCAACAGAGCTACGGATCGACGTAATTTTTTGCATGGGTATAGTTGAAGACCTGAAGACGTACATAGGCTTTAATCTCGGAAAATTAAGGACGTCGCGGCCATCGGCTAGTCATGAAAGGGACAAATTAGTAAATATTCATCCTAGTCGGGCATTTTCCGACATAACACGTCAGTTTATCCGGTAGTTATGTATAGTTAAAATGTTTACAATAATTATTGGAATGATGCCTATGTCAAAAAGAAAAAAAAAGTCAAAAAGAAAAAAAAAAATTATTTCTTACTGATAATTAAAATCTTCTTCGTCTTCCAAAAGACCTTAAATTCACATCTTCGGTTAGTTTCAAGATTGACAACCATTTTAAACTATAAATTAAAGAAAACGAGTGCGTTGAAATTCAATGACATCACAACTAGATATTTCAATCGTGCAAACTTCCATCCTAGCAGCGTGTTTTTAAGTTTGATAAAGCGTTGCTGATTTATTGGATAGAAGCAGCCGTTACTTTGCAGATGTTCATCATAATGAAGGAACCAGAAATGTAATTCACTATAATCCGCGACACCAGGAAAATCTACGTGGTACAGTGGTTCTCACCACACCCCAGAAATCCCTCAAAATCTACCCTCAACGTACGTTTCACTCCGATACCGGAGCATCTTCAGGAGATGTTGCGTCCTCAATGCACGATTGTGAACACTGTACCACTGTGGGACGAGTGAGTGGTATGTACTCGTCCGCACCAATAGGAAGATCTTCCTCCGGGCTGGCGTTGTGCCCGGGGACCTTTCTGGTCCGACCGTTGTAAGTTGGAACGGTCTATATATAGCGCTATTCTCAGAAAACTTCGATATCGTGATGCAGGCTTGTATGTTAACTTATAAGTTTTCAGTCGATTATCTTATTTTGCGGTGAAGATACAATTTAGCGCCATCTAGTTTTGCACTGTGGTAACCGCTACATGACTCCCCTTCGAGACTGGAAGTCGTATAAGTGTGACGTAGCGTTGGTTGCCGTTGCATCGGAAGCTGGCGGCTGTTCTGGCGGCTGAGCTGGCGCTGGGCGAGCGGCTGTGCTGGCGGTGAAAGCTGGCGGCTGTGTGTGAAGCGGCTGTGCCGACCGCTCAGCAGGCGGCCGTGCTAGCGCTTGAGCTAGGCGGCCGGGCTAGACGCTGTGCATCGGCGACGGTAGGTTCAGTACGTGACAATGATGATGTAGCGGATTTGCTGGGTGAGCGAAGGTTGCGTGTTCATCACGTCGGGGTCACCACTGTGGGACGAGTGAGTGGTATGTACTCGTCCGCACCAATAGGAAGATATTCCTCCGGGCTGGCGTTGTGCCCGGGGACCTTTCTGGTCCGACCGTTGTAAGTTGGAACGGTCTATATATAGCGCTATTCTCAGAAAACTTCGATATCGTGATGCAGGCTTGTATGTTAACTTATAAGTTTTCAGTCGATTATCTTATTTTGCGGTGAAGATACAATTTAGCGCCATCTAGTTTTGCACTGTGGTAACCGCTACACCACATTGATTTTCCTGTTGTCGCGGATTATAGCGAATTAAATTTCTGGTTCCTTCATTAGTTTCTGATTTGATTGAGCTGTCATTATCCCTTAGTTATCATTTCTAGATGGGAGCACTAACACTGACGTCTTCTACACGATTTACTTCTCCCGTGTTCTTCAAATCAACGGCTTACGCGAACAAATGCCTGTATTCCAATGAAATATTGATGCTGTTCCCAGAGAAAGTCCATTTGGAAGATTAGGGTCCTCGACAATGGGGATCGGTTCGCGGTTGGCTCAGTTTAATCTCATAAAGGGGTTATTATTCCATGCATATGTTTTTGTGCTTTGATGTTGAGGGTTAAAACCTTAAAGTATTTGGAAAGCAAGATTAAATTGGATGGATTTTGACCACCTCTTGGCAAAGTCGTTAGCGTTGTCTGTGGTCTTGAGTGGGAGGTCTCGGGTTCGATCCCCTACGTTCGCACTGCGAATAAAATTCGCGCGAAAATAAAACAGCTGATTTGATATAATTTCACGCGGTGCGGTAAGATTCTATTCGAGCGAATATTTTGTGCTGTACGGAGTTGTATGACGCTCACCGCATTCGCAGTGCGGAGTAGGTGAAATCCGTACGCGAAATATAAATCGCGAGAATAAAATTCGCGCGAATATTTTTCGTAATGCGAACGTACCTACTGTTAACGCCAACATTAGCGTTTCGTACACCAACTAGGCAGTTAAGTTCGTGATATAATAAAATCGGACTATTCGGGAAATATAGTGTGTACAGTGCTTAAAAGGACTATTGTCTGTGTTGTCTATGGCTCATTCATTGTTCGATTTTTTAAATTAAATAACTGTTATTCGGCTGCAAGATTTGGCTTTGATTTCAGCTTCTCCACTTACCTGGTAAATTTCGTGGACCTACCAATCGGGCACTCACGTGTCTGTTCAAATAACAGACACCTACTTAGAAATTTACTTGAATATTTGAATTTATTTTTTATTATTGTTATATATTTTTTTAACAAATTAAAATCTAAATTAATAACTATACATTAAAAATATCATCTATTCCGCTGCAATATGGCAATGTGCCCAGTACACTGGCTGCGTTATCCCGCTGAATAGCCAAACTTATATGTTGGCCGAGGTAACTACCAGCCCTCCGGTCATCTGTGGACTCTGTGAGACGAGAAGATAGTTCATTAAAAAGGATCTAGCATCTTCGCCCCACGACCCCATGGGTTCAACACTAAAAGGCACAAAAATGAAATTATTTTCTACAATTTCATATTTGCGCCTCTTGGCTCTTTCTGCATGCATGCTTTCTGTGGCCGCCGCCCCCGCCGTTATGGAGGTCGCCTGCAAGTGGGACAACGCCAGCGTATCCACGCATGTGGAAATTTTATATTTTTGAATTATAAAGACCATACCTCAACAGTTTGATGTCCCAAAGCGCCAGCACTTCAGGAGGTCGGGAGGCGCAGAGGGCCAGCCGGGGTCCACACGCGTGAAGCCTCACTGGGCCTGCCTTTATGTTGGCAGCACTGGGCGCTGATATGATCACCGCTGCGAACTCCTTGCTGCTGCCCAGGTTGTGTTGCACCTGGAACGACGGAATTTTATTTTAGTGAGTGTTCTTTTACATTAAATTAGATGATGCCCGCGACTTCGTCAGCGGAGATTAAGGTTTTTTGATTCCTGCCATACCCCATTTCATCAAAATCGGTTGAATAGATGGGCCGCGAAAGCGTAGCAGACAGACGGACAGACATGCACACTTTCGCATTTATAATATTAGTATGGATTATTTGTTGCCTTTAAAAAAATGAACAAAATTACACCAAAATTGTATAGACCAAAGCACTAAAATAAAGCACACTAACGTTTGGAATTTGCAGCCTAAATATAAAAATATACCGTAGTCTACGTTAGACCTGACAAAATGACCAAAAAATGGGGGCACAAAACTAAATCGTAGCTAATTTTTAGATGTCAAATAAGATAGATAAAGATATCAAACCTTAACCCGCCACTGTATCAAGATTTCCCTCGTATCAAACGCGAGCACTGGGACCACGTCTTCGCAGAGGATTGCCAGGGTATTTGACTCCTTGTCCAGGGTGAAGCCGGACTCGAAACCCAGGAACTGCTGCAGGGAAAGGGACGCCTTGGTCTGACCGTTTTTGTGCCGCTCCTTCAGGTCTTTGTAGAGCTGGAGGTGGACGCAATCTGGGGATAAGAGATTTAATTAGTGTTAGTTGTCATAATTTAAGAGTTATTTTTATTAATCATTAGCTGATATGTAGCTTTCTAAAGGTGAATGATTGTTTTAAATCGGCTGAATAGTTTTTGAGTGTATCTGTCACCGTAAGATTGTAAAAACCGTTAGATTATAATCTAACTCGCGAAATTGTAAGCTGTCGAAAGATTGTGAACCGTTCAATGTTCTGAGTGTAAATTTTTGAAATATTCATTGTATTTACGTTTTCTTGTCTGTTTCTTGTAGGTTAGGTTAGGGTTCGACATAAATATTTATGTCTATCGGGTTAACGGCTTAGGTTCTATCGGGTTAATATTCCTAACAGATTACAATTTACTGAAAAATAATGCGTTAAATTGTAATCTTTCGACAGTTTGCAATTTCGCGAGTTAGATTATAATCTAACAGTTTTTACAATCTTACGGTGACATATCCATTACAAACTAACAATCAAATAAATATTTCCTCTTTATAATATTAGTTTAGATTAAAAAGTCATGGTGGCGCTTACGTTTGAGGGTCTGGGCTCTGGGTTATCGGACTTGAAACTTTTTGTTGTCATTGTTGTTTCCCAGAAGTTTGTCCACGCTACTGGTGACACCTATTTAGCCCAACGGCTTAGCCTTGCAACTTAGCGAAGCGTTAGCGCCAGTGTCTTGGGCGCCATGGCCATTTGGACGGTGTATATTTTTTTGTAAAAATGCATAGATTTTACATACATAAATTTTTTATAGCCTTATCTCACATACATAGATTGTTTGTAGGCTATTTAGTAAATGTTTTGTTTCGTGTAAATATTCAAATAAATTGCTTCGAATAAAGTTCGAAAGTCATCCTATTAATTTTATAAATTTGAAAGTTTGGATGTTGGTCAATTTCTATCTTCAGTATTTGTTACTTTTTTACGCCACAATGGCTGAACTGATTTGGCTGAAGCTATATTAACAACTGAAGCTTTATAACCTAAATGATCACATGGGTAAACATTTGATCTCGGAAAATTTGAAGTTCCTGCTGGAATCCAAAAACCTCAATCCACGCGAATCTTAGTCGCGGGCTTATTTAGTGGCTACTAGCATAAATAAATGCGATAAAATTGGATCAAAATATAAATAATAAACAACTAATGTTGTTTGAGTAGGTACATTACATTTTACATACATATTATTACAAAGTTGTATGCATAATACCATTTACATACAATTTAAATTCAAACAAAGCAAGCAGGGAATCACAGGGCACCAAGTAGAAATTACATTCGAAATTCAAACACGCTGATTAGACCCGACGAGAACCGAACACAGACGAGTCACGTCGCGCCAATTAGAAAACGGTCCGGAATTAATTTGAAAATGAACGCTCGATTTTGATGTAGTGGATGTCATGTCACCCTTGTTAACTCCACTAAACAAACTTCGATCTTATTATTTAAAAGTTAAAGTTCAAATTTTCTTGACCTTACAAATATAATAGAAACAGACAGTCTGCTACAAATTTGTTATTGTAAAATATTATTTGTGTTGTAATAATAAGGTTCATACCGATTTGAATATTGGTACCGAATTGTAATTAGTAATAAGTGGCTCGCAAGGAGTCGTGTATTTTTCCCGATGGTTCATATTTTGATATTTTTGATAAAAAATTATTATTGTATTTATTTTACGGTAATATAGAATACTGCTTTGTTTTTCTTTTCGGTATTTTTAGTTGTTCTTTCGAAGCAAATTGTAAAACCATAGAGATAGAACTACTATAGGTATTTAATACTTGTATTATAGATGAATGATTTTTTAATGCCTCCCTGGCGCAGTGTTGAGTGCTGATTAACGTGGGAGGTCCCGGGTTCGATCCCCGGGCACGCACCTCCAACTTTTTTAAGTTATGTGCGTTTTAAGAAATTAAATATCACTTTCTTCAAACGGTGAGGACTTGTGAGGAAACCTGCATACCCCAGTTTTTCATAATGTTCTCGAAGGCGTGTGAAGTCTGCCAATCCGCACTTGGCTAGCGTGGTGGAGCAAGAGCAAGTCGCGACTCGCATGCTGTAAACTTAAACTTCCTTACCTACTTCCAAAACTTTGTCTAAGTACACAAACTTTGCTTAATTGAATTTCAGAACAAGGCGTATTTAAGCACCTTAAGTCTTAACAGGCTCTTTGGATCGTCAAATGTCTTTAGGCAAGAAATCTTACTAATTAACTAAAGAACTTAATTAAAGGTCCCTAATTAGGAGTGTAGGGGCTTGTTAAGAAAACTAAACAAATATTAACTTTAAGTTTGGTAGATATACTCTAAAATAGATGATGCCCGCGACTTAGTCCGCGTGGTTTAAGTTTTTTAATTCCCGCGGGAACTCCTTAATTTTCCGGGATGAAAAGTAGCCTATGTCACTCTCCATGTCCTCAGCTACTATACCAAAAATTACGTCGATCCGTTGCGGCGTGATTGAAGGACAAACCAACAAACAAACACACTTTCGCATTTACAATATTAGTAAGTATGATCGATACATTAAGCCTAACATTAGTAACTAAAAGTACTAAATGTAACAGTTCAATAAAACGCCTCGAAGCAAATCGTAGGGTGAACTTCCGAAATATGAATCTTTTATGACTCACGCCCTTATGAGCAT
Source organism: Erebia palarica (assembly GCA_964035005.1). NCBI lineage: Eukaryota > Metazoa > Arthropoda > Insecta > Lepidoptera > Nymphalidae > Erebia > Erebia palarica. The sequence continues at coordinate 37,433,353 of OZ035983.1, forward strand.
AAAGCATCGACCTTTCCTTTCCTTTCCTTTTATACATAACCCAATACCTGTGTCAATTCACCCAAATGTCGCCGACTTTGCACCCGTACGTATTGCTTAAACTGTAAACGTACGGGTGGAAAATTCGTCTTAAACTGACTAGAAACGCCAGTAATTATACCAACACGTATATACTTAAATTGACTGCCTGGCATATTTACGAAAAGGTCAAACAACTGGGTCTAGGTCTGAGATTTTTTGATGATTTTCAGAAAGGATTATGGCAGGCTCTTTAAAATCCCCAAATCACCACCGATTAAAATAAAAATCATCGAGCTGCCGCTTCATTGACTTCAAATAATATATTTCTGTCGTATTTGCATAGTAATAAAAGTGGATTTCCAATTTTACCGTGCTTATATAAATGTCTTACAAAAGAATACTGCAAAACAATCTAAAACTATTAACTAGCAGTTAAAATCTCTATATAAGTATTTTTTACTCTACAGTTGCGCTTCAGTTAACCTTGCAAAACATAAACCTAAATGAATTGTTTATTATCTTCATTTAATATAATATTCTAACGCCACGATCAGGGACTGAAAAACAGATTCATAAAGGTTACAGAAATATAAGTGTTATAATACAGACTGAAAGTGTAACAGAATCGAAGCTGTAACCGTTTTATGTGTTTTTAATTCTGTTAACCCGAAACACTTATATTTCTGTAACAGAAATGAATCTGTACCAGAAATGAAAGTATTTTAAATTGTAACCGAAATAGCGACGTTGCCACATTTACTGTTGATGCGTATTCAAATTTTAACCTAGGGTGAAAGCACCGATGGTTGCAATTGTTTTAAGAAAAACATGGCCATGTTATGTTAGTGTGTGTAAAGTCCAATTAAGTGAGAAGAACACGTTGTCACACCGTGCAGTTTGTTAGGGCATGTACCTATTAGGGTTACAGATAAAAACACTTATTAACAAAAATAAACGGTTACAGATTGATTGGGTTACAGTATGGTTTCTGTTTCCGTTATAAGTGTTGCTGTTTTAAAACAGTGTTTAAACCTTTTATTTCGGTTACCATTTCAGATTACACGATTACACTTGTAAGTAGCGTACGTAATTAACTTACATAACTAACATTTGCATGCGATACGTGACTTACAAGACTGTTTATATTTCTTAGGTAACTCATACAAGCGACTTACGTGAGTAATACTTACAAGTGATATCCTGGCCAGATTTCTACTCTACATTTTTTAAGATTCGCTTCAATTTAACCGCAGCGTTTTCCAAAGAAATTTTCACGTGTGTCTTTACTGAATAGAAATCGTCAATAAATCCGTATCTAAAGGACAAATTCTATATTCCTCCGGGCTCGTTAAACATGCGAATAAGTAATAAGTTCAAACGAACGGGTGCTATATACCTTACCGTTACTTCGGAAATTCTTACTATAGGTAGGTACAAGTAAAATAATGATGCCACATTTAAAGTAATAGTGATTTGATGTGATTCAGTTATGTCATGTGAATGAGTCAATGAACCAGTTCCTGCTTCACTATTTTTTATACGACTGCCTGAAAAAAGGAGTATATTGTTTTCGGGGTTCATGTATGTATATATGTAAGTGAGTTTGTATATTCCACCATAACTTCTATACGCCTGAACGAATTTTGATAAATGAGGTATCGTTAGAATCCCTAGCTTATTCCGGGTGACATAGGCTAGTAAAATTTAAAAAAATTTGATGGGGTGACCATGGTCCCGCATTAAGGACTAAAGTTGAAAAAAATATATTCGAAAATAAGATTAACTATATAATCATCATCTAGAAAATGATGAGTAGATTCCAAAAATATATAACACTATAGTTCAATATCCAGTGATTCACAAAAAAAATCATTTAATAATAATGTGATTAAGATTATAATTTAACTAGATTAATTTAGATTTTTAACTTTTTAGTTCGTTTTTTGGCAGGGCAGTCGTGTTTTTAATTATTTTAATTATGACTTGTTAGATAGAGCTGTCGACTCACAATGATTGACACGTTTCTATAGTTACCCGTGACTACTGTACCTAATACCTGGTAAGTGAGGTGATTCATAATAATTACCAATATTTTTTGTCCCCAGCACTAATTATTTATTTTTCATAAAAAATCTCACTGGAATCGCGAAAAATTATGCGAAATTAAAAATTCTACTATAATTACTGTAAGACATGTGGACATAACGTCTTTCTTGGATATTTTTGATGGCTTAAATTGTATCATTATTTGCAAAGAAAAATCAACACAATTTTTTAAAATAAAATAAGCTAACGTTTGCAACGTTACGTGAGGATTTTGCGAATTCCCTCAAATAATATCACGGTACCTTAAGCAGAGGAAAGTAAATACAAGAAATAAACTGGGGGCTGAATCTGTTATACACGATATCTAAACTAAACTAAAATGACAGCATTAAAAATATTGCTAACCCTTTCATAATCCTTTTTGCTGAAAGGGATAGAGGTGTCATTTTAGTTTAGTTTAGAAATTGTGTTATACAATATTGACCAGAGTGCCTTCTGAAGGTTCTTTCAAGAAATTCGGCTGTTCTGTTCAGACTAATGAAATGAAATGATTTTTGAAACTAAATGAAATTTTCTTATTTCACGTAGGACTACTTGTGCAACTAATGATAAGTCAACAGTCCGGTACGGAAAAATTCTACTGAGAAGAGTCGGTCAATAGACTAAGGCAATAGACTCCCTTTCCAAAAGTAGAGCCTTTAGTTAATCGGAGGCCCAATTGTCTAAGCAAATGGTAATAATCATTTGACAACCTAAAAGTGATAAAACGTATTACCACAGAATAGGTAAGAGTACGGTATTACTCGAACTGTCGAATTATACGTTTGACAAACGATTAGCATTACGATTTCCTTACAGGCTTACACAATAGGGGGGCAGATCTCAGTCATATTCAGTTTATACCTATGCAACTCAAAAAAGCAAAGCAAGCAATAATATAAAAACTTTGATATAAGATATTTTCGATAGCTGGTTAAACTGTCATAATATTTCATCCGTTTGCCAAGAAATGTCTGCCAATTTGTCCCATCTCAAGGTCCTCAGATACCCACGTCGGCAAGTTCGTACATACGTGAGGATTTTGCGAATCGCCCCAAATCGTTCCGCTGGTAACCAACTTAGCTAAAAGAAGGGTCTACGACCGCTAAATTCTGCGTGGAACTTCCCTAAGTTTCTGTAGTTTAATATTCATGTTGTTGCCGTACATTTGGAGGACTACGGTTAAGGATTAATATTAATTTAATTTGCATAATTTTGTGCTACGTAAATATTAAATTGCGGTGATAGGCTGAGATTTAATATTCGTTGGTTTAGTGGTTAGCGTGTTCGACTGTGGCCGACGAGGTCCCGGATTCGAATTCCGGGTCGGGCCCTTGATTAAGTATTAGGTTATTCTGACTAGAAATTCTCAGTACTAGTCCGCAGTTACAAAGTTGGCAGTGTGTCACCCCCGTGCCTCGGAGAGCACGTTAAGCTGTTGGTAACGGTTATTATTATCACTAACATGATAATAGTAGTTAAAGACCGCTAACCCGCATTGGAGACGCGTGGTGGGTCTAAGCTCCTATTCCCTCTCTCCTATGAGAGTGGTGGCCTGTGCCCAGCAGTGGGATGTTAATGGGCTGTAGTGGTGGATATACTGAAACCGCTCTAATATGTATTATAATGCATACAACTTAAGATCTTTTTATATTTGTCTAACAACTCGCAAACGTCGTATGAGCAAGAAAAATAATATGGACCAGTATAAAGGGCTTTTTATACGAGCAGTAGGAAGGTCGTTACATAAATAAAACACATCCTCTAACCAATACACTCGAATAAATCCCCGCAAAGGCAAATACTTCCACGCTTTAGCATCTCTTGAGAGGAAATCCTCAACTAAAAGCCTTCTACGTAACTATTTTTTATACAAAACAAAAACTAAGCGTTTGTGAATAAACTATGAGGTAACCTTCTTTAAGGTGTACTGCAGTACTCCTACGCTTTAGTTTCAGTAATTCCTTTACACGAATATAATCTCTATGTTAGAGTTTTTTTAACGCGAAAATCCTGTGCACATTTTTAGTCGTAGCCGTTCTTTAATAGAGTTCCTTAGGGACGCCGTGTTGTTTTTTTCTCAAGGTCCGTTAAATACATAAGTTATGGACCCTGCAGCGGCCATATTTGGCGACCTTTTACGGTAAACTATGTACTTAGCCTCTTTGAGAATCTTTTTTGTTGGTACAGTTTTTCCTATTTTTTAGCGCCATTACTTTGTTAACTTTATATTTTAACACTTTTTCTTTCGTTGGTCCAGAGTCCGGAGTCCGGACCTTTGCCACGTCATCTAATTTGTCATTAACATTCAAATATAAAAGTATGGTTTTGATTAATGGCAATTCTCTGATTTTTCGGGATAAAAATAACCTATGCCCGTCTCTAAAATACTACCTATAACTGAGCTAAATTTTATCAAAATCAGTTACTCTAAAGTGAATAAAAAGGTAGCAGACGGCCAGACACTTTCTCATTTATAATGCCTGCGACTTCGCCCGCGTGAATCAAGTTTTTTTTCATATCCTTCCCCGGGATAAAACCTATCCCTGTATTAAATTTCATGAAAATCGGCTCAACAGGTGAGCCGTGAAAGCGTAGCAGACAGACACACTTTCGCATTAATAATATTATTAGTATGGATTACGCATGGATGTATATGGAAATCTACTATTATCGATACCTTATTATCAAATCATTTGTTTTTATTCGTTTACAAGTTAATCATTGACTGCGATCTCATCTGGTGGGAAGGGATGATGCAGTCTAAGATGGAAGTGGGCTTACTTCGATGGTGGCGGTACGTCTTTGTCAATTTTAATTAAACCGTACTACAGCCAAATTAATAACCGTCTTGCGGCGGCGTGGAGGATAACTTTAAGGTCCAGTTGCATGACAAGCGTTTAAAGTTACGTTACGTTAGTGACAACAAATAAATATTAAAATCTCAATAAATAAGGTAGCATTCTTATGAATGCTACTCGCGAGATCTCGCCTGAGCCAAATCTCGCGAGATTGCATTCCCTAGTAGTAAATCAAAAATAAAAATACCTTATCTGTTTAACCCTTAGTCGTTTAATTAGTTACATTAATATATACCAATATTATAAATGCGAAAGTTTGCATGGATGTTTGTTACTCAATCACGCCCTAACGGCTTAACGGATTTGGATGAAATTTGGCACAGGCCACAGAGATAGATTGTAGTCTAGAATAACACATAGGCTACTTTTTATCCCGGAAAATTAAAGGGATCCTGCGGGCATTAGGTAGTGCAAGAATAAAAGTGGATTGAACAAGTCATTAGTCAATCCTTCATTAAGGTTTTAGATCCAAAGTTAACAAACTCTCTTAAGCGGTACCTACAATCTACATCCATTCTGGGTGGTGTCGCAGATAATCATTTATTGACGCAACTGTATTCCAAATGTTATTTTTTTCTGACTTTCGCAACCCATTTTGCATTAAGTGACAGAGGGTCAAACCCGGTAACCGTAACGTTACCACCTATCATGTAACTGGGCCTTGGGTAAAGTCATTTTTAGTGCAGAGGGTTTATTAGACGTGCAAGCCTGCAGGGAGCCCGGCTATTTAGGGGTCTCGTAACTTGGACTTAGGCTGCGTCTAGACTTTAGAGTCTAGACATAGACTAATTTACTTGTTAGCTAATTTTATGCTAGACGGAAGCTACTTATTTGCACCCATATACTATACAACGCTATAAAAAAAGCTTAGTGGTTAAAAAGCTCTTGTCCCACAAACTTATCTGACCCGAAGACAATGTCGCTAGTAGGTATGAAAATAAAATTAAAAAAAAAACTTAACAGGCATAAAAATTAGTTCCAATTTTGGCCACCCGGTCAGATAAGTTTAACGGACGATACGTTGGTATGTATTATTAGCTAATGTCCGCGACTTCGTCGGCGTGGAATAAGTTTTGTGTTATTCTCACGGAAACTCCTTAGATTCCCGGGGTAAAAAGTCACTCTCCTGGCCATCAACTATATAATATACATAATTATATGCAAAAAGTCACGTCGATCCGTTGCTCTGTTACGGCGTGATTGGAGGACCAACCAATAAACCAACAAACAAACACACTTACGCATTTATAATATCAGTATGATGTTAGATATTAAGAAGGATATAACAGTTATAAAGTAAATTTTCCTCTCTCCGCGGGCCTCGAGCCACATTAAAATCAACCCGCGGGCTTTAACACAATACAGACGTCATCAGAAAACTCCGTACAGAAAACACGGGGCGAGAAAATTGTCTAAATTCCACAAAGCATTTGACAACTGGATATTGTGGGGTTAAGCCGTAAATTGGCACAGAACGGGGAAAAAATATCAAATCGCCTCGATAGGGTTGCCTTTTTAAAAATGATAGGCGTTTTTATTTTATTTTTTACTTACAGCGTAGCCCTCTTCATCACCAAGTCAGTGACCGTGTACCAAAGACCCATAGTAAGTGACCATGTTGCAACATAGCCATAAGTTATGTATTTTAACGAGGTGTAAGCAAAATTCACAAAATATTTCACTATTTGGGTACGAAATTTGGAATTTTTTGTTTCCCTTCACTCTAGATGAAATACGGGCTACATCTCAGGATATTAAGCAATATATCATCGAATATTTAAGTTTTTATTAAAAGATCGCACCACCTGTTTTGTACCTTTTTTTACCCCCGACGCAAAAAGGGGGAGTTTTATCAGTTTAACATGCGTATCTGTGTATCTGTGTACCTGTATGTAGCGTACCTCGTAAACGAATGCATCGGTTTTGATTTTAGTCCAGTCAGACATAAAAATAGTGATTTGAATTTGAGCTGAATTTTGCTAGAAACCTTGGGTACATGAGTAGAAATAAAGTACCAAAAGTCCCCATCGATCCCAGGTGTGCTAAAAAAGTTATTCAAGGGCAAAGGTCTAAATTTTAGGATTTTTCTCGAAAGCGGTAAGTTTTATCTAGAACTCTGGAATAGCAAATAGGCTACTTTTTAAAGAAACTTACTTTTTCCCGGAAAATTAAAGAGTTTTCGCGGGAACCAAAACACCTCAAACCACGCGGACGAAGTCGCGGGCATCAGCTAGTATAATAATAAGTTCAAAGTAGTAAGCAAAATATTTATTTTTCAAATTCAAATCGCAGTGGCAGCCCTTTCACAAACCAGGTTAGCTGTTCGCTGACAAAGCTCTTCGGAAATAGGGAAATACATTATTCCGTTCCTACATTTACATTTCTATTTTTTACGTAACTACGACTGTTGCGAGTAGGTTTTAGGCAACGACAATTTATTTATCAAAATCTCGTGAGTTGTTTATGTACAACTAGCTGATGCTCGCGACTTCGGTCGCGTGGATTTTTTTGGTTAATTTTCTGGGATAACAAGTAGCCTATGTGCTATTCCATGGATGGATGGATGTTTGTTACTTAATTACGGACATCCATCCATGCATGCATCCATCCATCCATCCATACATACATACATACATACATACATCCATCCATCCATCCAAATTTTGCATTTATAATAATAGTTTAGATAATATAGACTTGTTTTCCTCAGAGTAGGTATACAGAAGGTAAACAAAACGAAGAAACCTTAGAGAAACACGTTCTTAAGCGACGCGCTATACCCGGCGCTTAGATGTTGTCGGTGTTTGACTTGTACCCAGATTTCACTATTTACCCAGGATAGTTTAGGCAATAAAGCTAGTGGACCCCAACAATAATTCCTAAGGCGACGTAACTTTACAGTATGATAAAGTATCATGAGTTTAATGTATTTTATAAAATATATCTGTCACCGTAAGATTGTAAAAACCATTAGATTATAATCTAACTCACGAAATTCTAAACTGTCGAAAGATTGTAAACTGTTCAATGTTTTGAGTGTCAATTTTTGAAATATTCATTTTATTTACGTTTTCTTGTCTCTTTCTTGTAGGTTAGGTTAGGGTTCGACATAAACAATCAAGTAGGCAAGGCACTTAGGTTTTATCGGGTTTAAAAACCTATCAGATTACAATCTACCGGAAAATAATGCGTTAAATTCTAATCTTTCGACAGTTTAGAATTTCACGAGTTAGATTATAATCTAACGGTTTTTAAAATCTTACGGTGACATATCCAATAGAAAATCAGAAAGGAAGTAAGGTTTTCTTATGCTGCCTATACCCAATTGATAAAGCAGGAAGGTACATTAACGCGTAAACGCAGTTTAGGTTTGATAATAAAATCGGTTTATATATCGATGCTCTGCATGATTATTTCGTTTGATATTTCGGTTTTGAGTGTAGTACCACTATTATTTTAAATGAAATCGAGAAACTATTTAGTCAAAAATATTAAGTTTTAGGTTACCTTTTTTTTTTGATGTTTTTGCATAAGTTTTGGTTCATACTATACAACAACCCTGCCAAGTTTCAACGACTGAGGACTTAATGCGTGTTATAGACCTACTTGCGTATGGTGATGGATAAGGTTTTTAATATGCAAACTCACAAAATACACAGACTCGGTCATTTAATTAAGAAGACACATAAGAACATATTAAGTTAATTGTAAGGTAACAACAACAACTAGATCCATAACAACTCGCAACCAAGGTAAAGATAGGTCTACTTTCTTGACACTTGTTACTCAAGGCAATGCAGAGCACCGAATGTTTAAAGACTGAAGTTATTTATTTATTTATTTATTTATTTATTTATTTATTTCTCCACTTACAACTAGCATTACAGGTTTCCCTAATACACTAGTGTAGCTAAAATAAGCCTTAACTATATTATAAAATAATTAAATATTGTTATTATTATTATAACATATAGCCCACAGAGCAATCCTAGTGAGTTCACTCAGAGTACAACAAAACAGATCCGTTCTCTCAGCTATGACGTTAAGGGTGCGAATCGCGCGCGTGAGCGGCGCCTTGTTGACCAAGTTGGTGCGTCCGCGCGGTACCGCCAGCAGCGGTGGCCTGCGCCTCCGCCACACGTACCGGTCTGGGACACAAAGACTCACCTGCCCCAAAACGTCTACATTAAATAACTTCCCCCGTATTATTTTAAAAATGTACAATATAAGTGCTAATTCCCTCTTAACCCCTAGTTCGTTATACCCGACCATACCCAGAACAAATAATGTTGGGTACAGTAACGGGTAGTATGGGTATACCCCATATAGCTTCATATATAGGTACCTAACAAATTTATTTTGTACCCGCTCTAACATAAGGCTATATTTAGCCTCATGTGGAGCCCAAATGACCGAGTTACTTTCTAAGTGGCTCCTGACCAAAGCATTGTATAATGCTATCACCGCCTTTACGTTACTGAAGCTCCTAACGGTACGAAGTAAAAAGCCTAGATTTTTGTAAGCTTTCTTACAGCATTTTACAATGTGGTTACGAAACGTAAGTTCTGTGTTCAAACCAACCCCCAAGTCCCTAACTTCTGAAACTCTCACTATTGGTACCACATCGATATTATAATCATAATGGATGGGGGATTGCGCCTTAGAAAAGGTGATCACTGCACATTTTGAGGTGTTAAATTGTAAACGGTTGTCCTTACTCCATTTGACTGCTCGATCAATGTCCTGCTGCAGCCTTCCACAGTCACTCTCGCCATCTACAGCCAGAGAGAGCCTGAGATCGTCCGCAAACAGTAAACACTTTGCATCCTTGATCACCTGAGGTAGGTCGTTTATCATTAAAATAAACTGTAAGGGACCCAGGTTGCTACCCTGACTCACACCGGATCTAGTAAAATACGGTTCTGACCTATGACCCCTATAGTCTACGTATTGTTGCCTATCTCTCAAGTAACTCGCAAAAAAATTCAGTAAATGTGGAGTGAACCCAACCGATGCTAACTTTTTGAGCAAGACATCGTTATCTACTAGATCGAATGCCTTCTGAAAGTCAAAGTACGCTGCATCAGCCTGCCCCCCACTGTCTACTGCTGGAACAATATGAGCCATATAAGCAAGAAGGTTGCTCGTAGTACTCCTCGCTGGCCGGAATCCGTGCTGAGCGTCCGAAAGTTGCGCGCTTATCTGGTTGTAGATTATATTATGGATAGCCGACTCTAATACTTTTGCGGGTGTGGACAGCACCGCTACGGGCCTGTACCCCTCCAACTGTGTTCCTGATCCACCTTTAGGTACCGGTACGACTCGAGTTAATTTCCACGTCTCGGGAAACACAGCTTTCTTCAAACATAGATTATATATGTGAAGCAACGGTTCCGCCAGAACCAATCGACAATCTCTAAATAGGTAAGGTGGTATGCAATCTGGTCCCGCAGACTTTTTTGGTTTAAGTTGTTTAAGTGCCTGCCTTACCTCATCCAAGGTCAATCGGTCGATATGGACCCGCGCCGCTCCATTCTCTCCACCCGCTGCCGCTATGGCCGCGGTAACATTCAATTCGGCTCGCTCTGAGCTATAGACGGACTGAAAAAACTGAGCGAACTCAGCAGCACACTGTTCTGCAGTCAACAGAACCCCGTTTTTTAAAATTGTCCGCGGAGACCTACTACCTCTTTTTGATTTGGTATATTTCCAGAACGATAAAGGATCGTTGAGGAGTTGGTTCTGAACCCTGCGTTGATAGTGTTCGTGAGCTGTTTCTATCATGTTTTTAACCTTTGTCCTACACTGCGAAAATGCATCGTAATTACCTTTCGAGTTACAAGCTTTATACCGCCGGTAGTAAAGCCGGTAAGTTGCTATAATGTAATAATCTAAAGCAGTATTGTGACGTCACGCCATTAAACATAGCTGCCACATGAGCGGGAACTTCTCTGATTGGCGGAAACCATGCATGATGACTGCTTTGCCGCCTTACAGGTACAGTGCCATCTGTAGTCATCGAGCAGCGCTAACATGCGGGAGTCAGTATAATGCGGGCAAGTTAAATAAAAGCTTGTACAAATGTATGTCATTATTTTTCAATCTGATTCACATTGTGTAAACAAATTGACACATTGCCCGCAGATACCGAAAACAACATGTTGACAATCATAATCACCACAGTCGTTATAACAGACGTCGCCATCGCTTGTTACTGTCACGGTCATGTCACGGTGATATGCACGTGGAAAACTCACCAAGGTCTGTTTACGTTGTACACAAATGTGGATCAATAACGTTAATGCCCCTTTTTATCGATAACATGCTTTTGCGGTTGACTAGGTGATAGCCAAGTGGTTAATACTTTGCTGTTCTCTACGGGAGTTCAAATTTTGGTCCCGGGTCTCTCTTTACCTCGTCGTACGTACCCTCAGCAATGTCCTCATTGCTGAGGGTACGTACCCTCGGGTCGTGACCCCGTTGCATTAATCACATAATGGCAGGGGTTTTCTTGGGATAATAATGCGGTGGGTTCCCAGGTTCTTCCGCATACGACTCGACTAAGAGTACTATTTTAACTCTTAGGTTTAAATAACGATTATTATCAGATGTTAGTGATAATGACCGGGGCCGACGGCTTCTTCGAGGACGAAAAGGCCGAATTCGTACTACCAAATTCGGTCACCTACTTGGGCCAGCGTTGCTTAACAATCGCAATCGACTTATATGCGTTGTCACTACTAGGCTACTCATCCCTCGGTCCCGGGTACACCCCTATAACTGTTAGTTAAGGACTGAAACAGTAACCGAAATAAGGGGTTTAAACACTGTTTTTGAAACTGTTATAAAACAGAAACACTTTTAACGGAAACAGAAACGATACTGTAACCCAATCAATCTAACCGTTTATTTCTGTTAATAAGTGTCTTTATCTGTAACCCTTATAGGTATAGGATATGCCCTAGCAAACTGCACGGTGTGACAACGCGTTCTTCTCACTTCATTAGACTTTAAGTGAACACACACTGACACAACATGGCCATGTTTTTCTTAAAACAATTGCAACCATCGTCGGTGCTTTCACCTTAGGTTCTTTGAATACGCGTCAATAGTAATTTGGCAACCTCGCTATATCGGTTACACTCTAAAACACTTTAAATCTCTTTATTTCTGGTACAGTTTAGTTTCTGTTACAAAAATATAAGTGTTTCGGGTTAACAGAATTAAAAACACATTCAAAAGGGTTAGAGTTTCGATTCTGTTACACTTTCATTCTGTAACACTTATATTTCTGTAACCTTTATGAATCTGTTTTTCAGTCCCTAATACGAGTACTTATGTATAAAGCAGCGTGAGGAAACCTGCACGCCTGCGACTTTTCAATTAGGTTCTCAAAGGCATGTAACGTAGCCACTTGGCTGCACTTAGACGGCTAGTGGGGTGGAATCTAAAGTCTAATCTTTCTAATTTTAAGTGGAGATCCTAGACGATGGTTTGAGATGACGTGACGCATATTTTTTTTTTATTGCAAAATAGGCATGCGCTTGACGCACATCGGGGTACACGGGTAACTTATATTTTTTTTTAATTTTAATCAATAATTTGTGTTGTTTATTTAGAACCTACTACATATTTTGTAGACCTATTTTATTAACTGTCTAGACTTATAAGTCTGAATCGAAGAGTAAATATAAATATTCTAAATATATACAAAGCAATGATGAGGTCTAGGTTGGAGCGTGCTTGTCTAGAAGATGCCTATTCACTCTTGCCTTGAAGGTACTTAAGTTATATGCGGCAGGAAATACGTGCGCTGGAAGGGCATTCCACGCCTCAGCGGTTCGTATCAGAATACGGAAACGCAGAGCAAGATCGTTTCGTTAGATCAGATTGGACTTCAGACTCAAATGTTTTTTATCAAAAGTCCTTTTGAATCGTCGAGTGAAACTACCACTGGTTCGGAATGCCGTTTCTACCGAGAAGAACCAGCAAGAAACCCAATGGTAGCAATTTTGAAAAAAAATTACAATTATATCAATATGTAGATAAGTGACATAAGTAGCCGCTGTCCTTAGCATTGCTGGAGCTAGTCAAATCTCTTTTAATCTTCAACAGTATAATAAGCCTTATTCAGGACCATACTTTTGATGGACTAGATACATGACGGGACCACTAGGTATTACGGTAGGAGGTACAAAGTTGTAAAGTAGAATTGACCTTTTACTATGATTTTAGAAACGTAATGGAATGTTCTTTAAGAGAGTTCAGTCTAGTAGCCTTGACCTCGCGGAAGTTCAATTAGCATACAATGCAGTGTGGGTTCAAGTTGAACTGAATAGTTAGTTTAGATGGCCCCACTCAATACGCTGCTTACTTAGACTTAGCATGACCATAGGTATAAGTACGGTTCGTTATTCCAAACTCTAATCTCTTTGCTAAATTTCATCCAGATCCGTTCAGCCTTTCTGGCGTGATTGAGTAACAAACATGTATCCATCCATCCAAACTTTCGCATTTATAAAATTAGTAAACGGAGTATAGATAAGGTGTCTACCCGTGCGAATCTGAGGTGGGTTACCTAATCAACGGGGACGATGTCGTGGTTATTTAACCACTAGGCTATCGCTGTATTCGCGCAACGGGAACATATAACAGTCTCATCGCGCCATATTGGATTACGTCTTAATAATAACGACCCATTCATTACTCGATACCGACTCCTTGATTTGATATCGACGATCCTACTGTACTATATTGGACTAGGTACTATTCTGTACTATATTTACTAGTGGTTCGCCCCGAACTGAGACCTCGCGGTATCCATAACTTTTAACATTAGACGCAAAAGAGCTAAAGAGTTATTGGAGAAACAAATAAACTTTTACAGAGCGCCATCTATTGACATCTTGGCCCCCCCTGAAAATCAGCGTTGCGGCATGGCAGGCGAATGCCCATCATGCTGCGGCACAGGCTGAAGAGGCGGGCCCATTGACCACACAGTGTTAAATTAAGTAGAACATTTTTGACGACCTCCGTGGCGCAGTATTTAGCGCTGTTGTCTTAACGTGCGCAGGTTCCGGGTTCGATCCCCGGCAGGGTCAATTTGGGAATTTATAATTTCTGAATTTTCCCTGTTGTGGCCTGGTGGGAGGCTTCGGCCGTGGCTAGTTACCACCCTAACGGAAAAGACGTGCCGCTAAGCCATTTAGCGTTCCGGTACGATGCCGAGTAGAAACCGAATAGGGGTATGGGTTTAATAAAACTGCCATGCTCGTAACAGGTTAGCCCGCTACCATCTTAGACTGCATCATCACTTACCATCAGGTAAGATCGCGGTCAAGGGTTAACTTGTAGTGGATTAAAAAAACCATAATGGATACAAATGTACGTTAATTTGTTAAAATTTAGTCCTTTGTTTGGGTCAATAAAGACTCATTTATTTATGATTAATTATATCAAAATGCGAAAGTGTTTTGTTTGTTGGTTTGTTCTTCAATCACACCGCAACAGAGCAACACGGATCGACATGATTTTTTGCATGGATATAGATGAAAACCTGGAAAGTGACAGGTTACTATTTATCCCGGAAAATTTCGGAGTTCCCGTGGAAATTGAAACAAAACTTAAAATGCGCCGACGAAGTCGCGGGCATTAGCTAGTTAGTTAATACGTTATCCAATATGGCGCTATGACTTAGCTATTATGCTCCCGATTACTCAGCGGTTACAAGGCAATTCTATTTATATCTATTTCATTAGATATCTTCATTTACCAGGGGATGTGGACAGATTAATTAATTTTATTCCGATAGTTGTTAGCGTTTTTACTATCTCACCTTTCATTTCTGTATCAATATTACCTACTCAATATATTATAGTATAGGTAATTCGTTAAAGCCCGCCAACCTGCAATGGAGGAGCTTGGTGGGTCTAAGCTCCAATTGCCTCTCTCCTATGAGACAGGATGCCTGTGCCCAGCAGTGGGGCGTTAATGGGCTGTAGTGGTGGATAGGTAATCCGTAATAATATTATTAACTAGAATTAAAGATGCCATCTTTGATGATGTAGAAGAAGGCATGTTTGATTCTATTTAATATTTTTTTTAAATAATTGATCATTTAATTCTATTCTATTCATTTAATTCGTGGATTAAATTTTTGTAATTCCCTGGGGAACTCAATTAACTAAATATAATAATAACTATAATTTACCAAGCTTAATTTAACATCCTTCCCCGGAATGTAACCTCTATACCTAGTTTCATCAATATAGGTTGAAAAGATAGGCCGTTGAAGCGTAGAAAGCAGACAGACAGACACACACGCTTTCGCATTTATAATATTAGTATAGATAAGATGAACGAACCTGTTACCGCATTACCACAATAATAGAAAAGCAACAAAGTCATTATCGGGAGATTCATCACAGATATTTCCCATAACCATCGCCATGTTGTATGGAGGCCATAAAAATGATGTATGACACCCATTAGTTATTAGTAGGGATAAATAATTATTATTTGTGTTGTAGTCGGGTTCGATCCCCGGCAAGTTTTTTTCTCTGGTCTCGCCTCGTAGGAGGATTCGACCGGCTAGTTATAAACCTGGCAATTTGCAAGATTATTGATAACAAAAATATATAGACAAAACTTTTCGGTTCTACAATTAAAATAGCAAGTAAAACATTAAAAGAAATGAATAAAGAATTATAGACACGTAAATCATAAGCGCGTGGGTAAAGGTTTACAGTATAGTTTATATTAATTATAATATAACAAGCTACTTAAATAAAAACGTGCCCACTTATGGTTTAAGTCAAAATAAATATAAACTTATAACATATACATACCTATTTATACTTTTATATAATAAAATTAGAAACATATAAATACTCGCAAAAAAAGGTCTCCGACCATCACATCAAAAGAAATCGTGGTTCCTCTTTAAACAGATGATAAAAAAAAAACCTAGCGTCAAAGGCGCACCGTCAAGCGATTTAGCGTTCCGGTACGACGCCGTGTAGAAACCGATTAGGGGTAGGTATGGGTTTAATATAAACTGCCGTACCCCCACGTATAATTACTACTCTAGTAGCACCTCTACCATCTTAGAGTGCATCATCATTTACCATCAGGTGATATCAAGTAATTTTTTATACGCATGTATGTATGTATATATGTGAGTTTGTATATTCCACCATAACTTCTGTACATATACTTCTATACGCCTGAACCGATTTTTATAAATGAGTGAGTATCGTTAGAATCCCTAGCTTATTCCGGGTGACATAGGCTAGTAAAGGACATTGTCCAAATTCGCCTAAGAATCAACATGTGTTAAAAATATACAGTAATTCTTAGCTTATTTTATAAACTTTATTTCAAATATTAGAATTCAACGGACACTTCAAATTAATTACAAAATAAATAAATGGGTATTAAATTGATAACTATACGTTTCCGTCTCTCGATTATTAAGCACAGATCAACAACTTACAGGTTAAAATAATATAAGAAACAAGATAAAAGTAGCTTAAAGTGCTAAGTGCGCTAGTATTCTGAATCGCGCAACGCCATCTATTGAAAGTACAATAATTTAATATATCTAACGCCATCTGTAATGTTTTTGATGAACTACGGCGAATCTTTTCATATATACATACTGTTTACAACTCTATTACAATTGGATAAAGATGGTATTTATATTTTCGAGCAGATTGATTGTGAAAGTTGAAATAACGACAAAATTGAAAATATTTTTGGTAATCAGTCATTTCTAAGCAAGCGTCCGTTGTTTTAATCTGATCTCTAGTATAAAAAGGTATTTATTTGAACCCAGAAATCAATTTTTTATGACTGTTGGTTCTTAGGCGAACTTTGTATGGGGACGGAACAATGTCCTTTTTAAAAAAAATTGAAGGAGTGACCATGGTCCCGCATTAAAGACTAAAGTTGAAAAAATATATTCGAAAATAAGATTTACTATATAATAATCATCTAGAAAATGATGAATAGATTCCGAAAGATATAACACTATAGTTTAATATCCAGTGATTCATAAAAAAATATAATTTATTGTTTTTAACTATTTAGTTAGTTTTTTGGCAGGGCAGCCGTGTTTTATAATTTTTTTAATTATTGTTGTTTTATTTACAATACTATTTCACCCCTGTGTTTTGATCGCGTGATTCTAGTTAGAATTAGGTATATAGTCTGCGAAAACATCCAGATACTAGCGGATGCCCGCAACTTCGTCTGCGTGGTTAGAGGTTTTTTGGTTCCCGCGGGAACCCTGTAATTTTCCGGGATAAAAAGTAGCCTATGTGCTATTCCAGACTATAATCTATCTCTGTGCCAAATTTCAACCAGATCCGTTTCGACGTTGGGGCGTGATTGAGTAACAAACATCCATACATCCATACATCCAGACATCCATACATCCATCCAAACTTTCGCATTTATAATATTAGTATAGAAGTATAGATTTTAATAGCTCTGTATCTTGTCCGTTGACCCTAAGCTGAACGCGATCTATCTCGCCATCTTATAGGTACTTATGGCCACCATAGCCCAGTCGTTGACCCGGCGCGTGACAGGTGTTTTGCATGTATGTTGAGTTGTATGGTGAGTGGTGACTCATGGGCAATGCATGGTATGGCTAAAAGGCTTTATGGTTTAGTTTACCCATCTCGCGTTACGTCTATTAGTTTTAAGAGTCCATGGCGAAATAACAATGATAGAAGAATAGACTTTTTATCGAAAAACACCTGGCAATAATACGACGGGAGCGAAAATCAATACCAAACTAGTCCTAATTATTAAAAACTAGCTGATGCCCGCAACATTGTCCGCGTGGTTTAAGTTTTTTGATTCCCCCGGGAACTTCTTAATTTTCCGGGATAAAAAGTAGCCCATGTCACTCTCCAGGTCCTCAAATATACCCATGCAAAAAATCACGGCGATCCGTTCCTCCGTTGCGGAGTGATTGAAGGACAAACCAACAAACCAATCAACCAACAAAAAAACGCACTTTCGCATTAATAATATTAGTTGGTATGATAAATCAATAGTCCAGGTAACTCCCAAAGATTTTGGAAATTGTTATTACCTTCTTGGGTATTTCTCAAAAAATTACAGAAATCTATTCTATACCTATATATAAAAGCGAAAGGTAACTCACTGATTCATCACGAGATCTCAGGAACTATAAAGCACACAGACTTGAAATTTGGAAGGTAGGTTCCTTCTATGGTGTCTTCACCATCAACTAAGAAACTGTTTTGAGAAAATTCACCCCTAAGGGGTTGAAATGGGGGTTGGAAGTTTGTATGAAAGTCCTTTGTTTTTGAAGTTAGAGATATGAAAATTGGCAATTAAGTTAATAGTCATTATTTATAACTATTAAAAATCTATATAAGCAATTTTACGAAAATCTACCCCAATAAGGGTGAAATAGGGGTCGGAAGCTTATATGAGGGTTTTAAGTTTTTGAAGTTAGAGACTTGAAAATCGGTATTTAGGTTATTAGTTGTAAGTAATAATAAACTGCTTAAGTGATTTTACGATTATCCACTCCAAAGGGCGTGAAATAGGGGTTGAAAATTTGTATGAAAGTCCTATGTTTTTGTAGTTAGACTTGAAAATCGGAATTTAGGTTATTAGTTTATAAAAATAATAACCTGCATACGCAATTTTACCAAAATCCAATGCAAAAGGGGTACAATGGGGGTGGAAAACCAGTATTTAGATTATAAATTTATAATAATAAAAACCTGCATAGTAGGCTTTTTGCAGCGGGAAAATTTCATAAACTCATAGGGAATGAGGAATTGTACGCAGACGAAGTCGCGGGCGACCTCTAGTATTGATATAAGATCTTATAGCCATGTAGGTTAAGAATTAATTGTACAAAGTTATTTATTCCTACAATTACAATCACCTTGAACCAAATGAATAAATATCAATATAAATGAACTTCAACGTTCATCAATTAACAGACAGACAGACAAGTATATCGGAGTGAAGCTAACCGCCCACCGGCTTTTAATTGAGCACAATTAATGTGCGCCGGTCCGGTTACTATTGTTGATTGATTAATTCATTTACATCCTATGTTAACATCTGGATTTCCTATATCAAAATTAAATTACATATTTCTAACTGATTATTAAATAGAGGGTCTTCCAAAAGACCTAAAATTCACATCCTCGTTTAGTTTTAAAATAAAGATTATAGAAAAAAAATGCGTTTGTAAGTTGATAAAGAGTCAGAGTTCAGATTTGATTGAGTTGTCATCATCCCTGTTTATTTACAAGCATAGATGACATCATTTCATTTTTAATCGTTCATTTATTACGCTGAAATGGTTTTCGATTCGGTTTTCAGGTTGCTAAGTTTAGTCTTTAGAGCTGCTATGAGAGAATTTATAAGTTTTTTAAAATCATAGTAGCCTTTTAAAACTTAGATACGTCGTGAGCTGTAATTTTTCATCAAATAAGTTTTCGTAACTAAATGTAAAAGTGTGTCAGTCTGTCTGGAAAACAGAGAATTAAACTGCTACCCTTTCAGGAGTCACGATTCATGACACATCTGTTCAGCTAGTTTTGACGAAATTTGGTACAGAGATAGGTTGCACGAGCATCCCAGCCTTCCAGGGACAGACGTAGGTGACATTTATTCTGTTCCCGCGAAAATTAAAAAAAATGTATAGGTATCATCTAGTGGAATATGAAAAACTAGAAGTTTAATTCGCTATAATCCGCCACAGAAGGCAAATCTATGTGGTGCAGTGCGTATCTCGTACCTGATGCCCGCGATATTCACCACACCACATAAATCCTCAAAGTACGTTTCACTCCGATACCGGAGCATCTTCAGGTGATGTTGACTTTACAATGCACGATTGTAAACTAGTTTTTTTTTTATCCACTACAAGTTAGCCCTTGACTGCGATCTCAACTGATGGTAACTGAATATGCAGTCTAAGATGGTAGCGGGCTAACCTGTTAGCGGCATGGCAGTTATATTAAACCCATACCCCTATTCGCTTGTTAATTGCTTGTTTCCAAGCTACAGGACTTTCGGCGCGTGTTTCTGACTAGCTTTTTCCATTCATGAACCTAGAAATAGGTCCCTGTTTTAATTTTGGGATATCGGATCAATGACCATATCCGATAGTGTACCGATTTACCGAAAACTAACATTTGTTGGTGAACAAAGTCCATCATAAACCGTCGTAACCACTAACCACAGAGTGTTAAACTAACCCGAGCGTATGTGAAGTGTGATGTACATAGTATATGTCTAAGGAATAAGGAGTTAGGTAGCGTCTTTCCAACCAGTCTTTCGACGGAGGCGTCTAGACAGAGCAAAGCTCTTACAGGGACGTGACGAAGGAAACTGGCAAAATTTTCAATACAAAACAAGTATGGACCCACAAACTTATCTCACCCGGCGACAGCTTCGCTAGGAGATATCCTTATCCTTACTAATATAATTAATGTGAAAGTTTGGATGGATGTTTTTTTACTCAATCACGCCCCAACGGCTGAACAGATCTGGCTGAAATTTGGCACAAAGAAAGATTATAGTCTGGAATAGCACATAGGCTACTTTAAATCCCGGAAAATGAAAGAGTTTCCGCGGGAACCAATAAACCTCAAAGCACGCAGACGGAGTCGCGGACATTCGCTATTTTTAGTGGGACGACCCACTGTATGAAAATACTTACTCTGTGGTATGGTAGTAAACGTGTGGTCGGATACTTAAGTGAGGCATTTGGGTTCATCCAAAGGCCTCAAACGGGCTTTGTCGGTTTCAATGGGGAGGAAATATTTTGATACTAACTTTAAAGGCGTTTGCTAACATCTAACACAGTTTATTTTACATACTAAAAAAAAATGTAAAATAACGTGCAAACTCCATGGTTGCAGGTTATTTTACAAATTTTTTTTATCCACTACAAGTTAGCCCTTGACTGTGATCTCACCTGATGGTAAGTGATGCAGTCTAAGATGGTAGCGTGCTACCCTGTTAGGGGCTTGGCAGTTATATTAAACCCATACCCCTATATTTTTTTTCCTTTAATTTTCTGTCACTATTTATAGTGAGACATCCTTTTTTCCTTTTCATACTTAATTCTATAACAATAATAACTATAACTATAAGCTACGCGCCAGCTAAAATGATACTACTTTATTATCTAACTTATGAGGGACTAAGTTATACTATACGGGGTGTTTTTTTTCCCCCTTACTAATAATGTACTACTATCTCTACAAATTTATTACACAATTAATTTCACTAACATATCTATCTATTTCATAACTTACCTATTTACATATTTACATAGAGGTGGGTATACAGCATACGCAATATAGATACACATAATATTGTACTATATATATACATATCATCGTACTACATATATACACAATATTACGCTCCCTCCATTTGTCTGCAATCGTCCTGCTCTACCCTCTTACAATAATTTTGCTCTTATTTATCTTATTTGCATGATTTACAATTACTAATCCGAACTTTAACAACATTACTCTATGATTATCGTCCTCCATATATCTGTGCAGGTCCTGCTGTGTGACGGGGATTCCCGACCTCATCTCCAACTCCATTTCCCATACCCCTATTGGGTTTCTACACGGCATCGTACCGAAACGCTAAATCGCTTGGCCGTACATCTTTTGCCGGTAGGGTGGTAACTAGCCACGGCCGAAGCCTCCCACAAGACCAGACCAGGGAAAATTCAGAGAGTATAACTTCACTTAAGCTTTAAAAAAGACTATTAAACCTATACTGTACCTAATACCTATACTATAGCTTTGGTGGACATAATATAGAGTTGAGATTTTAAATTATTAATGGTTTAAAATCGGTGGAGTTGGTAACAATACAACTCAACTCTACCAGCCAATGAGCACACAAATACTGACTGACATATTTATTATCAACGTACCTACAACATAAATCGCTGGAACTAGAAACTGTAGAAACTAGAGATTTTCATGTAGTTTTTTTACTCGATTTGGCAACATACCTTGCATTGCTGTGTTCTTGGTAGGTACCTGAGTAGTTTTTTTAAACAATTAATTACCTAATTCATCTCGTATCTAAAACATTGAATACAACTAACAATATAATATCAACGTACAACGTAAATCGCTGGAAATAGAACTAGAGATTGTCCATCTTATTTTTCCTCTCGGTAATTACCGAATATTTTACGGGCGAAGCCTACGACAGCAGTCAAATAAAAGCCTAGAATTTTCCTAACAGTAAAATTAATTTGGCTTACAAAAATGCAATATTTTTGCCAATATACTTTTTTTTTGGCTTAATAAAGCCCGCAAGTTGTTAATGATCACATTTTGGCACGTGTCTAAAGCCTACCATTACACTCCGAACCCTGGTGTGTAACTTTATGAGGAAGACTTGGCACTAGCCAACTGCTTGCCATATAGAGACGATACGTGCTCGATTTGGCAACACGCCTTGCATTTCTGTGTTCCTGGTACTATTGGATCCCATAATCTATACTTAATGAGAGATTCTAAATTAAAATTGCACTTAATGTTTTAAGTTACCACTTTACGTGATCTACTATACTAATATTCTAAATGCGAAAGTTTAGATGGATGGATGGATGTTTGTTACTCAATCACGCCAGAACGGCTGAACGGATCTGGATGAAATTTGGCACAGAGATAAGTTATAGCTTGAAATAATACATAGGAAAATTTTATACCGGAAAGTTAAAGAGTTCCAGTGGGAATTGAAAAACATCAATCCACGCGGATGAAGCAGCCATCCAACCATCCTCAGCTAGTTATGGATATATGTAAACAAGTGACATAACAATTAATTTATAACACTAGTGTGCCCAGGGGCCATACTACCAACACGTAAAGCCATAATGTTTCATTATTGTTGACTTTCGTGTTTTAGAATTATAACCCTCATTTTAGGAACGTCAAGGTACGTGACATCAAACTGTACTTTTGAGTAATATTGCTTAAGGATTGCTTTAAGCGTTGGCAGTATTTCCCCTGACCACCGATTTCTAATCTCAATTGAAGCATCAAAGGTAAGCGTCCATTATAATTATTTATTTATATTGAATTTAATTAATTAAACTGATATTTTTTAGCTGAGGATTTCAGTTAAAATAAGTCAATAATTTATTAACTTACCTACTAATTATTTCTAATATTTGCACACTATTAATTAACTTGAATGTTTATGAACAGATTGTTATTTTACCAACATTATGTAACTACACAAAAAAAAATGATTATTTATTATTTATTTATTTATATTTGTACAATGATAAGTGCAATACGTTACAATCGCAGTGTCCATTACAACGCGTACGCAATTTCTCGGCCCATGCGGCAGTGAGGTTATATTTAACCATGGTACGAAACCGCAGGCCGTATCAGGGTTCAAATCAGGGTTTCCACAGGATTTTCAAAAACCCACATCCACACAAAACAAGTAATAGGCGGCATCAACTAAAATATAGTAATAAGTAGATTATTGTAGAAATTTAAGATTTGACGTAAAGAATCAAAATCAAAATATTTAAACCAATGTCTATTAATGTTATGATCAAACCAAACAAATTATTTCATTACATTAGAACAAGTACTAAACACGCAATACCCCAAAATGTACAATTGCTTAATACACTACTTGATACCGCAATATGAACCTAAGGCCCTTAAGATAAAGAAGTTTCTGGTGAGATGAGTAAAAGATGAACTGTACAAGCACTTGACACTGCATTGTGAACCTTATTGCTTAGTGATAAGGACGAGAGTAAGGAAGTGTCACAGATGCTTGCTAGCACGTAGCTACTCCATTAGATTCAATTGGCCTGCACGAGAGTCTAGATGGATAGCGTTATGTAGTAATCAGACAAGAAAAGCTTTTTAAACAGTTTCCCCAGGAGGCAGAAAAGGTAGAGATGATCCGTCTCATCAATCTTTTAGATGGCAAATTTTTTAAAGAAAGGATATCTCTGAAAATGTTTCGAGATATCGAATGGCTATGAAAGTATTATTATTTCATCGACGTCTTAGGTATTATCACAACCGCTATTACAACTTATGAATATATCGTGATCAAGAAACCGCCAAAACCTATCATAACCATAAAAGAGACAATTTAAAACTTTTTAATTTTAAAACTTTGCAGGCTTCTTGAAAACTGTAGATACAATCATTTTGATATTTCACAATGTATTTAAAAGTAATTTAATATTATTGTCACTGTAACGACACTGCAGTGAATAAATCTATCTTGCCCTCGCCTTTGCATCGTTTTGACCAAGTTTAGCTCGTGCAGCGTGCCGGCGATATTGCACGACTGCATTACTGTGGTCTTATCACTACTTTTAGTGACAAAACCGGCCTTGCGAACTTGGTTTTCTGTGCTTACTTGTGTATTTGTGTACTTGTGTATTTTTACTAGCTAATGAGCGCGACTTTGTCCGCGTGGATTGAGGTTTTTGGGTTCCCGCGGAAACTCTTTAATTTTCCGGGATAATAAGTTGCCTGTGTTACTCCAGACTATAATCTATCTCTGTGCCAAATTTCATCCAAATCCGTTCAGCCATTCGGGCGTGATAAGAGTAACAAACATCCATACATCCTCACATCCATCCAAACTTTCGCATTTATAATATTAGTTAGATCTATCTATCTGTCTGTCTATCTATCTATCTTTCCATCTATCTGTCTGTCTATCTATATATCTATCTGTCTATCTATCTACTGTGCCGTTGTCGGGTCATATTTCTACATTGGTACAATCCTGTTGCATAAACCTGTCAAAGGGAAGATCAAAGTGGTTGTCAATAAACATGTATGCGTTGTGGAGTCCCATGTGAACGGAGCGTTTGACTTTGCCGCATAATTAATTTATGGTGCGGATGATTTGTTTCAATCTGTATCCGACCGGGTATCGTAGCGTGCGAACAAACGTGTTCAACTTTGGGCCTAGGGGATCCATTTCCTTGGTGTGTACAAAGTTGTGTTATGGTTTTCTGCGACTGCCTTTTTCATTAGCGATCGTCCATTAAGGCGCTGTGTATAGACAAATCGAGGTGAATGAGGATGGTCTTGAACTCTCTTGAGTAAAATCTATCAGGCATATCATTATAATAAAAAAAAGTTTTATAATTGATCGTATTTCTGACCTGATGGCTGTGTCCAAAACACGATTTCGCTAACTTTACTCGATAGAAAAAAATGGCAAAGTTGCCTCTGCAAATGCACTATTACACATGGTTCTTCTTTATTTATACATTAATTTTAATAAAATTAAGCACGATTGTTTGTCGTATGTTAATAAAGTAAATGGCTGTTTTAGATTTTAATATTGCGACTTCTACATTTTTTAATGATTTTTATTATGATTTCTCATTTGGCAACTTTTTCCCCAGTAGCGACTTCTTTGTCACTCGTACTCAATTAGATAGTAATCGCTGAGGCGCGCTGCTAGGTGGACCTGTCGCACGTTACGCTAGCTCACCCCGCAAATTTCTTGTCAATCATAATAATTGAAAATTGTTTTTGTTTCATGCTAAAGACTATTTTATTTATTTAGGTGCAGTCGTAATTATATGTTATATAGTGTGCATAATTTTAAGTGTAAATAAGTTTGTATAGACCAATTTTGTTATTAAAATCAATCAAAAACATTTTAAAAATGTACCCCAGAAAAAAAATCTAAAAAAAATAAATATAAAAACCAACAAAAACACATGATGGACGTTGTAAAGTAAGTAGGCACTTATAATTTTTTTTTATCAATATTTTATTACGCGAGTAGGTTTATATTGTACTGTTATACTGTGTCTTTACTGTACCTTATTTTCATCATTATTAGTATTGGACGTATAGCTTTGTTGGTTGAGCGGCGAGTAGTAAGTGTTATGTTATGGGTTCGGATCTCTAGGGGATTTTATATCATTGCATTTTTCTTTTTTTTTTTCAAATAAAATATTCCCTGTGAATTACTAAATTATAAATAATATCATATTTAATTTTCAGTCAGAAAAGACGATTGAAGATCAATTCTGAAGAACCATCTACGGGAGTTTTGCAAGAGTGAGTAATAGATGTACCTGTTTGCCTTGAATCAGGAAACCGACCAAGTTCGAATCGGACTCGCCACGAAGGGTTCCGTAGTTCCGTACCATAAAATACATATTTCAAAATTTCTTGTATCGGGGGGCCCCCTTTGTGTTTGTTTTTTCCTTATTATTTTTTGTTATTGCGGCAATAGAAATTCACACTCTATAACCTATTACGGTTTAGGAGAAGCAGCCCGCTAAATGTTTTTTTTTTAAATTACGGACGGACGCAGGCTTAGTAATAGGGTGGGTACCGTTGACACCCATTGAGTACGGAACCGTAAAAATGAATTGGCGCCATTTTGAAATTCTATGTTATTGTACTGATTTCGTTCAAAATCGATATCTGGGGATCTCTGGGATCACAAAACAGATAAATGTTACCAAAATTTAAAAAATTGTAGGAGGAAAGAGAATTAATTTCTCGCTTCGTCGAGGCTACCGCGCGCGTTGCAATGCTGCAGTCGTGACTTTTAATAACTCCCATCCAAGACATCTACTCCATAAACGAATTTTAGGGAGAAGTCCAAGAAGCATCCTCAAAAATTTTGAAGAAAGAAGACTGTTAAAAAGAAAATTTAACAAGGCAAACCCTCATAAAAAAAACCGAATGCTTAAGAAAGTTACTGCTCAAAATGATTATGGAGCTCAGAGTACTACCCCTGATTTGACAATAGATGAATTAAATCAGGCTAAACTAGCGGCACGCTATGATGGCCGGTTTGACGTTTGTCCGCTCATGAAGTTCCGTATTAATTGATAACGACTTTGAAGGAAATAATTGTATTACTTTATTGACGATAGTGATGTGCAGAGATTCATAAATTTTATCGAATGTAGTTTCTCATGAAGTTCCGTATTAATTGATAACGACTTTGAAGGAAATAATTGTATTACTTTATTGACGATAGTGATGTGCAGAGATTCATAAATTTTATCGAATGTAGTTTTAGGTTTAGGACTCAAAATTTATTTATTAAATTGATTTCTTAAATGTATACAAGTGTAGAAAAATCAGTTTGCACCATTTAAGGGGTGAATGTACTTGTGAATATGAATAATTTTCACTATGTGGACAAACCTCTGAAATCGCAAAAAAATATCAATAAATTTTTAAAAATGGAATCTAATACGATCGTCACATAGGATCGCTGGCTAGCACAACTACTACCTCCGGCAAACTCGCGTCAATGCTCAATGCAAAACAAAGCAGTTTCGAATTGACGTTGCTTCGAAAAGTATAAACTGTCAGTGCAATGCGATTGTGATATAGTTTTGACCTGGCTTTGGATTTCAAATATTGATACTGCATTACTGTTGACCCTTGCTCGTTAATTTGGACTCTGTT
The DNA here is from genome assembly GCA_964035005.1 of Erebia palarica. NCBI lineage: Eukaryota > Metazoa > Arthropoda > Insecta > Lepidoptera > Nymphalidae > Erebia > Erebia palarica. The sequence goes on from OZ035983.1 coordinate 37,460,819, forward strand.
CAAGCCCTTTGTTGTGGATTTCGTCGATATGACCGAACGTACGCAGAGAACTGTTCTAAATAGTCAGACACGTGAGTTCGTAATACGCCTTCGTAACTATTTCGATCGTGAAGCTCAAAATGGAGGGCCAATTTTACCTATAACGTCAGTGGTTGAACGCGTAGCTGATGCGCTTAATATTGGACAACGAACTGTTAGACGGATAACTAAAAAAAAATATGGCGAGACTGGCACAGAAGAAAATAAACTTCACACACCAAAAAAGAGAAAACGAGCAAAACCAGTCGTAGGCATCGATAGCTTTGATGCCGATGCTATCCGAAGACATGTTTACGGCTACTATTTACAGAAGGAGTATCCAACAAGAAAAAAGTTGGTGCATTCACTGAAGGAAGCTGGATTATTCTTCGGTGGGGAAAGTTCTTTAACGAAGATTTTGAAGACCATTGGATTTCGATACAAAAAATGTAACAAACGCAAAATATTGATGGAAAGATTTGATATAGCGATGGCAAGGTATACTTTTTTACGGCAAGTGAAAGAAATCAAAAATTGGCAAAATGTTGTGTTCTTGGATGAAACATGGCTTAATGCTAACCATACTGTAGGCCGTTCTTGGAACGATGACACAGCAGCATCTACTTCCAAAGTTCCTGTAGGAAAAGGATCGCGACTTATAATTTGTCACGCCGGAACCATCAACGGGTTTGTCGAAGGTTCTCTCATGGCTTTTGCGTCAAAAACCACTGGAGACTATCATGAAGACATGAATGGAGAAAAGTTTACTGAATGGTTTACCTCAATGTTGTGTAGCCTCCCTGAACCATCTATTATAATTATGGACAACGCCCCATACCACTCGATGCAAATTGACAAGCCACCTGCCCAATCCCAAAAGAAAGCTGATATCGTCGCATGGCTTCGTAAAAATGGCGTAGATGCAAACATGAATATGTTAAAAGCGGAATTAGTACGTCTTTTAAAAGAAAACAAACCAACCAAGATCCGATACGTCATTGACGAAATAGCATTAGAACATGGGCACAGAGTTATACGGTTACCGCCTTACCATTGTGAGTATAATGCGATTGAGTTGGTGTGGGCTCAAATTAAGGGATATGGTGCAAGACACAATACAGAACCCCCATTTACCACAAAAAAAATGCTAAAATTATTAGAAGAAGCTTGTGAACATGTGACTAAAGGAGACTGGGAAAAGGTTGTGAATAGAACTGTTAAATTAATAAGGGAAGATTATGAAAGAGATGTGAAAATAGATAATATTATAGAAAACGAACATATAATTATTAATGTATGTGATGATAGCAGTGACGACAGTGAAAATAGTAGTATGGACGAATCTGATTAATTATGGCCTTTTGTGGCACCTTTTTTGGTATCTTTTGTATTCATATGTTTCTTGTGTGCATATAAAGTATGTATATTCATTTTCGTTCAAATATTCAGTTCGTTCAAATAAATTAAATAAACATATACATTTTTGTTTTATTAAACCTATTTAATCAGGTACAAAAACAAAACTTAATTGTTTTTTGTTCGAGAATAAATTGACATTCCACATCACTATTGTAATGTGTCAAACCGGCCATCATAGCGTGCCGCTAGTGTAAAGAATATTTTCTGTTAAATCTTACAAAATTGACATCAAACAAAGACAAAATACAATTGTCTACTATTGATCAAAGAGATAGTGATGAATGGATTGAGTTAAGAAAAAATATGATAACCGCATCGAATTTCGGTTTAGTAGTAAAAAGAAGAGAAAATGCTAGTAAGGCAAAATTAGTAGAAAATATTCTGTACAAATCTAACCTGAGTAAAATAGCTGCAATCGCACATGGCGTGGAAAACGAACACCTAGCTCTGCAACAACTTGCCATTCAAGAAAATATAGTCATTGAGCCCTGTGGGTTGTTCGTTGACCACCAATACCCCTTTATTGGGGCTACGCCAGATGGCTTGATAGGACAAGACACAATAGTGGAAATAAAATGTCCATTAGTGGCGTTCAAAAACAGTGTAGAAGAGTCTATAAAGGCAAACAAAATTCAGATATGGAGATACAATAAAAACATCGATATATATGTAGGTACTAGATGGGCCCTTTCATACAAAAATGGCGGGCGGCCAACTATGAGAGCGCGTTCCTATCACCTGTCTTAAGCCTGTCTGTCCCCGTCGTAGCGCTGTCACGGTCGCTCATCGTGTAGATAATTTGTTATTAAGTTATCATCTAAAGTTTTATTAGTTTGGCACTGTATAATTTTTATTTTAAGGTAAGTGTTTCAATTCACAATTATACATTTCATAAAAAACGTTATTTAATCTTCCTATTTAATATTTCTATCCATTACGCAATCATTTAATTTCCGCGGCAAACTGTATGATATTTTTTTTTTACTCACTGGCCTTACGGCTTTGGGTTCCAACCCAAGAATAGTCCAGTCCAGTACGATAAAAAAATGCAACCAAGATTAGTTAATGCATAGATGGGCAGAACGGACAGTAGGCAATAATACCTTCCGAGACGCAATATTATGCTATTATAATAATATGATAAAATTACTTACTGACGTGAGTTTAATGTTTAAACCAACTTCAATAAATAAAGAGTTTTGATTTATTAAAGTTGGTAATTTTTATTTTGTACTAGCGAATGCCCGCGACTTCGTCTGTGTGGTTTGAGGATTTTTGGTTCCCGCGCGAACTCCTTAATTTTCCGGGAAGCCTATGTGTTATTTCAGACTATAATCTATCTCTGTGCCAAGTTTCAGCCCGATCCGTTCAGCCGTTGGGGCGTGATTGAGTAACAAAGAAAAGGGGCATGGGCAAAGGTTACCAGAAAAATTCAGCCATATTGATTTTATTGTCGCTGGGACCCTTAAGCATTTCATTCGTTCAAATTTGTTTGCAAGTTTAACATTGCACGCTTTTGAGCAACCCGGCACCTTAAACCACCGAACCCATATAATTCGAGCCATTATTGAAAAATATGCCAAAGTTAGGCTTCATCACGAAGCCAAAATTGACCCCCAAATAAATACGAAAACTAGGCGTCAAAAAATGACAAAATTAATTTTATTTGATGGCAAGTAGCATACTTAGAAATGTATAAAATAAAATAATTTCAAATGAAGTATTTTTCTATGACTCGATCCATTAGTACTCTTTCACCTCTCCCATTCCAGCCCCTTTTATTATAATACTACTAATAATTATTTTTGAATTCTTTCATTTGCAATAAGGTTTGGCGAGGATAATTTTAAACTGTTTTAGCTGTTATTATTTTAAATTTCAAGTTTTTTGCATTAGTAGTTACCGAATTATGCTAAGTGTGACGGACAGTCATGTCGCACCACAAGGGTTGTTTTCTTATCATTTTGGTACGCAACCCTAAAAATGACTTTATTTCTGTCAATTTTTCGACAAAACTTATCAACAATTAACAAATAATTAAATTTAAAAAAAACCCACGATGAACTGCAGCGCCCCATTGTGTTGACTTTGATCTTTAAATATATCTTAGAACCTTCTCACAAGCTATATATATCTAATGCAAAAAACCGCATAATAATCGGTCCAATGGTTTTCCAGGAAACTGGTAACAAAAAAGTGGTAAAAATAACAACATCATACTAACATTTATCGTTTACCTCAGAGAGTACACTGATGTAGGTATTATTTTCGACAAGCGCATCTGTACTAATCTATGACCAAGTCATACGTTTTCAAGATGGCGCATATGTTGCAAGCAAGTTCCCGCTTTTCAAACTAGATGGCGTTGATGGCGTTGCTAAAAATACGCCCTCATTCTTTGTTTGACAGGGCCCGTCTATGTAAATTGAGGTCGTTGAATAAAAAAAAATAAAGTGATTGAACTGAATAAGAACAGTAATTGGTTCTATCAGATTCAAGGGCAGCTGCATGTATCAGGAAGAGAAAAGTGTCTGTTTGCAGTTTGGAGTGGTGAAAATAAGCCACTCAAAACTGAGATAATAAAAAAAGATGATAATTTTTGGGAGAAAATGATGAAGGAAAAGCTAGTGACTTTTTACATGGACTGGCTATTGCCTGAAATAGTTGATTCACGACGAGCGCGCGGTATGCCACTAAGAGAAAAAGAAATTTCATTAGTATCAACTTTTGTGGATTCTTCTCTACCTAAGAGACAACGAATTTATAAAGAATTCCTAACATCTCCATATGACGATGATAAAGAAAATAACCCTTCTTGCAGCAGAAAGCTAAGTTTTGACGAATTTTAGTAATTAAATAATATTAAGTTTTGACGAATTTTAGTAATTATAATACTGAGTCGTGGAGTATTTTATAAAATATTCAAAATATATTTGATGGCTGGGAGAAGTCACGTGATGTCTCGCTAAAAACGGTACGGAACCCTAAAAATAAAAATGCTGTACCGAACTAACTACTTATACCTATTTAATAAAATCTTATCATGAAACTAGCTTTTATTTAGTTAGTTCCTTAAATCCCATACAAACTTTGATCTCCTATTCCCCTTTGGGGGTGGAATTTACAAAAACTGTGAATCACATATTTTTTTATTACAAGAGCCCAAATACCAAGTTTCATGAATATATTTATAGTGCCCAAAAAAATTCGAATATATCTTCAATGTTACAGAATTAGACCTGTTACAATTTTATTAATAATAAAAAAAAGAAAACTTTTAGAAAAAAAAATGGTTTGGTAAAGGATGGAACCTGTAACTGAATTAGTGATGGTCATTTTCCCCATTACCTAGCTGACTGAGCCAAACGTCTGATTACTTAGCTAACGAAAATAACTTACATAATTATATGTAACCTACAGTTTTGTTAGTCGGACTCTACCGAGTGTACGAGTGCCTCATCGCTTCCCGATTAGAACAGCGGGCTGCAGCGCTCGTTTCGTACGCGGCCTCGCAGTGGGCGGGGACTCCTACCCCGTAACCCTTCTGCTTCACCCCCTCAAATACCTAAAAGTCATCTAGTCCCCGCGCCTTAATCTCGTGAGGCTCGAAATGCCTATAATAATAATAATTGAGTATTGGGTTTTTCTGATTAGAAATTCTCAGTACTAGCCCGGAGTTAGGAAGTTGGCGGTGTTTCACCCCCGTGCCTCGGAGAGCACGTTAAGCCGTCGGTCCCGGTTATTATCACTAACATGATATAAGCCGTTAAAGCCCGCCAACCCGCATTGGAGCAGCGTGGTGGGTCTAAGCTCTAATTCCCACTCTCCGATGAGAATGAATGAAGTCAGATAATTTTGTGGGACTATAGTAAGCGTCGTGGGTAAACAAAGTGAGCTACAAATGTCCCCAGTTTGAGTGCTTTTTCCCGTATCGACCGTGGGTTTATGGCACCGGACAGTCTCTATATTCCCTTTGGAACTACCCAAAAAGCAAATACCCATTCGATGGGGAGGAGACAACTGTAAAGTATACTCTGCCAATAAACCTGACCACCGTGTCTGTAAATAAAATAGGTAGAAAAAGAAGTAGTTTTTTCACCCGGTGGGAGGCTTCGGCCGTGGCTAGTTACTACCATACCGACAAAGACATGCCGCCCAAGCGATTAAGCGTTAAGGTACGATGCCGTGTAGAAACCGAATATGGGTTTTATAACTGCCATACCCCTAACTAGTTAGCCCGCTACCATCTTAGGCTGCATCATAACTTACCATCAGGTGAGGGCAAGGGCTAACTTGTAGTGGAATAAAAAAAAGTGTGTGTGTGCGACCAATTCACACACGGCAGAAGTGAAACATCAGAAAAGTAGCCTACGAGAGCATGAGATCGAATACAAGTAATAGAGTACAAGTTATATGTATCTCATAAATATATTTGTACTCTATCTCATTCTCTCGTAGGCCTTATCCTATTATGAATAAGTTTGTCTCTTTATGGTGTCGCTTTTTCTTTTCATCGAATTTTCAAATAATAACAATTCTAAAGAAGTTTCACTTCAAAAAACTTGTTCTATTGAAAGTTATAGCGCCTTTTAGTCGTGTTGCTTTTCGAGCGGTTTTACGACAGTTTGGCTGCGAAACGGCGAAAAACTGCGCTCTGCTTTGAATTTACTTCATTTGCATATTTTCGGAGTCAATGAGCCTACTATGGCTTAATGGAGAAGCCATGTTTTGACCGCGTTTTGGAGTTTCTATACTAAATGAAAGAATTTACTCGTTTGGCACTTTGATAATATATATGTTTGGTATAGATACTATGGGCAGATAATTCTAATACTCCATGGTCGAAATTTTGACACGGGCAATTTGACAACTAGTCAAATAAATTATTATAAATAGATGATCTCCCAAAAGACGTAATATCCACTTCCCCTGTTAGTTTTATGTTTATTTTAAATGATCGATTCAAGTAGTTAAAAATTTAGTATTTCATACAAAAAACACGCGTTTTGACGTTTGCAAAAAGTTGCTGATTTGACTAGTTGTCAAATACTCAATTACATATATAAGAAAAGTGTTTCTCATTACAATGTTAACTACAATGTCATATCAAACTCCTCATTATAAAATTCATATTGAGTTGTTAACAATCAAGAACATATTACTGAATCTGCAAAAGAAAATTGAAATAAAAAACGCATTATATTTATTTCATGCAGGTCTACTCAGAATCTACCATCGGCTTGCAGCAGATTCTACTGAAAAAAGCCTACAAGCAACTGTACAGATCACGAATGTACCTACCCTACTTATTGAAATAAAACTTATTATACGACTGCCTGAAAAAATGAGTATATTGTTTTCAGGGTTCATGTATGTATGTATGTATGTACGTGAGTTTGTATATTCCACCATAACTTCTATACGCCTGAACCGATTTTGATAAATGAGGTATAGTTAGAATCCCTAGTTTATTCCAGGTGACATAGGCTAGTAAAATATAAAAAAAATTGATGAATGGTCTCGCATTAAACACTGAATTTGAAAAAAAAAAAACGAAAATAAGATTAACTATATAATCATCATCTAGAAAATTATGAGTAGTTTCCAAAAATACATAACACTATAGTTCAATATCCAGTGATTAGTACTTACTTACTCTCTTACGCTCTTGTATATTTTTGGCTAAACCGATAGCTCATATCGTAAATCTCTCTATAGAACAAGGCATATTCCCAGACAGACTAAAGCTATCAATCATAAAACCTTTGTATAGAAAAGGAAAGAAAGACGACGCAAATAACTATAGACCAATCGCCTTAATTCCGGTTCTATCAAAAATCTTTGAAAAGGTTATATACAAAAGAGTTTATGACTATGCTGAACATGTTAACATATTTACTAACGCACAGCATGGGTTTAGACAAAAGAGATCTACCATAACGGCTATGTTTGAGCTAGTCAAGATTGTGTTAGAGTCAGTTGATAAAGGAAGACCCGTAACTGCTCTATTTTTTGATATGTCCAAGGCATTTGATCTTGTCAATCATGAAAAGTTATTAAACAAGTTAGAACATTACGGAATTCGCGGAGAAATACACCAATGGATTAAATCATATCTAGACAATAGAAGACAAAAAACAATAATTCAGAATCAGAATGGTGAAAACATCACTGCGTATGCATCTGAGTATGAAAGTAATAATTACGGTATGCCTCAGGGTAGCATTTTTGGTCCACTTCTATTTTTTTTTGATATATAATCAACGACCTCTCAAGAAACATATCACACCCATCTATACTCTTTGCTGATGATACCACTATAATTGTTCCATGTGAAAACACGCAGACACATGTGTATGACGTAAACAAATCATTGTCAGAAACGATTAATTGGTTAGGGAATAATAACTTAAGCGTAAACATAAGTAAAACTAAATGTATGCAATTTAAAATTAAAAGAGGACTTAGTAAGACATTGGATATAAACTATAATAATGAATCAATTGACATTGTACATAATGCAAAATTTTTAGGTATTAACTTTGACGAACATTGTGACTGGAAAAAACATATAGAGGACATTTGTAATAAACTAAATAAATTTGTGTACCCTTTGCGTCGCTTAAGACGTACATTTTCTCTAGAAGCAGCATTAGTAGCATACCATGGCTACGTCATGTCTGTAATGCGCTATGGAATTATAATATGGGGAAACTCTACTGATTTACAAAAACTTTTTGTGATTAAAAAAAAGTGCATAAGGAGCATATATTTAACAGGGCCAATTGATTCATGTAGACCTTTATTTAAAACGCACAAGCTTCTCACCCTGCCATGTCTGTATATATATATGAATGAAATAGCTGCTTTTGTACATCGGCACATGGAGTATTTCAAGACCTCCTCACAACTAAATAATTATAATTTAACAAGAAACAAAAATCGACTATGCACTACAAGCTATAATTTACAACAAACGTGTAAATCTCCGCATGCTATGTGTGTTAAAATTTGTAACAAACTAGATAACAACATAAAAAATCAAAATACAAGTAGCTTTAAAAGAAATCTCTTTTGTTGGTTGTGTGACAAGTCTTTTTATTCTTTATCTGATTTTTTTAACAATTAATTGACATATTATTTATTTAAATTGATATAATATGACTGTATATGTGAATTTTATTTTAATATGGACATTCTTTTCCTTTCTTTTTCTGTAATCATGATCATGTGTTCAGATTTCATAATCTCATTAGAATGATTTTAGATATAATACTATTCCTAATGAGTACTTACATTAAATATTTGCATGCTAATTTATAGTAGAATATGAAGAACGCCTTAAATTTGTAACATCTGTACATACTCATATTCAGCAAATAAATTTCATTTCATTTTCATTTCCGTTTCATTTTCATTTCATTTTCATGTGAATAAGATTCTAATTTAGCTAGATTAATTTAGATTAACTTTTTAGTCCGTTTTTTGGCAGGGCAGTTATAGTAGGGTATTTTTTTATTGCTTTAATTATGACTTGTTTTTTTTATAATTGTAAGTCTACAACTTAGTGGTAGGACTGGGTTAGACAGTAATGTAGTTCTGGGGCAATACTGCCATCGCTTAAAGCTAATTTGTTTCGTTATTGTTGACTTTCGTGTTTTAGAATAATTTTAATCCTTATTTTAGGAACGTCAAAGTATAATACGTGACATCAGACTGTCATTATGAATCTATGAGTATATTGCTGTATTGCTCTAAGCATTTGCAGTATGGCCCCTGAAGATTCTGAAAGACTCACAGACACACAAATGTTAACTAGAAATCTTTTCATGTGCTGCTCGTTTATTTTAATATTTTTGAAGTGTCGTTATTAAAACTCGTCTAAAGCTTTAATTTTAGTTCGTTAGCTTGTTGAGGTTCACGCATAAGACACGTTAGCACATAAACACTTCAGTCACATAAAAGCATTATAGCTATAAGCTATTAATGCTTTAATACGACTACCATAAACTCGGCTTTATTCGACTCCATTAATATTACATTAAATCACTTCTATTATTAAGGCTCAAAGGTAATCCTATGTCATAATATAATATTAATAATAATAATGAATAACCCTACCGCTACCAAGCCCACAATTATGTCCCAATATATCATAGAGACTAATTTTTAACCCGTGCTTGCCGTAATAATTCTATCCTAAGCTATTAATATGGCCATATTTTCGTGTGGGTGACATATTTTTATTAGGGCATGCATCGTTCAAACCAGAAGTAAGGTCACCATCTTTTTACTTTTTATAGTATATTCCACCGCTAGCTTTTCGGAGATATATGTTTTAAGAAATTAAATATTAATAAATAATAAATAAATAATACGACGATTAGTATATGTGTGTGTGTGTGTGTGTGTGTGTGTGTGTGTGAGTGTGTGTGTTATAAAGTGTTTTTACTTACTTACTCCGTATAAAATACAACGGTTTGGGATTAGCATTGATGGGTCAGTGAATGAGTGAGTCAAGTTTTTTCTTTTTATTGTATGAGAATTGAGTATTATAATATAACAATATTTCCATAATCCTTTATTTCCTGAGACCTCGTTCTTATTTTCGAAAATCAACATGGTACCCCTACAAGAATCGTAAATACTCCGGGACAAGAAAAGTGTACACTTAAAATGTTATGAATAATGTAATCTAGTTTGGAAGTTGAATAGAAATTCTCTTTTTGTCGTAAATGTTGTTTGTGAGTTACACTTGCCTTCAGAATATTTTATGAACACAAAGGGAATTTAATATTTTCTTTGTTAAAGGGTTAAAGAAAGAAAGTATAAGGAGTCTGCCAAGTACCAAGTAAAAGTTGAGGGTAAATTTTTAAATACTGGAAATATTAACGTATACTCGAGGCTAAACAAATAAAAAGAAAAATTGTAGTACATTTGAACACCCAAACTTCTTTTTTTATTTTCGTGCTCGCACCCTCAGCTTTCACTAGACAGAATTTCCTGCTACTTTTTCTGGGTAAGAACGGCATTCCGAACCAGTGATAGACTCACTCGACGATTCAAAAGCACTTTAAAAGTTTATTTGAATAAATAAACATTATTTATTTATTACTAGTGGGCCCGGCAGACGTTGTCCTGCCCTATCTTCCTCGCAATTTTTTCATATTTTCTCACCGTTTAAACCTTTCCTGGACTACGAAAAACATTTCAAAACAAAAATCAGCTAAATCGGCCCAGCCGTTCTCGAGTTTTAGCGAGACAAACGAACAGCAATTGATTTTTATATATATATAAGATAAGATAAGATAAGATTATTAAAGGTATGTATCTGCCAATCTGTACTTGACCAGCGTGGTCTATCGCCTTAGCCTTCTAATTTCATTTTGAAATTTTATTCTTATTTTCATTTTATTTTTTATTTTATAAATTCTTTATTAAAATAAATATGTATAATACATTCAACATTGTATTTATAATACAGTGTGAAGAAACACATATACAATCACTTAAAGGCTAAGCAGGCACCTATTAAAATTTTCTACATAAAATAATATAAAGATAACTGATATTTTGATTATTTTGAATATTTTATATTATTTTGAATGATATTGCTTTAGTATTGCTTTTTAAGTGCTGGCAATATGGCCCAAGTACCTACCACATTTCTATTTAAATACAAACGGGTATCCATTACGTGTCCCTGAGGTGTACTCGCTTCTCTCAGTGGGATAATTACTTCGAGTATAATTAGTACAAAGAAATGCCTTAACGAACGACGCGTGCTGCTGTTTCTGTCAAAGATTAATCTTTGGGGCTCGGTTGATATTCATTTTGATGATACTTCGAGTGTAATTTATAAGTAACAAATTATACGTTCTTGAAATAATCCGTACTAATATTATAAATGCGAAAGTGTATCTGTCTGTCTGTCTGCTACGCTTTCACGGCTCATCCGTTCAACGGATTTTGATGAAATTCGAGGTAGGTTGTATCCCGGGGAAGGACATAGGCTACTTTTTATACTGGAAAATTTAGAACTTGAATTTAGAACTTAAATTTGGAACCAAAAAACTACAACCCACGCGGACGAAGTCGCGGGTATCTTGTTTGTAAATATGGCAATGATACGGTAATTTTCTGCGGTTTGAGCTTTACGTGGGCTGTTTAAGAAGTTTTTATTAAAGCCAAAAGGATTTAGTAGGTATATGAGATTTAATTTAAGTAAAAATACCTCCCGCTCCCCATTTATAAAGTAGAAGCCTAGGACCTTCCATCCTTCATCTCTATACCATTTCTTCAAAATTGGTTGAAAATATGGGCCGTTAAAGCCTAGAAGACAGACAGACAGACACACTTTTGCATAATTTATAATATTAGTATGGAGCTTGCGGAAAGTCACAAAACAATCTCCTGAATTCATCAACATCAAGTCTTACTTAAACTTACTTCCAATACTAAACTCGCCGGCATATTTAGCGGAACATAAAAAAAAGGTTTGATATCAGTATCATATAAGGTTGCTGGCTGGTTTATACGTCATTTAATTTAAAAAGAAATATTTTCAAATTAAGAAAACAACTGAACATCACATTTTATGCAATTGTTTTAATTTTATTCAAATACACCTTATCTGGAGCGAACTTCGAGTATTTCTTCCTTCTGAGTTTGATTTAAAATTTCATTGAAATACTGTTTTTTGTTAGTTTTTTTTAATCGCGTATCTTTCTGGAGTTGATGACTGAATTATGCCTGACTTAGCCCCAACGGAGATTGCCAGGGCACTCGAAATGCGAAGAAATGGTCAAACCTACAGAGTGATATCCAGAGATCTTCGTCGACCAGTTTCAACGATCCATCGCAGTATCCAACGGTTCAGGGAGACCGGTACTTATGTGAGAAGAGCAGGACAAGGCAGAAAAAGACGCACTTCGAGTAGGGATGATCGTTTCATTCGGCTTCGTGTACGTAGGAACCCCCCAAGCCCGACATGAGTTAGAAGCAGTGCGGGGTGTAACCATAAGTGAGCGTACGGTACGAAGAAGGCTCGAAGAAGCTGGTTTGGGTTCATTTGTCCCCGCCAAGGCTCCAAGGCTCGAGGTAAATCATCGTAGAAACAGGTTAACTTTTGCTCAGGAACATCGACTTTGGAACGCGGACCAATGGAGTAAGGTATTGTTTAGTGATGAGTGCAGAATTCTCTTAAATCAAATTGACGGCAGGCAAAGAATATACAGACGCAAAGGAGAACGATACATTCAGATAAATGTTGAAACTACAGTTGCATGCGGTGGTGGATCAATAATGGTTTGGGCGGGCATTTGTTTGGGAGTTCGCACAGACTTGGTAGTGATTGACAGAGGGAGTCTGACTGCAGACCGCTATATCAGAGAAGTTTTAGAAGAAAATGTCGTACCGTTTGCCCCATATATCGGTGAAGATTTTGTTTTTATGCAGGATAATGCTCGGCCGCATACCGCTCGGGTAACTCAAGCTTATCTTAATGATATGAATATCACTGTTATGTAGTGGCCGGCGAGATCACCGGATATGAACCCAATAGAGCACGTTTGGGACTTGCTGAAAAGAAAAGTTAAGTCCAGAATTCCAGCTCCTGTCAACGTGGGAGAACTGCGAATCGCCGTAGTTGAGGAATGGCGGAGACTATCCCAGGAGACCATCGATAACATCATTCTCAGTATGCCTAGACGGGTAGAAACTTTAATAAGAGCACGTGGAGGAAATACGCGATATTAATCACCTATTTTTCTAATTTAATTAATTGTTATTGTAATATTAAATTTCACTTTTCCCGGTTACATGAAAAGTTCAAAAATGTACCATTTTTCACAAATAACCTTTACTCGCAAAATCTGTTCTTAATGTGATCTCATTTTAAGTAAAACAAATGAAACTTTAAATAACAAAAGAAGTGTAGTAAGTAGATTTTAAAATAAAACCATATTTTTTTAATTATGGACCTTTTTTTTATGTTCCGCTAAATATGCCGGCGAGTTTAGTTACTTTGTGGGCAACTGAATGCAAAGCTACTATGTTATGCAAAGTTTTTAATTAATTTTGTTTTGAAAAGTTGCTACTAACATAATTTAACTGTTTTAAATATTAGCCCATGCATATTCTGTAAATAATTGCATTCCAGCGCATTGCTGGAGCGAGTCAGATCCAAGCTTTTTTGGGTTGAGTACCTAAAAAGTTTGCAACACTTATGGTGCGACTATGTTTGTTCGGCCAATTTTTTTATCATAAAACGATCTTATTACGAATACGCACAATTCATCTTACGCTAACTTGTGGGCTGCTAATCTAGCGGCACGCTATGATGGCCGGTTTGACACATTACAATAGTGATGTGGAATGTCAATTTATTCTCGAACAAAAAACAATTAAGTTTTGTTTTTGTACCTGATTAAATAGGTTTAATAAAACAAAAATGTATATGTTTATTTAATTTATTTGAACGAACTGAATATTTGAACGAAAATGAATATACATACTTTATATGCACACAAGAAACATATGAATACAAAAGATACCAAAAAAGGTGCCACAAAAGGCCATAATTAATCAGATTCGTCCATACTACTATTTTCACTGTCGTCACTGCTATCATCACATACATTAATAATTATATGTAAGTAGATGCTGCTGTGTCATCGTTCCAAGAACGGCCTACAGTATGGTTAGCATTAAGCCATGTTTCATCCAAGAACACAACATTTTGCCAATTTTTGATTTATTTCACTTGCCGTAAAATCCAATGAATAGTAGCCGTAAACATGTCTTCGGATAGCATCGGCAACACTTGTATAAAACTACATTCGATAAAATTTATGAATCTCTGCACATCACTATCGTCAATAAAGTAATACAATTATTTCCTTCAAAGTCGTTATCAATTAATACGGAACTTCATGAGAAACTACATTCGATAAAATTTATGAATCTCTGCACATCACTATCGTCAATAAAGTAATACAATTATTTCCTTCAAAGTCGTTATCAATTAATACGGAACTTCATGAGCGGACAAACGTCAAACCGGCCATCATAGCGTGCCGCTAGTTTAGGTGCTAAAGCTGCTAAAGCAAATGGTATGCAGTTTTCTCAAGAAGGTAGGAGATACAAAACTAAAATCAATACTCAATCGCAGGGCAAACCATAACTCTGGTTTAAATCCACCCAGACAGCAGTTAATCAACTTAACGCTATATTGGCGTTAACGTGCGCTTCCGCCCGCAGACCATTCGTCCTGGACGGGATATCGATGGCCAGACTTAGCTCACTGATTTTGGCCGTCTGTAAAAATGGCTACTGGACTTAATGTGTATTCTCACGAGCTTTTATTAAGTTTCACGGGGATTGCATTGATTAATTTTGTGTTTAATACTCAACACTGCACGATTTTTGATTACTCGATTGCCACTGTTAGTGTCAGAGGCCCAATTGCCTAAGCCAATCGTATTCATTTGACAGTTCATAACGTATAACTCGAACTTTTTAAGGAGTACATACAAGCGTTTTGACGTGCAAGCATCTATGACTTCCTTATACAGGTCGAATTATAAGTTTGACAGACGATTACGATTTCCTTACATAATCGGGGGCAGATTTGTTCTCAGAACGCATTGTCTTTTGACACTGGTGCTTTTGATGGGTTTTTTTTTTTATTAATCTATACATCTAATCTGCAAATTTAGAAACGAAAATCAATACGCATTCGCTGGACCAGCCATAACTCTGGTTGAAATCCTCCCAGACAGCAGTAAATCAAGTTAACGCTATATTGGCGTTAACGTGCGCTTCCGTCCGCAGACCATTCGTCCTGGACGGGATATCGATGGCCGGACTTAGCTCACTGATTTTGGCCGTCTGTAAAAATGGCCATCAGACTGAATGGCTGCTCTCACAAGCTTTTATTAATTTTCATGGGAACTGCATTGATAAATTGGCTGTAATTACTCAACACGGTGTACAATTTTTAAACGCAGAAACCAGTGTCCTTCGCGTTCAATGTTAGACGAGTTTTCAGATATGACAGGTACCGTCTCCATCAGACCACCATGATGGGTAAAATTGGAAAGACAAACGTTGGTAAAATTGGATAGTCGTTGCGTAGAAACCTCCGGCAGAGGACCAGGACAGCCATAAGTAAGTAAGTAAAAAGACTTCATTACACACAAACAAATAACAAAACAGAGGTACAGCAATCGTGACAGAATTTACAACTTGTTACGGTGTGAAGGCGGCCTTATCACTATCTCATACATAATTTTACCGTTTTTTTTTGGCGGGGGGTATGACATTATTACGAGATGACGGTCAACTTACAATATCTAAAAGAAACACGAACATTATAGCGCTGAGCGTTTCATGTCGCTTTTCTCAGTAGTCTGCTTTCCGTTAGTAGAGTGAAAACAAGACGTAAGAGAAAACCTGTATATTTATAAAATTATATGTTATTCTCTTAAGCATATGAGATCAACTAATTGAGTATTAAAAGGTATACTTTGACGTTTGCAGCTGGTTCCAGTCAATTTACAAAAATAAAGATTCGGGATACCTTCTCGTAACTTCGAGTTTCTTTCACGTATGATGTGTAGTAAACTAGTTAATAAATTAATTATCTCAAACTTTAACTTTTAAGTGGCCCATAAAACCGATATAAAGAGGTTAAATTAGGCAACGTATGACCCAATAACTTCATTAGATAGCTTCGTAAACACAAACATATTAATATAATAATGTAATATGTTACCAAACCAGACACGGTTATCTCATTTCGGATGCAAATGTTTATTTTGATTTAATTGAACATAGATTCAGCTGTTTAGGTATTTTCATGAAAGTTGTGGAAATAATTATTACACTAGATGATGCCCGCGACTTCGTCCGCGTGGATTACGATTTTTTAATTCCCGTGGGAACTTTTTAATTTTCCGGGATAAAAAGTAGCCCATGTCCTTCTCCGGGATAAAATCTACCCCTGTACCAAATTACATCAAAATCCGTTGATCGGATGAGCCGTGAAATTATAGACAAACAGACACACTTTCGCATTTATAATACTAGTAAATATGGTTTAGTATGGATTTTACTAGAATGTTCCACCCAAAACTAGAGACATCCTCACTTTACCTAATAAAATTTTGGTTATAAATGACGTCCAGGTAGAATAGGTAGAATAGGTAATTGATTTTGGATTTGGTTGATAAGTAGTAAAGCACACTGCATGTTTTTAAATTAAACAACATAAGTCAAGAACGAAGGCGCTTCAAAATGATAGGTATCTGTTTAAAAATCAAACTATACTATCATTATAAATGCGAAAGTTTGGATGAATGTTTGCAACTCACTTGTTTGAACTCTTTAATTTTCCGGGATAAAAAGTAGCCTCTGTGTTATTCCAGACAGACAGATAATCTATCTCTGGGCCAAATTTCATCCAGATCCGTTCAGCCGTTCTGGCGTGATTGAGTAACAAACATCCATCCCTCGATCCAAAATTTCGCATTTATAATATTAGTATAGATTACTTTATGGAAATTGTAAATGATTTTTCAAAGAGCAACCACCGAGTTTCTCGCTGGTTCTTCTCGGTAGGAATGGCATTCCGAACCAGTGGTAGATTCCCTCGAGGATTCGAAAGCACTTTTAATAAGTTTATTTGAATAAAAAAGTATGAGTTATAGTTTGAGTATGGATTTATATTCATTTCCTTTGCGTACACGTGTCAATATCAATATATTTGGGAACATAATCCGGCGTATCGCGGTCCCGCTCAATGTGTGTTTAAATCGAAGGGCAAACATTTTTCCTAAACGATATAAAGTTCAATAGCCGATAGGTAAATACGCCTACTTTACATAATATTATATGGGTTGAATCAACTCATATGATATAAGGCGACGACGACTGTGTAGTTTTGTAAGTGGGACTTCTTCTTCAGTTCTTTTCTGTAACAAAATTCCACAACCTATTTTAAACTTGCCTATACACAAATTTAAGAAATCCATTAAAAGTATGCTCTTGAAAAAAGCTTATTATACTGTTGAAGATTATGTAAATGATAGAGGAGCATGGATTTGATCACTCCAGCAATGCTAAGGACAGCGGTTATTTATGTATATGTCACCGTAAGATTGTAAAACCCGTTAGATTATAACCTAACTCGCGAAATTGTAAACTGTCGAAAGATTGTAAACTGTTCAATGTTCTGAGTGTCAGTTTTAAAATATTCATTGTATTTACGTTTTCTTGTCTCTTTCTTGTATGTTAGGTTAGGGTTCGACATAAATAATCAAGTAGGTTCACTTAGCTTTTATCGGGTTTAAATACCTATCAGATTACAATCTACCGGAAAATAATGCGTTAAATTGTAATCTTTCGACAGTTTGCAATTACGCGAGTTAGATTATAAACTAACGGTTTTTACAATCTTACGGTGACATATACATTGATATAATAATTGTAAATGAAATATTTATTTAAAAAGAGCAACCACCGAGTTTCTTGCTGGTTCTTCTCGGTAGGAATGTCGACGATTCAAAAGTACTTATAAAAGTTTATTTGAATAAAAAACATTTGAATTTGAATTTGTTCGCAGTTCCGGGTTGTCCCGGGTTCGATCCTCGGCGGGGTCAATTGGGGAATTTATAATTTCTGAGATTTCTCTGGTCTGGTTCGGTGGGAGGATTCGGCTGTGGCTACTTACCACCTTACCGGTAAAGGCGTACCGCTAAGCGATTTAGCGTTCCAGTACGATGTCGTGTAGAAACCGATTAGGGGTTTAATATAACTGCCGTTTCCCTAACAGGTTATCCCGCTACTCATACTATACTAAATCATACTAGATGATGATGATGCAAAAATTAAGCGGATGGCTCAAAAAGAAGTAGCAGGTAACAGACAGACAAACATTTTCGCCTCTATAATAATTAAATTAAATGATGTATTTATTATGCCTCAAGTATTCTTTCATTCACTCTTTAAAATCAGATCATTGAATGAGATATACAATATCTCTCTAATTGTTTCTAAATGACCACGCAAGGAAAGGAGGGAAAAAGAGGAAAATCTCCATAGCGCTGGGAGTGCCGCTAATGTACCGATCACGATGTAACGTTGCGCTGGGGATAGAGGGCTCGTGGAGGGATGACCCTCACCGAAACCTCCCGCTCTCTATTGTGGTACAAGTGAAAAAAACAACCAATTTATTTTTGATAAACTAAACATAGTGGAATGGAATATGGAATAATGGAATATGGAATGGAAAATGGAATATGGAATGGAATATGGAATATGGAATAATATTATAAATGCGAAAGTTTGGATGGATGTATGGATGCCTGGATGTCTGGATGTATGGATGTTTGTTACTCAATCACGCCCCAACGGCTGAACGGATCTGGCTGAAATTTGGCACAGAGATAGATTATAATCTGGAATAGCACAAAGGCTACTTTTATCCCGGAAAATTAAGGAGTTCCCGCGGGAAACAAAAACCTCAAACCACGCAGCATTAGTCGCGGGCATTCGCTAGTAGTGGAATATAGGTAAGTTATTATTGTTTTTAGGTTAGGTATATTCATTTCGTTGGAAGTGACGTCTCCCGGGCAAATGCAAGTTTGGTACTAAGAGGGCTGAGCTGTACACCCATTCTGGGTGGTGTCACAGATATACATATATCTACTAATAAGTAGAAGCACTCGTTAACCATTATACTATATATATTTTAATATACAACTGCCTGAAAAAAGAAGTATATTGTTTTCAGGGTTCATGTATGTATGTATGTATGTATGTGAGTTTGTATATTCCACCATAACTTCTATAAGCCTTAACCGATTTTGATAAATGAGGTATCGTTAGAATTCCTAGCTTATTCCGGGTGACATAGGCTAGTAAAATAAAAATAAAAATTTACGGTCCCGCATTAAAGATTAAAGTTGAAAAAAAATATTCGAAAATAAGATTAACTATTCTAGAAAATGATGAGTAGATTCCAAAAATATATAACACTATAGTTTAATCCAGTGATTCACAAAAAAATATCATTTAATAAAAATGTGAATAAGATACTAATTAAACTATATTAATTTAGATTTTTAACTTTTTAGTTCGTTTTTTGCCAGGGCAGTCGTGTTTTTTAATTTTTTAAATTATGACTTGTTTATTTTTCATACTTTTTTAGCAATTTACACACAAAAACCGTACAGCCATTGTTGACATTATGCACCGATCTCGCGCCAATAGATGGACCATAGATAGATCTGTCAATGTCAGTCTAACAATACTATTAGCGATTAAGCCTTCCAGTACTTCCAGACTTAGCTAAGATGATTTGTAAAATGGTCATAATGAAAAAAAAAACCGGCTGAGTGTGTTGTGGGCTCTTCAAAGACCAGAGCGCGTTTGGAATCCTCGTAGCTTTAGTTTTAAGATACCGTTACTGATTATCACAATTATATTTCAGAAATAACTGGACGTCAATATGTGTAGTGTACCTACCTAAATTGAATAAACATTATTTGAATTTGAATTTATTAGGAGTATGGGTGTAATATAACTGCCATGCCCCTAATAGGTTAGCCCGCTACCATCTTAGACTGCATCATCACTTACCATCAGGTGAGATCGCAGTCAAGGGCCAACTTTAAGTGGAATTGAAAAAAGTCTCAAACGTCTACAATAGTACCATTCCTGCGTGTATTACTTATTTATGACAGTTTTGCGTTTTACCAAACTTTAAATGTGAATCCAAATATAATTAATTCCTCTACAAAAAAATTGGCTCAAGTAAAATTTTCAAGTAACTTAGAATGTAATTTTTCAGCTTAGTGATAAATTACTTGTTAATTTGAAGTAACACTTTGACGAAGTTACGGGAAGGTACTCATAGACAGATGGACAGACAGACAGACAAATCCTTCTGTCATTCGATCGCTATGACTTACTAATTTCGAAATATGGAAAAACATATTTTGACCGAAACAGGTTGAATTTTTTACTTCAGATTAGATGATGCCCGCGACTTTGTCCGCGTAGATTAAGTTTTATTACATCCGCGGGAACTCCTAAATTTTCCGAGATAAATAGTAGCATATGTCCTTCCCCGGGATGCAACCAAACCATGTTCTTGTCATCAAAATCGGTTGAAAAGATGAGCCGTACAAGCGTAGCACACAGACAGACACACTTTCGCATTTATAATATTAAAGTATGGATATTGAATAGAAGCAGGCGTTACTTTGCGGAAGTCCATGATAGTGAATGAACTAGAAGTTTAATTCGCTATAATCCGCTACAGTAGACAAATCTGTGTGGTACAGTGCGTGTCTTTCACCTGCAACATGCGACACCCACCACCCAGCAATTCGCACAGGCACAACACCACACCACACAAATCAAAAAACAAATCCTCAATTTGTTTTTTGATTTGTGTGTTGTCTTTGGGAGCAATTAGAAATGATTAAACACAATAATATAGGATTTGAGTTGCTAAATGAACAAATAAACGTATCAAATTCACCTTTACTCAATTTATACAGTAATAGGGGAGGGGGCGGAGCTTCAGTATGAGCCATGCAAAAAAAGGTATATAAGCTGGAACTTGCGATACGATAGTCACTTCACAATCGTGCTTTGTCGAGTCAACATCTCCTGAAGATGCTCCGGTGTCGGAGTGAAACGTACGTTGAGAGTGATTTGGAGGATTTGTGTGGTGTGGTGTTGTGCCTGTGCGAATTGCTGGGTGGTGGGTGTCGCATGTTGCAGGTGAAAGACACGCACTGTACCACACAGATTTGTCTACTGTAGCGGATTATAGCGAATTAAAAGTATGGATATCGCTTGGCTCTTATAACTTGCTCCTAGCGAGGTTTCAGTTGGAAATAAAACGTCCAGGGCATTAAACTTCAAAAGTGCACACCTGTTTTGGGGACACGCGATCCAGCGGCGCTGAGGCGTGGGGCCAACGTTACGGACTATTGGGGTGACGTCACAGAACTAAGAATACGTATAGAAGTGTTACAGCGGCGATACCGGCGGTTCTTCCGTAGGGGTAGTAGTTGTTAAAGTACGGCAGTGGGGAGCCATCTTGCCGAAACGTACACACTAAAAGCCGTTGTGTTAAAGTTCCTGAATAGCTCGAGAGGTCCGGGATACCGTACGCAAACGAACTGTGTAGGAAACTCGAATGACAATCGTTCGTGGACGGAGCACTATATACATTGAGGAATATCACTCGTTTCTGCGATTGAAATTACAGGTAGCGACATCTATCGGTGGCTGCACTGAATTACTTTCTTATAGCCTTTATTTTCTACTGGAAGGTCCCCACAACTTCGTCCGCGTTAATTTTAACCGCGAATTAAGGTTTTTTGATAGCCACACCTGTTTTGGGGACACGCGGTGCAGCGGCGCTGAGGCTTGGGGACCAACGTTACGGACCATTGGGGTGACGTCACAGAACTAAGAATACGTATAGAAGTGTTACAACGGCGATAGCCTAGCGGTTTACTGTCGTAGGGTAGTAGTTAAACCATAAATAAATAAAAATAAAAAAGCCTTTATTTTTTACCTGATGGTCCCCGACACTTCGCCGAGTTTAAATTGTAATTTAGGTTTTAATTTTAACCGCGAATTAAGTTTTTGTGATAGCCTATGTCCTTCCCTGGGATGTTACCTGCCTCTATACCAAATTCCATCAATCGGTTGAATAGATGGGCCGTGAAAGCGTAGCAGATAGACAGACACACTATCGCATTTATAATATTAAGTTACAATTTTCGAATTTTGTCGACGCATTTGTATAAAAGTCTAGCCCCACTACAGAGGCGCGGCACGTAGCGGCAAGAAGTCTCTGTACAAATATGTTACAGTGCATCTCCGCGTCTCGCGTCTAATTGCCTCGTTGGTCTAGTGGTTGGCATGTTCGACTGCGGCCGACGAGGTCCTGGGTTCGAGTCCCGGGTCGGGCCATACTTAAGTGTTGGGTTTTTCTGATAAGAAATTCTCAGTACTAGCCCGGAGTTAGGAAGTTGGCGGTGTTTCACCCCGTGCCTCGGAGAGCATGTTAAGCCGTCGGTCCCAGTTATTATCACTAATATAATAATAGTCGTTAAAGCTCGCCAACCCGCATTGGAGCAGCGTGATGGGTCTAAGCTCTAATTCCCTCTCTCCTATGAGAGTGGAGACCTGTGCTGTAATGGGCTGTAGTAGTAGTGGTGGCATCTCCGCGTTGCATTCCAGCTCTATACAACCTCATACAAAGAATACTATATTTTTGATGATTACTTGCCGCGCCGCGCCTTGTATTTGTAGTGGGGCTAGACCTTACCGCGACATACTTAAATTTACATTGATTTGGTTGCTATGTTCATTTGATGTTTTTTTTTTATGTATTAGTAAAACTCAAAACTAAACCAAAAGACAACAGATACCACTTCGGAAACTCATTGAAAAATCTTATTACCATGTAAAGGACTACTTAAACGACAAGGAAGCTTGGCAATAATTTGCTCTATGTTAGTTATATGTATATAGTTCCTTAGTTATGATGATTTGTGAGATGGTGATGATAAAAAAAAACCCAGCTGAGTATGTTGTGGGCTCTTCTCAGACCAGGGCGCGTTTGGAACCCTCGTAGCTTTAGTTTTAAGATATCGTAACCAATTATCACCATCATGTTTTAAAAGTAAGTAGTTTTTAACGTCAATAAGTGTACCTACAGTGTACCTATATTGAATAAATGATATTGAGTATTGAGTATTTCTATTATCGTACAACTCTGTGGGCAACATCAAACAAACACGCATAGAGTACAGTTGGTTTGATATTATTTATTCATGCGTTCGGATTACTTTTTCTATTTACAAAGATTCTCATCAAATATTTGATTTAATTTAAATTAAATCCTAAGTAAATATTTGATTTTGAAGTGGAGTACATGTCGGTTTGAACGTTAATTATATTTTTAAAAGATTTAAAATATTAAGGGACAGCAGGAGCTAATTAAGAATTTATAATTTATTGTCCGCGACTTCGTCCGCGTGGATTGAGGTTCTTTGGTTTCGCGGGAACTCTTTAATTTTCCGGGATAAAAAGAAGCCTATGTGCACACTATTATCTATCTTTGTGCCAAATTCCATTCAGATCCGTTCAGCCATTGTTTTAAATTATTGGACTTATCATGATGTTTTGTAAATAAGTACTTATTTAACTTTCTGTTACTTTTAAGATTATTTTGTTTTTCTTTTGTGAGATAGGGCTGCCATATCCAAAGAGATAAGAAGCCTCAAAAAATAAAGATTTAAAAAAAACCTATTGTGAGTAGTGACGGTACCGGAAACGAAGCCACCTGTGACAGATGAAAACCGCCTCTTTCCGCCTTGTTCCATGAAAATTGGGGTTGCTCAACCCTTCAAATTAGATATTAATTTAGTATCTCCCCTTGAGATGAGGGGAGCTGAATTAATCGCGCATATTTTCTTCAAAGCAGACGCCGTAGCAAAGTTTACGCAGCGCGCCCCTTGGTAGGGATTATGGTAATTTTATTTGCTAAGACTATTTCAATAGTTTGAAACAGGCGCACAAGTTTAGGTGATTCACTTCAACAAATAACAAAGGTTTGCGAAGTCTGTCAATACGGCGTGGTGGACTATGGCCTGAGCATGTCTTACCGAGGAGACCCGTGACTAAGGCTGAGATCTATAGAGAGTACTTTAACTTCGCTCAGACTTAGAGATGAAACGAGACGGACTTATGTGAGTAACATTTATATCTGTCTCATTTTAACCATGTCTTAAGTCTAAGCGAAGTCAAAGCTCGCTCTATAAATCTCACACAGGCTATTTCAATATGAAGGAAGTTAATAAATAATAATTAAAATATAAACCTTAAAATGAAGGGGTTAAAGATTAATTACGAATGTACTAGATTTATACTTAAGACCTTTCGTCTTAAGAAGAACGGTGTCGGTCTCGCGTTTCTACATTTTTGACCCCTACCCTGCTCAACGCGCCTAAAGAAGTTTTCACTTCAAAAACTATTATAAAATATTATTTTTACAAAAAATTCGCGCCATCAAAGTGATTGTTAATTGGGTATTTGACTACTAGTGAAATAAATTATTTTTTAGTTATTATTAAATAAAGGATCTCCCAAAAGTCGTAATATCCACGTCCCTTGCTAGTTTTATTTTGAATAACCATTTTAAACTATTGATTAAAGTAAAAAAAGTGCGTCGAATTTTGATGACGTCACAACTTAGAATTTCATACAAAATCCATACTAAGCACGCGTTTTGACGTTTGAAAAAAAGTTGCTGTTTTGACTAGTTGTCAAATACCCAATTGGCATGGTGCCCAAAACACTGGCGCTTAAAACTACCTATTGAATGGCAAGTCTAAGCCGTTGGGCTAATAATTTAAAAAATTAAAAAACACGACTGCTCTGCCAAAAAAAGAAATAAAAAGTTAAAAATCTAAATAAATCTAGTTAAATTGAATCTTATTAACATTTTTATTAAATGATTTTTTTTTGTGAATTACTGGATATTGAATTATAGTGTTATATATTTTTGTAATCTACTCATCATTTTCTAGATGATGATTATATAGTTAATCTTATTTACGAATTTTTTTTTCAACCATGACCATGGTCCCCCCATCAATTTATTTTTAAATTTTGCTAACTTATGTTACCCGGATTATGCTAGGGATTCTAACGATACCACATTTAAAATATCAGTTCAGGCGTATATAAGTTATGGTGGAATATACAAACTCACATACATACATACATAAACCCTGAAAAAAATATACTCCTTTTTTCAGGCAGTCGTATAAAAAACGCCAGTTCTTTGGTCACCTGAGACGGGGATCAGTTTTTGGGACACGACATTTATAAAAAAAATATCCATACTTTATTAATATTATAAATGCGAAAGTATGTCTGTCTGACTGCTACTCTTTCACGGCCCACCCGTGCAACCGATTTTGACGAAATTTGGTACAGTGATAGGCTGTATCCCGCGGAAGGACCTATTAATTTTTATACTGGAAATCTAGAGTTGCCGCGGGAATCGACAATCTAAATCCACGCGGACGAACTCGCGGGCATCATCTAACATTTTATAAATTTAAATTATTAATTTATTTTATCTATTCTAGACTTTGTATAATTAGTAAATCATATGTCGGCAATTTATACTCAGTGCGAACTCAAACGTTTCCCTTTTACTCGTTCCGCTTCAGACAAGGTCTAATTTCAAAGAACCAAAGTGCATATTATGTCACCGTAAGATAGCAAAAACCGTTAGATTGTAATCTAACTAGCGATATCGTAATCTGTCGACAGATTGTGAACCGTTCAATGTTCTGAGTGTCAATTTTTGAAATATCCATTATATTTACGTTTTCTTGTCTGTTTCTTGTAGGTTAGGTTAGGGTTCCGCATAAATAATCAGGTAGTGGCCGGCCGCATCGGGTTAATATACCCAAAAGATAACAATCTACTGAAAAATAATGCGTTACATTGTAATCTGTCGACAGTTTACAATTTCGCTAGTTAGATTACAATCTAATTTTATTACATGGCCATATCCATATATAATAAAATACCAGAGAGCATTCAAAAACAAAATACATATAACTTTAAATCAAACATGTTTAAATTATTATTAAATAAATGTTATAACACAGTTCATGAGTTCTTAATATAAGCAGGATAATATTAATTAAAATAACTAACATAATTTAATATTGACATCATATCAATATTAGATCTTGTGACATTTTGTAACCATTTCGTAATTCAGCTTTTGTTTACATATCAGGGATGTGATTTGTTCCTATTAACTATAATAAATGATGATTTGGAGTACTATGCTGTGTTTAAGTATTGTTTAATTTAAATAAGAATAATAAGTTGGAAATATTATTATGATGTAAGATGCTATAATAATTGCACGCCATACTTAGTACACTGTTTCCAAAAATATTGTAAGAGCTCTATACGTGTATTTTGCAATAAATAAATATCTTATCTTATCTAATGGTTTTTCTAATTTTACGGTGACACATATAAATCGAACGATCCAAGGTTTCCGTTTCCTCAAAACGCCGAATTACCTGAAACAAACAAAAGAAAAACAAGTATGAATGAAAAACTAATTCTGATGAATATAATATTATAAATGCGAAAGTTTGGATGGATGTATGCATGTATGGCCTCGTTGGTCTAGTGTTTTCTGACTAGAAATTCTCAGTGCCAGCCCGGAGCTAGGAAGTTGGCGGTGTATCACCCCCGTGCCTCAGAGAGCACGTTAAGCCGTCGGTCCCGGTTATCATAACTAACATGATAATAGTCGTTAAAGCCCGCCAACCCGCATTGCAGCAGCGTGGTGGGTCTAAGCTCTAATTCCCTCTCTCCTATGAGAGTGGAGGCCTGTGCCCAGCAGTGGGACGTTAATAAGCTGTAGTGGTGGATGCATGTATGGATGTGTAGATGGATGGTTGTTACTCAATCACGCCACAACGGCTGACCTGTATGAAAGGACTTGACCGGTGGAACTATGGCAGCTTGCCTAGGTGTCAAAAATCAATGTTCAGCAATGATTTCTTTATTATTGTAATTGTAATATTTCACTGTTTTCAGATAAAAAAGTTTCAGGAGTCTGAAGGCTCGGAAAACTGCGAAAATGAACAAAAAAGTTTCACCAAAAGACTGCTTTCCCACACTAGATGGCGCTATTTATTGTGTTGAGCGAGTCTAAAAAAATATTTTAAAGTATTATTTCTTTATTATTGTAATTGTTATATTTTATAGTTTTCAGATAAAAAAGTTTCAGGAGTCTGAAGGCTCTGAAAACTGAGAAAATAAATAAAAAAAGTTTCACCAAAAACTGCTTTCCCACACTAGATGGCGCTATGTATTGTGGTGAGTCTAGAAAATATTTTTAAGTATTACTCACTACCTTTGGTTAACAAGTTCAACTATTCGACCACAGATGGCACCATATGCAATGTGAAAGGGCGTTCCAGTTCGACTATTCGACCACAGATGGCGGCATATGCAATGTGAAAGGGCGTTCCTTTAAACGCAGTATTTCAAAATGCTTTGTTCGATCTATTAGTTTGAAACCAAAAAATAAAAATAATTATAAACAAAACATACATTTCCTTTTCATTACTATTTAATTGATCAAAAATAAATCATTCATAATATAATGACTAAGGTACTTATATGGTATTCATGTAGGGTTACAAGATTATTATTAGGCATGGATATAATGGAACGTCAAAATGGAGTAGTGCTTAAAGAGGAAAGCGGACGCTCAAGATTTAAACAATAAACGTACTGTTTTTTTTTGTCATTTGAACCCTGACCTTATTTGGAATAATAAATCCATAATAATTTCGTTTTCAATTTTTAAACCTTACTGTAAAAACGGAAATCCTGTGCATTGTCCCGAATCGGAGGGCAATTACTGGTCATGTCCTTTGGCACAGAGATAGATTATAGTCTTGTCTTTTATCCCGAAAAATATAAAAGTTCCGGCGGAAACCGAAAAACCTCCATCCACGCGGACGAAGTCGCGGACATTCGCTAGTTGTGAATATAAGGCCGCATTTACACTTGTAAGTGTAACTATTACTTGAGTACTCATGTTAGTAACTTACGAAATGTGAACATCGCTTGGCGACCAATAAAAACTTACACCGTAGCGTAGCAAAGATACTGAGACTAACTATCATATCCATATTTCATATCATCCTAATATTATAAATGAGAAAGTGTGTCTGTTTGTTGGTTTATTGGTTTGTCCTTCAATCACGCCGCAACTGAGCAACGGATCGACGTTATTTTTGCATCGGTATAGTTGAGGACCTGGAGAGTGACATATGGCTACTTTTTATCCCTCAAAATTAAGGAGTTCCCGCGGGAGTAACAAAAAACTTATTCCGCGGGCATCAGCTAGTATTATAAATGCGAAAGTGTGTCTGTCTGCTTAGCTTTCACGATCTATACAAATGATTCCGACGAAATTTAGTGTAGAGCTAGGGGGGAAGGACTTAGGCTACTGTTTGCACAATCAAGCAATTTCTGCGGGAGAAACTATAAAAACGTTTCTACGCGTACGAATTCACGGGCATCGGCTAGTCTAGGCAATAAAGCTAGTCGACCCCAACAATAATTCCTCAGGCGACGAAACTTTACAGTATGATAAAGTATCATGAGCTAAACGAATATTATAAATATCCAATAAAAAATCATAATGGAAGTAAGGACTTTTATGCTATACCTAATTGTTAAAAGAGGAAGGTACATTATCGCGTAAAAGCAGTTTAGGTTTGATAATAAAATCGGTTTATATATCGATGTTCTGCGGGATTATTTCGTTTGATATTTCGGTTTTGATTGTAAATATACAACTTCCTATTATTCAAAAAGAAATCTATAAAATATTCAGTCATAAATATTAAGTTTTAGGTATAAATACCTAACTTCCGGATGGATTTTTTGTTGGATATTTTTGTATTGTATTGGTTCATACCATACTACAACCCTGCCAAGTTTCATCGACTGGGAATTTAATGCGGGGGTCTCCATACAACAAACCGCCACATTGCCCAGACAATTTTGCGTGTAGTGCGGCCTTAAACAGGAAAATGATAAAGTTCTTCCATTAACATTTGACAGGTAACCGAGGGTGTAACAGCTTTTAAAAAGGAATAAATTACGAGAGGCCCGCCTCAGTAAAACCCGCCCCCGCGGTGACAAGCCATTTCTCTTATCACGACTTAAGACACCCTTCGACGAAATTCGGCCGATAATAACGAACCTCCGTGGCGCAGTGTTGAGCGCTGTTACTACGCGAGCGCTATAACTGCCATGCCCCTAACAGGTTAGCCTGCTACCATCTTAGACTGCATCATAACTTAACACCAGGTGAGAGCGCAGTCAAAGGCTAACTTGTAGTAGATAAAAAAAAATCGGCTAAAAATCTATTAACAACTAGTGGGTATACAAAATAAGATCTGTCAAAATGTTACTGATCCGTATACTTGTTATAAATGCGAAACTTATTCACGCTATTTTCACTGGTACAATCATACTGATATTATAAATGCGAAAGTGTGTTTGTTTGTTGGTAGTCCTTCAATCACGCCGCAAGAGAGCAACGGATCGACGTGATTATTTTCATGGGCATAGTTGAGGACCTGGAGAGTGATACAGGCTACTTTATCCCGGAAAATTAAGGAGTTCCCCCGGAAATAAAAAAAATAACTTTATCCTCGCATACGAAATCGGGGGCACCAGCTAGTGCTATTATATTTTCTTCTATAAATAAAAATATTATCGCGGTCCTACGAATCACTAAATTTTTCAGCCTACCTCCTACCCTAGCGATAAATGTCGTGGATACCGCGTAGAATCGTTTCCCAAACGTCAATATGGGTTTTCCCGCCATTTCTCACTGACAGCTACCGGATAGAGGAAACTTTTTTTAAAATTAATACAGTGCAGATGTAAATTGAGGTGAGGGCGATCGGTTAAAGAGGGTTCCATTTATTTAAATATTTAATAACTGGTATATTGCCTATCTCAAAAGGGCTCCTATTTATACCGGAAAATCAAATATATACTGTTTGATTTTTCAAAAATCTAAATCCACGCGAAGTCGCGGGCATCAGCTAGTATTAAATCTCTCTCTTCGGTCGTTCCTTCGTTGCCAAAGATCTTGGTCCTGGGTCTAGGATCCTGACGACCTCCGTGGCGCAGTGTGTAGGGCGCTGTTGTCTTAACGTGCGGAGGTCCCGGGTTCGATCCCCGGCAGGGTCAATTTGGGAATTTATAATTTCTGAATTTTCTTTGGTCTGGCCTGGTGGTTGGCTTCGGCCGTGGCTAGTTACCACCCTACCGGCAAAGACGTGCCGCCAAGCGATTTAGCGTTCCGGTACGATGCCGTGTAGAAACCGAATAGGGGTCAGTGTTTAATATAACTGCCATGTCCCTAACATGTTAGCCCGCTACCATCTTGGACGGCATCATCACTTACCATCAGGTGAGATCGCAGTCAAGGGCTAACTTGTAGCGTATAAAAAAAAAAGGATCCTAACCTCGAACGGATTATTTTTTCCATTGGCTTCTGTTGGTAGCCATTCTTACTATATTATGAAATTTCGACGTGTTAGATTAGACTCCCTCAGTTGATCAAACCACCTAGTTGGTGAGCGGCCTTTCGCTCTTTTGCCCTCAGTAGTAGTCAAATCAAATAAATATTATAAATGCGAAAGTTTGGATGGATGTATGGATATATGGATGTATGAATGTATGTTTGTTACTCAATCACGTCCGAACGGCCGAACGGATCTGGATGAAATTTGCCACAGAGGTAGATTATAGTCTGAAATAACACAAAGGCTAGGTACGTTTTATACTGGAAAACTAAGGAGTTCCCGCGGGAACCAAAAAACCTCACCTCCACGCGGTCGTAGTCGCGAGCATCAGCTAGTATTAACTAAACAGAATAAAATCATGTTCACTTTTTCTGTACAATATAAGGGGAAGTTTGACAGGTCGCGTTATACTCCAAAACGCAATATCCACGTCGATATTAAAAGTAAAAGTCAATAGAGAGTCATTTTGCCTGCATTATTGTTAAGGTAGTCACATACTTTGCTAACGCTACGCAACTTCATATTATTCGACGAGTGTGGCGACATTCATGCTTAGTGCAAAGCAATGATGAGGTCTATAATGAGGTGAACTTTATAATTTTATAATTTCACAATTTTATAGCTTTATATAATTAAACAATTGACATTTTATAATATACCAGATACCTACACACTTTCTTATATGTATGTGTTATAAATATTTGCATGCTGAAGTGTCAGTAAATATGCAGGACTTCTTTAATTTTAAGAACTTTATTCACCCATATTTAGCAAATAAAGTTCATTCATTCTAGGTTGGAACGCGCTTGCCTAGAACATGCCTATTCACTCTTGCCTTGAAGGAACGAGACAGGTAACACGTGCGCCGGAAGGATATTACACACGTTCGCGGTTCGTATCAGAGATGTAGAGCAAAACCGTTTCATGCGAGCAGATTGGACGCCAATTACATAATGTTTTTTTAAATCTTCTACAAGTTAGCCCTCGACCGTGATCTCACCTGATGGTAAGTGATGATGCAGTCTAATATTAAACCCATACCCCTATTCGGTTTCTACTCGGCATCGTACCGGAACGCTAAATCGCTTGGCATCGCTTTGACAACAGCGCTCAACACTGTGCCACGGAGGTCAAAAATTATGAGGAGGATGCCAACGCTGTCGGTTTCTTGTATCCTGTGGTACAAACTACCAAGGTATTACTAAGTCAGGCGGAGATATAAATGTGCTTCCCGCATAATGAGGCATATCGCCTGCACACACAAGTGACGCTACACGCGAGGGTGTCATATGATAAATTATTACCTATTATTATCTTTGTTATCTATTTTCAACATGTACTTTATGAGGTAGCATGTAAAACGTGAGTTTTCGTGTTGTATCTATGATACCTAGTATAATTTATTGGTTTAACCAACAATTAGTGGCTATGAATCTTGCAATAAATCAGTTCTAATAGTTGGATTTATACAATTACATACAATCTAATCCACATTAATATTACTAGTGGTTCGCCCCGAACTGAGACCTCGCGGTATTTTTTTTTCCACGTAAGATGGTGCTTACGTCTATTATTTGTAAGCACAAACGAATAACCTTTTACAGAGCGTCATCTATTGACATCATTGTGAAGTTCTGTTAAAAATACTGAAGCTCATTAAAAATTAAATAATTTAGTTTCCTTATAATATTTATCTTATTTTAGTATTTGTTGTTCAAGTACAGGATACTACCTAGTTATATTTTATCTAATAGAGACCCTCAAGCGGCGTAAATATACCAGCCTCATAGGTAACTATGAGTTTGCGCCGTTTGGGGTTGAAACGCTTGGGCCATGGGGTCCGAATGCACATTTCCTTTTCAGAGAACTTTCTCAAAAACTAGTCGACGCTACACGTGACCAGAGGTTTGGCCTATTCCTTGGGCAGAGGTTAAGCATTGCCATCCAGCGTGGCAATGCTGCCAGTCTTCTGGGCACTTTGCCCGATGACGGCGATGGGGAGGAATTCTTTGATGCATTTTAGCTAAATTTTCTTTTTATATATAATAATATTTTTATATTAGACTAAAATGATGAAAATGTTATTAAAGTACAGGATATAATTCAAATAAGTGATCAAGTTTCAGGCTCAGCTTTTCAGGAAATTGAGAGTTCTGAGGTCAACTTTGGACGTTAGAAAATCTCCATTTTGAAATCCTCCCATTTCGTCAATTTTAGGGAAAAAATTAAAAAAATAATTTTTGGACACAATTCTTAATTATCTTTAAAATCATATACTTACCGCAACCCTATGTAATGCTATAAAAAATATTTTACTTCACATTCTACTATGACAGCCTCCCTGAAATAAAGATTTTTATAACCAGCCGAATATGCCTTACAAAAGGCATATTCGGCTGGAGGCCATCGGTTTATATATTATATTTACATCTGAAGTAATTACGTTCAGTAATTCAGAAGTTATAAGGCTCTGACAGACGGACGGACAAGTGCAAATTCACTCAAGTAGACTCAGAGACCTTCGCTTCGTTCGGTCAATAATACGGATGATGACAACTCAATCAAATCAGCAACTCTTTATCAAACTTTAAAACGCGCTTCTAGTACAGAAGTTTTTATGAAATACATAGTTGTGACGACATCAAATTTCGACGGACTTTTTTTCTTTAATCTATGGTTTAAAATTGTTATCAAACTTAAAACTAACCGAGGATGTGAATTTTAGGCAAGACAAATATATTCATATATATAATCAGTATGAAATAATAATTTATTTTTGACACAGGCATCATCCCTTTTTACAAAAGTGTGACTGATCGGACGGCTGCTACGCTTTGACATCCTCAAAGACTTAAAAACCTTAAACTATACGAATAACGAAGTCACGGGCATTATCTTATCTTCTAGTAGTTATGATAAATGCGAAAGTGTGTCTGTCTGTCTATATGCTACGCTTTAACGCCGATCTGTTCAACCAATTTTGACAAATCATGAAAAATGAGATTGACAAAAATTCTCAGCCCTGTTAACATTTGTGATTAAGATAAACAGCGAAAGAACACTCTTTCCACACAGTTTCGTAACCGTATCAGAAAAAAGATAAACTTTTCTAAGCTAACCTTAGATTTCATCGCTAAATCAGCGTGGCGTGCTGCGTGACGGAAATACCATAGTTACTAAAAAAAATGCGATAATTCGATATGCGCGTAAGCATCGTGCTAATTCGTGCGCGGCCACATCAAACGCGGCGCGGACCAATTATATTGTCGGTGCGTACGCGCCGTTAAACGCTCCAGTTGCAATGAGCGAGGGACGAGTCACAGGCGGAAGCGATTCAGACTTTTATAACTCTTCTCTACAA
Source organism: Erebia palarica (assembly GCA_964035005.1). Lineage (NCBI taxonomy): Eukaryota > Metazoa > Arthropoda > Insecta > Lepidoptera > Nymphalidae > Erebia > Erebia palarica. The sequence continues at coordinate 37,494,821 of OZ035983.1, forward strand.
ATTTGTGACAAATGATAGAGACGTGAGTCCGAGTGTAAGCCCGAGGATCGAATCCTCGACGCCAAATATGAGGTCGGATGTCTGTCAACGATTAGCGAAGCCGGATATGAAGTCGGTTGTTAAACGATTAAGTTGTAGTGGAGTAAAAATCATAATGCATATATATTCAAATATTATAAACTAGCTGATACCCGCGACTTCGTCCGCGTGGCTTAAGCTTTGTTGATTTCCGCGGGAACTCCATAATTTTCCTCGATAAAAATGGCCTATGGCCTATATCACTCTCCAGGTCCTCTACTATACCTATTCCAAAAATCACATTGATTTATAAATACGAAAGTGTGATTGTTTGTTGGTTTGTCCCTCAATTACGCCGCAACGGAGCAACGGATCGCCGCGATTTTTGGCATGGGTATAGCTGAGGACATGGGGTAAAAAAACTTGTACCACGCGGTCGATGCCGCGGGTATCGGGTAAAAAATAAAAGGGCTAACTTGTCACCTAATACCTAAATTGTTTCACTTGGACCACAAAACAGTATTTTTGCCATCGACAGCGTAATACCGCTGTCGCAACGCTGGAGCCGAGGTTTTGGAATTCCTCTTGTGAAATATACTTTGTTAAAAATGTCGTGTCTCAATTCTAAGTACAGTTTCATGCAGATAAGTATCTTGACTAAACGATCTACGCGACCGTTAGACTTGTGACTGTCACATTGCTAATGTCAAGACTTTTTATTTGGTACTTTTAAGCATGGACGTAATACGTTCACGATATAATCAAACTACATATAAGTCCCACCAACATATCTGTCCGGGGGCCAAAAGGTTAAGAGTTAAGAGTTGCTTGCCTGGAGAAAACTGAAAATCAGCGCTGGGTATAGCTGCCAATGCCCAGCACAAAGCTGAGATTTTGACCAATGGTGTCTTTTGTTGTCTCTTAGTTTTTTAAGTCTAATATAATTAATGTACATACGAGAACAATAGTGTAACACAGTAAAAGCTTTATTTATTTATTATTTATTAAAATTGGAACCAATTTTTAAGCCTGTTTATATTTGTCAATCTGCAATCTGCAATCTGCTTTAACACTAGCTTTCTTTATGGTCCTTTAAGAACCTTACATCTTTGGCTATGGTTTCTATGAACTGACGGATTCATGTACATTTACTGTACTGTTGTATATAAATGATTTATTTTAATCCGATGGAACTCTTTGAACGAGGAATGACACATTTTGGATATGGTCCTTTGAAAGTAGTTTCCATAGTGTATAATATATCGCTACTGGATGGCATAAACAGTCACGTAAAAATACTGGATTGTAATTTGAGATATATACATCTTTAATGCATATCTCAAATTGCGGCACTGACAGGAAAGTGAACCGTGGCTTAGTGGTCAAAGGTCGCATAGGGCGCGATCCCAGAGAGACGTAGGTTCATATCCTGCCGGTTCCGCAAATTGTTGATATGTATTCAACTTTCCTCGTGTGTGAAGCACTGTAATAAAATTAATAACTATCCCATGGGAATTCTCAACTTTTCCGTGCTAAAGCGTGGCCTAGGTTTTTCTCCTTACCCATGCAAGAATATTGCCTCATGTGGAGACAGGAGGGTTGAGGGTTTTTAGCTGTCCAGAACGGAGATGCAACCAGCATTTTTGCCACCATTCAGGTTTAACTAAAAGATGTCAATCCATTCCTCCGTTGCAGCGTGATTGAAAGACAAACAAAAAAAACACGAATTTTAGTACTTACCACTAATGCTAATAAACTATTATTTAGTAGCAGGTATGCCCATGTTTCATTTAAAAATGCCAAAAGGCCATAAAACAAAAACAGAAAACGAAAATAACAAAGAATCGGAACGCATAATGAAAGACATTCGTCACAGGCCGCTCAAGGTTCCGAAACCCCCCATAAGATTTAAAAATAACGCCACTCCCCCCCACTGAAGGCGACAATAACTTTAACGATCCGACATCACTTAGTTTTGCTATTCCAAGATAATGACTTTGTAACGGTTTTTTGAGCTATTTTTAACACGTTTTAACTATGTTTTTCTGTTACTATAATTAAATTCAAATATTATATTTGCTTTTGTAGAATAGTTCAAAAAAAAATTATAAAAAACTATTTAAGTTTAGTTATAATTACTTAAGAGCTATACTCTTAAGTAGTTATAACAAGTGAAAATTATTTTGAAAATTAAAAAACACGCGACTGCCCTATAATATTCAACACTAGATGATGCCCGCGACTTCATCCGCGTGGATTAAGTTTTCTTGATTCCCGCGGGAACTCCTTAATTTTCCGGTATAAAAAGCCTATGTCCTTCCCGGGATACAACCTATCCCTGTACCCAATTTCATCAAAATAGGTTGGACTGATGGGCCGTGAAAGCATAACAGACAGACACACTTTCGCATTTATAATATTAGTATGGAAGTATGGATTAAAAAAGTTTATAGCCAGTGTCACTCAGTAGGATGTAATGATTCTAACAATACGCCATAAGTACATCCTCTAGTCACATGCTATAATGGCGAAGGAAACCTGTTCGCCCATGAGTTCTCAATAATGATCCCAAAGGTGTGTGAATTCTGCCAATCTGTACTTATTTTTCCAGCGTGGTTGACTATAGCCTAACTCTTCTCATTCATTCTGAGAGGAGCTAAGCATTCAAACTAAGATGAAGTTTTCATCATCCTTATCTAGTAGAGTATAATATGAATATTTGTGACGATCTTAACGGGAAGAAATCTCTGTATGCTAGCGAAAGAGTGCGAAAAGAGATAAGAGATTAACTCGGAAATGTGGTTTAAGTTCGTATTTAGCACGTAACTAGGTAGTGGCTACCTAGTTAGTTAAACCATACGAGCTTACAGGCCCATTCTGCCATACGCGTCTATTTCTAGACAAGGAAACATTGACTCGAGTGCTTAATAAATAGGGCTGTCACCAAAACTTGAGACCAAGTTAGGTAACAAAAAACTGGTTCTAACTTTATGGCTTAAAATAGCTGATGCTCGCGACTTCGTCCGCGTGGGTTGAGGATTTTTGGTTCCCGCGGGAACTCCTTAATTTTCCAGACTATAATCTATCTAACTGCCAAATTTCATCCAAATCCGTTCAGCCATTCCGGCGTTATTGAGTAATAAACATCCATCCATCCAAACTTTCGCATTTATAATATTAGTACAGATTGCTCATAAATGTATGGATTGCAGGCTCATGTCAAAATAATTTAAATCATAAAATAAAGATTATGTTAATACCAGACTTCATCGCCTCTGATTTAGGTTTTTTAAGAACTGTTTAATCTTTTGCTCTTTAAACTTAAACTTCGGGATTGAAGTACCTAGCCTAAATAATTTAGCTCTCTCCAGGTGTTTATTGCGCATTTTTCGCAAGTTAACATCACTTGCTATTAATAACAGCTGAGGAAAACATCGTGGAGAAATCTGGCATGGCATGAAATGTAATCCCCATAATATTCTACGGCAAAAATTGTTCTCATTCTGGAAGAATCCGTGCTCAGTGGTGACCTTATTTTAATCAAATAAGTATAAGTAACTAACTTTATGAGGATAAAATAACAACTAATCAAGCTTCGACTATTGACAACCCTAGGCATTAAGGAACAGCAAGCTCCTCTCAGCCTCGATTTAGGGCGGATTCGACCAAACTAGCATTTATGCTCGAATAACTAAACGAGGAATAAATTTATTCCACATTTTTAATTTGGAGTAACGTCAAAGTCGTTTTTCCATGCAATCTATGGTTTAACTATACTTCGATTAACTAAGCCCGACTAGCGGAACGAATGAGTGAAAGACGTATAACCCGGAAAAAAAATGTTGCTCCAAAAGTGTATGGCATGAAGGCTTATATTCTGGCTCTAATTTTTGGCGGTTTATAATGTTGGAATATGGAGGGATTAGGGACTGTCATCTGTCGCCTGACCCATTTGGGTTGAATTGGTAGCATAATATCTCAAAGTGCCCAACATTTGATTAATAGGTGAGATAGAAAAGTTGCTGTAAAAGAACAAACAAAATCTTTAGGTAAGACATAAAAATTGAGTTTTTTATTAGGTAAGTAATTATCAGGAGCACTTATTTTAGTACATAGGTTATATTACTAGATTTTACCCACCGGTCGGAAACATATTCCAAGCTGTGCTCAATTTTCGCTAGCAATGATAAAGTTGCTTCTTTGCTCAAACGAAACCTGATCGCGAAATCATGATCATCGTAGTAGTGAAACAAATCCATTCTTTCTTTTATCCACCTTGGACGTCTTATTATTACTTCTTCGTCACTATCACTTTCTTCAATCATATTTAATAAACGTTGCATTTTTTTACTTATAAAATGTTAGGTTATCCACAGAATAAGTTCCTTTACTCCACGCTAAATGGCGGTGTAACAATTTACTCTAGAATAGGCGCACTAATCGTAGAATAGTCTATGGTAAAACGTAAATTAGATTTACTCTCCGGTAACTTAGCTACTAATCTGAGTATAAAATTTACTCGCGTTTGGTCGAATCCGCCCTTAGACAGAACAAAACTATCTGCGAATAACACTCGTTAGTCAATATTGTGCATTAACAGGCGATTTTAAACCTTAATCACTTACTTTTAAGATCGATTATATTTTTAATGTCTCGATTGAGAGATCAGATACATCAGTCCTCTTAAAATTCCTTTGACGATCATTTTATTCTGTCGGTAACGGACTTTTATTATTAGATGAAGCGGGAATCGAATCCGGTCCATTATCAAATTGAAAAGAATACCTACCAGCAGTAATTAACAAAAAATCTTCATTCTTTTCTAATAAGAGATAAAAGGACTATACTAATATTATAAATGCGAAAGTATGGATGTATGGATGTTTGTTACTATATCACGCCAGAACGGCTGAACAGATCTGGATGAAATTTGGCACAGAGATAATTTTTATTGCAAACATAATATCACACTTAAACCTTAATTGTTTCCAATGAGTATTTATTTGCATATATTGTACTTACTATTTAAAAAGGTAAATTTAATTTTTTTATAATAATAAAATTTACCTTTTAAATATCACTAAAATCATATACTAATATTACAAATGCGAAAGTGTATTTATTTGTTGGTTGGTCCTTCAATCACGCTGCAACAGAGCAACAGATCGATCGGATTTTTTGCATTGGTATAGTTGAGGACCTGGAGAGTGACATAGGCTACTTTTTATCCCGGAAAATTATCTCGTGCTTTTATCTCGTGGGAATCAAAAAAACTTATTCCACGCAGATGAAGTCACAGGCATCAGCTTGTAATTTATAAATACCTACATACCCAATTTTGTGGGTACGGCCGTCTTGCAAATGCATTTGTCTTGTTCGGGAATGAGTAGACAGAACCGAGTCGCCTCGACAATGAAACTTTCTAGACTAGAACTTTGCTTCGCTAAAGCGAAACTTGAAGCGTTCCAGAACGATCTAAGTTAGACGAATAATTATGCTAATCTATTACTGCACTATTTAGTTCGGTGAGATGTTATAAGATAGATAGACAGACAGATAAATGCTCTATTCCCACACGAACATCCATACTTCCATACTAATATTATAAATGCGAAAGTGTGTTTGTCTTTCCATCTGTCTGTCTGTCTATCTGCTACGCTTTCACGTCCCATCTGTTCAAACGATTTTGATGAAATTTGGCAAAGTGATTGTTTTAATCCTGGTGAAGGACATAGGCTACTTTTTATCCCGGAAAATTAAAGAGTTCTGGAAGGAATAAAAAGTCTTAATACGTGCGGACGAAGTCGCGGGCACCATCTAGCAAAGATATAAAGTTACTAAGCACTTTATTTAAGTGTATATACATATATATACTATATACTATACGGTTCCGATATACTATATATATGTATATATATATGTCACCGTAAGATTGTAAAAACCGTTAGATTATAATTTAACGGTTTTTACAATCTTACGGTGACATCAGTGGCGTTTTTATAGTACAAGCCAAAAAGCCGGGCATGCGTTGCGAAATTCTAAGATATACTGTCAATTATTATAAAATATTTCACTAATTTACGCAAACAAAGTTTAAGATTCGCGCGCAGTGATCTGTCAAAACTAAATAAAGGTCAGTGCTCCGCTAGCATGAAGCCGCGCGCCGATCGTGTCCGTAGAGACGCGAAGTCCTCCGATAGTCTACGGTTCCGATGTAATGTTCCATCCCGCTCGCTTACATTGGCTTGTAATTGGGCTTTCGATTCTTTCTTCGCTCTTGCTGAGAAATGATTAAATCGACTATAAATATTCTACGTAAATATAGTAACTTTGTATGCAGAAATAATCCTGGCTTCGCGGCAAGCTAGTGAACTTCGTGAGAATTGTGGCGCCAATTAGTGTGAAGTACGTAATATGTGACGCCTTGCGATTTGCGAAACAGTGACTTTTGATTTTGGGAAAAATGTAAACAAACAAAAAATGGTGAATAACTGAATAGGTCTATAAGCATTGAAGTTTAACATTCGCGTTTAGATTTTGTGATATTCATGTTTCGTTAAAAAATGAGTTCAGATGAAATAAAAGTTTTCGTATCGTATCTCATAGTCAACTCATGAACTATATAGGTATCGAAAATGTGTGCAAAATTGAAGAGTGGTGAACGGATTTTTCTTCTGAGGAGAATACCACGCAACGAAAAGCAGTTTAAAGCCTGAAGGTAGGCTAGGTACCATAGTATTTCTAAAGTAAATTTGCAAGTAAAATGCATAAAATGCAATTGAATAAGATCAGCGTACGAAACAAATAACTTAACTTGCTTTGATTGGTGATTGCATAGATTACTAGATGATGCCCGCGACTTCTTCCGCTGTGTATTATGAAGATTTTTTGATTCCCGCAGGAACTTTTTAATTTTCCGAGATAAAAATTAGCCTATGTCCTTTCCCTTATTCCTAAACCTGTACCAAATTTCATTAAAATCGGTTGAACGGATGAGCCGTGAAAGCGTAGCAGACAGACAAACAAATAGACAGATAGACCGATAGAAAAACTTTCGCATTTAAAATATTAGTATGGATTCTGTGATTATAGGTAGGTATCTCATATTATGAATTCAGCTGGCTGTTGTTTCGGTTTTCGTAATATAAAGCGCTTCATTTCACAAATTTACAGTAGAAAAGTACCTACCTAGGTAAGTTGTGAATTAGATTTTAATATCCTAGAAAATATATATATAGCAGGCTTGCCCTGGTCTTGGACCCTAGGCACGCCACTGGGTGACATATATAGGAAATTGTAGTACATAAATGGAATGAAATTATTTATTTATTTCACGTACGACAACTTGTGTCACTTATAAGAAGTCAAGACTGTATTCCAGTTTGGAAAACTTCTACTGAGAAGAGCCGGCAAGAAACTCAAAAGTTGCTCTTTTGATAAAAAAAAATCTTTTGAGTTGATATATATTATATACTGTATACGATTACTGTATATAATAATATGTAATTGATGATAAGACTTATGATGTTTAGTTTATAAAGGACATTGACCATCGTCCATACAAAGTTCGCCTAAGAACTAACAGTCATAAAACATACATTATCCGATTTAAGAGGCCGGTGATCGCCGCTCGCAATTTCTATTCAACCCGCAAATATAAATTTGACGGTATATTGCTATCTCTATTTGGCTGATGACACATGATCGCGTGCAAACGCGATAGCAATATGAGCGTACAGAATTTTTTATAAGTTTAGTCTTGTTCCGTAAATACCAAAAATGATGAATGATAACTTGTTGTGTTTTTCACTTCGTGTTGTTATTCGGGAACTTGACAATATAGGCTATGCTCCTGGTCAATTAGTACGTAACATATCGTCGGTTTTAATATGATACAAATAAGGAGAAAACATGTCATTCATGTCGTAAAAACAAGCAAAACGCTATGCGCTTACATTTAATTTTGGGAAAATATTTTGAAAACATAATTATCCAGGGGCCTAGATAAATACAAGTTCAATCTTAATAATCGCATAATCTGGTGGAAATATTCTCGAATTACGAATCATTTTGGTATTACGTTTGTATGGGCAATTCACCCTCCGCTGGCACCCGATTTAAAATAACACATAAATACCTTTGAAAGTAAAGGACATTGTCCAAATTCGCCTAAGAATCAACAAGGAATTGAAACATACAGTAAATCTTAATTTATTTTGTACCTTCAATTTTAATAACTAGAATTTAACGGACACTTCTAAATAATAATGATGAAAAAAATGGGAATTGTTCGATTTTCCATCCTTTCCCTTTTCTCGAAACCTCTAATCACCGCTTGAGCACTGGAAACGTCAAGAGTAAGAACTAAAACAGTTTTAAGTGTTTAGATATCACGAGAAGGAAGAATAATATTGAAAATGGCTCTCTTAACGATACGAACGAACGATAAATATATTTTGTCTTAGTGTGCGAGTGAGACAAAACGCCATCTTTTCCATTTTGTTAGTGTTGAAGATTGACAAAGACTTTATTTTATAGGGATGGCAAAGGTAAAAACGATAAAAAATCGTGTTTTAAGCAGTACCGATAATTATTAACGAGTGAAAATATCGACTAACTTTATTTATCGACTGTAAAGTATGGCTGTACCTGGTTTACTTTTCGTGACAATTGTGTGGTTACTATTCTTGAAAATAAAAAGTGTAGTTCGAGAAAGCTGAGCTCCGTATAAAAAACGGCCATCCAGGTGGTTTATATATTACCATATAATTATAATATATAAACCATCTGGGAGCTAATGAAATAACCTGTGCATCTTGTGTCAACTCTAAATTAACTAACATTCAAAATCTAACCTCAAAATCAAAAATATTATTAGTAATAAATAAATTCTCTGAAGTGTCCGTTGTTTAAAGGACATTGACCATCGTCCATACAAAGTTCGCCTAAGAACCAACAGTTATAAAACATACATTATCCGATTCAAAATAACAAATAAATACATTTGAAAGTAAATTTAAATTTAATTTTGTCCGTAAAATTCAAAAAAAATTCAAAAGGCAAAAGGTACAAATAAATTAAGATTTACTGTATGTTTCAATTCCTTGTTGATTCTTAGGCGAATTTGGACAGTGTCCTTTGCTTGCCAATACACGGCAGATTGTAGTTCACACTAATATTAATAATGTAACACCAATGTACCTACGCAATTAAATCATTTGATTGATTTATTTAAAAATAAAAATGTTACAAAATGTAAATAATATACAATTCATAACCTTACGTACTTAACAAGTATTTACACTCACTTGTTTAACTGCTAATTGCTAATGATCCAAAGAAAATGCTTAGCATTTCTAGAACGGATGATTTACGAGGAACTGAGTCAAATTCTGCCATCTAACTATCAGAACTTCCCAGACTAGAATTTGTAGTTCCGGCGAACTTTGGGAGCTGAGGGGCTACCATCATCGATTAAAGAAGTATTATTTTGAAATATACGTTTTAAATGACGTACTAAAATAAAGACTATCTAAAATTCTGAAACAAGAGCGTCAACAAGATTAAAATAATACTGCTTTAAGCGGTCATAGTAAGCCTCCAGTGTCGATGCTCGAATCGTTCTAAATCTAAAATAATAATTATTTAACAACTTTGATTGAGATTATGCTAATATTAATTCAGTTATCGTTTGATATAATATTTCATATTACTTATATTATTGGTTGTCGGCCATCGAATTAGCATACTTTATGTTAATTTTATGTTATGTCAATAATATAATTGGTCTGGGTTCTAGAGCTAAAATATATGTTAAAAAATAAAAATAATTTTATAGTTTTTAAATTATTTTAGTTACAATAAGTTTGGACAAACAAATATAGCATTAGCTGTTAGGGGTATGGCAGTTATATTATACCCATATCCCTGATCAGGTTTTTACACGCCATCGTACCTCCTTGCCGTTAGGGTGGTAACTAACCACAATCAAAAACTCCCACTAGGCCAGACCAGCGATAATTCAGAAATTATAAATGCCGGGGATCTAACCCGGGACCTCCCACGTTAAGACAACTGCGCTCAACACTGCGCCAGGAGCTCGTCAAAAATTTCTATTTGAAGAAGACGTAAAATGGTACGTCTCTACGTACGCCTTACGTAATAGTACGTAAATACGGAACTCTTCCTAAACAATATACGAAAGACGTTCTTTGAAACGGGAAACTTCGCTACATATTACGCTAAACATCATCATAAGGTCTAAACCCATTACAGAGGCGTGTCGAGGCGCGGCACGTAGCAGCTAGTATTGTTTGTATGAGGTTGTATGGAGCTGGGCCCACTTAAGCGACGCGGCACGGAGAGGCACGGAGAGACACGTGACATAATCGATTAAGGAATACGCCGAATGCGCAGAGTTGAGCACTGTTGAGTCTCTTAACTTGTGGAGTGTTCGATCCCTGGCAGGGTCAATTTGGGAATTTATAATTTCTGAATTTGCCTTGGTCTGGCCTGGTGGGTGGTTCCGGTACGATACTGTGTACCGATTAAGGGTATGGGTTAATTATATCTGCCATGCCCCTAATAGGTAAGCCCGCTACCATCCTAGACTCGATCATCACTTACCAACAGATCTCATCTGATGGTAAGAGACCATGCAGTCTAAGGCTAATCGCGTTCAAGGGCTAACTTGTAGTAGATTAAAAAAAAACTTGCCGCTAGGTGCCGCGCCTCTGTAGTGGGGCTAGACCCTTACGCTATACATCATCAAGGGGCTCCGCACAGCTGGCGTGGCTGTGTTGGAGCGATATTGACGTCGATCGGCCGGAAATGCTTTATGACCAACATTTTGTACGTATCGGGTTACTTAGACTCCGTTTCATTTCTTTTTTTTTTGACGCTTTCGTATTCTACTGTCATGGAGATATTTTGGTTACCTATTAAGGTCTTGCCCTACCTTTAGATGCATGGAGTGGCGCGGCACGCAGAGGCAAATATTATTTGTATGAGTTTGCACGGAGCCACGCAGTGCATCTCCGTGCCTCATACAAAGAATACTGGCCGCTACGTGCCGCGCCGCGCCGCGCCTCTGTAGCGGGACTACACCTTTATCGGCTCTTTTCGCACTGCATCCTATTCGAATCCGAGAATCTCGTTTTATCCCATCTCCGGGGAAGGCTACTTTTATCCCGCAAAATCAGGAGTTAACACGGAAATTAAAAACCCTTAAATCTTTATGTTATGTTTAATATGCTGCTATAACCAACGACCTCAATCTACATAGACGGGCCCTATCAAACAAAGAATGTGGACTTATTTTACTAATGCCATCTAGTCTGAAAAGCGGGACAGCGCTATGGCGGGGACAAGGACAGGCTTATACAGGTGTGGAGCGCGCTCTACAGGTCAGACGCCCAATTTGTTCATCTAGTACCAACCATGGTTGTAACGGAGGCGTTCTTAGCGGAAGCAGAGGTGGATGCGGAGGTGAAAGGGGCATTGCCTCCGCGGATGCGGAGGTTAACGGAGGCGGATGCGAAGGTGGATACTTATAAATACGTATTTCAAAGTAACTAAACCTCCGTTACGCCTCCTCAAAAAAACGGCGGAGGCGGATGCGGAAGCGGAAGTACGATTCCTTGCGAAATTTCCGCACTTACGGAGGCGGAGGCGAGGTTCCGTTACAACCCTAGTACCAACATATATATCGATGGCTATAACAATATTCGCATGGAATATCGTATCACGTATGGATGGAGTAATTGTAATCGAAACACGTGGTTCCTACATTACAGACAATAAATACGTGCCATTTCTATAACTTTAATTTGACTTCTGTGGACAGCACCGTCGCGTCGATTGGCGGAAATGGTTAACAGCCAACATTTACTTTTCTCACCTCATTTTGTAAGCATCGGGGTTGCTATCGGACTGGCAATTTCCTTTTTTTTTCGCCAATTTCACCGCGTTATCCAAGAGACATTGTTTTCCATTCTCCTTTTTTCTGTTTGACTAAGATTTTCTTAGTTAGTTTTGCTTATAAAATATCCAAATTGGGCCTTATTTATAAGGACTTCTACGGAAGGACCTAGAAAATGTGACCTGGGAACCGCATTATCTCAAGAAAACTTCTACCATTATGTGATTAATGGAGAATGAGGAAAATTGTAGCGTCAAAGTAAAATGAACATTTAAGGACATTACTTAAAGGTTCATTTTACTTTGACGCTAAATGCTAATGTGATCGAACTCTCGATTACGAATTACGATCACTCGAATATGCAATGTAAAAACTTAGGCTAAGCGTAAAAGGATAATGTAAGTCATTTCACCTATTCACACGAAATTTTCCGGCCATCAATACCGATAGGAGGAAGAACGTCGAAAACCATTGTGTTCGTCTGAATACTACAAATAGCTTAACGCCGTGACCAATGTTAAACAAAGGATCCCGACTTTTGCTAATGTCTGCGCGGCTGTGCCGCCATTGAAATGATACCTTTTGTTGTTTTACAGTAGTTTACATAAATCTCTGTTAATTGTTATGTTAACCTTTGCGGGTCGACCTGGGGTCATACTGCCTACGCTAAATGCAATTCTATTTAATTATTGGTGACTGTCGTGTTATAGAATTATAACCTTACTAGCCGCGATTACGTCCGCGTGGATTGAGGTTTATTGGTTCCCGCGGGAACTCCTTAGTTTTCCGGGATAACAAGTAGCCTATGTGTTATTCCAGACTACAATCTATCTCTGTGCCATATTTCATCAAGATCCGTTCAGCTGTTGGTGCGTGATTGAGTAACAAACATCCATCCATCCAAACTTTTTGACCGAGCGAAGCGAAGGTCTCTGAGTCTACTTGAGTGAACTTGCACTTGTCCGTCCGTCTGTACGTCTGTCAGAGCCTTATAACTTCTGAATTGCTGAACGTAATTACTTCAAAATATTATATGTAAACTGATGACCTCCAGCCGATTACGACTTAAAAAGTTATAAAAATCTTTATTTCAGGGGGGCTCTCATAAAAGCGAATGCGAAGTAAAATATTTTTTATACCGTTACATAGGGTTGCGGTATATCATTTTTAAGATAATTAGGAATAGAGTCCAAAAATATTTTTTTTATTTTTCCCCTAAAATCGATGAAATGGGGGGCTTTCAAAGTGGGGATTTTCTAACGTCCAAAGTTGACCTCAGAACTCTCAATTTTCTGAAAGGCTGAGCCTGAACTTGATCAATTATTTGAATTGTATCCTTTACTTGAACAACACATACTTACAAAAATTTGATAAATATTTTATGGAAACGAAATTATTAAATTTTTTATGAGCTTCAGTATTTGTAACAGAACTTCACAATTATGTAAATAGATGACGCTCTGTAAAAGTTTATTCGTTTCTTCAATAACTCTACCTCTTTTGCCTCTAATTTTAAAAGTTAACTATTTTACAATATATAGTTAAAACTATCTTATGGATACCGCGAGGTCTCAGTTCGGGGCGAACCACTAGTATAAAAAATTATGTCTCTCTTTCTCTGATAGATTGACTGCAGTGCCGAAATTCGTTAGAGAGGATATATTATGAAGAAAATACAGTTTTAGAAAGTATCATGGTTTCAATAAACCTAGTACGTAAATAAATATGGAAGGGAGGAGTATCCTTTGAAATGCTAATTTCTCCAGCGCTAGGTCGTAAAGTAGGTATACCTAGTCCTAGTAGTAACCTATACCTAGTCTCAGATGTGTGACACTCGTGTTTATTGTTTTACGTTCTCGTCCGAGGCTGTCTCATGCAAATTGTGTCCTACATACAAGCCCTAGACGTTATAGGTATCTAGATTTTACGTTGACTGTCTTCATTTAAACTGTCCTGATCTGTCCCGAGTTCGCTTGAGTCTAATTTCAGAGTAGGTACACTGTAATGAAATAAAATGTGTATTTCATGTTTCATGTAGGACAACTATTCACTTACTAGCTGATGCCCGCGAATTCGTCAGCGTTGATTACAATTTTTTCATTCCCGCGAGAACTCTTCCGGGCTTTTCCGGGATAGAAAGTAGCCTATGTCCTTCCCCGGGATACGAACTATCCCTGTACCAAATTTTATCAAAATCGGTTGAATAAGTGGGCCATGAAAGCGTAGCAGACAGATAGACAGACACACTTTCGCATTTATAATATTAGTATGGATTGTACATACTATACTTATGGTAAGTAGGTATAGTATGATGATATGTCAGGAGACTACCACCGGTTTGGAATGAAAAAAAAGTTTCAGTATGTAAATTCATAATACATACATACGTTACGTTATTCGCGGGCTGATGAACGATTCTTTAGTAGTTATGACAGAACAAATGTTGGTTTATTGCTTGCTGTGCGAACAAACGAACACTGAACTAAACTAAAATCATAATTGGAAAAAATATTCAAAAGTATAAAGTTGTAAATCCCTATAAATAAAAAGGATTAAGTCAATTTCTAAGTACTTGTGCGTCAACCTCATTTAAAGAGGTCTGTCAAAAATACATAATCTTTTAATGACAGTGATGATATCTTTTGAAGTGACTGCGGGATGGGTATGACGGAACCGCTTGCTTGCTGTGTCGGATTATATATCAAAGTGGTCGTAATACCAAATAAGATTTAATAAAAGGCTGTTTTTAGATGACATTCTTTGACAAGTGTTGGCTAAATCACCTATTATCATATTGATGACTTATTACACTGCACTTTTCACAGGGACCCTTTCACTTGAATCAGTGTAGTGTAATAAGATTTAGGGAGTAAGAGTCCCTAAATTGGTCCTTATCAAGTCCGCTCTAAATAGCGGCCACGCCCACGCCTATGAGGACCATCGCTGATTTTATAGTTAACTTTAAAGACTACCTAAAACAAGCTATAACAGATTAAAATAATTAAAAATCACGACAGCTCTGTCAGAAAGAATTTAGAAAAAAATTACCAGTTCCACTCGGGAAGATGTAAATAAATAAATAAATAATCATTTATTTGCAAGAATGTTTGTAGGTACATAATGTTGGTAAGATAATAATCTGTTCATAAACATTCAACTAAATTAATAGTGTGCAAATAAAGGATTCTAACGATACCCCATACATCCATTTTTTTGTCTAGTGATGTAAAAACACTTATTTTGACTTTTGAGAAAAGCTGTTTGGTCAGAATGTCTAGTGCTACTAATTTTTTGATAGATTAAAACGTCATAATGTCCTGTGACACTTACTTCACTAGCTTTTTGATCGATTAAAAAGTCAACCTGTATAACCATTACCAACGAAGGGGAAATTGACAGCCATATTTTAACTGTTATTAATATTATTTAATTCGTTAGTTTAATCAATTACGGTATTATTATTGGTAAAACGCATTTCTTTGATTTAATTCATTTTTATCCTGAAGCGTAACCATTGAGACTAAGCAAAGTTTAAACAATGGTAACTTCTTGGTTCAAAGAAGAGCTTGAACTTTTAAGAGACAGAACAGACCTAAACAAAAGCGGTATATATATAGACTAACAGTCCATTTAACTGTGAGTAACCCCTTACCTAAAAATAGTTAATAGTTAAAACCATTGAGTTAGACCGTAGAGAAGCAAACCTCGTACACCAGACGTCAAAAAGCATTAAAGTTCGTCAAACTTGTCTGGCCCCGTGACCATAATATGAAATGATTTTTATGCCTATTTAGTAAATTTGTTTTTATTATATTTTTAATTTTATACTGACGCTGACACCGGATAGATAAGTTTGACGAACTATACCAGCTTATGACAACAAATACTTCAGAACTTAGGAATTTTAAGCTCAAGCCTAGCAGGATCTAGCTTAATCACTATTTTTTTAAACTCCATGGGATTTGGAAACTCTTTAAAGATCTCCTTGATTTTTAAAGTATCCCATGGTATGAAAGTCTCTAAAATCTCTTTGGATGCCGTGAAAAGGTTATTATAGACAGAGTACAGTCATATACTCTTTGCTTAAATAAAATTAGACCTTTTTAATCTTGTTACATCAAGAGAAGTGCCAGGTAAGATAACTATAATTTATTGAATAGCCAATTTACGGAAAGACTATTGGATATTTTTAAGAGATAAGAACTGCTGATTTATTACATTCGACAAGTGCTTGCATGCCCACTATGTTTTGTATAAAAAAAATGGTCTTATGATTGACATTCCTCAAATGATATTATGAAATGTCTTACCTGTTAACTGGTGCTCTAGCAATACGTACGACAACTCTCTGGTCAAAACTTACAGCCAAGTGTCGGTAAACGTAACGAAACCAATTAAACAGTTTTTTTGAACGTAAACAGTTAAGTTTCGTAATGTTTACGTTGATGAAGTGGGTGTCAACAAGTACACTTAACTTGTGTCAAAATGTGTTTGTTTACGCCGGCGTATCTCCTAAAGTAGTTTTAGGGGTAGTTTAGGGCGGCATAGATAATAGGACTTCCGGAGCCTTGCTTGTTCGAGATATGTAATACTAGCTGATGCCTGTGACTTCGTACGCGTGCATTGAGGTTTTAGGTTTCCGCGGAAACTCTTTAATTTTCCGAGATAAAAAGGAGCTTATATCATGTTATTGCAGACTGTAATCTATCTCTGTGCCAAATTTCATCCAGATCCGTTCAGGCGTGATTGAGTTACAAACATCCATCCATCCAAACTTTCGCATTCATAATATTAATAAATAATTATAGTAAAGATTTTTCTGACAAACCTGGGAACCAAACCCGTGCAGTTTGGTTCCGGGGAGTGTCAGAAAAATAAGGCTTCGTGAAGGTCTCCTAGAAAACTGCAATCCGTGCTAACTGGTAATATTATAAATGTCATTGTGTGTTTGTTTATTAGTTTATCCTTCAATCACGCCGCAACGCGAAAACGGGTGGAGGTAACTATAGTTAGTTGAGAACCTGAGAGTGACATAGGCTACTTTTTATCCCGGCAACTAAGAGTTCCTCCTGGATTTTAAGAACCTAAAACCATACGATCGAAGTCGCGGGCATCATCTAGTAACTTATAAGGTTGTAACTTGTCCATATGAACATGGGAAAGACTAACTAACAGTAGAATTACTTTACGAACCGGTAGTAGAAACTTAACGTTTCATAAGTGACACTAGTTGTCCTACATGAAATAAATAAATCATTTCATTTCATATCTGACTGACTGACATAACCAAGTCGTGTTTGGAGTTTTGACACAGCGACGGTACCAAGAATGCAGGCTGCAAGAATTAAATAATTGGGCTTTTTTAAAGTCATTCTTCATTTAAACACGTTTAAAAACTTGTTTTTTTTTATGTCCTCTTACAGGTGCCAACATTATGTGTTGTTTCACATTGTATTAATTTAACAAAAGTAATCAGTTCCCACAGACTAAAGAATATTATAAGATAGAGCTAGATTATAGCTGGAACTACTGCTACTTTTACCCCGGAAAATTAAAGAATTCCCGCGGGAACCACGAAACCTCAATGCACGCGGGTCAATTCGCGGACATCCACTGGTTTGATAAAAGAATTTGAAATGGAAACCTGTAAATTGAAATTGGCCTGGTGGGACACTTCGGCCGTGGCTAGTTACCACCCCACTGGCAAAGTCATGCCGCCAAGCGTGCCGTGACGTGTAGAAACCGATAAGGGGTATGGGTTTATTATAACTGACATGCCCCGAACAGGTCAGCCCGCTATCATATTAGAGGCATCATCACTTACCACCAGGTGAGATCGCAATTAAGTGTTTGTCACCATATTTTATTATTTTGCATACTAATATGAAAGTGTAAGAACAAAATAGTTTTAAAGACCTAAGCAATATTTGTACCACCAATATTGGGGTATATTCAATATTTGTAGGAATTTAGTACCGTAAAATTAATGATACGCACTGATGTATTATAAGTTAAATTAATTAATTTTTATTTTGATTTTAATTTTAAATTTTATTAGGTGTAAGTGATGGTCCATGACGTCTTGACCCTTTGGCCCCTCCTGAAAAACAGCGTTGCATTATGTTCGGTAGGTATATATCTCATGCTGTGGCACAGGCTGAGGAGGAGGCCCATTGACCGCACGTAGCATAAGTTTAATTTGTATTTGTATAAGTTTAGTTATACTAAGTATAATGAATTGTAGGTCAATAAACTTTTATTTATTTTATTTAACTTTGCCAATAAGTCTCCTAGCGCGAGATGTTACAAAATGGGCTACAGGTCACCAAACTATCTACGTTTTCTTTAGTCCGTGTATAAAATTATTATTTTAGGGCACGCCATGTTTTTCATCGACAGGTGAGGTTGGCGTGCTTGTGATCAGTAATTCTCGTATCTTCAATGAATACTGACGTCAATGCACGGAGATAAGGCGACTGATACCAGTGCACTTCAATTAAAATTCCTACCAAAAGCCAAGCACATACGAGATACATATATAAAACAAAACCTACTTAAGACTGTAACAATGAATGATCATCGCATAAAGCAGTATTATTTTAATCTTGTTGACGATCTTGTTTCAGAATTAAATCCTTATTTTAGAGACATCAGTCATATTGGTCATCTGCGCGGGAGATGTGATTAGTGCACAAGTGTGTGCGAAAACACAGGTTCCTTTACTCTCATAGCCCGATGGGATAGCCGGTTTTTTAAAAATCACCATAAGTACGAAAGTATGGTTGTTTGACTGTCTGATATACAGAGGAAATAGCCTAAACATTTGTCGGTACCAGTATACGTTTTTATAATAAACTCCCAGAAGACATATTGGAGATGTCTCTCAACAAGTACAAAGTTTTTGTAAAACGAAAACTAATTGAAAAGTCATATTATAGTGTAAAAGATTATTTGAATGATAGGCAGCCATGGGTATGAATTGTTCCAGCGGCTAATTATGTTATAATTATAAATAAAATTAAGTAATTTCCTATATTTGTGAGATGGTGATAATAAAAAAAACTCCGGCTTGTTGTAGGCTCTTCTCAGACCAGGGCGCGTTTGGAACCCTCGTAGCTTTAGTTTTAAGATACCGTAGTTAATTATCACCATCAAGTCTTATCTGTAAACATGACGTTCCGAAGATGTACTTGTAGGTACGTCTCTTAGACCTGGGTAGAAGCCTTTAACCCGGCGTCATTGAGGTTGGGTCAGAATGACCCAGTGTATTTAAGAATGCAAATATTTTTTTAGGTACGCGAGCGTCGTTGGCCGTCTTCCCAGTAGCTGGAGCCAACGCTGTATTCTAAACGTTTCTGAAAAGAAATGAGTCCAACGGTGACTGGGCTGGAAGCTAAACGTGCTTATTTGTCAAAAGGGTCAATATGACCCATACTCACAATTAACATAACAAAATTTCGCGCCTTTTTTTGTATGATTTTTGTACTGAATTTTACTTTTGGTGTTTATTCAAGTTTTTTCTTATGTTTTTATGTTCATGTTTTTGATTTTATAATTTAGGTCCCATATATGACTGAAAATACTATATTTTAGCGTAGTAAGGTGATGACCTCTAAGGGATCTCAATTTTGTTAATATTTTGGGAGTTTCAGTAAAAGTTTAAATATTTTGAATAAATGTTCTGTAATTCATATCTTTTTTCGTTTATTCCTAAGATCAGAGTGTAAATATACATTATAATGACAAGGATTATGAATATATTCAATAAAATATGAAAATATCGTACATTATATACATGGGTTATATTGACCCACCTTAACATCCGTGTAACAATTTTGTACCACAATGACGCCGGGTTAAACATAATAAAAAGTGAAAAAAAATAATAGTAGGATGAAACCCATTAGAAAAGGAGGGTAATTTATCAATGTAACATGTAATCTAACGTTTTTCGAGTCATTAAAGCGTAAATAATAAATAACTAAAAATAATTTATAATAATTAAAAAAAAAAAATCGAATTAGTTTTTTTTAGATTTTTTGCATTTTGTGAGAAGATTTACTATAGTAACATATGTTTTTTTTTTCACCATTGGAAAGTAGAGATTTCAACGAATAGAAAACATACCAAATTTTTGAAAAAAGCTGATATTTTGACGGGTGAATTTTCGATTGAAAATTAGGGTGCTTTTTCGATATTAATTCAAAATAAGGTGAAAAAATAAATATTTTTAATAAAATAAATTTCAGCGTATTTGGGACATAAAAAGGTAAGTTTCCACCAAATTTGGTTAGAAAAAAAATTATGTAAAAGATAAAAACAAAAAAATTTAAAACTTGGTTTTTTGAATTTTTCACATAAATTTTGAGGTTATGTGAAAAAAGTGTAAATACAAAAGTTTGAGATCTTTTTATTACCTACATTTATTACCTACTTTGCCATTTGACTTTTTTCGATAGGACTTTTAGTTTTGCCGGAAATCGAGAAAAACCGTTTTTTACCCTTAAAAACTCATCCCCATCCCCTTCCCGACCTCAGATCGCCCGTAAATTATTTTTCCTTTCAATTTTATAATATTCCCCTCCTTTTCTAATGGGTTTCATCCTACTATTATTTTTTTTGGTTTTAAAAATTATCGACCCTGGTCTATCTATGCTAATATTATAAATGCGAAAGTTTGGATGGATGTATGGATGTTTTTTACTCTATCACGCCCCAACAGCAGAACGGATCTGGCTGAAATTTGGCACAGAGATAGATTATAGTCTGGAGTAGTTTTCTTTTACTTTTTATCCCGGAAAATCAAAGAGCTCCCGCGGGAACCACAAAACCTCGATCCACGCGTACGAAGTCGCGGGCAGCAGCTATTTTTGAATAAAGATGCTTTGAGTTTGAGTTTTTTTTGAATTTAGCTGCCTCAAAAAACCTGATACAAGGTAACGAGTGGAACACGAATACAGAATACAATCCTTTGCGGACAGATGCGGTGGACAGATGCTGTGGACAGGTGCACTATCGAGCGGTCAGCCGAGTGACAGATCACCTTGCTTCTTGTTATGAAGATTTTATACGACCAAGCCCTAAGAGCCGCAAAACGTGTTTTTTATCCGCTACAAGTTAGCCCTTGACTGCGCTCTCACCTGATGGTAAGTGATGATGCAGTCTAAGATGGTAGCGGGCTAACTTGTTAGGGGCATGGCAGTTATATTAAACCCATACCCCTATTCGGTTTCTACACGGCATAGTACCAGAACGCTAAATCGCTTGGCGGCACGTCTTAGCCGGTAGGGTGGTAACTAGCCACGGCCGAAGCCTCCCACCAGGCCAGACCAGGGAAAATTCAGAAATTATAAATTCCCAAATTGACCCTGCCGGGGATCGAACCCGGGATCTCCGCACGTTAAGACAAAAGCGCAAGCGCAGTGTATAAAACCCATTTTTACTCGAAAGCTCTGCCTCGTTGGTCTAGAGGTTAGCATGTTCGGTTGCGGCCGACGAGGACCCGGGTTCGAGTCCCGGGTCGGGCTAATAAGTATTGGGTTTTTCCGACTAGAAATTCTCAGTACTAGCCCGGAGTTAAGAAGTTGGCGGTGTTACACCGCCGTGCCTCGGAGAGCACGTTACGCCGTCGGTCCCGGTTATTATCACTAACATGATAATAGTCGTTAAAGCCCGCCAACCCGCATTGGAGTAGCGTGGTGAGTCTAAGCTCTAATTCCCTCTCTCCTATGAGAGTGGAGGCCTGTGCCCAGCAGTGGGACGTTAATGGGCTGTAGTGATGTCCGAAAGCAAAGTATAATATTTTTCATGCGTATCCGTATGTATACATGCATGCAAGAGACATCCCAATGGGGATGATGCTTATGTCAACAAGCAATAATTAAAAACACGACTGCCCTGCCAAAAAACGAACTAAACACTTAAAAACAATAAATTTTATTTTTTTGTGAATCACTGGGTATTGATCTATATTTTTGGAATCTACTCATTATTTTCTAGATGATGATTATATAGTTAATCTTATTTTAGATTTTTTTTCAACTTTAGTTTTTAAAGGTACATCTTTGCTGGCAGGGTAGTACCACGGCCGAACTAACTCAGACCAGAAATCATAAATTCTCAAATTGACTCTGTTGGGGATCGAACATGTGACCTCCCGCTTATCTGTTCCAGGAAGGTCGTCAAAACATTTGATCGTGGTTTAAAATTAAACGTTGGTCATACATTGGCCCAATGTGCACAGGAGTCATTGTAACCGCTCAATCAAACAGTCAATACTTGAGGTATAATATTACCGAGTTATTTATACAATTTGTAACTCGATCGCCGAGCTCGTATACTAGCAGAGTAATAAAATTGAATTGTCACAAAGCATGGCGTTTAATGCCTTCTCTATACAACGACTAGTGGATGCGGTCACATTATGTACATACTAGCTAATACCCACGACTTCGTCTGCGTGGTTTTAGGTTTCTTGGTTACCGCGGGAACTCTTTAATTATCCTGGATAAAAAGCCTATGTGCTACTCCAGACTTAGCCTTGTCATTCAACGAGGTAATAGCGCCAGTGTTTTGGGCACCATGCCCATTAACGATCACTTGGACGGTGTGTGTTTTTTGTAAATATAATTAGTTTTTTTTAAAATTTAGATTTTAATATATTTATTATTTTTAATTAAAATATTTGTGTTTTCCAGACTATAATTTATCTCTGTGCCAAATTTCAGCCAGATCAATTCAGCCGTTGGGGCGTGATTGAGTAACAAACATCCTCTAGCTTCCATCTTCTGTGTTCCCTCATGATTATAACATGGGGCACTTCAAAGGGCGGATAAAAAATTATCTCAGAAGCCAGCAACGCATTGGCGGTTCCTCTGGTGCTGCAAATGTTCATGGGCGGCGGTAATCACTAACCATCAGGTGACCCGCTTGCTCGTTTGCTCGCTCTTGTCGCTATAGATATAAAAATATTAATAGAAACGAAAGTATTGGAAGACCTACCGTAGAGTCAATTTTTTTGTTTATAATTTCTAAATTTTCTCTAGTCTCATCTGATGAGAGGATTCGGTTGTGGCTAGTACCATCCTACCGGCAGAGAAGTGCCGCCATGTAATTTAGCGTTCACAGCGACCCACCACGTAAGACGTAAGATCGCAGTCAAGGACTACCTTCTATTTAGAACAAAAGAAAAAAGCCCTTATGTTTATGCTGAGGTCTATAGAGCGTACTTTGACTTGGCTCAGACTTTACTCAAAGTTAAAACGAGATGGACGTATGTGAGTAACATAAATCTGTCTCGTTTTAACCATGTCTTAAGTCTGAGCAAAGTCAAATTTCGCTCTATAGATCTCACACTTAGACAGTAAGTACATGCTGTTCGTGTGCACTCGCCCTAAGGTACGATAGAAAGTGTCGTGTTCTTTTCGTTTTTCTGAACGGGAATTCATTGGTTATCGTTGTTTTTTTATTTTATTTACTTTGTGTTTATTGTATCGCCACAGTTTTGTCAAAGAGTTCGTAACGGAGCCTGCCCTTTGTATGTTATTTAATCCAGTTTTTGTCACATTCTATTGTGTTTTAGGGGTCCGTATCCAAAGGGTGCCTGCCAAAGGTCCTTCTGTCTGTCTGCGGGCTGTATCTCATGAACTGTTAAAGGTACTTCAGTTCACACAGTGTGTATTTCTATTGCCGCCATAACCACTACAGCCCATTAACGTCCCAATGCTGGGCACAGGCCTCCACTCTCATAGGAGAGTGGGAATTAGAGCTTAGACCCACCACGCTGCTTCAATGCGGGTTGGCGGGCTTTAACGACTATTATCATGTTAGTGATAATAACCGGGACCGACGGCTTAACGTGCTCTCCGAGGCACGGGGGTGACACACCGTCAACTCGCAACTTCGGGCAGACACTGAGAATTTCTTAACTGAAAAGCCCAGAGAAATGTGGTTTTTGAGCGCTGCTCCTGTTTCTTTTATTTGTATTCAAAAAGTCTTAAATCTTGTACGATGGTGCGCGGGAACCCTTCGTGTTTGAGTCCGGCTCGCACTTGGCCGGTTTTTTATTAAAATATAACTGTTTTTTTCGTTGCTTATTCATCGTTATTGGTGCCTACACTTTCATGGTACGAAGTTATGTGTAAATCGGTCATTATAAAGTTGAAGTTATTTATTCATTACTAGCTGATGCCCGCGACTTCGTCTGCGTGGTTAAAATTGTTTAATTCCCGCGGGAACTCCCGGGATAAAAGTAGCCTATGACACTCTCCAGGCCCTCAACTATAGCCATGCCAAAAATCACGTCAATCCGTTGCTCCGTTGCGGCGTGATGGAAGGATAAACCAACAAACAAACACACTTTCGCATTTATAATATTAGTATGATTTCTGTATTCGTATAGCTTTTTTCGATGTCATTCATCTAGTACGGATATGAATATACCTTCAAAATCTA
This sequence comes from Erebia palarica, assembly GCA_964035005.1. Lineage (NCBI taxonomy): Eukaryota > Metazoa > Arthropoda > Insecta > Lepidoptera > Nymphalidae > Erebia > Erebia palarica. The sequence goes on from OZ035983.1 coordinate 37,519,212, forward strand.
TACAAATTCATAGATTCTAATCTAGGTATACTAAGTAATATTACAATACGAAAGTTTGGATGGATTGAAAGTTTTATAGTACAGAGAAATTGTTGGTAAATAATACCTATAAAACACAGGACAAACACACACTCACACATACTCACACTCTCATGCACACACACACACACACACAAACACTTACATACTGCCACACATACACTAATTATTATTTCAAATCGATCTGTATATTATTGTTTAGTTAATTTTTGCATGTTGTACCCTTTTTTATCTTTCAGTTGTAGATCTACACCGAAACTTATCAAAAGTGTTTTTTTTTTAAATTAATGGATGGAGTTTTGTTACTCAATCACACCACCACAGCTGAACGGATCTGGGTCTGTTTGGCACAGAGATAGATTATAGTCTGGAATAACCCATAGGCCTTTTTATTCCGGAAAATTTAAGAGATCCAGCGGGAACCAAAACACCCTCAATCCACGCGAACGAAGTCGCGTCCATCATGTTGTACGGATATAAAAATTCCTTCAAAATGTTTTAAACAAAGATTTCGATCTGTGTAAAATGTGAGATTCTTTTTCACCAAGTTAACGAGATAGTTAGGCGGGAAGTGGCAAAAAGCGATTGTGGACCTGTGTGTTTGTTTGCGACATAAAAACACAGCACCTGTCGCCAGCGATAAACGGGTCTCGGAAATAGGGATGTTCACAGCAACATCGATAAAAAATACAATTTTTGTTCAATAAATGAACTCGGTTTAAATATATTTATTTCTCTTAAATGAACAAACGGTTCACTTAACAGAGTTTGAACATAGGTACAGTAGTATTAAGAGGAAACATTGATTACGCACTCAATTATAATTTATTCTTTATTTGATCACACAGACACGGTTGCCATCTTGACATTTTTTTTATCCACTACGAGTTAGCCCTTGACTGCGATGCTTACTTAAGCATGCATTATAAAATATTATACTTTAAATATCTTGACTTAATTAAGTATGTAAATATTATGAGCCATGGTACATATTGTAGTAATAATAACAATTCGTTTTAATACCCGTATCATACAAAATGGGTAATAGCCCCGTATTTTTAAAGATCTTGTAATAGTAAGAATAAGTTAAATAAACTGCAGGTTAAAAAATATAAGGTACGAAACGTATTTTCTTTCGGTGGTTAATCAAAAGCATCAAAAAGCAAGGTGAAAGCATCATCACTTACTGGTGATAAGTGATGATGCTTTCACTTTCAGTCTAAGATAGTAGTAGTAGTTATAACTGCCATGCCCCTAACAGGTTAGCCCGCTACCATCTTAGACTGCATCACCACTTACCATCAGGTGAGATCGCAGTCAAGGGCTAACTTGTAGTGGAAACCCATACCCCTAATTATAGGTTTCTGTACGGAATCGTAACGGAACACCAAATCGCGTGGTGGCACATATTTACCGGTAGGTGACTAATACGGCAGAAGCCTCCGACCAGACCAAAATAATACGTGGTATTTTTGTAATGTGTTATCTAATAAAACGTAGCAAAATAACTCATGCAGCATAATAATTATTATTGTCATGATTGTAATTTGTAATGTGTAATGTAATTGCCTATTTTCATTGTAATGTAATATATACCTTCACTACCTACTGTAAGCATAATTCCAGAAGTGGGTGAATAATAATTATTAAAAGCAAAGCTTTGTGTAAAACATGTTTTTGACGACCTCCGTGGCGCAGTGTGTAGCGTTGTTGTCTTAACTTGCGGAGGTCCCGGGTTCGATCCCCGGCAGGGTCAATTTGGGAATTTATAATTTCTGAATTTTCCTTGGTCTGGCCTGGTGGGAGGCTTCGGCCGTGGCTAGTTACCACTCTACCGGCATAGACGTGCCGCCAAGCGATTTAGCGTTCCGGTACAATGCCGTGTAGAAACCGAATAGGGGTGTGGGTTTAATATAAACCGCCATGCCTCTAACAAGTTAGCCCGCTACCATCTTAGACTGCATCATCACTTACCATCAAGTGAGATCGCAGTCAAGGGCTAACTTTTTGTGGATAAAAAAAATGTTTCTGCAAATAAATGAATATGAATATGAACTCTATCGATAACACCCGAGTCGACATCACTAGCAACTTTATCATTTCGAGTTTCCTTTCCGTGTGCAAATGCGACTCGGCGAAAACGTGTAAACCTTGCCTTTTATACATTCAAATTTCAAACTAAAGCGCCATTTTATTAAAATCTATTTGTTTAGGAACTAGTTTGCAGCCGCTCGCGTTGAAAACACTTTATTCTATATCATACTTCTTACTAATATTATAAATGCGAAAGTTTGGATGTATGGATCATGGATGTTTGTTACTTCATCACGCCCCAACGGCTGAACGGATCTGGCTGAAATTTGGCACAGACATAGATTATAGTCTGGAATAGCACATAGGCTTTTTATCCCGGAAAATTAAAGAGTTCCCGCGGGAACCAAAAAACATCAAACCACGCAGACGAAGTCGCCGGCATTCGCTAGTATATTATAAACTAGCTGATGCCCGCGACTTCATCCGCGTGGTTTTTTGTATGGGAAAATCAAGGAAAAATGTTATTTCTTTTAATTAATTTTTTCGTCAATTTTCCAATGTTTTTAACAGTTATTCTGCTTTTGGGACGGAGACAAATACAAAAAATCAAAAATCATGAAAATTGGACCAGCCGTTGTAGAGTTATTAAGTGTTCGAAGAAAACCGACTTGATATTATAATATATTAAAGATGTGAAAGTGTGTTTGTTTATTGGTTTGTCTTTCAATCACGCCGTAACAGAGCAACGGATCGACCCGATTCTTTGCGTGGGTATAATTGAGGACCTTGAGAGTGAGATAGGCTACTTTTTATCCCGGAAAATTGAGTGGGAATTAAGAAAAACTTAACTAACCTGCGCAGACGAAGTCGCGGGCATCAGACTAGACTTTACATCCAAATTCCATAATAATATTAAAAATGCGAAAGTTTGTAATGTTGTGTGGATGTGTGCATGCTTGTCGCCTCTATCAAGTAAAAACTACTGAACGGATTTCGATAAAATTTGGTATTAAGAATATGGTATCTAGACTTTACATTGGATTTGGAATATTGATATCTTATTATTTTGTAGGCCAATTAGAGATCAATAACTGCATGTCGAGTCGGGAAGAACCACTAGAGCGCTATTAAAAGCGAAGTTAAACTCAGCACAATGAAAAATGACTATGGTAATAAAAACCACAGTTAATGAAAATAAATTATTCTCTACTTCGTGGGTAATAAAGTTTATTGCAGCTACTTAATTAAATTTTAACTTTAGTTGTTTCAAAGTGAAGGTTACGAATTTGGTTTATGTTTGTTCTAGAAGTTTCGCTAGTTTAAAGATTCAGATATACAAGATATTAAATTTGTAACACACGGGCCAGACGACGCAATACCTAAGACAAAAACACACTGCGGAAAAAAAATATTAAAGAATACGACTGCCTTGCCAAAAACGAACTAAAAAGTTAAAAATCTAAATTAATCTATTTAAATTAGAATATTATTCTCATTTTTATTAAGTGATATTTTTTGTGAATCCCTGGATATTGAACTATGGTGTCATATATTTTTGGAATCTTCTCATCATTCTCTATCATCATCTCATCATCTCATCATTCATCTAGAAGATGATGATTATATAGTTAATCTTATTTTCGAATAATTTTTTTTCAATTTTAGTCTTTAATGCGAGACCATGGTCACCCCATCCATTCTTTTTTAAATTTTAGGAAGCCGGACGTATGAACCACTAAGCTATCATTGCTTGTTTTTTACCCGCCAGACAATCATTTTTATACGATTGCCTGAAAAAGGAGTATATTGTTTTCAGGTTTTATTTATGTTTGTATGTATGTATATATGTGACTTTGTATATTCCACCATAACTTCTATACGCCTGAACCGATTTTGATAAATGAGGTATCGTTAGAATCCCTAGCTTATTCCGGGTGACATAGGCTAGTAAAATTAAAAAAAAAAAACGGGGTGACTATGGCCCCGCATTAAAGACTAAAGTTGAAAAAAAAAATCGAATATAAGATTAGCTATATAATTATCATCTAGAAAATGATGAGTAGATTCCAAAACTATATAACAGTATAGTTCAATATCCAGTGATTCACAAAAAAATATTATTTGATAAAAATGAGAATAAGGTTCTATTTAACTAGATTAATTTAGATTTTTAACTTTTTAGTTCGTTTTTTGGCAGGGCAGTCGTGTTTTTGAATTTTTTAAATTATGACTTGTTCACTCTAAGCCTAACCTATAGGGCTCAGAAAATTTACAGAAAACTTACCATTATTGAATTGTCACTGAAATCATTGAATCAGATACCTATTATCACACTATGTGAGTAATATTCCCATAGCTACGGATCTATCATTCATTGAAACAGACAGACGGACAAAGAAGCGATTTATAAACGGTCAGCGCACTAAGCTCGTGAACTCAAGATTCAAGTGGGTAAAATTAACTACCTACTATCTAACTAATTACTTTATAACTACTGACAGTTAGCTACCCTGTTTACTTACTTATAGATTAATAATGTAATTTTAACCTAAATAGCCCAAAGGTTGAAATCCCCTCTTTCAACAAGGTTGACATTAACAAGTTACAATAGGGATGATGACAACTCAATCAAATCAGCAACTCTTTATCAAACTTAAAAACGCACTTCTAATATTGAAGTTGTATGCAATTCACAGTTGTGACGTCATAAAATTTCACCGCACTTTTCTTCTTTAATCTATATTTTAAAGCGGTTGTCAAATTAAAAACTAACCGCGGATGTGAAGTTTAGGTCTTTTGGAAGATTTAATAATCGGTTAGAAATAATTTATTTTTGATATAGGCATCATCAATATTCAAAGGAGTAATTTTTTTTTAAATCAGAAATCAGGAGATCCTTAGGCAAGTAAACGAGATAGCTCATAGAGTTTCTAAGCCCAAGTGGCATTGGGCAAGGTACAGAGAACCGATAAACGTTATTGTCCCAAGGTGCTTGAACGGCGGCCTCGCACCGGAAAGCACAGCGATGGACGACCCTCCACCAGGTGGACGGAGACGGACGATCTCAAGCGTGTAGCTGGGAGGTGCTGGCAAAAAGAGGCACAATACCGAGATTTTTGAAGTGAAAACTTCTTTAGCCGCGTTGAGCACTTTTTGGTAGGGGGTACTAAACTTGTGGATTCGCGAAGACAGACATGCTGTAACTATACGTACATCTCAGTTAATAAAAAAATAAAATATATTTATATTTGATAGCATAAATTATAAAATAATAGTAAAAACATATTAAATTAATAATAAAATAATAATAGTATAATTGATCTAGATGAGGAACGAACGTGGATGCAGCCGAAGCGATTTCCGTCATTCGGACCGATCGCCAGGGGAGGAAGCGAGTAGCAGACTCGACGAAAGAAATAATGCGTAGTGAGCGAGACGTTGTAGGCCGCCAAAGCGCACACTATGTGTGGGTCTTCTCCTCCTCATGATGGCGAGAGTGGGAGCGATTGATAGAATTAATATTTTATTATTTTATTATGTGTGTGTGTGTGTTTTATATGATGCTGTCTGATGTAGGGAGCCTTGGTACTATGTGCCTCGTGAACCTGGCTTGGAGAGTATCCGACGATACTTGATCTGCCTATGGTGGATCTATATACATACTTAAAATACAACATACTTACACGTATTATGATCGCATATTACTATCGCAGGTTGAGTTGGGCACTGTGAAATATAAGTTACTCGCTTCGGCGATGCCTCAGCACGGCTGGTTCTGCCTTGATGTCTACCTAGTTGGACGTTAAGAAGGGATTGGTTTGTTGTTGTACCAGAGAGCTTGCTTTCTGTGCGCAGTGCACTTCGTGTGCACTTCCATGTTCTACAGTATGTCTGATTTTACATTGCGATCTATTTAAAGACTACTTATGCATACCATTTGTAAATTTACGACGTTCGCTACGTTCGAACAATAACCCATCATGGTTGATAAGACGCTGTTTAATATTATCACTATCTATCTTACGTTCAAACAATGTTCTACTACCCATGGAGGTTTCCGCGCTGTATTTTATCTAACCATACTATTACTGAAGGTTGCATCACGCCTGTAGACTCTGTTTCGTTGCGGCGGACTATCCTGCAGAGCGCCTGGTGCATCCTTGAAACCTGTTGGCTGTTGACTTTTGGTATTCTATGAGACTTATTAGTCCATGCATTAATATGCCTCTTGGGATAACAAGGGAGGGAAGAAGCGTACCGTTGGTGGCGGGGCGGAGCCAGCCAACCATCATTTATTTTTTAGAAAAGTAAATGATGCCATCTCAAAGCATCTTCCTTGTCTTATAAAAGGAAGATGCTACCACTAGGATTAGTTCGTTTCACGGTGACCTTATGGAACAACATTTATGTTGTTAAATAAGATAGAAATCTTAAACCTGGGTTAAAACTTATAGTATAATATAAAATGTCTCACTCTTATAGTCAAAGTATAAAAGTCTTTAAAAGGTGTATGATATGATTCTTATATGATCCCATACATAATGACTGGCTCACTTAGTGTATGTGCTAAAGAAGTAAGGTTCTTAGAACGAGCAAAGCGCAGTATACTTGAACTAAAAGCATAGCAGTATTGAATTGAACACGCGTGTAAAACGCGTTTCATTGTTTAGGGTTGAATCAATACTCGAACACGCGGGTAAACCGCGTGTCATTATTTAGAGATGAATCAATACTCGATCACGCATATTATAATTCATATAACCTCGAACTGATTTTATGCTTTGATATTAATCAATGCTTGAACGCGTTTTATAGATTTTCTATAACTCGAATGCGCTCCTAAAGCCAGTCATATGTAAGCTAAATTTCATCTAAATTGGTATATAATCAAGTCGTTGGGTTGATTGGACTCGAAGCTTCCGAAACTCTAAAAGATCGTGGTTTATTATGGGCGCCGCAGTATATGAGGGTCTTACTGCTAGATGATTCACGTGCCATTCTAAAGAATATTGAATTTTATTGGTAGAGTAAGGTGTAGATTCTTAGGGACCCCGGCAGCTTAGTTACAATGCTCGCGAACAGTGACATGCTCGCGTTGTTACGAAGACAAAAGGTCTTAAATATAAATATACTACATTCGAAATTAGACTTTAATGCCTTAGTTTAAGGTTTTTTTATTGAAAAAAAATATAATTAAATATTCGTTTTCACTTCTATCAGCAGTCCCTATGCCAATTTTTTTTTAATTCAGGCTTGCGCTTGACGACACTCATGCTTAACACAGCAATGATGGTATAGGTTGGAGCGCGCTTGCCTAGAAGATGCCTATTCACTCTTGCCTTGAAGGTTAAATTATACGTGGTAGGAAATACATGCGCTGGAAGAGCATTCCACATCTTAGCGTTGTTCTATGGGCCTGAAAAAAGGAGTATAGTCTTTTCAGGGTTCATGTAAGTTTGTATGTATGTATGTGACTTTTTATATTCCACCATAACTTTTATACGCCTGAACCGATTTTGATTAATGACGTATCGTTAGAATTACTAGCTTATTCCGGGTGACATAGGCTGCTTTTTGGCAGGGCAGTCGTTTTTTTATTTTTTTAAATTATGACTTGTTCTTAGCTCCGCTTTCAAAGCGCAGATCACTGACATTCATTGACACGTATCTTACATCTTCATTAATTAATCCGGTATAACTAAATAATATATTAATGAAATAATTTAGATCCGCGATAAAGGCCCAGTGATATTTGACATTTCGGAGACCTCACTCGCCTCTAGCGGCGAATTGAAACGCGGCAGCCCCCATTGCAGTGTCATAACTCAAAGCATGAAGTTACGAATATCGAGATCGTTTGTGAGGCGGGCGTAGACAATAAATAAGTACTTCACAGGAGAATAACAGAACACCTTTGACAGATTTATAGAGCAAAAATAACCTATTAGCTGGCAAGCGAGTTTCATTCTCGGATTCCCTATCGCTGATGTCACTGCTTCTTGGTAAACGCACCTATTTACAACATAGATTAAATATTTCTATTTGTGCAGATGTGACACTCCTTAACTCTGATCGTTTTTTATCTCTTTTATTTAGAAAGGATTAAGCTTTGACACATGCTGTACTGTCTTTTAATACAAGATGATACCCGCATGGATTTCTGTCTTTGGATTTTTGAAAATCTCTTGGAAACTCTGATTTTCTGGCATGAAAAAAAGCTTATATCTATTGTCTACGTTTTGTTAAACGAAAGTACCTCAAAAATTTTACAGTCAGACAAGCACACTTTGACATAATATAAATATTCATTTAGTACTACGTGATGCTCTTCGTCTTCGTCCGCATGGATTGAGGTTTCTTGGTTTCCGCGGAAACTTTTTAATTTTACGGGATAAAAAGTAGCCTATGTGTTATTCCAAACTATAATCTATCTCCGTATTAAATTTCATCCAGATCCGTTCAGCCGAATTGGCGTGATTGATCGCATTTATAATATTAGTATAGACGCCCTTCCCCAGGCTAAAACCTACCTCAGTACCAAATTTCGTCAAAATCGGTTGAACAGATGGGCCGTGAAAGCGTAACAAATAGAAAAACAGACAGACTTTCGCATTTTTAATAATACTATGGATATGAATGGATTAAGTTTAGACACTCGCTGTGGGCGAAACAGTTTCAAAGATAGACTATTCTTCCTTTTGTAGATGTGACACTCTTTAACAATGCTTGGTATTTTATACAAAAAAGGTGCTCAGTGTGCAAAGTCACGCATTTCTATTTTCATGGATATGACACTTCGTCAAACAGTTTGGTCTTTTTTATCAGTTTGCTATCTTTTACAAAAAAGGTGTTAAAAGATGTGGCTTTGACGCACAACTGGATTAGTTTTCAACATAGATTATTTCTATTTCCATAGATGTGACAGTCATGCTGTATCGTATTTTTTTTCATGTTTTTTTTAATTACTCAATATTATTATTTTCAATTTTGTTTAGGTTAGTTAATCGATACATACAAGGACTACGAAAAATAAATATCGGGGGGTTTCAGAGAGTAATTTTTTTTTAAATATCTTATCTTTTTTCTTGATTTCAGGGTCGTTTACTGAATATTTTTTCAATTAATGTTAAGATTATGTCGATTAGAAATATAATTGGGAGCTAAATTCTAGAATCAAATCCATTTTAAAGCTCCTTTCATAACTTAGGTTAGGCCTTTTTACATGTTTTAATTATGATATTTTACAACAGCTAATTGTGATCTAAAAATATTTATAGATAACTTCTGCTATAACTACTATTATTACTTTATTCTATGACAAAAGTATCTATTTTCATTCACGCAACGAAAGGTCAAGAACAAATTAATTTTAGTATTATTATATTATCTCACATCACTTAGTATCCAAGATATCCTCGTACCCAAAGTATGAAAATAATTTAGATTTGCTAGCATTTTATTTTTTTCAAAAATCTTTTTTTTCAATTATAATTCTTGAACTATGCGAACAACAACTCATTTGATGCTTGATCCTTATTATCTAAGGTGTCGTTGTACCCACAGTATGAAAAGAATTTAGGTTTGTTGGCATTTTGTTTGTTTTTTTAATATTTTTTTTCAATTTTAATTATTAAACTATGCGAGCAATTTTTATTTAACTGGTTTAACGGCTCTGGATTCTAGTCCTTCTGAGCCTTATGCGAGCAACAACTGATTTGATGCATGATACTAACTATCTAAGGTGTCGTTGTACCCAAAGTATGAAAGAATTTAGGTTTGTTGGCATTTTTATTCCTATCCATTTTTTTTGTCTCGTAGAGCATTTTTTTGTGTTTTGTTATCGCGCTTTCCCTCCCGTGGTCGTTGGGTAAAAACGGAACACGCTTTCCCGTTTTTCGAAATCCAATAAAGGAATGTAATGAATAGAAGTCCGAGTACAATTTAAGTGACATGATATGTCGCTCAAATGCCGCGAGAAAGATAACATCTCTTTTGCGGCTCTTACAACGCTTTGTCGATGAAAGACCCGCGATAAATGTTGGAAAGAAGCAGCCGTTATTTTCGGAATTCCATGATGGCAAAGGAACAAGAAAGGTTTTGATGTTTCACTCCGACACCATAGCGTCCTCAAGGAACATCTCCTGAGGAAGCTCCGAGGGGCGATTGGCTAAAAAAACAGTGTAACGATCGCAATCACCTCTGATTGGTTAACATTCTTCCGCTATTGACCAAAATACAGCCAATCAAACCAAATGAAACTGCAAAAATGATTGATGCAGGTTTTACATAATTAGGCTGCCGCACGTTGACAGTGCTTTGGTAGATTCGTATGGTGTTGTAGCGTTACGTGAAAAAGTAAACCACCAAGGCTTGCATTTCCAGCATGTTTAGAAACGGGAAGGTGGGCGGTTCACGCATGCTTGCTCCACATAGATTTGTCTCTTTTGGTGGATGCCGTGTAGAAACCGAAAAGGGGTATGGATTTAATATAACTGCCATGCCCCTAACAGGTTAGCCCGCTACCATCTCAGACTCCATCATCACTTACCATCAGGTGACATCGCAGTCAAGGGCTAACTCGTAGTGGATAAAAAAAAATTATAATAATAATATTAAGATAATTTTTAGCCACTTATTCCCCTTGCCTAACGCTTAACCGCGATAAAGCGTTATCGTCCCACTGATTGTGCTTGGACTCATGCCTCGATAGATCATTCGTCAGGGAAAATTGCGTTTCGCGAAGGAAATAAAGAAAGATATTAAAAAGAAAACAAAAACATTCCGTGTACGCACGAAAATGATGAAAAACTGTATGAACCATTATTGTGGAAAATTTATATTATTAGCTCGTTTATTAATACGAATTGTTTATTAATATTATGAAATAACTACATATGCATTGCATATTGTTATGCAATATTACTAATATATAATTTATTTATTTACTCGTTTACGTACACTTTTTATAGATTTCATTAAATAAGTTTTGCGATAGAATGCGATTTCACCTTCTAATAAAGTCAAGGTCCATTAACCGTTAGATAGATTTATTATATTTTATGCGAAACTAGCTAATGCCCGCGACTTCGTCCATGTGGAATACGTTTTTACGAGAACTCCTTAATTTTTACACGTCTGCCTGAAAAAAGGAGTATATTGTTTTCAGGGTTCATATGCATACAATATGAGTTTCTATATTCTATGCCTGAACCGATTTTGATAAATGTGGTATCTTTAGAATCCCTAGCTTATTCCGGGTGACATAGGCTAGAAAAAATTAAAAAAAAATATTAATGTGGTCCCGCATTGTAGACTAAAGTTGAAAAAAAAAATTCGAAAATAAGATTAACTATATAATCATCATCTAGAAAATGATGAGTAGATTCCAAAAAATATATATAACACTATAGTTCAATATCAAGTGATTTAATAAAAATGTGAATAAGATTCTAATTTAACTAGATTAATTTAGATTTTTAACATTTTAGTTCGTTTTTCGGCAGTCGTGTTTTTTTATTATTTTAATTATGACTTGTCCGAAATAAAAGTAATGAGGTCCAGGTCCTCAACTCTACCCATGCCAAACATCACATCGATTCGTTGCTCTGTTGCGGCATGAATGAAAGACAAACAAACAAACACAGTTTTGCATTTATATTAATATTTAATCCTTATTTTAGGGACGCCATGACATTAATTAACTGTCATTTTGAAATCGGACGAAGTCGCGGACGTCGGCTAGTAAGGATTATAATTTCTAAAAGACGAGGGAGGTTGCATCCCGGGGAAGGATAAAGGCTACCCGGGCTTTTATCCCGCAAGATTAAGGAGTTCCCGCGGGAATCTAAAAATCTTAATCCACGTAGCTTCTATCGGGTTAATATACTTTTTTTTTTTTTTTTTTTTCGAGGGGGAAATCTTCCTAAGATACCCAACTTCTGGGGGAGAAGTCGGGTTATGTAGGATTTGTACCTACTAAAACCCCCTCGGTGGCCACCCTCTGCATATTGGGAGGCTCCGAGATCTCTATAAAGAACGCATCGGTGCCTCCCTTGCGCAATGCCCTTTGGGCTCATCCCAGTTACAAGATTACAATGTACCGAAAAATAATGCGTTAAATTGTAATCTTTCGACAGTTTGCAATTTCGCGAGTTAGATTATAATCTATCTTTCTTGGTTTTTACAATCTTACGGTGAAATATTTAAGAACAACCAGAACGCATCCATCAGCCCTACCGGCTAAGAATTGTCGCAATATCACATCCAAAAATATCCCTATGGATCGTATTTGTTTTAGTCCTTATAACTGGCTTCGCGTAAGCTTTTTCAGGAATGTAGCAATGGGTCGCAACCCACAGATTACTAGTCATGAACGCTAAATATCGACATTTTGGTGGTGCAGGCCTACTTATAAACCGACTAATTTGAATATCTATGGTAATCATGTGGTAATCTAGCAATTTAAATCGACATCGCAGTTTTCCAAATTTTACTGCGTTACCTATATAACCAAGCAATATTTTAGAGTCTGTGGTATCTTGTGATTTTCTGTTTATTAATTGGTTTTGTTTTTTAATAAATATAATACAAAATACTTTAATTTAAGAAGCCATGCGCGCATGTAAGTAAATATTCTTTTACGATGCAATCAAAGGTACCATAAGCTAGAAATATCTCGAGATACTGAAATTGTCCAAAGAATTAATTGAAAATTAAGATATCTCCATTACTCAACAGCAGGTAAAAAATTATCTTATAATTGTAGTTTCGGTGGCGAATTTCTTTTTTTACGCCGTGCACAGACGAATCAACTTGATTATAGTAAGATCAGATCAGATTGAGACCGAAATAATTCGTATTTGTTCGTTGGATTGTCTTTCAATCACAGCGCAAGATGTAAAGGAGCAACGGATCATAGATGGGATTTTTAAAAACCTATGCATACGAAATCGCGGGCATCATCCAGTATTTAATATGCCATAGGACGGTCCCAGGCCGAACTATAGTCTACTAGCTAATGCCCGCGACTTCGTTTGCGTTGATCGAGGTTTTTGGTTCCCGCGGGAACTCCTTAATTTTCCGGGATAAAAATGCCTATGTGCTATTCCAGACTATAATCTATCTCTGTGCCAAATTTCAGCCAGATCCGTTCAGCCGTTGGGGCGTGATTGAGTAAGAAACATCCATACATCCAGACATCCATACATCCATCCAAACTTTCGCATTTATTATATTAGTAAGATCCGCGTTAAGAAAATGATGACAAGTCACAATCGGCAGGCTGCCTACCACACGATAATGTTAAGGGGTTAAGAAGGCCGAATGACCTTGACGAAACGCAGACCAGCGGGACTTTTGCCGACGGTAATGCCGTATAGCGGCCACGCCCGGAACTACGCAAACTAAGCCAAAGACTATAGACTGCAGAGGGAACAAGTGCTATTTTATGGGATAATGCCTATATTTATGTTTGCGCATAAATATCATAGGTCACAAATACATAAACTTTCTATAATACCTACCTTTAGCTTTACCTTGAGACCTTGCCATGAAATGTTCGATATCGTATCCGATACTAAATATTGTTTGCGCTTGTAGTAGGCACAGATTTAGGTATAGGTACAAGTAATATTTCGTATTGGATCAATGCTAAAATGTAGGTAGTTCAAGTTAGTGTTGCAGAACTATCGATAGTTGACATCAAGCTAAAAGTTTTGAAACGTGCTACCTCCACCGAGGGATGAGTGGGGTACAGGGAGAGGAGATAGAGAATCAGATACTAACTGCTCACAATAAACCCCACTTGCCGGAGCTGCGTAGTTTTTTTGTGAGTTTACTCCTTTAGAATCAATTTTCATATGTATGAGCCTGTGGTATGAAAATTTATGTGCAGTACTACGTCATAAAAAGTCGGTGCCATTTTGAAATTCTTTGTTAATTGACCGATTTCGTTCAAAATACGCACTACGAGTAAAATTATGTCTACCCGTTATCTTTCTCTGTCTACCGAAGCTAACATGGTTACTTGTCTCGTTACGTCAAAAGTAGAGATAAAAGTAATATTTCTAATCTGTGGTATTTTTCTCTACGAGCCTTTACATGTCGACTACTTTTTTCTTGTAATATACTGCATTTTGTGCATGTTAGGGTAAATGAAAAATTTGCCGGCAACGACGATATCTCTCTCTCTCGTCGCGAGATAATCTCTTTGTGCGCATCCTAGACCTACTGGGATCACAAAACAGGAAACTGTTACCAAAATTTAACAAAGTTAGCGCCATTTTGAAATTCATGTTGTTATTGTTTCCATGACTATGTTATTTATTTTGATGAATATAAAATATATGGTAATTAATATATGATGATAGCCACGGAGTTAGAGAATAGGAGTGCAGGTGTCCCCAGCTTGTCATCACGAATTTCGATTCCATATTATGATATTATTATCGATAAGGTTGTCTGGAAGAGATCGCTGGTTAGCGATAAGACCGCCTTATTGTACCTACATTTTAAGTTTTCACGTTTGTTCTTTTTCTTTTGTGTTTTTTGTGGTGTACAATAAAGAATATACATACATACATACATACATATTATACACGCTGAAATTATAATGCTTGCTTTTCCGCAGTCTCTCAGTCGCAGACAAAATGATTTTGTCTCGGTAGCATAATCGATTTACTAAAACAAAAGTTGTTAGAATTCAAAAATGGTACATTTACATCTGAGAAAGACACACTTACGCATACATTATAATTATTATTAGTATGTATTTTAGTTATTAGTAGCATTAATATTATTAGTAAGTAATTTTGCATTTTAAAAATATTATAATCTATTCCGTCGGGTCGGAGGAAAAAAAATCAAATTAAAGCTTATTAGCTTTAAAAACAATCAAAATTTAAGTAGCGAGTGCAGGTAGGTTGTTCCTCATCAAAATAATCTTGATTTGAATTTTTACAATCACTTGTCACTACAGAACCTTATTTAGTCTTTGCACCTACTTTGCACACTTAAAAAATTAAATTCTTAAAAAAAATATATTTACACCTACTAATTTACAGATAAACACTGAACTAAGTATTTCTAAAATTTTAAATATGTACAAATGAGTATAAACCCTTCAAAATCGAAAATTAACTTTAAAAGATTCGCTCCGACACCGACGTGCAGTCCACCTTCGACAATGTCCCGAAACGGACTGCCGAAGGGCTCGCGGGTGTTTACAGGGCGACGGAGCAGCCACGTTCTCATTATTATACTTAAATTTCGGGGGAAAATTACTTTACACGAATGTTATAGGGAGTAAAAATAAAACTCGCCGTTAAAAATATTGTAATTTTTAAGACCTATTTTTGTGTGCAAGAACTAATTAAAAAGCTTGTGCCGTTTTGCAGAACATTTTCAAAGTATGACAAAAGTAGATACTCTTTGGGGATTTTTTTCTGAAAGAGGGTTTGAAAAAAGTAAACATTTTTTACAGTAGAAATGTTTATTAAGCCTATATCTTCCGTTACATATTTTTTCTTTACGGATTCAACTATCAGTTATTAAGACAATTTGACTTAAACATCCTAATACTGAGGCAGTTTGTCATCTCTTAAAGCCTTAATGGGTTAGTTAAAGTTTATCGGCGACACGCTCTCCCAATATTAAAGAAAAGCAAGATAATTTGTCACTATTTCCATGGTATTATTGTGGCGCCAACTAAGTTGGGTCATCTGTAAACAGCGTCACGAATCGACCGGTTTCAGCCACTTAGCCTCATTCCCGAATAATTTCGTGTGCGTTAACTTATATTATTTAACATTTTATGAGTGAGTGTAAAAAATGTTTTCGATCACTTTCATTTTACATGTAGTATTTTGATTTGTGAACGTCTGTAAGTTAGGAAGGTATTATCCCACAAACTTATCTGACCCGGTGGCCAAAACTGGAACTAATTTTTATGCCTGTTTAGTTTTTGTTTTTTTTTATTCCTATATAGTTTTTGGTTTTTTACTAGCGACCTACTTCCAACATTGTCCGCTTAAATTAAGCCGTTTTTGTTTGCTCTTTTAGGAAATAAGAATCCCGCTTCCTTCGTCTCTATTCTCCAGAATGCAAGCTTACTCAGTTCCTGGTACAGAACCACTGGTGTTACATTATTAATATTAATTAGTATGAATTACAATCTACCGTGTATTGGCATGCAAAAATTATATAATAATAATAAATACTTATTTTAAACACCATTTAAATCTTATTATCAATTATATTAGAATATATTTTATTATTCTATACAATATTTACATCAAATTATTTTATTAATATTATTGTATTGTATTCAAAACCGTCAGTCTTATTTTACTAATGTTCTATCGTTTATTACTTAAATGTTCAAACTATTCATATATTTGTGTCTGTTAAATACTCCTTAATTGAATAATATCTTTTCTTCAGCTAAAATTCTTAAATTTTTGTCTAAGTTCCTCCAGAAGTTCTTTATTTTCGAATTAATTGTATGACTAGCTGATGCCCGCGACTTCGCGCCCATGGTTTAACTTTTTTAAACTTTATACACCACTTAATTTTCCGTATTAAAAAGTATTATAACTATGTCCTTTGCTGGGACACCTAAGTCTGTACTTTTTATCAAAATCTCACATTTGCAAATTGTGTCTCACCAAATAGGTTTAGCCAATAAGTAATATGATATTATTAGTAATAATCCTATGTATGAATATGTATATGTAAGAATTTAGATTCTTGAGTCGTTTGAATGTATTCATTAATTGAATTATTTATATTGTAAACGCGAAAGTTTGGATGGATGTTTGTTACTCAATCACGCCAGAACGGCTGAACGGATCTGGATGTTTGGCACAGTGATAGATTATAGTCTGGAATAACAAAAGGCTACTTTTTACCCCAGAAAATTAAAGAGTTCCCGCGGGAACCAATAAACCTCAAGCCACGCGGACGAAGTCGCGTCTATTATTTAGTAAAGTATGTAAGTAAGTACTAATATTTAAATAAATAAATGAATAAATATTATATTTTTTAAATGAAACCGTGCATTGTCGTGTTCAAATAAATGCCTGTCTATATCTTCCGTAAATAAAAAGTTAATAATTACAATGCATAAACAACTGGCAAATGGCTTATTTGCAACTATAATAAAGTCATTACAGTTCAGTTTAGGTCATTTGCCAACCAGTCGAGTTTACCTTAGTTTTACTGAGAACTGAGAAACATGCGGTAATAGGTATGTTATGACATCATAAGAGCTTGGAGGGAATTGATAGAAATCTTTCTGTCTGATTAATTCTGTCATAAATATTGTTTGAACGCAAGGACGATCCGCATGCTATGTTTCAATTATGAACAGCGTCCTGCATCGCCATAGGTATATAATGGAAATGTTATACTAATGTCAAAATCTGTCTGATGTAACTACATAGTTATATAGTATTACTAGCGAACGCCCGCGACTTGAGGTTTTTTGGTTCCCGCGGGGACTCTTTAATTTTCCGGGATAAAAATTAGCCTATGTGCTATTCCAGACTAAATCTATCTCTGTGCCAAATTTTAGCCAGATCCTTCCAGCCGTTGGGGCGTGATTGAGTAACAAACATCCGTACATCCATACATCCATACGTCCAATCATCCATACATCCATCCAAACTTTCGCATTTATAATATTAGTAAGATCATACAATCTAATATTTATTGAATAATATATTAATAGCTAATATTAATAGCATAAATACGAAAGTGTGTTTGTTTGTTGGTTTATTTTTTTGCGGGTTTGTCCTTCAATCACGCTGCAATAGAGCAACGGATCGACGCGGACGTGAATACGACGTGATACACGGGTATAGTTGAGGCCCTGGAGAGTGACATGGGCTACTTTTAATCCTGGAAAAAATTAAGGAGTTCCCGCGGGAATCAAAGAACTTAAACCACGCGGACGTAGTCGCGGGCATCAGCTAGTATAAATGCGAAAGTTTAGATGGATGGATGGATGCTTGTTACTCAATCACGCCAGAACGGCTGCACGTATTTGGATGAAATTTGGCATAGAGATTATAGTTTGTAATAACACATAGGCTACTTTTTGTTCCGGAAAATTAAAGAGTTCCCGCGGGAACTAAAAAACCTCAATCCATGCAGACGAAGTCGCGGGCATCACCTAGTGTATAATATAATCTAGTCACCAGAGGCGTTAAAGCAAATCTTATATGTATACTATCTTAAGTTTCATTTTCGAATGAAAATGTGACAGATTGAACTAGTAAGAATTAGAGAAAAACTAATAAAAAAAAATACAGTTTCTATCGACTCAGTTTATAAAAATTAGAGAAAAACTAACAAAAAACACAGTTTCTGTCTACTCAGTTTACTTCCTCGCAAATTAAAATCCCTAACCGTAAGATTTCACCTTTCAGGGAATTAGGGGTCGCTTATCTCATAAACTACGGAACCCTTCTGTTACATTAATCCTTCGCTAAGCTGTGGGGTAGATCTCAAACGCAGATATGAAATGACCTTTATTTTAAGCAACCTAGAGTCTAAAATGACATTTAACAACATTATATTGCGTCTGGGGTGACAGATAGTTTGCTGTTGATTTTTGAGTCTTGTGTTTATGACACAGGGTTGATAATGGGGTATTTATTTTATCTTTCCAAAGAAACTTAGTGTAATTTTATTGCCTACTATTTGTTACTGTCAATGTTGTTCTTGAAGTAAGTACTTTGATTTATTTAGCATTAATTACAAATTAAGATACAATCTTAAATCTCGTAAAGTAATGTTTTATTACCATGATTATGCAATATGTATGCAATACGTGACTACAGTTACCGTAAAAACCGTGTTTTTTCATAATTCAAAGGAATTTAAAGGCCTTATTTTTCTGTTCTGTTTCTGCGTAGAAGCCAATTTTAAAGGCCACTGAAGTTTGCGCCATCGGATGCACACTCTATTCCCTCTCTTACTTTCTCGATACGTACGTCAACTTAATTTATCAAACCGTCCAATCAAAAATTAAATATTTCCATTTAAGTATGTATTTATAAATCTTGTAGGTAATTATTTAAGTCTTAACTAATTTATCGTAAACTTTATCTCCCTATTTGGTCTAGTGGATCGTTCAATTACCTCTGCCAAAGTGTCATGTATAATAAATACTAGCTGATGCCCGCGACTTCGTCCTCGTGGTTTAAGTTAAGGTTATTCCCGCGGGAACTTCTAAATTTTCCGGGATAAAAAGTAGCCTAAGTATGTCACTCTTCAGGTCCTCAACAATGACTATGCCAAAAATCACGACGGACAAATTGAAGGACAATTCAACAAACAAACAAACAAACAAACTTTCGCATTTATAATATATTTTTTTTTTATCAACTACAAGTTAGCACTTGACTGCGATCTCGCCTGATGGTAAGTGATGATGCAGTCTAGGATGGTATCGGGCTAACATGTTAGGGGTATGGCAGATATATTAAACCCATCCCATAATCGGTTTCTACACGGCATCGTACCGGAACTCTAAATCGCTTGGCGGTACGTCTTTGCCGGTAGGGTGGTAACTAGCCGCGGCCAAGGAAATTATAAATTCCCAAATTGACCCTGCCAGGGATCGAACCCGGGACCTCCGCACGTTAAGATAACAGCGCTCAACGCTGCGCCAGTGAGGTCGTCGTTTCTATACTATCTATATCGTACTATAATATATCCTATGTATAAAGTGCCCAATTTCATCCAGATTAAGTGATAGGCAATGAATGGTACAACAATTGGCGGCATTATTTATTTCACCAGGCCAGACCAGAGAAAAATCAGAAATTATAAATTCTCAAATTGACCCTGCCGGGGATCGAACCCGGGACCTTCGCACGTTAAGACAACAGCGATACACACTGCGCCACGGAGGTCGTGAAAGTATGATGTACTACTATGATGTAACGAGTTTCTTGCTGGTTCTTCTCGTTAGGAATGTTATTCAGAACCAGAGATAAATTCACTTGACGATTCAAAAGTACTTGTAAAAGTTTATTTGAATAAGATAACATTTGAATTTTGAATTCGAATTTTAATTACCGGCTGAGTTTGTTTGGGCTCTTCTCAGACCAGCCGGCCTATTCTGTATCTCAGTGGCTTTTAAAATTTGATGGGCACCGGCTTGTCTGTTAGAATCTAAAATTGTCAAAATCAAATTTTGTATTCTGTAACTCAGTTGACAAGAGGTTTTTAATCGAAATGACGTCAAAAGTACATCTTTAGTGAGATGGCCACGCGTAGTGTTGAGATGGCGACTGGAAACGCATTTTGCCATATATTCTCGTATCGACAACTATACTTTCGTATTCGCTAAGCAGAATGACAGGTCATTGTTGAAAACTCAATGAGACGAGTGCCTATATCTTTAGCAACTAGTAGAGAGCAGTGTTTTTGAACATCAACAATGGTAACAAGTTAGTAAGATAAAGAAAATTTAAATTATTTTCAAAGAATTTAGGCTCACAACAGTAATAGAAGTGTAATAGCGTCCATTTATATAATTAAAGGTAAAACAAACAACAGCCAAGCGAACGACAATGACTCGCGCAATTTTAATTGCACATGCTGACGAACTGCGTAAAGAGAAAGCTTTACGCGTTCATAGGCGTAGGCTGCGGGACTTTTACGATCCTATGGAGCTGCCAGAAAGAGAGTTCATTGCGAACTTTCGATTGAGCAAGGTTGGGTACCTACAGGTTCTTGAAGAACTCAGGGATCATCTCCCAGCCGTTCGCAATGAAATAAAAGTAAGTACTCATGTCTGCATAATATCATAACTTAATAGCAATTTAGTAGTTTAAATATAAGAAAGACATTAAGCAGCTTTTTCCACATTCATAACAAACATCTGGCAGAAAATTTTACAATTTAAGTACCTACTTATAATGTTTAAGTGTAACACTTCATTTAAATTTGCCTGTAGATCCTGGCAGCTCTGCATTTATGCCACAGGGACATACCAGCGCCCTGTTGGTTCTTCAATTTTTAACACAGTCTCGCAGCCTACATTCAGTACGTGCCTACGGGAAGTCACCAACCAGCTAGACAGAGAGGAGTGGAAAATGTTGGAGGAGGCCTTTGTCATCATCAAACGGATGGGGTTGTCGAGGCAGTGCAGGAAAATAATAGTTAAGATTAAGAATTAATGTAAAATGTCTGAATAAAGGCTTTATTTATTTATTACTTCTAACATTACAATATTAATAACATTTATTAAGTCTAACTTTGTTTTCTATAAATATATTTAAAGACAGCTAAAACTGACTAGTAGAAATTACAACAACATTATAATCAATAAAAGAGGCACTTATGCATTAAAATATTAACTTTAACGGAACAGACTAATTAGGAAATTCGTTTTCCATAAAAACACTCTGTATAATAATAATTTAACTGTTATATTGTTACTTAGTCGCACTCACAATTATAAGAAGTACTTCTTACATTACAATGTAATTAAAATTGAATGAGTCTGACTTTGTTTTCTAACCTAGACCACGTTATTGTTTTCCAGTAAGCACGAGATTCTTTCAAGCGCATTGGCCATTCTCGACAGTGCCGCTGCTTGCTGCTCTAGTGCACGCCCTATTTGTGTAAGAGCGTCAGCATGCTGACTCTCGACCTCTAGACGTCTGACTTCGAGCTGGTACGCCCAGCTGGGCACGTTTGCATCCCGACGAACTGAAATGATAATTCAAATATTATGTACTTATTTTATTACTTTAAAATAATTTGATTTAAGAAATGCCAACTCAATTCTCAAACTCAGTGTAAATTTTCAGTAAATACACAATTAACTAATTTAGTTAATTCTCCCATATTGATTGCACTAAAGGTCTACCTTTGGACTCTAGTGCAAGGGTAAACTTACTTACTTTACACACTTTGTAAAACAAAAGCTATGGCAGCTACAAACAAAAATAATAGTCAGCCCCTTTTTGGACATGATTTATCCCTCTACGGGGCCGATTTTTGGTTGTAATGAATTAAATACTTACTTTGCCTTAACCTATCCCTCCTTGTGGAGACTTGAGCTTGTCCTGAAAATAATAATATTTGTATTTAGTTTTTATTATTCAGCTAGTTTATGCATGGCATGCAATGGCTTGCCTTTTCATTACATTAATGGTACTCCTATTTTCTATGCCTACACCTTGTCCTATAGCTCTAACTAAAACATGTGTAAATGACATAACACTTACCATTTTCTCTAGTTTGAGACATTAACACTTCTTCCTGGGTGGCCTGCTGCTGAACCGCAGCTTCTGGTTGTTCTTGAACTGAAGGTTGCAGTTCAGAAACAATCACTTCTGGTTGTTCCTGAATCGCAGGATCCAGTTCAGAAACAACCAGAACAACAGGAGAGGCGTCCGCTGCCTCTGACTGCTCCAAATTGGAGTGGCTAGGTCCGCCAATATTTGGAGTTGCCACCAAATTTGTAGATGTGGAAGCAGTAGCCTGCAAAATAATAATTGAAATCTATTTACTATTTCTCAAATAAAATAACAATGATACATCTTTTAAAACAAAAAGGATTAATTTGCCAGACTTCTATCTAGAAAGTAGGTACATATGTACATATTTTCAAATTGAAGGTTTCAAAGATCTAATCCACAAGAAGAAGAAGAAGATAATTCCATGCTGAAGAAGTCTTTCTTCAGCATGGAATTATGCCAAAACACTTGATATAAGCACTCACAAATCGCACAATTCTTTACTTAGTTATTAATTTGTTTCCATACTTACTTTTGAACGCAGTAGGTACGACAAAACTTTCGTAATTCCTTTTTATATTTTTCTATTAAAAACCACCGGTAAAAACATACGAAAACTGAGAATAATAATAACGTTCAAACTTCAAAATATAAACCACAGAGAAAAACATAAACATCGCAAATCTTAATGTCTACCTTCCGCAGATTATTGAACTCTAGTATTAGTCGTACAAATTAAAAAGTCTGACATTTGCTCATACAACATTTCTCAGACGTGGTATGTTTAATTTGACCACATTATAGTCGATAAAATTAGCAGTGACTATCAAGCAATCTGATAGTCATTTTATGCAGTTGACATTAAAATGTTTTACTGAATACGAAACATGTGACGTAAGCATTAGCAACCACTAACGAGTTACCAACAATAGAGTGTTGGTAACTTGTTGTCAAATATTTAGCGAATAGGCCTGCTGGGCGCGTTTGGAACCTTCGTAGCTTTAGTTTCAAGATACCGTAACTAATCACCATCATGTTTTATATTTAAGTAATGGATGTCAATATGTGTACCTATAGTGTACCTAAATTGAATAAATGAATTGAATTGAATTACTTGTAGTAGTTTAAGTAGTATAAAAAGCCAACATACCTGCTACTGGCGATAGCTTCCGCATCACGCACCATCTCGACTTCCACTGAAAAAAACAGAAATCACGTTAATTCTATCATTATGCGGCTAATTAGGATGTTTTCTACTTATGTCAAAATTAAATTATAGTAAGTTTGTGGGAACAAACTTATCTGACAGAGTCGGTAGCCCCTGTGACTGCCCATTTTTTTTAATTCAAATAAACTTATTAGTAAAGTGCTTGTGAATCGTCGAGTAAATTTACCACTGGTTCGGAATTCCTACCTAGATGAACCAGCAAGAAACTCGGTGGTTGCTCTTCTTAAATAATTCATTCAAGAAAGGTTGAAAAAAGGTTGCTGAGGACTCTATATTTAACTTTAATCTGTGTTTATTCGTTGCATTAACATGGCATTAATTTACTTGTCATGACGTCATCGGCAAGGCGACCGCTCTCAAAGGACAAATCGTGCAGTGTAGCGGTCGCATTACACATGACTATTATGCGCATTGCAATAGGCATTGTGATCACAATTCACGACCACATTGACTAATGTACCTAAATCCCACGCAGAACTGGACATATAAATACCTTAAAAATAATAAGGTCTTGACTGTGAACTTTTGTTTTGAAGTGAAAACTTCTTTAGCCGCGTGGATCACTTTTCGGTAGGGGGTAAACTTGTGGATTCTTGTGGACTTGACTGCCTCGTTGGTCTAGTGGTTGGCATGTTCGACTGCGGCTGACGAGGTCCCGGGTTCGAGTCCCAGGTCGGGCCGTAATTGGGTATTGGGTTTTCCGACTAGAAATTCTCGGTACTAGCCCGGAGTAAGGAAGTTGGCGGTGTTTCACCCCCGTGCCTCGGAGAGCACGTTAAGCTTTCGGTCACGGTTATTATCACTTACATGATAATAGTCGTTAAAGCCCGCCAACCCACATTGGAGCAGCGTGGTGGGTCTAAGCTCTAATTCCCACTCTCCCATGAGAGTGGAGGCCTGTGCCCAGCATTGGGACGTTAATGGGCTGTAATAGAAACTTGTGGATTCGCGTCACCGACACCAACACCTCGCGTTGTTATACGAAGACAAAAGGTCTTAAATATAATATATACTAGGTACATTCGTATTTAAACTTTAATAACTTAGTTTTAAGGTTTATATTTTAATATAATTATATTCGTTTTTACATTAAATATTTTTGTGTATTTTAAAAAAAAATTTTTTTTATATATTCGATTTCACTTCTATCGGCAGGCAGTCCCTATGACCAGGGACTGTAAAACAGATTCATAAAGGTTGCAGAAATATACGTAAGTGTTACATACTGAAAGTGTAACAGAATCGAAGCTGTAACCCTTTTGAATGTGTTTTTAATTCTGTTAACGCGAAACACACGCGAAACACGCGAATATATATATATATATTTGTAACAGAAACGAATCTGTACCAGAAATGAAAGTGTTTTAAAGTGTAACCGAAATAGCAACGTCGCCAAATTTACGATGTTGACACGTATGCACCGATGTTTGCAATTGTTTTAAGAAAAACATGGCCATGTTGTATCAGTGTGTGTAAAGTCCAATGAGTGAGAAGAAAGCGTGCAGTTTGTTAGGGCATGTACCTATTAGGGTTACAGATAAAACACTTAATAACAGCAATAAACGGTTACAGATTGATTGGGTTACAGTATCATTTCTGTTTCCGTTAAAAGTGTTTCTGTTTTATAACAGTTTCAAAAAACAGTGTTTAGACCCCTTATTTCGGTTACTGTT
The DNA here is from genome assembly GCA_964035005.1 of Erebia palarica. Lineage (NCBI taxonomy): Eukaryota > Metazoa > Arthropoda > Insecta > Lepidoptera > Nymphalidae > Erebia > Erebia palarica. The sequence continues at coordinate 37,544,444 of OZ035983.1, forward strand.
TCAGTCCTTCCCTATGACTGCCTATTTTATTATTCTCCTAGGTACAAGTTAGCCTAATCTATTTCTATACAGTTTTTTTTATCCACTACAAGTTGGCCTTTATTTGCGATCTCACCTGATGGTAAGGTCTCACCAATTCGGTTTCTACAGGACATCGTACCGGAACGCTAAATCGCTTGGCGGCACGTCTTTGCTGGTAGGGTGGTAACTAGCTACGGCCAAGGAAATTATAAATTCCCAAATTGACCCTGCCAGGGATCGAACCCGGGACCTCCGCACGTTAAGATAACAGCGCTCAACGCTGCGTCAGTGAGGTCGTCGTTTCTATACTATCTATATCGTACTATAATATATCCTACGTATAAAGTGCCCAATTTCATCCAGATTAAGTGATAGGCAATGAATGGTACAACAATGGCGAAATAATGGCGGCATTATTTCTTTGAAGCGGTCTCTACCAGGCAACCATAAGATTCAAGGTGTGTAGGTAGTTAGGTACAGTTCGCGCGCGAGTTGAATGCAGAGTAAATTTATCACCATACATTTACTCTGCGTATTTATGTACGTATGTGTCACGATACATTTACTCTGCATTCAACTCGCGCGCGAACTACACGTAGGTATAATCTCTCTACCAGGCAACTAGGTATGAATTCAAGGTGTGTACGTATGATCATTGCGAGTTTGCAACAGACGGCCAACAAAGCGCGGGCAACGATCGCGATTGACCGAGTAACCTCTGCAGCGCGACACTTGCGCGACCGAATCGCCGCCATCTTGTCCCAGTTGCCGCCCAATCGCTGGCGTGAACGGGCGTCAGCGAATGAGGTGCAAAGGGAAAAAAATCTTAACTAAAAACCCTTTTTAACAGTGTATATAAATTTTAAGTTGAAGTGTACATTTGATAACTTTATTATAGGCGGAAAAACTACTTTATGTCGTATTTCATTTGAATCAATGTGACCTTGTGAGCCGCATCGTTGCATGCGATATTTTGCTCAAATCAAATCCCTCGCGCGTGCGCCTGTTGTTGATTTTATTATTACAGGGAGGTTTAGGTAACTTATAGTGCGCTATAGAGATAAGATATGGTGATACTACGTTTTACTTAAGGTATGTATATGTACCTATTTGTCTAATGACTAGTTTTTCTGTTTCGCCTTGAGTTCTGTCTAGCCTCTTTTAAGCTGATAAAAACCTTTTAACCGATTTTGATGAAATTTGGTGCACCCTAAGGAAGGATATGAAAAAGCCTACTGTTTAAAAAGCCTACTACTATAGTAGGGCATCATCTCTTAGTTTGTTTCACTATATACTTTATTAAATTAAAAAAAACAGGACGAAAATTATTATTATGGAGATGGACTAGATGATGCCCGCGACTTCGTCCAGGTGGATTAAAGTTTTTTGTTTCGTGCGAGAATTCTTGAATTATAGGGGATACAAAGTAGCCTCTGTCCTACCCCGGGATACAATCTATCCCTGTACCAAATTTCATCAAAATAGGTTGAATAGATGGGCCGCAAAAGCGTAGCAGACAGACAGACATACTTTCGCATTTATTATATTGGTATGGTAATTAGTGTGGATTCTCTAGGAAGGATATTTTTTCTTTTGAATGATACTTTTTCAGGACGATAATATTATGGATTCTCTAAACATATTTAGGACGATTAATGTGGATAAGCTAATTAGTGCGGTAAGGGCTCGCCCGGCTCTGTATAGCAGGAAAGAGAGGTACGCGCCGCATCACAGGCAGAAGGCGATGAAACTGTGGGGAGAGGTGTACCGCGAGTTGAACCCCGCGTTCGACGGCTTGACGAGGGCGGAAAAACTTGAATATGGTACGTTTTTTACACTACTAGACCAGTGTGTGTGTGCCCAAAAGTAAAGTGGCGAAAAAAAAGTTATTATCTCGTTAGTCTCTATTATAAACTACTTAAGTTTATTTTAGTTAGCCGTTACCTTCAAAATTAGCCCAACAATTTATGGAGGCTAGATTATATTTTATACTCTTCTTGTTTAATTCTACTAAAAGGTGGCCCTTGACAGCCATTTCACCTGATGGTAAGTCATGATGCAGTCTGAGATCGTAGCGGGCAATTAGCAACTTCGAATAAGGTAAGGTTAATAGGTGGAAAGAGAGGCACGCGTCTCATCACAGGCAGAAGGCCATGAAACTGTGGGGAGAGGTGCGCCGCGAGTTGAACTCCGCGTTCGACGTCTTGACTAAGGCAGAAAATCTTGAATATGGTACGTTTTCTGCACTACTACTGTGGTACTACTGCTCACACGTTGTGGACAAAGGTGTGTCCAAATAAAGAGGCAATGTTACGCGGCCGCCACGCGCTGAATGCCGCGCTGTTATTAGACATCTGATGCGGGTATATTCGTGGGTATTATATCCTCAAGTATTTACTAGGACGTGGCAGAATTGTGTCCTGCAAACGCCGCGTGTAGCTGCCGGCCGCACACTTGCCTCTCTATGTTTCGATACACCTTACATTAACTGCGATCTCGGCTGGGTAAGGATAGTGTACGATGGAAGGTTGTTAGTGTTTGTTTAACTTTCGAAAGAAATTGAATAAGTATATAATTATTATAGGAACCTTTCATCTTTATACCTGATTAATTAAAATTTTGAAGAAAAAGTAATTTTCAGAATGTCTAAATAGGGAATTCAAAACTATAAACCTTTAGGCACTTTTCCATTCCACCTTTAGATACAACTTGTAGACAAAAGCAAAAGAAAAGAAAACGACAAAGACCATCTGCACTTTTGTATCCAAACTTCAAAGGACTTGTAAAAGTAAAAAGCAACTACAAAATGTTTGAAGTTTTCAGAACACGAAGTGTACAAGCGCTGGCGTAGCCTGAGGACGTGCTTCACTCGCGAGCTAGCTCTGCAGAAGAAGGAAAAGCTCAGAACACACGTCAAAAGGAGAAAGAGATATGAGCACTTTGAAGCACTCGCCTTTTTGCTGCAAGGTTAGATTTTATTTTTTATTTATAACTAGCTGATGACCGCTTACTTAAGTTGTTTAAAAAAATATATATAGACTAGCGTTTGGCTTCAATCAGACCTGCTTGCAAGTGGTGATGCAGCCTAAGGCGGAGCGCGCTTGCCTCTCTCTGCGTCGTATCCCTCCTTACTGAGGATCGTGACCCCCCCTTTCCATTAATAAAATGGTAGGAGTTTTTTTTTGGAAATATAATGCGGTGGGTTCCCACGGACCGTATACGACTTGACTAAGAGTATTTAAACTCTTTCACGCTTGTCTAGAAGATGCTTATTAACTCCCGATTTGAAGGTACCCATATTAAAAGTGTAGGGAAAACGGGGATTTCTTTTTAGTTTCCTAAAGATACAAATTTACCTACGCTAAGCAAGAGCCAAGAGGCTAAAACAGGAAGCTAATAAAGCTTTTGCTGTCATAATTTACTCTACCATAATATTAAGTAGGTATTTAAAATACATTGTATTATTTTTAGAATATGAAGGTGATTTCCAAGAGCACTCAATCAACATACTACAATTCCATAGTGATGACGAATCAGCCGAGGTTGCAGATTTCGAGGAATCTGCTAGAAGTGACAGCGAAGCTCTCCGAGAAATAAAATCTGAGGTTGATTTCGAAAATTATCCGGAAACAGAATTTTTAGACACAGATGTTCAAATTGAATCTGAAACGGGACGAGATAAAGAAAAAATCACGGAAAGGGAGAAGAAAGAAGAAAGTGATAGTGATAAACTTTTTATGCTGTCACTGGTACCAAGCTTCAGAGGAATAAATCCCAAAAGGAAGCTGGCTGCGAAAATCGAATTGATGAAAGTGTTGCAAGCTTTTCAAGATGAATAAGTAAAGGCAATAAAAGATATGTTGAAACTGCCTTCACAAACAAGTGATATTTTAAGTTATTTGCTATGAATCAACTCATATCGAACTCATTAGTTCGGTATGAGTTGATGAAGAGTGAGAACGATATGGAGTATGGAGAACTTACGTCGTACAATGCTTGTAAAATGATCTATTTTTCTATCTAAACTAAATTTTAAAGAGGAAAGATTTGTTTGATATTAATGGATACACTCAAAACCTACTCAACCGACTGTGTGAGTAACCTGTGAAAACCTGTGTGTGTGAGTATGGACTATTATGATGATAAGTGCTACCTGTGCGAAGCCGGGGCGGATCGCTAGTTATTAATAAATAAAGGGTTAAAGTACAGAAATAATGCTTTTATTTCCACATACCCTATAATATGAATAATTGTTAGTTCGGTCGGAGAACTTTCAGGCCTACTGATTTCCTCACAATGTTTTGCTTCACCTTCACTTCTGAATACTGTGTTTTTTTAAAAATTAAATGAATTAGCATTCAGTAACCAAATCTTTAATTTAAGGAAAGCCTGGTGGGAGGTGTCGGCCGTGGCTAGTTACCACCCTACCGGCAAAGACGTGCCGCCAAGCGATTTAGCGTTCCGGCACGATGCCGTGTAGAAACCGATTAGGAGTATGGGTTTAATAAAATACATATAACTGCCATGCCCCTAACAGGTAAGCCCACTACTAAGGATTGAGACAGAAACAAGTTTTTTGCTATACTTCATAAGTTAGTAATAAATACAAGATGATGCCCGCGACTTCAATATGTCACCGTAAAATTGAAAAAACCATTAGATTGTAATCTTTCTAGCGAAATTGTAAACTGTCGAAAGATTACAATTTAACGCATTTTCGGTAGATTGTAATCTGTTAGGTATATTGACCCGATAGAACCTAAGTGCCCGGCCTGCGGCAGGGCTCTACCTGATTATTTATGTCGAACCCTAACCTAACCTACAAGAAACAGACAAGAAAACGTAAATACAAAGAATATTTCAAAAGTTGACACTCAGAACATTGAACGATTCACAATCTGTCAACAGTTTACAATTTCGCTAGATAGATTACAATCTAACGGTTTTCACAATCTTACGGTGACATATACACCAAATTTCATCAAAATCGTTTGAAAAGCTGGGCCGTGGAAGCGTAGTAGACAGACAGACAAACAGATATACCTACTATCGCATTCATAATAGTAAGTATGGATTTGATCTAGTGCCTCGTTCGTCTAGTGGTCAGCATGTTCGACTGCGGCCGACGAGGTCCCGGGTTCGAGTCCCGGATCGGGCCATAATTAAGTGTTGGATTTTTCTGACTAGAAATTCTCAGTACTATAATATAACTTTTATAGACCGAAGTTAGAAAGTTGGCGGTGTTTCACCCCCGTGCCTCGGAGAGCACGTTAAGCCGTCGGTCCCGGTTATTATCATGTTGTTAAAGCCCACCAACCCGCATTGGAGCAGCGTGGTGAGTCTAAGCTCTATTTCCCAATCTACTATGAGAGTGGAGGCCTGTGCGTTATAATATATAATTACTTATAGGCTATAGTGGATGGATTTGATTGTTTGAGAAAATACAAATATCTAGCAAATGATAACAATAAACTTATTGTAATTCCTAGCTGCCAAGAGCTTTTGAATGTACGTTAATAGTTGATTTATTAGCAACAGATGATCTCTGACGTCACTCATACTTATACCCCTATTCAAAATTAATGACATGATTACAAGTTTTGAATGGAGATCATTTTGATTTGATGGATGTAAAATTAGGACCTCTTATGTTAAGGTCGGAGTGTCATCATATCGTACTAATATTATCAAGACACGCGGAAGCGTGTCCAGCCAAAGTTCAAAAAAACTGGCGAGCAGCACCGTGTGTAATATTACACGAACCATTTGGAGCCACTTTTGACCCCCTCATAACTCAAAAACTATTTCATATAAACATGTCAAATTTGGCGCATATATTGAGACCCGTGAGATACATATGTGTTCCAAATTTCATAAGCACACCTCAAATGGTTATTTAGATATAAACGTACAAAAATCGTCTTTTTTATGATCTACCTAGGTATAGATCAAAACTCTGACACGGGGCATACTACCATTGCTTAAAGCCGTATTATTTTAATACTGTTGACGTTTATGTTGTAGTGTTATAATCATTATTTTAAGGACGTCAAAGTACGTGTCATTCAACCGTTATTTTGAAACAATACTGCTTTAAGCGGTGCTAGTAACTCCTTAACTATTGAAAATGACACATAATTATTATTTTAATGTAAATAATAATGAATAATAATATAGTTGCATTAAAACCTTACCTTCGTATTCATGCATTTTGTGCAACGAAACGTCATTGACAGAAAAGAAGAAACGTATTTGAAGTCGTCAGTTCAAGCTGTCAGTCATTGTGATTTGTATTCATTGTATAGAGTGGTTTTAGTGATATCAACTGTTTACCGTGCTTGTTTTCAATGTTTCACTAAAAACTTTTGATTTTGAACTTTTGCAATCATAATTGATGAGATGTAGAAATGTACTGTAGAGGTAGTCTGACCATAGATGTAATCTGTCATTGTCAGTGTAACTCTAGGTACACTATATATTTTTCTTGAGAATTCTCGTCTTTAATTATCTTGTACAATGAGTCGTACAATAGAATTACTGGTGGGTGACACACTGACCTTAAACCGAATAATAAGTACCTACTAATGTAAAACGTAAACTAAACTAATAGAAAAGTCCTGTTACAGTGTAAAGGATTATTTGAATGATAGCAAGGCATTGGTATGAATTGTTACAGCGGCTGATTATGTAATGTTATATTATAAGTACATATATATAATTTCAAATATTTGTGAGATGGAGATAATAAAAAAAAAGCGGAATTTATTGCGGGCTCTTCTCAGACCAGGGCACGTTTAGAACCCCCGTAGCTTTAGTTTTAAGATACCGTAGTTAATTATCACCATCACCTCTTATGCTCTGTAAGCATGACATTCAGAAGGTGTACTTTGTAGGTACATATTTTGAATAAATATGTTTTGAGTTTGAGATTGAGTTCAATAATTTCTGTACAAAAAGTAATGATATCCCATCAAAAACATAAATGTAAAATGAGAGCCAAGTTCAAAATTGTGATATATATGCCTTGGTTGTTGACTTCAGCGACAAAAGAAGTGAGATCTAAATGGGTGCCAAGTTCAATGGTCAGTCCTGCAATTTATTTATCCCATCAAAAACATAAATGTGAAATGAGAGCCAAATTCAAAATTGTGATATATATGCCTTGGTTGTTGACTTCAGCGACAAAAGAAGTGAGATCTAAATGGGTGCCAAGTTCAATGGTCAGTCCTGCAATTTATTCATAACAACATATAATATTTTATAACAACTTAAAATATCATTTCTTCTTATAACTTAGTATAAAATGTTGAAGACTAAGGCTTTGGCTAGGCTAGTTTCCATATACGAATTATTATTAAGTAGGTACCTAAAAGTACAGTTTCTACCAGCTAGCCAAATTTTCGGAAGAATAAAATAAGAACTTACAGCTTTACAACTTGTGAAGGCTATAATTCGTATATGAAAACTAGCCAAGCCAAACCCTTAGTCTTCAACATTTTATACTAAGTTATAAGAAGAAATGATATTTTAAGTTGTTATAAAATATTATATGTTGTTATAAATAAATTTCAGGACTGACCATTGAACTTGGCACCCATTTAGATCTCACTTCTTTTGTCGCTGAAGTCAACAACCAAGGCATATATATCACAATTTTGAATTTGGCTCTCATTTCACATTTATGTTTTTGATGGGATAAATAAATTGCAGGACTGACCATTGAACTTGGCACCCATTTAGATCTCACTTCTTTTGTCGCTGAAGTCAACAACCAAGGCATATATATCACAATTTTGAACTTGGCTCTCATTTTACATTTATGTTTTTGATGGGATAATATATGCGAAAGTGTGTTGGTTTATTGGGTTGTCCGTCAATCACGCCGCAACAGGGCAACGGAACGGACGGATTTTTGACATAGGTATAGTTGAGGACCTGGAATAAAAAAAAACTTAAACCACGCGAACGAAGTCGCGAGCATCAGCTATATCAATAAATATCATGACATCGCGTCGGTATGAATGCTTAGCTATTTTAATTTTAATTCATTATTAATAGTTCTTGATGGTATAAAACTAGTAGATGCCCGCGACTTCGTCGTAAAATAAGTTGAATAAAGAGCTGATAAAGCGTAGCGCGGGCTGTATGAAAGGCACACTTTTATAAAATTTGAAATAGGTATGTTAAAAAGAAAAAAAATTGTAGTAAATATATTTCTTTTTTACTACTAGCTCAAGAAGGTACCTAGCCCTTGACTGCGATCTCACCTGATGAGCCACTTTTATTGAGCGTGTGAAATCATGACACTAGGGATACATGTCACCAATTTAATGACCTCAAGGCTCCAAGCCTTTTGGCAGAGGTAAGCTGTCTGCGCGGGAGAGCGCCTATTAGTCAACAAGTGTATGCTTTTAAGCACAGATGCATTCTCTCTTCCCTTATATTTATTCAGATAGGACAGCAATAAAAAACATTCAAATAGTTTGCAGTCTCCTAGCGTAACTAATAAAGCACTTATTTGAATTTCACTAGAGATTCAGGCCAAGCAAATAAAATACCATTTCGCGAATACTTGGAGTAATTTGATATAATGCCGGCGCCACACGCTCGCCCTGCTACGAACGAGGTACAGAGGCCCGATGTTCAGATGCCTATATCAAAAATAAATTATTTCTAACTGATTATTAAACAGAGGGTCTTCCAAAAGATCTAAAATTCACATCCTCGGTTAATTTTAAGTTTGATAACCATTTTAAAATAAAGTTTAAAGAAAAAAAGTGTGTTGAAATTTGATGACGTCACAAATGTGAATTTCATACAACTTCCATACTAGAAGCGCGTTTTTAAGTTTGATAAAGAGTTGCTGATTTAATTTAGTTGTCTACATCCCTATTGTTTTAGAAGCAAATCGTAATCATTTGACTATTTGACAGCTTAAAACGTAATACTCGAACTGTATGTGGAGTTCATACATGCTCTTTGACGAGCAGGCATCTATGAACTCCCTCTACAGGTCGAATTATACGTTGGACAAGCGATTGCGATTACGATTGTCTTACACAATCGGGGGGCAGATTAAATAAAAGTTTATTCGTAATAGATACTCCATTTTCAAAGAAAGTGCGTTTTAATATGCAATCTTATTGGTGTGAAGGTACATCCTATTTTTATTAGACCAAACTATAGCGCGTGCTACGTGCACATTTGTGTTTATTTTACCAGGTTCGCCCGTTACATACTTCATCATCACTCACCTCCCAGGCAAGATCGCAGTCAAGGCTCATCTGCAGGCTTAGCATGCGCACAACGAGATATCTCTCGAAAAGAGATAGAGTTGCCGGAAAAATTTTCGTTACCCTAAATGCACAAAATGCGGTATTTGACAACTAGTCAAATCAGCAACTTTTTTTTTCAAACGTCAAAACGCGTGCTTAGTATGGATTTTGTATGAAATTTTAATTAGTGACGTCATCAAAGTTCGACGCACTTTTTTACTTTAATCAATAGTTTAAAATGGTTGTTCAAAATAAAAGTAGCAGGGGACGTGGATATTACGACTTTTGGGAGATCCTTTATATAATAATCATTAAAAAATAATTTATCTCACTAGTAGTCAAATACCCAATTGGATGTTGACCACATAAAGAAGACGTGTATGAGTAGATGTTTGCCCGCCGCTGTTTTCTGAGAGCCTCGATGAGTTCGGCGAGCGTGTATAGCCGCCTTAAAAGGTATTTATAAAAACTGCGCATCTTTCAGCAAATCGTAGTCGTACAGTAGCCGTATCCATCCTTTCTAATTCCAATAGCAATCCATTACAAAAGAAGCTTGGCATTTCGCGCGTTCCTGTACGATTCAATCTTGCTTTTATAGCCTACGATTTACGATTAATCTTACAGCCCCATTTTGAACTCAAGTATTTTTGAAAAACTTTATGAGAGAAATACCTTAAAAATGTGTGAAGAAAAGTTCTATTTAATTTTTTATTTAAGGACAAGCCGGTACTACAATATTAATAAATAAGAGTTCGAAATATTTAATAAAATCTGTTTTCATTTCACTGTTACTTTCGAAGTGGATTTCATGAAGTCGTCTGTAACCTTTTGAGTGGAATATGGAATATGCGTGGATTCACGCATTTTTTAAAGTGAAAAAGTAAGTAGCGGGTAAAAGCAATTTTACAAATAGAACGAGTTAGTTAGATAGTAATATTATCGAATCCATATCTTATCACTAGCTTCATGTCGTCTTGTGTAAATACGGGTATTGTTTCGCCGTGGTTGTTTTGGTATTGTAAATAGAGTTGCACATTCACTGTTCAAAGTAAATCTAAATTCGCATTCAAGTGACGGGAAAAGTTGGCTCAACAGACTTGGGCTTGTCATCTGAGTCATGAAGTCCTTTCAAAGATTTATTGTGAAGGTTTTGGCACTATCCACTACGCTGGCCAAGTGAAGACTACCCAGGTAGCAATTTTTCGTCATCACGACGTCCATTGACAGTCATTTCCGACGTAAATGACGTCGTAATCTTAGTCGCACGGACGTACGAAATGACCAACATATGTCATATCCCTCAGGACGTCTTCAGAAGACGTCATTAGTACGCCTGCTCAAAGGTGTGTGTATACACACACCTTTGAGAACGTTACGAAGAACTTTTAAGAATTTATATATATACCCATCCACCACCACTACCACTACAGCTCATTGACGTCCCACTGCTGGGCACAGGTCTTCACTCTCATAGGAGAGAGGGAATTAAAGCTCAGACCCACCACGTTGCTCCAATGCGGGTTGGCGGGCTTTAACGACTATTGTTATGTTAGTGATAATAACCGGGACCGACGGCTTAACGTGCTCTCCGAGGCACTGGGGTGAAACAGTGATAATTTTTCGTCAGAAAAACCCGACCCGCCCGACCCGGGAGTCGAACCCAGGACCTCATCGGTCGCAGTAGAACGTGCTACCTAACCACTACCAGGCCAACGAGGCAGGTAACTACCCACATTTGAAGCCAAATAATCCAAGAACCCGTGAAAGGCATGAGAACGGTAAACTTGGCCAAAACTAGCTGTGACCCGTGTGTGTCTCTTGAATTAGCGTCAATTGTCGTCGCGATGAAAACCCTGTACGAGGTTATACTTATAGGGCTGCCAACAACAGTGTGGAGAACACAAATACCTTTAAACTTAATACTTCCAATATCTTACCTATCCCGGTGCCCATAATTGGAACAAGTTTTTATGCCTGTTTAGTTTTTGTTTTAATTTTATTTTTAATATATACTAGCGACGCCTGAAGCTGCCATCGGGTCAAATAAGTTTGTGGAACTACTCGTTTTTCCGGGATAAAAATTGCCTATGTCACTCTCTTACTACCGCTACTCAGGTTAGCTTTATCCTTTGGAATTAATTACCTAAGGAACTCGTTAGTATAGATTTTAATACAAAATCTATTAAGGTACTTAAGAGTTCTAGCTTCTAAGTAATAATTAGCGACTCTGAGTGTGTCAGATAAGTCGTTAACTATATATTATGTACATACAAGAGTTACGGCCATCCCTTGCTTCGCAGCAGCATGATTGAATCACAAACCAACAAACATAGGGTACTGACTACTGAATGGCATAACATTCCAATTATTATATTTAGCCCAAGATATACTATATTGCCCTTTCAAATTATTTTTGTACATTTACGGCGATCCCCTAAATATCTATATATTATTACTTACTAGGTATAACAACTTTATTATATATAAACTATTTTTATATTTTGATTTGCCTCATGAAGGCTATGGTCGGCAAAATGCAGTATAGTGTCCCACAAACTTATCTGATCCGGTGACAGGCGAAAGCGTCGCTAGTAGATGTAACAAATAAAATAAAATAAAACTTAACAGGCATAAAAACTAGTTCCAATTTTGGCCACTGGGTCAGATAAGTTTGACAGACTGTAAGTAGTTACTGAGTGAATTAAATAGGTAAGTACATAAAAAATTGGTGACAACCCTAGGCTAAGCAAACACAGCTTATCGGAAAACGGTCGGTTAGCTGGTTACTCAATCAGTTTCAAGGGCGAAGTCAAGCCGATAATGTGATGGATTTTATTGCGTTTCCAACTTTATTCGAATTTAACGTAGGTAGGTACATACAGTCTTTTGTATTGTTACTTATGCCCCCCGATTTTGTGAGGAAATCGTAATCGTAATTGTTTGTTGGATAGAAGCAGGCGTTACTTTGCCATGAAAATCGTATGTTGAACTTGATGCCCGCAATATTCACCACACCACATAAACCCTCAAAAATACCCTCAACGTACGTTTCACTGCGATACCGGAGCATCTTCAGGAGATGTTGACGCACTGTACCACATAGATTTGCCTTCTGTGGCGGATTGTAGCGAATTAAACTTCTAGTTTCTTCATTGTAATCGTTTGTCAGAAGTATAATTCGGATTATTTATGGAGTTCATAGAAGCCTGCACGTCAAAAAGCATGTTTTTTTTTAAATTAAATAGGCTAGCGCTTGGCTTCAATCAGACTTGTTGCAAGTGGTGATGCAGCCTAAGGTGGAGCGCGCTTGCCTAGAAGATGCCTATTCACTCTTGATTTGAAGGTATGTATATTAAAAGAGAAGGGGAAAACGGAAGCCGGAAGGGCATTTCATATCCTAGCGGTTTCAATTAAAAACGAGGAGAACGATGTATGAACTCCTTAAACAGTTCGAGTCATACGTTTTAAGCTGCCGAATGATTACGATTTGCTCAGACAATTAATCCCATGAAGTTGACTTCAAGGAAGCGATTCGCGGCCGCAATCCTTCATCAAGCTCCTCAGTATGACGACCTCCCTGGCACTCCATCCCTTTACTGTGGGAGGTCTCGGGTTCAATTCCTGGCAGGGTCAATTTGGGAATTTATTAATTCTGAATTTTCTATAGACTAGCTGATGCCCGCGACCTCGGTCCTCGCCCACGTGGTTTAAGTATTTGTATACTTAAACCACGCTTATATACTTTGGTATTTTTAGTCCTGCAGGAACTCCGGGATTCCTTTTTCTGTGGTTACACTAACTACAGTCTGTAGTGTGCCGCGACGATGGATAAAAATGATCATTGCTGAATTTTAGATTAAATCTTGGTACCTCTAGAATTCTAGGTGTCTTCATTCGTCAAAATGCCTACGTGTTCGGAATACGAGTAGGTAGGGTACAATTTTTTCAAACAAGCGAGTTCCATGAATTGTATTTCATCGGCGTGTGGCCATATTATGAACTAGCAACACGTACAGGCTTCGTATGGATTAGAATATTAGGTAATACATAGCATGGCGCCATCTAAAGAAGAACATTGACCTGCGTTTCAAGAATTCGAAACTATAATAATGTCCTCCCGACCGAATTTCGGCCGCGGCGGCCTATCTAAGGTGATATTTAGCGATCTGCGCGAGAGACGTTATAGTGCACAAGTCCTACTCACCCAACCCACCGCATTATCATTCCAAGTAAACTCCTACCATTATGTGATTAATAGAAAGGGGTCACGACCCTCAATAATGAGGAATACGATGCAGAGAGAAAGGTGTTATCACTAAAAGTGATCTCCTCCAGACAACCCATTAATTAAGGTATAGTTCTTGCAATTCACTAGTGCGCCTGGCACATGGATGTGTTAAATTCCTATCTGTATACATTTGTATACATGTAAATGTGTGCGTGTACGTGATTGCGCGTACGACTGACCGTTCCGAGAGGCACGCACACTTACACAAGGTGTACAACCACAGGTAAAGTTCACGCGCGCTCGTGAATTGCAAGAACTTATAGTCCCACAAACTTATCTGACCCGGTGGCTAGCATTGGAACTTTGCCTGTTTATTTTTCATACTAGCTGATTCCCGCGACTTCGTACGCCTGGATTGAGGTTTTATGGTTCCCGCGGGAACTCTTTAATTTTCCGGGATAAAAAGTAGCCTATGTGCTATTCCAGACTATATCTATATCTCTGTGCCAAATTTCAGCCAGATCCGTTCAACTGTTGGGGCGTGATTGAGTACCAAACATCCATACATCCATACATCCAGACATCCATACAAACTTTCGCATTTATAACATTAGTATAGATAAACTAGCGACGCTGTCACCGGGGTCAGATAAGTTTGTCGGACTATAACTATAAAAGGTTTCATTATTTGTTTAGCTACTATACTCTAAGGAAAACTAGACTATGCAAATTGCTAACAAAAGCATTAACCGTGTAGTCTAATGTCCAGTTTACAATCAAAAGGAAGTACCATGAATCATGTTAGCATTAGATACTGATCAAAGTACGAACCGCGGTCTATGACTAACTTCTAACTATAGGCGCCCGGAATTGGGTATCTAAACACGCATGCTATCAGTGACATACATACTGAGCAGGTACCATTGTAGTCAGTAGCATCGAAACACGTTCGACTGATTGACCATTATTTGTTTTACATGATGTTTTTAGAACTCCCGTGGGAATTCTTCAATTATTTATATACAACTGCCTGAAAAAAGGAGTATATTATTTCAGGGTTCATGTATGTATGTATGTGAATTTGTATATTCCACCATAACTTCCATACGCCTGAACCGATTTTGATAAATGAGGTATCGTTAGAATCCATAGCTTATTCCGGGTGACATAGGCTAGTAGAATGAAAAAAAATGATGGGGTGACCATGGTCCCGCATTAAAGACTAAAGTTGAAAAAAAAACGAAAATAAGATTAACTATATAACCATCATCTAGAAAATGATGAGTAGATTCCAAAAATATATAACACTAAAGTTCAATATCCAGTGATTCACAAAAAAAATATCATTTAATAAAAATGTGAAAAAGGTTCTATCTAGATTAAGTACCTATTTTAGATTTTTAACTTTTTAGATCGTGTTTTGGGAGGGCAGTCGTGTTTTTTATTTTTTTTATTTACACGAATGTCCAAAAAAAAGTAGTGAATAGATTTCAGGGTTCATAGAGTAGATGGCACTTATATTTACTAAAAAAAGCCCATACCCCCAATCGGTTTCTACGCGACATTGTAACGGAACGCTAAATCGCTTGGCAGTACGTCTTAGCCGGTAGGGTGGTAACTGGTAACTTGCTACGGCCGGAGTTTCCCACCAGACCAGACCAGACCAGAGAAAATTCAGAAATTATAAATGCCTGAATTGACCCTGCCAGGGATCGAACCCGGGACCTCCGCACGTTAAAACATCAGCGCTCAACACTGCACCTGCCGGGATTCAAAACCAGAAACCTCAAACTTATAAGATCACTAGCTGATGCCCGCGACTACGTCCGCGTGGATTGAGGTTTTTTGGTTCCCGCGGAACGGGATTAATAAAGCCTATGTGTTATTCTAAATCTAGTCTATAATCTATCTCTGTGCCAAATTTCATCCAAATACGTTCAGCCAGTACTACATACAAGCAGATTCATATATCTGTGTACTTCGTAGAATTCGACTTATCAAATATCAACCCTTTTCTACACCTGTATGAATATGAACACAAATAAAATTGTTCACATATAAATCAACATTATCTTTTGAATTGACGATCAATTCAAATCCAACTTTATTTAGGAGCATTAAAGTTTATTATTGATTGCGGTATAGTTGTATAGATAGCTCATGATGTCTTGATATTTGCCTATCACGTTTGATACGGTATCGATGTACAGAAATATGTCAGTTGATTAGATATGATGTGACGCGCACGTAGGTACGTGACAGTCGTGGAATAAAATATTTGATATTATTTATTTTTCATCTTAATACCAGCAGGTGCCCGCGGCTTCGTCCGCATGAAATAAGTTTTTTAACCGCGGGAACTCCCTAATTATTCGGGTTAATATATGTTTAGCCTATGACACTCAAAAATAATGTGGCTTTCTATTGGTACCAGAATTTTCAAAATCGGTTCAGTAGATCCAGAGATTACCCCCTACAACCTCACAAACTTTACCTCTACATTATATTATATCATTACCTTGTATAGATAACTTAGGATATTTATTTCTTCGTTGATAGATTACATATTCATGTACAGTACCACCAACTTATCTGGCCCGGTGGCCAAAATTGGAACTTTTTTTTTTAACTAGATGACTTCGTTCGCGTGGATTACACAAATTTTAAACCCATATTTTATCCCCTCAGAGGTTGAAAATTCAAAAATCTTTTCTTAGTGGATGCCTATGTTATCATAGCTCTCTGCATGTCAAATTTCAGCCCGATCCGTCCAGTGGTTTGAGCTGTGCGTTGATAGATCAGTTAGTGCCTATGTGTTAATCTATATAATCTATCTCCATTCCGAATTTTAGCCAAATCCGTCCAGTAGTTTTTGCGGGAAAGAGTAATAAAAAACATACACGCAAACATCAAACTTTCGCCTTCATAATATTAGTGTGAATATAAACTGTACCTTTTTTCCGTCGCGGAATTTCACAGTCCCTTCGATGATAGATGTGGCAGGACCGGAGTCCGCCATTTTGTTTCCGTACGTCACGCGCCGCGACCACAGCGCCACGCCAACATCTTGGACTAGGCCATACTTCACTGCACTTCACTCCACTTTTGCACTTAATATCACTTTCTCTTATACGTGTAACTTCACTTCGAACACTTTTTTTGTATTAATCTGAAACAAAGAAAAGATTAATTATTTTAGATTTAATACCTAACCGCTTTGCTTTACTACTACTTTGTGTCATATTCGACCTCCCTGGCACAGTGATGGAGACTGTGGTCTTATAATGCAGAGGTTTGGAGTTCAGTTCCTGGCAGGTGAAAGTTTTGACTGGTTACCATCCTAC
Organism: Erebia palarica; assembly: GCA_964035005.1. Lineage (NCBI taxonomy): Eukaryota > Metazoa > Arthropoda > Insecta > Lepidoptera > Nymphalidae > Erebia > Erebia palarica. The sequence goes on from OZ035983.1 coordinate 37,561,312, forward strand.
TAAGTAAAGACATAATATGGTAAGCTACGTAGTATAAGTAGTTATCTATTAATTCATCTACGCGGAAGGACCTGGGAATCCACCGCATTATTATCCCAAGAAAATTTGCGCATTATGTGATTAAATTGAATGGGCTTACGATCCTCAGCAATGGGGAATACGACGTAGAGAGAGACTAGTTCATTACCATCTTCATTTCAACCCTTAACCAGCACATTTCTCCTTTCAAAATGAGAAAAGTCCACCATGCTTACCAAGTGCAGATTGGTAAGCACTATAACTAGTTACTAAGTAGGTACAGTGTATTTTAAATATTTTTTATCTACTCCCATGCTATAAATCCTCTATAACAGGTTCTGAAACAGTTAGCTTATTGCCAACATTAAAACACCCAATGTCCTAATAACCATAACATCATCCAAAACGGTGATGTAATGTTGTACTGAATTTCATAACAACACTCCTTTGTTTTTTTTTTCGATCCTTCTGCGCAAAGGGTTTACTCAACAGACAGCCACATCTGCCCGATGCGAGGTATCTGTATGAATTACAAAAAAAAACATCTATACGAATTTCAAAAAAAGAACATTGTCATACACGCGCGTTTCAATACCAGAACGCCGCGCGCTGTAAAAAAAAGTTATTAGAATTTTCCCCGCCATTTTTCTTCGTTTTTTTTATTGTTTCGTTAACAAAAAAATTTGCGATTCAAGTTTTTAGCAGTTTGGGTAAAACAATTGCTAACTATTTACAACTTCCTAATCCTGAGTTGTATATAGGACATTGCTTTCGCAGAACATCTGCCACAATATTAGTAGATGCCGGAGGAGACATAACAAGTTTAAAACGGCACGGCAGATGGAAGTCTACATCTGTTGCAGAGGGCTATATTGATGACTCTATAACCAACCAAATCCACGTGTCGAATGTAATTTCGAATTCCATAGAAAATAAAAATAGTGAAGTGGTAAATATAAATATTCCGCCGAGTACATCGGGATCAGGACGTTCCAACATTAAAGATCATCAAGTGAATTTTAATATTTGCTTTATACAAAATGTTAATTACTACTACAATAAATAATTCTTTCATTAATATTTAGTTTATTTGTATATACTCAGTAATGGATGATATTAGGTTACTAGGACTGGATGTTTTAATGTTAGCAGTAAGCTAACTATTTCAGAATCTGTTATAGAGGATTCATAGCATGGGAGTAGATAAAGTCTTGTATGCAACTGTTGAAAATTAGGTATTAAAACACTCATATGATACTATTATCACACTCCGCTTCGCGTCGATAAACCCACATTCGTGTTTTAATACCCCTTATTACACAACTGTTGCATAAATAACTATTCTCAAACATGCATGGAAATATTGTCATTATTTTCGAAAAAAGAACACGCGAAGTATCGAATTTTCGGACAAAGAAAATCAAATCCATTGCAGGAGCGTTTTTTGAATTTGGAACATTACAACGCTCCTGCAATGTAGTATGAAACGGCGTGCTGGGGTTATTAAATACTCTTTGATCGGATCTCTTTTGTCATTCTTGGCATACCATAGTCTCTTTGCTTAGTACAAATTGGTGGCTGTATAGCCTTAAATGTGTTTGCCTGTCGGCACAGATGATTAAAAAAAAAAATGGCGGCAAAGCTGAAAATTCGTCTTGATTTGTCATTTACATACTTAATAAATATAAATCTAATAATAAGTAAAATGAGTTCCAACGGTTCAGAGAGACTGAAATGGAGATTGATTGTACTCCACCAGATTTAAGATCAGAAGCCAAATTGGCAATGGAAAACCTGCTTCCAGCGAAGTCCAAAGAAAAATACATGAAAGTATATGAAAATTTTATGAGTTGGAAAAACGAGAAAAAAGTGATCATTTTCTCCGAAACAGTATTTATTATAAAGGGTGTTATAGCACTGTTCTTGTGTGTTGCAACTGTTTGCAATTGCAACTCCATCGACGCAGCTCACTTCATGGCACCAAAAAGATCAATAGGAACATCACCCACTGCGAAGGTTTAGCCGCTTTGGAGTCGCTGCCGTAACGCGTTTTGTGGACCAAGGCTTTATGAAAACGTTTGCAAAACTCGCATTCGGTATTCACAAACACATTTTACGGTCCAGTACAATAGCCTTTTTGCTCGGCTGCATAAAAGGGACGGTTATGTGTATAAGTGTGTGTTAACCATAAACATCATCATCATGAAACCATCACTGGCCCACAAGTTACTGAATAAGGGTCTTCGCTTAGAATTAGAAGTCATAGTCCACCAAACTGGCAAGGTGCGGATCGCCAGACTTTGTCCACTTTTAACAGGACTTTTGATACAGTGCTCAAAGATTTAGGATTTCCTAATTTCAAACCCCTATCATATCCCCTTATCATTTTATCTTCCTAGGTAGGTACCCTATATTATCATAAAATTTAAAAAATTAAAGAAAAAAAAGAGAGCCACTGATATACTTAAGTACTTATAATTTTTAACCATTGAAGGTATGCTATGGAATTGTTTTATTATATTTCATATCAAACCATCAATGGTTAAAAAATATATGCAGGTGGCTTTCAGTTTTTGATAGCCACTGAGTTAGAGATTAGGACTGCTGAGCTATGATAGATCAGTCAGTCAGTTTTTCCTTTTATACATTTAGATATTCATAGGATGTAACTAATAAAAGCAATGTTGGAATCGAACAAAGCTATTATCCAAGATGGCGTTAACCTCATAAACAGCGGAAAATTGCCTGTTAGACTGACGATAGGATTTCGCAACTCTTTTATATGCTAGTAGGTATTACGTCTAGGATGAAATAAACACGGGATAGAAAACTTATGAATAATGTATGAAATCACGTTCGACTAACTTTTGCGGGGCGAGGGGAGAGTGCCTTGTCATTTTTCTGCTCAATTATTGACCCTAGTGCATTAAACTGCCTTAGCTGCCTCGTTGGTCTAGTGGTTATCATGTTCGACTGCGGCTGACGAGGTCCCGGGTTCGAGTCCCGGGTCGGGCCATAATTAAGTGTTGGGTTTTTCTGATTACAAATTCGCAGTACTAGCCCGGAGTTAGGAAGTTGGCGGTGTTTCATCCCCGTGCCTCGGAGAGCACGTTAAGCCGTCGGTCCCGGTTATTATCACTAACATGATAATAGTCGTTAAAGCCCGCCAACCCGCATTTGAGCAGCGTGGTGGGTCTAAGCTCTAATTCCCTCTCTCCTATGAGAGTGGAGGCCTGTGCCCAGCAGTGGGACGTTAATGGGCTGTGGTGGTGCATTAAAAAAGTCGATATGACAACACGAAGAATATCATAGTTAATGACGAAACTACCCAGTTTAACTGCGATTTAAGGCGAATATGGCCGATATCACGCGTCCCATCACCCATGGTTAAATTCGTCCAATTATTATGTAAAATTGAGCGATTTCCCAATAGTTAGGTACCATACTTCAATTTTTTGACGACCTGTGGTCTTGTTAGTGGGAGGTCCCTGGTTCGATCCCCGGCAGGGTCAATTCGGGAATTTATAATTTCTGATTTTTTCTGGACTGGCCTGGTGGGAGGCTTCCGCCGTGGCTAGTAACCACCCTACCGGCAAAGGCCAAGAGATTTAGCGTTTCGGTACGATGCCGTGTCGAAAACGATTAGGGTTATGGAAGGGGAACCCGGGACCTTCCACGTTAAAAAAACAACGCTCAACACTGCGCCAGGGAGATCGTCACAATGATTTTTGTTGGTTTTTCGGAAATTGCTTCATAACCTAGATAGCTGGCATCCCGGAGAAGGACATACTTTTATTCCAGAAAATTAAGGAGTTCCCGCGCGAATAAATAAAACCAATGCGGACGAAGTCGCGGGCAGTATCTAGTAATTCATTTTATATATATGTCACCGTAAGATTGTAAAAACCGTGAGATTATAATCTAACTGTTCAATGTTCTGAGTGTCAATTTTTGAAATATTCATTTTATTTACGTTTTTTTGTCTCTTTCTTGTAGGTTAGGTTAGGGTTCGACATAAATAATGAAGTAGTGCCCGGCCGCAGGCCGGCCACTTAGGTTTTATCGGGTTTAAATAACTATCAGATTAGAATCTACCGGAAAATAATGCGTCTAATTCTAATCTTTCGACAGTTTAGAATTTCGCGAGTTAGATTATAATTTAACGGTTTTTACAATCTTACGGCACAGTAAACAGATACAAACAGTAGTGAAACTACCTAGATACGTTCGAAACAGCTCACTCACACAAACATGAGCATCGACGAGACTCCTAAGAAGTCATCGCGAGGCCGTCAGTAGTGAGTGCCGCGTCATGACGAGTGGTCACGTTTATGTCTATTTCCGCGATCTTTTTAAAAATGCCAGGAGTGTATTGCGTAGTATGCGGCTGTTTGAACTCTGCTGAACTATCGTTTTTTAAATTCGTTGAAAATCGATATTTGGGGCTCCCTGTATGGCTAGCATGCGCACAACGACTAAAATTATATCTACCCGTTATCTCTATTTCTCTACCGAAGTTGACATGGTTACTTTTCTCGTTACGTCAAAATTAGAGATAAAAGTAATATTTCTTAACTGTGGTATTTTTCTCTACGAACCTTTACATGTCGACTAATTTTTTCTTGTAATATACCGCATTTTGTGCATGTTAGGGTAAATGAAAAATTAGCCGGCAACGACAACATCTCTCTCTCTCGTCGTGAGATAATCTCGTTGTGCGCATGCTAAGCACACTGGAGTCAAAAAACAGGAAACTGGTACCACAATTTTAAAAAGTCAGCGCCATTTTGAAATTCTTTGTTATTGAACCGATTTCGTTCAAAATCGATATCTGAGGATCCCTAGGATCACAAAACAGGAAACCGGTACCAAAATTTAAAAAAAACAGCGCCATTTTGAAATTCTTTGTTTTTGAACCGATTTTGTTCAAAATCGATATCTGACGATCCCTAGGATCACAAAACAGGAAACCGGTACCAAAATTTAAAAAAGTCAGCGCCATTTTGAAATTCTTTGTATTTGAACCGATTTCGTTCAAAATCGACATCTGAGGATCCCTAGGATCACAAAACAGGAAACTGTAACCAAAATTTTTAAAAATCAGCGCCATTTTGAAATTCTTTGTTATTGAACTGATTTCGTTCAAAATCGATAAGTATCTGAGGATCCCTAGGATCACAAAACAGGAAACTGTAACCAAAATTTTAAAAAATCAGCGCCATGTTGAAATTCTTTGTTATTGAACCGATTTCGTTCAAAATCGATATCTGACGATCCCTAGGATCACAAAACAGGAAACCGGTACCAAAATTTTAAAAAGTCAGCGCCATTTTTAAATTCTTTGTTTTTGAACCGATTTCGTTCAAAATCGACATCTGAGGATCCCTAGGATCACAAAACAGGAAACTGTAACCAAAATTTAAAAAAATCAGCGCCATTTTGAAATTCTTTGTTATTGAACCGATTTCGTTCACAATCGATATCTGACGATCCCTAGGATCACAAAACAGGAAACCGGTACCAAAATTTAAAAAAGTCAGCGCCATTTTGAAATTCTTTGTTTTTGAACCGATTTCGTTCAAAATCGATATCTGACGATCCCTAGGATCACAAAACAGGAAACCGGTACCAAAATTTTAAAAAGTCAGCGCCATTTTGAAATTCTTTGTTTTTGAACCGATTTCGTTCAAAATCGATATTTGACGATCCCTAGGATCACAAAACAGGAAACTGTTACCAACATTTTATTAAATCAGCACCATTTTGAAATTCTTAAATTGATTTAATTAGGGAATTACAGACCGCTTTAAATAGTCACAATGTTTATGTCACCGTAAGATTGTAAAAACCGTTATTTTATAATCTAACTCGCGAAATTCTAAACTGTCGAAAGATTACAATTTAACGCATTATTTTCCGGTAGATTGTAATCTGATAGGTATTTAAACCCGATAAAACCTAAGTACCCGGCCTACGGCCGGGCACTTTTTGATTATTTATGTCGAACCCTAACCTAACCTACAAGAAAGAGACAAGAAAACGTAAATAAAATGAATATTTCAAAAATTGACACACAGAACATTGAACCGTTTACAATCTTTCAACAGTTTAGAATTTCGCGAGTTAGATTATAATCTAACGGTTTTTACAATCTTACGGTGACATTTACATACGAAGATTTAAAAAAAACTTAGAACTTCAGATAACTTCAAGTTAATTATTCACTCAGACCGTACATCACAAACAGAACACCGAGGCAGATATAATGCTCCAACTGTAAATCTATCTACCAGTCTATCTATCTACCCGTGCGAAGCCAATATATATTGGGGCGGGTCAGCTATCAAAAACTGCTGGACCGATTTTAATAAAACTTTCACTTTTAGAATACTTAATTATCCAGAAGAACCTAGCTACCTATTTATTATCCCGATATCCTCACGGGATCAAGATCTACGCGAGTGGTTAGTTATAATTTTCTATCTGTTTTAAATGCGCAATTCTGAAATAACAGCTATAGAAATGAAAATTTATATTGATTACTAAAAATACTTTCTTACATTACAAGTATTAATTTTAATTAATTTACATTTAAGTAAAGATAGTACATAATATGAAAAAACCTGTAATTTGTTCACTTTGTATTTTTCACGATAAAATTACAAATTTTAATTGCACCCGTACGAAACCGGGGCGGACCGCTAGTCAAGAATAAAGGTATTTTTTATGCAATGTTTTTTTAATTACTAGGTATCACACGCATTTTTGGGGTTGAAACGCGGTACGCTTCAACCCGAAAATGCATGACAAACATCCGAAAACAGAGCTCATGAGCCCTGCCCGCGCGCCACCTGCGGCACCTACCGTGTGCCCAGCCGCGGATCGCGTACACTCCCGCCAAAACATGTAAAAGGTTACGCCATAATGATAAGTTATTGACCTACAAAAAAACAGAGATCTACAAGTTATTGTGTGTCAATATTAAACTGTTTTCCCTATTTTAAACTATCAAGATTAACCGACGCCATTAGATACTTATTTAATTTGTATTCGTAAACTAGCTATTTCAATTCGATTAATTGATCACTACAGAACATAGAATGTTTTAATTAACAAAAACAAAATTAAATCATAAAACATTAAAAGTGACAACCCTATTGCTTCAATGGAGCGTAGGTAAATAATTTATCAACTTGGCTTAGTTTCCATACTGGTTGTATCTGTTTACTGTGCTTACGGTGACTAAGAATAATAAAATTTTAAGAAGAATAATATTTAAATATACATATATGCAGCGCCATATTTATACGGCGCTGCAATATACATATATGCAGCGCCATATTTATACGGCGCTGCATATATGTATATTTAAATATTATAAATACTTAGCCGATCTTGGGGCAATTATGTAAAATGAGCATCGCTAAAAGCGCCGCAACTCATAAAGCGCTTTTTCTAATCACCCCATAGCCCCATGTGGTCCATACGTAGCGGATATTGAATGTAAAGGACGCGGAATGGCCCCCGTGGGCATCATATCCGATGGAGGCAATACATGGATTTGTTAATATTACGACGGCGATTTTGTCATTTTTTCGATATACAGCATGTTATAAAATCCATCTTATAAACCTTTTGACGACCTCCGTTGCGCAGTTTTGATCGCTGTTGCCTTAACGTGGGTGGTCCCGGGTTCGATCTCCGGCAGGTCAATTTGGGAATTTATAATTTCTGAATTTTCTCTGGTCTGGCTTGGTGGGAGGCTTCGGCCGTGGCTAGTTACCACCCTACCGGCAAAGACGTACCGCGTTCCGGTACGATGCCTGTAGAAACCGATAAGGGGATGGGTTTAATAATGTATCTGCCATACCCCTAACAGGTTAGCCCGCTACCATCATAGACTGCATCATAACTTACCATCAGGTGAGATTGTAGTCAAGGGCTAACTTGTAGTTGATTAAAAAAAACCGCCACTTCCGCAAAGTAACGCCTGCTTCTATCCAATACTTAAAATCCATCTTATCTTACTGATATTATAAATGTGAAAATTGTATGTTCATAAGTTTGTATGATGACTTGGCTGAAATGTGGAATGAAAATAGCTCTAAACTACCCTGAATTAATACATAGACTATATTTTATCTCGCATAGTAGAGTTCCCGTAGGAATCAAAAACCTTAATACACGCAACTGAAGTCACGGGCTTCATTTTTATTAGCTAGGTTTACAATAATTTTAATACAAATTGAAATTCTATTAGATACAACCGAATATTTTCTGTTTATTCTATGAAAAAGATATGATATTATTGATACGAACCAGCAAGCGTTTTTAATAGGCTAAAATTTACTAAGCAAATCTATCTTCGGAGTAAGGAAATTGTTTACGCAAATATAAATTATTCATTCGCAATTAATCAAATACGCTGCTATCTATAGACCATTAATTTTGTCTTGAACCAAGTTTACGGCAATCTACTTTAATTACTAAATTATTCTTAATTCACCTATGCTTGTCTAATTTGCATGTTTAATAGCAGCAAGCAACGGAAAATGATATCTCAGCCAAGCGTGCGTGAGACACGAGTACAGCGAATGTGAAATTAATAAGCAAGGAAATATCATACCCTCTTGGTAAACTGTACGTGGAAGGAATTAGAGACATGCCAAATTACCTAAACAGAGTAACGAGTGAACTTTTTGCGTAGTCAAACTTTTGCCATAAGAATTCATTACACTCTTCTATGGTGCTTACTACCTAATCTATACTTAATACCTAATATTATAAATGCGAAAGTTTGGATGGATGTATGGATGTATGGATGTTTGTTACTCAATCACGCCCCAACGGCTGAACGGATCTGGCTGAAAGGTACAGTGATAGATTATAGTCTGGAATAGCACATAGGCTACTTTTTATCCCGGAAAATTAAGGAGTTCCCGCAGGAACCAAAAGACCTCGATCCACGCAGACGAAGTCGCGGGCATTAGCTAGTAATTCATATAATGCATGCATCGTTATTCTAAGCCTAGGGGCTTAATGTTTGTAAAATGAATAGGTTCAACTAATAGCCACGGAACTTCTTTCGTGACACGGAATCTACTTAGAAATTTGGTCAGGAAAACATAAAAATATTTACTTGAGTATTATAGGTAAAAAAATACAAAAGGCTAAATCCAGTGATGATAATATTATAATATTGTGATTCTAAGCTTATCTTCCAAAGCCGGCGGCCTCGCATTGCTGACGCAGCGATGTCGTCCTTTTAGTGTACCTATCATAGTATAGTCTCTGAATATTATAAATTAATACTAGCGGACCCGACAGACGTTGTCCTGCATGATATATATATTGTGACGTTGTCCTGCATGATACCGACTGCAGCGCCAACTGCCGGGCTGATTTGTGAATCTAAACCATCCAGGGCGCCATCCAAACGCATACAAAAAAATTCATTCAAATCGGTTCAGCCGTTTAGAAGGAGTTCAGTGACATACACACGTACAGTAGAATTATATATGTCACCGTAAGATTGTAAGAAGAAGAAGAAGATTGTGAACCGTTCAATGTTCTGAGTGTCAATTTTTGAAATATTCATTGTATTTACGTTTTCTTGTCTGTTTCATGTAGGTTAGGTTAGGGTTCGACTAAAATAATCAGGTAATAAACCTAACAGATTACAATCTACCGAAAAATAATGCGTTAAATTGTAATCTTTCGACACTTTGCGATTTCGCGAGTTAGATTATAATCTAACGGTTTTTACAATATTACGGGGACATATACATAAAGATTAAAATTTCTGCGGAAATAAATAATCTTAATCCACGCGGACGAAGACGCGAGCATCATCTACTAGTCTCTAGGTATAACTAGTTTTTTAGGTATTTAAATGACTTTTTGTTCAAAGTTCAGATTATTATTTTTTTTTCATTTATTTTTCTGGTATTTAATGAAGGCAGTATTTGTTACTATATTATTTATTCTACTATAATAAATAATATAGTAACAAATACTGCCTTCATTAAATACCAGAAAAATAAATGAATAAAAAATTGTGATTGTCAGCTCCGACGCTCGACTGGTGTTTACTCTTTACGAACGATTAAAAAATATACAGTTAAGTAAATGAGGGTAAATGAACGCATTTTTTTATATTACTGAAGGCATGTTTGATACATTTATTTAAACTAATTATATAATGTATATTCAGCAAAATACGTAATATAATCATGGAAACATAAAGTCAATAACGTAACGGAGAAAGATTGATTTTATTCGCCACAAATTTTCATACCCCGGGCTTATTATATGAAAATCGATTCTAAAGGAGGTAAACTCCAAAAATTTGGATGCATTTTAAATCAGCCTGTAGATGCATTTTGCCATTATATTATAGCGCAAGGGCACAGGAGGTTTGCGAAAACGATATTTCGTTAAAATAATTAATAGAGGCCCCATTTTCGATTAGCTAGGGGCCGAGCGACATATTTCATTATACAAGGGGTGTTAAATTAATTTACTAAGTGATATGAAAATATTAGGGGGTTGGATTAATATTTTCATATAAAAACGCATTTCAAACGACTTTTTGGAGTTGTATGACAGTTTTTGTGGCGCAAATGCTGTTTCGTTTTACGTAAGTAATTAAGTTAAAATATTGTATTTATTTGCAGTTAAAAGTTTATCTTAAGTACTTAGAAATGTAGTGTTAGTTCGCTTTAAGTCTGAAATGTCGTAAATTCAAGTTTATTATTGTTTTTCACAATAATATTATTATCTAATTTGTAAAGCCTGAGCTAGATTCACCAATAGTAGAGTTCCTAGCATCTACCGAAGAGAAAAGGGTCCAAAATGTTAAGCTATTACATAATGTGACTAAAATTCCGTTGTACATTTCTAAACAAACATAAGCTAAACTCAATGGACAGGTAATAAACTATTGTATTATTTTCCCGCAGGGTGCATTCTGTAAGAGATAGCGATACATTCAGAACTGCTTTATTAGTTAAGAGATTGCGTGAATTTTTTTTTTTTTTTTTAATCCACTACAAGTTAGCCCTTGCGATCTCACCTGTTGGTAAGTGATGATGCAGTCTAAGATGGTAGCGGGCTAACCTGTTAGGGGCATGGCAGTTATAAACCCACACCCCTTTTCGGTTTCTACACGGCATCGTACCGGAACGCTAAATCGCTTGGCGGCACGTCTTTGCCGGTAGGGTGGTAACTAGCCACGGCCGAAGCCTCCCACCAGGCCAGACCAGGGAAAATTCAGAAATTATAAATTTCCAAACCCTGCCGGGGATCGAACCCGGGACCTCCGTACGTTAAGGCAACAGCGCTCAACACTGCGCCACGGAGGTCGTCAAAAACTTAGCCACAATATACTTTTTCTCCGTCAATAAACACCCACAGAAGACATGATCGAAATTAAAGTCTGTATCTTCCACGTCAATAAATTATAAGAGACTTCAAAATCAGCGTTAATAAATTGAATTATATTTTTCTTTGAAGTGCCACCCCTAGTCTTTCATCCCTGTTTATTGTCTACGGCAGATGTTAGATAGATAACAAAAGATACTCTATACCTTTGCCGTTTCTTATCAATAAAGTGGGTGCGAATTTAACAATCCCGCTGTTGTGAGGCATTGGAGCGGTTTCTAATCGATTTCTTGGACAGATGGTTCGCAGCTGCCATTTTGAAACAGATTTTGAAGGGCTTCTGTTTTGTGACTTATCTTATTGATGTACTTTTTGCAGCCCAATTAAGACTTACTGGCTGATGACCGCAACTTCATCGGATTGGTTTAAGTATTTTTTTTCCCCGCGGGAACTCTTTAATTTTGCGGGATAAAAAGTAAATTGACGAGGAAATTACTCTTCAGTGTTTATCTATACTAATATGTAATTACTGATACGATATGGATTCGATAATATTACTATGTAACTCGTTCCATTTGTAAACTAGCTTTTACCTGCTACCTAAGTAAGCTTAACTATTTTCGTGAATTCTGCCGTATTCAAACTAATATTATATATGCGACAGTTTAGATGGATGTATGGATGGATGTTTGTCACTGAATCACGCCAGAACTTTGGCACATCGATAGATTATAGTCTCAAATAACACATAGGCGCAGGAACCAAAAAACCTCAACCCACGCGGACAAAGTCGCGGTCATCACCTAGATAATTATTATATTTTTTATTTATATAAGCAACGCTCCGGCTCATAAGTGTCACTTTAAGATAGCACATTATGCCAATAAATGTCATCACAAAAAACATCTGGTTTCGGTCGCTATTTCGTAAACACAGTTGCAAAAGATGTATTTTATTTGCATCTCGCCCTAAACAAGATTTCAAGGCGAGCCCTATTGGTTCGTGTGGCCATAAAAGTGCGTTAAAAAGCATGACACGTTGTTTCTGAGTGTATATTATAACTTGCTCTAGTGCTAAAGGAAAACATAGCGAGGAAACCTGCATGTAGAGTAATTAGTATTTAGATTTATTATTATTCTGCACCACCTCCCGTTGTCCTTTTATTCATTTTCTTCCTAGCGCGTGTGTTTTAATGGTGTAAAATAAAGTATTTACATACATACATACATGTCTCAGAGTTATTACTAAGAAAATTACTTCACAAGCAAAATTTAAGCATAAAATAAACGAAAAAGCATTTCGAAGTTGTTCATTTAAAAATTTCATTGCTTTTTTTATTTTTATTTGTATGACAAGGTACATAATTTTAATTAAATGAAGGAACCAGAAATTTAATTCACTATAATCCGCGACAACAGGAAAAAAATTAAATTTCTGGTTCCTTCATTATGATGGACTTAAGTAACGGAAAGTGACGCCTGCTTCTATCCAAAATTTTAATTATTAATACTGTACAAAATTAATATTAGATATTGAAAAAAGTTTTAATATTTTCATTAAAACTCTGAACCCTCCAGTAAAGCAGTATTATGACTAATGAGTCATAGCCTTTTTTTGGATGGATTTTTTAATAAAAAAACTTAGTGATTATTTACAACGTAAGTTGGAATAAGAGTTATTTTGTCCGTAAAAATAAATAAGTCTGGTTTGCCCTTCCTACGGGCAAAGACGGATCAAAAACATAACCTAAGTCAGCTTACTGTTTAGTCTCTCGCTCCTACCTCGGTCGTTGCCCCATGTATCCGTCTCTTTCTCAAACCTTATGATGTCATACGTCCTTAGCTTTTCGACCATGTTTCGGCGAAGGCAAATGACCATAAAGTCGTAAAACATTTTTTGTTACGACTTCTTGCTCTTTTTTCCCTTATACTGTGCATAAACACTAAACACACCATTCTTATGGCGGGTTTTTAGATTATACAATTAGAATATTGTTGACGTACGTTGATACGATATTGGGGCAAGTGTAAGTTTACTTTAGTTACGTTTGTATATTAGACTAACATTGTACTTTATAGGTTTTTGCTCGTGAATTTTTCTGTCAAAAATTACGGGACTTTGGATTTAGTTTTATGGTACAATTTGTGAAAAGTCCTAGTTTTCCCATAAAAGTAACCTATATCTGTATGCAGGGTGAAAGAAACTCGTGTGCTCAACTTCGTCAAAATTAGTTCATCTATTGTGCCTAGAGATAACAGACAGAAAGACTATAAATAGATTTCGCATTAATTTCATAAATTCGCAGTATTTTGTAAATTTTTTTTGCAGTATGTAGCATTTTTACATCGTATTTTGAAGACAAAAAGATATTTAGGGTCGGTAACAATTAAATACGAAGTCTGGCCGTCAGACAAGAATTACAAATGCCTGTCCGATATATGTACCTACTACTGCTACCTCATTTGAACAAAATAAATATGTATTTACTTTCCTATATTAAGTGTTTTGTCCCGATCTTTAATCGTGTCGAACTCTGATCACGATTTATTTATCGTATCGTACTATGTGGAATAGCTCTGAGGTAGCATTAACTAGGGCTTTTTGCACATTATACTTCTAAGTGTTGAGGTACATAATTAAGTGTTGACTCGGAACCGGTTTTGAAAATAATTGCTGTAATATCTTCTATTGCTTGCGTAATGGCTTATTTTGCAACCTAAAAGGTAATGCCCGGCATTTCATCACTGCTTTAGGCTATGATGGTAAAATTCTTCAATCTTCCGTGTTCTTGGTACATAGCAGTAATTTTAATGATCTGAACCAAATTAGTTATATTTTTCTTATGTATTTTATTTATTACTATATCCCCGCGACTTAGTTTGCGTGGAATAAGTTTTTTTAATTTCCACGGGAACTCCTCAATTTTCCGCGATAAAAAGTAGCCTATGTCACTCTCCAGGTCCTCAACTATAGCCGTGCAAATAACGTCGATCCGTTGCTCTGTGGCAGCGTGATTGAAGTACAAACAAACACACTTTCGCATTTAATTTTAGAAGTATGACTAGCTTTTGTAATTTCAAAAAAACTGAATGTAAATTATAACAGATAACAATTCTATGGAATACGAGCTAAAGACTCAAGTGAAAACGTAACCTATTAAACAAGTGACCACAAAAGTGTTCAGTAGACAGCCCTACCGCATTCTAGGTATATCCCAATGACCATGCGTTATTGCATCCACCACCTGTTTCATCCTGTCCGATTTGTTCCCGTCTCATTCACTCTCATAAGATTTTAAATGCACTTATATAACTATCTCTCTTAAACAAAAGCCTGCTACTTTTATTATTGTCTTTTCTACAGAAGTTCTTATTCATTGCACATCTTCGACCTTGGTTTGTTATTCGAGGAAAAAATTGTTAAGGTTATTTGGTTTTAGTTATGTTATACGGATAAAGATGTTCAGTATTTTGTTTTGGTTAATTTTTTTTAAACTCCAAAATTTTTTGGTGTACAAAACTATTATGTAATAGGTCATTTTGCTATAAGGTCAATTTGCTTTTAGGACCTTATGAAACGGAGGGATAAAAAATTACAAAAAAGAAAAAAGACGGCACTTTTAAATTCTTAAAACGGTATCAGCCAACTTGCCTTGGCCTTAAAGTAGACTAGTATTTTATACCTAATATTCTAAAATATAGAATGAGCTAGCCGTCGACCGCGATTTTTTCGCTGTGTCGTAAATCGTTACGGTCTTCTATAAAGCAAGCAATAACAATATAACTAATGATAAAAACATTCGATTTGAAATAACTGTAACCATTATTGAAATAGGTACATAACTGTTATTTGAAGATTCATTTCAAAATCTGAGCGCCCATACAAAAGCCATAACATCCGCCATATGGTCGTAATACGCATCAAATATTGGCCAAATGTTCCCACAAATTTGCCAATATAACTTGCCACCCTATTTACAAAACTTTAAATCACACTTTAGAGCAGCAAGAAATTGTTTTCTTTGGTTGTAAGTTAATCGGCGCGATATTCTATGGAAGCTACGGTATTAAATGTGCTCCGCCATTTTAAATATTATGGGAACTGTCAAGTGACGTCATTTGGAATTCTCTATGCCATACCGCGTCGTAATTTTCAGGGTTAGGCCACGTTTTGAAGTGAAACTTCTTTAGAATTCAACGAAACGAAAAAGCGACAACATAAAGAGACAAACATATTCATGAATGGACCTGCGAGAGAATGAGATAGAATGCAAGTTATATTTATCTCATTCTCTCGTAGGCTGCTTTTTCATGCTGTTTCATGTTTAATTTTTGCCGTTTTTGCCTACACACTTTTTTTTTGTTTTACGTAATCTGTAAGTACCTAGGTATTATACGTGTGCTGACACTATCGATGTATACCTACCATAGATCAGGGAGTTGAGTTTGCTTATTACTAAGCATGTTATTTCTATGATGTATGTCACCGTAAAATTATAAAACCGTTAGATTATAATCTAACGGTTTCTATCTCGCGAGATTGTAAACTGTCGACAGATTGTGAACCGTTCAATGTTCTGAGTAGGTATTAATTTTTGAAATATTTATTGTATTTACGTTTTCTTGTCTCTTTCCTATACAATTCGCGCGACTTCAATGCAGAGTAAATGTATGTGTGACCATACATTTACTCTGCATTCAACTCGCGCGAGAACTATAGGTTAGGGTTTGACATAAATATTCAGGCACTTAGGTTCTATCGCGTTAATATACTTATTAACCTAATAGATTACAATTTATCGAAAAATAATGCGTTAAATTTTTAGCAGTATGTTACGGTTCACAATCTGTCGACAGTTTACAATCTGTCGAGATACAAAGCGTTAGATCTATCTCACGAGTTTACAATTTTACTGTGACATATTATACTCACACTTATCCAGATTTTTTTGGGTTTATTGAATTTAATGGAAAAGATATATTAATTGAGTTATTATGTATTTTTTTTAAAGCATTATCAATTTAAACGGTAGATTGGCCATGCAAAAGGTTCCGCATACCCGTTGTGAACGGAAAGCGGAAAATTAAATACAGTATGGTGCAAAACCAGTAAGTAGGTAAGTACATAACTTGACATTATGTGTCAAGTGCGCTAAAGATATATTTTTTTCCATAAAGAGATATGTAGTAAAGTAATAAGAGTTTATTAGTTCTTAACTGTTTGACTCTATAATCTACTAACTTTTTTCTATAGAGTACTAGATTAGTTTGAGGTTCTAGACGGCGGCGAACGCCTAAGAAGTAAGACGTCTTTTTATAAAAAAAATAATAGTAAGTATATTATTATTAGTTGAACCTTTTATAGATTTAACCTTTTAAAATTATACTTAGCACCCTGCATTAGATGATAATATGTTTACTACCATTTACACCTACATATTTATAATAAGCATGGAGGAATGTGCAGTGCTCAGACAAGCCGTCAAGCGCTTACGAGCACAAAGAAACCGAGCAGTGTACATTTTATTTGTGAACTAAATAAATAAATAAATTGAAATCTTATTGAAAAACCCTATTACAATTAAGTAGTACAGGATTATTTAAATTATGTAACTATTCGCTTTCATCTAAAACATAAACCGACTTCAATACTATACTTGTAAGTACCAACTTAAAGTAAAAAACATTGTCTGGGTATCTAATTTGTTTTTTCTCAAAAAGCACTAAATGAATTTCGATAAAATTTATATAGGACCACCTCTGAAGTATGATCTACCAAATGAAAAAAGGATCATCAACATTGATTTATAATTGGCGGAATGATCGCGTAACATACATACAAAAAAAACATACAGTCGAATTAAGAAACTCCTCCTTTTTAAGTCGGTTGAAAAATACATGGGAATTTGTAATATTCACGTTCAAAAAGTGTACGGTGTTGTATCTGTTTACTGGGGTGTAGGTGCTCATTTTGAATGAACTGTTTTGACTATAAGCACAGAATATACACATAATATAATAATACTATCTTTATGCTACTAGACTATCAACTCTATAATCCAAAGTCAACAGATAAAACTTAAAATAGGAAAAGTAACGTTTCCCAAATGGCTTTCAACGGGTCATTGGGCGTAATTTAAAGTACGCCGCTTACATGGTACCATTGTGATCTTCGCGTCTTATTCTCATTTAGTTGGCTGGCTTGCCAAATTGTACTTTATTTAAAGGCAGGTTTACATTGAGACAGTGGGTGTCGATAGTCACAGTAAACACAGGCCCAACGAATGGCGTCACTGGGGCCATAGTTCCAACTCATAAAGCAATAGTTTAGCAATATTACTCAAAATGACAGCTTGATGTCACGTACCTTGACGTATAAAAATAAGAAAAGGTAAAAATAAGAATTTTTATTCTAAAACACGACTGTCAACAATGATGAAACAATATTATTTAAGGATTTAAGCATTGGCACTTGACAGTAAGGCTCTCCTGAACCGTATTTATTTAGTAGTGACTGGACGTGTTTAATAACGTTGTCTACTAACAGCTAACTAATAACATTGTCGCGCTTTCATATGGCAGCAGTACTTGCTTGCTTGCCGCTCTGCTTTCGTTTGAAACGGGTATAAGAACGCAACCTTGACATAGGCCATAGGCGATGTTGCGAGTGAGACAAGACAAACAAGGCACACTGGCAGGACAAATAGGGCTCTATTTCAACAATATTGTTTGCCAGTACTGGAATCAGGAATGGCAATGAAAAGTTTTTAAACAAAGCCAGTAACTCGGCAGCAGTAGCATTTGGCGGCATCACCACTCGATGTCTCAATATAAACCTGCCTTAATTCTCTAAAGAGTTGGCCGGTATGCCAAATCGGTTAAGCCGGGTACAGAAACGCCTTAATGGTCATTGAGATAAAAAGAGATAAAATAATTTCTTTCAATTGGAAAAGGAGAGGTCTGTATTTTTTTTGCTTTTGAGACTTCTTTAGTTGAAGTAAGGCTCAATCGTAAATTCCCAGTTCACACCAACCTTATTAGTTTGAAGTTTCGTCCAGAGGCCATACTGCCAACGCTTAAACCATATTGTTTCATAATTGTTGACTTTCGTGTTTCCGAAGCCTCCCACCAAACTAGCCCAGAGAAAATTCAGAAATTATAAATTCAAAAATTGACCCTGCCGGGCGATCACTATTCAACATTCATCACTACGCCAGAGAGATCGTCAGTCATAAACCACGACAGCCCTGCCATATTGAATATTTTTCCAAAAAATTATAGCCAGTGTCAATCGGAATGATGTAGGGATTCTAACGATACCCTATACATCCAATTCTATTTAGGCATTTAGAAGTTATGGTGGAATAAAGTAACTCACATATACACTCGTACATGAACTCTTACACTTTTGGGTAGTCATGTAAAAATGGAGCAGCATTTCTTTTCCAGTTGAATGAATGAATGGATTTAGTTCAATACAAAGTTAAGTCATTTATAATAAAATTAGAACTTTTAATAAATAAAAAGTATTTCCACCTAACTCTGTCCATAGCTGAAGCTAGGCCATCTTCTCACTAGCTTCAGGTATTCGAACTAGTCAATACTTAAATCTAGAGATATAAAATAGATCCAATATTAATCTCCAGAGTTCAATAATAGAGCATTCTCTCGCAAATACACTAGATAACTCGTGGACCGCTGAATGTCAGGCTTTTAGCGATTTTGGTATGCATGCCAGGCGTACGGCGCGGGGAAAATTCTATCACGTAGTTACATTACCGCCTAGACTTGAAAACCGCAGGTTCTAGTTGAAAACGTGATCGGGGTAGCGTTCCAAATGTATGCGGATTTATTATTTCTGAATTTTGGTGTGTTTTAAAATATGTCAAATCTATATCTATCTATTAATATTATAAATATGCGAAAGTTTGGATGGATGTTTGGTACTCAATGACGCCAGAACGGCTGGACGGATTTGGATAAAATTTGGCTAAGAGATGTCTATTTATCCCGGAAAATTAAAAAGTCCCCGCTGAACCAATAAACTTCAATCAATGTGGAGTCTGCAGGCATGTGTTCTAACTAGTACACAACGGTTCAATACGGATGTTATAGTAATTAGGGTGAATTAGATGAAATAGCCGGTAATTAGCTACATTAGCGGGCGGCACGAGCGCTCGTCAGCGATTATTATAACGCGTCCAAATTACATTTTTTGACAGAAAATGTTGAAGCTTTGGTGTAAAAAAATGGACAGGCGAAAGACCAAGGCTAGAGTGAACAAAAAACCTTAATCCACGTGGACGAAGTCGCGGGCATCATCTAGTTCTTAATCAAAAAAATATATCACTAGGCTATCAAGTAGCATATTACTATTTGGTGAAATTGTACTTACTCACGCGGTCATGACTCAATGTGAAAGTCGAAAAGACCGCCCTCGCGCACTTTGATTTTTTCTTTTGAAGTGAAACTTCTTTAGAATCGTTGTGATTTGAAAATTCGATGAAACGAAAAAGCGACACTGACAAGAGACAAACATATTCATAATTGGATTTAGCCTGCGAGATAATGAGATACAAACCACTAGGTCCAAATTTAGCCAAGCTCGGCTTAATATGCTCGACTTGTTGACCTCGATGTTGGGACGATAAGCCGAGTGTGAATTGCATACACACACACCCACACGCACACACACATCTAACTCCCCAGAATGTATGGCACGGGATGGGTGACAATTTTTAGACTTACGTAGGTACTGCGCTTGGGATTTGTGTGCAATTGAAATAAGGACGAAAAACGTTAACTATGAATTAGTATGGTTTATTCCAAACTGACCTGCAGAAGCGCCAGGATACTATAATGTAATGAGTCACGTGTGGCTCAAATGGAATAGAAGAACGAAAGATGCAAGTAAATATCACATTGCTATAATCGCAATTGTTGTGACTGGTTTATAGTATTCTTATTCGTAACTAGATGATGCCCGTGACTTCATCCGCGTGGATATATTTTTTAGATTCCTGGGGAAACTTCTTAATTTTCCGGAATAAAAAGTAGTCCTATGTCCTTCCCCAGGATGCAACCTACCGCTTACCACCCAGTGGCGCACAGTTCATAGGGGCATAAAAGCACTGCTTACCAAAGCCAACTGGCAATACGTCAATGCTCATTTTTTATCAAGATAGTAAAAAGGTATTCTGACTTACTAATGCCTACCCTAGCTTCAAACCCTGTGCACACCAGTATTACCACCCTACCGGCAAAGACGTACCGCCAAGCGATTTAGCGTTCCGGTACGATGCCGTGTAGAAAACGCCTAGGGTTAGGGGTTTAGGGGTAGTGTTTTTTTACACGATTTTTTTTTAAATTCCACTACAAGTTGGCCCTTGACTGCGATCTCGACGACGATTTTGACGACCTCCGTGGCGCAGTGTGTAGCGCTGTTGTAAGACGGAGGCGGAGGTCCCGGGTTCGATTCCCGGCAGGGTCAATTTGGGAATTTATAATTTCAGAATTTTCCTTGGTCTGGCTGGTGGGAGGCTTCGGCCGTGGCTAGTTACCACCCTACCTGCAACGACGTGCCGCCAAGCGATTTAGCGTTCCGGTACGATGCCGTGTAGAAACCGAACAGGGGTATGGGTTAAATATAACTGCCATGCCCCTAACAGGTTAGCCCGCTACCATCTTAGACTGCATCATCACTTACCATCAGGTGAGATCGCAGTCAAGGGCTAACTTGTAGTGGATAAAAAAAAATGTCCTAGAACGATTTATTGCCATTTCTGTGGTGTGGTGAGAACCGTACTGTACCACACTAGATTTATCCAGTTATCGCGGATTATAGCGAATTAAATTTCTTGGTTTGTCCTTTAATCACGCGGCACGCCGCAACAGAGCAACGGATCGACGTAATTTTTTGGATGGTGATGGTTAAGGACCTGGCGTCCTGAAGAGTTACAGACATGTTTATCTCGGAAAATGAAGGAGTTTCCATGGGGATTAAAAAAACCTATAAGTTACAACTCTGTAAACACAATATCATCTTAAAAATTGGCAGTCATAGGGACTGCCCATAGAAGTGAAAACTGCATGCAATGATTAAATATATAAATTTAATAATATACATTTTTTTATTATTGAGTAGGTACCAGCGAGGTACTCATTTAACTACAATGTAGCTATCTAGCTATCTATCGATCCAATTAGCTAAGGAGCAGTTTTTGCTTTAACCTAAATTAATCCACGCAGACGAATTCGCGGGCATCAGCTAACTAATTTATCTTATGTACTAAGAAACGTAATGGCCATTGAAGCATATGTAGGCCTCATAAACTTAGACACTTTGTTCACGTGCACGTTTTAGCACTACACTTTACACTGCACTTATCACTATACACTAACTCAAAAGGTTTAGTCCTTTTTATACGACTGCCTGATAAATGCGCAAGTATATCTGTTTGTCAGGGTGTCATGTATGTGACGCTTTGTATATCCCATCAATTCAAACGATAAATGTAAAATGAGAGCCAAGTTCAAAATTGTGATATATATGCCTTGGTTGTTGACTTCAGCGACAAAAGGAGTGAGATCTAAATGGGTGCCAAGTTCAATGGTCAGTCCTGCAATTTATATATCCCATCAAAAACATAAATGTGAAATGAGAGCCAAATTCAAAATTGTGATATACTATGCCTTGGTGAAATTGTACTTACTCACGCGGTCATGACTCAATGTGAAAGTCGAAATTACCGAATAACGAGTAACAATTAAACTGCAATAAGACCGAATGTCTGTGATAAATGAGATTAATATGAGCTCCAAGCCAACGCGGTACGTCTATGTCAGGGGGAGAAGATTTATTTATTTTATGCCAAAGTATCAGATCACTAGGTCCGAATTCAGCCAAGCTCGGCTTAAATGCTCGACTTGTTGACCTCGATGTTGGGACGATAAATATTGAATGAACTCCTACACACCGTGCTCCCCTCCCCCCCACCATACTAACTCCCCAGAATGTATGGCACGGGATGGGTGACAATTTTTAGACTTACGTAGGTACTGCGCTTGGGATTTGTGTGCAATTGAAATAAGGACGAAAAACGTTAAGTATGAATTAGTATGGTTTATTCCAAACTGACCTGCAGAAGCGCCAGGATACTATAATGTAATGAGTCACGTGTGGCTCAAATGGAATAGATGAACGAAAGATGCAAGTAAATATCACATTGCTATAATCGCAATTGTTGTGACTGGTTTATAGTATTCTTATTCGTAACTAGATGATGCCCGTGACTTCATCCGCGTGGATATATTTTTTAGATTCCTGGGGAAACTTCTTAATTTTCCGGAATAAAAAGTAGTCCTATGTCCTTCCCCAGGATGCAACCTACCGCTATACCTACCAAATTTCACTAAAATCGGTTAAATAGATGGGCCGTGAAATCGTAGCAGACAGACAGATAGACACACTTTCGCATTTATAATATAATATCTGCGGTGTAGTATGCCTGATCCTGTCGCAATGGAGTACGTTCACGGTTCAGTGTCTACTCTTAAACGTATCGCTAGTTGGTATTATCACACTAATTTACAAAAGGTACTGACGCCATACATACGTGATACGTGCCGGCACGCAATTTTCATTGACAACAATTAATAATAATAAGCCTCAATGTAATTGTAGTAGTTATTGTAACTCGGATTAATGATAAGTTACAAGTTAGCCCTTGACTGCGATCTCACTTGATGGTAAGTGATGATGCAGTCTAAGATGGTAGCGGGCTAACCTGTTAACCTGTTAATTACTAATTGTTATCGTTACGAGACGTCATTTTGGATTTCATAGCCAAAAATTTGCCGATTTTCCATTATTACTTAATAAGCCGAAGGAACCAGAAGATTGTGAAGAATCGTGCATTGTGGAGGCAACATCTCCTGAAGATGCTCCGGTATCGGAGTGAAACGTACGTTGAGGGTCGTTTTTGGGGGATTTCTGTGGTGTGGTGAGAACCACTGTACCACATAGATTTTCCAGTTATCGCGGATTATAGCGAATTAAATTTCTGGTTCCTTCATTATGATGGACTTCCGCAAAGTAACGCCTGCTTCTATCCAATACTTAATAAGCCGAAATTAGCTACTAAGAAACCTGCAAAGGCGGTCTTAGTTATAGCAGAAGCAATCTCTTAAACTCAACCTTTGGTGAAAATATTAATGAACCGGAGCGCAAGATGGTGCTGTAACTATTTAAAAATAAATAAATACCCTTAATATTTATTTATTTTTAAATACAGCACCAAGAAAAATAAAAATGCATGCAATAATTAAATATATAAATTTAATAATATACATTTTTTTATTATTGAGTAGGTACCAGCGAGGTACTCATTTAACTACAATGTAGCTATCTAGCTATCTATCGATCCAATTAGCTAAGGAGCAGTTTTGCTTTAACCTAAATTATATAATTATATTATAATTTATCTTATGTACTAAGAAACTATCCATTGAAGCATCTTTCTTGATAAACTTAGACACTTTGTTCACGTGCACGTTTTAGCACTACACTTTACACTGCACTTATCACTATACACTAACTCAAAAGGTTTAGTCCTTTTTATACGACTGCCTGAAAAAAGTAGTATATTGTTTTCAGGGTTCATGTATGTGAGTTTGTATATTCCACCATAACTTCTATACGCCTGAACCGATTTTGATAAATGAGGCATCGTTAGAATCCCTAGCTTATTTCGGGTGACATAGGCTAGTAAAATTAAAAAAAAATGAAGGGGTGACCATGGTCCCGAATTAAAGACTAAAGTTGAAAAAAATAATCGAAAATAAGATTACCTAGGTATATAATCATTATCTAGAAAATGATGAGTAGATTCCAAAAATATATAATACTATAGTTCAATATCCAGTGATTCACAAAACAATATCATTTAATAAAAATGTGAATAAGATTCTAATTTAACTAGATTAATTTAGATTTTTAACATTTTACCTAGTTCGTTTTTTGGCAGGGCAGTCGTGTTTATTAATTTTTTTAATTAATAGTCTTCTCACTAGTTTCGTTACGTCGAGCAGCTGGATTGTCTCAACGTTGACGTGGTGATAAAGCCGACTTTTTTTTTTTTTCATGGACCTTGGCAAATTTGCTTATAATTTGTTCGACGTATTCAATATTCAGTCTTTATAACAAAATAAAAGTTCTCTAAAGCATGCGATTGTTGCCAGTAGGTTAAGAAACTACCTGTTAAATAAAATATATCTTCGAATGAGGCGACTCAAATAATTATGATAGAACTTCACTTTGTTAGTTCGTTTAATCACTAATTTTAATTTGTTCGACGTGTTCAATATTGAGGTCCTGATGAATATCGTCATTTCTGATGTACCAGGGTGCATTTTTACTATATATATACTTAATGCATACATGATAAAATATATAAATTTTATACCAATATAGTGTCTGTATTATAAAGCCAAAGATTTTAAGCTAGTTATAAATAGGCATTTTAAATACCAACACAACATAAGAAAAATCAATTTTTTTCTTTGTAATCAAATAAAAATAGATAAAGCAAATTGAATTCAAGGATCTCACGTAATAAGCAACAAGTAAAGAATATAATCAACGTAAGGCTGGCCGCATACCTACTAGCTATTCATTGGTGGCTTACTCGATATCGTATCGACTGAGTGTGTACAAATACGGTATAGTTACTTTTGGATTTGACTCGCTCCAGCAATGCTGAGGACGGCTGTTACTGTATTATACAAATTAATGAAATAGTATATATTTTTTAAAGAGCAACCGCCGAATTTCTTGCTGGTTCTTCTCGGTAGGAAAGGCATTCCGAACCAGTGGTAGATTCACTCGACGATTCAACAGTACTTGTAAAAGTTTATTTGAATAAAAAAACATTTGAATTTGAATTTGCCCGCTGCTTTTGAACGTTTGGTTTGATTTTCATACAAAAAGGGGTTTCATTTTCTAAATATCCTTTCTTATGGGAGTACGCCAAATTTCAGCCCGATCCGTCGAGTGGTTTAAGACCGTCACCTTTTCCTTTTTAGTCCAGGCAACGGGGTGGTTCGTTGTATGGAGACCCCCGCATTAAATCCTCAGTCGTTGAAACTTGGCAGGGTTGTAGTATGATATGAACCTAAACTTATACAAAATAATATCCAAAAAATATCCATGTGCAAGTTAGGTATTTATACCAAAACCTTAATATTTATGACTGAATATTTTCTAGATTTCTGTTTAAAATAAAAATAGGTAGTATATTTACATTCAAAACCGAAATATCAAACGAATTAATCATGCATCGATTGATGCATGATCATTTCGTTATTCGGAACATCGATATTTAAACCGATTTTATTATCAAACCTATACTTCGATTACGCGATAGTGGTACCTTCCTGTTTTACCGATTGAGTATAGCATAAAAAACTTTATTTACTTTATGATTTTTTTATTTGATATTTATAATATACGTTGAAGTCATGATACTTTATGTAAAGTTTCATCTTCTGAGGAATTATTGTTGGGGTCAACTAGCTTTATTGCCTAGACTAAAGGTAAGGTAGGACTAAAGGTATCATAATGTACTTTAGATATTACTTCAATGTTTTATATATCAGGTATTTTAGAATTTGGATTAATTCCTTAGTGGCAACCACTCTCGCGTCAGCGAAAACCAATGTGCGGCTGGCCTAGCGAAAAAAAAAATGTATGAAGAAAGAAATTGCGTCACACTGAGGTTTTTACCTGTATTATGTTGTTTGCCAAGGTTGCTTGGGAATGAATAGATTTCTTTATACTTTTAAGTTTAGTTTATGGTTTTAATGCGATTTGCTAACAAATCCATACTAATATTATAAAGGCGAAAGTGTGTCTGTCTGTCTGCTATGCTTTCACGGCCCACCTGTTCAACCGATTTTGATGAAATTTGGTACAGGGATAGATTGTATCCCGGGGAAGGACATACCAAATAACATAAGGACAAACCAAAAAACAAACACTTTAACATTTATAATATTAAAGTATGATTATCATGCATTAAAATCAGGTATGCATTATGGCGTTTCCAAAAAGCCAAAAATAATACACACAACGGTTAAACACACACGAAACTCAAGACGCGTGTGAGTTCGTTAAATGGTGTTCTCTTTTTTTGTTTTTTTTTCATTCCCGAACTTGATTTATGTTTTCTTTTTTAAATTTACCATAAACCTTTAAAACTAACTAACTCAGGATTGTAAAAGTCCAGAACGAAACATATATGTGAGAAAGATGGATTGGACTTTCTTTGACGCGCGATTGGAGAATTAAAATTATTGTTTATCTGTAGCGTTATAAAAAATTAAGTATCGTTTCTAAATTAGAAAACGCATAGGTATTACGTTATATTTTTGATCACATCAAATTTCAATAATAATTCAAACTCAAATAATTTATTTAAAACGGGAATTCAACGGTAATTAAAAAAAATACCTAATTCCATGCGCACTAAGTCGATGCTAACATATAGAACTAAATTATAATGTGCATACCAAAACTTGTTCAGGCGTGTACCTATAGTTAGGTTTTTTGCATCTCAAACCGGTCTAGGTAATAAAACGGCAGGTCTCTAGACTTCGCGTCGATCTCTCTGAGATAGGGTGACCACCTGAGCTGACGTTTTTTGTTGCGAAATTCCTGGGGCCATACTGGCAACGTTTAAAGCCATATTGTTTCATTATTGTTAATTTTCGTTATTAATTATAATCCTTATTTTAGGATGACATCAAGCTGTCATTTAGTGTATTATATTGTTTTCACCTCTCATGCTCTAAAAAGATATCAGGCTCAGCGTAGGCGGACTAAAGTTAGCATTGCCATTTAATATTTTTTCCATTTTTGCCATTTTTCATATATATATATATATATATATATATATATATATATATAATATAATATATATATACAAGGTGTAAGGTAAATGGTATAACATACCGGCGGCTACCTATGTTAGATGGTGTATAGATATACTGGAAAAATATCATGAGACGTGTAGCTCATATCCTGGGGGAGTTATGAGGACTTCAAAATTTTTGCATAACTGTTCAGGTGGCATCCCTTAAAACAGCTGATTCAATATCAATGAACTGCGAATAATACCGTATGTTAAGCCTCGTTGCCAGCGCGAGCGTTGCGATAAAATTCAATAGCGATGCTAAGTAATCATTATTCGGCATGAAATAAAATTCTCAAAGTAAAAGCCCGGCTAGAACTCACGTATTTTTGTAAAAAAATGCCCGACTAGTTTCGGACTTCGTAAGTCAAATTCAGTCCCTTATCCTTGCCGCCTTTCTCTGTGATTAATTTCTCGACTTACTTCGTTGAAGTTTTGATCAATAATTAATTATTCTGAGTAGTTTGTTTTTTGAATGATTTGTAAATTGTAATGAATTGCCAAATTGCATAGCGATACAATAATAATAATTAATATTATCGCTTGTAGTACAGTTCCGACTTTAGGTACAAAAGACACCGCCACTGGTGCATTTACGTAAGTAAACTTAATCGAGATACCAGGAAATTATGACTAATAAAGAGATTCAAGTAACCTATTAAATCATTTTAATTCACGAGGTGGGTCCCGTATTTTTCAATTTTAACTAGTTGTTAATGTTTCTAATGGTATTTGGTAGTACTTTGATCGGCTGCGGGTCTTGGGGTTCCAGATTCGATCGTCAGCCATCAAATCATTAGAATTTGAGTTTTTCTACCAAGAAATTTTTATTACCAACGAGAAAAGAAACCCGTTCTTCGGTCGATTGAAGAATTTTTCTCCACGATGCTACGGTGGTCCCAGTTATTATCACTTATCAGTACTTAACCTGAAGTCCAAATAATCGTTAGAACCCACCAACCCGCATTGGAGCAGCGTGGAAGGTTAGTTTCTACATCTCTCATGAAAGATTAGGCCTGCAGTGCACAGTGATGGATTAATTGGTGAACAAAAATCCCTTCAACTCCTACGCAAATTACAATATTTTTTTGATAGCTAGTAAGTACTTAGTTTCTTCGTGACTAAAGATATTTTCATAATTGCAATTATCTTGCAATGGAACCCTAATAATTCGGCCATATTGTCGTAGGGCGGAGTTTAGACGTATTCCTGTGTACGTACGTACATGTAGGTATTGTCGGTAAATTAAAAAAAGCCGAGCTGACGGGCGACGTCCGACGGTACTAGGAACGCATAGAATAAAGTAGATTTTTAGAAAATAAATTTTTGATAGTGTTTTCTTTTCGGAATTTTACCCTAACTTGGGGGGAAAACACAACACAAAATAAACAAGAATTTTACAGAACGACTTTGGGTAAAATTGTGAATGCTCTGTTTAAATTGTTAGGTACATAGCTAAAATAATGAAAATGAAAATATTTATTTCAGCTTAACTGCAAAGTAAAGTTATTACAAAGAAAAAGTAAAGTAAAGTTACAAAGAAAATTGTAAAATAAAGTTTACCGACTTTTACATTGTACGTAAAAAAATCCGTTTAAAAAGTCCAACTTACTTACAACAAATAGTAAACTTACACCTTGTATATATTTTCATGAATGAACTTATGTACCTTTTCCATAATTATTTGTACGAGTAATGCTAGCCGTCGTAGCGTCAAGAAGTATTGGATTTCAGCGGAAAAACACTTAGATTCATTATTAATATTACGGTTTCTCTCTGCGTCGTATTCCATGACTGAGGGCTCTGACCCCTTTATTATGGTTTAAAAGTTAATAGAATCAAGTGTTAACAGACAAAGTTAAATGGTTTTGGAACGTGCTTTTAGAACGAATATGGAAAAATCACGTGTCTGACGATAATGGTATCATTATTACGTAACGTAGGTACGATAAAAGTACTATGAACCTACTTAGATAGGTATTAAAAATATTAGTTAGTTAGCTCTTACTCTGAGAAAGTGATGGACATAGTTTTTTTTTATCCACTACAAGTTAGCCCTTGACTGCGATCTCACCTGATGGTAAGTGATGATGCAGTCTAAGATGGTAGCGGGCTAACCTGTTAGGGACATGGCAGTTATATTAATCCCATACCCCTGATCGGTTACTAGACGGCATCGTACCGGAACGCAGCGGCACGTCCACACCACAGCCGAAATCTACCACCAGGCTAGACCAGGGAAAATTCAGAAATTATAAATTACCGAATTGACCCTGCCGGGGATCGAACCCGGGACCTCCGCACGTTAAGACAACAGCGCTCAACACTGCGCTCAAAATAGTTAGTCGTAAATTAGGATTTTAGGAATTTGCGGAAATAGATTCTAAGTTAGATAGGTATAGGTAGGTACTTATTCATGAAAATTGGGCTTTCAGCATAAATCTTTCGGTTAAAAATGTAAAGCAGCTAAAGGTATATTTGACCTACTTTATAGTAAAACTGTAACTAACATAGATATACGCAGTAATTGGACGATTCCTGTACATTTTTATATGAAATTTTCAATTGTAGGTTTACATAGGTACCTACTTAGAAATATTTACAGAGCTCAAATCTATTTTATTTTTGTCGGTCTGTCTGTCAGTTACGATTGGCCCAAGCTATAAAATCTCTGGGATACTAATGGAAGTACTATCGATTAAATGAAATCGAATTATTGCGAATTCCTCCTTTTTAAGAGCAGGATAAAAAGTATTGTAACTAACATATGTAAATAAATCATACTTATGACAGAATTCAACGAACCTCAGGTAGGAAGGGCGAGGCTATACATTCTGAGATGACGACTGTCTTCTTTGGAATCGCGCTGATTGTATTTTCCCGACATTATTAAGGTAGGTAACGTTTTTATGCAAATTCTTTAATAATATCGCTTACTGAATGTTGTACTGAGAAGCTAAACTGAAGCTGTGATAGTCTAATAGTTAAGACTTCGTATGGTCGGAGTTCAATTTTAGGAGTTGCGTGTTTTGAAAAATTAAAATAGGCCAATCGGAGAAGACCCTTTGTTCGATCTCCCTGGCGCAGGTTAAGCGCTGTTGTCTTAACGTGCGGAGGTCCCGGGTTCGATTCCCGGTAGGGTCAATTTCGGAATTTATAAATTCTGAATTTTCTCTGGTCTGGCCTGGTGGGAGGCTTCGGCCGTGGCTAATTACCACCCTACCGGTAAAGACGTGCCGCCAAGCGATTTAGCGTTCAGGTACGATGTCGTGTAGAAACCGATCAGGGGTATAGATTTAATAGCTGCCATAACAGGTCCCGGGTTCGATCTCCGGCGGGGTTTAGAAATTTATAATTTATAATTTTATTTTTGGATCGAACCTGGGACCTCCGCACGTTAAGGCAACAGCGCTCAACACTGCGCCACGGAGGTCGTCAAAATCTAGTTTTGTCTGTGACACCACTGGTGAATAAACTATTTTTCTTTCTTTCTTTAAGTCTTAATCACTAAGCTATCACTGCCATTTTCCAATCAAATTACAAGCCTCCAAATATTACTAAGAAATCTAAACATACGATACGCGGAACGCTACTTTGAATGAATGCGTTCCTAGAATTTGACTGCAGCTATGAATTTAGTGTTCTACCTAAATTAATCTTTATTCTAAGGGTTTTAAGAGCTATTGGGATTAGATTTCTACAATGCATAGGGCTGCTATTGCTAAAGACTAAAGTAAATCCTAAATATTTTTTCATTACATTGTCCTCGTTGGTCTAGTGGTTAGCATGTCTGACTGCCGCCGACAAGGTCCTGGATTCGAGTCCCGGGTCATTATTAAGTATTTGGTTTTTCTGACTAGAACTTCTCAGTACTAGCCCCGGAGATAGGAATTTGGCGATGTTTCACCCCCGTGCCTTGGAGTTTATTATTTATTGGTTATTATCATTAACATGATAATAGTCGTTAAGGCCCGCCAACCCGCATTGAAGCAGCGTGGTGGGTCTAAGCTCTGATTCCCTCTCTCTCATGAGAGTGGAGACCTGTGCCCAGCGGTGGGACGTTAAACGGCTGTAGTGGTTACGGTTTTGTGTTTTTAAAATCTATAAACGTTTAAGTTCATTTTTGAGAGAAGTTAGTAAGTTCTTATTAATATTAACACATCTACTGAATGTTGTGCTTCTGTCTATAATATCACTAGTCTATTATGATGGCCGCGACTTCGTCGTCTTGTTTGATTTCCACGGCAACTCTTCCTCTTTCCCCGGGATACAATCTACCCCTTTGCCAAATCTCATCAAATTCAGTTTAAAAGATAAGCCGTAAAAGTGTAGCAGACAGACAGAGACACTTTCGCATTCTTATGAATGCAGATGCAGAAAAATTTATTCAGTGTTAGAAGCCACAGTTACAGTTTTTCGTTTTAACATGGTGCCGGCGACAGGTCTATTAACAGGGTCTTGTACCATATTGCTGCAATCATAAGGTTCAAATTAAATCCCTTAATATTGAGACTAGTATAACTCAACGTGAATGAATGAATGAAAATTTAATAAATGAATATGAATTTGAATATTTCCGAGTAGTAATGAAACTGAAAGTTAATGTGTTTCCATTGTTTCGGTTTATTACTTAATTGTCTAAGGTTTAAATTCTTAGATTGAGCACTTAAAATATTTTTGCACGCCAAACTTGGCAGAATATGCAGATACTTACTTGATAGTTTTAATTTAAACACCTATATATGTTGCATGTACCATATTCTTGCAAAATAAAAATAATTATGATTATGAATGATTATTGACGTAGCATGAAAAACTATGTATTTGTCAACCCTATTACATGTACACGTATTTCTAAGTATGCTATTTCTTGGAAAGGCGGTAAGTAGGGACTTGGCAACTTGGTAGGTATCTAGGTGTTAGCAACAATGGTTAATTGATACCGTCGACTTGCTATTCGACCACAGACCTCTGCGGTAGGACACGGATACGTGTAACACCCGTGCCTATTACAATGTACAGATTTTATTGTGATCTTTGATTACAATATAATTACAATATAAACTTATCTAGATTTATACAGCTGCTTACTTTAATCCACGCGGGCACTACATTCGTAATTAAACTTTAATGCATTAGTTTTAAGCTTTATATTTTAAATATTTTTATAATTTTTTTGTTTTGTCCATTTGAATGCCAATTTTTTAAAATAAATAACGCGCTCGGTTTGTTCGCGCTTTTTACTTTTATGGACACTGTTCCTATTCCGAATCGCAATAGTGATATTGAGGCCAATTAGGTTTAGCACAATCTAAACTAAAATGGCAGCTCTATTTATATTGCTATCCCTTTTATAGTACTCCCTGCGGAAAAGGACAGAACTAGATTTAAAGCTGTCATTTTAGTTAAGTTTAGAGATTGCGTTAATATAGAATTGACCACATAACACATTGTAGTACCTACCTACTTAGTTACCAAACGTTAAAAGTGGTTAAAATCCACATGAATTTCATTCAACATTAGGTACTTTTAACAGTACGATATAGATATATGTACCTTTTTTATAATCCGTTGTATAGGTTAGTACTTAGTTTATATCATACTAATATAGGTAATAAATGCGAAAGTGTGTTTGTTTGTTGGTCTGTCCTTCAATCACGCCGCGACGGACCAACGGATCGACGTGATTTTTGGTATAGACCATAGGCTATAGTTGAGGACCTGGAGAGTGATATGGGCTATTGTCTATCCTGCAAAATAAAGGCGTTCCGGTGGGAATTAAAAAACTTAATCCACGCAGACGAAGTCGCAGACATCAGCTAGTGCACCTATAGTTAGCAATGAAAGTAAACACCATTTACATACAGGTGCGCATGCGCAAGGTTGGACTTCCAATGTCAATTGAATGCCTATTTTCTATCGAGCTGGAACTTTGGCCTTTACGCAGTCTGCGATAGTGGTACTATACCTACTGGAAACCTGTTTTCAAAAGCCGAATTAAGCAATTTGATTTTCAAATGCATTGTGAATTGCTAATCAATTTTATAAATTCTATATACTTAATTCCTCTGATTTGTATTTCTAACTTTTTAAACACTAAGTTATCTATTTATTTCCCTAATCATTCATTCACTAGTTTGTTATATAATATTTAGTTTATATATTTTGTGTATAAGTCATGATGTGTGCACATGTTTTGGGTTTTAACTTAGATCCGATCCTGTCATTTAATACTTACCTGAAATGTAGCAGTTATTTCCTGTGTTGTGTACCATATAACCAATGAAGAAATAAAAAAATAAAGAATGTTAATCTCGGTATGATGATTATGGCGTTTAATACTTTACTTTAGTACCATTTAGAACCTACTTGTTAATAATTTGAACCTTGAAATCTGTTCGCGAACGCTCAGACAGCAGAATAAGTAGTTACTCCTGCCTCGTTGGTTTAGTGGTTAGCATGTTGGACTGCGCCCGTGGAGGTTCCGGATTCGAGTTCCGGGTCGGGCCATAAAGTGTTGGGTTTTTTTAATTGAAAGCTCATTTATACTGCTTGCTAAAACCAAACGCTTGGACGACCCCCCTGACGCAGTGGTCCTACTACGAGACACCTGTATCTTATGGTCCCTGATTCATCGATATATATGTAGGTACTTACTAGATAGCTGATGGGCCCCTTTAGTAGAAAAAAGTCGGGCGTCCGACTTGTAGGGCGTGCCCCTCATCTGTATATGCCTTTGCTTGTCTCCGCCATAGCGCTGTCTCGCTTTTCAGACTAGATGGCGTTAGTAAAATAAGTTCACATTCTTTGTTTGAGGTCGTTACCCTGGTTCGAGTCCCGGGTCAGGCCATAACAAGTGTTGGGTTTTTCTGACAAGAAATTCTCAGCACTAGCCCGGAGTTAGGAAGTTGGCGGTGTTTCACCCCTGTGCTTCGGAGAGCACGTAAAGCCGTCGGTACTGCGCCTGATCTCTCTCCGGTCGTGTCGGATTTTCCGTCCCATCGGGCTATGAGAGTAAAGGAACAGAGAGTGCACCTGTGTATGCGCACACACTTGTGCACTGTAATATCTCCCGCGCAGATGGCTAATCTCTCTGGAGATAGGCCGCCATGGCCGAAATTCGGACGGGAGGACATTATTATTACTAGGTAGTTACTAGAAATTAGAATCTTTGGCTGTTACCACCAGAATAAGAAATAGGTAGGGTATCCGGACAAATAGATGAACATTTAAGCGGAATTTAACTTGTTATCATTTTTCTCAAATCTCCTATGAACTCATTTCTTAATGTTTTATGTTACATCAATACGTGGATAAAGGATATGTAATTAATTAATCAATAAAATATAGAAAAGTGTGAAATTTCAGGTTAGATCTATCTATTAAAAGACCAGAAAACAAAAGAAACGCTACCATGAGACTTCTACGCAGGTTTTAACATAAATCCATTTGAGATTAGCTACGAGCTCGTTCCATCTTCGATAGAATATCTCATAGAGTCATAGCTTACTTAGAACGTAATCAAGCGTATGTAAACCTGTTCAAGATAAATAAAAGATTATTGTATCACGTTACGTTGCATGTATTCTATCGACGCCTTGACATTCATACAATAAAATAAAACAATAAAACTTGAAGTGTATAATCCAGTAGCAACGTATAATGTTACGTTAGCAACTTGGCTGTATTATCTTAGAGTATACTAGCTGATGCCCGTGACTCCGACCGCGTGGATTGAGGTGGTATGAAAAATAGATAGTAGCCGATTCTCAGACCTACTGAATATGCATATTATATAATTTCATAAAAATCGGTCAAGCCGTTTCGGAGGAGTATGGTAACTAACATTGTGACACGAGAATTTAATATAATATAAGATTATCACTAGTACCGAATAGGTGATTATGTCACCGTTAGATTGTAAAAACCGTTAGATTATAATCTAACTCGCGAAATTCTAAACTGTCGAAAGATTGTAAACTATTGATGTCCTGTCAATGTTCAGAGTGTCCATTTTTGAAATATTCATTTTATTTACGTTTTCTTGTCTCTTTCTTGTAGGTTAGGTTAGGGTAGGTATTACACCTGTATGTAAATGGTGTTTACTTTCATGCTAACTATAGGTGCACTAGCTGATGTCTGCGACTTCGTCTGCGTGGTTTAAGTTTTTTTAATTCCCACGGGAACGCCTTTATTTTCCAGGATAGCCGATAGCCCATATCACTCTCCAGGTCCTCAACTATAGTCTATGGTCTATAACAAAAATCACGTCGATCCATTGGTCCGTCGCGGCGTGATTGAAGGACAGACCAACAAACAAACACTCTTTCGCATTTATTACCTATATTAGTATGATATAAACTAAGTACTAACCTATGCAACGGATTATAAAAAAGGTACATTTATCTGTCACCGTAAGATTGTAAAAACCGTTAGATTATAATCTAACTCGCGAAATTCTAAACTGTCGAAAGATTGTAAACTGTTCAATGTTCTGAGTGTCAATTTTTGAAATATTCATTTTATTTACGTTTTCTTGTCTCTTTCTTGTAGGTTAGGTTAGGGTTCGACATAAATAATCAAGTAGGGTAGTTAGGTTTTATCGGGTTTAAATACCTATCAGATTAAAATCTACCGGAAAATAATGCGTTAAATTCTAATCTTTCGACAGTTTAGAATTTCGCGAGTTAGATTATAATCTAACGGTTTATACAATCTTACGGTGACAATTTTACCCAGGTACCTAGGTATATATTCAAATGTGTTTTATTCAAATAAACTTTTACAATTACTTTTGAATCGTCAAATGAATCTACCACTGGTTCGGAATGACATACCTACCGAGAAGTAACAGCAAGAAACTCGGTGGTTGTCCTTTTTAAATAAATATTTCACTTACAATTATTATATCAATGTAGGTAGGTATACATAAGTAACCGCTGTCCTTAGCATTGCTGGAGTGATCCAAATCCAAGCTAATCATTTACATAATCTTCAATAAAGGTAGTTGAGGGACGAGTGGCCTAGTTGCGACAACGCGTATCAGTTGATTTCGATTGCTGAGCAACGTTGACCCAAGTCGGTAACTGCATGGGTGACCGAATTTTGTAGTCCGAATTTGGCCTTTTCGTTTCCGCCGTGCCTCGGAGAGCACCGTCGGTGCCGGTTATTATCACTAACATCTGATAATAATCGTTAGAAACCTAAGAGGCGAAATAGTACCTTCTCTTACTCGAGTCGTACGCTGAAGGACCTGGGAAGTGGGAACCCACCACATTAACTGAACTTGTAAAATTGTTAAAACTTAGATCACCCTCCATGCGTCGTATTCCTCATTGCTGATGGTCGTGACCCCTTTCCAAATTAATCACATAATCGCAGGGGTTTTCTTGGGATAATAATGCGGTGCGTTTCCAGGTCCATACGACATACAAATACATTTGCATACGACTCTACTACTATGAGTAGGTACCTACTATTCCAACTCTTAATTCATTTAATACCTTTAATTTATTTATTTATTTAAAGTGACAGGGCTCATAACTTTCAACAATTAATTTCGCACATAGTCACATTACAAAAATCAAAATAATAACATACGTACATCATATATATAAAATCATAAGTTACTAACGATTAAATATAATCAGATAGGTACGTTAGTGATTCCTATTTTAAATTTAAAGTAAAAAAATAACTGTACACGTCACGGTAGTATTTAAATTTCATACTTATCTTTGTGTGGCAAAGGCAACCATAAAAGTCGTTATATTTTACGATCCTTATTAAATACCTCAGAGTAGAAGAACTGTGGATGAAAAATAAAAGACAGAAAACATCACAGACCAGGTGGTGAAGCCAGTGAGGTGGAAGGAAATAAAAGAGCAAAGGCTCAACTTTAATCTGTAGCCAGAAGGACTTTGATGGCCGAGTCAGGTTTTTATAGCTAGGTGTAGGTTTCTACTAGGTGTCTTTTTATTAAAGTTTACGCTTTTATAACATGGTACCAAAAGGGTTTCTGGATTTGCCATTGCATAAATTTAAAGACTTTAAAGAATTGTTAAACAGCATCTGATAAGTCGAGGTTATTTTACTATTTATGACAAAGTTGAATGGAAGCAACCGGCTTCGCATCCAGCAACAAGTCTTGTTACATAACATATGCATTGTATATTATTTACAGTGTGCATTTTTCTCTTTATGAAAAGAGCAACTGCTGAGTTTCTTCTCAGTAGAATAAGTTTTCCGAACCGGAGGTAGATTCTTTTGGCGCAAATGAAATAGTTTTATCATTTTCATTTATTTTTTTTCATTTAGACGTTAGTTAGTTGATTATTTGATCAATGTGATTATGTAACTACTCCCGACTCCGAGTATGTTTCTTCGTCCGCTATGGGATCCTCAATCCTCATGGGCTTTTGTCTGATAGGATGCCACAGAAAACTTTTATGATCGCTGCCCAACTGAAAACGTCGCTAGGTAGGTATATTATGTGGAAGACTATAATTACTATACTACTAACCTACTTTTTATAGTAAGTCTTTTAAGTTAAGTAATTACTAACATAGAAAATAAGTTTTCTATTAAGTACTAACAAATAATATGAGCCAATTGATACTTGAAATAAAATTTTATTTATTTATTAGGTATTATATATAAACTTAAAATATGGCCCGATTAAAAGTGACCGCCGACATTGAATTCCTTGGCTGTAGAATAAATCAACCGTCTAGACTCGAGCGGTTCGTAATAATAGTACTATGTTAAAGCTTGGACACTTTGTCCGCGTGGAGTCAAGTTGGAAATATACTAGCGTGTCGTAACGCGTCAGAAGTCAGAACAGATGTAGGTATATCAGTCACCACTAGTTACAGTGTCTCTAATAATTTAATCAATCATTCTATAATCCCACAAACTTATCTGACCCGATGACAGCGTCGCTAGCATCTAAAAAAAATAAAACAAAAACTTAACAAGCGTAAAAGTAAGTTCCAATTTTGGCCACCGGTGACCGGGCCAGATAAGTTTGGCGGATTATATATTATGTATGCAACTGATATGCTTTTGACGCATCACAAGATAGTATGTTTCCAGCTTTAGGTCCGTTATTCTCAGAATGAGAAGGTCTTTCTCCATAGGTTGCCCCGCTGGCCAAGTGTGCATTGACAGATTTCATAAAATTTCTTCTGAAAACACTATGAAGAGTACTCATGTATGCAAGTTACCTTACGATGAGCAAGTAATGTTAATTATTTAGGAGTATACTAGCTGTTGTCCGCGACTTCGTCTGTGTGGATCGAGGTTTTTGGTTGCCAAGGGAACCCTTTAATTTTCCGGGATAAAAAGTAACCTATGTGTTATTCCAGACTGTAATCTATCTTCAAATTTCATCCAGATCCGTGCAGCCGTTCCGGCATGATTGAGTACCAAACATCTATCCATCCATACATCCAAAATTTCACATTTATAATATTAGTAAGATAAATATTAAATAGGTAGTTCAGGCATCTAAGTAATTTTACGAAAACGGTAAGGCTTAGTTACTTTAATATTTACTTAATTTAGAAAATAATCGCAGTGCAACTTGCAAGTTTCCAACCAACTTCCAATTTGTTAGAGTTCGTTATTGCAAATCGATAATAATTGTCAAGCGACAGGTTGACATTTGACAGAGTGAAGTCCATTAATTACATTTTCAATTCCTAGTTTTAAAGTTTAATTTAGACCTTCAAGGAGCCAGGTGGAGCGTTGACGTTGCGCGTTATGTGTGACCAAGTCTTTAGTACGGATTCGATACGAAAATATCGTAACATTTGTCACAGCAATATGTGAAAACGTAAAAATGTAAAACGGACGTAAACTTGGCCCACTGCTCCAAAGACGCATTTTCCGCCCTAGTTTATATTTTTAAAACTGCTCATGTGCGTATAAGAATTCAGAAGACTAAGAGCACGCCTACCTATGTCCTTCCCCGGGATACAAGTTACAAGCTACAACATATCTCTGTACCAAATTTTATCGAAATCGGTTGAACAGGTGACACGGTCTATCACCTGTTCAACAGACAGACTGGCAGACAGATAGACACACTTTTGCATTTGTAATATTAGTGTGGATGTCCTAACCATCGAGGTCGTAAAATAATGTAACAATAATAATTATAAAATATTACCTATTACCTACCTATACCTAAATTCCTATCCCATAAAATGAGATTTATGTCCATGCCCGATCTCCGAATATTGGAAAAGCATTTAAGTAGATAAATTTTATCACACTCAAATATTTTATTTTATCCAGAAAATTTCGTCCGCTTTCTTAATTGGTAATAGGACTTACAGGTAAGTTAATAGGTACGTCGAGAATTATTTTGTTTATAAACTAATACCTATTACTAACTTCACTTGATCGTTTGTTATAAAGTAACGAACGATATAATTTAGGTGTCTATTGTATGAAAAAGTAACATTATTTCACTAGGCTGGTAAAATCGTTTTACTACATGGATCAAAAATGTTGTAGGTACGTAAATATATCTAGGTAATCAAATAAACTGCTTAATTGAATTGAAAAACAATTATTCTATAGCTTGACTATGTAGGTAGTTTAGGTACCTATATACCTATATAATAGAGTATCGGAAATGTAATAAAATAGAACGTTAAAAAGATAACGTTCGTCGTTTAAACAGGTGATTTAATTTCACGTCAACAACCTTGGTAAAGTAGGTACAATTTATGAAAGATGCGGGTGTTTTGTCTGAACGTTGATTAATTTCCTTTACAAACAAGCACTTTGTCATAATAATACTTAATTACGGTCTAACCAAACAAAATTATGCTTATCAAAATCCTAATCAACCTCACTAGCTAACAATGCAAGCGATAACAAAACCACCTACCGTGAAAAATCCCACCAAATCGTTGCTTTTTTCCACTTCGCAAAATTCCAATAATGCACTAGTGCTATAATATTAAATTATCACACTTAAAACTGTTATTACAAGTATTTGCACACAACACAGACACTTCTTTAAAAATAACTTTCACGAAAAATCTATCAAAAATGTTTTAACAAATTTTTTTACGAAAGTTTTCACGCGAATTTCGAAGAGCAACGATACAACCACCATACACGATGGTAAATCGTGAACTGACGCGCGCGGGAAAGAGAAAGGTCAAACTGCATTTAATGAAAGGAATAAGTTATATGTGTGAGAGAGATGCAGATAGCCGTATTCGTGAGTGATCGTGAGTCGTGACTCGTGAAGTTAGTAGAATATCGTACCGAGAATTGACCACATGGCACGCATTATATTTTGTACCAATGATTGCACAAATAAATTGGTTGGCGCGTTTTTATTAAGGACCACGTGTTTGAATACGTTTTTAAATAGCCACAGAACTACAGACCGACTTTGTTTGAGTGCTTTTTTTTTTGTTTAAAGTACCTTTTGTAGTATTAACGATTGAAGGACCACTTTTAAGTTTTAAATAAAAATAACTTTATTTGGATAATGGGTGCTTCATCTTCTGTTTGAAAAGCGACGTTACAATCAAATAAATATTATAAATGTGAAGTGGTTTGTCCTTCAATCACGCCGTAATGAAAGATTATCGTTACCCTTTCTTATGCCAGGGCGCGTTCGGAATCCGTACATATTTTCCTAAGTAGTAAGTACATACTTGTAAGTTTGTGCATGAGTCGAAGATAGGTGATTTACTGATTTCTCGACCTTTTATTTCCGTAACTCGAGAATTCTCGAGTTTCCGAGAAATTTTAAAGATCCTTATGAAGTTTAGACAGTGGGTCATTCATTTATCATCATAGTGAAATCTCG
The DNA here is from genome assembly GCA_964035005.1 of Erebia palarica. NCBI lineage: Eukaryota > Metazoa > Arthropoda > Insecta > Lepidoptera > Nymphalidae > Erebia > Erebia palarica. The sequence continues at coordinate 37,602,519 of OZ035983.1, forward strand.
ATTTCTCGACACTTTTTCTCGGGAATTCTAACTTCGAGAAATCTCGATCAGAAACCCTAATCGAGTCCAGCCGATTCCCTCATCTATTCTAATTTAGCCAACATTGTCCCACGACTGGGCCAAGCCCTCCCTCCGATATCTCCACATTTTACTATTTTGTGCCTATAATAAGGGCCATCCAACTGTTAAATTATCTAATTCATCACACCATCGTCGCCTCGGCCTACCACGCTGGCGTTGGTGATTTTCCCATACTTACAGAAAATATGCAACTCGATTCGATTCGACGCGATTCCGCTGTATCCACTGCTACAGCCCATTAACATCCCACACCTGGGCACAGGCCTCCAATCTCATGAGAGAGAAGTTATTATCATGTTAGTGATAATAACCGGGACCGACGGCTTAACATGCTCTCCGAGGCACGGGGGTGAAACGCCGCCAACTTCCTAACTCCGGGCTAGTACTGAAAATTTCTAGTCAAAAAAACCCAATACTTGTTAGGGCCCGATCCGGGGCTCAAACCCGGGACCTCGTCGGCCGCAGTCGAACATGCCAACCACCAATGAGGCAGTCAATCAAATGGATGTACCTAGTCGATGAAATTTGGCACAGAGAGAATATTAGCACAGTAAACAGATACAAACAGTAGTGAAACTACCTAGAAACGCTCGAAACAGCTCACTCACACAAACATGCGCATCGACGAGACCCCTAAACGGTCGTCGCGATGCCGTCAGTAGTGAGTGCCGCCACGTGCCGCGTCATGACGAGTGTCTATTTCGGCGATCTTTTTAAAAATGCTAAGAGTGTATTGCGTAGCATATGGCTGTTTGAACTCTGCTTCAACAAAACCGGAACTATCGTTTTTTAAATTCGTTCAAAATCGATACCTGAGGATCCCTAGGATCACAAAACAGGAAACTGTTACCAAAATTTAAAAAAGACAGCGCCATTTTGAAATTCTTTGTTATTGAACCGATTTCGTTCAAAATCGATACCTGAGGATCTCTAGGATCACAAAACAGGAAACTGTTACCAAAATTTTAAAAAATCAGCGCCATTTTAAAATACTTTGTTATTTAACCGATTTCGTTCAAAATCGATACCTGAGGATCCCTAGGATCACAAAACAGGAAACTGTTACCAAAATTAAAAAAAATCAGTGCCATTTCAAAATTCTAAAATTGATTTAATTAGGGAATTACAGACCGCTTTAAATAGTCACAATGTACTAACTTTAATTAATTTACATATAAGTAAAGATAGTACATAATATGAAAAATCTGTAAATTGTTTACTTTGTTTTTTTCACGATAAAATTACAAATCTAAATTGCATCCGTGGGAAGCCGGGGCGGACCACTAGTCAAGAAAAAAGGTATTTTTTATGTAATGTTTTTTAATTACTAGGTATTTTTGGGGTTGAAACGCGGTACGGTTCAACCCGAAAATGCGTGACAAACACCTGAAAACAGAGCTCATGAGCCCTGCCCGCGCGCCACCTGCAGCGCCTACCGCGCGCCCAGCCGCGGCTCGCGTACGCTCCCGCCAAAACTTGTAAAAGGTTACGCCATAATGATAAGTTAATGACCTACAAAAAAAACAAAGATCTACAAGTTGTTGTGTGTCAATATTAAACTGTTTTCCGTATTTTAAACTATTGAGATTAACCGACGCCATGAGATACTTATTTAAGTTTTATTCGTAAACTAGCTATTTCAATGCGTTTAATTTATCACTACAGAACATAGAATGTTTTAATTAACAAAAACAAAATTAAACCATGAAACATTAAAAGTGACAACCCTATTGCTTCAATGGAGCGTAGGTAATTATTTTATCAACGAGGCTTAGTTTCCATACTGGTTGAATCTGTTTACTGTGATATTAGTCTGGAATAACACAGGCTATTTTTTATCCCGAAAAATGAAAGAGGGCCCGCGGGAACCAGCAAACCTCAATCCACGCGTACCTACGAAGTCGCGAGCATCTGCAAGTAGTTACATCTTACAATACGTAACTAAACTAACTCCATTTTTATACGACTGCCTGAAAAAAGGAGTATATTGTTTTCAGGGTTCATGTATGTATGTATGTATGTATGTATGTATGTATGTATGTATGTATGTATGTATGTATGTATGTATGTATGTATGTATGTATGTATGTATGTATGTATGTATGTATGTATGTAAGTATGTATGTATGTATGTATGTATGTATTAAGCCAGTTTAATTTCCTGACGGCTCAGACCTGCATTCAAAGATTTATTTATTAAGTTATTTTTCATATGTGCGAATGGGGATTTTATTTTTGTTCCCTCCACAGTGCCTGTTCAGTCTTTAAAAACTTGTAATCCACGTGTGATAATTTCAAGACGCGGTTGCTAAGGCCGCCATCGGTTGTCCTAGCGACGATATGCGTCGCTAGGTCTCTTCCACTGCAGCGTCCAATTGCAAGTCCAAAGAGTATATATAATAAATATAAGGTGCAAGTCCATCGTGTGACGCACCTACGTAACGACGCATGCGTCTTGTTACCAAAACAGGCAGCCTTCATATTTTGGCTGTGACTTTTTTATGTTTTCAGTGTACATTTTAAGTTGCTTTATTGTGTTTTTAATTTGTTTTAAGTTATTCTTTTTTGTGAATGTATTTATATGTTGTGAATGCAGTCCGTGACCCAATCTTGTGATGGCACGTCGAACGCAACCCATACATGTACACAGTGCAACAAGTCATTCAAATCTTTCAAAGGCCTCAACATACACACTTCAAAAACACACAGGAAATTTATTAGCCAAAACAGTTCACCTTTAGACATCCATCACATTCTTCCAAGTGCGCCTCCTTGTGTAGCCAACGATCCAACTCCCTTCCACACATACCTTAGCCTTTTGAAAAATAGTATACCCATAGTTAAAAGAATCCCTCGAGGAGCTCGAATAACCGTTGCTACACATTTGTCACAATTAATCCAGAAATGTTACATAAGCAATTGTACTCAAGACTGGCAGAACCTATTTTTATTTTCATACAGCACTCTACATATAATAAAAACTGATGAACCGAATTTATCCTTGACACAAAAGATTAAGAATAACTGTGCTGTAAGCTCCTCGCCTTCTCCCGCACCTCTAATCAAACATGATGCCCCTCGTAATCGCAACAAACTCATCGAAAACAAAATCTGCAACGGAGATCTCAAAGGTGCCGCTCGCCTTTTGTTCTCCAACTACGTACTATCACCAGATACCCCTGACACCCTTCAGGCCTTACGGACAAAACATCCTCCAGCTCCAGTAAACCCATATTTTCTCGACCCACCAACAGCAGGGCAAGCATGCCTACAAATTCAAAAGAAAGTTTTTACGGAAGCCATTTTATCTTTTAAACCAGATTCGGCTGCAGGTAGGATGGAATCTCACCCCAACATTTGAAAGAATTAACATCGCATCGCATTCGAACTTTTTATAAACAACTGCGACTTAAATTTTAATGACGTAAAACAAAAATTTAATATTTTGACTCCAAATATTAAAATAGTAAACAGTAATTCCCTTTACCTTTTAGGTTCTCCAATTTTTGATGAAACTATTTCTGAATATATTAATAATTCAATTACTAAATTTCAAAATTATGCTGACCGTCTCCTTGAAATTAGTCCACATTATGCACTTTGCATCTTAAAATTTTGTCTTTTCGTTCCAAAATTTACGTATGTGCTCCGATGCTGCTCCTTTTGGAATCACCCAGATCTTTTGACACAAGTAGACGACTTAATCAAAATTAGCTTAGAATCGATTCTTAATATGCAGCTGAATGAGCAATCTTGGACCCAAGCATCCCTACCCATCCGTTATGGTGGTTTAGGGATTCGCAAAATTTCCAGTGTCGCTTTACCAGCCTTCCTATATTCTGTCCATAGTTCAGCAAATCTCATAAGTAAAATTTTAAGGGCAACCCATTCAAACTTTGAGATTGCTGGCTTAGCAGAAGCTAGGAACGCTTTCTTAATTGCATGCCCAGGTCAAAACTTTCCAATTTCTCCAAATTCACAGAGGAGCTGGGACAACATAAACTGTAAATTGACTTTTGATACTCTTTTGAGCTGTAATACAGGATCGGCGCGTGCTAGGCTTTTTCAGTGGGTACGCATGAGGCCGGCTACTGGCTTCACGTGTACCCTTCGTCAAAATCGGGAACATTTCTTGAGCCTGACACGCTCCGAATCGCAACCTGTCTACGGCTTGGGGTTCCGGTCTGCGCTCCTCATAAATGTCCCTGTGGCAGTGATGTCGACAGGCTAGGACATCACGGACTGTCATGCCAAAAAAGTGCAGGCCGCTTCTCGAGACATGCCGCACTTAACGATATCATACGGCGGTCCCTTGCCACCGTCAACGTGCCAAGTCTACTTGAGCCGACTGGTATTGCAAAAGACGATGGCAAGAGACTGGATGCCATGGAAGATGGGCCGGGTGCTGGTATGGGATGCAACCTGTTCAGACACGCTGGCCCCTTCCCATCTACTTGGAACCAAGAACAGAGCAGCTACCTCGGACAAAGAATTAGCCTAGCTATTCAAAGGGCTGCCAGTATCTTCGGAACCTTGCCTAAAGGGACTCCTTTTAATAATATTTTTAAGTTATTATATTAAATTTTTAAGGCTTTAAATATTATTAAGTTTCCTTTTATTTCTTTGTTGAAAATAAATTATAATTTTCCATTTTGTATGTATTTATGTATGTATGTGAGTTTGTATATTCCACCATAACTTCTATACGCCTGAACCGATTTTGATAAATGAGGTATCGTTAGATTAATCCCTAGCTTATTCCGGGTGACATAGGCTAGTAAAATTTTAAAACCAATTGATGGGGTGACCATGGTCCCGCATTAAAGACTAAAGTTGAAAAAAAAAAATTCGAAAATAAAATTAACTATATAATCATCATCTAGAAAATTATGAGTAGATTCCAAAAATATATAACACTATAATTCAGTATCCAGTGATTCACGAAAAAATATCATTTAATAAAATTGTGAGCAAGAATCAAATTTAACTAGATTAATTTAGATTTTTAACTTTTTAGTTCGTTTTTTGGCAGGGCAGTCGTGTTTTTTAATTTTTTATGACTTCTTGTTACAGGACCTCAAAACAGAAAAAAATTAGCAGACTGGCGATAGAAGTGAAGAGTAATATTTTAATTTTTTTTTGTAATAAAAAATATATATATATATATACTTAAATATAAATATATATACGATCTTAAAACTAAGGCATTAAAGTTTAATTACGAATGTACTATATTTATGTCACCGTAAGATTGTAAAAACCGTTAGATTATGATCTAACTCGCGAAATTGTAAACTGTCGACAGATTGTGAACCGTTCAATGTTCTGAGTGTCAATTTTTTAAATATTAATTGTATTTACGTTTTCTTCTTTCTTTCTTGTAGGTTAGGTTAGGATTCGACATATATAGCCAGGTAGTACCACATAAGTTATATCGGGTTAATATGCCCAACAGATTACAATCTACCAAAAAATAATGCGTTAAATTGTAATCTTTCGACAGTTTGCAATTTCGCGAGTTAGATTATAATCTAACGGTTTTTACAATCTTACGGTGACATTTATATTAAAGACCGTCTTATGTCTTCGTAACAACGCGAGGTGTCGGTCACGGTTACACAGCATTTATTAATATAAACCTTAAAACTAAGGAATTAAAGTTTAATTAAGAATGTACTATAATATAGTACATTCTTAAATATAGTAACTATATTATTATAACTTTTGTCTTAAGAAGAACGGTGTCTGTCGGTCTCGCGTATTCCACATTTCCACACCAAAAAGTGCTACACACGCCTAAAGAAGTTTTCACTTCAAAAAGAAACAATGTCGCATAGAAGTACCAATTTAAGATATAGAAAATGTATTCAGAGCCTCGTTATCGACCTGACCCCGTTTTTTCGTAATCAGCGCGTAAGCCCGTTCCCTCTTTTCACTAAAACTCGCAATAAGCTCGGCTAAATTGGCAATTGTTCCCCAAATTATGCAAAATGGATAACATTTTTTGGGGTTCCGCGTGTATATTGGTGGAGTTTTCTTCTTTGTTTATTTATTGTTTGTTTTTGTTCCACCATATTTGCAGAAGTACAGTCATATATCATGCCTGTTTTTTTTAGGATATAGATATAAACTCAAGAACCTCAATTTACATAGACGGGCCCTGCCAAACAAAGAATGTGGACTCATTTTACTAACGCCATCTAGTCTGAAAAGCGTGACAGCGCTATGGCGGGGACAAGGACAGGCTTTTACAGGTGAGGGGCACGCCCTACAAGTCGGACACCCAACTTTTTTCTATAAGAGGGCCCATCTATTACCTACATATATATCTTTATCCTTTTTTGACACTATAAAACGCGAGGACGCCTGCGTTAATCAGACTAGACAAAATGCGTTTAATATCTTGTCTCTCTCGTTCTAGTACGTAATACATATAGATGGAGAGAGACTGAGTTTAATGCGAGCAGCCTGGTCTGGTGGGAGGCTTCGGCCGTGGCTATAGTTACCACCCTACTGGCAAAGACGTGCCGTTTATCATACTATCATCATACCTAATATTATAAATGTGAAAGTGTGTTTGTTTGTTGGTTTGTCCTTCAATCACGCCGCAACGCACCGTATCGATGTGATTTTTGGTACGGGCATAGTTGAGGACCTCGAGAGTGACATAAGCTACTTATTATTTCGGAAAATTAAGGAGTTCCCGAGGGTATTAAAAACGCAGACAAAGTCGCGTGCATCCACTAGTAATAAATAAATAACAGTCGGCTGCCTTAATAAAGCACCAAAAAGAAGTGCGTTGAGCCTCTTATGTTCTAAAAAAACTACAAGTTATAATATACTTCTAACTTAAAAGGAAAGAAACTCAAAATGGCCGTCAATCGTTTTGCATATTTCTCCAAGGTAGCAAATCAACACGGGGTAAGTAGGTGAGGTAACCGCGGAAAAAACAAAAAGTATATAGGCAATTCGTATACTTTAGAGCACTTTACAGCGGCACAATACGGTGACCATGACTTTCACCGTGTGTAAGACGTTACTTTCAAGCAGGCTTTACTTTGCGGAAGTTCATGATAATGAATGAAAAAGAAGTTTAATTCTCTATAATCCGCTACAGTAGACAAATCTGTGTGGTATAGTGCGTGTCTTCAACCCAGAAATTCGCACAGACACAGCACCACACCACACAAATCCTCCAAATCACTCTCAACGTATGTTTCACTCCGACATTGTTGTTGTTGTAAGTTGTTTATTGTAAAATTTACAACAATTACAACAAATTTACAACAAATTTACAACACAATTTTACAAAACAAATTTACAATAAAAATTTACAAGAACTATTTTACAATAATACAATTTGTTTACAATCGTGCATTGTTGAGTCAACTTCTGAAGATGCTCCGGTGTCGGAGTGAAACGTACGTTGAGAGTGATTTGGGGTATTTGTGTGGTGTGGTGCTGTGCCTTCACACAGACACATTTTCGCATTTATAATATTAGTATGGAAGTACGAATTCAGCGGCTATAGCGCAAAAACTCAGGATATTAGGCGAGAGGTCGTTCCACAAACTTGGAAAAAGTTTAATGTCAGTTTTTATTCTTTGGATTTCTTTGCAGATGTTGCTTTTTATATTTTCTTTTATATACCTTTCTGCGTTCAAAGGGAAATGAAGTAAGAAAAAAAGAAATTATACGTAGATAGTTATCTATTTAACTTCTAGTCAGTTACTCTAGAATCCAAATACCTACTCTTGTGTGAAATACCACCAACCATCTTACCCTAGCTGGTTCTGAAATTAAGTACTTATTTTATTTCCTGTAAGATAACTTGTTTCACTTTTGATATATCAGGACTCTACCACCGTTCGGAAAGAATTCTACTGAGAAAAGCCGGCAAGAAACTAAGCAGTTTCTCTTTTTTTCTGAGCATTTCTTGTCAGAAATATCCAATATTTGACTACGGCCCGACACGGAAATAAGGTTGTATAGATATACCTACATATAATAAAAGATATACATTTATTGGATATAATCAGGCGTTACTTTGTTCATGATTTAGCAAGAAAAGATTACAATTATTTTGCTATAATCCGCCAACAGAAAAAATTCTGTATGGTCAAGCATGCAGTTACAAGTGAAGCACCGTTTACCTTCCCAACCAAGCAAGAAAGCCAAGTTCCCAAGCAAGCAATGCCACCACCACTCACATGCACCACCACACAGAACTTTTATACTAATCTCGACGCACGTTTCGCCCCGACACCGGAGCATCTTTTGGAGATGTAGAAAAGTATATTACCTATCTCAAAGTGAGCACAATGAGCATAGATTTCATCGTAATCTAGAAAGCGCGTCTAAACCACGCCGCACTATTGCACGGTGAAAGTTGCATTGGATTTTGCGAAGGTTTTTGTAATTTAAAGCTCATTAATACCGCTTTCTAAAACCAAACACTTGGACGACCCCCCTGGCGCAGTGGTCACTGGTCCTATAACTACAAGATACCTGTATCTTATGCAAAAGGTCCCCCTGGTTCATCGATATATATGTAGGTACTAGATGGCTGATGGGCCCCTTTCATAGAAAAAAGTTGGGCGTCCGACTTGTAGGGTGTGCCCCTCATCTGTATATGCCTGTCCTTGTCCCTGCCATAGCGCTGTTCCCCTTTTCAGGCTAGATGGCGTTAGTAAAATAAGTTCACATTTTTTGTTTGAGGTCGTTACCCTGGTTCGAGTCCCGGGTCAGGCCATAACAAGTGTTGGGTTTTTCTGACAAGAAATTCTCCGTTTCACCCCTGTGCCTCGGAGAGCACGTTAAGCCGTCGGTCCTGCGCCTGATCTGTCTCCGGTTGTGTCGGATTTTCCATCCCATCGAGCTATGAGAGAGAGAGTAAAGAAACAGAGAGTGCATCAGACACTAGTGCACTTATATATCTCCCGCTCAGATGGCTAATCTCTCTGGAGAATGGAGATAGGCCGCCGTGGCCAAAATTCTGTTGGGAGGACATTATTATTATTTATTTTATTATGCAGAGTTCGAGTAGGTACCTATGGGTTTCTACTATAATACTCTACTAAAATGGTTATTAGGTATACCATGAAACGAACTAAAAATAGTGTTCCACATCTCTTTTCTTTTAACCAAATTGTGATGTAGATACCTATAGGATACACCTCCCTAAGAGTAAAAAATATTCCCGTTTCCCCCCTTCCCAATTTTCAACAGCGTGAAACAAAACATCCTCACCTGGCTACAACTCACCTATTCTTTATCGATCCTGCAGCATCTTTAGTGGCTGCAAATGCATTCGTAGCCAGTGCAGCACAGAGAATAGAGGTTTGGGCGCACATAACGCGACAGCGGCACGCGACAGCATCGTCGACAATGCACGATTGTAAAGTGCATCTTTACAATCAACACGAAAAACATCTGAAGTTTCTCCGGTGTCGCAGTGTAACGTATGTTGAAAATAATTTGGAAAATTTGTGTGATGTGGTGTTGTGGCGGTACGAATTGTTGGCTTATTGAACGGTAAATATCGTAAGCTACACGTGCAAGCTAGACGCTGTACCACATTGATTTGTTTCGGCAGATTATAGCGAATTAAACTTCTAGTTCCTTCATTATCATGGACTTCCGCAAAGTAACGCCTGCTTCTATCCAATATTTGGTTGTATGCAACAAAAAATGTTGTAAATTACGTGCGTCTGGAGTGCGCAAAAACCACTACGTCACTCACTAAGCAATTTATCGTCACGCGTTGTGTGTATCCAGAGCCTTAAGAGTAAAGTATGTACGGTGCTAAAACTGTAGCTTCGCGAGTCAAGTAACGCTCAAAAGCACAAGCAAAAAGCTGCACTCACTCATTGTACTGCAGAGTGCGGTTTCATTACATGAGAAATAGCGATTTAAGAAAAATCATGGCAAGGGCCGAAGTTTGACCGATGCTTAAACTGTCACAACTAAAGTCAACATCATCTTCTTCATTTAACTTCTGTTGGAAATCCCCAATCCTCATGTATACGCCATTCTTCCCAGCGTTGGGCGAGTCTTTAAGTTTTGTGTAAATTGACCTCTGTCGAAAAGCGGACCACCCACTTTTAAGATCACAGATCGTAACACTGTAGCTGTCATTTAATTGTAAAGGTATAGCCCCACTACACACACTCGGCGCAGCGCTGCACGTAGCGGCAAGTATTCTTAGTATGAGGTTGTATGGAGCTGGGCCCACTTTAAGCAACAAGACACGGAGATGCTCTGCGCGACGCGACCCCGTAAAAAGTCATACAAATAATATTTGCTCTTACGCGCCGCTCTGTGCATTTCAAGTGGGGCTAGATATTCAGAGCCTCTGTATATTCCTAAATTGTTGTAATTAGATTATTTTTTTCAAGTCACCCAAAAATGTTGCGAAATTAAAGATTTTGTAGCACTATATTATCATCTCCGCCTGTCACAGCGGCACAGGATTGGTTCTCAAGACTGCGCCTTTGTTGTAATAAGCGACGTGCCAGCCAATCCTGCCACGGTGGTCATTGTACTTTTAAGATCACCGTGAAATTAGTGATCCATGTAAAGGGCCACAGTTGTGCTTTGAAGTTTCAAGTTGAGCACTGGACAAAGTTGCTTCGTTAGTTTGCTCTGTGGCGAACTTGAGACAAAGACTTTGCTAGCTGTCTGTATGGACGGCTAGAGATGTCTTGTCTGTGAAACTCTATGGAACGCAAAGAACAAAATGAAGCATAGCGAATAACGATGCACAAATAAAAATAAATTTTATGTAATTATAATATTATTATAAATGCCAAAGTGTGTCTGTCTGTCTGCTTTCAGGGCCCATCGGTTAAACCGGAGATAGGTTGCAACCCCAGGAAGGACAAAGACTACTATTATCCCGTTCCCACAGAAATTTCAAAAACTTTATTCCACGCGTACGTTAAGTAGTCCTTAAAAATCGATGTTATATATATTTAAGGCCCCTTATACAGATATCATACTTTTTCAAGTACCATTTATAGATAAATGGAATAACAGCTGTTGGGATATTATGGTATTAAATTAAAGGTAATGTATTCATCTCTAGTTAGACCCCATAAAAAATGCACACTCCCATACAAATTTTCGGAATAAATACGTTTCTACGAACGCAAGAACTGCTGAAAATGACGAAAAATGGGGTCTGGATAGGAACCCATAAAGCTAGATCAGCTACATATTTTTACTTGAAAATAACAAAAGAGTGGGGCTTATATAGTCCTCTACCCAAATGCTGGAACATTATGCATACAAATAAATACTTTGTCATTTATGTGTCAACACAAAAAATTCTTCATACATTTTCTATGGAAAGAAGCCGGCCGCTTGGCGTTTGGCGCTCAGTACGCGCTGAGATGCGCTCGTGAACGGGTGGGTGTATCGCTTTTTTGCATGAAATTTATTACGACAAAATTAACACCGTGTTGTATACTGCGCTTGATAAAACTTGATATTGTTTACGGCACAAAGAAGAAAGTTCTCAATTACCCTTTTTTTTACCCGATTACAGCAAAGCCAAAAGGAAAGGGTACGAGATTAGGAGTCTATGTATGCTTAAGCGTGTGTGTGTGTGAGTGTGTATGTATGTTGGATGTATGTAAGAATGTATTAATTGAAGTCTATGACAGTCCAGAGCCCTTAACTACACTCAATTATTATTATAGCCAACTATACCTATGCAAAAAGTTAGGTCAATACGTTAGTCTGTTACGGCGTGATTAAAGAACAATCCTACTAACAAACTTTTTCCCAATAATTTTAGTACGGTAAGCGCCATTTTGAAATTCTTTTTTATCGTCCTGATTTCGTTCAAAATCGATATCTGGTGTTCCCTGGGATCACTGAACAGAAAACTTTACCCAAAATTTAAAAAAAAGTCAGCGCCATTTTGAAATTCTTTGTTATCGTACCGATTTCGTTCAAAATCGATATCTGGGGTTCCCTGGGATCACAAAATAGGAAACTTACCAGAATTAAAAAAAAGTCAGCGCCATTTTGAAATTCTCTGTTATTGTACCGATTTCGTTCAAAATCGATATCTGAGGATCCCTTAGACCACAAAACAGGAAACTGTTACCAAAATTTTAAAAAATCAGCGCCATTTTGAAATTCTTTGTTATTGTACCAATTTCGTTCAAAATCGATATCTGAGGATCCCTAAGACCACAAAACAGAAAACTGTTACCAAAATTTTAAAAAATCTGCGCCATTTTGAAATTCTTTGTTATTGTACCGATTTCGTTCAAAAGCGATATCTGACGATCCCTGGGATCACAAAGCAGGAAACTGGTACCAAAACTTAAAAAAAGTCAGCGCCATTTTGAAATTCTTTGTTATCGTACCGATTTCGTTCAAAATCGATATCTGGGGTTCTCTGGGATCACGAAACAGGAAACTTTTACCAGAATTTTAAAAAAGTGAGCGCCATTTTGAAATTCTCTGTTATTGTACCGATTTCGTTCAAAATCGATATCTGGGGTTCCCTAGGATCACAAATTATGAAACTTTTACCAGAATGAAAAAAAAGTCAGCGCCATTTTGAAATTCTCTGTTATTGTACCGATTTCGTTCAAAATCGATATCTGAGGATCCCTAAGACCACAAAACAGAAAACTGTTACCAAAATTTTAAAAAATCTGCGCCATTTTGAAATTCTTTGTTATTGTACCGATTTCGTTCAAAAGCGATATCTGACGATCCCTGGGATCACAAAGCAGGAAACTGGTACCAAAATTTAAAAAAAGTCAGCGCCATTTTGAAATTCTTTGTTATCGTACCGATTTCGTTCAAAATCGATATCTGGGGTTCTCTGGGATCACGAAACAGGAAACTTTTACCAGAATTTTAAAAAAGGGAGCGCCATTTTGAAATTCTCTGTTATTGTACCGATTTCGTTCAAAATCGATATCTGGGGTTCCCTAGGGTCACAAATTATGAAACTTTTACCAGAATGAAAAAAAAGTCAGCGCCATTTTGAAATTCTCTGTTATTGTACCGATTTCGTTCAAAATCGATATCTGAGGATCCCTTAGACCACAAAACAGGAAACTGTTACCAAAATTTTAAAAACTCAGCGCCATTTTGAAATTCTTTGTTATTGTACCGATTTCGTTCAAAAGCGATATCTGACGATCCCTGGGATCACAAAGCAGGAAACTGGTACCAAAATTTAAAAAAAGTCAGCGCCATTTTGAAATTCTTTGTTATCGTACCGATTTCGTTCAAAATCGATATCTGAGGATCCCTAAGACCACAAAACAGAAAACTGTTACCAAAATTTTAAAAAATCAGCGCCATTTTGAAATTCTTTGTTATTGTACCGATTTCGTTCAAAAGCGATATCTGACGATCCCTGGGATCACAAAGCAGGAAACTGGTACCAAAATTTAAAAAAAGTCAGCGCCATTTTGAAATTCTTTGTTATCGTACCGATTTCGTTCAAAATCGATATCTGGGGTTCTCTGGGATCACAAAACAGGAAACTTTTACCAGAATTTTAAAAAAGTGAGCGCCATTTTGAAATTCTCTGTTATTGTACCGATTTCGTTCAAAATCGATATCTGAGGATCCCTTAGACCACAAAACAGGAAACTGTTACCAGAATTTTAAAAAAGTGAGCGCCATTTTGAAATTCTCTGTTATTGTACCGATTTCGTTCAAAATCGATATCTGGGGTTCCCTAGGATCACAAATTATGAAACTTTTACCAGAATTAAAAAAAAGTCAGCGCCATTTTGAAATTCTCTGTTATTGTACCGATTTTGTTCAAAATCGATATCTGAGGATCCCTTAGACCACAAAACAGGAAACTGTTACCAAAATTTTAAAAACTCAGCGCCATTTAGAAATTCTTTGTTATTGTACCGATTTCGTTCAAAAGCGATATCTGACGGTCCCTGGGATCACAAAACACAAATTCAAAATGGCGCTAATTTTTTTAAATTTAAATACCAGTTGCCTGTTTTGTGGTCCTAGGGAACCCCAGATATCGATTTGGAACAAAGTCGGTACAATAACAAAGAATTTCAAAATGGCGCTAATTTTTTTAAATTTTGGTACCAGTTTCCTGTTTTGTGATCTCAGGGATCCTCAGATATCGATTTTGAACGAAATCGGTACAATAACAGAGAATTTCAAAATGGCGCTGACTTTTTTTAATTCTGGTAAAATTTTCATATTTTGTGATCCTAGGGAACCCCAGATATCGATTTTGAACGAAATCGGTACAGTAACAGAGAATATCAAAATGGCGCTGACTTTTTTAAAATTCTGGTAAAAGTTTCCTATTTTATGATCCCAGGGAACCCCAGATATCGATTTTGAACGAAATCGGTACGATAACAAAGAATTTCAAAATGGCGCTGACTTTTTTAAAGTTTGGTACCAGTTTCCGGTTTTGTGATCCCAGAGAACCCCAGATATCGATTTTGAACGAAATCGGTACGATAATAAAGAATTTCAAAATGGCGCTGAATTTTTTAAATTTTGGTACCAGTTTCCAGTTTTGTGATCCCAGGGATCGTCCGATATCGATTTTGAACGAAATCGGTACAATAACAGAGAATTTCAAAACGGCGCTGACTGAAATCGGTCCAATAACAAACATTTCAAAATGGCGCTGATTTTTTTAAATTTTGGTAACAGTTTCCTGTCTTGTGATCTTAGGGATCCTCATATATCGATTTTGTACGAAATCGGTACAATAACAGAGATTTTTTTTAAATTTGTTACCAGTTTCCTGTTTTTTGTTCCCAGGGAGCCCCAAATATCGATTTAGAATGAATTTAAAAAACGATAGTTCCGGTTTTGTTGAAGCAGAGTTCAAACAGCCGTATACTACGCAATACACTCCTTGCATTTTTAAAAAGATCGCGGAAATAGATTTATACGTGACCACTCGTCATGACGCGGCAATCACTACTGACGGCAATGTCGATGCGATGTTTGTGTGAGTGAGCTGTTTCGAACGTTTCTAGGTTGTTTCATCCGTTTACTGTGGTCTAGCGTAGAGTATACGTGCTTGCAGAAATATTTTGTATTGTGGCGAGTTAAATACCTACAGATTTTTACTATAGGGATTTAAGAAACACGTGTTTCAGGATTTTTGGAAATTCGACCTCCAAGGAATTTTTAAAAATTTCACCCGAGCGAAGCAGGGGTGCGTCTGCTAGTATTTACTATAATAATGTGGCGCGGAGGCATAGATAATAATATGTAGTAAATAAATAATCAAATATTTCAAGTTACAAAATTGATTAGTTGGCTATAAAATCGAGCGTAGAGCGTAGTGCTATATATGCGTACAGATATATGCTGTAGTGTGGCGAGTTATATACCTAAAGTTGGCTGCGGCCTGATTGTATAAGGACCCTTAATAGATGTTATGGGGATCTTTCTGGTACTGAAATAAAAAAGTTTTCTTCAATATAATTAATTTTTTTTATGAGGACGGTATTTATGTCTGTATAAGAATTCTAGCTTATGCTTGCGACTTCGTCCGCGTGGATTAGGTTCTTATCTATCACATGTTATCTACGTTATTATCTCATCTTATACAAACTTTCATCCCCTATTTCAGCCCTTTGGGGTGGAAATATAAAAAACGGTGAAAAAAATATTTCTTTATCAAGTTTCATGGATATACGAACAGTTAACTTGAAGAACAAGTGGACTTTCACACAAACTTTCATCCCTTCTCTAACCCCCTAGTGGTCGGAATTTCGAAAAATCCTTCCTTTAAACACCTTAGGGTGCTCAAGGAATATTCTCTCAAAATTTCTAATTTCTTCGCTCAGCCGTTTGACCTGTATAGGTTGTCTGTCAGTCATTCAGGACAAAGCCTTATATAGTTATCGATAAATAAACCTGTGCGAAGCCTTGTGGGTCACACATCCAGCCTCCAATTCGATCCCCAAAAGTGTCAAAAAACTTGTTTTGTCCCAGGTGTATTCTCGTCCTAAAGCTAGTTTCGATTAACACCGTCATCTGTTAGTAAAGGGCGTGAATTGCATAGTTTGTAGGCTCTATTAATTTTCATAAAAGTCACAAAAGCATGGGGCGCGAAATGTATATCTAATTTCACGGTCATCATAACACGATCCAATCGTTAAGCTAATGATTAGGCTGATTATGGCACAGTCAGTCCCCAGGTGTTCCGTAGGCAATAAATTGTATTGTACAATGCGGTACCCTAATTAAACCCCACCCTAATGTTATGATATTTTGTTTCGACGCGTGTCTGGTAACATATGGTTTGGGGTTATGGGTTATTGTAAAGTTGGCGGGGTTCAAGAAGTCTCTATGGTTCAATGGTGCTAGGTCGGAATGTAGTCTGAATGGTTGAAGTACAAAGTTCACCCATTGGAAAATTTTTAGGCCTACTCATCCATACTTCTACCCATATTATAAATGTGAAAGTTTGGATGGATGGATGGATGTATGGATGGATGCCATCCATCCATTGGATGGATGTTTGTTATTCAATCACGCCAGAACGGCTGAACGGACCTGGATGAAATTTGGTATAGAGATATATTAAAGTCTGGAATAACAAATTGGTACTTTTTATCCCGGAAAATTAAAGAGTTCCCGCGGGAACCAAAAACCTAAATCCACGCGGACGAATTCGTGGGCATCAGCTAGTCATTCATCATTTAAACCCAATGCCTACTCATTACTGAGTACGAGTCTTCTCTCAGAATGAGAAGGGCTTAGCCAAATTCCACTACGCTGGCCAAGTACGGATTGGCAGACTTCACATTTGAGAATATTGTGAAGAACTCTCTGGCATGCAGGTTTCCTCACGATGTTTTCCTTCCCCGTCAAAACAAGTTATAATCCATACTAATATTATAAATGCGAAAGTGTGTCTATCTGTCTGCTACGCTTTCACGGCCCATCTTTTCAACCGATTTCGATTAAATTTGATTGAAATAGGGAGCATCCCAGGGAAGGACGTTTTAACCCGGAAAATTAAGGAGTTTTTACGGGAATTCAGAAAAACTTAATCCATGCGTATGAAGTCGAATGATGATGCCCACATCTAGTAATTTATAATTTCAAAAAATCTATATAACTCCGAAAAGTTGGGGATGTGTGCCCGGGGACCGAACCCCTCAACTCGAATAGGAAGCCGGACGTCTAAAGTCTAAACCACTAGGCTATTACCGTTATAGCAAATAAACAGAAAACAAATCAATAGTACAGTTCACACAAAAAATACCCAATAATAGAAGCGTTTTGGTAAATAATTATGTCACACCCTCACCCTCTGGTCGGGGGTTGATGTGTTATTGAAGCACGTGGGGATATTGCGTTTATTTTTGTGCTTGCTTTTCACTCCATGCGTGGCGCGTGGAGTTTGATGTAAATAAAGTAATAATTACAATCGACTGTATGTAAGTTGTCTAGTAACTGCCTCGTTGGTCTAGTGGTTAGCGTGTTTGAATGTGGCCGACGAGGTCCCGGCTTCGAGTCCCGGGTCGGGCCATAATTAAGTATCGGGTGTTTTTTTACCCTCGTGCCTCGAAGAGTACGTTAAGCCGTCGGTCCCGGTTATTATCACTAACATGATAATAGTCGTTAAAACGCCCGCATTGGAGCAGCGTGGTGGGTCTAAGCTCTTCCCTCTCTCGTATGAGAGCGGAGGCCTGTGCCCAGCAGTGGGACGTTCATGGGCTGTAGTGGTGGTGGTGGTGGTAGTATGTAAGTTGACCCAAAATGGCGGTCGTCTGCGCAGGTACATTGTACTACAGGGTCGAGCGGAGCATGCGCGGGGAGCGAGGGGTATGGGCTCGCGACGCAACTCATACCGCACTTCGTTTGACACCCGAAATATGTTCCTGCGCAAAGTTCAACTTACCCGGCGGCTAATAAATACTTATTTTTAACAGACTAGATGTAGCCCGCAACTTCGTAATAAAATTTAATTAGTTCTGAGTAAATAATAAAAAACCTAACAACAAACATCCAACTTTCACCGAAATCGTTTGGTCGGAAAATCTGATATAATATAAAAGCGGAAGGTCACTGATTCATCAAGATATCTCAGGAATTATAAATATAAAGCATACCAGACTTGAAATTTGGAAGATACATCCTTCTAAGGTGTAGACGGCCGCTAAGAAACGGTTTTGAGAAAATTCACCCCAAAGTGGTGGAAATGGGGGTTGGAAGTTTGTATGAAAGTCCTTTGTTTTTTGAAGTTAGGGACATGAAGATTGGCAATTAAGTTAATAGCTATAAATAATAAAAACCCATATAAGCAATTTTACGAAAATTCACCCCAAAGAGGGTGTAATGGGGGTCGTAAGTTTGTATGAAAGTCCTATATGTTTGAAGCTAGAAACCTGAAAATCGGCATTTAGGTAATTAAATTTAAATAAATAATAACCTGCGCAATTTCACGAAAATCTACCCCAATAGGGGTGCAATAGGGGTTGGAAGCTTACATGAGGGTTTTAAGTTTTTGATGTTAGAGACTTGAAAATCGGGATTTAGGTTATTAGTTTTAAATTATAATAACCTGTATAATCAATTTTACGAAAATTCACCCCAAAGAGGGTGAATGGTGGCTGCAAGTTTACATGAAAGTCCTTTGTGTTTGAAGTTAGAGGCTTGAAAATCGGGATTTTAAATAATAATAACCTGTGTAAGCAATTTTACGAAAATCTACCCTAAAGGGTGTGAACTTGGGGTTGGAAGCTTGCATGTAGGTTATAAGTTTTTAAAATCGGCATTAAGGTTATTACTTATTAGTTTTAGCCGCTATATGTACGTAGGCTTTTGGCAGCGGGAAAATATCATAGGAATTCAGAAATTGTACGCGTACGAAGTCGCGGGCAACCGCTAGTCTGATATAAACCCAAAAAAAATGATTTTTATTCAAATGGTGGTGGTGGTAGTGTGGTAAACTTTCACAAGTGCTTTTGAATCGTCGAGTTAATCTACCACTGGTTCGGAATACCATTCTTACCGAGAACCAGCAAGAAACTCGGTGGTTGCTCTTTCGAAAATATTAACCGAATATTCTGAACCAAAGGTAGATTCACTCGACGATTCAAAAGAACATGTAATAAGTTTATTTGAAAAAAAATATGAGTTTGAGTTTAAGTAACCACAGTTCTATAAAGCATTGCTGGAGCTCCATAAATGCGCTTTTATTACTTACGTAATGTTCAACAGCTAACTAGCTTTTTTCAGGAGCGTATTTTTAATGGATTTCTTAAACTTGTAAAGGCAAGTTTAAGAAATCTAAAAATTTGTTATCGAATAGAATGCTTTGAAGACCTTCAGGCTTTTTTGAGGCGGACCGATGGAGTCACGAGCCCATTGCGGTTTCTAGTTATCCTAAAGTGCAGATCGCTTATTTTTTTTGTTATTATGAATGTGCTGTTTTACGAAGTTTACGCTACTGTAAATATTTATCACACTAGCTGATGCCGGCGACTTCGTCCGCGTGGATTGAGGTTTTTTGTGAAACTCCTTAATTTCCCGGGATAAGAAGTCCTATGTCCTTCCCCGGGATACAAACTATCCCCGTACTAAATTTCATCAAAATCGTTTGAATAGATGAGCCGTGAAAGCGTAGCAAACAGACAGACAGACAAACAGACACACTTTCGCATTTATAATATTGGTATGAATTTGTGGATAACGAATATAACCAACTTTCTTCATGTCTGCTGGTCGGCTAAAACAATAAAAGAGACTAACCAACAATAAAAACAGAGGCAACGACTTTGTCCCAAATATCGGATCGTAACGTTATTTTAGCACCGAATAGTTCCGATAACTATTTCCTAATCGCCTGTTATGTCGAATGTTAGTTAGTGGGGTGCCGGCCAGAGAGATGATTATCCATGGAGGTGCTAAATTCATACTGCTGCTTCGGGGTGCCTTCGGGGTAATGTAGGAACATTATTAGAATGACTGTCTATTTAAATAAATAAATAAATCTTTTTTGGGATTTCAAATAACACATAAAAAATAATAATTACAAAATAGAAAAAATATCTCAGAGACTAACAATCCAATCTGTGTCGTAGTAGAAAATCTCAAAAAGGGTATCGAACTCAGCGTTGGTGCATCTACACCATGTCAGCTTTATACTTTATGCTGCTACGCTTTCACGGTTCATCCGTTTAGCCGATTTTGATGAAATTTGGTATAGGGAAAGGTTGTATCTCGGGGAAGGACATATGCTCTTTTTTATTTCGGCAAATTAAGGAGTTCCCGCGGGAATTAACAAACTTAATCCACGCAGACAAAGTCGCGGGCATCATCTAGTAAAAAATAAATAAATCAAGGGGCAACTTGAAAAAGACAAAATAGACAGAAAGTTAATTATCTATCTATTATTTTTACATCAATCAATCAATTAATCAAATCATTTATTCAATATAGGTACACTGTAGGTACACTTATTAACGTTAAAAATTACTAACTTATAAAACATGATGGTGATGGTCATCACCTTAAAATCTACCACTTAACTAACTACCATTAGCTTTAAGAAAAATTGCGTTAAGCATCAATTTACTGAGAAAAAAAACTCAACTGGTGTTTCTAGACACCATTCAGAATAAAGAGATTGCACGCTGTAGTAAAGTACCATATCTCATTGGGCACCATTGCTTGTGAACCTAGAGTATACTCCATACTTGACGGCACTACACCTATAAGTGAATTTAATGAGAATTGTGACAATAATGTTGTTGTGTTGTGTGCAATTTACCTTATTAGTACATGGTGATATCGCACTGCTGAGAACAAGTCCCTTAGACCATAGTCCACCAAGCTGGCCTAGTCGGATGGACAGCCTTCATATTTGAGAATACCACTACAGACCATTAACGTCCCACTGCTGCCACTGCCACAAGCCGCCACTCTCATAGGACAGAGGGAATTCGAGCTTAGACCCCCCACGCTGCTCCAATGCGGATTGGCGGGCTTTTGAGAACACCATGCGAACTGTGAATTACTGAGTCTACTGAAGTCCTATTCCAGCACTGACTTTAAATAATAGTTGTTAGCAGACCCCTCATAGCGTATTCCGTTCCAAGTACGACCTCGCATTATCATGACGTACGCCGGTTTCAATGTAAATTCAAATCGTGGTTAAATCGATTTCTATACGAGTAAGCTGTACTATACATATACATGAATACATGGCTGCCTTACAAATACGTGGAACAGAAATATGAATACGAAAAAATTGTCTATTACTGCCCAGGCCGGAAAATAAGAAATTCACGGCATAGTAATATTCGAAGGACGTCGTGAAGCCTAGGACTGCCCAAGTGATTATAAAAGGACGAGGCGCCAGCTGAAGCCTTTATAAGTAAATGAGGCCTTGAATTGCTATTTCGACCCAGACTTGTATAATTATTTTGCGAGGAAACAATGAACATAATTTTTAAAGAAATCTTTTCTACATTACTGATAGATGGCGGTGACTTATTATTATTATTAATTTATTTTAAGCAACAAGGCCCATATTATAAAATACTTAAAAAATAAAACAATAATAAAATAAATAAGCCAATGCAAGTAGGACAAAAATAACTTATTGGTAATTCTAATTTTCTACATTCAATGCAGTAACGAAGCATCTATTTTATTCTGTATATAAATAAGAAAAATAGTTCACTGTGCTCGCTTTAGGGCCGTTATCATATTTGGTTGAGTACCTACTTAGGTCTTTAATATTCTAGTAAATTTCCAGCATCTTTTTCCAAAAATCTTTTCTTTTCTTCTTCCCTTCTTCACAACCTAATTACGCAGTGGAAAAATGCTAATTTTGATTATTTATACCGCCCTAATTAATTAAAAGTAAATTTCTGTAATTTTTGGGACGCATCCAAATATTCTATTTAGTATAGGTTAGCTCTCAATTAGTTTAACCAAACTAATTATTTTGTGGCACATGTGGTTTAGCGGGCAGTTTGTCTAAAACTAGGTGATACCCGTGACTTCGTTCGCGTGGTTTGAGTTTTTTTTATTAATAGTATCAAATTAAAATTAAAGAGTTCTCGCGGTAACCAAAAAACATAAATGTACGCGGAAGAAGTCGCGCCAGTGGCGTGCAGTTCATAGAGGCGTAAAAGCAATGCTTACCCAAATGGAAATACGTTAATGCTCATTTTTCATGAAAACAGCTAATAAATCGGTATGTTGACTAACTAATGCCTACCGTAGCTCCAAAAGCTGTGCACGCCATTGAGTCGCGGGCATCAGCTACTGATTAATATACGTGTGGCGACTGCGTCGTGCTCAGAACCATGGAATTCATGATTCCTATATCCATGATCCTGATTTAATATATACTATGTAATGTTAAAATAAAAAAATAAAAATTGACCAATATGAAAATGTATTGATAAGAATGTTTTCTATTGTAAATTGAGTTAATTTATTTATTGTAATTAGGTTGGTAAAAAGAAAAATATTGTGTGACAAAAAATGTATCCATACTAATATTATAAATGCGAAAGTGTTTCTCTGTCTGTCCATCTGGCTGTCTGCTACGCTTTCACGGCCCACCTATTCAACCGATTTTGATGAAATTTAGTACAGGGATAGTTTATATCCCGGGAAAGGACATAGGCTACTTTTTATCCCGGAAAATTAAGGAGTTCCCGCGGGAATCGAAAAAACTTAGTTCACGCGCACGAAGTCGCGGGAATCTTCTAGTTAAAAATAATTGTAATAGTGAAGATAAGAAAATAAAAGGCTTATTAATTATTTATTTATTTATATCCATGATCCATAGTCCATGTTCCGAACGCAGTCGTCACTGTCAACTGTCAACTGACAACTGAAGGCACGATAAAAACTCTTTCCAAAAACCGACTTCCAAAGCCACTGTAAAGTAAAAAAAATTGATTTCTACACACTATGTTGAAGTCGGCCGAGCCTGACACGTTAACTTTGCCTATCTTTGTTAAACTCGCCCGATTTCAAAATAGTGTGTAGAAATCAAAATTATGTTTTACTTTGCAGTGGCTTGGAAGTCGGTTTTTTGGAAAGAATTTTTATTTTTAACTTTTTAGTGTACTCGAAATCCTTACGGCTTAGGAGTACAGTACCCTGCAGCATCAGTTGAGAAGTTGGGACTTGGGTCTAAGTGTGAAGTCGTTGCTTGACACCTGCAATATGAATTCACCAAAATAAAATCCTAAATCACTATTTTAAAGGAGTTCTGTACCCTGCAGCATCAGGGTTGAGGAGTTGGGACTTTCTTGAGTTGAACCACGTGACTTGATACCTACTATATGTGTTCACCATCAAAATTTCCTAACACCCTAGTTTTGAGGATTGTATGTAGTTCCTAGTTCTACAGCATCAGGATTTGGGGTCAGATTTTTTTATGGGACCACCTCGCTAGCTTCCTCTAACGTCTGAAATAAATTTTCAAATCGGTTTAGAAACCACGGAGATATGCACCGATATACATTTAAAAAAATACGCGCCGAATTGAGAACCTCTTCTTTTTTGTAAGTCGGTTCAAAAATTGTCCGGGTTTTGCGCACCTTTTGTACTTGCTATTCCTATATAATGAATATATAAGGTTAAACGGAGCTACCAGCGTTTTTATTGGACCCCTGGGCCCGCCGCCAAATAGGTAAGAGTAAACTTACATCGGTTTAGCAGACAGGCAAACATTCGCATTGATTATAATATTAGTGTGGTTTAATGATTCCTCACTCATAATAAACTGCGATTAACGGAACTGATTCATATAAAAAAATCTTCTAATGGATGCATTCTCAATCTCATCCTTTGGCTTAAAGGGCGAATTTTCCAAAATTAGTAGGTATCTTATCTTAACACAGATAACAATCCTAATACAAGAGATTAGTTGCGAAACCCATAATTTAAATGCCCTCTAATCTGATAACAGCCCACCTGCCTTTCTTCCGACGCGATAAATAGCTATCTGTCCAAATAACAGTATCGTATCGCGATATAAATTGGAACCGTAAAACTTATGTTACAAATAGAATTGCATGAAATTATGCATATATATAAAATTTCCTGTCTCTACCAAAGTTCGTCAAAATCAGATAATAAAACCGGTCAAGTGCGAGTCAGATTCGCGCACAAAGGGTTCCACACAATTTAAATTATTTTAGTAAATTATAACAAAAAAGACGTCATAATAACACGTAATCAGCTGTGAAATAACTGGCTTAAGGCGCTAAACTGATAGCGCCTTACAAACAAGTCGACACATGCAAACGGTACCTAATTAACGATTTTCGGAATTTTTCCTATATATAGCTATAAGTCCTTGCTACTTGCCAAATTTCATGATTCTAGGTCAACGGGAAGTAGGTACCCTATAGGTTTTGATTTATTGGCGAGTGTCAAAATGTGCAAAATATACGGCATAAACGGCCGTATATTGTCCGTATTTTGATTGTGTAGATGTAGATGTAGTTGTGTAGTTGGATTTTTTTACAATTCCACAGGATCATAAACCTAATTGATCCCTCCACGCGTTCCCGAAAACAAGGTGGTTGACATTCAGACATACAGACAGACCGACAGACAACGAAATGAGGGTTCCTTTTTTCATCTCCAGGCACGGAATCCTACAAACAAGACAAATAAAAAAAGCTTACCTAATTATGAAAGGAACTCGTAGCATTTTGTTCGGAGACTAATCTTCTATGCCTTGAAGAACAAGTCATAATTAAATAAAATAAAAACACGACTGTGTCTTATTCACATTTTTATTCATTGATATTTTTTGTGAATCAAAATTCATGGAATATTGAACTATACCTAGTGTTATATATTTTTGGAATCTAATCGTCATTTTCTAGATGATGATTATATAGTTAATCTTATTTTCGATTTTTTTTTCAACTTTAGTCTTTAATGCGTAACCATGGTCATCAATTTTTTTTTAATTTTACTAGCCTATGTCACCCGGAATAAGCTAGGGATTCTAACGATACTTCATTTATCTAAATCGGTTCAGCCGTATAGAAGTTATGGTGGAATATACAAACTGACATACAAACATACATACTTACCTCGTTTGCGGCACCCTGAAAACAATATACTCCTTTTTTCAGGCAGTCGTATAATAATGGCACGGGGTTTCTAGATATAATAAATACATTGATTAAAAGATATTATAACGATCAATTGATTTATATCTCCATTCGCCATCGAATGGCCAAAATGGCCGACCATAAATTGACTTGTCGTGAGTATTAGTGCGTGCCACGATTTACGGCACAAAGTTACATTCTCCCGCAGCCCTTAGCTGGCCTGTTGTTGACGATATCGACTGAACGTTAAATCGAGATATCACCTGAAACTGTAACCTCTCTCTGTGCCGTAATCCTCATTGCTGAGGGTCGTGCCCCCTTTCCATTAATCACATAATGGCACGGGGTTTCTAGGTATAATAATGCGGTGGGTTCCCAGGTCCGTATACGACTCGACAAGGGAAAATATTTCAACTCTTAGGTTTCTAACTATTATTATCAGATGTTAGTGATAATAACCGAGACCAACGGCTTAACGGGCTCTCCGAGGCACGATTGAAACGAAAAGGCCAAGTTCGGACTTCCAAATTCTGTCACCCATGCAGTTACATACTTTTGTCAACGTTGCTTAACAATTGCAATAGACTGATATGCGTTGTCGCAACTAGGCCACTCGTCCCTCTGTTAGTTGAGGTAGGCTGAAACAAAAAACCATAGATGTGACAAAATGTGTTGTGATAAAATAGATTTACACTTTACACTTCCATCTATACTAAGATTATAAATGCGAAATTTGGATGGATGGATGTTGTTACTCAATCACGCCAGAACAGCTGAACGGATTTGGATGAAATTTGGCACAGAGATAGATTTATTTATTTATTTATTAACAAATAAATTTTACTTTTACATTGTTTCTTAGCTCCCCTTAAGCCTGGTCGTTGTTCGTCGTGTAAACCTAACCTCAAAACAAACAATAACAAAAAAAAAATCTAAAATCTAATAAAACTTTATAGTCTGGAATAGCACATAGGCTACTTTTCGGCTATTTTTATCCTGGACAACTAAAGAGAACTAAAGACAGTTCCATTACCTCATTCTGACTGTTTCTGTCTGTAATTAATTTTTAAAAAGGTCCCTACGCTAGCTGTGGAAATCCCGTTTGTCCTATGTAAGCGAAAGCAGCGCGACTATTTCGACGTAGAAAATTACATACTTATCTACGCGACAACGTAGGCCATGTGAAGGATCAGCGACTGTTTGATACCGTCACGAAAAAAGTATAGTAATGTAGCGTCGTGTCGTATCGAGTCGCGTTGTCTCGTTGTCTTAGTACAGGGCCTAGAAAACCTTTACATTAAGACTTCTACGATAATCATAAACAGTGATACTCGTTTGAAATACTGAATCAATAAATTTCGGCGTGGCGTTGCGTAAAGGCACTAGCTCACTAGGACACCAGTGGCGGCGCAACCAGTTGCACTACCAACATAATTTACCGAGACAACATAGTGTATTCTTGTTACACTACGTGTGTATTGTATATTAGCTACATATTATAACATTCTTATTTCCATTTAAAAAGAGAAACTGCTGAGTTTCTTGCGGGTTCTTCTCATTAGAATCTTCTGTCCGGACTGGTGGTAGAGTCACGAAATTTCGTGGCACAAGTTGTCCTACGTGAAATAAATAGATCATTTCATTTAGACAGCTCTATGGAGGGTAACTGGTGTCAGCTTGGTTAGGTCACCAATTTGGTGGCGGCGGCGGTTATCCAATCACTAATGTATAGAACTATTTAGCGTCTCAATCGACCGCCAGTTGCGCTACCAGGGATGCCCCTGATAGTGCATGACGATGTCATTCGCACGTGTACACTGACAGGTGGTGTGAGGTTATTGGCAATCCTGGTGTCTACTCTGGTAGAGTAGCTCTGACAGTAGTAAGCACCACGGTAGCGTGTCATGGTGTCCTAGTTAGTTATTGGCCTTAGTCCACGACTGAATAGAAGGCAACTTATCGTAAATCGCCCCGAGCGCCAATATTGACGATACGGAAATTTATAGCTCGCTATGGGCAAACAATTTGGCGACCCGAGACGTAAATATGTCTTCTTTCGATACCAATCTGTCACCTTGACATTGCTGATCGATTGGAAGAATTTCAGCCTTTTCATGTACGGAAATCTTTCATCCTTGTACACAGGTTAATGTTACGAAGTCACTGTTAATCATTGGTTAAAAGATTTGTTCGGGGTTTTATCGATGACTTGATGAACGATAATCACTTCTATTTTTTACCTAGATACCTCTATACACTTGCTATTTTATTCTTTAAAAATAAAAAATAAATTCCGACAAGTGTAAGATGTTATTGAACAATCAGTGTTTCATAATACGAAAAAATATTAATTATCACTGAGTTCGTTAAGTAGAGTTAATATTTCAGAACATAGGCTACTTTTTTTAAATTCAAGAGTAACCCGGGAATCAAAAACTGCGGACGAAATCGCGGTCATCATCTAATATTTTCTACTCGGAGCTCACCGTGATATACATTCTATGATGGCGGCAAATTAATGATCCAATATTAGTTGGAAATTTGCCAGCGTAGGGGCGTGTGTCGGTAATGAGAAAAATTTCACCGTCAACCCGATTGGGCGGTGAAATAAAACTTTTTCGATGGAATTTAATCGTGGCATATTTTAGCTATTTGGAGCAAGCCTGTGTCAGTGGCTTGAAGGGGTTATTATGCTACGCTCTCACCATTGGGATTGTGACAGCTCACTCTAACAATGAGATCAAAATAATCGTTGGTTTTGGCGTATTTGTACCTACCTTGCCTTGCAAAATTTTGTGAAATATTTCAACTATAATAATGGCGAGACTTTGAAACTAAATTACCAATATATATATATATATATATGTCACCGTAAGATTGTTGTAAATTGTAAACTGTCGAAAGATTGTGAAACGTTCAATGTTCATGGTGTCAATATTTGAAATATTCATTGTATTTACGTTTTCTTGTCTGTTTCATGTAGGTTAGGTTAGAGTTCGACATAAATAATGAGGTAGTGCCACATAGATTTGCCTTCTGTGGCGGATTATAGCGAATTAAACTTCTAGTTTTTTCATGGTCATGGACTTCCGCAAAGTAACGCCTTATGCAAGAGTGTCATAAATTCAGCCAATCACGACAATTATTGATGTTGTAGCAATGTTGGTGCAGCTATTTCAGAATAGGTTTACAACTACGAATAATGGATATTTTAAGATTTTGAACGTTAACCTTGGCTTGTAGCGAAAGAGTGTTTTAGCAAATCGTAATTATTTGACAGCTTAAAACGTATTAATATTACTCGAACTGTTTAAGGAGTTCGTACATGCTTTTTGACTGCAGCTATCTATGAACTCCTTTAAAAAGGCCAAATTATCCGTTTCACAAACGTCATAATTCATTCATAATTCATTTTCAATGAATACGTTTGTGAAACGGATAATTGATTGTGATTGCGACTGCGTTGTTCAATAAATACAATGTTTTCTATCGAAATTTGTATCGGTCAGGGCTTTATATTGATTGGAATTTTTTAATCAAATTTTGTATACCTAGATTTAAGTTCATGTATTTTTCTGTATCTAATTAAACGCTTCATTCTCTCTCTCTCTCTGCCGTATCCCTCATTCTTGAGAGTCATGATAGCTGTCTGTATGCCAAATTTCAGCCTGATTCGTCCAGTGGTTTGAGCTGTGTATTGAAAGATCAGTCAGTCAGTCATCATTTCCTTTTATATATTTAGAATTAGAACTAGCTGATGCCCACGCCTTCGTTCGCGTGGATTAAGATTTTTGATTCCCGCGGGAATTTTCCGGGATAAAAAGTATGCCTATGTCATTAACCGGGATACATCCTATCCCTGTACCAAATTTCATCAAAATCGGTTGAGCAGATAGGCCGTAAAAGCGTACCTACTAGACAGACATACAGACGGACGAACAGACCGACAGTCACACTATCACAATTTATAATATTAGTATGGGCTAATTTGGGTGTGAATATGGGTCAAATATAAGCAAACGCCTATTCCCGTGTCAATACCGCATCATGTTGTAACAGCTGACGCTATGGGGGTTATGGGTGTCGGGTTTTTGTGCCAACTCGACCGATATGCGACCGAGCCGAAAATTAGCTGCGATGTTTATTTATTTTATAGTTTGTCAAAGGTAAAATATTGTGAAGGAAGTTTGGGATTTTCGCTGAATTTAGGAGGATGTTTATTTGATTCTGAACTAAAATCATCAACCTAATGCCGACTATAATATAATATAATAAGGATAGTTTGGCCATGGTCCACCGACCGTACATGTTCAAATATGGTCTGGTCAAGTTTCATGATAAATCTGTTCAAAGGATTTTGATGTTTGGTACAGAGATCATTTGCAACATGGGGAAGGATATCGGCTACTTTTGATTCCTGAAAATTATATATAAAGAGTTCCCGCGGGAATCAAAAATATGTACTTACCGTTTCACATCACATCAAAAAAGTGATATTTAATTTCTTAAAAGGCACGTCATAACTTAGAACTTCGAAGGTTGAGGTGCGTGCCCGGGGATCGCACCCACGACTCCGTACAGGAGGTCGGGTGTCTTAACCACTAGGCTATCACCACTTCACCTACACTTTATAAACAACAGTATTTACAAGAGCTTATACAAAACTTTATGTTAACCATAAACTGATTAAAAGAAAACTAACGGTTTGCAAAAAAAACATAATGATACAAGTCTATAATTTAATGATCATTGAATTCTTGGCACAAATAAATAATAATATGTTCTTTAATAGATAAATGATGAAAACATTTAATTATATTAGTTTACTACAAAAAACTTGTTTTCTATTCGACTATAGATTTTATTATTTAAGACAGAGCCTAAGACATTTGGTCTAAAAGAATTTTAGACCAAACGACAACTTTAACTACATATTATGTAAGTTCATAAATTAAATCCATGCTAATATATTGGTCCAGTGGGCAAAATTGGAACTAAATTTTATGACTGTTTTTAATAATAATAATAATAATCCTTAGCCAAAATCGAGTGGCAGGCGCCGAAGGTGCTTAGCACCTCTGACCGGGAGACCGTATGGAAGGAGAAGGAGTTGCACGGACGCTTTTTTAAAGCTCTTAATGAGCCACACGTTGATAAAAAAGCGTCCGTGCAATGGCTGCGCTTCGGTGACCTCTTTGGGGAAACCGAAGGTTTTGTCTGTGCGATACAGGATCAGGTAGTTAAGACGCGGAACTACCGAAAGTACATTCTGAAGGATGAAACTCACGACATCTGTCAAGCCTGTCGCCATCCCGGTGAGTCACTCAGACATGTGCTTTCGGGATGTTCGGCGCTTGCTAACACTGAGTATCTGCACAGACACAATCAAGCGGCCAAAATCCTTCACCAGGAGCTTGCTCTGAAGTACGGTCTCCTGGATGAGAGGCTGCCGTATTACAAGTACACACCGGTGCCTGTACTCGAGCGTGACGGAGTCCGGCTCTATTGGGACCGGTCCATCATCACGGACAGGACTATTCTAGCGAATAAGCCTGACATCGTGCTGTTGGACCGGGCACAGTCACGGGTGTTTTTGGTGGACATCAGCATTCCATATGACGAGAACCTTGTGAGAGCTGAGACGGCGAAGAAACGTAAGTATATTGATCTGGCTCACGAGGTTTCCGCCATGTGGCATGTGGGGTCCACCGAAACCATCCCAATCGTCATATTTGCGAATGGGTTAATCCCAGTCAGCCTCGCTCACCATCTGAGGCAACTGGGGTTCCGTGGCAGTTCGCTCGCAGCCAGGATGCAGAAAGCGGTGTTGCTAGACTCGGCTAGGATAGTCCGTCGGTTTCTCAACCTGTCGCCCTGACCCCCGGCCGTCTGGTCCCCCCTGCCGGGGTGTAATCCTCCGCCCGCTACAACTATTTATTTGTGTATTTGTGTATGTAAGTTTATTAATTTATATTTATTTACGTAAGTTTATTATAACTCTTTAGGCCATATATGTATTTATTTTATATGCGGGCGTGAGAGCTAAATTTATGTAGAGAATAATAATAATAATAATCATCATAATAATCATCATCTCTTTATTTAAAGGTAAAAACCCAGTACAATAAAATTACAATTACAAAAAGACTAATAAATGTAAAATAAAATAAAAATACAGAAGAAAATATATAAACGTCATACGTACAATTCATACGTAGTCTTACACATAATCAAAACATGACGATGCATGCTATTATCTACTTTTTATTCGCATCCTGGTGCACTGACAGCCAGTACTTGAAGATGGAACAACTCAGATCCTCTGCCAACGTACTGAGGATCCGTTGCCGGAAGCAGGCAAACGACTCCAAAAGGAAGCTATTCGTGATCTTATGATCGCAAAGAAATCTGGTACTCTGGCCTTAGCGAACATGCCCGACGCACTGCAGTACCGAGGCAACTTGACAGCACGCCTGGTGAACTTGACCCAAAGCTGACATGTATAGAAGCATAAGCAATATGCTCGAAACAATGTCAGGTTTACTTAATCACTGCACTTTGCAAATCTGCGTGCGAGCATGTTGCATCTCGCAGACAGAGCACGACGTTCCCTCTCTATGTCTTCATCGTCAACGAGACCCTCAGTAAGTATATGGCCAAGGTATCTGAATCGTTCAACCCTCTCTAGGAGATTACCATCAAGAAAAACCCCCGGGATTGTCTCCAGACCTCTGCCTGAACGGAACACCATCGTAACTGTCTTTTTTACGTTATATTTTAACCTATGATCTGCAGCATAACGCTCGCAGATGTCAACCAGTTTACGAAGGCCCCTGATTGAAGGGCTGAGAAGGACCATATCATCTGCGTTACTAAAATTGTTCATGCTGGTAGACCCTATATGGCAACCGACCTTAGTGCTTCTCAGCTCTGCAATCAGGTCATCTACGTAGAGGCTGAAGAGGTCAGGAGAGGTCAAACCTCCTTGACGAACACCGCATTCTAGCTTGTATTCGCTAGAAGTCGCGTCGCCCCATCTTACACAATTAGTCTGGTTTCCATACCAGTATCTCAAAACGATTACTGTTACGATTTGTCTGAACGTAGCCGTATCTTGAACTCTAAGTGCATATAGTTCGAGATATCTAGACAGGAATGCCGTTAGTCTGTCCGAGTGTCCAGTTATCGCTGGGCCCAGGAAATGGGCGGTCTCATCTCGCACTAGTTTCACCTGTGGCGCCATCGCCTGCTTGGAAACCGCGTGCCATATATTGTATGGGAAGTAGTTATACGTAGCTATTATTTTATAGTGGATACTAAGCTTTATTTAAGGCATGTTTCGAACTTGGATGAATTGTACTTCACATCCGAGTGGTATCATATAGTAGACCTATTTCATGGATATAGAGTTTATGACTTTGGTTTATGATTGAGGTTTTTGGTTCTCGCGGGGACTCTTTAATATTCCAGGATAAAAAGTAGCTTGTGTCCTTCCTCGGGATGCAAGTTGCAACCTATCTCCACCAAATTTCATCTAAATTGGTTGAAAAGATGGACCATTTAAGCGTAGCAGACAGACAGACAGATACACTTTTGTATTTATGATATTCGTACCTATTGATTCCTTTTTTTCCAAATTCGAACTCCTAAAGTAGTGCTAAGTGCAGTCAGTTTATATCACCAAGTACTTAGTGGACTGTGTTTACCTTTATAGAAAATAGGTTGTTTTATCCTCGAAGGAAACTTGTCTACAATACTACATTACTGCCCAGGCCGGAAATAAAGCGATTCACAGCTGAGTAAGTATATCCCAAGTGATTTTAAAAGGACAAGGCGTCAGGCGAAGCCTTTGTTTAGTAAACGAGGCCGTGAATTGCTATTTCAGGCGAGACTTGTATAGTGTTTGTTGTTGGTTCTCCTCCAACTGACAGGGATCAGTTGGGGGGGGTACGGACCTCGAGGCTAGACCTCCCTGCCCGGGAGTGTCCTCACTGGTAGCTGCAGCTACCCGGACTATATAATTAAGCAATTTCCGAGCAAGTGGGAGAAAACATTATTTCTTTATTTTATGTGCCATTTTTTTATCGAAGTTTGGTTAAAGTTTTGATCGAAAACTAAACCTCGCCATGATGTGAAACGCACTTAAGGCTCGAAATTGAAAATATATGTCAATGTCGAGTAACTCGCATGTTACAAACAGCTACAAATGTATTCGAATTTAAACTGGATTTCTGAATCAATTGCAAAGTGGGAAAGTGAGATTTTAAGGGCTTACATTAAGAACGTGTTTTTTATAAATAAAGTAAAGTATACTTAACACTTTCGTTAGTATAGCTTTAAAAATATATTTCTTGACTAGTTAATGCCCGCGACTTCGTCTGCGTGGATCGAGTTTTTTTTTTGGTTCCCGCGGGAACTCCTTAATTATCAGGGATAAAAAGTAGCCTATGTGCTATTCCAGACTATAATCTATCTGTGCCAATTTTCAGCCAGATCCGTTCAGCCGTTCGGGCGTGATTGAGTAGCAAATATCCATACATCCATACATCCACACATCCACACATCCATACATGTGTATGGATGTGTTTCCATACATCCGAACTTTTACATTTATAATATTAGTAAGACAAGATAAAAAATACGATGATGCGATTCGGCGACAAGAATTCAGATCTCAATTATTTTTACATGAATTATCATGACGTCATGAATTATCTAATTATGTGTCTATCTGTCTGCTACGCTTTCATGGCCCATCTGTTCAACCTATTTTGATGAAATTTGGTACAGGGATGGGTATACCGGGGAAGGACATAGGCTACTTTTTATAACGGTAAATTCCCGCGGGAATCACAAAAACTTAATCCATGCGGACGAAGTCGCGGGCATCATCTAGTTAAGAAAGAAAGAAATAAATAATTGTTTATGGTTCCATAATTTACAAAGGTAAGTCTTATGTCTTCTGACATATTGTAATTTGTATGGTCAGTCTCTGCATCCTAATTTAGGATACCCTGTGCCTAATTCAGTTTGCAGTGATTTTCCCTCCTTTAAATAGAGTGACAAAATCACACAATATTTTAGATTGATTTTATAACAGTTAATGATAGAGATGCCAAAACAATATCTTATATATGTCACCGTGAGATTGTAAAAACCGTTAGATTATAATCTAACTCGCGAAATTGTAAACTGTCGACAGATTGTGAACCGTTCAAAGTTCTGAGTGTAAATTTTTGAAATATTCATTGTATTTACGTTTTCTTGTCTGTTTCTTGTAGGTTAGGTTAGGGTTCGACATAAATAATCAGGTTATATCGGGTTAATATACCTAACAGATTACAATCTACCGAAAAATATTGCGTTATATTGTAATCTTTCGACAGTTTGCAATTTCTCAGGGTTAGATTATAATCTAACGGTTTTTACAATCTTACGGTGACATATATAAAATTCTCGTGTCACAATGTTAGTTATCATACTCCTCCGAAACGGCTTGACCGATTTTTATGAAATTTTATATGCATTTTCAGTAGGGCTGAGAATCGGCTACTATCTATTTTTCGTACCCCTAAAACACCTCAATCCACGCGGACGGAGACGCGGGCATCAGCTAGTTGTAAAGACAGCTAGTTTTAAAATATTTTTTTAGCGAACTTATTGAGTTTTTTTAAAAGTTGTAGAACAAAAAAAATTTAGTAGGTATTATGGAAAGTAAAAAGGAAAGTATTATGGAAAGTATTAGTGAAAATTTTTCAGTATTATGTACAACTGCCTCGTTGGTCTTGTAACTGCCACGTTGGTCTAATGGCTGACATGTTCGACTACGGTCGACGAGGTCCCGGGTTTGAGTCCTGGGTCGGGCCATAATTAAGTATTAAGTATTGGGTTTTTCTAACTAAAAATTTTCAGTACTAGCCCGGAGTTAGGAAGTTGGCGGTATTTCACCCCCGTGCCTCGGAGAGCACGTTAAGCCGTCTTGTCCCGGCTATTATCACTAACATGATAATTGTCGTTAAAGCCCGCCAACCCGCATTGGAGCAGCGTGATGGGTGTAAGCTCTAATTCCCTCTCTCCTATGAGAGTGGAGGCCTGTGCCCAGCAGTGGGACGTTAATGGGCTGTAATGGTGGTGACGTGGTGGTGGTGGTGGTGGTGGATGTAAAGAAGTCGGCCCATATGGTAGTATAATTTAATTACCTTATGTGTAACATGTTAATTTAATAACGGGCCTTAACGCGCAGCTGTCACGACTCACGGAAGGAATAACGACATTAGATATAATATTCGCATTTGAGATTCACCCTTGCTTTGCTGCTAATATTATTTCACTGGTCCGGTTTAATTAATATTCTGCTAATGAGGAGCAGGTGCAGTAAACCTTTCGATAGTTTTCATATTATATTTTTAAAGTCAAAGTCAAATAATGTGTATTCAATTTAGGTAGGTATACTACTACACTTATTGACGTCTAGTTATTTATAAAATATAATGGTGATAATCAGTAACGGTATCTTAAAACTAAAGTTACGAGGGTTCCAAGCGCGCCCTGGTCTGAGAAGAGCCCACAACAAACTCAGCCGGGTTTTTTTTTTCATTATCACCATTTCACAAATTATCAAATGACTAAGGATCGCTAAAATTGGTATTAGAGGTATCATTTTAATACCTATGGTTTGGATTCAAGACTTACAAATACACAAGGGTTGAAACTTGAAATTCTCGCAATGGTGGCTAAATTAATAAAATTAATCTACTAATGAATTATTAATTAATTATTTATTAATTAATACATTTTTAAACAAAAAAGACTAGACATCTTTTGAATAACAAGCCATAATTTTAAAAAAAAAAATACGACTGCCCTGCCAAAAACGAACTAAAAAGTTAAAAATCTAAATTAATCTAGTTAAATAATCTTATTCACATTTTTATTAAATGATATTGTGAAACCCTGGATATTGAACTATAGTGTTATATATATTTGGAATCTACTCATCATTTTCTAGATGATGATTATATAGTTAATCAAATTTTCGAATATTTTTTTCATTTTTTTTTTAATTTTACCTACATACATGCATACAAACATGAACCCTGAAAACAATATACTCCTTTTTCAGGCAGTCATATAAAAATATACCAAGTTGTTAAGAAACGTATCGGTGTAACGTACGTAACAGAGGATTAATTTTATGTGTAAATTTTGGCTAATCCAGACTAATGTTAAGTAAATATATAAATAAATAAATAAATAAATGTTTATTGATCAAAGAAACATAAAAACAAATATCTTCTGCATATTACAATCTTACATAATATTCTTAAATATAGTACTTTTATACAAAATAGGTACATACAGAAAACCAACTGTCCCTAAGGTAGGTATAAACCTGTGTTATAGGCGACAGTGCTCTCCTTAAATAAATGGCACATTTTAAATACAATATATATATTATATGCAATCTGCAGGTAAATAGGTATGAACATGTTTAAGTTATATCTAATTAAAAAATGAAGTTAAGATATTAAATATGAATGTGAGAGTGTGAGAGTGAGTGTGTGTGAGAATGAGTGTGTGTGTATGTGTAGGTGTAGGTGTAGGTGTGTGTGTGTGTGTTTTAATTTTAGTTAAACTAGCACTTCAAGCAGTTTTTCCGTAGGTATCACTATATGATTGAGTAAGCAACCACTCTTTAAATCGTTTCCTACATCCATTTTTATTAAGAGGGTTTATGTTAATTTCTTTATTAATTTTATTATAAAGTCTAGAGCTGATGATATAGTATTGTCTCCCAGCAAGTTTACTTTTGTGTCTTTCTGTTCGAAAGTTTTGGTCTACTCTTCTCTTTACTTGATTTTTATCGTAGCTGAGGGAGCTATGCTTACGTATAAATGCCAAAGTGTGTCTGTGTATAAAACGGTATCAAGGCGACCTTGAATAAATTTGCTTGTATCACTGAGATGATAAATGATTTATTTATTTCACGTAGTACAACTTGTGCTACTTAAATTAGGTAGGTACTTTACATTTACTCTACATTTACTTTTTATCCCGAAAAATTAAGGAGCGATAACCTAAATCCATGCGTATACTTAGTCGTACTATAAAGTACCTAACGACATTTAATATAGTTACAGGTAGGCAATGCAAGTCACGACAATTATTTCTCGGCGCGTGCCCAAATAACTTGGCCGCGTGCCGACCCAAGCGTGCCACAGGTCCACCATCCCTGACCTAAACTCATCGTGTAATATACACCACCACCACTACAGCCCATTAACGTCCCACAGCTGGGCACAGGCCTCCACTCTCATAAGAGAGAGGGAATTAGAGTTTAGACCCACCACGCTGCTCCAATGCGGGTTGGCGGGCTTTAACGACTATTATCGTGTTAGTGATAATAAACGGGACCGACGGCTTAACGTGCTCTTATAATTTTGAGGAAATGATGTATCTGATAAGCGATAAGAGGCTAACCTAACCTAACCTAACCTTAAATATTCTGACTATCTATACTTCTATACTAATCTCTACTAATATTATAAATGAGAAAGTTTGGATGGATGTATGGATGCATGGATGTTTGTTACTCAATCACGCCCGACGGCTGAACGGATCTGGCTGAAATTTGGCAGAGATAGATTCTAGTTTGGAATAGCACATAGGCTGCTTTTATCCCGGAAAATTAAAGAATTCCCGTGGGAACCAAAAACCTCAAACCGCGCAGACGAAGTCACGGGCATTCGCTAGTATTATTATAGATTGATTATAATCATTGCAATAATCACTCTAATATATCAATTCGTTTTTGATGAAATTTAATGCAGGGGTAGGATAAATTGCGGGGAAGGAAATATGCTACTTTTTATCCCGGAAACTTGAAGAGTTCCCCGGAAATTACAAAACTTATTCCGCGCAAACGAAGTCGCGGGCATCATCTAGTAATGTATAAATAGCCTTCTTGACAAACAACAACGTATCGTATTGTAATTGTAGTTTAATCTATACTAATATTATAAATGCGAAAGTTTGGATGGATGTATGGATGTATGGATGTTTGTTACTCAATCACGCCCCAACGGCTGAACGGATCTGAAATTTGGCACAGAGATAGATTATAGTCTGGAATAGCACATAGGCTACTTTTTATCCCGGAAAATTAAAGAGTCCCCGCGGGAACAAAAAAAACTCAAACCACGCAGTCGCGGGCATTCGCTAGTTGTAGTATAATAATAAAAATGGAAATATTTAATAGCTGACACTAACACCTGATACCAAATTCTGAATCGATAATGCCTGTTGAAGTTTTTTATATACCTACAGGCTAAAACACGTAGACAAGAGCTGATAATCTTCAAACGGCTGAACAGATGTTCGTGAATCATGGCTAAAACACTCTCGATCAAGTAACCTTTCAAACAAAAAATCTAATATTGGATAGAATCAGGTATTACTTTGCGGAAGTTCATGTTTTAGCAAGAAAAGATTACAATAATTTTGCTATAATCCGCCAACAGAAAAAATTCATTATGGTCAAGCATGCAGTTACAAGCGAAGCACCGTTTACTTTTCCAACCGAGCAAGAAAGTCAAGTTCCCAAGCAAAATAATTGTAATCTTTTCTTCCTAAAAAAATCTAAATCAAAATATCTAATCTTTGTGGGAGCTATATTAATATCTAAGCCTAAACATGTTGCTAAATAAAATCTAACATTTCCGGCCACTAAAAACCAGGCTAAGCCTTAAAGTTTTACAAAGGCATACACAAAACAGAAAAATAGGCGCAACTCGAAAAAATAATTTCGTACTTAACCAACCAACCGGGTTATGAACTTAAGGGGCCATAACGAAACAAAAAGGTGAAAACTTCGAGCCTTCAGAAAAGGATATCCATACTAATGTTATAAACGGGAAAGTCGCGGGAATTATCTAAATAGAATCTATATTAATCTTACAAATGTGAATGTTTGGACAGCCATACATCCATCCATGTTTGTTACTCAATCAGGCTATAACGGCTGAACGGATCTGGATGAAATCTGGCACAAAGATTGATTATAGTCCGGAATAACAGCACATTCCCTTTTATCCCAGAATATTAAAGAGTTCCTGGAGGGAGTAACAACCTCAATCGACGCGGAAGAAGCCGAGGGCGTCGGGTAGTCATCGAAAAAAATATTCTTGGAACTAAAAACTGGATAATATTTTAAGTAGTTGTCCGTTATTATTTTCAATCGAAGAAAATAATTCAAACAAGTTTCTGTTTCATGATAAAAATTATTAAATATCCAAAACAAACACGTTTTTCAATATCAAATTTCGTTTATTGTATTCAAAGTTTTCAAATCAAAGAAAAAAAATCTTCCAAAGTCGCAAAATTGTCGACATGGCTCCTTAAATCAAAACTAGTTCACGTGCCCACGGTCCTAACGACCACTTGAAAACGTCCTAATTATGCGTCCCACAACGTTTTCTATGGGCCCTGTTCTATCTTAATCAAAGAACTATGAAATAAAGCGCGTTCTAATCAAAACCCTCTTAACCCATTTACTGCGAAAGGACATGGATGGAGGTACAAAAGAACCCTTGCGGATTGACCCGGTGGGAGATGGGAGATAGGATTTGATATTAGTAGGTAGATAAGTGATGTTAGGCGGATAAAAATGGTATAACCATTGATGTAGAATGTTAGTACCTATCAAATGAAGTGGCGTGCACAGGACTTGAAGCTAGGTTAGGGTTTACTTAGTCAGAATACCTATTAACAGACTGTTATGATGAAAATGAACATTGACGTATTTCCATTTGGGTTTACCGTGCTTTTATGTCTCTATGAACTGATCAAATGTCACCCCAGACTATCCTGGCCTATTAATATTATTCCACTAAAAGTTAGCCCTTGACTGCGATCTCACCTGATGGTAAGTGATGATGCAATCTAAGATGATAGCAGGCTGACTTGTTAGGGGCATGGCAGTTATAATTAACCCATACCCTATCGGTTTCTACCACGACATCGTACCGGAATGCTAAATTGCTTGGCAGCAGTATTTGCCGCTAGGGTGGTAACTAGCCACGACCGCAGCCTTCCACCAGGCCAGAACAAGGAAAATTAAAAAATTACAATTTCCCGAATTAACCCTGCCGGGAATCCAACCCCGGGCCTCCCACGTTGAGGCAACAGCGCTCAACACTACGCCAGGGAGATCATCAAAATCTATGGGGCGTCTATGGCGCATATGAAGCTCCGTTTGACATTTGACGTTCGCGCGCTTTTTTTTTTAAATCTATAGTTTAAAATGGTCATCAATCGTAAAAAAAACCGAGGATGTGAATTTTAGGTCTTTTGGAAGACCCTTTATCTAATTATCGGTAAGAAATCAATTATTTTTGACATTGGCATCATCCATCCAACTCAATAAAGCGACTAAAACTAAAATGGAAAACCAACGAATCTTAAATAAAATTTTTAAAAATCTCTCTTGCCGTAATAGTTTTAAACTTTAGAATGTTAAACTATTACGTAAGTGTAAGTTAAAATGTATGGTTTTTCAAACATTGAAATAATGTAGTCGGGTATTCGGAAACGGTTAAATCCACTCGGTTAACTCCATACGGTTTACGGGGTAGTTTACTTCCACTCGGATAGATTCTGCGCTCGTACGCGTTAAATTTCGCAAATTGCTACGGGTTATTTTGATCAATAATATGGGTACATTGTGTTGTTTTCGTAGCAAATTAAAGCCCATTATTGGGTATTTGACAACTAGTGAAATAAATTATTTTTTCGAGTATATTAAATAGAGGATATGCCAAAAGACGTTATATCAACGTTTCCTGGTAATTGCTCGATGGTCTAGGCAATGGGGCGGTCCATTGTTATGAGACCCCCGCATTAAATCCTCAGTCGATGAAACTTGACTGGGTTTGGATTATCCAAAACTTACACAAAAATATCCAACAAAAAAAACATCCGGAAGTTAGGTATATTTATACCAAAAAAATTATATTTATGACTGAATATTTTCTCGATTTCTTTTTAAAATGACAGTAGGTAGTATATTTACACTCAAAACCAAAAAATCAAATGAAATAATTATGCAGAACATCGATATTTAAACCGATTTTATTATCAAATCTAAACTGCGTTTACGCGATAATGTACCTTCCCGCTTTCACGCTTGGGTACTTAAAGCATAAAAAAACTTACTTCCTTTCTGATTTTTATTGGATATCTATAATATACGTTTAACTCTACTTATTTATATACTATTAAGTACTTTATTATCATACTATTAAGTTTCATCGCCTGAGGAATTATTGTTGTGGTCAACTAGGTTTATTGCCCAGACTACGATACATATTTTCAATACATACCTACCATATACCTGCACTGTAAAACCGCTTGCTTTATATTTTTCAAAGAGAAAAGGGATGATTGCAGTTTTGTTCTAAATCTCCTAACCTCAATAGATCTAACCCTTCATATCCTCTATGAGCCTATGGGTCTTTATACCCCAATCTGATTGATTCGATGTTTATTCGTTTTGACATTTTATAGGGTTTGCAGTATTGTAGCTATTGTACTTTGTGTGAATTGGTTTTACCAATTGTTTTCGAATTGGTGGGCTGCAAAATATTGTATGAATTTGTTGTATATCCGGGATAAAAGAAATCCTCTCAGAGGATCCTTAAAGGGCAAAACACACAGGGAACAGGGGCGGGTACGTCGCGGGCCGGGTTGAATTCCTTGTATTTACACAGCGTCACCCGCCACTCGTCCGACCCGCGCCCGCGTTCTGTGTGATGACTGTAGGGCGACCGCGTATCTCTGACAGCGATAGTGTAACGATCGCAATCACCTCTGATTGGATAACACTCTTCCACTATTGGACAAAATCCGTTGACGCAGCAAGAATACGATAAATTCAGCCAATCACAACAATTGATGCTGTAACAATGATTGATGCAGAAGATACGCGGTCGCCCTGCTGATATCGTCCTCAAACAAGGAATTCAACTCGCCGCGCTCCTGTCCCGGCCCGCGTCCGACCCGGGCCCGTTCGGGTTCCCTGTGTGTCTTGTGCTTTATGGATTATAAGGACTTTATGTCACAAATGTCATCAAAATCACTTTAAATCGGTTCGGTTCAAACGGTTTAAAAGGTGGGCCGCGATAACGTAGCGCTTTTGCACTCATATCGTAGTACGGATATTATTTTTTTGTTCCACTACAATTTAGCCCTTGACTGCAATCTCACCTGGTGGAAAGTGATGATGCAGTCTAAGATTGTAGCAGCCTTGTTAGGGATATCTATTGTTAGCATTACTATTGTTTGTAATTATATCTCATGAAATAGGAAGTATAATATCAGTCAATTTGACTCGTTTCATGTCATTCGATTTATAGGCCTATTACACTGCACTTTCCACAGCACCCTGTGGGCGTGGGCGTGGCCGTAATTTAGAGCGTCGCTTATTACATTGCAATAAGGATCAAATTACTCTCTAAATCTTATTACACTACACTGATTCAAGTGTAAGGGTCCCTGTGAAAAGTGAAGTATAATAGGCCTATTCATCTGCGGATACCGACGCCATATTGAAAATAGTTAGTATAAATGCGAGTGTTTTGACGATGGTAATTCAGTCTCATGCAGGCAGACTCAGCGATTATTGAATACTCTAGTAGTAGTGTCTAGATCGCAATTTGGTTTAGAGCCTAACGATAGCAATCGTGACCGGATCAAATGAATATTGTTTTAATGTATAGCCAACTATTATCTAATAAAATTAAATGTCTCGTGAAACCTCTACACGTTTAACCATTTATTCGTGCAAGTTTCATATGAGAGGACAAATATATTAAAGTGTTTATTAATACCTACTTCTGGATTGTCCCTTACACTATACTAATATTATAAATGCGAAAGTTTGGATGGATGGATGGATGTTACGCACCTGGATGAAACTTGGTACAGAGATTATTATCCCGCGGTAACCGGAAAACCTCACTCTGGATGAACCACACACCGGATGAAGTCGCGGGCATCTGCTAGAGGCAGTCATATTAAACCCATGTACTCGTATCTAAGTAAATAATATTAAACCCATGTAGTCGTATCTAAGTAAATCATATTAAACCCATGTTCTCGTATCTAAGTAAATCGTATTAAACCCATGTACTCGTATCTAAGTAATTTGGCTTCTACACGGCATCGTACCGGAACGCTCTATCGCTTGGCTCTAACCAAACGAAAATTACTTAAAATTGTCTATTTAGGATTACTCAAAATTGTCAATTTGGCTGTCTCTAAAGCTGGCTAACTTCCCATAGATAGATTCACTTATCCAAATCCGTTCGTAATTGAAGTGGGGAAAGGGTAATCCTACACCGGCCATTCAAATTCAAATGGTGCCTTTTATAATCGTTTGAACGTTTCCGATTGCGCTTAACCCTTTCTGTTGTGATGTACAGCTAGCAGAAAATAATTTTGATGTTGAACATTTTAAATTAGGTAATATCGAAATATAATGATTTTATTTCACGTGTCGTAACTTATATGACTAGCGAATGCCCGCGACTTCGTCCGCGTGGTTGGAGGTTTTTCACGGGAACTCTTTAATTTTCCGGGATAAAAATGTCGTTATTCCAGACTATAATCTATCTCCGTGCCAAATTTCATCCAGATCCGTTGAGCCGTTGGGGCGTGATTGAGTAACAAACATCCATCTACACATCCATATATCCATACATCCATCCAAACTTTCGCGTTTATAATATTAGTATTGATAAGTCAAGACTATACCACTCTGGAAAGTTGATTCTACTAGAACCGGCAAGACACTCGGTAGTTGCTCTTTTTAAAAAGAAAAAAGAATGTGAAGATTGTACTGAGAAGAACTGACAAGAAATTCAACAGTTGCTCTTTTTAAAAAGACACGATCTTTACTTAAATAATATAAATATAATAAACGTGAAACTTTGTATATATGGATTTATGGGTGTATGGATGTGTGTTACTCTTTCACGCCAGAACGGCTGAACGGATCTGGATAAAATTTGGCACAGAGATAGATTATATAATCTGGAATAACAAGTAGGCTACTT
The DNA here is from genome assembly GCA_964035005.1 of Erebia palarica. Classification (NCBI taxonomy): domain Eukaryota; kingdom Metazoa; phylum Arthropoda; class Insecta; order Lepidoptera; family Nymphalidae; genus Erebia; species Erebia palarica. The sequence goes on from OZ035983.1 coordinate 37,646,815, forward strand.
TTTATCCCAAAAAATAAAAGTGTTCCCGCGGTAACCAAAAAACCTCCATTCACGCGGACGAAGTCGCGGGCATCAGCTAGTATTCGATATGTGTTTACAAGTTGACCTGCTTGACGTCATTTCGAAATTGAATTGAGTGAAAAATGATTATGAATAAACCACGCAGAGGATATTATATTTTTCTTCAAAATAATTTTATTTTGCTCGTTTATTATTATCTTTTATCCACTACAAGTTAGCCTGCGATCTCACCTGGTATGGTAAGTGATGATGCAATCTAAGATGGTAGCGGGCTAACCTGTTAGGGGCATGGCAGTTATATTAAACCGATACCCCTGTTCGGTTTATACATGGTATCGTACCGGAAGGCTAAGTCGCTTGGCGGCACGTCTTAACCGGTAGGGTGGTAACAAGTCACGGCCGAACCCCGCACCAGGCAAATTATAATAGGCATTGTTTGTTTTTTATTAGCTTTTTACATGTCAACGGTACAAAGGCGCATGCCTATTAAACTATTGTACTTATTTGGTTTCAAACAATGCGCGTACAACTCAATTCAAGTGTTGTTACGCTCAAACATACAGATGCCATACTGCCAATGCTGAAACATAAAACAATACCTAAGCAATATTACTCAAAATTACAGTTTTTTTTTTGTTTTGGAACGTGTTTTCTGCTACCATTTATAATGTAGCAACTTTGTGATCTTATATTATATATTTTTTTTATGTATATACTATACTACAATAAATATTATATATAGTACATACATGAAAAAAAAAAATATACTTATATTTATTTTTTTATAAAAAAAAACGTTCAGTCGCTGTGGCAAACATATAATACACTATTGCACCGAGCTGATTCCATAAGTGTTAAGTTTTTAAACACGACATTTAAAAAACCTATTCAAGGAGTCACAGATAACATATGGATCGCTTATACCGTTTAGGGTGCCCTTTCACTAACATCCTAACGAGCGAATTTCAACCACGGTGGCTTATCTCCAGAGAGATAAGCCATCGCGGGAGATATTCAAATTAAAATTTTTGTTTATTCAAATAAACTTTTACAAGTACTTTTGTATTGTAGTGCACAAGCGCATACAGGAGCACTCTCTTTGTCCCTCCTTTAGTCTCGTAGCCCGATGGGACGGAAAATCCGACACAACCGCAGAGAGATCACGCGCAGGACCAACGGCTTAACGTGCTCTCCGAGGCACGGGGGTGAAACACTGCCAACTTCCTAACTCCGGGCTAGTACTGAGAATTTCTTGTCAGAAAAACTCAATACTTGTAACGGCCCGATCCGGGAGACGAACCCGGGACTTCGTCGGCCGCAGTCGAACATGCCAACCACTAGACCAACGAGTCAGTTAGACTTTTCACTAATGAAGTGTGCCAAACCCAACAATAGGAGTGTTTGATTTGCATAACTTAGACTGCTAGATGCTAGATGAAGCACTCCTATTGGCGGGGTTGACACACATCCTTAGCTTACCCGTTGTCCTAGGTGAACGACAAAAGTGACGCCATAGACTTGAAAGACTTATCTACGCGACAACGCATAGACCAACAATCTTATCTGTCCTGTGTGCTTAGCATGCGCACAACGAGATTATCTCGCGACGAGAGAGAGAGATGTTGTCGTTGCCGGCAAATTTTTCGTTTACCCTAACATGCACAAAATGTTGATAAGAAAAAAATAGTCGGCATGTAAAGATTCGTAGAGAAAAATGCCACGGATAAGAAATATTACATTTATCTCTATTTTTGACGTAACGAGATAAGTAACCATGTTAGCTTCGGTAAACAAATAGAGATAACGGGTAGACATGTCACCGTAAGATTGTAAAAACCGTTAGATTATAATCTAACTCGCGAAATTCTAAACTGTCGAAAGATTAGAATTTAACGCATTATTTTCCAGTAGATTGTAATCTGATAAGTTTTTAAACCCGATAAAACCTAAGTGCCTAAGTTTATGCCGAACCCTAACCTAACCTACAAGAAAGAGACAAGAAAACGTAAATAAAATGAATATTTCAAAAATTGACACTCAGAACATTGAACAGTTTACAATCTTTCGACAGTTTAGAATTTCGCGAGTTAGATTATAATCTAACGGTTTTTACAATCTTACGATGACAGACATAATTTTACTCTATGTGCGCATGCTAGCCATACAGGTGGTCAAGATTGGTGATAAAAAACTATTTTTTAGCCTGTTGAATTGTTTTTTTTTCATAGATACCTACTAGCGACGCTCTCACCGGGTCAGATAATTTTATCGGACTATGTGAAGGCCTCGTTGGTCTAGCGGTTAGCGTAGTCGACTGCGGATCACGAGGTCCTGGTTTCGATCCCCGGCCGGGCATATAAATTGTTAGGTATTGGATTTTTCAATTGAGAAATTCTTAGTGCCAGCCCGGTGTTGGAAGTTGGCGGTGTTTCAACCCCGTGCCTCGGAGAGCACGTTAAGCCGTCGGTCCCGGTTATTATCACTAACATGATAATAGTCGTTATAAAGGCTGCCTACCCGTATTGGAGCAGCGTGGTGGGTCTAAGCTCTAATTCCCTCTCTCCTATGAGAGTGAAGGCCTGTGCCCAGTCGTGGGACGTTAATAGGCTGTAGTGGTGGTGGTGGGGTGAAGGCCATGCGAAGGGTCAGCTACTGTTTGGTACTATCGCGTCAGGTTGTACTTCTATCGCGTAGCGTCGCTTCTGTCGCTCACCCAGGACAACAGGGCAACTCTTCCACCCGTTACTCCAGGTCATTTAACTGCCACATACCCGCAAATTGTGGAACCAGCTTCCATCTTCTGTGTTCCCTCATGATTATAATATGGGGCTCTTCAAAGGGCAGACAAACAAATCTCAAAAGCCAGCAACGCATTGGCGGTTCCTCTGGTGCTGCAAATGTTCATGGGCGGTGGTAATCACTTACCATCAGGTGACCCGCCTGCTCGTTTGCTAGCTATACATATTAAAAAAAACAGGCTAGCAACGCAGCGCATTTCTAGTGAAAAGGCACCTTTAAAGTGTTGTCTATGCGCTATCTGTCGACACTTGGGTATATTATCGCGCTGTCGCGACACCTCTGTATCGCATTCATTAGAAAAAGATTACAAAAAACGTTATGGGTGAAAGAAGCGGGTTCTCTTTGTAAAAAAAGAAAAACGTAACATAGAAATAAGTCAAGTACTTTCGACTGATAGAATCACAATTTTTGTAACGTCCGTCAAGTTTCGCCTGATAGTTGTAACATATACTCCGTCAAACTTATCTGACCCGGTGGCCAAAATTGGAACTAATTTTTGTCTGTTTTTTTTTGTAATTTTTGTTTGATTGTTTAAATGTATAGCAGTAGCTCATTCTAGTAGGCTAAAGCCTGCGAGAGAATGAGCTAGAATACAAGTACATGTAGTAGGTTTTGTCGCAGTGTTGAGCGCTGTTGTCTTAACGTAGGAGGTCCTGGGTTCGATTCCCGACAGGGTCCATTTGGGAATTTACAATTTCTGAATTTTCTCTGGTCTTGGTCTGGTGGGAGGCTTCGACCGTGGCTAGTTACCGGCAAAGACGTACCGCCAAGCGATTTAGTGTTCCGGTACGATGCCGTGTAGAAACCGACTAGGGGTATGACTTTAATATAACTGCCATACCCCTAACAGGTTACCATCTTAGACTGCATCATCACTTTCCATCAGATGAGATTGCGCTCAAGGGCTAACTTGTTGTGGCGTAAAAAAGGGCTTTTTTTCTGAAGTTTCACTTCTGCCGTGTGTGGATTGCACACACACACACTTTTATTTTATTTTACATACATACTTGCGACGCTGTCACCGGATCAGATAAGGAAGGACTATACCTATTTTGATATAATATTAGTAGGTGTCACGTCAGTGTAAATATTAACTGTCAATTCTTGTTTAAATTATTAATTCAGTTGGATCAACCTTTACCCTCATTGACTTAAATGTTAATATTGTTTGGTTTGACTTCGGCGTGTGGTAGTGATAACCTAATAAGGCTTTTTAATATCGTATGTCTCATAAATCACAATTTAATAGCGTAGGAGTGTAGCACAGTTAGACATACTTTACTGAGTTTCTTGCCGGTTCTTCTCAGTAGAATAGTTTTCTGAACCGGTGGTAGAGTCTTGACGTATCATAAGTGACACAAGTTTTCCTACTTGAAATAAATATAGCATTTTACGTCCGCGTCTGAAGCGATGGTTGTAACCCCCTGGGTTACAACTATGGGGGCTATTACAATCGCTTTGAGCAGTATTATTTCAAACTGACAGCTTTATGTCACGTACCTTGACGTCCCTCAAATAAGGATTATAATTCTAAAACACGAAGGACAACAATATTAAAATAATACGGCTCTAAGCGATGCATCGCTTAGCATGGTATTATTACATCATCGGTGCGAGGTGACAGGGTGAGGGACGAGGCGGAAGAGCGAAGGTATCTCAAGCGTATCTCCAAGCTTGCAGAATGTTCAGTCAAAATACAGTATTTTAGCATAAATTTAGTATACGTCACGTATTAACGAAGCTGTATACCAGCCCGCCGATTGTGTTAGGAAATCTGTATCGTAATCGTTTGTCAAACGTATATTTCGACCTGTTTAAGGAGTTCATAGATGTCTGCACGTCAATAAGCATTTATGAACTTCTCAAACAGTTCGAGTAATACGTTTTAAGCTGTCAAATGATTACGATTTGCTTAGACAATTGGGCCTTCGTCGCCGTTGTCTCAACCATAGACGGAGATAATCTATGCCGGCCATTGCTGGACGAACGTCTCCGGCATAGATCGCCACAGTACACGGTTTTGTGCCGCTTGTTTCAATCGGCTCCCAGCTACAAACTTGAGATCGTCCATCCATCTAGTGGGCAGCCTATGTGTTATTCTAGACTATAATCTATCTAAGTGCCAAATTTCATCTAGATCCATGCAGCCGTTCTGGCGTGATTGAGTTACAAACATCCATCCATCCAAACTTTCGCATTTATTATATAATTATATAAATATAGATTGTGTATAAGTCTTGTGGTCTGCATATTTTATTTCTTTGTTTCTTTAGAGGTCTGCATTTTGTATGGGTGTCGATCCACTGTAAGGATAAGTATATTATGTGGAATGTCGAGGTATTCTTTACATTGCCTGAATTCGTTTCCTTGTACTAAGCCGGAGCATCCTCAGCAGATGTTGCCTTAACAATACATAATCTCCTTCCAAAGGGAGGACGTCTTTAGGAAGGTTTTCCAAAATCTTCCAAATCAACGATGTCGTTTTAAGTTCGATAACCACTCATAAAAATGCGTCGAAAGTTGATGATGTTACAACTTAAAAGTAGTTATGTATTGTATTTCATACAACTCCCACGCTAAAAGCGCTTTTCGACGCATGATAAAGAGTTGCTAAATTGATTGCCACCATACTTTTTTTTAAAATTTTATTTTATCCACTACAAGTTAGCCCTTGACTGCGATCTTACCTGATGGTAAGTTATGAATCAGTCTAAAGTGGTTTAAAAAAAAACTATAGAGAAATTTGCCCCAACCGAAGCCGGGGTCAGCTAAAAATCATTAAAAAAATTCGGTCCACTATCCATGTGTAGTGCCAGCATAATGCCCTCTCTACACTCAGCACTCATATTATCTTAACGACTCCCCGCACGGCATGGGGGCGCCCGCACACTAAAAGATAACACTCGGTTACGACCAACGCCTGTCGTATAGTTTTTATTTTTCTACCCACAATGTGACCTAGATCTGCATTCTAAAATGTGCAATTTAATAAACAAAATCTTCTCATTTTAATTTTATTACGTCCCAGTTTTTCAGTTTCATCATCAATAACTATAAAAGGTTTTGTCCTGAGTGACTGACAGACAACCTACAGCACAAACGACTGGACGTAGAAATTTTAAGAGAATATTCCTTTAGCACCAGAGGTTTAATAAGAGGTGAAAATAGAGGTGTAATTTTCAAATTCCACCACCATTAAGGAGGTTAAATAAGAGGTGCAAGTTATATATCCATGATACTTGGCATTTGTGCTTTCGGTAAAAAATTTATAATTTTATGTTTTTCATATTATTTTCAAATTTCTTTTTTTAAGAACCTAATTCCACACGGTCGATATCGCTACGCTACGTAGCAAACGCTAGTAATATTATAAATGCAAAAGTACGTTCGTCTTCCTACCTTCCTGTCCACATGTTTGCCTGTCTGTCAAGTTTTTTACGGCCTAGAAATTTGGTTTTAGAGATAGATTGCATATCGGATTGCACACAGGCTTTTTATCTATTACTTTATTATCTGCTAATTTATTGTTTTTTAAATTCCCATACGAACTCTATGATTGTCCGGTTATGTCCTACGTTCCCAGCATACCTAGAGGCTACAACCTACATCTGTACCAAATTTCATCAAAATCGGTTGAAAAGATGGGCTGTATAAAGTGTAGAAGGCAGACAGACACTTTTGCACTTCTAATACATATTGGTATTGATAATAGAGTCCCAAAGCCACCTATATTACTAGTGCACTCTTATTTGGGAGGATCTTGGAGCCCAGCGCATTATTATTCAAAAAATAATCCATACCATATGTAATTAATGGACAGGGTCACTACCACGTCAACATTACTAAAGCTAAAGTAGGGGCTTCAGCGCACTCATTTTCATTACTGTCCTAACAGACAGACACACTTTCGCATTTATAATATTAGTGAGTATAGATTAAAAAGAATAGACGCTGTCTGCCGTTTAAAGTGGCATTTAAGTTAACTCCGTCAGGTGCCGTCAAAGGCAAAGTTATCAATTACTTATCGAGGCGATAGTAACTAAGTTAGACCTCAATCGCCTCCTTCAATGCCTCGGTGATAGTTGAGTTAGACAGGTTGGAGCAAGTTGGAACAAGTTGGACCGCGTCGGCACTTGTCTAGTCAAGTTTTCGGGAGATTTAGCATAGTGACTTTGAGATTGTCTGGAGCGTTGTAAGAGTGTTTGTCTTTAGATAAAATTTTGATCTTTGGGTTTAAATCGTTCTTTGAATTCATACTTATATACCACAGCTAATATGTTTAATGTTTTGTTTGTTTTGTTTTGCTAGCTGATGCCCGCGACGTCGTCGTAAGTTTTTATTGATTCCGCGGGAAATTCTTTATTTTCCGGGATAAATAGTAGCCTCTGTCACTCTCCAGGGCTCAACTATCCCATGCCAAAAATCACGTTGATCCGTTGCGGCGTGATTGAAGAACAAACCAACAAACAAACACACTCTCGCATTTATATTATTAGTATGATAAATGCACAATTTTTTAACATCTGTCTGATATTAGGTTAGGATGCTCAAAAAATATTTTTTTTATTGCAGGCTTTAGCTTGGCTACAGTTATGAATGATGGGAGTGGCAGGTAAGACTGGAAAGGATATTTAAATTAAAAAAAATCGATGGGGTGACCATGGCCCCGCATTAAAGAATAAAGTTGAAAAAAATATTTCGAAAATAAGATCAACTATATAATCATCATCTGGAAAATTATGAGTAGATTCCAAAAATATATAACACTATTGTTCAATATCTAGTGATTCACAAAAAAATATCATTTAAAAAAAAATCGAATAAGATTCTATTTAGCTGGATTAATTTAGATTTTTAACTTTTTAGTTAGGTTTTTGGCAGGGCAGTCCTGTTTTTTATTTTTTTTAATTATGACTTGTTTTGGAGGTGACATGAGTTAGAGAATAGGATGATAGACTGCTCATTCTACTCAGTGAAGGAATTTCTGGAGCTCAAAATTCATAAGGCGTAACCATTTATGGACTTTGACATTTATTTATTTATTTAAGCTATTAATTAATATTGAACGTTGCGGTGAATTTTATTAATTATTAGGATTTAATAATTTAAATATTGTAATTATTAATTAAGTATTTACTAATTCTTAAATTTGCACGTCAGCATTGATGAAACATGTGTGGACTACTTTTGAACTGTCATCATATTATTGTACAATGTTTCAAGCAAATAAACGATTGATTGATTGATTTTAATATTAAAATCTGTTAAACTCTCCTGAAATTAAAATATATTTCCATTCAGATTTTAATATCCGTTTCCATAGACTAAAGGAAAAATATTCAGAAAAGTTAATACTAGCTAGGGAAGTAACGATTACTTTACCAATATTTTAATTCTATGTAGGTACAGTTAGAGCTAGGTTAATAGATTTCTAACTTGACTGACTTTAATCTGTGCAGTGACTTATTGATGTTTTTTGTGTTACGACAGCTAGGGTATCTGTTCTGCTGCTCTTAAGGTTTTTTACTATAATTTCTTACATTGTAGGAAAATACAGGACACATACAGAAAATGCAAAGACACATCTTTACTATCGGTAGATAAGACGACTACCAAATGAGCTGTACGTTGAAGTGTAAGTCAATCAAGTTTTTTTATTCATAGTTCATTATAATATGTACCAAAGTCAGTTTAGTTAAAGCTGGGAGTCAATTTCAAGACTAATCAAAAAAAATAGTGCATTTTTTTAATTTCTTGCTATCTTCAGCTGTCACTAGACACACTCTGGTTTATCTTTCTGCCAGGTTTTAGTTGTGGAGCTTTATCTTTTTTGATTTTATTTTATCAGAAACATTCCGTCTATATTATTTCCTTTACTCAGTGCCTTTTGCAATAATTTCCGCGTGGAAAAGCACTGCCAGCAATAAATTCTGAATTCATACGAAAGTTTAAATAATGTCGATTGTCGTCGGACATTTTAATTTGTTTGCCAGTATGTAGGTAATTGCTTTATATTTATTGATTACGTACCTATTTTGCTCTGTTCAAATGAGTATTAATGCATTTCGTAACTAGATTTCCCGAAAAAAAATCTACCACCGAGATCGGTTCTCGTTGATTTTTTTTTGTTTTTCTTTGTAAATAATTTTGAAAAAATTACTCATCTCTTTACGATCTAAAAATTATAGATTTTTGAATATACAATATCGAATATAAAAGCAATTTTATTTGAATAAAAAAATATAAGTTCGAGTTTGATTTTGAATGCTAGATTTACTCACAGGTACTCATTCAAACTCATATTATTTTTATTCAAATAAACTTATTAAAAGAGCTTTTGAATCACCGAGTAAATCTTCCACTGGTTCGGAAAGCCATACATGCTCATAATTTTTTTTTCTGCTGTCTAAATATCTACCTACGTTTCCACTGCCCATCTAGTCATCCGATTTTGATGTTTGGTATAGGTATTGATGTAGAATTTTAGTACCTATTTATTAATTTTCCGGGATAAAATGTATTTATCCCGGAAAATTAAGGAGTTCCCGCGGGAACCAAAAAGCCTCGATCCACGCAGACGAAGTCGCGGGCATTAGCTAGTAGGAAATAAATGAGAGTGCATATCAAAATGACTCCCACAGAGCCACAAATTATGATAGCGCCATTCGATTTTAATGTTCACGACTCATTTTATTCTGTTAAAGTCGTAAATCCAGCGTCCAGCATCCACCGCCCGCGCCGACTGGGAAAACAAAATAAAAAGATCCTTATGAGTGAAGCGACGAGACCGATACGATATTTTTTGGTATTTTGAAATTTAAAGCTTGCTAATTTTCTCACCGATTATAGCATTTTTATTATTAAACCAATAATTAACTTTAGCCAAATATTCATTTTAAACAAATAACTCTACGATTTTAATCTTCGCGACATGCCGAATGAGAAAATAGGTACTATAAACTATCCTCTCTTTGTACTCTCTCTCTCTCTAGAGTATTGATCTTTATTTGTTACTAAATGATGCCCACGACTTCATACGCGTGGATTGATGTTTTTTCGATTCCCACGGGATTCAATTTTCCGGGATAAAAAGTAGCCTATGCCCTTCCTCGGGATGTCATCTATTCCTGTACCAAATTTTATTCAGCATTTTGCAGTCTATAGTATCTTGTTGATTTCTCAAAATAAACCGCTGTCGTAATCAGTGGTATTTTTGAAATAATATGGTGATATTAGCTTATGCCCGTGTCTTTATCTTTGGCGAATAGTCCGTTTTCCTTGCATTACTTGTTGCTTGCTTGCTTGCCCTACCGATCACGTTACCAGTAGAGTCCGCAAGAATGGATATCAGATATCCTGTATCCGATATCGGTTCAGATAATCTGAAAATGCTCTTAGGCTAACTTGCCATCGAGTATACAAAAGTATCGCGACATGTAAAGGGATTTTTACACCAAACCATTTATTTACTGAGTTTTACGATCGCCCAGTAGGTAGATGCAACGAAAACATCGCATGCTCTAACAACATTACGGTATGAACGCTACGGATTCTGTAATACTGTGGGCCTACTATCAACGCTTAAAGCAGTATTATATGACGTTCCCTGACGTGCCTAAAATAAGTATTATAATTCTGAAACAAGAGCGTTAACGATATTAAAATAATACCGCTTTGAGCGATGGTAGTAAGCCCCCTGTGGTCGTTTAGTGAAAACGTACGTGGGATGTTTCGTCTTTATGATCTTTTTATATTTGACCATTTTTGTAACGCAGTAATTAAGTATATGGTCTTATACCCACGATTTTCACTTTCTCCTTTCTTATTAAAAATCAGAGGTTGCGTACTATCATCGCTAAGAGCAGTATTATTTTAATATTGTTCATAAATAAATAAATAAAAAACGGTTGATTATAGTTAAACAAATATCTCAAAAGCCAGCAACGCATTGGCGGTTCCTCTGGTGCTCCAAATGGGCAGCGGTAAACACTTACCAACAGGTGACCCGCCTGCTCGTTTGCTAGCTATATACATATATTTAAACAAATCGTATCGGAACACTAAAACACTTGGCGGAAAATCTTTTCTTTATAAGGGTGGGAAATACTACCCAGCCAGGCTGAAGCCTCCCACCCCAATTCCCAAATTGACTGTGGAATTCTCAGTTTTATAAGAAATAAGAAGCAGAAATCCTTTGTGGGGTGGGGCTATTTTGCCATTGCATAATAAATACTGTGTAAAACAGCATTTGTTAAGGCTGCCGAGGCTGTACTAATATGATTTATGAATATCTTAACTACTAAGTTTAATGAAAGAAATTGGCTTCGGATTCGGTAACCCACGAGTAAGTGTAATTCTCGTTGTATTACGTATGTATTGTGTATAAGCTATATTTGTTGTAAATTTTTTTTCTATTTAAAAAGTGCAGCTGCTGAGTTTCTCAGTAGCAACTCTTTCCGAACTGTTGGTAGAGTCATAACATTTAATTAGTGGCACTTGTTGTCCTACGTGAAATAAATCATTTCATTTCATTTCTTATAAGACCATAGGCGCAATTTTCTAAGCAAATCGTAATGATTTGATAGCTTGAAACGTATTACTCGAACTGTTTAAGGAGTTCATACATGCTTTGTGACGTGCAGGCATCTATGAACTCCATTAAACAACAACGTTTGACAAACGATTACGATTACGATTTCCTTACACAATCGGGGGGGCAGATCTATTAAGTAAGAAACTGAGCTCACCACTGTGCTGGGAAGATGGTCGTATCTAAAAACTGTCGCAAAACTATTAAGTATGTAAAACAGAATAGTTGTAAACATACAGTGCAGCGCCGCGTGTGGCCGGTTTGCTACAGACTTAATCCAGATAAGCTGACGTGCACACGGAATAGATAATTTACTAGACAACGAGATGCTAGGGCTGCCAGCATATATACTAAAGACTTAAAAAAATTAAATAAAAAAGAGTGTGTGGTGCAATTCACACACGGCAGAATCGAAACTTCAGAAAAGTAGCCTACAAATAAATCCTATTATGAATATGTTTGTCTCTTTTTGGTGTCGCTTTTTCGTTTCATCGAATTTTCAAATTCCAACGATTCTAAAGAAGTTTCACTTCAAAAATTGGCTGCGCAAACTCAAAATTAAATTTTTTTTTAAATTCAAATAAACTTTTACAAGTGCTTTTGAATCGTCGAGTGAATCTACCAAAGGTTCGGAATGACATTTCTTTCTGAGAAAAACCACCAAAAAACTCGGTGGTTGTTCTTTTGAATAAATTAATTTACAATTATTACATCTGCATGATACATTTAAGTGACAGCAGTCCTAAGCATTGCAGGAGTGAGTCAAATCTATATATGCATACTTAGATATATATCCAGTATGCGGTGTTTGTAAACGGGAAAATAGTGATCGGTAGTATAAAAAAATTATTAAAAATGTGCCTCCATTTTATTTCAAAACTAGAAAACAATTCAATACTTGAATTTATGTGTTTAAAAATTTCATTACGTCTGCTTGCGACATCTCTATTTTGTGGCTTGCGATAATGATAGCGCCAGCGCGACCGGAGGTGTTATATTGCAGAAATGATTAGTATCCCTCCTTGCTGTTTAGGTTTTAATACATTTTGGAAGGTTGGATATGTTACATCGTTTGAAGATCGTTTGAAGATATCCTTGCATATATTTTCTCCTGTCCTTAATTGACGTGGATAAAGTTTTGCGGGCATCATGTAGTAAAAATAATAAGCTTATGCTAAAGATCACTTTGAAGGTGCCAGCCCTAAGTCTGCTGCATGCCAGGTACACGTAATCGCGCACGTGAAAGTTTGTGCAGACTAGACCCGATGCATGTAGGTAATATACTGCAGGTAATGCTAGGGTAATGCTGGGTACAATTTATGCATGTAGGTATTTTTATATACTAAAGAGGACTCATTTAATAAAATATGATCATATTAACAAAATATGATCTGAATATCTAGGGGGAGTCCGTCCCTACAAACGAATAAATTAACAGTTGTGATAGTAAACTGTCCCCTTAAGGTACTTGCAGCTCAATTTTTTAATTGTAATGATACAATGCGAGATAGCCGCTACGATATACTTATCGGGAGCCATACTGCCAACGCTTTTAAAGCCATATTTAGTTTCATTATTGTTGACTTTCGTCATTCGTGTTTTAGAATTCTAGTCCTCAATTTAGGAACGTCAAGGTACGTTTGCTCAAACAGTCATTTTAATTTTTTTTACTTGACTGCTTTAACGGTATTGCTGAATGGGTTTAATTTGGTTAGGATTTTTCTGAAAAAATTAAGAAAAAGCCCTCTTCCCTTGTAGCAATTTTTTATTCTGTCATAAAATCAACAAAAAACAAAATAGTAGCAAAAATAGACAAAAAAATATAAAAAATATAAATATAGAACATGAACAATCAAAAAGGTGCCATTTCGCCACATGCTCCTCTTTTTTTTTATAAAAGAACTACCTTTTTTAGCGGTCGCCGCAATGTCCCTGCTGGGGTCCGTATATCTACTACCCGTACTACCCCATCACGCCCCGGGTGCAGAGCCGCGATCACGCCGCGTGGCCAGGTCCCCCTCGGCAAATCTCCGTCACCGATGAGGACCGGGTCGCCAACTTTAACGGCGACATCTACTCCCGGTACGCGGCGGGGCGCCAAAGCGGGCAGATATTCGGTCACCCAACGACGCCAAAAGTGATCGCTCAGCCGAAGTGCCTTCCTCCAACCGCTCCGGCCAACCAATGCTGCATCCGTCAAATCATCAGCCGGAAAGGGGCGACCCGAAGAATCCCCTAGTAAAAAATGGTTTGGGGTGAGCGCCTCCGGGTAGTTTGCATCCGGGGAGACGTGCGTCAGTGGACGCGTATTTACCACAGCCTCGGCTTCGGACAGTAAAGTCACTAGAACCTCCTCTTTCGGCGCCCGCTCTCTTAGGGTTACTCTTAGGGCGGTTTTAACTGAACGAACCAGCCGCTCCCAGGCTCCACCCATGAAGGGGGCTGAAGGGGGAATAAAACGCCATTTAATTTTTTCATGCGCTGCAAACTCCGGTACCGCGGCAACGTATAAGCCTCTCAGTTCTCAATTTGCCCCCACAAACGACGTCCCGTTGTCCGAAAATATTTCTGTCGGTGTACCACGTCGGGCGATGAATCGTCGTAGACACATAATAGCAGAATCGGCAGACAAGCTGGCTACAATCTCGAGGTGGATAGCCCTGGTCACCAGGCACGTAAATAGGGCGACCCATCGCTTCTCGCGCCGACGCCCGACGGAAACAGTTACAGGCCCGAAGTAGTCCATGCCGGTATATGTGAAGGCTCGTCGATGGTGAGCGAGCCTCGCTTCTGGTAGGTCTCCCATGGGTGGTTGTAGGGTTGGACTTTTCAACAATTTGCATAGTTGGCACCTATGTACCACTGCCCTCACTGCGTTTCTCAGTCCGAGAACCCAGTACTTTTGCCGCAGCTCGTTTATGACGGTTTCCGTATTAGCGTGCGCAAACTTCTGATGGTAGTGAGCAATCAATAGACGTACCGCTGCCTCTTTCCCATCTAAAATCATTGGTTGGGTGTTAGAAATGGCTGATGTTCTCCCCGCGAGTCGTATCACTCCGCCCTGGAGAACTGGCGACAATCTTGCCAAACGGCCCTTCGATATGGTCTGCCCATGAGACAGACAAAGCAGTTCTTCCCCGAAGGCGCTAATCTGGCTTTTCCCCAAAATATGAAGTTCCGCACGAACGATGTCCTCTACGTCCAAAGGCACTGGAGCGGTGGGAGAAGTGGCAACTGACCGTGAACCGCGGCTAAGCGTACCTGTACAAATACCCCGAATCCAAAAATTTTGAAATTCATGACCCCGATTTCTGAAGATGGCAGCGATGAATTGATGAGTCCTAGCTGTTGCCCTTACCAGCCTAATCCACGAACTAAAATGAGTAATGTCAGCTACAACTGGTAAGGGTAACTGATGAGAATTAATGACGTTAATGCATTCTGTGACATGTGATTGATATTTAGGTGACTTTGACTGACGGAGAGAGGGCTTGAGTTCCTCCTCTCCAAAAGCTACTGGCGCTGCGACTTTGGACTCTAAAGGCCACTCCGTAGTGGGAGCCAGGAGGAAATTCGGGCCACATATCCAACGAGGTTCAATGTTGGCTTTCCCCCTCGTCGCATCGTCAGCCACGTTTAGCTCAGTTGGAACCCAATGCCATTCACCTACACTCGTGATCTCCAAAATCTCTCCTACACGGTGCGCCACAAAAGGCTTATAATTCCTCGCGTCACTACACAACCAACCTAACACGGTCATGGAATCGCACCAAAATACACGTCGACTCGGCTTAAAGCGGTGGGCTTCACAAATTATAGCAGCCAGTCGAGCGGCTATTAAGGCACCTTGGAGTTCCAAGCGCGGGATCGAAGTTGGTTTCAAGGGAGACACACGCGCCTTGCTAGCTATCAGTGCCAGCCTCACGTCACCGTTGGGCAGCACAAATCTCCAATAGGCAACGGCGGCATGTGCCAGCTCGCTGGCGTCACTAAACACGTGTAACTCCAGCTCCGATAACCCACACGAATTATAGCACCGTGGAACTCTCAAAGCTGAAATAGATTTTAGGGACTCAAACCATTCAAGCCAAGTTTCCTGGTCAACCTGTGATAGCCTCTCGTCCCAGTCAAGATTCTTGCGCCACAGATTTTGGAATAAGATCCGTCCTCTCACTACAATGGGTGCTAAAATACCTAATGGTTCGTAGATGCGCATGACGTGGGCTAACACTACACGTTTTGTTAAATGGTCAGGAGTATTCTTAAGACCGGAGTTGAAACTAATGATGTCCTGAGATGGTTTCCATATTAGACCTAGAGTACGTGTGGTGGTGACTGAAAATGGTAAACTACCCAACTCTACACAACGACTAGCCAATGCTAGTGAGACGTCAGACAACAGCTCGCTTGGCAACTGATTGAGTGCGCCGGGATCATTCGACACCCAACCCCGCATCTCGAAACCTCCGCGCTTATGAACCTTTACGATATCGTGTGCTAATCGAGCGGCTTCTTCCGTGGAGACATCTACACTTCCGATATAATCGTCCATGTAGGTATCTGAAGTGATAGCCTCCACAGCCTGCGGAAATTCGGCCTTAAATTCCGATGCGTTTCTGTTGAGGATGTAAATCGCCGTAGATGGACTAGAACATGCCCCAAAAATCATAGACGACATACGAAAAATCCTTATTTGACCCGCAGGATCATCGCGCCAGATAAAACGCTGTGCGTCGCGGTCGCATTCCTGAATTTTCACCTGTGGGAACATCTCTTTTATATCGGCGGTCAAGGCAATTTTGCCCTCTCTAAAACGCATCAAAATTCCTAATAGAGGTTGTAAAAAGTCTGGACCCGAAAGAAGCATAGAATTTAGCGACACACCCTGTACTTTAGCGGCTGCGTCATGAACGACCCGGAGTTTCCCCGGTTTGTTGGGATTTACCACTCCGAAATGCGGCAAATACCAACAAACCGATGTGGGTAATTGTCCTGTACACTCCTCCGCATATCCTTTAACCCGCATATCGTCGATATTAGCCCTATACCGTTTGGCGAAATCAAAATCCTTCGACATTTTTAGTTCCAAGCTTTTGAAACGAGACAACGCCAAAGGATAACTATCAGGGACAGGTCGGTTGTCCGCCTTCCACAGTAAGCCGACCTGGAAGTGCCCATCCGATCGGCGCTGGGCAGTTTGTTCAAGGATGCGTAAAGCCCGCTGGTCTTCCGCACTGCGCGGCTCCTTCTTAGTTATGCCAATTGCATCTAACCTATACTGATCCCTGATGAGCACTTCCAAATCATGCGCTGGACGCTCACGCAAGTGGCAAGAAGTTTCTACTAGAGCCGTCCGACTACTGGCGCATCCAAACAACACCCAACCTAGGGGTGTTCGAATGGCGACAGGCTGAGACTTTGTTCCATTTCTCACCTCAGATGCTATAATGAGGGGCCAGTTGTCAACTCCTAACAAAATGGTAGGCTTTGCCTCGGCATAACACAGTTCCTCCATCACGTCAGAAAGGTAAGGGAACGAACTTAAAGACTCACGAGTTGCCGATTGACTTTGCAGGCCTAAGTGCTTAATTGCCCTAGCTCGCTGAATTAAGAACGTCTGCGAGGCTAATCGGCCTTTTATCTGAAAGTCAACAAACTGCACGCTACTATCTCTAGATAACCCTCCCACACAATCCAAATGCAGACTGCCCATCGGACCCTCGGCTCCAATTTTAGAGGCGATGTCGGCATCCACAAAGGTAGCCGTCGAGCCGTCATCTAAGAGAGCATAAGTATCTACACTCCCAGCCGGCCCAGAAACTATGACGGGTACTACTTTCAATAGTGGACGAAGTGTGGCTTCAACCTGCGAGTTATTGACAGCTACGAGAACCTGCTCAGTTTTTTCAGCATCCGTTGTAGTCGTAGGTTCAGGTTTTACCTCTTTAACATGAGCCGATGTAACAAACTTATCATTATGTAAAACAGTGTGATGCCTACGCTTACAATCAGGTATTGTGCAACTAGCCTTATTTTTGTTACAAAACCTAAAATTGTGCGGAACTTTTTGAAGGCAACGATAACAGACTTTGTTGTCTTTGACAAAACGCCATCTATCATCAACTATCAAAGATGTAAATGTCGGACAATTTGACAACTGATGTCCCCCTTTGCAGAATAAACAAACATTTTCCTGATCGGATGTTTTTGCAGGTTTTGTTTTAGAATTAGATGTAGTCGAAGCCCCCGCCGCCGACTCAGAAACGGCATGCGCTCGTTGTTTCTGTGCAGGGTTCGCCGATGGAGATGGTGTCGCCTCAAACACAGCGCCAAACTTCATCACTAAACCGACTTCACAATCTAAAAAACGCGACAATAACTCCACCCTAGCTTGGCCTAGGTCCTCGTGATTAGCAGCAAAGTCTAACCAACGCGCGCGTAATAGTGGAGAAAGTTTGCTTAATAGGGCTCCAAACAGCTCCGGAGAACGTAAATAGTCACTGTGTTGTAACAACTTAGCAACCTCGACACAATTGCGCACACGGGTGGTAAAAACATGTAGGTCTCTTACCTCGGAGCCCAGCTTGGGCAGCGCCTTGATCGCGCTCACCTCTTGTAGAACAATTTGCTCAGGTCTGCCATAGCGACGATCCAGGGCATCAATTACGTCGTTGGCGTGAGGTGCCAACACCAACAGCATGCTGACGGCCTCGCGTGCTGCGCCTTTTAGGGCCTGATTTAGGCGTACAAGGTTTTCTGACTCTGTAAATCTACCTACAGTATCCTGAAAAGCCCGCTTGAACATAAGCCAGTCAATAGGAGAGCTACCATTAAAACTCGGAAGTTTTATAAAATTTTTATTTGTATTGGGAACGTTAGTCTTCGCAAGTGCCTTTAGGGCTCCCACTAGCTGTGTAACGCCAATTGAGTCGCCGCCGTCTTCTTGAATATCAGTGGCAGCGGTTCTGGCCGCCCCGCTCAAATTGTGCTGAGGCATAGGTCCAAGACTCTGTGCTGCGATATCATGAGAAACGACATTACGAACGTCACGCATTGGAAGCTGGGAACACAAGACAACGTTAGAATTATTAACCCCTACCTCACATCTATTGTTAGATTGAAAACCTACTACAGATTGCTCCCTATCCTGATGTGTAGGTAATTTGGCAGGGAGGGCAGTAGTATCTACCCATTTTTCGACGCTGGCACGGCTCCACCCACTGTGAGAACCGTGGTTACTACCCTCTGCCTCAATTGCTGCTAGCTCAGCCTGATATTCAGCTTCAGCAGCTTTGCGCTCTAATTCAACCTGCCTAGCCTCTACCTTTGCACGTAATTCCGCCTGCTTAGCCTCTAGTTCTGCACGCAACTCTACCTCCATCTGGACAATTTCTAACTGAGCTACGCGACGAACGTGTTGTGCTTCCGCTGCGGTTTTTCTCGCAGCGACCAATACAGAAGACCGACTAGTGCGGCTAGTGTGTGTTGTGACAGAATGAGCACTCGAGAAAGGCTTTAACTGAGATGAATGTACCTGAGTTTCCCCACTGATAGTCTGTGTAGATGTAGGTACTGCAACGCCCTCACTACTCGACTGGAGAGGTACATTAGGATCATCTTGAGACAATTTCGTCTGTGACCTCGTTACAACCATTTTTCTCTCTGAAAAGAGTACTTAAAAAAAACTGTTTTGGACTCGTTTTCACAGTACACTAGTTCAACTCTTCGAAGGACCACTTATTGCTGAATGGGTTTAATTTGGTTAGGATTTTTCTGAAAAAATTAAGAAAAAGCCCTCTTCCCTTGTAGCAATTTTTTATTCTGTCATAAAATCAACAAAAAACAAAATAGTAGCAAAAATAGACAAAAAAATATAAAAAATATAAATATAGAACATGAACAATCAAAAAGGTGCCATTTCGCCACAAACGGCTCTGGATTCTAGTCCTTCTAAACCTAACTGTCATTTTGAGAAATATTGCTTAAGTATTGCTTTAAGCGTTGGCAGTATAGCCCCTGAGCTAGGCAGCTTCTCGCAGCTTCGCTCACGTTAAATTTAAGAACTATTAGTAACGCATTTTAGTAATAGTACCACCGAAAAACCAAATTACCCGTAGGAGGATATTATAAATGCGAAAGTTTGGATGGATGGATGGGTGTTTGTTACTCAGTAACTCAATCACGCCATAACGGCTGAACGGATCTGTATGAAATTTGGCACAGAGATAGATTATAGTCTGGATTAACACATAGGCTAATCCCGGAAAATTGAAAAGTTCCCGCGGGTACCAAAAAAAACCTCAACCCAAAGTCGCGGGCATCAGCTAGTCAATTATATTTTCATTGTCTGAACACTTGATAAATTCCCGAACCCAAAACTAAGGCCCTGAACAATGCTAGCCAAAACCAATTAGAAACCAAAACAGGATTTATTATTTCAATTCAAAGGGAAACCCGGGCGCGCCACAATTACTCATAAACTTCGCCGATAACTCACTCTGAAGGTCTAGCCCCACTACAGATGTACGGCGCGGCGCGGAACGTAGAGGCAAATATTCTTAGTATGATTGAAATGATAGAAAGTTCAATTCGCTAAAATCCGCCACAGACTTGAAAATTGACTTTTCATCATACCTATTCGAAAAACGAATATTGGCTTCAGAGGATAGCGGGAGCAAAATGTAATTTTTAGGCCCATGGGACTTTTCATTTCTCTGTTCTGATTGGTCCGCGTTCGTGCTTCTGTTCGATTGGTGCTTAAACGTATAGGTAATGCCCATACATAGTACGTTGATACTCCTAGCTTTTTCTCATACGTAATGATGAAAAATAGTGTGTGTCACTCGGGGCCAAATTTTTTGTTCTCGGGCGGCGTATATTGAATTCCTCGCTACGGTCAGGATTCTACTTTAGAATCCTTCACTTCGCTCTGAATTCAAAATAGCGCCCTCAGAGAACAAAAATTTTCCTTGGCCCCATGTAAAACAAATAACTATTACAATCGTGCATTGTCGAGTCAACATCTCCTGAAGATGCTCCGGTATCGGAGTGAAACGTAAGTTGAGTATTTTCGAGGGCTTATGTGGTGTGGTGAATATCGCGGGCAGCAAGTTCAAGATACGCACTGTACCACATAGATTTGCCTTCTGTGGCGGATTATAGTGAAGTGAACTTCTGGTTACTTCATTATCATGGACTTCCGCAAAGTAACACCTGCTTCTATCCAAATTCTTAGTATGAATTTGTATGTAACTTAGCCGACTTAAGCGACGCGGCACGGAGATGCACTGCGATATAATTGAGTACTAGCGAATGCCCGCGACTTCGTCTGCGTGGTTTGAGGTTTTTGGTTCCCGCAGGAACTTTTTAATTTTCCGGGATAAAAAGTAGCCTATATGTTATTCCAGACTATAATCTATCTCTGTGACAAATTTCAGCCAGATCCGTTCAGCCCTTGGGGCGTGATTGAGTAACAAACATTCATCCAAACTTTTTCATTTATAATATTAAGTAAGATTAGTAAGAAGTAAGATTCAATTGAGTTGAGTACTCAATAAATTATTTTTTTGCAATTATTACATAGAGGATCTCCTAAAAGTCGTAATATCCACGTCCCCTGATAGGTTTATGTTGAGTAACCATTTTAAACAATCGATTAAAATGAAAAGGTGCGTCGAACTTTAAAGACGTCACACATTCACGTATATTATTACGTCAATGACGTCACATTTCAGAATTTCATATAAAGCTCATACTTAGGACCCGTTTTGACGTTTGAAAAATTGTTGCTGATTTGACTATTTGTCAAATACCCAATAACTGCTGGGCGACCGCGTGCTTAGTATGGATTTTGTATGAAATTTTAAGTTGTGACTTCATCAAAGTTCGACGGACTTTAATTACTCTAATCGATAGTTTAAAACGGTTAGGTATTCAAAATAAAACTAGCAGGGGACGTGGATAATGCGACTTTTAGGAGATCCTTTATTTGATAATCATTAAAAAATAATTTATCTCACTAGTAGTCAAATACCCAATTGTACAAAGACGGCGAACTAGCGTGATCATGATCGGGGCAGAGCCCCCTGCATGCGGGATCAACCGCCTGGCGTCAATACGCCAGGGACTTTGGGTCCGGAAAGGGCCTATTGAAAACAAGTGGTGGACTCGGTGCCGTCACGGACAGGTCCTACTTGGTGAAACCCTATGATATGGGCCTCTCCCAGCAGGGACCTACCAGCGGTCAGGCGGGAGTCCACCATCGTGCGAGGTTGGTGTATGTGCCATTACCGAGGCCTCAGACGCATGAGGAGAGCAGCTTCCCGATGCCTTCGGTGATGTTGATGGTGCGGTCCGTATTGCCGTCAGGACGTCCAGCAGGATTCCTATAGCGGAGTCGAGGACGGCGTCGGACGGCGTCGGACGGACGGAGTCGGACGGCTCAATACTCAATACTCAATATCATTTGTTCAATATAGGCACACTGTAGGTACACTTAGTGACGTTAAAAATTACTTACTTATAAAACATGATGTGGTGATAATCGGTTACGGTATCTTAAAAATAAAGCTACGAGGGTTCCAAACGCGCCATGGTCTGAGAAGAGCCCACAACAAACTCAGCCGGGGGATTTTTTTTATAATCACCATCTCACAAAACATCAGAGCCATAGAGCAAATTATTGCCAAGCTTCCTTGTCGTTTAAGTAGTCCTTTACATGGATCTCGGAGGAGGCTCTTCTCGGATTGTACAAAGAATACTTGCCGCTACGTACCTACCTTTTTTTTTATTCACTACAAGTGCCCTACCTTGCCGCGACGCGCCTCTGTAGTGGGGATAGACTTCTGCTACAGCCGTCAATAACATGGCATAGCTTGCTTTGCCTGGCTTTAGCGTACCTAACCATAGCCCAAGAGCTGATAATAAAATGCCGGCCAAATGTGTTTCGGGTACTGTGCTCCGGGTTCGATCTCCGGCAGAGTCAATTTATAATTTCTGAATTTTCTCTGGTCTGGCCTGGTGGGAGGCTTCGGCCGTGCCTAGTTACCACGGCTATTAAAAAAACGACAAAGAAAGACGTGCCTCCAAGCGATTTAGCATTCCGGTACGATGCTGTGTAGAAAATGATTAAGGGTATGTGTTCAATATAACTGCCATACAGGTTAGCCCGCTCCCATCTTAGACTGCATCATCACTTACCAGGTGAGATCGCAGTCAAGGGCTAAGTTGTAGCGGTATAAAAAAACTTAGGTGCGTATCCGCTGGGGTTCGAACCCCGAATCTCACGAATAGGTGGCCGATATCTTAACTACCAAGCTATCACAGGGAGAAAGATAACTAGAGGAATTTTCATTGTGCTACATAACGATTTATATCATTTACATTTTTCCACTGAATTAACTCCGACACTACGGAAATAGTTGCCCGATAAAAAACCATTTTGTTTATTAAGGCTCCATACAAAAAATGAGACTTTTATGAGTTATTTATTTGAAAAATATGAAACAACTTGGATGATTTAATATTATGTTTTTAAAATATTCCATGTATTATAACAAAGATTAACGAAAATATGAAATAAAAACTATGAAATACATTAAAATTTAAATTAAAACTAACTTAAAAACTAGACATTTAAAATATGTGCTTTAAAATATTATGTGCTTTTGTGATAGGCACAATACAAAAAGTTCCAAATATCTAAAATCGTGATTTTTTATTTTGAATCCGAAGCTATAATACTTATAGCCTTACTTCTTTTTTATTTCTTCGACGACCTCCCTGGTGCAGTGATGGGCGTTGTGTTTTACACGTGGAAAGCCCCGTGTTCCACTCCCGGTAGGGTCAATTTGGAAATTTATTATATCTGAATTTTCTGGTCTGAGGGTTTCGCTATGGCTAGATACCACACTGCCGGCCAAGAAATTTAGCATGCGATTAAAAAAAAAACAAAATTCAAAAGCCACATATATCTTCGACTGCGTCATCAATTTTGTAATTTTGTTTAGTTTCTAATGAATTGCTGTACACACAGGCTGTTCATTTAAACTCAGAAATGACTTGATCGATTTGGGCGGAACTTTTGTGTTTGTTGAGTGGGGTCCGATAAACTATCCAGTTTACGTTCAGCGCCTGCGTACGTACGGTACGGGTAGGTGGCGCTGGAATCGGGTTCTACAACCGGGGCAGGATAACGTCTGCCGGGCCTGCTAGTACTCAATATAGTACTCAAATAAAGGTTTATTTACCTACTCACATTGTTGTTTCATTATGGCCTTTTAACTGTCCAATCGGTTTCGCCGCCATTTTGTTAAGTTAACCAGCTGTGAACGTCAAATTGTCTCCGTTCTGGAGTCACACCGACCGTGAAGTCACATTGTTCAATGAAATATTTTACTAGATTATCTATGAAGATATACCTAAGGAACTACTTTCCGAACCGTTAGGGTGAAAGACACACACAAATGAGAATTCCGATAAGATTAAAACAAAATTATGAACTGGCTAGTTACCTACCCGCCGGCATAGACGTACCGCAAAGCGATTTAGTTCCGGTACGATGCCGTGTAGAAACCGATAGGGGTATGAGTTTTTAATATAATTGCCGTACCTATAACAGGTTTTTTTTCTATCCCTCTAATATGATTAGAGACTGTGTTTGCCCGTTTGTCTACTCGTACATATTAGTTCTCGCTCGTATGCCGCTCGTACATTCATTCTTCATACTTAATCTTTCATTCATGCATCGTCTTTCACACTATGGGTGGGTTCCCTTCCTATTTACTTATAATTTTATTGTTTTTTTAAATCTTAATAAATACTTTTACATACAGTACAAAAAAAGTGATACGTACCGGGAATCGAACCCGAGCCTCCTGGGTGAAAGCCAGATAATAGGGTAGTCCGCCACCATCTCAGGCTGCATCACTTATAAGTTATAACCGTTAGATTTTAAAATAAATGATTTCAGATTTAAAAAATGGATTTTATTAGTGCCACACCAGCACAATACACTTTGCCAGTGTCACGTGGAGTATGGGAGTGTTACTTGGAGTTGGAATCACCGCTTTTATTGAATAGAAGCAGGCGTTAGGAGCAGACTAGGAGCAGGCAGGCTTTGCGGAAGTTCATGATAATCAAGGAACGAAAAGCTTAATTCGCTATAATCCGCCAAAGCAGACAAGTCTATGTATGGTACTGTAGCTTGCAATATTCACCGCCCAATACGTAAGCAACAGGGACTGAAAGACAGATTCTAAAGGTTACAGAAATATAAGTGTTACAGAATGAAAGTGTAACAGAATCGAAGCTGTAACCCTTTTGAATGTGTTTTTAATTCTGTTAACCCGAAACACTTATATTTCTGTAACAGAAACGAATCTCTACCAGAAATAAAGGGGTTTAAAGTGTAACCGAAATAGCGACGTTGCCAAATTTACTGTTGACGCGTATTCAAATTTGAAACTGAGGTGAAAGCACCTATGGTTGCAATTGTTTTAACAAAAACATGGCTATGTTTTGTCAGCGAGTGTAAAGTCCAATGAAGTGAGAAGAACGCGTTGTCACACCGTGCAGTTTGTTAGGGCATGTACCTATTAAGGTTACAGATAAAAACACTTATTTACAGAAATAAACGGTTACAGATTGATTGGGTTACAGTATCGTTTCTGTTTCCGTTATAAGTGTTTCTGTTTTATAACAGTTTCAAAAAACAGTGTTTAAACCCCTTATTTAGGTTACTGTTTCAGTAAGCAATTGGCACCGCCGCCGCAACACCCACACAAATCTTCTAAATTATTCTCAACGTACGTTTTACTCCGACACCGGAGAACCTTTAGATATTGGCTCGACAATGCAATATTGTTAAGTGAGAAGTAAGAGTATAAGTTGATTATAGCGAACTAGCAGATGCCCGCGACTTCGTCCACGTGAAATAAGTTTTTTAATTCCTACGGGAACTTCCCAATTTTTCGGTTTTTTTAGCCTATAGCATAATAAATAGCCTTTGACACTCAGAAATATTGTGGCTTTCTATTGGTACCAGAATTTTCAAAACCGGTTCAGTAGATCCAGAGATTACCCTATGGATACATAATAATAATACTTACATACTTACGAAATCCAGCGAATCGCCTGCCCGTCGAAACGCCTCTTGCAACACCTTACCGGTAAAATTACCTTAAGGAAACGGGATTTACCAGGAAAGGAATATCAACAAACACAGAGCAAGAATAAAGAAGCAATGAAACACTACCATATACTAGCACGATTTTATTATGTGTACCTAATATGTGTGATGGCGGTTGATGATCATGGATTGCCTACCTAACTAAAGCACGGTTGATGGATGCCTAATGGTTGATGATACAATAGCATGGCTGATGAGGTATGGACTTACGGTTGATGGTTAAAGCATTAAGGCTGATGATTCACTACACTGTACACACAAGCTGATGGTTATGGAGAATCGATGACATCAAGCTTCACGGCGCGCTGTATTCAGGCATCTCTCGACGAACTGGCGGTAACGTCTTCTCCGCGCGGCGACCGGTCGGCACTGAGCGAGCGGGGCGAGCGGGGCGCGCAGAGACGGCAGGCGACGTGTGCACTCCACGAAGATCGGCGATGACTGGCGGCGCGCGACTCGAGCGTCGAGTTTTATCTACGCAATGTTTTATACTCGCCTACGTCACAGCGCGGTGCGGCCTGGGGGACGCAGGGGTCTTTGCGCCTGCGCATTTCCACTGCACCGATACGTGACGTAATTGATACGTTTACTCGTTTAGAATCTAAGTTTGACATTGTAAAATTTGGTATAAATTAGGCTAAGGTTTCCGAATAAAATTATTCCATTACAAACCATACCACCGAGAGTTTCTCTTCTCACCACCAACAAAAGGAGCCAGATCCGCTACAACCCCATACAACTTCACAAATGTCACCTCTTTATAATATTAGTATAGACTAGCTGATGCCCGCGTCTTTCTCCGCGTGGATTGTTTTTTTGTTCTCGCGGGATCTCTTCAATTTTCCGGGATAAAAAGGAGCCTATGTGTGAGCCACTATAATGGATCTCTGTGTCAAATTTCATCTAGATCCGTTCAGCCGTGTTGGCGTGATTGTGTAACAAATATCCATACATTCATACATCCATACATCCAAAGTAATGCTTCTTGTTCCTTGATTATCACCACTTTTGTCACTGTTATGCAACAGTAAGTAATGACTTGGGCGAGTGCCGAGCTTTTAATCTGTGTTTAACTTTAGGTGACGCCGCATTAAAGCAGATTTAATGGATTTATCTTCGGATTACACCTACCCTACTGATAAGTAACGTGCAGATATCTAGGTGTTATCAGTCATGTTTTCTGTAGGTTTATGGGCGGCTTTTGGTAAAGAATAATATATTTTATTTACATAAAAATAACCCTCCTAGTTTTTAGAAGAAATAACAGTTCCAAAAACAAAAAAAATAAAGATATTTCCGACATTTAATTTTATCTGTTTTTATTGAGGATGCGGCGGATAGCGGATGCTCGCGACTTTGTTCGTGTGGTATAAGTTTTTTTAATTCCCACAGGCACTCCTTAATTTTCAGAGTTAAGAAGTAGTAAGTGACGACCTCCGTGGCGCAGTGTTGAGCGCTGTTGCCTTAACGTGCGAAGGTCCCGGGTTCGATCCCCGGCAGGGTTTGGAAATTTACAATTTCTGAATTTTCCCTGGTATGGCCTGGTGGGAGACCAAATTCCAAAAAAAGTTACCAGCCGATTTTCAAAATTCAAACGCTCACACGTGTTTCGATAAATTCCTCAAGTCTTGGTACTATTCCTATCTCGATCCTCCCAAAATCCACGGAGTTATGGACAAAAATACGTCTCAGGCGATTTGCTTCTAATAACCATGTTCAATGATAAGAAAGAATAAACCGTACGATGACCCTCATATTAACAATCACAATCGCAAACGGCTGATATGCATTGCCGCAACTAGGCTACTCGTCCCTTCGGACCTAATAGTGATACGGAAATAAATAAATAAATCGTTTATTTTCAATCATTTTGTGTTTATATTGTAATTGATCTTGGAACTATTTGACGTTAACAATTTCTGTGCTTATAACAAAATATTTACATTAAATGTTGCAAGATCAAGAACTGGCTATCCTAGCTAGATTTTTTAAAACCTGTGTTAAGGATAGCTAGCCCTCTCCCTCGTTGACCAAAATGTGTGCACAAGCACATGTTTATTCAAGTAGTCATTTATGCATTCACTAAAAATAATATAAACTATAATTATTATACATTAAAAATAAATATTATTGTGCGTGAAGTTAACTGAAACTCTAGTCATACGGAACTCTATTAAAAAGTTATCGGAAGGGTTTTCCATTTCCTGGTTTTTGTTATCTCCACTATATTACAACTTTACCCTGAAAGTTGGGAGATTTTCCATATAATAGGGAAAACAAACTTTGTTGCTGCCGCGTTTCGGGATTATATGGATTAATTATAATAATGTAAATTGAAATCTGTAAACATTTTAAGGGTTCCGTTATAAAATAAGGAAACTGTAATTTTTTTAATTATTATTCCACCACAAGCCCTTGACTGGAATCTCACCTGATGGTAATTGATGATGCGGACTAAGATGATAGCGTACTAACCTGTTAGAGGTATGGCACCACCAATCTTTTTCCGTATGGCATCGTACCGGAACGCTAGATCGCTCGGCGGTACGTCTTTGCCGGTAGGGTGGTAACTAGCCACGGCCGAATTCTGCTACCAGGCCAGAGCAGAGAAAATTCAGAAATTGAATTGACCCTGCCGGGGATCGAACCCGGAATCTCCCACATAGAAGACCATAGCGCTCACCACTGCGCCAGGTAGGTCGTGAGAAAACTACAATCCTTTTTTCAGGTAGTCATGTAAACAGGTATAGTTCCAGCAACTTATCTGACACAGTGGTCAAAATTGGAACTAATTTTTATGACTGTTTAGTTTTTGTTTTCATTTTAATTTTTACTAGCTGATTACCGCGGGAGCTTTTTAATTTTCCGGGATAAAAATAAGCCTATGTCACTCTCCAGGTCCTCAACTATACCCATGCCAAAAATCACGTCAATCCGTTGTTCCGGTGCGGCGTGATTGAAGGACAAACCAGCAAACTAATAAACCAACAAACCAACAAACAAACACACTTTCGCATTTATAATTTATGTATTAGTATGATATATAACAGCGACGCTGTCACCAGGTCAGATATGCTTGTGGGACCTATTATTCTTTGTGAAATCACTCATCTGCATCCCACGGGTACATTGAAACATTTAAATTTACCAATATTTATTGCCCACGGGAATTCCAATTAAATCTGAAGCCTGAATAATAAGGCTTTGTCTGTTTGATTTGTAGTTAAAATGGATGGATGGATGGATGTTTGTTACTCAATTACGCCACAACGGCTGAACGGATTTGAATGAAATTTGGCACAGAGATATATTATAGTCTGGAATAGCACATAGGCTAATTAGCGAAAAACCTAAATCCACGCGTAGGAAGTCCCGGGCATCAGCTAGTAAAGTCCATAAATTCTAAACTTAGGTTGCTTTCCAAACCATACAATAGCATCGTATTTAGGATACATGTATAATAATTGTATGCTTAATTATACATTTAACAGCCGTACTTGTGCATATGTATATTATACATAATGAGTTAATGGCATTGTTAATGTATTATAATTCACCTAAACACGTGCACGTTTATGTTGTGGCTAAAGTATTGGACATAGCGATTTGAAGGTCGTGTGATAACATGATAGTTAAAAATAAAAAGTCTTTTTGTGTTTGAAGATCTGGCTGAAATTTGGCACAGAGATAGATAATAGTCTGGAATAGCACATAGGCTGTATGTTTTTTTAATTCAAATGCTTTACAATTGCTTTTGAATCGTCAAGTGAATCTACCACTAGTTCGGAATGCCATTCATACCGAGAAAAACCAGCAAGAAATTCAGCGGTTGCTTTTTTTAAAAGTTAACAATAATTAAAACTATAGTACACATAATAATATAAGGTAAAACCAAAAAACCGGCCAGGTGCGAGTCGGACTCGCGCACCAAGGGTTCCATACAAACCTGTAGTAAATTTAAAATTATTAAAAATACTAGCTAATGCCCGCATTTTCGTCTGCGTGGATCGAGGTTTTTTAGTTCCCGCGGGAACTCCTTTATTTTCCGGGATAAAAAGTAGCATAAGTGCTAATCCATAGTATAATATATCTCTGTGCCACATTTCAGCCAGATCCGTTCAGCCGTTGGGGCGTGATTTAGTAACAAACATCCATACATCCATACATCCATCCAAACTTTCGCATTTATAATAAGTAAATAAGTGTAAGTATAAGTATAAGTATAAGTATAAGTATAAGTATAAGTATAAGTGTAAGTATAAGTGTAAGCATAAGTGTAAGTATAAGTATAAGTATATGTAAGATATTACTGAATCGTTAAAAATTTAAAGTTCGCAATCCAAATCGCTGGCTGCTATGGTTTGGACCATCCCCACAGTGACGGAAGGTGAAAATGCACTAAATTATCATACCCTGCCTGGTTGTGTGGTACTGCTCTTTAGGAGCATCCGCTTTGCAAATGAGCCATTAATAAGCAACTGTGTTTTGTAAACCATACCTACATACCGCCTATGCCAAATAAATATATACTTGTTTTGACTTTGATTTCTGTGACGTTTGGTATTTCTGTGTGAAGTGTGTCCGTCAGTCTGTCTGTCCGTCTGTCTGTCTGCATGTCTGTCTGTATGTCCGTCTGTCTTCTACGTTTTAACGGCCCATCTTTTCGAATGATTTTTATAAAATTTAGTATCGTGGTAGGTTACATACCGGGGGAGGAAATATCCCGACATATTTTATCCCGGAAGATTGAATAAGTAGTAGTAGAAATCAAAAACCTTCACCACGCGGACGAAGTTGCGGGGGATCATCTAGCTTAAATACGAAAAAAAATCTAATATAAATATTACTAAAATTGTATTATAAGTTTGAAACTCACGCCAAGTTTAAACCAAGTCTAAGTCAATTCAGGTGACGCCACGATCGCAAATTCATTTTAAAATCCACACCTAACTTCTAAGGAAGAAATTGATTTCATAAAAATGCTAATGCATTTTTGTCTATTCGCATCAAAATTTCTCGTTTTATTTAGTAAAATGAAATCCAAGCTTCAACTTGAAAACTTCATTTTGCGCAAATGAAATTTGTATTTACAGGGTGCGCATGTCATATCCGCGGCGTGTATAAAGGTCATCGCACACTAGGATAGCATAAACTGACGGCACCGTATCATCAGCAGGGCGACCGCGTATCTTCTGAATCAATCATTGTTACTGTATAAATTGTTGTGATTGGCTGAATTTATGGTATTCTTGCTGCGTTAATGGATTTTTTCCAATAGTGGTAGAGTGTTATCTAATCAGAGGTGATTGCGATCGTTACACTGTAACCGTCAGAGATACGCGGTCGCCCAGCTGCCCCCTGTTCTCGAACCCAGTGGCTATCAAAAAATTAAAGACACTGACATAGTTTATTTATCCACCCAACTTCCTAACTGCGGGATAGTAATAATTATTCTTAGTAGTTAATAGCCAGAAGTTAGGAAGTGTATGGGAAGAGTACATAAGCTGTAAAATTGGTGGTTAGACTGGTTTGCGCCTGATCTCTCTCCCGTCATGTCGACCTGCTGCCCCACAGGGCTATGCGAGTAATACTCAATATCATTTTTTTTATTCAATATAGGTACACTGTAGGTGTACCTATATGTACCTTATTGACGTTAAAAATTACTTACATGATGGTGATAATTGGTAACAGTATCTAAAAATAAAGCTACGAGGGTTCCAAACGCGCCCTGGTCTGAGAAGAGCCCACAACAAACTCAGCCATAAGAAACAGAGAGTGCTGGGTGCGGTGTAAATTGTCCAATTTGGACAGTGGACCGTACAGATGATGATAACAACTTTCCTCAACTTCAAACTAAAGCTGTTAGCACTACGTCCTGAGAAGAAATCATTTACATTTATTTCTGCGAGAGTGAAAAGTGCATTGTATTCGGCACGTGCGGACTTGCGGTACGGCGGTGCGGTTGTAATGTGCGATCAGCCTAAAGGAAGTATTGGCGAGCTCCGTCTGTTCACATGCAGTTGTCTGCAGCGAGACGCAACCTGTACATGAAGAGGTGTATGTTACAAGGCATGAGAGGTAGCGTTGTGTATGTGTCGATTAAGTTTATAAATTTGAGTATAATGTTTGTTAATATTGTGATTAACATTTTCTTTGTACCGCTAAGCGCATATTATTGTGCTAATATTGGAAGGTGGGATATTATAAGAACAATAATTATTAATCGCTCCTCAGAAGTAGAATCATATATTTTAGCATAGTCAGCTGAGTCAGTGCCCAGCATATATCTCTGTGCCAATTTCATCCAGGTCCGTTTAGCCGTTCTGACGGGATTGAGTAACAAACATCCATTCATCCATCCATCCACCCAAATTTATTATATCACATTAGATAGATTAGTAGGGTAATGCTTAAAGCGTGCGTACTGCGCAGATATGTCATTTAGTAATGGCCAGATAAAACGTTGTGACTTGATATTGCCATCAAGTGATTTACTAGAAAAAGTACAAGATATCTTAAAACTAAAGCTGCGAGGGTTCCAAACGCGCCCTGGTCTGTGAAGAGCCCACAAAAAACTCAACTGGGTTATTCATCCATTGACCAATCAAGATGTATGGATATATGGATGGATTGATACGCCTATCGGTTCTTAGAACGATGAATGGTGTTCCACCCATTGCTACTTCAGTTCAGTGACCCTACTAATTAAATAAAAGTTTACTAAACTTAAACTACGTGCGGTCAATGGCCCACCTCCTCATCCCGTGCCACAGCATGAATGATAGGTATATACCTACCTAACATACTGCAACGCTGATTTTCAGGAGGGGCCCAAGGGTCAAGACGTCACGGACCATCACTTGCACCTAATAAAATTTAGAATTAAAATCAAAATAAACTTACTTAACTTAACTTAAAATACATCAGTGCGTATCATTAATTTTACGGTACTAAATGCCTACCCCCATGTTAAATAAATACTACATAAAGATTAGTTATTCGCTCATAACTTGGACCATGCAATAGAGACGTAATGCGATTTGAGAGCGCGATAACTCTGTTTCGGTTTCAGAAAGATTGTATTTATCCTATGCGAGTCTCCGCCGTGGATATAGACTGCTTTTCACTATTGACTGGAGAGCTACTTCGTTTGGGTTTTAGTCTAGGCAACGGGGCGGTTCATTGTATGGAGACCCCCGCATTAAATCCTCAGTCGTTGAAACTTAGCAGCGTTGTAGTATGCTATGAATCAAAACTTATACAAAAATATCCATGCGGAAGATAGGTATTTATACTTAAAATTTAATTTTTATAACTGAATATTTTCTCGATTTCTTTTTAAAATAATAGTAAGTAGTATATTTACACTCAAAACCGAAGTATAAAACGAAATAATCATGCAGAACATAGATATTTATACCGATCTTATTATCAAACCTAAACTGCGTAACTTACTCGATAATGTACGTTCCTGCTTTGATAATTGGGTATAGCCAAAAACCCTTACTTCCTTTCTGATTTTTTATTGGATATTTATAATATAAATATGTTCAAACCATGTTACTTTATCATACTGTAAAGTTTCGTCGCCTGAGGAATTATTGTTGGGGTCAACTAGCTTTATTGCCTAGTATCCTGCAAGAATCTTGTTACTAACGGATTATTAGCTTTTATAGAGCCACCACCACATCCACAGCTAATATGCATCCATAGTTCTACAAGCGTCTTTTTACGAGACTATGGCAAAGCTAAAAGGAATGTGTGTATGTAGATAGACAGATAATTTCTTTATTTCCACACAAACATAAATATATAAAGAAAACACTTAAAAATATTGGTTAAAAGCCGGCGTTACTTTGTCTTTACAATGTGCATTGTCGAGTCAACATCTCCTGAAGATGTTCCGGTGTCGGAGTGAAACGTACGTTTAGAATAATTTGGAAGATTTGTGTGGTGTGGTGAATATCGCGGGCTATAAGTGCAAGATACACACTGTACCACATAGATTTACTTATTGTCGCGGATGATAGCGAATTGAACTTCCTTCAAAACTTAAAAAGTACAGAAAACGAAGTCCGCTAAGGGTAGGTATGTTTATTCCACCGTAGCACCTAAAATACTGGGTCGATTTAGATGAACGAGGTTTCAATCGATTTGTTATTATGGTCCAAGTAATATAGGCTACATTTTATACTAACAAAATTGATATGACGTACGTTACATTCAAAAAAGTGGGGGTCTCCAAAATTTTTTTTGCTATTGTATCTCGTGGCATATCAAATGAAAGAGGAGAAAATTCCGAGTTCAAAAATATACTAAGTAGGTACAATTTTAAAATATACTAACTTGCCGATTTAACATTCCGGTACGATGCCGCGTAGAAACCGTTCTAAGGGTTTAATAAACCTGCCATACCCCTAACAGGTTAGCCGGCTACCATCTTAGA
The DNA here is from genome assembly GCA_964035005.1 of Erebia palarica. Taxonomy (NCBI): domain Eukaryota; kingdom Metazoa; phylum Arthropoda; class Insecta; order Lepidoptera; family Nymphalidae; genus Erebia; species Erebia palarica. The sequence goes on from OZ035983.1 coordinate 37,680,862, forward strand.
CTGCATCATCATTTATCACTATATAGGTGAGATCGTAGTCAAAGTAACTTAAGTTACTGTGGTAAGTGACACACTAGACTTGTAGTGGAATAAAAAAAGTCCGGAGGCGTATTTTAAATGGGCATAATGTGCGAGGCTACGAAATAAAAACTCAAGGTCTAGCCCCACTACAGAGGCGCGGTGCGGCGCGGCACGTAGCGGCAAGTATTCTTTGTATAATCGACTATAAGTAAGTTGAACCAAAATGGCGGTCGTCTGCGCAGGTACATTATACTACAGGGGCGAGCGAAGCATGCGCGGGGAGCGAGCGGTATAGTACCGCGCGGCCCCTCGCGGCGCACCTCATACCGCACTTCGTTTGAAACCCGAATTGTGTCAACTGCGCAGAGTTCAACTTAAGCCGAGGCTACGATATGAGGTTGTTACTTGTCAGATGCTAGGCCCACTTAAGAGACGCGGCACGGAGATGCACTCTGCAACGCGGAACCATCCAATTTCATATGTATACTTCTATACTAATATTATAAATGCGAAAATTTAGATGGATGTATGGATGTTTGTTACTCAATCACGCCCCAGCGGCTGAACGGGTCGGGCTGAAGTTTGCCACAGAGATAGATTATAGTCTGGAATAGCACAAAGGCTACTTTTTATCCCGGAAAATTAAAGAGTTCCCGCGGGAACCAAAAACCTCAAACCACGCAGACGAAGTCGCGGGCACTCGCTAGTTAATAATATTTGCCGCAACGTGCCGCGCCGCTTAGTGCATCTCAAGTGGGGCTAGACCTTCAGAGAATTTCATACGAGTGATATCACACACGGCGCCTAATGCAATATGCATGTAGCTTACGAATTAGTTCTAAATGATTATGCTGAAGTAGTGTGGGACGATATACATATTCCATTTCGGTTTTTGAACTCTGGTTTAACGAATATATTCATGTTGAAACGGACATGGTAATTTTATAAACAAAGCTGTTACGTTTTAACCTTTATTAATCGAAATTTCTGAAAAGTACGTCGGTTAAAAGTAAGGTAAGTAAGACCTTAGTACTAAATAACGCCCCAACGGCTGAACGGATCTGGCTAAAATTTGGCACAGACATAGATTATAGTTTGGAATAGCACATAGGCTACTTTTTATCCCGGAAAATTAAGGAGTTCCCGCGGGAACCAAAAAACCTCGATCCACGCAGACGAAATCGCGGGCATTAGCTAGTTAGTTCCTAATACAGGCATAGCCATACAAAAGCGTTTTTTAGTTTTCTAAAACTGTGTGTAATATATAATTAACCAATCTAGAAGGCGGAGAGCTATTCAGGTGCTCAAATGGTTCTTCTCAGATAAAATGGAACTGAACGTCTATAGAAGCAATCGGATTCTACAAAATGGATTTCGCGATTCTATTTACGATGCAATTTGTAGTAGAAATAGTAGCACCTTGGTTCACCTTAGAGCCCCATATTGTAATTATAATATATGGGAATACCTAGGTAATAGATTACGTACCTATATGAAGAAGTTAGGGTTGTTTTGGTGGTTCAAATTGTTATGATATATTCATATTCATTTATTTTGCATTCCAATACTATTACTCTTACTATTATTCTTATAGTAACTAACATAATGTCACTAGAATATTAAAGTATTAAAGTTCTTATTGGAACCCCGGTGGGGCACAGCAAATCAGTGGTAGTAGAGAGACTGCTGCCTTATTTGTCTTGAAATAAGTCATTTAATTTGTGATAGGCTTTATCAATTAGCAAGAAAAGATTACAATTATTTTGCTATAATTCGCCAACAGAATTACAGCAAAATAATTGTAATCTTTTCTTGCTAAATAATGAACTTCCGCAAAGTAACGCCTGATTCTAGCCAATATTTATCAATTAGGATTTTTTTTGAGAATTGACAAACGCTGTATTATTTTCCAAAGATTTGATTTGAAAATGAACGCGGTAAAGCCTCCTGTACACTTCAAACATAAAGTAAACTTACTGAATGTAGTATAGGTACGTGATTATGTTTAACTAGCAGACTTGCCTGCGACTTCGTCCGCGTGAAATATTTTTTTTAAATTCCCGCGAGAACTCCCTAATTTTTCGGGGTAATATAAAGGCCTATGATACTCACAAATAATGTTGCTTTCTATTGGTACCAGAATTTTCAAAATCGGTTCAGTTGATCCATAGATTACCCCCTACAACGTCACAAACTCACAAACTTTACTTCTTTATAATAATAGTATAAATTAAATACCATACAATTCATACAATATATTGTTTAACCAGTTCCAAAACAAAACGAGACTTACATCAAAATCCTAAAGCCGAATTAATTACAACTTACTAACTACACGCTCTACTGTTGTCGCCTTAATGGAGGAAACGCCTTCTCTTCGTAACCAAGAAACTTACAAGTTACTTTCATTTCACTGTTGAGATATAAACCCTAACAAGATCGTGATAGGGTTTAAATTTGTGTGGCACGAAAAAGACTGTCATTAATTTCATTATAATGGGAACTATATAGTTATGTGTAATGGGACTATAGTTTTTGTTTTTAAAACAAGACATATTGACCACCTTTTATCGAACATTACTGTATTATCCTGATTTTAATTATCATAATATCAAGTCTATTTTAGTCTAGCCCACCAACCCGCATTGGAGCAGCGTGGTTGGTCTAAGCTCTAATTCCCCCTCTCCTATAAGAGTGGAGGCCTTTGCCCAGCAGTGGGACGTTAATGGGCTTTAGTGGTGTTGGATATCAAGCCTCAACGCCTTGCCAGTTCTCTACTGAGTCCGCGGGTCTCTCAGAATAAGAAGGGTTAAGGCCATAGACCACCAAGCTTGCGATGTGTGGACGAGCAGAATATACAGTGCACATACTTTTGAGAACACTATTATGAACTCTCAGGCAACCAAGATTCTTCATGATGTTTTAATTCGCCGTTACAGTCCGACCCAATTTTGAATCCATGCTACGAATATATAAATACATAATTTAATGTGGGTTTGTCTTTCTGTTAGGTGCTATTTTACGACATACATAGCATAAACTCTCATCTCATCTTAAGAGCTTGATAACCGATTTTGACGAAAATAATGTTGATACAGGGGGTGGGGTTACTACCATCGCTTAAAGCAATATTATTTAAAAATGTCAGTTTTATGATACATACTCGTATACCTTGACGACCCTAAAATAAGGATTATAATTCTAAAACATGAACGTCAACAACTTTAGAACAAAACGGATTTGGGCGAGGGTAGTATATCCCCAGAGACAGAGACGACTTTTAATCCAGATTTTGTAAAATTCTAAATCCATGACGAAGTTACATTACCATGTCAGCTAATTATAAGTAATATGATTAATTTAGATTAAATAATTAATTCTTGATCTAGTGAGTGAACCATTTCTTCCAGTTCTTGAGGTTCTTTTTATTTTAACACTAATACTAATATACTAATATTATTATAAATGCGAAAGTTTGGATGGATGGTTGTATGGATGGATGTTTGTTACTCAATCATGCCCGAACGGCTGAACCGATTTGGATGAAATTTGGCACAGAGATAGATTATAGTCTGAAATAACACATAGCCTAGATATTTTTTATCCCGGAAAATTAAAGAGTTCCCGCGGGAACCAAAAGCCCTCAATCCACGCGGACGTAGTCGCGGGCATCAGCTAGTTTTATTATTAATATAATTAATAATTTAGGTTAAGACAATTTGTTAAAGAAAATAAACTTTCTTCAAGATTGTTAAAGGAATATGGTTAATAAATAATGAATTGTCACTTGTCAAGATAGTGAAAATATTGCCACAAAAGCAAATTGCAGATTTCGAAGACAACTTGCGTACATTAATCAAATTCATATCTAAATCATAGTTCCTTGTACTGTACTGTACCGATTGTTATGATCAATGAAATATAACTCTTATAGGGACAGTCTTAAGGTGTTTATTACGATATGCTTTAACAACAAAGGATTCGTAACGAAATTATCATTTTTCATTTAAAACAAAGAGGTGTCATAACAACAGTTCTGGTGGGGTGACGAGCATTTCTATTTTAATGAATGGACAGATTGTTTGGTTCAATTAAGAATAAATTTGCTCGTAAAGTCGTCTTTACTGCACCGCTATTAAAACTATAGACTTTTCTTACCTTACACATATTACTGCACAGTTATTATTCTAAAAAGGAGTGCGGTAGGATACATTTTCGCACTAGTGCGGTAAGTAATTAATATAATGTCCACTTATCACCTGCAATTTCTATTCGCTTTCGTGCTACCTCTGTACCAAATTTCATCAAAATCCGTTGAGCATATGGGAGTGAAAGCGTAGAAGACAGATAGACGGACAGACAGACACACTTTCGCATTTATAATATTAGTATATGGATAGTATGGATTACAGTCCGATGGGACGGCGATACGACACGACCGGGAAGCGATAAATGATCTCGTGCTCTCCAAGGCATGGACTTAATTTATTAAAATAATTTGTCAAGTGCATTTCCTTGGCAAATGATAAGTTTAGTTCAACATATTTTAACTAAACTGTTAATTACACTAATTAAAACAACGTCCTCCATTGTTACGTATAATTTATTGCCACCTTAGTAATGTGGCGCTTTCAAGCTCTAACCACTGCTTAGCAATGGTACAGTGGGGTAACTAAACGAAGTATATAGTATTTGCGACCCACATGAAGTACTTTCGGGGTTCTCCATATATACTAGACATAGGTTATTAGTTGCAGTGTACGATTTTCTATTGAAATTAAATTTTTAATCATTGCCTGTTGTTTCAACGATATATATTGGATTTCTATAATACAGGTTTGTTTTTAACTCTATATTGTGTACCTAGCAGTTTGCATATTATTATGTTGTTGCTAGCTTTGACAATATACCGTCAGAATAAAATCAAGAAGTTATATGGTGTTGCATGCTTTACTTCCAATTCCTTTTTTAAGGGCGGAAACAGAAATTCCATAAAAGCCAGCCAAGTATTGCCATGTCCTTTGAGAATATTCATACGAAGCCGGCTCGTTTCTTAATTTTACTTAATATCCAATTTTATTTATTCCATGTAGGACATAGAGAAGTGTCTTTTATAATAGTCACGTTTTGACTCTACTACCGGTTCAGAAAGCAGTTTCTATTAAGAAGAACCAGCAAGAAACTTTTTTTCTTTCTTTAATTTTCATATTTAGAAAAAATAAGTGTCTATGTGCAATTCATACACGGCAGAAGTGAAACTTGAGAAAAAAAGCCTACGAGATAATGAGATAAATATAACCTGTATTCTATCTCATACTCTCGCAGGCTAAATCCTAATATGAATATGTTTGTCTCTTTTTGGCGTCGCTTTTTCGTTTCATCGAAATCGAATGACAGCGATTCTAAAGAAGTTGTACTTCAAGTGGCGGCACTGAAATAAAAGCTTAATTACTTAACTGTAGGATTGCTAAACGATGTAAAAACGGCACGGTGCCATCTCCTTTCTTACTAATTGTTGTTACAAATAATTTTTCATTGTTTTCACGGTTTATGTACGTATGTATGTATGTATGTATGTACCTATGTATGAGTTTGTATATTCCACCATAACTTCTATACGCCTGAACCGATTTTGATAAATGAGATATCGTTAGAATCTCTAGCTTATTCCGGATGACAGGCTAGTAACATTTTCAAAAATCCCCATGGTCCCGCATTAAAGACAAAGTTGAAAAAAAAAATCGTAAATAAGATAAAGTCAAATCATCATCTAGCAAATGATGAGTAGATTCCAAAAATATATATAGTTCAACATCCAGTGATTCACAAAATAATATCATTCAATAAAAATGTGAATAAGATTCTATTATATTTAACTAATTGTTTTAGATTTTTAACTTTTTTGTTCGCTTTTGGCAGGGCAGTCGTGTTTTTTAATTTTTTTTATTATGACTTGTTGGGTTAAGTATATCCTTTTTGTTTCTAAATTCACAAATGGTAATAGTAATGCAAGATGTTAATCTATTCAAACGGCTAGCTGATGCCCGCGACTCTGGATCGAAAATATTTATTTCATGAATGACAATTTGTGCTTTTTACAGTTTCGTAGCCAACAAGGAACATTTCATAGTTCCTACAAATTTGTCGGATTGTTACTAGCCTGAAACCTAGCCCTCTGCACCGGGATAGACAGGTAAAATTCAGAAATTATAAGTTCCCAAATTTACCCTGTCGGGGGACCTCCTACGATTACAGACGTGGTAATTACTAGCAATCACTGGAAGTATACTAGCCTGCCTCGTTGGTCTAGTGGTTAGCATGTTTGATTGCGGCTGACGAGTCCCGGGTTCGAGTCCCGGGTCGGGCCATAATAAGTGTTGGGTTTTTCTGACTAGAAATTCTCAATACTAGCCCGGAGTTAGGAAGTTGGCGGTGTTTCACGCACGTTAGCACGTTAGCGTTTAACACGTTAAGCCGTCGGTCCCTGTTATTATCCCAAACTGATAAGTCGTTAAAGCCCGCCAACCCGTGGTGGGTCTAAGCTCTAATTCCCTCTCTCCTATGCGAGTGGAGGCCTGTGCCCAGCAGTGGGGCGTTAATGGGATGTAGTGGAGTGGAGTGGACTGGAAGTAGGTAAACTTGAAGGTGGGGTAAAGTGGGGTCCAATACGATAAATCGCTATAACACGCCGGGTCAACAGAGGGCGACTGTTTGCTAGGTTCAATCAAGGTAATGCGATCCTGGGTGACGCACACCGGTTTATAAATACCTAATGCTATAACCACACACCACACTTGTGTATACCTACTTAAACCTACGTGGTTTTTCGCAGTGCTACCTACCAAAATTGTAACGAATTTTATTTTGATAATTTAAAAAAAAAACGGTTTTTACAATCTTACGGTGACATATATGTATAAGAGACTAGCTGACACCTAACGCGGAACTCCTAAATTTTCCGGGATAAAAAGTAGCCTATGTGCTATTCCAGACTATAATCTATCTTCGTGCCAAATTTCATCCAAATCCGTTCAGCCGTTTTGGCGTGATACATCCATCCATCCAAAATTTCGCATTTATAATATTAGTAAGAATTTGTAAGACGAATAGAAGTATAGATTATGAAATTCCTCTGTGCCTAAACACCAACACCAAAGACCAAAACTTCGAACTAATTTTTGACGACCTCTCTGGCGCAGTGTTGAGTGTGTGGGAGGTCCCGAGTTCCCGGCGGAGTCAATTTGGGTATTTTTCACTGGTCTGGTCTGATGGGAGGCTAGTAACCTTCCTACCGGCAAATAAGTAAGTACCGACAAGCGATTTAGCGTGTGGAAGACCCTACAAGAGATCTATGTCCAACTGTGGAATTCTATCGGTTGACAAAGCAGCGTTTGACACCACTGAGCTATCGAGATCTTCTCATCAAATATGGTGTTGGTGGTGCTATAGTACCAGGCTACCAGAATGACTCTGCAACTTCCTTTTGAACTATAGAAAACACTACTCTCATTGTCAATTTGGAGCGCGAAAAAATGTAAAAAAAACACTACCATTACAACATGCAACGCTCGGCTGCATTCAAGGATGACATAATTTTTTTGTGTCACCGAATTATAACAGCTATTCAGCTATGGCCTGAGGTCACAGCTCACAACCCTGGCTTCTATTGGCACTATACTTAGAAATCTTGCTGGCATCGGTTGTTCGCTACTAAAGTGAAGAGATTATCAGAGATTACTTTTTGGTTTAAAAAGTTTAATTTTTTGGCTCAAAATGCTGAAGTTTTCCTTTTGTTTTGTAATTTTGGTGTCTGTTAGCGCCGGCGTTTATATAGCTAAGGGTGAGTGTTATACTTTATTTGTTTTTTGATTCTCTGATTTTTGGAGACCTCTCAGACCTTGGTCTTTGCCAAATTTCATGATTCCAGGTGAACGGGAAGTACTCTATAGGTTTTGATTTATTGGCGAGTGTCAAAATATGCGGCCTAAACCAAGTGAAATATAATCATCCCCAATTTACGTGTGGGGGAAGTAATGTAAAAAATTTTTTTCACTCACATCACTAATTTGTCGGTGTCATTAATATCCATGGTAAATTACAGCTTTCTAGTACTAAGAGTAAAGCCACCGACAGATAGACAGACGAATGGATATCGTGAATCGATAACGGGTTCCTTATTGACTACGGAACGCTAAAAAGGTAGTTTTTATGAAATGATAGACAGACCGACACTTGCATTCCATTTATTTGTACTTATAAATTTACCTAGAGAGACGGCGCGGTTCAACTTCTAGGTGGAACTTAACGAGATGATATCAGACGTAAGAAAACTCGGCTGGTATCTTTTCCAGAACGCCTCTCAACTCCAAGTTGCGACATGCTTGAGCCATAATACATTTGCCTTGAGGATACGTCCGGACCAGTCCTTTCCTGAAACAAATTGTGTTTCCCTCACTCTCATAATCCGGTATAACGATAGTGCGTCATGAACGGAGAAAAAGTTCAATTGAGTAGAGGCCCTATTATTGTCTAAGCAAATCGTAATCATTTGACACTTACGTTTTACTAACACAATCGGGAGGCAGAACTATGGTGCTTTTCAAGGCGTGGAGCCCATAATGCTTTACACCTTGGGTCCACTTAACATCTTTGAATATCTGACACGCTCGAATATATTTTTTACCAATTTTCTACCATTCCGTATGGCCAACCCCACCATGCAGACCCATAACAGATTAAAATACATCCGATAACAGGGACACGTGGGGTGTATACGCTATCAATATCTGACGCGCTGGAGTGAATCCAGAAATCCCCTCTTAGGCTCCCCTACAACCTTTCCAACTCCAAATCGCTACTGACAATTTTTTGACAGTATCAAATAACTGTTTAGGTTCAGTGCGGTTTGACAGCGCAGAACTGAAATAATTACTCTTCATCATCTCAGCTTGCGGACGTCCACAGCTGAATATAGGCTTTTCCCAAAGAACGCCACCACACCCGGTACTCAGCCTTCCACATCCAGCCACTTCCCGCCACCCTCTTAATGTCGTCGGTCCATCGTGCTGGAGGGCGCCCCATACTACGCTTTCTTGTACGCGGTCTCCACTCTAAAACTTTTCGGCGCCAGCGGTCATCGCTCCTTCGACAGACATGGTCTGCCCACTGCCACTTCAGCTTGGGCTATGTCAGTGACCCTAATTCTATTACGGATCTCTTTATTTTGGATCTTGTCCTTAAGGACAATTATTCATGCTTACTTGCAATAGCAGCCAGCTCTGCAGTGAGCCAAGCGTTTGGGCGAGGACTTCACCCTCATAGTCAAGGCATCAGTCTCCCAGCAAGTGTACTCCTCGTAGAAAGAACACGACTTGTGAACTTCGTTGTGGAGGCATTCCTTCTCTGACATAGATCAGTTTAATGACCACTACCATACTGACAGCCCTATTTCTAACACAGTGGCTATCAAAAAATGAAAGCCACTGACATCTCTCTCTGTGCGTCGTTTTATTCATTACTGAGGGTCATGACCCCTTTCCATTAATAAAATAATGGTAGGAGTTTTGTGGTATTTAAACTCTTAGGTTTTGTAACGATTATTATTAGTGATAATAACCAGTACAGACCACCGACATATTTTAGGTATTTTTTATCCATGATTGAAGGTTTGCTATGTTATTTTTATTTTTTTATAGCAAACCTTCAAAAGATAAAAAATATATGTCCATATCAGTGACTATCTATAGTCCTTTTATAGATAGTCACTGAGTTAGAGATTAGGGGGGCTGATAGCGTGGTGGTTAAGACACCCGACTTCTTGTACGGGGTCGCGGATTCGATCCCCTGGCACGCACCTCCAACTTTTCAAAGCAATGTGATCACTTGCTTCTAACGGTGGAAGGAAAATATCGTGAAAAAACCTGCATGCCCAATAATTTTTCATTATCTTCTCGAAGGTGTGTGATGTCTGCCAATCCGCATTTTTCCAGCGTATTGAACTAGGCTACATTTCGTTCCGAAAAATCAGAGTTCCCGCGGGTATATCATAACCTTAACCTATATGTGGACGAAGTCGCGTTATCTAGTCACTAAATCCTCACTTAACATCAAAGAACTGAATTGATTCAATAACAAACACAGAAAATAAATAAAAACAAAGAATTTCATATCAGAATTAACGATTGGGTTAAATAAAAACTCACGCGTAGATAGGAAGTAATTTTGGATTGTTAATTAAATTTTAGGCGTGAAATTAGTTTGGTAACAAATTACCAATACAAATGACTATTTTGTTATGTAATTTGTTAATGTGTTTGCCGGTTAGCACCGTGATTGTTATCAAAATGAAACAAATAAGCTGCAGGGGAAATTTGGGAATTGATAATTGCTAAATTGTCTCTATTTTGGAGTAATGTATCACGGCAGGCTTCGTATTTAATGATCTAGCTAGGTACCGTCCTACCAGAACAGGTGTGCAAAGTGATGACAGAGTACTGTACAGGGTCTTTGTACGGTTCTTTGTACAGGGAACTGCCCAACCATGATGTCGTGTAAAGACATTTTTCTTTGTACAGGAAACTGCCCAACCAATGAAGAGTACCAGTTCTGCGGTTCAGCGTGCCCTCAAAACTGCAGTGATTCTAAGCCAGGGAACTGCACGGATGACTGCGTCGAGGGATGCTTCTGTATGCCAGGGTACTTGAGGGATGAAAACGGGACGTGCGTTACTGCTGACAAGTGTGGTAAGGTTCATTTACCCTTATATACTTTGGTGAGTATGTTCAGGAACTTTACTTGTTCCATCTTCACTGTTCTACCACAGCGAGATACCGACGGTATTGGCGACATTATGTGGTTGACGTACAATTTGCTCGCACGAAACCGTTTTGCTCTACATTTTTGATACGAACCGCTAAGGTGTGGAATACTCTTCAGACACATGTGTTCCCTGTCTCGTATACTTTAAGTACCGCAAGTAGTGAATACCTTGGCATCCTAGACATCATCATTGCTTTACACATTTCAGCTTTTATAGATCTTCATAATTCTACACCCTGATTGTGTAAGGAATTCATTCATAGATGCCTGCACGTCTCAAAGCATGTATGAACTCCTTAAACAGTTCGAGTAATTTTTTACTACGATTTTTTTATACGATTTGCTTAGACAATTGGGCCTCTGATTTGAGCACATAGAGAAAACATCAGCTTTCCTCTACATCGCCCGCTGATTCTCTCTGAGCACTCTTATGAAGTCCAATAGTTTATTTTCTTAATGAAAAATTTGCATGAAAGCAACCGGTTTCGCATCCAGCAGCCCACGAGTCAGTGTAAATACTTGTTATGTAACGTATGCATTGTAGATTTATTTCATTTTATAACATTTTCTTGTTATGAAAAGAGCAATTGCTGAGTTTCTTGCCGGCTCTTCCCAGTATAATCATTTTTCCGAACCGGTGGTAGAGTTTGACTTCTCATGAGTGACACAAGATTTCCTACTTGAAATAAATACTTAAATCATTCATTCATTTAATTTTTCACAATAGCAATGCACCGAATCAGACAACAATAGCTTCATAAAAATCTTTTTACCTACAAAAAATGGATTCACAGCAACCTCGGTAAAATATCAATAACATTATACTTTGTTACAGTTTTCCTTATCTTAACAGTGCGAAAATCGTAGTTTTTTGCGTGACCTTTGAAATCTTTTCCTACTTCCTGATGTTTCTTACAAATAAGCGAAACTATCAAGAAGTTCTTTCCTATAAGTTCCTGAAGCTGTTTATCCGGTTGAATCTCAAGGAAAGTTTTTGTATGTTCTTTATCTACATATTTCGATCGATCTGAAGGGTGCTTTAGTGACGGTATGTATTGCTTTTATTTAGCCAGCTTAGGTTGTAAACTTTTAAGTTGTGCACACGACATGAAAAAAACTTCATTGCTCATACCTGCTTACGTAATACTTATCTGAAAGCATGACGAACTACTCACTGGCGAAATAGTGAGCGCTATGGTCACGTGGCTCAAGTTCGATCCCTGGCAGGGGCAATTGGTAGTTTTGTTAATTTCTGACATTTGTCCGGCCTCGACAAGTGGAAGCTATCAGCCACCATCATTATCATGGCTTGTAACCACCAGACAGACGATAGTTCTATTGCAAAATAAAACTGACTCCGAGTTAAATCGTCCAGCTACATTATTAATAAAAGTAATAGATGAAGGAACAAGAAACCTAATTCGCTGTAATCCGACAAAGCAGAAAAAACTAAGTGGTACAGCGTGTAGCTTGCGATATTCACCGCCCAATAAGTAATTCCCACCGGCACAATACACCGCACAAATCTATAAATATAAACAAACAATAAACAATAACTCTAAAAATCACAAATTATTCTCAGCATAGTTTCACTCTGACACCGGAGACTGCGATCCTCAGAAGATGTTGACTGGGCAATGTGCAAGCTAACCACATAGATTTCTCTGCTTTGGTCTGCTTAAATCTTGTTGTTCCTTCCACCATTCTTCTATGGACGATGTCGCGCTATGTTGCTCTGTTTTATACGTCATGCAGGGCTTCGTGAACCTTGCTATCAAGAGCGGTGCGGATTTGATTTAACCAACGCATCGAGCTACGTCCCCAAGGTCTCTTTCCGTCCACTTTGCCAGTGATGACAATCTTTTCAAGATAGTGACCCTCCCTTCTGGGAATGTGGCCGAAATAATCAAAGATCTTCTGGACCCGTGTGGTTGATACTATGATAGCCTGTTCGTAATTTTTAAAGTAATACATATATATTAGATAGATCATAACAGTATTAGTCTATTCTTATTTCTCTTTGCAGTTGGAAATCCATCTTGCGGGAGAAACGAAGAGTTCCTTCCATGCGGCAGCGCCTGTCCCGCCACTTGTGCTGTTCCAGAACCAGAAGTGTGTGGTCTCGCTTGCAGTATGGGGTGCTTCTGTAAAGAAGGCTTCTACCGGGACGAGGCCACCCATCAGTGTGTGACGATGGATAACTGTTCTACCGTTGGTAAGTCATACCAGAGAATAGGTAACATGTTATACCTAACTCTTGACTGTGATCTCGCCTTTTTTATTCATCTACAAGTTAGATCTTGACTGCGATCTCATCTGATGGTAAGTGATGATGCAGTCTTTGCCAGTAGATTGGTAACTAGTCACGGCCGAAGCCTCCACCAGGATAGACCAGAGAGATCAGAAATCTTAGACTGCTACATCACTTCCCGTCAGGTGAGGTCGCAGTCAACGGCTAACTTGTAGTAGAATTCAAAAAAACACGGACAGAGTTTGGTATTCGCATTGAGATTAAACTGCCTCGTTGGTCTAGTGGTTAGCATGTTCGACTATGGTCGACGAGATCCCGAGTTCGAGCCCCGTGTCGGGCCATATGTAAGTATTGGGTTTTTCTGACTAGAAATTCTCAGTACTAACTCCGGGAATTTGATGGTGTTTCACGTGTTCTCCGTGTCTCGGAGAACACGTTAAGCCGTCGGTCCCGGTCATTATCACTAACATGAGAATAGTCGTTAAAGCCGGCCAACCCGCATTGGAGTGGCGTGGTGGGTCTAAGCTCTAATTCCCTCTCTCCTATGACAGTGGAGGCCTGTGCCCAGCAGCGGGACGTCAATAGGCAGTAGCGGTGGTGGGATTGAGATTAAAATCTGTAAGACGTAGGTATAGGTATGGGTTGGATTATTTCAGATACGTGTTTCAACGCCAACGAAGTCTACGACATATGCAACGCGACCTGCGAACCGACGTGTGTGGACCCTGAACCAGTATGTGCGTTGGTCTGCAAAGCCGGATGCATCTGCGCCCCGGGACTCCTGCGCAGTCCGGGCGGAGACTGCGTCAGCGTGGACAAGTGTCCAGCGTCCAACGGGACCACGCCGGGCGTGCTGAACAAATACCTTACCACTATAAACAAGATCCTGCATCTGACTGCTGTTTAAATTTAGTATTTTTACTGATAATAATATAACGATAATGAGATAATGGTGGTGGACTTGTAAAAGAAGAGCTCTATATTATGTGTTGAGTCTTGACAGTATTGGGTGCAACAGAATATGTCACATTTTTTAAATAAAAACATGTAAAAATTGAGTAGTAAGTAGGTACTAAGGTGATATAAAAACTATAGAGCAATCTCGTATCTTAATATTCATTTTAATTAATGCCATGCTCTTTTTAGGACGTAATTATACCTTTACGTAGCTTATGTTATTTACATAATCTACACATGCACATGATTCAATTCAATTCGTTTATTCAATTTAGGTACACTATAGGTACACATATTGACGTCCATTACTTAAATATAAAACATGATGATGATAATTAGTTACGGTATCTTAAAACTAAAGCTACGAGGGTTCCAAACGCGCCCTGGTCTGGGAAGAGCCCACAACAAACTCAGCCGGGTTTTTTTTCATTATCACCATCTCACAAATCATCTTTTAACTAAGGATGATAAGTCACTTACTAGACTCAAAGTAAGTTACTCACGTAAGTTATTCTATGTTACTGAACTTGTGGGTTGAAATGCATTTACTACCCAACTACCTAGTACCTACACTCAATATATATTATATATATATATATGCCACTCTTCAGTAAATATAGTATTTAGTAGAACATAACCAAAGAATTGATGATTTTTGAAAACAAATAAGAGAAGGGAAATTTCCGTTAAAGTTACCTATATCAGTCATAGTTAATATAATAGATATGTATTAGATATCAGCAGGTAGATTAGAATGATTAGGTTCCATAAATTAATTAATTTTAATAGCAATATTTATTAATATATTTTACAATTACAATATGATTAAATTACAATTAAAACTTAAAATAAATTAACTAAAAATTTAACTTGAATATGGTTTTACTTTATAACAAAATATACCTTAAATTGATAGATATAAATACAAAAATCATAAAATAGTTGTGATTGAGTAATTTTTCACTGGAGTTTCTCATTTGAAGAGTGATGATGTTGTTCAACTAAAAAAAAAGAAAAATAATTAAGTAGATTTTATCTTGAGAATTTAACTGTAAAGCGATGTTAATTCAAGTTGGTAGGTAATTGGATGGGTTATCGAAGCTGTTGATCGAGTCTCTATCAAGAGCTTCGGTCATCGAGTCGTATGCGGAAGGACCTGGATCCCACCGCAAGCCCGGAAACCTGCTACTATTATGGGAATCAATTATTTACGTAAGGCATGACATTCATTTTTCTATTGCAAAGGCCTATCCTGCCATTATATTATGAAAGGGCTGGGTATAATTAGATTCTTATTATATGATCAATGTTTCTACCAGGTCAGACTGGAATCTATATGAAGACAGTAAATTACCAAAATGATCCTGTCAGGAATCGAACCCAGCAATCGAATCCGGGACCTCCCACTTATTAACACCAGTAATGTCGTTATTATTTTTCAACTGAACAGAAAGCTGAACAAAATACGTACTAACGAAATCTAGTACAAATCTACTTTACTATTTGAACGGATTGCATCAACGTAATTGCGTAAGCCGAACCATTCGTTGACCCACCTACATCAACGTAGTTTTAGTATTGTGACGTAGATGGCGCTAACATACTTTGTCACAGGAAAAGCTAAATAAATTCTATTTCGAATAGTATTTTTCTGATTTTGTGTTACATTTAAAAGCGGAATAGAAAATACATTTGTAATTTAGCTTATAATTTGCAATAATAATTATATTGTATTATTGACGACAGATGATACGTATTAACGACATCTAGTAGAAATCTACATTATTATTTGAACGGATTGCATAACGTAGTTTTAGCATTGTGACATAGATGGCACTAACATACTTTGTCACAGTAAATGCTGAATTTTCTATTTCGAATAGTATTTTTCTGATTTTGTGTATAAAGCGGAATAGAAAATACTTATGTAATAGCTTATAATTTGCAATAATAATAATATTGTATTATTTGACGACCTCCCTGGCGCAGTGGTGAGCGCTGTTGCCACTCTGCTGGCAAAGACACGCCGCCAGGCAATTTAGCGTTCCATTTTAAGTCTTGTAGAAACCGATTGTGGGTTTAACTAATATAACTGCCATATATCCCTAACAGGCTAGCCCGATATCATCTAGACTTTACATTACCACTACCTAACTTGTAGTATAAGCAGCTTAACCTGGATACTTATATTATAAATGCGAAAGTGTCTGTCTGCTACGCTTTCACAGCCCATCTTTTCAATCGATTTGGATGAAATTCGGTATGGAAATAGGTTTTATGGGGCATAGGCTACTTATAATTCCGGAAAATATATTACTTAGTTAGCGCGGGAATCAAAACACTTAATCCACACGGGCGAAGTCGCGGACGTCATCTAGTAGTCACTTTAATAGTATAGCTATCGTTTTTTTTATTCCACTACAATTTAGCCCTTAACTGCGATTTCACCTGATGGTAAGTGATGATGCAGTCTAAGACAGTAGCGGGCTAACTTTTTAGGGATACGACAGTTATATTAAATCCATACCTCTATCAGTTTCTACACGGCATCGTACCGGGACGCTAAATCGCTTTGCGGTCTTTGTCGGTAGAGTGGTAACTAGCTACTGCCGAAGCCTCTCACCAGACCAGACAAGAAATTAGATATTTCCGAATTAACCCTGCCGGGCATCGAACTCGGGACCTCCCTCAATAAGACCACACCTCTCACCACTGCGCCAGGGAGGTCGAAAGTTTATAGTTTAGTACTTTTAGTTAGGTTTATTTCACCTTTCTAAACTCCTTCTCCCGTATCCCAAACGCCAGGTAGTTGTATTTCAGAAAGTCAGTCTGGTTTGAGACTAGTTGGAAGACCATGGTCTTGGAGCCGGTCTGGCCTTGCACCAGGTTGAAATCCACCTCGCCTGTTATGTCTGTGGTCGTTTCCACTTCTAGATACGTTAACACGTAGCCTTTCTGCAATTATATGAAACAAAATAGTTATGTGTGCGGTTTATTTGCATTGTTATCTATACTCTATAGCAGGGATGGCGAACCTATGACACGCGTGCCAAAAAAGGCACGACATTTTGAGCACGTCACCGTTCATAAAATTCATTATGGACTAAGAAAAAGAAACCCTATTAATGAAATGAAATTAAATGAAATCAAGTTTATTTGCTAAATATGGGTTAACAAAGTTCTTAAAATTAAAGAGGCCCTGCATATTTTACTGACACTTCAGCATGCAAATATTTGTAACACACAATTACAAGAGAGTGTGTAGGTATATTATAAAATGTCAATTATTTTTAATTACTTAAAGTTAAATGAAATTCTAAAATTCTGAGTTCTACGTCAATTATACATGTATGTATTCATTGATGTAGAATTTTAGTATTACTCATTCTATTTCAAAGTAATGTACAAATTATTTGTCATATAATCTGCAACAACAGAAGTCACACTAATTTTACTTTAATTTAAATTACAATTCAATTATACATTGAGACATTGCAAAATTTATTTATTTTTTTGGATAAATTTAAAAAGCGTTAATAATAGTAATATTTATTATTATTTTCCCAATTATCACAAAGTCAAAATTATTTGATGGTCTATGACCTCACTAAACAATTATTTAAAAAAAATGGCACGTTGATTCATAAAGGTTCGCCTACCCTGCTCTATAGTCTATACTTATATTATAATCTAGCGGATTCCCGCTGACTCCGTCCGTGTGGATTAAGGTTTTTTAGGTTCTCGCGGGAACTCTTTAATTTCCCTGGATAAATAGCCTATTCCATCCCCGAGATACAATCGAATCCTGTACAAAATTTCATCAAAATCGGTTGATTAGATGGGCCGTGAAAGCGTAGCAGACAGACAGGCGACCGACAACCTCCCTAGTCGTCAAAAGATTTGTAGGAACGTTTGGAGAAATAAATACAATGCGCATTTCTATAAAGTCTCTCAGTTTACTTACGTTGTGATTTTACAAAGGATTTGGTTTTCCTCACTGCAACGCTTGGATAAATAAGGAAATACTGCTAAGTATTGTGTTTATGTATTGCTAGATGCTGCCCGCCACTTCGTTCGCGTGGATTTAGTATTTTAATACCGTGGGAACTTTTTGATACGGGATAGAAAGTATCCTATTTCCGTCTCCGAAGTAGCTTTGACTGTAAAATTATTGTATTTGGTGGGCCCCAGCCGGTTGCTGCCTCGTTGGTCTAGTGGTTAGCATGTTTGACTGCGGCTGACTACTCCCGGCTTCGAGTCCTGGGTCGGGCCATAATTAAGTATTGGGTTTTTTCGCCTCGAAATTCTCAGTACTAGTCCGGAGTTAGGGAGTTGGGGCGGTGTTTCACCCCCGTGCCTCGGAGAGCACGTTAATCCGTCGGTCCCGGTTATTATCACTCACTAACATGATAAAAGTTTAAAGTCGTTAAAGCCCGCCAACCCGCATTGGAGCAGCGTGGTGGGTTTAAGCTCTAATTCCCTCTCTCCTATGAGAGTGGAGACCTGTGCTCAGCAGTGGAACGTTTATGGGCTGTAGTGGTATTGCTAGATGCTGCCCGCGACTTCGTTCGTGAGGATTTAGTATTTATAATACCGTGGGAACTTTACGATTTCCTGGATAGAAAGTCTCTGGGACGGTAGCTTTGACTGTAAATTGTATCTGGTGGGAGGCTTCGGCCGAGACTAGTTACTAGTTACCACCCTGCCTGTAAAGACGTGCCGCCAAGCGTTCCAGTATGATGCTGTGTAGAAACCATTTAAGTTTAATGGGTTTAATATAACTGCTAAATCCCTAACAAGCTAACCCGTTACTAAAACGTTTTTAAATGAATAGACTCCAATAACATGATATATTAAATTAAATCTATATATATAAAAGAAAGTCGTGTTAGTTACACTATTTATAACTCAAGAACGGCAGAACCGATTTGGCTGAAATTTGGTGGGGAGGTAGCTTCGAACCAGGAGACGGACATAGGATACTTTTTATCCCGGAAAATTAAAGAGTTCCCGCGGGAACTAAAAACCTCAATCTACGTGGACGAAGTCGCGGGCATCAGCTAGTTAAATATAAAAATAATATGTATTGTCACATGTTTTACTACCTATACTCGTAAGCAGATATATTGTATATTACATGTATTATGTGCTAAATAAATTAATAATAATAATTAATTATATATAAGTAGGTAATAATAATGTTAACATTTAGCAACGCCCTGACGGGGCCTCATGTCCATGCATGCTAACTGCTAATTATATCAAGAATATTGTATTACAGCTATAAATAAATAAATGTCTAAATGACTAAACTGCATCAACACTTACCATCCGGTGGGATCGCAGTCAAGGGCTGTACAACAGTACTGTAACTTGTAACTGTAACTTGTACAACAATAAATAAATATGCTTACTTTAGCGTTGGCTGTGACAGTTACGTAGAAAGGATCCAGGTTGTTCCTGTGGCGATACCTTTCGGAACCTCCACCCATAGGTAGGGACTCTGCAAATTGAAACTAAATTAATTATCTTACTAATCTTATCTTACTAATATTATAAATGCGAAGTTTGGATGGATGTATGGATGTGTGGATGTGTGGATGTATGGATGTATGGATGTATGGATGTTTATTACTCAATCACGCCCCAACGGCTAAACGGATCTGGCTGAAATTTGGCACAGAGATAGATTATAGTCTGGATTAGCACATAGGCTACTTTTTGTACCGGAAAATTAAGGAGTTCCCGCGTGAACCAAAAAAAAACAAACCACGCAGATGAAGTCACGGGCATTAGCTAGTTACTAAATAAATACGCAGACTATTCGGCTATAATTGACTATTTCGGCCACATTGCCAGAAGGGAGGAGCACAGTCTTGAAAAGATTGTCATCACTGGCGAAGTGGACGGAAAGCGACCTCAGGGACGTAGCCCGATGCGTTGGTCAAATCAAATCCGCACCGCTCTCGATAGCAAGGTCCACGAAGCCCTGCACGTCGCAAAAACTAGAGAAACATGGCGCGACATTGTCCACAGGCCCCTCTTTCCCACTGGGCACTCTGGGTGCCTAGAGCCCCGCAATCGATGGGCCAGTTCCTGCAAGATCACCCATCGGTAGATAACCAATATTCATAACTATACACTTATGTTCAAAATATACCTCCACCATTACCACCACTACAGCCCCATAACGTCCCAGGTCTCCACTCTCATAGGAGAGAGAGCTTAGACCCACCATGCCGCTCCAATGCGGGTTGGCGGGCTTTAAAAAGACTATTATAATGTTAGTGATAATAACCGGGACCGACGGCTTAACGTGCTCTCCGAGGCACAGGAGCGGAACACCGCCAACTTCCTAACTCCGGGTTGGTACTGAGAATTTCTAGTCAGAAAAGCCCAATACCTAATTATGGAAATAAACCTCAATAGTAAATAAGATTTTTAATTGATCTTGAAGTTTTTTTAAAGTAACTGTTTAAAATGACAGTTTATTAAATCAAAGTCCCCTGTCAGTCCCTCTCTCAGGGGCCCCACTATCCTAATGTCCCTAGGGCCTCCAATAGGTTAAAGACGGTCCTGATCGTCCATAGACGGATTATTGGTGGAATTGGTCACGACCCTCAGTTATGGGGAGTACGTGGCAAGGTGGAGGAAATACGCAGAAGGATATCGTGGCTTAAAAACTTGCGCCAGTGGTTCGGGAAGAGCACAAGGTCCTTATTTAGAGCAGCGATCTCAAAAGTTGAAATCGCACTAACGATTGCCAACCCTCGTAAGGAGATTCGTCGTAATAGGGATGCTGCCTATACCAAAAATAAATTATTTCTGATTGATTATTATTGATTATATTGATATTGATTATAGAAGGCCTCCAAAAAGCCCTAAAATTCACATCCTCGGTTAGTTTTAAGTTTGATAACCATTTTATAATATAGATTAAAGAAAAAAAGTGCGTTGAAATTTGATGACGTCACAATAGGCATGCCTATTGTGACTGATTTTGAAAAATGGTCAGAATATGTTCGGAAGTATCCACTATTTCGAAAAAATATCTTATTTCAGCAGAAAATTAAGGTTTGGTAGATAAAATTGGCATTTTAAATTTAAATTTTAAATTTCACGCCAAAACGCTAGCCGGTGTCATGGCGTCGTTTGTGACGTCACTATTGTTTTTACCAATGTACTCTGTGTAGTGTGCAGTAAAGAATAGTGTGATTGTCAAAGCTCGAAACAAACAATAGGCATGATGACAGTATCCAAGAATCAATGAAATTATGAATTTATCTAATGAAATAGGATTCATGGATTATAAAAAACGTATTTATTTTTCTATTTCGAGTGAGATTGTTATTTATTTTGATAAAATACAGCAATCCGCCATATTGTATAAAACACCACTGAAGCGAATGACGTCACAATTGTTTTCGAGCTTTGACAATCGACGAACAATCTCTGTAAGTACAGGTGTTTTAAATGTTTATCAAGTATTTTCGTGTTTTTTTGTTTCGCAAAGATCCTTATTCTTAGAGATTCCTGAATCTAGTTTTAAAATCAAGAAATTAAAAACCGTTAGCCATGGATCAAGGATTTACCAAAGCTACTAGCTCTAATTTGCCCAGGATTAATTTGTTGATGCTAGGTAAGTATCTTGCATCAAACAAAGACTTTTGTTCAGCTGAATTTCGCAACGTGAAAACTTCCATGTAAGTACAATAATAACATAATAATATAAAGGTCCTAAACCCGTAAAATTTGCTATTTTATATATTAAGCACTTCATTATAGTTACTAATAACTAACAAACAACATTTCATTATGAATGCTTAGATCTTTAAAACTATGCATCGGATTTTGATGCGGTTTTTTTAATAGATAGAGTGATTCAAGAGGAAGATTTATATGTACTTTTTATCCCGGAAAACTAAGGAGTTCCCGCGGGAACCAAAAAACCTCAATCCACGCGGACGAAGTCGCGGGCATCAGCTAGTATTAGAATACAGCAAAAACTTACGTCACAGTGATCTTTGCAGAAATAAATAGTAGAATTTAGCCCTATAGCTGTAGGATCTCGCCGTGTAAGATTAAGCCACTTAAATCGCATTGTTTTTTTAAGTGGCGCGTGAATAAATAACTTGCTAGGAGTTAATTTTGATGTGTTATCACACTGGGGGACCGCACACGACTTACACACTTTAAAATTCATATAATTCACACAAAATATCGAAATTGCTGTACGAAGACTTTCTGTTTACTGCACACAGTACATTGGTAAAAACAATAGTGACGTCACAAACGACGCCATGACACCCGCGAGCGTTTTGGCGTGAATCTTAAAATATAAATTTCAAATGGCAATTTTATCTACCAAACCTTATTTTTCTGCAGAAATAAGATATTTTTTCGAAATAGTAGATACTTCCGAACATAATCTGATCATTTTTCAAAATCAGTCATCATGCCTATTGTGACGTCATTCGCTTCTTGGCGCTTAATCCAATATGGCGGATTGATGTATTATAAAGTTTTATTTTATCAAAATAAATAGCAATCTTACTCGAAATAAAAATTTAAATACTTTTTTTATAATCCATGAATCTTATTTCATTAGATAAATTTATAATTTCATTGATTCATGGTTACTGTCATCATGCCTATTGCAAATTTAATACAACTTCTATACTAGAAGAGCGTTTTTAAGTTTGATAAAGAGTTGCTGATTTGATTGAGTTGTCATCATCCCTATTATAGATCCTTCGTAATAATTATAGATCTATTTAAGTGATTCATTTATGATGTTTTGTGACATGATAGCGTGATGGTGGTAATAAAAAGCATAAACCCGGCTGAGTTTGTTGTGGGCTCTTCTCAGACCAGGGCGCGTTTGGAACCCTCGTAGCTTTAGAATAAAGATACCGTCGTTAATTATCACCATAACGTTTTATAATTTGTCTACTCAACGTTGAAAATGTACTGTGTACTGTGTAGGTACCAATTTTGAATAAACCGTCACCTCCATGGCAAACTTACGAATCTGAAATTTTAGTGAAATCAATTTTTCGGCGAAAAAGCCTAACCGTGACCGAATGTAGTACTGCACACCGTAGTAAAGTTACGTATTTCTGGCACTGATAGTTAAAGAATTCAAATTCAGTGACAGAAATACGTAACTTTAACACAGTGCTACATTTAGTACGGTTTTTCATAGAAATATTGATTTCACTAAAACTGCAGATTCGTAAGTTTGCCACGGAGGTGACGAAACGAAAATACGATTTGATTTTTTGATTTGAAATAAAAACCCTTTTTTTATTATTCATTCGCTAGGCGCTTACTGCAATTAGACCTGCTTGCAACCTTTCCGACCGATTTTGATGAAACTTAGTATGGAGAGTACGTTACATCCTGGCCACTTTTTATTCCGGAAAGCTAAAGAGTTCCCCCGGGAATTCAAAAAACTTAATCAACCCGGACGAAGTTGCGGGCATCATCTAGTTTAGATATAAACAAATGTTTTTAGTTCACACTTACTTTCATACTCGATCCCGATTTTGAAGGTCTTGGTTGCAAACATTTGCGGCCAACATCCCACTGTGACCAATATACACGAAATAAAGAGGATTTTATACATTTTGTCGAAACGTTTACTACCTTTATTTTAATAATTAATATAAGTGTTATGTTTTTGTAAAATTCCACGAAAATACAAACAAATACTGGCATTGAGAAGGAATTTTATCTTAGTTATCGATCTGTTGAGATAAAGGGACGTCTTTTTGAGATTAACTGTTGTTGGTATAAATAGTCATGTACACATTGGCCTAGTAGCTTCGGCGATCATGTACCTATAGATTTACTTGCCATACATTTTTGGGTAGCGGCGCGCGTTGTCCGAGTTTCTGACAGCCATGATACAATTATCAAAGGATCTTGACGCAATCACGTCTTGTTGATTTCTTTTGGGCCAATAAGTTTGCCTGGTAGGAGGCTTCGGGCGTGGCTAGTTACCACCCTACCGGTAACGTGCCGCCAAGCGATTTAGCGTTCCGGTACGATGCCGTGTAGAAACCGAATAGGGGTATGTGTTTAATACAACTGCCATGCTCCTAACAGGCTAGCCCGCTACCATCTTAGACTGCATCATCACTCACCGAAGTCTCCACCAGGCCAGACCAGAGAAATCTGAAATCTTAGACTGCTACATCACTTCCCATCAGGTGAGAGCGCAGTCAAGGGCTAACTTGTAGTGGATAAAAAAAAAAAATTTACAACTACTAACGGTAGTGTGATACCACCTGATATCTGATAAAACGTATGCCAACGTTTTAAGATACGGTACAGCAATGATTTCGACATACTCAGGTTATCTTTGCAACTGTGGATGATAACATTGTATCCCAAATTGTATACCTGAATAAAGTTATTTTTTATCATATTGACGTTTTGATACGTATGGGCATATTTTAGGGAACATTTTCATATTCATATTCATTTATTTTGCATTCTAATACAATTGGGTATTTGACTACTAGTGAAATAAATTATTTTTTAGTGATTATTAAATGAAGGATCTCGCAAAAGTAGTAATATCCACGTGCCCTGCTAGTTTCATTCTGAATAACCATTTTAAACTATCGATTAAAGTAAAAAAAGTGCGTTGAACTTTGATGACGTCACAACTTAAAATTTCATACAAAATCGCGCGTTTTGACGTTTGAAAAAAAAGTTGCTGATTTGACTAGTTGTCAAACACCCAATTCTTATAGTACATGTCAATAGAAAAGTTCTTATTACAATATTGGAGCCCCGGTGGGGCACAGCAAAAAAATCAGTGGTAGTAGAGAGACGGCTGCCTTATTTTTGTTCAAAAAAACTACTAGTTTATAATAAAATATATAAAATAAAAATAAAAATAAAAAATCTTTATTATCAATTAAAAACTAAATACAACTACAAAGTGCTTAATATAATTAATAAAAACAAAACATATACTGCAAGAACTTAATGCTAATTACTTACCTATAAGATACAGTGATAGATATAATACATTGGTATAATATTACTAGTTAATAATACACTTTTTCAATTAGAAATGTTTTTAAAGAATTGACAAAGGCTGTATTACTCTCCAAAGATTTGATGTGGTCTGGGATTTTGTTATACATTTTTACACACATCGAGTTAGGACCGGTACTGTGGATACTTAGGTTGGAACAGGGAATAATTTATTTGTCTGAATATGTGTTACAATGATGGTTACCGTATGACAACCCTGACATACAAAATTTTTTGTAGTTAGATATTTAAATAGCATAGTACAAGTACCTACCTATGTTCTAGTATTAGTATAACACTTCATAGGTATTACATTGAATTAATAAATAATGTCTTGAATAATTAATTACAAATAACGTCAGGTTTTCTAGACCAAGTGACATTCAAATTACCTAATCTTACAATAAGTCTATGCTACAATATAATGAATGGCTACAATGTCATAATAATAATAAATTAATAATTAAGTATATCATATTATATCATCATCATCATTTTATACTATTTAGCTATCTTTGCTTGATTGTTTTTATAGCGTCTAGTTGTGAATACCTGTCATTAGCTATAGGTTACCTAACTCTAAGACTGTTTATATCTAAGCTGTTGCTTTTCCTTAACAAATAAAATAAATAAATAAATGATTTTTTATTGACCAACAGTTTACATCAAATTAATCAGTAGTACAAAAAAAACATTACATGCAGTACTTATGTACTGTGTATATACTTAATAATTAAAAAAATTAAAAAACACGACTGTCCTGCCAATAAACGAACTAAAACGTTAAAAATCTAAATTAATCTAGTTAAATTACATTCACATTTTTATTAAATTATATTTTTTTGTGAATCACTGGATATTGAACTAGTGTTATATATTTTTGGAATCTACTCATCATTTTCTAGATGATGATTATATAGTTAATCTTATTTTCGAATTTTATTTCAACTTTAGTCTTTAATGCGGGCCCATGGTTACCCCATCAATTTTATTTTAATTTTACTAGCCTATGTCACCCGGAATAGGGATTCTAACGATACCTCATTTATCAAAATCGGTTCAGGCGTATAGAAGTTATGGTGGAATATACAAATTCACATACATACATACATGAACCCTGAAAACAATATAATCCTTTTTTCAGGCAGTCGTATAAAAAGTAAATGTGGTCAACGGGCCACCTCCTCAGCTTGTGCCGCAGCATGAAAGGTTGCCCAAGAGCCGAAACGTCACGGACCATCACTGTATATAAAAAAAAAAATTAAAGAAACAGAAAAAAAAGCTTAAGTACTATAATTATGCGGCAGTACCCATAGATATTTTTTCAATATAATTTTCTTTATAAACATATTATATTTTGTTTTTTATGATACCCGCGACTTCGCCCGTGTGGATTAAGTCATTTTTATTCCCGTGGGGACTCCTCTATTTTCCGGGATAAAATGCCTGCATAAATTAAGTAACATAAAAATCGGTTTAAAAAATGGGCTGTTAAAGCGTAGCACACTGACACACTTTCCGCATTTATAATATTAGTACGGATGAAACCATAAAAATATTTTCGCCTATCAAATAGGTATCTAGACCATCCTGTACTAATGCTAGCCTATTGTGTGAGCCTGAACATTAAAAATACATAGGTACAAAACCTTGCTGCTTCTATGGTCCTCGAGAGTGGCAACAATGGTTATAAATCTAGGATGGATGTACAAGATGGCGACGCGGCCGTGTTGGTCAGTGTTTGTATGAATTCCTAAATAAAAGTATATTTAAATGGATAACCAGTGTTTTCCTTTAACAATAGGCACACGCTGTAGGTACTAAGTTCGTTAAAGTTGAACTTTTCTTTCCATTTTGACAAAGTTTATCTCATCACCCCCATGGGGGTTGTTCCAACTCGCATAATCCCAGATTAGACGAGTAGGACTTGCGAAATCCGTTTAAGGCTAAAACACACTAAGTATGGACAGGACAGGACTGACATGCGGATCCTAATTTGTTGTCCTCCTAATGTTTCCTCTAAATTAGAGAAAAGTACTGTACAAGTCTCAACCGAAATAGTAATGAGTGCCTCTTTTACTTATAAAGCCTTCGGCTAGCGCCATGTCCTTTTAAAATCACTTGGGAAGTCATCGGCTTCGTCTCGTCCTTTCAGTAGAGTATATATATTCAGCCTTGAATTGATATATTTCTGGATAGTGTTGAACTATTTCTATAAAATCTTGCTCGAAAAATTCAACCTTCGCCTAATGGCTCCGGGCTTCGGTCGGAGTTTATTTATTTATTTAATGATTACCTTTAAAAAAAATGCACAAAATTCCATCACAATTTCACATCACAGTACTGGAATAAAACACAGGCTGGCGAATTTGTGCTTGAAAAGGATTCTGTCCGTCCCCAGGATAATATACTATAGAGCTATAATATGAAACATTCGTTATATTTAGCTTTTTATGGCACTGATAATACAACTGTACCCTTACTCTGAGATTGATCGAATTTGAAATAAGTCTCACTAAAGTGAGGTGAAAGTGAGCTCCTCCATACATATACAGCCAGCGCTCCAAGGGGAACCATGGTGAAAAATAAAAAGTCATCGACTCCAGTGAAATTCGATGAGACAGATCGAGTTTATAACTCACCAAACGCACAAAAAATACGATATGATTAATGTCATTTGCTATTTTGGCACTCCGAATTTTACTTTTCACACAGATTGACATCTCAAAATTCGAGAATAACGTCATTTTCACATTATTCTTGGCGTGGTGAGCTCTCACATCTATCAGTCGTATTTGCAATGTTAAAACTGGGAGTAAGCACACAGCTGTACGGTTACTCCGAGTTTGATCGAATTTGAAATACGTCTCACTAAAGTGAGGTGAGAGTGAGCTCCTCCATACATCTACAGCCAGCGCTCCAAGCGGCAACATGGTGAACAAAAAGTCACCGAGTCATTCCCACTCCAAGTGAAATTCGATGAGAAAGATCGAGTCTTTAACTCACCAAACGTACAAAAAATACGTTATGAGTAATGTCATTTGCTATTTTGGCACCCCGAGTGTTACTTTTTACACAGATTGACATCTCAAAGTGCGAGAATGACGTCATTTTCACACTCGATAGCGGATTCATAACTCACCGAAAATATTCCAGTGATAAACTATTATATTGGGACTCGATTATGACTGCGAGGCTTTATTTTGCTTGGAAAAAGATATTGGACGCTGCGGAATGACCGACGTGAAGACAGGCGTGATAAGGCTCAAGTTAACCGCGTCCCAGACAAAAAATTTCGTTCAGCTATATCGGCTCACGAAGAGAGCTTTTATTTATTTGTGCAAAATGTTGAGGGTAAACAGTGACCTCAAAGGCTCGCAAAGAGTATCGCTGGAGACGAAGGTACGTATGACAATTCATTTGGAAAGTATTGTTAATTCCACATAGTATTTAGGTTATATTTATTGTAGCAGCCCCAAGAACTATGTATTTATTTTATTAGTAACTCTAAGTCGCTGTATTAACAACGCAACGTACCTACTTATCTACTAAACGTAGAGCTATGCATTTACCTACCTACATTTGTACTAAAATACAAAGGTTCATACACACTTAAATACCTACCTAAAACATAATTCTGTCAAATTACAGCTGCTTAGTGCACTGCTTTTTTATGCCAATGGCGATTATCAGAGGATGGTTTGTGAGGCCTGTCATCTTGGACAGCAAACTGAGCAAATATGTGCATGAAGTCACAGAGGCACTTAACCATCCTAATGTGGTTAGGAAATATGTATATAAAAAAAACTAGATGATTCCCGCGACTGTGTGGATTAAGATTTTTGATTCCCGCAGGTACTCTTTAATTTTCCAGGATAAAAAGTAGCCTATGTCCATCCCCAGGATACAGGTAGACTGGTGGGAGGCTTCGGCCGTGGCTAGTTACCACCCTTCCGGCAAAGACGTGC
Organism: Erebia palarica; assembly: GCA_964035005.1. Lineage (NCBI taxonomy): Eukaryota > Metazoa > Arthropoda > Insecta > Lepidoptera > Nymphalidae > Erebia > Erebia palarica. Next base: position 37,709,929 of record OZ035983.1, read on the forward strand.
CGCCAAGCAATTTAGCGTTCCGGTACGATGCCGTGTAGAAACCGAATAGGGCTATGGGTTTAATATAACTGACATGCCCCTAACAGGTTAGCCTGCAACCATCTTAGAGTGCATCATTACTTACCATCAGGTGAGATTGCAGTCAAGGGCTAACTTGTAGTGGATAAAAAAAACAATCTACTCCTGTACCAAATTTCATCAAAATCGGTTGAGTAGATGGGTTGTGAAAGCATAGCAGACACACACACTTTCGCATTTATAATATTAGTATGGATTATAGTGTTATAATCATATACTTCCCTCTCCCCTGAAAATAAGCATAAAGCTTGTGCTAGAAATAGGTACAACAATAGACCTGCGATAGATCTTACAACCATTAACCATTGAGCTATTGGTGGTTACTTCATGATTAAATGTTACAGGCTGTGGATGTTGACTGCCACATCATTAACATCAACCCAAGATACCCAGTATGATTCCACAATCAGTTCATCTTTAAGCTAAAGTTAAAACTCCAATTTTGAAACTGAAATGCCTGCATGTAAATCAGGCAATACTATCTTTTAGGTATGATATTTTAAATTAATTTTCTTTAGCAAACCAAATAATTGAGGCCAATTCTGTTGTACACAGGGTTTGAAGCTAGGGTAGGCATTAGTTAGAATACCTATTTATTGACTGTCATGATGAAAAATGAGCATTGATGTATTTCAATATGGGTAAGCAGTGCTTTTGTGCCTCTATGAACTGCACGCCACTGGTTGTACACCATAATAATATAATATATAATATAATATAAGCCTTTATTACTGAATTTTGTTTTGTTATTATTTACATTTTCATATAAATAAATTAATTAAACTAAGACACTAGTAGACATTTTGTTTAATTCATCCAGTTTGCCCATGGGCATAGGCCTCCTCCAGGGCTCTCCATAATAATCTATCCTTTGCTGTCCTTTGCCATATGTTTCCCGCCGTGCCTTTAATATCATCCTCCCATCTCTGGCAAGGGCGACCTCTTTTTCTTTTTCCTGTTCTTGGGTACCATTCTGTGACTTCTTTCGTCCATTTATCCCTCTTGTCTCTCATGAAGTGCCCTGTCCACTTCCACTTTAGTTTTTTAATAGTTATAGATATGTCTTTAACTTTTGTCTTGCTTCTGATAGTAGAGAGTCTGATTTTATCAACCTTTTTGACTCGAAGCATATTTCTCTCCATGTTGTTTTGACATACTTTAAGTTTCTTCAGGTTTTTATTGGTTAGCCCCCAAGTTTGACAGCCATAGGTTAGGCAAGGCAGGATGCATACATTAAACACCTTGGCTTTCTCTGACATAGGCATATCTTTATTTTTCATAATTTCTTTAAGAGACCAATAGCGTTTCCAGGTATTACATATCCTTCTTTCTATTTCTTTTGATGTCTGATCTATTGGTGATATTGTTTGTCCCAGGTAGACATATTCATCTACATACTCTAGTGTATTTGACTGTAGTTTAATGGTTTCTTTCTTGGAGTTAGTACACCATAACTAAATTTAAATGACAGCTCTATTTAAGTTGCTATCCCTTTTACATTATATTTATTTTTCTTGTGGAATTGACTGGCAATAGATTTAAAGCTGTCATTTTAATTTAGATATTGTGTTAAACAGAATTGGCCACAATATCTAACGGGCTAATTTACATAATTTAAGGGAAAAAAAACACACTGATACTCATAAAATTGTTTACTGGAATCCTACACATCTGCCTCTAGTTTGTCTGTTGTGTATATTAATTTTTTTTTAACAAAAATGTGTTAATTATTTATTAAATTTGAATATTTCAGAATTCCAATGGAACAGCCCACGGATAACAACTCTGATGTAACAAGTGAAGTGAACAATCCTCTCATCGCATCTTTTGTGGATCAAACAAGGCTGCTGACAATTGCCCAACAAAAGAGACAGATTAATCAATACATATTTCAACTAAAATATATTTGTATGATTACCTTTTCAACCTTTTCAATTTATTTTACAAACACAACACAATATTAAAACAAAATGAGTAGACACATTTGGCTAACTAATCAATGATTATTCTGGCCCAATGCCGATAGACTATTGAGGACTTGTGCCCAATTACATTAAGCACTTTGGTGCTAACTTCCGAGACAGTGGGGTCTCCGCATTTCCAGTTGCACTGAGTGCCCGAACTGCTGCAGTGTTCTCAGTGCGGGCACCTTTTTTTAAATCTTTGTAAGTCTGCAAATAAAAATATAATATTATTATGTACCTGCAACTTTCTTGTGGATAAAATTAGTATATATCAACAGTGGCATGCACAGGGTTTGAAACTAGAGTAGGCATTAGTAGGTCAGAATACCTATTTACTAGCTGTTTTGATGATAAATACATATTGACTTATATCCATTTGGGTAGCAGTACTTTTATGCCTCTATGAACTGCATGCCACTGTATATCATTTTATTTTGTGTATATTGTAGTTTACTTGAGTTTAAGTACTGTAATATGTCGTGATCTTACCCGCTTTCAGTGTTCGACAGTCCTGTCTGGCCCATGCTCTTTTAGGATATCTTTAGGTATTTGCCACTGGAAGTCCGCCCTTTTGGCGCTTATCAGTCCTGTGAACTCACCACAGTGGCTTGGTGGTCGTATGGCGACTAAGATGTTTATTTGTTGCTTCTTGATCTAAATGAAGAGAATAATAGTTGATTATGGCGATAAAAATAGACGAACACGTTTGAATAAATATGAAATATTAATTTAATATCAATAATAGGTAAACAGAAAGATTTGTCGAGAAAATTAGTTCAGTTTACATTTTGAATTCGCATCTACTTACTTTTAGGCACAGTTTATGTTCGCTTTCCCTCCATGTACAATCAATTATAATTAAAAAACAAGTTAAACCGGTGAATCCGAATACCACTACCCACTACATAGGAGCCGAAACGAAAATTATTAATTGTAAATAAACCAGAGTACATTAAGATACTACAGCGCGACCGCGTATCTCTGACAGCTACAGTGTAACGATCGCAATCACCTCTGATTGGATAACACTCTTCCACTATTGGACAAAATCCATTGAAGTAGCAAGAACACCATAAATTTAGCCAATCACAACAATTGATACTGTAACAATGATTGATGTAGAATACCGACCAAAAATGCTGGTCAATATCACGAGCAGTGTTACCAACTCTCGAAAATATTTGTCCCTAAAACATAAGTCAAAAAGCCCCAAATATATTTTTTATACGACTGCCTGAAAAAAGGCGTATATTGTTTTCAGGGTTCATGTATGTATGTATGTATGTAAGTATGTATGTATGTATGTATGTATGTGAGTTTGTATATTCCACCATAACTTCTATACGCCTGACCCGATTTTGATAAATGAGGTATCGTTAGAATCCCTAGCTTATTCCGGGTGACATAGGCTAGTAAAATTTTTAAAAAAATTGATGGGGTGACCATGGTCCCGCATTAAAGACTAAAGTTGAAAAAAAAATCGAAAATAAGATTAACTGTATAATCATCATCTAGAAAATGATGAGTAGATTCCAAAAATATATAACGTTATAGTTCAATATCCAGTGATTCACAAACAAATATCATTTAATAAAAATGTGAATAAGACTCCAAAGGCATGCAAATCGCTTCATAAGGAGGTAAACTCCGAAAATAATATAGCAGGGCAGTCGTATTTTTTAATTCGTTAAATTAATTTCACTTGTTTACCGTACATTCAAAATTAAGATTCACAATGAATGATTCAAATTTTCGCTAATAATGAAAATCTTAATTTTGGAATTACGGTTTTCTTATTGATCGTAAGAAAAAATTACAATAAACATTATTTTTAGAAAATTAAATATTGAACAAGTAACTTCAAAAAATTATAATAATTATACAACCAATATTTTGTTTGACTTGTTATTCATTCAACTCCGCATTCTTAATAATAAGAATCGGTAGTAGATGATAGATCTAAGAAATAAAAAATAGGTAAAAAATATAAGAAGCCAAAAAATCCCTAAAAATATAAGGGCCCTAAAAGAAGCCCTTCGCATTTGTTTACGCCCTAAATTTGGGGCCAAAAGCCCTAAGTTGGGAACCATGATCCCGTGGATAGATAAAACACAGACTTAAGATTAAAATAATGACTGACATAGAGTAGACATGAATTTTGAAATATTGTGGCATTTTACATCTTACATCCATGATTTTCTTATAATGGCAACAATTGAGAGGACAAGTCTCTCTGCCTCGGACTGCAACAGTCAAGTGTGGTCTGGCGGTACTGGCTGCTATTTTCCCTCGTAGTACGTACGTCCGATATCCCACTCCTTGAAATCACACTTTTCAGCATCGATTTGCATGTTCGCGGGAGATATCTGTCCCCCTGAGGAGACAGATTGGAATTATTTATTATTATTAATAATTAATGTTGTATGCATTTGGTTGGGGTAGGTACCTCGAGGGTACTTAATACTAGTTCCACTGAGTTTTTATTCCCCAGTAGTTCACCTGCGGATAAATAGTTGCATAGAAATACATATAACGGGGATTCAAAGACATAACGTAGGCATCTTGCATTTAATGACAACTAGTGATGAGTAATGAATTTATTAATGTGCTGATTTCTGACAGATTTCTCATATGTCTGGCAACTCTGCGGGCCTATCACACAGCCTATCCTAGCGATCGGCGACTTTGAATGATTTCATTCGAATTATTTGATTATACAAATAATTCGAATGATTTACCAAAATTATTAACTAACATGCTCCACTAATTGATACTAATTTGATTCTATTAATGATAGTTACAAACTTGATTCGAATACTGATTTAGAAATACTGATTTAGATATTGATTACTGATTTAGAAATCGGTACAGTAACAAGGAATTTCAAAATGGCGCTAACCTAAAAAATTTTGGTTACAGTTTCATGTTTTGTAATTTAGCCACCTCCCGGCTAGTTGCCAGGATCCTCAGATATCGATTTTGAACGGAATCAATACCTATGTGAGCACCAGAATATTTTTAGCTGCTAAACATTAAATTTAACTCCCTAAAATAATAAAAAAACTCGATAAAGTGGCAACACTGGAAACCCCAAGCTTTTTAAATGTTTTGATTAGAGACAATAAAGATTTTGGCATTTATACTTTTTTATGACATTCTACCATAAAGAAACGTACCATAGTGTGCGCAAGGCTGTCAGTGTCAAACTGCCAAAAAACTGTCAAATTACGCAATGAAAAATGCCAAAATGCCGCATGTATCTGTCTCAGTTTTTTGCGAATGTATGAGAGAGACAATTGTTGCGATCGTTTTGTCATACGATTTACTAACTCCGTTTACTCACTTTAACAAAACGTGCCCGTTTGATAAACTCATGGTATGGAAATATTCGCTTACACTTGGCGAGGTGAGCTCTCACGTCGATCAATCGAATTTGCAATGTAAAAACTCGGAGTAACGCTACTGTCATACCAAGTAGGCATGCGTACTGACTGTCATACAACTTGTATGCAATAAGCAAGTTTAAACATCTTATGAGGAAAAGTGACTCTCCCAAGTGTGAAGTGTGTGTTGATGATATTTTACACTTGGCATTTATCACAACATTATACAGTGGCGTGCAGGTCATACAGGTATAAAAGCACTGCTTATCTTTGTAAATTATACCCCTTTCAAAATATTGAAAATAAAACTAATTCTAAGCCCACTTCTTCAAATAACTACATAGTTCCCGCACGGCGTAACTCGCGTCAGGTAAGCGACAACCGATGAACGCCATCTATCGCTAGAAGAGATCGCGCGAAGCCGAAAAGCTTGCGAAATATCTGCTTCTTTTGCGCGTCATCGTAGGCAGATATCTTTACTCTATTCGCGTCATTCATTCATGATTCCGAGTAGAATCATGAGTGAATGACGCGCAAAAGAAGCAGAGCTTGTGATTCTTGTGATTGGTCGAACACCAGGGTGGACCCTGCCGATCGAAGATGACCAATCACAAGCCGCTTACGGGTATTTTCCGATGCGCTCGAAAGTAAAAACAAACGAAGGTTTTATTTTCTAAAATCCAAATAAGTAGCTTGATTTCTTATAACTATCAACTCATTTATATTAAATTTAATTTATTCAGATTGTTTCCTTAAATTTAAGTACGTTTTTATATCTTTAAAAAATATTTAGACCGAAAAATATACGTAATGTTTTCGTAACTGAATTCAATAAAATAAACAAAAACTAGTCCGATTAAAAAAAATAAACATTTAATAGCTCTAGGCTTATCATAGCAAATGAGGATATTATTTGTTAATTTAATTAGTAAAACTCGTAAAGAAAATTAAAGATTCTTTCTTTGTTAACATTTAATTACAAGTGATTTTTGACTTAATTATTTATAGACAGTAACTTTTTTACGCCATATAATATGTTTTCTAGTAATTGTGTCCTTTCGTACCGGTGTACAGTGTTTTGATTTAATGTGAATTATAAAGTTTTTGCCGACATAAGTAAGTGAAGTAATTAAAAAGCAATCGGATTTGTGACTTACAAAGTTTGTGTAAAGGTATATGTTATTCATAGAACGTACTAAATTATTATTTCGAAAATGAAAAATTATTCGTGTGATTATTAAGCAATAATGCATCGGCCTTTTTAAAGGCCACTTCGGATATCATTTATGTGATTTGTTACGTAATAATTATCAGTCACTTTTTTTGATGTCTGAGGTGGTTCTTGCGGCATGCGGCATGGCGAGCTGTCTTAAATATCGTACGTCGTCGGTTAGGTACTTGTGTTACTGAGAGACAGGTATGTGCTTTTATTTTATTTCATAATGAAAAGAAATGTCTTGACTCACGCTCTGACTCGTGAACGCCTAGCCCAAACCTTGGACCTAGAAATGAGAATAATGTAGACTAGGAATACCGAATAAGGCTACTTACCATTTTAAATTCACACTTAGTGTGTGGTCGTGTGCAATTATTAAAATTCACTTGATGTTCTTTAATGTTGGAACGTCCTGATCCCGATGTACCCGGCGGAATATTTATATTTACCACTTCACTATTTTAATTTTCTATGGAATTCGAAATTACATTCGATACGTGGATTTTGTTGGTTATAGAGTCATTAATATAGCCATCTGCAACAGATGTAGACTTCCATCCGCCGTGCCGTTTTAAACTTGTTATGTCTCCTCCGGCATCTACTAATATTGTGGCAGATGTTCTGCGAAAGCAATGTCCTGTATACAACTCAGGATTAGGAAGTTGTAAATAGTTAGCAAAATTGTTTTACCCAAACTGCTAAAAACTTGAATCGCTCATTTTTTTGTTAACGAAACAATAAAAAAAACGAAGAAAAATGGCGGGGAAAATTCTAATAACCTTTTTTTTTACAGCGCGCGGCGTTCTGGTAGTCAAACGCGCGTGTATGACATTGTTCTTTTTTTGAAATTCGTATAGATGTTTTTTTTTGTAATTCATACAGATACATCATCGAGCAGATGTGGCTGTCTGTTGAGTAAACCCTTTAAGCGCAGAGGGGATCGAAAAAAAAACAAAGGAGTGTTGTTATGAAATTCAGTACAACATTACATCACCCGTTTGGATGATGTTGTGGTTATTAGGACATTGGGTGTTTTAATGTTGGCAATAAGCTAACTGTTTCAGAACCTATTATAGAGGATTTATAGCATGGGAGTAGATAAAAGCCTTTTAAAAACTAGATAAAACAATGCAAAGTTTAACATTCTCTTATCCGTAATATTATACTCGCTGTATGTACAGTTTTCACCGAGCCCAACGTCTGGTTGTATTAATTTGCTTGAGTGCTTTAATTTAATTAAATTCAGCAGGCCTTCAATTATTACGGAGCGACAACGTGTAGGTACCTAGATTATGTATTATGTGTACTAAAATGTTTGTTCGGTATATCCATACCCATATTATTAAGGCATAAGTTTGTCTTTCCGCCTGCTTATCTATTACCTTTTCACGGCCCATCCACTCATCCGATTTTCCTCCACTCTTCCTCCAATCGCGCAAACCCGTGCGCGATTGGAGGAAGGACACTAACAGGAAGAACAAGAACTTATGTTGAACACGAGTTGCAATAAAGAGTTAGCACATCAAACCCGTGCAGGGTTCGAGGCAATGCTGCATTCTATTGGACACGCAAACGGAAATACGCGAGCGGTCAATAATCACTCCAGCTTTTGTTGATTCATAAAAAAATTAAAATATTTTCTTAAAAATTAAAAAAAAATAATAATAACCAATTTTCAAAATTCTAACTCGAATGCACTTCTCGCCTGCATCCGCATCTTTAAACACCATTACCACGATGATCGGTCAATAATTATAGAAGCTACATCACTTTTTATATACGGAAATAGCCGTTTTTCTACCATTCCAAATCTAAAAAATACGCTATTTTGTAGCTAAACTAATACCCTAGGACCCCTTTTTCATTTTTTTCTTAAGTCGGTTTTTTTCTGACATATTTACCATTTAGTAAACAAACACCCCCCAAAACACCCGACTTTATTTACATTTTTCAAAATTCCAAAAAAAGTTACCAGCCGATTTTCAAAATTCAAACGCTCACACGTGTCTCGATAAATTCCTCAACTTATGGCACTATTATCATCTCTATCCTCCCAATATCCTCGGAGCTATGGCCAAAAATACGTCTCAGGCGATTTGCATCTGATAACCATATTCAATGGTAAAAACTGACCACGCGGCCATCAGCTAGCATTTATATAAATAAAAAATGCACTTATGCTACTACTTATTTATTCAAGAGTTCTACCTACAAAATATGTCCTACCTATATCTATGTCTATGTCAAACATACAGATATATACGGGTCGGATACAGAACCTCGTTTTAGAAGTCGGTTAAAAATGTCAAATCGGCCAAAAAATCTAGAACAAACCTTGAACTTCACTAAAAAACTTGACGATGGAAAACAAAAAAAATATGAGAAGCACTTACATTTTGAGTTCTTCAACAGATCTAATAGTTATACTAAAACTTTGCTATGAGAAAAAATGTTAAGGTGGAAACATACTTTATAAACGCTTCGATGTAAAACGCGAAATGTTGGAAACCGATATAGATACAGTTGGAACTGATTCGAGTCCCGACTCGTACCCCATTCTTGGTACTATTCAGTATATTCATACATTCATTATCAGTACATTCGTATTCTCAATACTTGCCCGGAGTTAGGTGGTTGGCGGTGTTCCACCCCCGTACCTTGGAAAGCGCTTAGCGATTTCTCTTCGGTCATGTCGGATTTTCCGTCCTCCGGAGAGAGTGCACCTGTGTTGGCGCACACACTTGTGCACTTATAATATCTCCCGTTCTGGTGGCTAATCTTTCTGGAGATTGGCCGCCGTAGCCGAAATTCAGAGGACGTTATATTCAAAGTGATAAAATAAAACAAACAATGAGTTTATGAATCATAGATTAGTAGAACTAGTGGAAGTGGAGACTAGTGGAATCCGACAACAAATTCAATGATTTATTAGACATACCATAATGTTATCATAACGGACTTGTGCTTGGCTGCAATCACATAATTTGCTGGTAAAGCAAAAGCAGCCTAAGGTAGCGTTTGTCTTACATTGAGTTTTGCCACATCGCGTTACGTTTTGAAAGTATGCTTCCACCGAAAAGCGTGCCTCCATCAACGTAAAAGGCGCAAAGGGTAACTGCAGTGCGTTGTCTACAGGTGGGGGGTGGTTTTCATCTCCTACCCAGCATCAGTAGCACTTGGACAGCCGTCGCGAACGGACGTGTCTTCACGCGCGAAACTAACAAAATAACACGTGCAAAAATCAAACAAAAATTGGTGTTCGAAATTTATTTCAGTGTCATGTGATAGCGAGTTCGAATTTCGAAATTTACGGTGGCATAGTGTTGTGTTGTGATATATCAAATGTCGATGTTTCGACTGTGAGCAGTAATGGATGGGGAGAATCGAATAATTTTGAACGTTGGCGGCATAAGGTTTGAGCTTTACGTTATTTTATTGTACATAAATCATACTTATTAATATTATAAATGCCAAAGTATGTTTGTTTGTTGGTTTGTCCTTCAATCACGCCGCAACGGAGCAACGGATCGACGTGATTTTTGGCATGGGTATAGTTGAGGACCTGGAGAGTGCCATAGTCTACTTTTATCCCTCAAAATTAAGGAGTTCCCGCGGGAATAAAAAAAATTGAAGTCGCGGGCATCAGGCTAGTTTGTACTAATGAATCAGAGCTGTTCTGTTCAGTTTCAATTGATATAATTGCACTGTTTGTATATCGCAATTCAGAGTTAAGTAAATACAGTTTGGTTTGTGGAATTCGTATGAATATTTTTAGATATTTTAGGATAGGTTTTGCACTATAAAACTTCTAGTCCATAGCATGAAATTGGAATCAAAATAATTACTATGACCATTATGTGTCTATTAATCTAAGCGGCTGATGATCGACAGAGATCATTCGGAATCTAAATATGTAGAGCTAATTTATAATCATTAAAGAGTCTCTTCTAACAGCTGTTTTGGCGAAAATATATCCTACACATAGGTAGTATACGAAAAAAATTAACAGCTCTCAAGTAAGTGGAGTATGTAGGAGACACCGCTTTTTTAAAATTCAAGGGAAATTGTTACGGCTGCTGTGCCTTGGTGAAATATAAAGCCTATGTCCTTCCCCGGGATACAACCTATCCCTGTAGCAATTTTCATCAAAATCGGTTGAACAGATGAGTCGTGAAAGCGTGGCAGATAGACAAACAGACAGACAGGCAGGCACACTTTCGCTTTTATAATATTAAAAGAATGGATTGAATAAATTAGGTACAGACGAAATTATTATTTCATAATTGGATTTATTCTATGACGTAATAGAGCCTAATGTAGAGCCGACAGAAGAGTTCTATCAATAAATTGGATCTTTCGTTTGAAGTCTGTCCGTGTTTTGAAGGACTTCAATGCGCTTTATATCATTCTATGTTTCAATCTATCTATATATCTATCTTTGAAGATAAATTGCATTGTGATATTATTAGCTCATGTCCGCGACTTCGTTCAATTGAATTTTTTGTAATCCCGTGGGATATCTTTGATTTTCTGGGATGAAAAGTAATCTGGGAGTTAAAATATGTCTCTCCGTGATGCAAATTTTTCGCAAAAGACGGTTAAGCGAATGGGCCGTTAAAACATGTAAAGATAACTAGTCAACTTCAACAAGATCAGAAATATATCAGACAGACAAACGGACAGTCAGACGCACTTACAATATAAGTATGAAAAATGTCATAAATTCAATTTAATGACCAATAATTAGTGTCGATTATATAAATGTATCCAAATATTTTAATACTTCGGTTGCATTGATTAGGTTTTTTTGTCATTCAGGAACTCTAATTTTCCTGGATAAAGAGCCTTTGTCTTTCTCCGGAATGCAACCTATCTCTCTACCAAATGTCATCAAAATCGATTGAAAAGATAAAAAGCGTAGCAGACAGACAAATACACTTTTATAATATTAGTATGGATATCAAATAATTCGAAAGTGTGTCTGTCTGTCTATCTGTCAGCTACGCTTTCACGGCCTACCTGTTCAAGCGATTTTGATTAAATTTGCTACAGGGAAAGATTTTATCCCGGGGAAGGATATAGGCTTTATATTTCACCAAGACACCGCGGCCGTAACAATTTACCTTGAATTTTAAAAAAGCGGTGTCTCCTAGGAAAATTCCAATTCCATTGAATCGCTAAGGGAATATTATCTTGAACTTCGTTTCAGGACTAATAACTTTTACCTGTCGCAATCTCCTTTGCTAGATTAATAAAACATGGCGATTCCGGGAATATTACTCTTTTTCCCCTGGCCTTCACTTATCTAATTTTTTGCTTTCTAATCAAAATCGAAGTATATTTATTCAAACTTGGTACCTACATAGTACAGTTTGTGAACTTCCATTTTACAAATTAAAAAAATGGACACTCAGAATATTGAACGGTTCACAATCAGTCGACAGTTTACAATATCGCTATTTAGATTATAATCTAACGGTTTTAGAATTTTACGGTGACATATACTTAGTAGTTGGGAGCTATATTTTCACGTTCCATTTGCAAGCTCCACTTCCGGATCAAATATTCCGTTTGTATTTGTATATGCGAAATAGAATCCTATAGTAAATCCCGCGTTGCAGAATTTGGCTCGTAATGCGCATAAAGTTTTATAAACATGACTAGCTCACCCGGCAAACGTTGTTTTGCCATATGAATTATTAAACTTGCTATTATGCTGGTCCCAAGCGGAGGAATTTGGCAAAACGGGACCCCATTGATCAGCTATCGACCAGGGTTGAAAAATATAAAATGCTATCAAAACATAGGGGTCGGTGGTAGGAGGGTAAAAATTTAGGACTAAATGTATTTTTCAATTCCACAGCATAAAAAAAAATAACAAAAAGAAATTTGTCCAAAAAATTAAAAAAAAAATTTTGGGGTGAACCACCTTTAACACTTAAGGGTGTAAAAATTAGTTATAAACCTATTCTCATACCTACTGAATATACATATGAAATTTCATCAAAATCGGTCAAGCCGTTTCGGAGGAGTATAAACACTAAAACTGTGATACAAGAATTGTAGTGGTATTTGACGACCTCCACCGCGCAGTGCTGTAATGAAATGTAATGAAAGGAAAACGCCAGACTATGTATCAAGACACGCGGAAGCGTGTCCAGCCAAAGTTCAACAAAACTGGCGAGCAGCACCGTGTGTAATATTACACGAACCATTTGGAGCCACTTTTGACCCCCTCATAACTCAAAAACTATTTCATATAAACATGTCAAATTTGGCGCATATATTGAGACCCGTGAGATACATATGTGCTCCAAATTTCATAAGCACACCTCAAATGGTTATTTAGATATAAACGTACAAAAATCGTCATTTTTATGCTCTACCTAGGTATAGATCAAAACTCTGACACGGGGCATACTACCATTGCTTAAAGCCGTATTATTTTAATATTGTTGACGTTTATGTTGTAGTGTTATAATCATTATTTTAAGGACGTCAAAGTACGTGACATTCAACCGTTATTTTGAAACAATACTGCTTTAAACGGTGGTAGTAACTCCTTAACTATTGAAAATGACACATAATTATTATTTTAATGTAAATAATAATGAATAATAATATAGTTGCATTAAAACCTTACCTTCGTATTCATGCATTTTGTGCAACGAAACGTCATTGACAGAAAAGAAGAAGAAACGTATTTGAAGTCGTCAGTTCAAGCTGTCGGTCATTGTGATTTGTATTCATTGTTAATAGTGGTTTTAGTGATATCGACTGTTTACCGTGCTTGTTTTCAATGTTTCACTAAAAACTTTTGATTTTGAACTTTTGCAATCAAAATTGATGAGATGTAGAAATGTGCTGTAGAGGTAGTCTGACCATAGATGTAATCTGTCAATGTCAGTCTAACTCTAGGTACACTATATATTTTTCTTAAGAATTCTCGTCTTTAATTATCTTGTACAATGAGTCGTACAATAGAATTACTGGTGGGTGACACACTGACCTTACACCGAATAATAAGTACCTACTAATGTAAAACGTAAACTAAACTAATAGAAAAGTCCTATTACAGTGTAAAGGATTATTTGAATGATAGCAAGGCACGGGTATGAATTGTTACAGCGGCTGATTATGTAATGTTATATTATAAGTACATATATATAATTTCAAATATTTGTGGGATGGTGATAATAAAAAAAAAAACGGAGTTTATTGCGGGCTCTTCTCAGACCAGGGCACGTTTGGAACCCTCGTAGCTTTAGTTTTAAGATATCGTAGTTAATTATCACCATCACGTCTTATGCTCTGTAACCATGACGTTCAGAAGGTGTACTTTGTAGGTACATATTTTGAATAAATATGTTTTGAGTTTGAGATTGAGTTCAATAATTTCTGTACAAAAAGTAATGATATCCCATCAAAAACATTGAAAACAAGCACGGTAAACAGTCGATATCACTAAAACCACTATTAACAATGAATACAAATCACAATGACCGACAGCTTGAACTGACGACTTCAAATACGTTTCTTCTTCTTTTCTGTCAATGACGTTTCGTTGCACAAAATGCATGAATACGAAGGTAAGGTTTTAATGCAACTATATTATTATTCATTATTATTTACATTAAAATAATAATTATGTGTCATTTTCAATAGTTAAGGAGTTACTACCACCGTTTAAAGCAGTATTGTTTCAAAATAACGGTTGAATGTCACGTACTTTGACGTCCTTAAAATAATGATTATAACACTACAACATAAACGTCAACAATATTAAAATAATACGGCTTTAAGCAATGGTAGTATGCCCCGTGTCAGAGTTTTGATCTATACCTAGGTAGAGCATAAAAATGACGATTTTTGTACGTTTATATCTAAATAACCATTTGAGGTGTGCTTATGAAATTTGGAGCACATATGTATCTCACGGGTCTCAATATATGCGCCAAATTTGACATGTTTATATGAAATAGTTTTTGAGTTATGAGGGGGTCAAAAGTGGCTCCAAATGGTTCGTGTAATATTACACACGGTGCTGCTCGCCAGTTTTGTTGAACTTTGGCTGGACACGCTTCCGCGTGTCTTGATACATAGTCTGGCGTTTTCCTTTCATTACATTTCATTACAGCACTGCGCGGTGGAGGTCGTCAAATACCACTACAATTCTTGTATCACAGTTTTAGTGTTTATACTCCTCCGAAACGGCTTGACCGATTTTGATGAAATTTGAGTATGAGAATAGGTTTATAACTAATTTTTACACCCTTAAGTGTTAAAGGTGGTTCACCCCAAAATTTTTTTTTTAATTTTTTGGACAAATTTCTTTTTGTTATTTTTTTTTATGCTGTGGAATTGAAAAATACATTTAGTCCTAAATTTTTACCCTCCTACCACCGACCCCTATGTTTTGATAGCATTTTATATTTTTCAACCCTGGTCGATAGCTGATCAATGGGGTCCCGTTTTGCCAAATTCCTCCGCTTGGGACCAGCATAATAGCAAGTTTAATAATTCATATGGCAAAACAACGTTTGCCGGGTCAGCTAGTCATGTTTATAAAACTTTATGCGCATTACGAGCCAAATTCTGCAACGCGGGATTTACTATAGGATTCTATTTCGCATATACAAATACAAACGGAATATTTGATCCGGAAGTGGAGCTTGCAAATGGAACGTGAAAATATAGCTCCCAACTACTAAGTATATGTCACCGTAAAATTCTAAAACCGTTAGATTATAATCTAAATAGCGATATTGTAAACTGTCGACTGATTGTGAACCGTTCAATATTCTGAGTGTCCATTTTTTTAATTTGTAAAATGGAAGTTCACAAACTGTACTATGTAGGTACCAAGTTTGAATAAATATACTTCGATTTTGATTAGAAAGCAAAAAATTAGATAAGTGAAGGCCAGGGGAAAAAGAGTAATATTCCCGGAATCGCCATGTTTTATTAATCTAGCAAAGGAGATTGCGACAGGTAAAACTTATTAGTCCTGAAACGAAGTTCAAGATAATATTCCCTTAGCGATTCAATGGAATTGGAATTTTCCTAGGAGACACCGCTTTTTTAAAATTCAAGGTAAATTGTTACGGCCGCGGTGTCTTGGTGAAATATAAAGCCTATATCCTTCCCCGGGATAAAATCTTTCCCTGTAGCAAATTTAATCAAAATCACTTGAACAGGTAGGCCGTGAAAGCGTAGCTGACAGATAGACAGACAGACACACTTTCGAATTATTTGATATCCATACTAATATTATAAAAGTGTATTTGTCTGTCTGCTACGCTTTTTATCTTTTCAATCGATTTTGATGACATTTGGTAGAGAGATAGGTTGCATTCCGGAGAAAGACAAAGGCTCTTTATCCAGGAAAATTAGAGTTCCTGAATGACAAAAAAACCTAATCAATGCAACCGAAGTATTAAAATATTTGGATACATTTATATAATCGACACTAATTATTGGTCATTAAATTGAATTTATGACATTTTTCATACTTATATTGTAAGTGCGTCTGACTGTCCGTTTGTCTGTCTGATATATTTCTGATCTTGTTGAAGTTGACTAGTTATCTTTACATGTTTTAACGGCCCATTCGCTTAACCGTCTTTTGCGAAAAATTTGCATCACGGAGAGACATATTTTAACTCCCAGATTACTTTTCATCCCAGAAAATCAAAGATATCCCACGGGATTACAAAAAATTCAATTGAACGAAGTCGCGGACATGAGCTAATAATATCACAATGCAATTTATCTTCAAAGATAGATATATAGATAGATTGAAACATAGAATGATATAAAGCGCATTGAAGTCCTTCAAAACACGGACAGACTTCAAACGAAAGATCCAATTTATTGATAGAACTCTTCTGTCGGCTCTACATTAGGCTCTATTACGTCATAGAATAAATCCAATTATGAAATAATAATTTCGTCTGTACCTAATTTATTCAATCCATACTTTTAATATTATAAAAGCGAAAGTGTGCCTGCCTGTCTGTCTGTTTGTCTATCTGCCACGCTTTCACGACTCATCTGTTCAACCGATTTTGATGAAAATTGCTACAGGGATAGGTTGTATCCCGGGGAAGGACAAAAACGTAAATCCACGCGGCCGAAGTCGCGGGTATCAATTAGTAAGTACTTAAAAGAAAAAGTTGGCATGGGAATTTAAAAACCGGCCAAGTACGAATCGGGCTCGCGCACCGAGGGTTCCGTACAATCCTATAGCAAGTTTAAAATAATTAAAAATATTTTTATTTTGTATATGATGTAACTAAAAGTGTATGCTTTTCGCAATTTTTCCTTTATCTGAGCTATAAGTCGTTGCTTCGTACCAAATATCAAGATTCTGAGTTCACGTGAAGTACCCTGTAGGTTTTGATTCTCTTGCGAATGTAGAAAATTTGCGGCATAAACGGCTGTATCTTTTGATTGCGTTGGCTTAGAAGTTTGATTTCTTCTCAGCTCCAAGGGACAGCAGACCTGAGTATTTGATATGAATTTCAGCTTGATACCTTCATGCGTTCCTGAGAAAATGGGTCTTGACAGACAGACGGGCGGACAACAGAGTGATCCTATAAGGGTTCCGTTTTTTCGTTTGAGGTACGGAACCCTAAAAACGACATCCAAGGGGATTAAGTCGTGGTCATTATCTCGTTTTTATTATAGCAGAATTGTGTATGACATATTGCAAGCTTTAAGCTTCGGTCGGGAAAATCCCTTTTAATGAAACCAGCAGTCTCAGCATGCGCACAACGAGATATCTCGCGACAAGAGAGAGATGTTTTCATTGCCGACTACTTTCTCGTTTAGGGTAAACGTGCACCAAATCAGGTATATTACGAGAAAAAAATAATTGGCATATAATGGTTCGTAGAGAAAAATACCACAGATATGGAATATTACTTTTATCTCTACTTTTAACGTAACGATACAAGTCATATGTGTAACCATGTTAGCTTCGGTAGACAAATTGAGATAACGGGTAGACATAATTATACTCGCTATGCGCATGCTAACCCAACTCGGGACGTTGTAGTCTTGCATGATTCTGAAATCTTTTCAAGGGATCGACATCCAAATTCGAAATTCGCGAATTGAAATCCATACCAATATTATAAATGCAAGTGTGCACTTAAGGCTTTAAGAGATGACAAACTGCCTCAGTATTAGGATGTTTAAGTCAAATTGTCTTAATAACTGATAGTTGAATCCGTAAAGAAAAAAAATGTAACGGAAGATATAGGCTTAATAAACATTTCTACTGTAAAAAAAAATTACTTTTTTCAAACCCTCTTTCAGAAAAAAATCCCCAAAGAGTATCTACTTTTGTCATACTTTGAAAATGTTCTGCAAAACGGCACAAGCTTTTTAATTAGTTCTTGCACACAAAAATAGGTCTTAAAAATTACAATATTTTTAACGGAGAGTTTTATTTTTACTCCCTATAACATTCGTGTAAAGTAATTTTCCCCCGAAATTTAAGTATATTAGTGAGAACGTGGCTGCTCCGTCGCCCTGTAAACACCCGCGAGCCCTTCGGCAGTCCGTTTCGGGACATTGTCGAAGGTGGACCGCACGTCGGTGTCGGAGCGAATTTTTTAAAGTTAATTTTCGATTTTGAAGGGTTTATACTCATTTGTACATATTTAAAATTTTAGAAATACTTAGTTCAGTATTTATCTGTAAATTAGTAGGTGTAAATATATTTTTTTTAAGAATTTAACTTTTTAAGTGTGCAAAGTAGGTGCAAAGACTAAATAAGGTTCTGTAGTGACAAGTGATTGTAAAAATTCAAATCAAGATGATTTTGATGAGGAACAACCTACCTGCACTCGCTACATATTTTGATTGTTTTTAAAGCTTATAAGCTTTAATTTGATTTTTTTTCCTCCGACCCGACGGAATAGATTATAATATCTTTAATGCAAAATTACTTACTAATAATATTAATGCTACTAATAACTAAAATACATACTAATAATAATTATAATGTATGTATGTGTGTATGTATGTATGTGTGTATGTATGTGTGTATGTATGTGTGTATGTATGTGTGTATGTATGTGTGTATGTATGTATGTATGTATGTGTGTATGTATGTGTGTATGTATGTATGTATGTATGTATGTATGTATGTATGTATGTATGAAAAAGAACAAACATGAAAACTTAAAATGTAGGTACAATAAGGCGGTCTTATCGCTAACCAGCGATCTCTTCCAGACAACCTTATCGATAATATCATAATATGGAATCGAAATTCGTGATGACAAGCTGGGAACACCTGCACTCCTATTCTCTAACTCCGTGGCTATCATCATATATTAATTACCATATATTTTATATTCATCAAAATACATTACATAGTCATGGAAACATAATAACAACATGAATTTCAAAATGGCGCTAACTTTGTTAAATTTTGGTAACAGTTTCCTGTTTTGTGATCCCAGTAGGTCTAGGATGTGCACAACGAGATTATCTCGCGACGAGAGAGAGAGATATTGTCGTTGCCGGCAAATTTTTCATTTACCCTAACATGCACAAAATGCAGTATATTACAAGAAAAAAGTAGTCGACATGTAAAGGCTCGTAGAGAAAAATACCACAGATTAGAAATATTACTTTTATCTCTACTTTTGACGTAACGAGACAAGTAACCATGTTAGCTTCGGTAGACAGAGAGAGATAACGGGTAGACATAATTTTACTCGTAGTGCGTATGCTATTTTGAACGAAATCGGTCAATTAACAAAGAATTTCAAAATGGCACCGACTTTTTTAAATTTTGGTAACAGTTTCCTGTTTTGTGATCCCAGAAAGCCGTAAATATCAATTTTGAACGAAATCGGTTATTTAACAAAGAATTTCAAAATGGCGCTGACTTTTTTTTAAGTGACTCTGTGCTCAGAGCTGCGCATGACGTAGTACTGCACATAAATTTTCATACCACAGGCTCATACATATGAAAATTGATTCTAAAGGAGTAAACTCACAAAAAAACTACGCAGCTCCGGCAAGTGGGGCTTATTGTGAGCAGTTAGTACCTGATTCTCTATCTCCTCTCCCTGTACCCCACTCATCCCTCGGTGGAGGTAGCACGTTTCAAAACTTTTAGCTTGATGTCAACTATCGATAGTTCTGCAACACTAACTTGAACTACCTACATTTTAGCATTGATCCAATACGAAATATTACTTGTACCTATACCTAAATCTGTGCCTACTACAAGCGCAAACAACATTTAGTATCGGATACGATATCGAACATTTCATGGCAAGGTCTCAAGGTAAAGCTAAAGGTAGGTATTAAAGAAAGTTTATGTATTTGTGACCTATGATATTTATGCGCAAACATAAATATAGGCATTATCCCATAAAATAGCACTTGTTCCCTCTGCAGTCTATAGTCTTTGGCCTAGTTTGCGTAGTTCCGGGCGTGGCCGCTATACAGCATTACCGTCGGCAAAAGTCCCGCTGGTCTGCGTTTCGTCAAGGTCATTCGGCCTTCTTAACCCCTTAAGTAACGAAGTCGCGGGCATTCGCTAGTATACAATACTTTTTTTTTTAATTTATAGACTTTCGATGCAAACAGACTTGCTGGTAAGTTATGTTACGTTTGTTCCATGTATTTTGTCCAAAATAAGTAGTTAAAATCTTACTTCTTGTAAGAGTGCGAAAGTTTGGATGGATGTATAACCTTATTTAGTACGCGTAAGATTAATATCGCGTATTTCCTCCACGTGCTCTTATTAAAGTTTCTACCCGTCTAGGCATACTGAGAATGATGTTATCGATGGTCTCCTGGGATAGTCTCCGCCATTCCTCAACTACGGCGATTCGCAGTTCTCCCACGTTGGTAGGAGCTGGAATTCTGGACTTAACTTTTCTTTTCAGCAAGTCCCAAACGTGCTCTATTGGGTTCATATCCGGTGATCTCGCCGGCCACTCCATAACAGTGATATTCATATCATTAAGAATAAGAGCGCGTGGAGGAAATACGCGATATTAATCACCATTTTTCTAATTTAATTAATTGTTATTTTAATATTAAATTTCACTTTTCCCAGTTACATGAAAAGTTCAAAAATGTACCAATTTTCACAAATAGCCTTTACTCGCAAAATCTGTTCTTAATGTGATCTCATTTTAAGTAAAACAAATGAAACTTTAAATAACAAAAGAAGTGTATTAAGTAGATTTTAAAATAAAACCATATTTTTTTAATTATGGACCTTTTTTTATGTTCCGCAAAATATGCCGGCGAGTTTATAAGACAAAAATTAAAACTAAGGAGCCCAAACAGAGGCCCAATTGTCTAAGCCAATCGTGTCCATTTGACAGCTCATAACGTATAACTCGAACTTTTTAAGGAGTACATACATTGATACATGTGTTTTGACGTGCAAGCATCTATGACCCCTTAAACAGGTCGAATTATACGTTTGACAGACGATTACGATTTCCTTACATAATCGAGGGGCAGGTTACATTTGCTGTAATTTGTGAAGGAGTTGATTAATACGCTTAATATAATGGTGTAACCTTATTTAGTCTTTGCACCTACTTTGCACACTTAAAAAGTTAAATTCTTAAAAAAAATATATTTACACCTACTAATTTACAGATAAATACTGAACTAAGTATTTCTAAAATTTTAAATATGTACAAATGAGTATAAACCCTTCAAAATCGAAAATTAACTTTAAAAAATTCGCTCCGACACCGAAGTGCGGTCCACCTTCGACAATGTCCCGAAACGGACTGCCCAGGGCCTTTGCACTTAGAACATTTTTCTGTTGTATGGGGATGTTAGTTCCACAACTCCCTAAAGGATGGCGCTCATGGCGCTTATCTTGTACTGAAAGTATGTATACATAAAAGTCTGTGATCAGGGTCTGTGATGGCGCTGAACTAAGTGTTCGTTCAGAAGCTTATGTTTTAGATAAATTAATGATTTTGCCATTTATATAAACACAAACTAATAATATATAAAACTTTTTTTTTTTAGCAGAATATGAGTTATCTTAGATAATTTACAAAGATTTATCTGTTATAAATTAAGTTTAGTGGAATGAGTTAGAAGGTTAATGAAACATTTGTGTTTTAATTTCCAAACGTGGACAGCCGCCATTTTAAAGTTTAAAATTCGACATTGACATTGAGACATTGACGTTTTCTGGCATGCCGGGTGGACAAAATTATTATTTTTGTGATAAATTCGTTACAATGCGAAACTATATTAATAGAGTGTGTATTAAGTGTGTACGATGTGAAAACATGAAACTGTGGAATAATTGTTATACTTTATGTATATTTTTTGTAATTGAGAATATAAGAGAAAATAATCAACATGCGTTTCATTTACTAACATCTGAACATCTTTATAGTTTGTGTTTATCGTATAATAATTTATCTTAATTATTACAAGGTCACATAATTCTGTAGTTGCAGAATTAGGTGATCTTGTAATAATTAAGATAAATTATTATACAATACACTTTGTAATATATAGTACTATAGCATTGTGCTATGGTTATATATATATACATATTTTAGTTGGACAACTTCCCGATAGATGTCGCTGTACATGGAAAGTCGAGTAGCAACTCTATACCAGTATATATAATGTACTCTGTGGGACTGCCGAAGGGCTCGCGGGTGTTTACAGGGCGACGGAGCAGCCACGTTCTCACTAATATACTTAAATTTCGGGGGAAAATTACTTTACACGAATGTTATAGGGAGTAAAAATAAAACTCTCCGTTAAAAATATTGTAATTTTTAAGACCTATTTTTGTGTGCAAGAACTAATTAAAAAGCTTGTGCCGTTTTGCAGAACATTTTCAAAGTATGACAAAAGTAGATACTCTTTGGGGATTTTTTTCTGAAAGAGGGTTTGAAAAAAGTAATTTTTTTTTACAGTAGAAATGTTTATTAAGCCTATATCTTCCGTTACATTTTTTTTCTTTACGGATTCAACTATCAGTTATTAAGACAATTTGACTTAAACATCCTAATACTGAGGCAGTTTGTCATCTCTTAAAGCCTTAAGTGCACACTTGCATTTATAATATTGGTATGGATTTCAATTCGCGAATTTCGAATTTGGATGTCGATCCCTTGAAAAGATTTCAGAATCATGCAAGACTACAACGTCCCGAGTTGGGTTAGCATGCGCATAGCGAGTATAATTATGTCTACCCGTTATCTCTATTTGTCTACCGAAGCTAACATGGTTACACATATGACTTGTATCGTTACGTTAAAAGTAGAGATAAAAGTAATATTCCATATCTGTGGTATTTTTCTCTACGAACCATTATATGCCAATTATTTTTTTCTCGTAATATACCTGATTTGGTGCACGTTTACCCTAAACGAGAAAGTAGTCGGCAATGAAAACATCTCTCTCTTGTCGCGAGATATCTCGTTGTGCGCATGCTGAGACTGCTGGTTTCATTAAAAGGGATTTTCCCGACCGAAGCTTAAAGCTTGCAATATGTCATACACAATTCTGCTATAATAAAAACGAGATAATGACCACGACTTAATCCCCTTGGATGTCGTTTTTAGGGTTCCGTACCTCAAACGAAAAAACGGAACCCTTATAGGATCACTCTGTTGTCCGCCCGTCTGTCTGTCAAGACCCATTTTCTCAGGAACGCATGAAGGTATCAAGCTGAAATTCATATCAAATACTCAGGTCTGCTGTCCCTTGGAGCTGAGAAGAAATCAAACTTCTAAGCCAACGCAATCAAAAGATACAGCCGTTTATGCCGCAAATTTTCTACATTCGCAAGAGAATCAAAACCTACAGGGTACTTCACGTGAACTCAGAATCTTGATATTTGGTACGAAGCAACGACTTATAGCTCAGATAAAGGAAAAATTGCGAAAAGCATACACTTTTAGTTACATCATATACAAAATAAAAATATTTTTAATTATTTTAAACTTGCTATAGGATTGTACGGAACCCTCGGTGCGCGAGCCCGATTCGTACTTGGCCGGTTTTTAAATTCCCATGCCAACTTTTTCTTTTAAGTACTTACTAATTGATACCCGCGACTTCGGCCGCGTGGATTTACGTTTTTTAGCCCTCGCGGGAAATCATGATGATGTATATGTGTTCGTCGTCGTCGTCGTCGTTTGATGTGATGTATATGTCGGTGTCGGATTCATCGTCCACAAGTCCCTCGTCAACAATGTTGTTCAAGTCGAGAGTGTGTTGAGCAGGGTAGCGTACCTTATACTCAGAATTACCAAATGGTATTCGCTGAAAGTTATACAGGTTTACGCACCGACATCGGCACAACCCGACGAGGAGGTAGAGGTATTGTATGAGGATATCTCAAGAGCCATACATACCTCTAGATCCAATTACAATGTTGTGATGGGGGATTTCAACGCAATGCTGGGTGAACGAAGCAGTGCAGAGGTGAGAGTGGGGCAAATTTGGATATGGGCGGAGGAACCACAGGGGCCAAATGCTGGCCGACTTCATGGAGAGGGAGGGCCTCTTTATGATGAACTCCTTCTTCAGGAAGCCTCCACACAGAAAGTGTACTTGGATAAGCCCTGATGGTTCCACGAGAAATGAGATTGACTGACATCGTATCAACCAGGCGGCAAATATCCAATGATGTCTTGGTGATCAACAGGGTGAAAACCGGAAGTGATCACCGCATGGTAAGAGGCACATTGAATCTTAACATCAAGCTGGAAAGGGCCAGACTAGTGAAGTCTACTCTCCGACCTTCTCGTGCTCATATTCAAACCCCCGAGAGCTTCCAACTGGAACTGCAGAACCGGTTCGATTGCCTAGCAGATTGCGAGTCTGTGACGATTTAAACAACATGCTGGTGAAAAGTGTCCATACCGTAGGGTCGAAATTCTTTAAGACCCACCGTCCAAAAAGAACTAAAATGTTTTCAGACCACACTCTCAAACTCATGGATGAGAGAGCAGGGATGGGACTACAGTCTTCAGCAGACGCGTTTGCTTACAGGCAGATTAATAGGCAGATCTCTAAAGCACAAACGCGTGACTTGCGAAACTTCAATACCGAATATATTAAAGATACCATCGAGCGTAACAAGGGCTCCAAAGTATTCGCAAGAGATCTGTCTATCGGACAGAGCCAGCTGACGCGACTAAAAACTGATGACGGTAGTCTCATCTCATCCAAACCTGAGATCTTGGGAGAGGTGGAAAAGTTCTATGGACAGTTATACACCACAACACAAAAGCCTGTTGAGGATTTGGCTAGAGATCCCAGAGCCAAATTGACCCGACACTATACCGAAGATATTCCGGACGTCAGCCTCTACGAGATTAGTATGGCTCTCAAGCAACTCAAGAACAACAAGGCACCAGGTGAGGACGGAATTACAGCAGAACTCCTGAAAGCGGGTGGAAAACCGATACTTAAGATCCTTCAGCGATTGTTCAATTCCTTTATTCACGAGGGCTTAACGCCACAAGCATGGCACAGGAGCGTGGTGGTTCTGTTCTTCAAAAAGGGAGACAATACCTTGCTGAAGAATTAAAGACCCATCTCGCTGCTCAGCCATGTCTATAAGTTGTTCTCGAGAGTCATAACGAATCGTCTCGCTCGCAGGTTCGACGACTTCTAGCCTCCCGAACAAGCCGGATTCCGAAAAGGCTTTAGTACTATAGACCACATTCACACGCTGCGTCAGATTATACAGAAGACTGAAGAGTATAACCGGCCACTATGCTTAGCGTTTGTGGACTATGAGAAAGCCTTCGATTAGGTCACTGCAGAGATGCCGGATAGACTACCGGTATATCCAAGTGCTGAAGTGTTTGTACGAAAACGCCACAATGTCAGTTCGTAAACAGGACCAGATTACAAGGCCAATCCAACTGCAGCGGGGAGTGCGACAGGGAGATGTAATCTCCCCGAAGCTTTTTACAGCTGCGTTGGAAGACGTCTTTAAGCTTCTGGATTGGAACGAATTTGGCATCAACATCAATGGCGAGTACATCACTCACCTTCGGTTTGCCGATGATATAGTCATCATGGCAGAGACTCTGGGTGACCTTAATGCTCAATGACCTCGGCAGAGTTTCCCAACAGATGGGCCTTAAAATGAACATGAGTAAGACGAAAATCATGTCTAATGCTCATGTGCCGCTCCACCCAGTAATCGTTGGGAGCTCTGCACTCGAAATTGTAGACGAATATATATATACCTGGGACACATGGTCCAGCTAGGTAGGTCCAATTTTGAGAAAGAGGTGAGCCGCCGAATCCAACTCGGATGGGCAGCGTTCGGGAAGCTTCTGTCTTCTCGTCCAAGATTCCTCAGTGCCTGAAGACCAAAGTCTTCGAACAGTGCGTGTTGCCAGTGATGACATACGGTTGCGAGACTTGGTCGCTAACTATGGGCCTCATAAGAAAGCTCAGGGTCACTCAGCGGGCGATGGAGAGAGCAATGCTCGGGGTTTCTTTGCGCGATCAAATCAGAAATGAGGAGATCCGCAGAAGAACTAAAGTTACCGCCATTGCTCGACGTGTTGCGAAGCTGAAGTGGCAATGGGCGGGGCACATAGTTAGAAGAATCGATAGACGTTGGGTTCCCAAAGTGCTGGAGTGGCGACCACGCACGGGAAAGCGCAGCGTTGGCAGACCCCCTACTCGCTGGACAGACGACATTAGGAGAGTCGCAGGGAGCCGCTATTTCCAGGCGGCGCAAGACCAAGGCGTGTGGAAATCCTTGCAGGAGACCTATGTCTAGCAGTGGACGTCTATCGGTTGAGGATGATGATATGTGTTCTATCTCTGTGGCAAATTTTATCCAGATCCGTTCAGCCGTTCTGGCGTGATTGAGTAACAAACATCCATCCATATTCCATACATCCATCCAAACTTTCGCATTTATAATGTTAGTATAGACTAGCTGATGTTCGCGACTTCGTCTGCGTGGATTAAGGTTTATTGGTTCCCGCGAGAACTCTTTAATTTTCCGGGATAAAAAGCCTATGTGCTATTCCAGACTGTAATCTATCCCTGAGCCAAATTTCATCCAGATCCGTTCGGCAGTTCTGGCGTGATTGAGCAACAAACATTCATTCACAGATCAATCCATCCAGTATAATGGTAACTTATCAAACTTTTTTATTAACATTGCATAAAAGTTTCCGTAAAACAGGACTGTTTGTGGTGTTTTTGTAAGAATAAGTTTGCCTGGGTTCCTCAGAGATCGCAACATGTCACGCATAATAGGTATATCCTTAGAAAATGGCGCCCGCTCAAATATTTACATTCTATTGGCTTTTGCTGGAGTAATCTCTTACAAGAGGAATTCGTCTCGAAGAGCTACCGGCACTGCATCTGTATCATCTAAGTATAAATATATGAAAAGAAAAGGTAATAGGCAATAGATTTAGTGATTTCTGGAAGCGAATATTGTAAACTATATGATGCCCTTCGTCCGCGTAGTTTAAGATTTTGAAGTGAAAATTCTTTAGAATCGTTGTGATTTGAAAATTCAATTAAACGAAAAAGCGACTCTATAAAGAGACAAACATACCTATTGATAATAGGATTTAGTCTGCGAGAGAATGAGAAACAATACAAGTTATATTTAGCTCATTCTATCGTAGGCTACTTCACACACTCACTCACACACACTCTTGGGAGCTTTTTAATTTACCGGGATAAAAGTAGCCCATGTCCTCCCCGGGATATAAACTATCCCCATACCAAATTTCATCAAAATCAGTTGAACAGATGGGCCGTGAAAGCGTAGCAGACAGACGGACAAACAGACCGACGCACTTTCGCATTTATAATATTAGTATGGATGGTTTTCGTGAGCAAATAAAATATTTATCTATATGTCTTTCTGTCTATTAACCCTGGAAATCCGAAACTTTCCAGGCGATTTTTTTAAATCTAAATTCACGCGGACGAAGTCGCAGGTATTATCCAGTATTGTGATAAATATAGCTTTACCCTGGGTAAAGAGAAAGTTATTATTCATTCATTTGTTTGTTATAACGGAGACACACGTTTCATGTTACACATGGAAAAACAACATAATGGAAGATCGAAAGGATCTAAGGAGATATTTAATTAGGTATTGATCAAAGGTATGCTTTCTTTGGTATGAGATAGAGGTTTATTGCCCTTCGACATTTTTACGAGCAGAGGGTGCTATGAGAATCGTGAAGGAGACGAGTATTTGAACATTTGCTTAGAACTACAAATTTGTAGTTAGTGGTACAAAATGATCCACACTTCAATAGTAGGTACCTTTTTTTTGTTGACGGGGGGGAAATCTCCTTAAGATACCCGACTTCCTGGGGGGGAAGACGGGGTATGTAGGATTTCTACCTACTAAAATTTCTATCCCACGGTGGCCGACTTTAACGCTTGTTGGGAGGCTCCGAGATCTCTTAAGAACGCATCGGCACCTCTCTTGTGCGATGCCCATAGGGCTCATCCCGGACTCCTGGAGAAGTCCCATCATTACCCAGACCTGTACATGAAGTATGGCTGCTTGTTGGCCACAGCAAGCTGCCAACTTCCCAGGGTCGTGCTGTTAGGTGCAATAGTAGGTACCTAATAATATGTTCAGGGTCAAATAACGGCAAAATACAAATTCTAAAACAACATGTCCTAACCGACTGATCGATCGATTGGTCAAGTCTGACAAACTTATCTGACCCGGTGACCAAAATTGAAACTAATTTTAAAGCCTGTTTAGTTTTTGTTCTTATTTTATTTTTCATATCTACTAGCGACGCTGTCACCGGGTCAGTAAAGTTGGTGGGGCTAGAATCTTTAATGAGTATAGCTGAGGACCTGGAGAGTGACTTAGGCTACTTTTTATCCGGAAAGGAGTTCCAGTGGGAATTCAAGAAAACTTTCCACGCGGTCGAAGTTTCTAATATGTGGATTTTGGGTGGGTGGGTGGCGAGTTTCAAATATCGAGATAGTGATTATCGTGCATTACCAATATTGTTAATTGTAGAGTCAATAATTGTAGAAGTGGAATATAGTGATAATTAACTACTCGGGAGTCTTATTTACACCCAAATCAACTAGATTTCCACACACATATTGTGTTATGTGTATCGTAAAAATATACGTTTGGAAAGGCCTATAGGCTCGGCGTTTGCAGGCGGTTACCCGCACCTGGCTTCAAAATATGGGTTGTGCCCTGGTATAGCTATCGTGCAGTTACCGAGTCATGCTGTTACTTTTGGCAAATTTGACACGGAGAGAGATTATAGTCTAGAATAACAAATAGGCTACTTTTTATACCGGAAAATTAAAGAGTTCCCACGGGAAGACTTCATCCACGCGGATGAGTCGCGGGCACCATCTAGTTTGTAATACAAGAAACTACATACAACAACTACCGTATGCTACTTTTTGTGCTATTGACGACGCTATTTTTATTAAAAACGATATTTTACTGGACAGTTTTGACTGAATGATAGCTAGGCCGTGTACTCGCTACGTATGTAAAGCTTATCAGGAGTTTCAACTTCAAAACGCAGCATTTAGAAGTTCGCCTTATTTGAATAAACAAACCAAAGAGGTGCCTTTGTTCTAGAGAAGGGATTTATCTCGCATAACGGTCTGAAAGATATATCATACTGCCAACGCAATACTTAAGCAATATTACTCAAAATAACAGTTTGATGTCACGTACCTTGAAGTCCCTAAAACAAGGATTATATCAAAAAGTCAACAATAATGAAACATAATGGTTTTAAGCGTTGGCATGATGATGTTGGCGTATGATGGCAGCTTACCTTATAAAAGTACATCGTGTACACTTCTAACCTTTATGAGCTCTGTGCATTTTAAGCAATTAAAATATATCACTTGCTTTAACGGCGAAGGAAAACATCGTGAGGAAACTTGCTCGAAAGTTCTTTATTATATTGCCAAAGGTGTATGTAGTTTACTAATCTGCGCTGGGCCAGCATGGTGGACTATGACTATATCCTCTCATTCAAGAGGAGACTCGTGAGCTCATAGGGATACAGATACCTACTTGATGACGTAAACATGACGCGGCCACGTTAGGCAATCACGTGCCGCCGCCTGAATCACGATTACGAAGTTCTTTCGGAAATGTACTATATATAGAACTTTCAAGCTGAAACAGTTGGTCAAGCTGGGATGAGCATACAATATTCGCTCGCGACCAGCTGGCCATATGGTCAAAATGATATATGAACGTTTTGACGACCTCTTAACGTATTCCTCTTCTCAGTAGCATCATCTTTCCGAACCGGTAGGACACAAGCTGTCCCACATGAAATAAATAAATCATTTATAATTTATCATTTAACGTGCGGAGGTTCCGGCTTCGATTCCTGGTAGAGTCAATTTGGAATTTATAATTTCTGAATGTTCCCTGTTCCGACCTAGTGGATACTTCGGCCGTGGCTAGTTACCACCCTACCGGCAAAGACGTGCCGTAAAGTAATTTAGCGTTGCGGTACGATGCCGTGTAGAAACCGATTAGGGGTATGACTTAAATATAACTACCATGCCCCGAACAGGTTAGCCAGCTACCAAATTAGACCGAATCATCACTTACCATCAGGTGAGATCGCAGTCAAGGGCTAACTTGTAGTGGAGAAAAAGAAAGTTTTTATGTAGAATCGTGCATCGGCGCCATTTCGAAGGCAACTCTAATTCTGTTCTCCATGGTCTTTAACTCAATGATATTTAACTAGGTATACGCTGTATTGCAGAGGTTTGAGATCGGGTGTTTTTATGGTACTTGTTTTGTAAAGGGTTGTTTTCGTTCAACTTGTTCAGCATTCATGTTTGCCATTGGCTGCCAATGAATATACGTTAGTTAGTTAGTTGTAAACAGCCTCATTGTTGCCAAATAGATAAGCAAATGCTTGGCTTGCAAGTTGGCAAATAAGTAAACATGGGTTACTACTATCACTTTAAAAAGACGGTTTTTTTCATGGACCTTGTCCCTAAAATAACGATTATAATAATTGTTCTAAAACACGAATGTCAACAATATACAAACAATACAGATTTAAGCGATGGTCGTACGCCACCACCATCACTACAGCCCATTTACGTCCCACTGTTGGGCACAGGCCTCCACTCTCATTAGGAGAGAGGGAATTAGAGCTTAGTCTTACCACGCTGCTCCAATGCGGGTTGGCGGCTTTAACAACTATTATCACGTTAGTGATAATAACCGGGACCGATGGCTTAACGTGCTCTCCGAGGCACGGGGCTGAAACCCCGGAAACTTTCCAACTCTGGGCTAGTACTGAGAATTTCTAGTCAGAAAAACCCAATATTTAATTATGGCCCGACCCGGGACTCAAAACTGGGACCTCGTCAGCCGCTGCCGAACATGCTAACCACTAGACCAACGAGGCAGTCATTTCGTGTACCTTGTCCCTAAAATAACGATTATATTTCTAAAACATGAACGTAAACAATATTAAAACAATACGGATTTAAGCAATATTTTAGCATACCTACATACCTAGTTTAGATAGATAGATAGATAGATAGATAGATAGATAGATAAATACTTTATTGCCACACAAAACATTAAAAAAAGAAACAAAAACAGTGAAAAAGCAAACATAAATAAGTGCGCAAAGGCGGTCTTATCACTAAAAGTGATCTCCTCCAGACAACCTTTAAATAAGGAAACAAATGCAACGAAGCGGGATAGTGCAACAATAATACATTCAATATACTACATAAACTATACATTCTAATAATACATAAACAATTACACGAATAAAAAATACTAAAATATATACCAATACAATTAAATATAATAGTGTATATATAAATATTCTAGACCTACATATCAAAAAGTAAACAATTATATAAATAATTTACAGCATATTATTAGCAAGATAAAATTCCTTCAAACGATCCTTAAAAATACTCAAAGATTTTGATTGTCTAATGTCACTTGCCAATGCATTCCATAGCTTAACAGTCTTTACTGTAAAGGAATTTGCATACACCTCAGTCCGACTCAAAGGTATTTCCAACTTGTTGTCATCCCTAGACCGCAAATAAATATGTATGTCATTGCTGCCAAGAAAGGTGAATCGCTCTTTCAAATAGGGTGGCGTTTGAGGATGGTATAAAATAGTGTATAGGAGCGAAAGAGCGTGTAAGTTTCTACGGGATCGAATTGGCAGCCACTTCAACTGAGCCCGAAACTCAGACACATGATCGTATTTGCGCAGACCATAAATGAAGCGAATACATACATTCAGCAATCTATCCAATTTGTTAAGCATGGTCTCTGATAAATCCAAATAATTAACATCAGCATAGTCCAAAATGGTAAAAGAAGAGTATTTGCTAAAAGTATTTTAGTCTTTATGGGCAAGAAATGTTTCCACCGTCTTAAATACCCAAGAGCAGCAAATATCTTTCGACTTAGCTCTGTTACTTGTGGAACCCAAGACAAAGAATTGTCTAGGATAAGGCCAAGATCCTTAACCACACTACTTAAGGGTATGACTTTGCCATCTAAGAGAACAGGTGGTACACTATTATGGGAAAGTAAGGAGATGTAATAATTGCTGCCAATAATAGTTACCTGAGACTTATTTGGATTTATCAAAAGACCATAAGAACGACACCAAGCACTAATTTTATTTAAATCCGCATTGACAGTATCAATAGCAACAGCTAGATCATCAATGGTTGCCGATGTATAAATCTGCAGGTCATCCGGATACAAATGATAAGAAGAAGAAATAACTGAGGTAACAGAGTTGATATAAATGGAGAAAAGAAGAGGAGAAAGAACACCCCCTTGCGGAACACCAGCTCCTAAAGACACAAATGAAGAAAACTTATCACCTAACCGAACACACTGCAGACGACCACAGAGATAAGACCGAAACCAGCTGATGACACTAGGCGACATATTAATAGTCTTTAAGATAGCTAAGAGCAAATCAAAGTCTACAGTATTAAAAGCATTACTGAAGTCTAGCAATACAGCTACTGTAAGGAGCTTATTATCAACCGCATAACGAATATCGTCACAGACCTTGATAAGAGCTGTTGCTGTGCTATGACCCCGCCGAAAGCCTGATTGAAAACTTATCAAAATATTATACCTAGTTAGATAGATGCTTAATTGTTGATGCACAATACGCTCAAGCACCTTGGATAAGAAAGGGAGGATGGAAATAGGCCGAAAATGAGAAGGTATTAAAGGATTTTGAACTTTAGGAACAGGAATAATATAAGCTTTAGTCCAAGCAATAGGAAAAGCACCAGAGGTAAGTGAAAAATTAAAAATATGACATAATATTGGAATGATACCATCAATTGCAAGAATAATCATCTTCCTGCTTACCCCATCACTACCAACAGCATCAGATTTTATTGCAAGAACATGTTTTCGAACCTCAGCTGCAGTTGTAGAATTGAACTGGAACTCAGGCCCACCATGCACTGGAATGGAGTTTAGATAACTAAGCGTTCCTTGTTTAGTAAGCACATCAAAAGGACGGGCACTAGCAAAGTTATTATTAAGAGCATCTAAGTCAGCAATGTTCGAAACTACTTGACGCTGCCGCCCAATGCCTAAGGATGCAAGAAATCGCCAGGTTTTCCCAGAATCATTGTGATCAACTGACGAATGAATGTACTGACGCTGTGCATCACGACACATCCTGCTACAGCGATTACGAATTTTTTTGTACTTCACAAGATTAGCGTCAGTTGGATTCAACTTTTGCCGCATTCCGTTTAGACATAAGCACTCTGATACTACTGGTAAGCCATGGAGCAGGAAGGTGTTTAACTTTGATGAGTCGAAGTGGTGCATGAACATCAAATAGATCCGTTAAAAGAGTATTAAAAATATTGAGCTTGTCGTCTGCTGTAGGAGCATCAAAAACAGCTTGCCAATCAATGTTATTTAGATCCTCCATGAATTTGTCATTATCAAAATTTCGAAAACTCCGACGCATAACAATGCTAGGTTTCACTTTAGGAGGTCGAATTTTATAAGACATATATATCAAATCATGGTATGAGAACGCATCAGCCGGCAGCTGCCCATGAGCATCCACAAGGCTAGCAGAAGAAACCATCATGAGATCTAACTGGGAAGGAAGACAATTAGGGAAAAAATGGGTAGCATTTAACTACCAACTAGCAACTAGTTTAGATTTTGTTTTTCAAAATTGGAGTCCTCAACCGATAATAATAGTCTCCAACGTTCGCTTTTTGATGTAGTGAGGACTTTCAAATCAATCTGAAAACAGGTAAATCATGAGTGAATAGGCATTACCTGGGTAAGTGCGCTCCACCTTACCCGTTGTCCTAAGTGAGCGACGAAAGCGGCAACGCGACGCGACAGTATCAAACAGTAGCTGACCCTTCACGTTTGACGACCTCCGTGGCGCAGTGTGTAGCGCTGTTGTCTTAACGTGCGGAGGTCCCGGGTTCGATCCCCGGCAGGGTCAATTTTTGGAATTTATAATTTCTGAATTTTCCCTGGTCCGGCCTGGTGCGGGGCTTCGCCCGTGGCTAGTTACCACCCTACCGGCAAAGACGTGCCGAGACGAATACTAAAAAGAGACAAACACATTCATAATAGGATTTCGACTGCGAGAGAATGAGAAAGAACACAAGTTATATTTGTCTCATTCTCTCGTAGGCTACTTTTATGAAGTTTCACTTCTGTCGTGTGTGAATTGCACACACACACTTTTTTATTAATAACAACAATCAGATACTTGCAAGTGGTGATGCAACCTAACCCATTGTCCAGGTGAGCGACAGAACGACGCAACGCGACGCGACGAGATGCGAGGCCATAGAAAATGACAGACGTATCTATGCGACAACATAGGTCACTTTTTTTTTATCCACTACAAGTTAGCCCTTGACTGCGATCTCACCTGGTGGTAAGTGATGATGCAGTCTAAGATGGTAGCGGGCTAACCTGTTAGGGGCATGGCAGTTATATTAAACCCATACCCCAATTCGGTTTCTGCACAACATCGTACCGGAACGCTAAATCGCTTGGCGGCACGTCTTTGCCGGTAGGGTGCTAACTAGCCACGGCCGAAGCCTCCCACCAGGCCAGACCAGGGAAAATTCAGAAATTGTAAATTCCCAAACTGACCCTGCCGGGGATCGAACCCGGGACCTCCGCACGTTAAGACAACAGCGCTACACACTGTGCCACGGAGGTCGTCAAATTTCGACTTCCCGCGGAATTTCGATGTCGATGCCTTGCGATTCGATGATAAAAAGGTGTCGGATTAACCAGATCGAATAGTTCTTGATCACACTCTCCGAAATATATACTGTAAAATACCGACAGACAGGCAACTTTGCGCCAATGTTCTAAGCTTTGCAGCTTCGAACTGACCAGCGCTTTTTTACCGTAGCAAGGTCGCAATTAGTTATCGTAGACCGACGTGGTCATTCCTTTTGAAGTCAATTCAGCTCGGTTAAATGATCAAGTGATCAATTCCCATGTATAATTGAATATGCGAAAATGTATAGATGTATGGGTGAATTATTGGAGTTATAATGTACTTTTCTTTTTATTGCGGCGTAATGACAAATTATTTGATTGTAAAACTGCATTTAGTTTGTAACATCTTTATTTGTCTTACATATTATATGACTTTTGTAGATAAAGAAGATGACCTGTTAACCTACAGGAATACAAAGTCGCGGGCATCATCTAGTAAAGCATAAACAATGAAATATAAAAATGTGGTCGCTGAAACTTCAATTTTGAAACCCAAGCGCGCGGTTTACCCTCAAGCTCGGCGGGTTAAGCAGCCATATTGGTATTTAAAGGTTGAAATAAAACAAAGCGGCAGATGCAAATTTCGGAACACAAAAAGAGGGTCCTGAATTTGTTTCCATTTATGTATATTTTTCAGTGGAAAATATAAAAAGTTCTGCTATCTTTTTGATGCGGAAACTTGGGGATGAATATTTTGCACATTTTTCTTCGATGTACTTATATGTTTTTACTTTTATTTTTTTATCAATTTGACTTGACGACGCAGACAATCGCGTCGCGCGTCGATCCGTTTCTCAGTTGATTGAAGAACAAATCAAAAAATGAAAAATAAAGACACTTTCGCATATTTATAACTAGCTGATGCCTGCGACTTCGTGAGCATGGATTGAGGTTTTTTTGGTTCCGCGGGAACTCTTCAATATTCCGGGATAAAAAGTAGCCTATGTGTTATCCCAGACTTAATTTCTTCCAGATACGTTTTGCCGTTCTGGCGTGATTGAATAACAATCATTCATCATTCCATCCAAACTTTCGCTTTTATAATATTACTATATGAGATAGTTAAGTTTTTTTGATTCCCGCGGGAAAGTGAATAAAAAAACCTATACCCTTCCCCGGAAGAACCTATTCGTGTATCAAATTTCATTAAAATCAGTTGAACATAAAGACGTGAAAGCGTAGCAGACAGAAAGACACACATACCTTCGCATTTAAGATGTTAGTATGGTTATCATACTATCTATGTCTTGTAGTGTTTCGGTCGTTGGCCTTATTAACGTCTAAAAAAACCGGCTTAGTTTGTTGTGGGCTCTTCTCAGACCAGCCGGCCTATTCTGTATCTCAGTGGCTTTTAAAATTTGATGGGCACCGGCTTGTCTGTTAGAATCTAAAATTGTCAAAATCAAATTTTGTATTCTGTAACTCAGTTGACAAGAGGTTGATAATCGAAATGACGTCAAAAGTACATCTTTAGTGAGATGGCCACGCATAGTGTTGGGATGGCGACTGGAAACGCATTTTGCCTTAAATTCTCGTATCGACAACTATACTTTCGTATTCGCTAAGCAGAATGACAGGTCATTGTTGAAAACTTAATAAGACGAGTGCCTATATCTTTAGCAACTAGTAGAGAGCAGTGTTTTTGAACATCAACAATGATAACAAGTTAGTAAGATAAAGAAAA
The DNA here is from genome assembly GCA_964035005.1 of Erebia palarica. Lineage (NCBI taxonomy): Eukaryota > Metazoa > Arthropoda > Insecta > Lepidoptera > Nymphalidae > Erebia > Erebia palarica. The sequence goes on from OZ035983.1 coordinate 37,746,572, forward strand.
TTTAAATTATTTTCAATGAATTTAGGCTCACAACAGTAATAGAAGTGAAATAGCGTCCATTTATATAATTAAAGGTAAAACAAACAACAGCCAAGCGAACGACAATGACTCGCGCAATTTTAATTGCACATGCTGACGAACTGCGTAAAGAGAAAGCTTTACGCGTTCATAGGCGTAGGCTGCGGGACTTTTACGATCCTATGGAGCTGCCAGAAAGAGAGTTCATTGCGAACTTTCGATTGAGCAAGGTTGGGTACCTACAGGTTCTTGAAGAACTCAGGGATCATCTCCCAGCCGTTCGTCGAAGGACAGCCGTGAAGAAGAAGAAGAAGACATGGCTTGCACTTACTTAAATGGAATCTTGTCAGAACGCCATGAACAGAAGTATGATGGTGAAAAATTGTCCGATAGGATAAAAACAACAAACATAAGAAGTTGTACTAAAACAAAGGTGTTACAGTTACAATCAAGCGCCTTAAGTGGAAGTGGGCGGGGCATACAATCAGGGTACAAGATAAATGGAGCAAAAAGGTAATGAATTGGTACACGGGTCATTTCAAGAGAAAAAGAGGTAGACCAATGCAAAGATGGGTCGACGATATCAGAGTACTGGCAGGTGGCATATTGTCCCGAACAGCTAGAGACAGAGAGCTGTGGAAAATGTTGGAGGAGGCCTTTGCCATCATCAAATGGATGGGTTTGTCGAGGCAGTGCAGGAAAATAATAGTTAAGATTAAGAATTAATGTAAAATGTCTGAATAAAGGCTTTATTTATTTATTACTTCTAACATTACAATATTAACATTACATTACATTATTATTATTGATTATTAATTTAACTGTTATATAATATACTTAGTCGCAGTAGAAATTACAATAACAATATAATCAATAAAAGAGGCACTTATGCATTAAAATATTAACTCTAACGGAATAGACTAATTAGGAACTTCGTTTTCCTGCATCGCAGGATCCAGTTCAGAAACAACCAGAACAACAGGAGAGGCATCCGCTGCCTCTGCCTGCTCCAAATTGGAGTGGCTAGGTCCGCCAATATTTGGAGTTGCCACCAAATTTGTAGATGTGGAAGCAGTAGCCTGCAAAATAATAATTGAAATCTATTTACTATTTCTCAAATAAAATAACAATGAATATATCTTTTACAACAAAAAGGATTAATTTGCCAGACTTCTATCTAGAAAGTAGGTACATACTTTCAAATTGAAGGGTTCAAAGATCTAATCTAAGGGACTAATCTCATGAACTACTGGTCCGATTTGAAAAAATTCTTTCAGTGTTAGATAGCTCATTTATCGAGGAAGGCTTATAGGCTATAATATATCATCACACTAAGACCAATAGGAGCGGAGCACCAATGAAGAATGTTTCAAAATGAGGGGTTTTTTTCCTTTTGAGAGCTTCCACTACGTGCACTGCGTAAACGGTTAAAGTTTCGCATGCGGACGAAGTCACAGGCAGAAACTGGTCTTCATTTTAAAATGAAGTGCGTTTGAATTACTCATAATAAAGTAAAGGGGATTTTATAATAGGTTTGTAGTACTTAGTAAGTTAATACAAACATATGAATATGAACAACAACATATGAATTCCATGCTGAAGAAAGACTTCTTCAGCATGGAATTATGCCAAAACACTTGATATAAGCACTCACAAATCGCACAATTCTTTACCTAGTTATTAATTTGTTTCCATACTTACTTTTGAACGCAGTAGGTACGACAAAACTTTCGTAATTCCTTTTTATTTTTTTCTATTAAAAACCACCGTTATAATCATACGAAAACTGAGAATATTAATGACGTTCAAACTTCAAAATATAAACCACAGAGAAAAACATAAACATCGCAAATCTTAATGTCTACCTTCCGCAGATTATTGAACTCTAGCATTAGTCGTACTAATTAAAAAGTCTGACATTTGCTCATACAACATTTCTCAGACGTGGTATGTTTAATTTGACCACATTATAGTCGATAAAATTAGCAGTGACTATCAAGCAATCTGATAGTCATTTTATGCAGTTGACATTAAAATGTTTTACTGAATACGAAACATGTGACGTAAGCATTAGCAACCACTAATGAGTTACCAACAATAGAGTGTTGGTAACTTGTTGTCAAATATTTAGCGAATAGGCCTGCAGGGCGCGTTTGGAACCCTCATAGCTTTAGTTTTAAGATACCGTTATTGATTATCACCATTATATTTTATAAATAACTGGAAGCCAATAGGTGTAGTATACCTACCTAAATTGAATAAACATTATTTGAGTTTGAGTTATGTCTCGAACAAGGCTCGGCCGCCAACATCTAGAGTCGAGAGGTACTCGGTCGTTCAAGGGTTGGTCCACAAAAGACAGAGTTCTATAGAAACCGTAAAGTGTGAAGAAGCTTCACTTCACTGTATGGATTCTAGACAAAATATTAACAATGTTTTTTTTTATATATGCATAGCGAGTAAACGAGCAGGCGGGTCACCTGATGGTTAGTGATTACCGCCGCCCATGAACATTTGCAGCACCAGAGGATCCGCCAATGCGTTGCTGGCTTTTGAGATATTTGTTTATCCGCCCTTTGAAGATATATTTATTATAAGCATGAGGGAATACAGAAGATGGAAGCTGGTTCCACAATTTGCGGAACGTGGCAGAAAGGACCTGGAATAACGGGTGGTGCAGGAGGACCAGGCATCCAAGTGGTGAGGATGACATTTATTTCTGTGACGAAGGGTGCGACTGGAGAACGCGGAAGGTGGTATTAGATTGAATAACTCCTCAGAGCACTGCCCATTGCAGAGATTGTTATATTTTACAAGCTTTTGACAGCGGCTTCGCTCTCGTTAGATTTGATTCCATAGAAAGGACTTGACCGGTGGAACTATGGCAGCTTGCCTAGGTGTCAAAAATCAATGTTCAGCAATGATTTCTTTATTATTGTAATTGTAATATTTCACTGTTTTCAGATAAAAAAGTTTCAGGAGTCTGAAGGCTCGGAAAACTGCGAAAATGAACAAAAAAAGTTTCACCAAAAGATTGCTTTCCCACACTAGATGGCGCTATTTATTGTGTTGAGCGAGTCCAAAAAAATATTTTCAAGTATTATTTCTTTATTATTGTAATTGTTATATTTTATAGTTTTCAGATAAAAAAGTTTCAGGAGTCTGAAGGCTCTGAAAACTGAGAAAATAAATTAAAAAAGTTTCACCAAAAACTGCTTTCCCACACTAGATGGCGCTATGTATTGTGGTGAGTCTAGAAAATATTTTTTGTTAACAAGTTCAACTATTCGACCACAGATGGCAGCATATGCAATCTGAAAGGGCGTTCCAGTTTAACTATTCGACCACAGATGGCGGCATATGCAATGTGAAAGGGCGTTCCTTTAAACGCAGTATTTCAAAATGCTTTGTTCGATCAATTAGTTTGAGACTTGTCAAAAAATAAAAATAATTATAAGCAAAACATACATTTCCTTTTCATTACTATTTAATTGATCAAAAATAAATCATTCATAATATAATGACTAAGGTACTTAAATGGTATTCATGTAGGGTTACAAGATTATTATTAGGCATGGATATAATGGAACGTCAAAATGGAGTAGTGCTTAGAGAGGAAAGCGGACGCTCAAGATTTAAACAATAAACGTACTGTTTTTTTTTGTCATTTGAACCCTGACCTTATTTGGAATAATAAATCCATAATAATTTCGTTTTGAATTTTTAAACCTTACTGTAAAAACGGAAATCCTGTGCATTGTCCCGAATCGGAGGGCAATTACTGGTCATGTCCTTTCTACCTATTGTATGAAATTTAACCCCTCTGGGGTTGAATTTTCAAAAATCCTTTTTTAGCGTATGCCTTCGTAATAATTGCTACTTGCATGCCCAATCCGTCCAAGTGTCTTGAGCTGTACTTTGATAGATCAGTCAGTTAATCCGTCACCTTTTCTTTTTGGGGGCATAATACGGTTTTATTTTCAAATGTCTTCCTCGATGTCCCTGAAATAAGGATTATTTAGTATTAAACAAAAGCGTCAACAATATTGTAATAGTACTTCTTTATGCGATGTTAGTATGCCCCCAGTCCCTGCTTTGCTGAATCATACTAATATTATGAATGCGAAAGTGTGTTTTTTTGTTGGTTTATTGGTTTGTTGCTTTGTATTTCAACCACGCCGCAACAGAGCAACGGATCAACGGCATGAATATAGTTGAGGACCTGGAGAGTGACTGATGCTACTTTTTATCCCGGAAAATTAAGGATTTCCCGCGGGAATCATAACACTTAAACCCAGCGGATGAAGTCGCGAGTATCATCTAGTTTAATATAAATAAATCCACACTAATAGAATCATCTAAATAGTTTTTATGTAAAGGTAACATTTTGCAGCGTTCTTAAACTCTCAAATACACAAATTCGCTAACCTTTTCGACAATCATAACGACCTATATAATACTACTACTAGAGGTCGCCCGCGACTTCATATGCGTACAATTTCTAATTTCCTATGAGATTTTCCCGCTGCAAAAGGCCTACTTATAGCGGCTATAGTATTAGCAAATTTTTATTATTTAAAGCTAATAACCTAAATCCCGATTTTCAAGTCTACTTAAAACACATAAGACTTTCATACAAACTTACTACCCCCATTTCACCCTCTTTGGGGTGAATTTTCGTAAAATTGCTTATATAAGTTTTTATTATTTATTACTATAAACTTAATTGCAAAATTTTCATGTCTCTAACTTCAAAAACAAAGGACTTTCATACAAACTTCCAACCCCCATTCAAACCCCTTCGGGGTGAATTTTCTCAAAACCGTTTCTTAGCTGACGTAAACCTACCTTCCAAAGGACTTGACCGGTGGAACTATGGCAGCTTGCCTAGGTGTCAAAAATCAATGTTCAGCAATGATTTCTTTATTATTGTAATTGTAATATTTCACTGTTTTCGGATAAAAAAGTTTCAGGAGTCTGAAGGCTCGGAAAACTGCGAAAATGAACAAAAAAAGTTTCACCAAAAGATTGCTTTCCCACACTAGATGGCGCTATTTATTGTGTTGAGCGAGTCTAAAAAATATTTTCAAGTATTATTTCTTTATTATTGTAATTGTTATATTTAATAGTTTTCAGATAAAAAAGTTTCAGGAGTCTGAAGGCTCTGAAAACAGAAAATAAATAAAAAAAGTTTCACCAAAAACTGCTTTCCCACACTAGATGGCGCTATATATTGTGGTGAGTCTAGAAAATATTTTTAAGTATTTCTCACTATATTTGTTAACAAGTTCAACTATTCGACCACAGATGGCAGCATATGCAATGTGAAAGGGCGTTCCAGTTCAACTATTAGACCATAGATGGCGGCATATGCAATGTGAAAGGGCGTTCCTTTAAACGCAGTATTTCAAAATGCTTTGTTCGATCCATTAGTTTGAGACTTGTCAAAAAATGAAAATAATTATAAACAAAACATACATTTCCTTTTCATTACTATTTAATTGATCAAAAATAAATCATTCATAATATAATGACTAAGGTACTTAAATGGTATTCATGTAGGGTTACAAGATTATTAATAGGCATGGATATAATGGAACGTCAAAATGGAGTAGTGCTTAAGGAGGAAAGCGGACGCTCAAGATTTAAACAATAAACGTACTGTTTTTTTTGTCATTTGAACCCTGACCTTATTTGGAATAATAAATCCATAATAATTTCGTTTTGAATTTTTAAACCTTACTGTAAAAACGGAAATCCTGTGCATTGTCCCGAATCGGAGGGCAATTACTGGTCATGTCCTTTCAAATCTGTATGCTTTATACTTCCTGAGATATCGTGATGAATCAGTGAGTGACCTTTTGCTTTTATATATACAGATACAAAGCATAGCTATTTATAAACCACGACTCTCCCCTAGGCCGCAAGGGACATGGTTTCGCGAAGGGTAGGTACATTAGACCGCGTTTATCGCTGTATAAACTTCATACTTTCTTCGCCTGTTACCGGAGACCCAATCTCAGGCATAAGCAGTAGCGTTTTTAAGAGCGTCATTTTATCGTTCCTTACGATAACATTATCCACGCTTAAGCTTGTCGTAGATAATCCTATCGTTACTATTAATTTAACATTATTTTTCCCATGTGATCGATGTATCAATCGACTGAGCGAATATTGAAGAAATCCCAGTCCCAGTAAAATCATGGTATTTTGGCGCTTGAGATCATCATTACACTATTAAGTGATAATAACCCCCTGGGATTTCTTCAATATTTTTATGTTCAGTCAACTGGCATTACATCGATCACATGAGAAAAATAATGTTAAATTAATATCCTATCGTTACTGCACTAATAGACACTTCTGTACTAAGGTCTACTTCAAGTATTTTCATAGTACCTACATGGTATTTTGGCGCTTGAGATCGTCATTACACTATTACGTGATAACTGCTGGGATTTCCTCAATATTCTTATGCTCAGTCGGTTGGTCATCGATCACATGGGAAAAATAATGTTAAATTAATATTCATCTGTCGAAAATCAGTGACGAATTAATTTCTGACAACAATTTATATTGTCTTTTATCTATAAATATCTTTATAATTATTGTAGCTATATTTATATGTCACCGTAAGATTGTAAAAACCGTAAGATTATAATCTAACTCGCGAAATTGTAAACTGTCGAAAGATTGTGAACTGTTCAATGTTCTGAGTGTCAACTTTTGAAATATTCATTGCACTTACGTTTTCTTGTCTCTTTCTTGTAGGTTAGGATAGGGTTCGACATAAATAATCAGGCAAGTTACAAAACGCCTTTATGGCTGCATAAACTTCGTACCTACTTCTTCGGTGTTCGCCTTTTTAATTATTAGCGGAAGCGATTTAAGCTTTTTTAGCATTTAAACTGTTGTAAGTGTCCTTCATTATGGACACACATAAAACTTATCTTTCTTTGACTTAGATCGTAGATATTTTACTATAATGTTCTTTCAATAGAGGCTAGATGCAGTTAGATATTATAGTGAAATAGTGTGGGCACGTTTAGTTTCGAATAAAAAAAGTTACACTTGAGAGTTTTTTTTTTATTATACTAAAAGTTAGTTCTTGATTATCATCTCAACTGGGATGGCTAGTGATGCTCCATGCAGTTTAGGATGAAAGTGGACTAACCTGTTAGGGGTACGGCAGTTTTACTAAACCCATTCCTCTAGTCGGCTCCTACACGGCATCGTACCGGAACGCTTACTACATTTGTTGGCGGTCGTCTTCACGCTTCACGATTACGGATGCACGGCGCGGCAAATATTCTTTGTATGAGTTTGTACAGCACGGAGATCCACTGCGACATAATAGTAGTAAGGCTAGAACTTAAAGACTCCCACCAGATAAAAGGTTTTTACTTATATCTATAAAAGACTTTGGCCTCAAACCAGCTTTTCTATAGCTGTTTAAAGTTTGCGTTACTTACACAAAGATCTGAGCTACTTTTAAGCTGGTCATACAAAGAATTGTACCCCATAAAAGACTTAAGAAAATGTGAACCGACTTCATAAGCACCGAAAAGCATTAGCTCTTATTCCGAGTCCCGTTCACCATCTCCAAACGATAGGTTTTTTATTTGTTTTTATCAAAATCGGTTCAGATTTGAGTAACATCGCCAAAAAATAAAATGAGATTCTCAGTTCGACGCGTAAAATACGCCTCCTCCTTTTTTTTAAAGTCGTTTCAAAAAGGCAAATTGAAAGTTTATAAATTCTACCATCCGTACAAAAGGTTGTTAAAAATTAACGAAGCTTCTGTAACTTGAACGGTATAATGATGTTTTTTCTTCGATTTCTGCCCTGCCATTTTGTTTCAGCAATATTTTTTCATTGCGACATTTTCTGTATATTTGACTAGGTATTCGGAAAAAACATCATGTTATTAGATTTTACGCCTGAAATATCAAAATAACCTTTTTGCAGTCTGTCTAGGTTGGTTATTTAGTAGCTCATGTAAATAATTAACCGCGATTTCGTCCATGTGGCTTTAAGATATAAAGTGTTCGTCCGTTTTCTGGAATAAAACTTTAACAGGAGAACTATTGTAAATACTTTATCCTAGATTCTTAATGTTTAACCGAAAGTACAAATTCAACTTTCATGGATACCTGACGGATCCTGGGTAGTAAGTTATGAAGAGTTTTATGAAAACTTTTGAGGCTAATTTAAACCCATTGGAGGTGGAGTTATTAAACCTATTTCTTATTTTTTACCAAAATCTACCATATTATTTAAAAACGTAATGACACTAACGCTACACTTTTTTGTCTTCTGTTTTTGTAATTTATATTTTTGTACCTATGTGTTAAGACATAGGTACAAAATTAATTAAATTAATAGTAAATTACACATAGGCAATAAAGAATCTTACTAATCTTACTAATATTATAAATGTGAAAGATTGGATGGACGTATGGATGTATGGATGTACGGATGTTTGTTGCTCAATCACGCCCCAACGGCTGAACGGATCTGGCTGAAATTTGGCACAGAGATAGATTATAGTCTGGAATAGCACATAGGCTACTTTTTATCCTGGAAAATTAAAGAGTTCCCGAGGGAACCAAAAAACCTCAAACCACGCAGACGAAGTCGTGGACGCAGACGAAGTCGTGGGCATTCGCCGAATGTAGTATTTTTCCTCCGTAGTAATGACGACCTCGTGGCGCAGTGTGTCGCGCTGTTGTCTTAACGTGCGGAGGTCTCGGGTTCGATCCCCGGCAGGATCAGTTTGGGAATTTATAAGTTCTGAATTTTCTCTGGTCTGGTCTGGTGGGAGGCTTTGGCCATGGCTAGTTACCACCCTACCGGCAAAGACGTGCCGCTAAGCGATTTAGCGTTTCGGTACGATGCCGTGTAGAAACCGAATAGGGGTACGGGTTCAATATAACTGCCATGCCCCTAACAGGTTAGCCCGCTACCATCTTAGACTGCATCATCACTTACCAACAGGTGAGTTCGCAGACAAGGGCTAACTTGCAGAGGATAAAAAAAACCTAATATCATAACACTAAATACTACATCCGTACCTTAGGAATGCAGCACAACCCTGGTGGAAACATACCTTAGGCTGAGCGTTGATACTTCAATTATTATTAGAAAACTAACTGTTTTTCCAAAATTATCTAAAATAAAATCAATTTTTTAGTGTTTTTATTTTGCTCGAAATAGTCTCCGCTTGTAAAGTCGAAGTTTTATAAAAAATATATATAAAATCTAATAAGAAACAGAATAATCTTAGCGAATTCGTCTCAGGCTGCCCGACCGGCTCAAAATGTATTTAGATGACTTGTTTAGTTAATAAATAAAAGCAAAGAAACTTTTTGGAGGACTGGAACTTTCAAGCATTATATATACTTTTGTAATAATTACTCTTCCATTTCTACTTTGATTATGAAGACTAGACCCTATGAATCGTATTCATAGTCTACATATTCATCGTATTATCCATATTTTGACGACCTCCGTGGCGCAGTGTGTAGCGCTGTTGTCTTAACGTGCGGAGGTCCTGGGTTCGATCGCCGGTAGGGTCAATTTGGGAATTGATGATTTCTGAATTTTCCCTGGTCTGGCCAGGTGGGAGGCTTTAGCCGTGGCTAGTTAGTGGCTAGTTACCACCCTACCGGCAAAGACGTGCCGCCAAGCGATTTAGCGTTCCGGTACGATGCCGTGTAGAAACCGAATAGGGGTATGGGTTTAATATAACTGCCATTCCCCTAACAGGTTAGCCCGCTACCATCTTAGACTGCATCATCACTTCCCATCAGGTCACTTGAGATCGCAGTTAAGGGCTAATTTGTAGTGGATAAAAACAAAAAATACTAATATTATATCTGAGAAAGTGTGTCTGCCTGTCTGTTAAGCTTTAACGGCCCATCATTTATTATTACATAAATCACTGCCTCGTTGGTCTTGTGGTTAGCATGTTCGACTCCGGCCGACAAGGTTCTGGGTTTTCTGAGAAGAAATTCTCAGTACCAGGCCGAAAATGGGAGTTTGTGGTGTTTCACCCCGGTGCTTCGGAGAGCAGAGACAGATAATCAAAGTCGCGGGCATCATCTAGTCTATACTATCTATACTAATACTATAAATGTGAAAGTTGTTTTGGGTTAGATGTTGATTAATGGATGTTTGTTATACTCAATCACGTCAGAATGGCTTAGCGGATTGTATGAAACGGCCTCACGGCCTATCTTTTCGACCGGTTTTGACTTAATTTCGATGCTTTGATTTTTCGGGGTAAAAGTATCCTATGGCCTTTCCCGGGATACAACCTACCCTTGTGGCGAATTTCATCAAAATGAGTTGAACAGATGGGCTGTGAAAGCGTAGCAGATAGACAGACAGACACACTTTCGCATTTATAATATTAGTATATGGATGGATATTGAATGAGATGAATGGAGAAATTCTATTCTAGGGAACTTATCGCTCAATTTTGTTATGTAAGTTTGTAAGTACTTATCCTTTACACTACCTTGCCAGGTATTCCTATCAAGACACGCGGAAGCGTGTCCAGCCAAAGTTCAAAAAAACTGGCGAGCAGCACCGTGTGTAATATTACACGAACCATTTGGAGCCACTTTTGACCCCCTCATAACTCAAAAACTATTTCACATAAACATGTCAAATTTGGCGCATATATTGAGACCCGTGAGATACATATGTGCTCCAAATTTCATAAGCACACCTCAAATGGTTATTTAGATATAAACGTACAAAAATCGTCATTTTTATGATCAAAGGATAGATCAAAACTCTGACACGAGGCATGCTACCATTGCTTAAAGCCGTATTATTTTAATATTGTTGACGTTTATGTTGTAGTGTTATAATCATTATTTTAAGGACGTCAAAGTACGTGACATTCAACCATTAGTTTGAAACAATACTGCTTTAAGCGGTGGTAGTAACTCCTTAACTATTGAAAATGACACATAATTATTATTTTAATGTAAATAATAATGAATAATAATATAGTTGCATTAAAACCTTACCTTCGTATTCATACATTTTGTGCAACGAAACGTCATTGACAGAAAAGAAGAAGAAACGTATTTGAAGTCGTCAGTTCAAGCTGTCAGTCATTGTGATTTGTATTCATTGTTTATAGTGGTTTTAGTGATATCGACTGTTGACCGTGCTTGTTTTCAATGTTTCACAAAAAACTTTTGATTTTGAACTTTTGCAATCAAAATTGATGAGATGTAGAAATGTGCTGTAGAGGTAGTCTGACCATAGATGTAATCTGTCAATGTCAGTGTAACTCCAGGTACACTATATATTTTTCTTGAGAATTCTCGTCTTTAATTATCTTGTACAATGAGTCGTACAATAGAATTACTGGTGGGTGACACACTGACCTTACACCAAATAATAAGTACCTACTAATGTAAAACGTAAACTAAATTAATAGAAAAGTCCTATTACAGTGTAAAGGATTATTTGAATGATAGCAAGGCATGGGTATGAATTGTTACAACGGCTGATTATGTAATGTTATATTATAAGTACATATAGGGGGAAGTCCCCTAGTGACGGACACATAAGGTTTTATTAAAATAAAATAAAATGTATTCAAAAAACTAATTATTTATTTATTAATTAATAAATTTAACAAATTTTAAAATCGTAATAAAAAAACAAAAATGCAACTTCTTCATAAATTAAACTCAAAATCATAAATTAAACATCTGTGAAAAAAAACGCATTTTCTACAAGTGGCACCTAGTACCGGACGGACTTCATGTCGAACCCCTAGCACCGGACGGCTTAAAATATTTGACACCTATCACAAATATAACAATCTGAACATTCTGGAATGTCAGCACAGGCTTCATGTGCCCACCCCTGGCAACTGGAGCACTGTATCCAGTCTTCGTCTTGGTCCTCTAAACACACTACGCACGTAGTTTTGCCTGCATTAGGTGATTCACGTAACGGCTGCGTTTTCTTTGTTTTTTCTTCTTTTTTATCTTTTCTCTTAATTCTTTTACTTACTCTACTAACTTCTTCTCCGCGATCTAATGCTGAAGTTCTGTCATGTAATGTACTTTTAGGAATGTTGTAGCGTGTCGCAGCTTCTCTCAAAGAGAGTTCTGTTGACAAAACTTTGGTAATCGCGATTTGTAAATTATTTTCATCCCACTTTCCTTGTTTTTTTCTTCTCCTCCATTTTTCCCTGACCGTTCTGATGTCTGCAACATCGTAGGCACAATAAGTATTATAATATATGTAAATACTACCAAAATAAAAAAACATTTTCCCTTCCGGCGTTACGGGACTATTTGGTGTCCGGTACTACGGGACAGGACATCGTTACAATAATTTTTTATCCTACCTAAACTATTACAAAAATGTACAAAAACTTTTATAGACTATTAAATTAATGAATAATATCTTAATTAAAAATAAACACAGCCAGCTAAACACAAAAACAAGTTATACTAACCCGAATCTTAAGTGACGCAGTACGTTCCCGCCAAAATCTGCAAACAACCGCTCCCGACGTTGCTACGCGTGTCACTGGCGATGCGCGTCCCGTGACTCGGTATCGGTACGTCCCCGCGCACCCCTTTTACTTGTCAATTAATCGCTCGCGTTATTGGTTATCGAGATAGTACGAGTGTCCGGCACTAGGTGCCGTCCGGTGTTAAGAGACTTCCCCCTATATAATTTCAAATATTTGTGAGATGGTGATAATAAAAAAAAAGCGGAGTTTATTGCGGGCTCTTCTCAGACCAGGGCACGTTTGGAACCCTCGTAGCTTTAGTTTTAAGATATCGTAGTTAATTATCACCATCACCTCTTATGCTCTGTAAGCATGACGTTCAGAAGGTGTACTTTGTAGGTACATATTTTGAATAAATATGTTTTGAGTTTGAGATTGAGTTCAATAATTTCTGTACAAAAAGTAATGATATCCCATCAAAAACATAAATGTAAAATGAGAGCCAAGTTCAAAATTGTGATATATATGCCTTGGTTGTTGACTTCAGCGACAAAAGAAGTGAGATCTAAATGGGTGCCAAGTTCAATAGTCAGTCCTGCAATTTATATATCCCATCAAAAACATAAATGTGAAATGAGAGCCAAGTGCAAAATTGTGATATATATGCCTTGGTTGTTGACTTCAGCGACAAAAGAAGTGAGATCTAAATGGGTGCCAAGTTCAATGGTCAGTCCTGAAATTTATTTATAACAACATATAATATTTTATAACAACTTAAAATATCATTTCTTCTTATAACTTAGTATAAAATGTTGAAGACTAAGGCTTTGGCTTGGCTAGTTTCCATATACGAATTATTATTAAGTAGGTACCTAAAAGTACAGTTTCTACCAGCAAGCCAAATTTTCGGAAGAATAAAATAAGAACTTACAGCTTTACAACTTGTGAACGCTATAATTCGTATATGAAAACTAGCCAAGCCAAAGCCTTAGTCTTCAACATTTTATACTACGTTATAAGAAGAAATGATATTTTAAGTTGTTATAAAATATTATATGTTGTTATAAATAAATTTCAGGACTGACCATTGAACTTGGCACCCATTTAGATCTCACTTCTTTTGTCGCTGAAGTCAACAACCAAGGCATATATATCACAATTTTGCACTTGGCTCTCATTTCACATTTATGTTTTTGATGGGATATATAAATTGCAGGACTGACTATTGAACTTGGCACCCATTTAGATCTCACTTCTTTTGTCGCTGAAGTCAACAACCAAGGCATATATATCACAATTTTGAACTTGGCTCTCATTTTACATTTATGTTTTTGATGGGATTTGATCCTAAAGTGTGTGCTATACATTTTTACGTCCTTATAACTCAGGTTACGAGGGTATTTCAACTCGTAAAGAAGTCCCTTATTAAAGTAAGCATGTCCTTAATACACGCTCAGATAGACCCTTTTTTAGGGTTCTTTGGTAAAAAAGGACAAAGGTTTCTTATTTTACTACTAGTTTTTCGTCCAGTGTCTATTTGTGACAGCCGTTAAAAGCATCTGTATATGTGCTAAATGATAAATGATTTATTTATTTCATTTAGGATAAGTGACACACACTTATGAAACGTTAAGACTACCACCGGTTCGGAAAGCTGATTCTACGGAGAAGAGCCGGCAAGAAACTCAGCAGTTGCTCTTTTCATAGAAAAGAAAAGATTACAATATGTAGACAACACAACACATACGTAACACGTATTACACTGACTGGATGCGAGGCCGGTTGCTTCCATGTAACTTTGTCATTGCCCATACTTCTATACTAGTACCGCATGCTAACCCGCATTGGAGCAGCGTGGTGGGTCTAAGCTCTAATTCCGTCTCTCCTATAAGAGTGGAGGCTGTGCCCAGCAGTGGGACGTTAATGGGCTGTAGTGGTGGATTGTAACAAAAGCTTTCAGTTTGAACTAGTTTTTACTAGTTTAAACGGGTTCTAACTGTGAAATACGTTCGGTTGAAATCAAGCAATCAAGTTTACGTTTCCAACGTCCTGCGGTAAACCACTGGTCGAACCGTCCTCATCTAATATTGTGACCGCAAAACCCACTGTAGGTAATTTCCCAGTGTTGTTTGCCTCAGGTGCTATTTCTTTAATTATTTATTTAAAACTTAATGAAAGGATCATTAACATAAATTATAGTCAAATAAATAAGTAGTAACATGAATTCAAGAATATATCTAAGGAAGATTTTTTATTATTAGGCATTAAAGTCAAGTCATCAAGGCATTCCGAATCAGTGGTAGATTCCACTTGACGATTCAAAAGTACTTGTAAAAAGTTTATTTGAAAAACATTTGAATTTTGAATTAAGAGATGATTTTTTGAAAGATTGGAGATTATTGGGGTTGTAATATGAAAGTTCATGATATTTCAAGCTATACCTATTCACTGAAATTGGCATTCTGGGTAATGGTCAAAAGTAAAAGAATACGTATTTCACGACTTTTGGATATTCAACCCTTATGCCCCAAGGGACATTAAAATACGTAATTTTTCGAAGTGCGTATTTGGACATCAAAATTGGTGTTTGAGCTCTGTGGCGTGCACAGGGTTTTGGCTTAGGGTAAGCACTAGGGCACGCAGTGCTCGTATACCCATCTACGTCATACATTAGGTTGCAAAGTTTCGGCGGTTAACTATATTATAGAATACGACCACACACTAAGTGTGAATTTAAAATGGTAAGTAGCCTTATTCGGTATTCCTAGTCTACATTATTCTCATTTCTAGGTCCAAGGTTTGGGCTAGGCGTTGACGAGTCAGAGCGTGAGTCAAGACATTTCTTTTCATTACGAAATAAAATAAAAGCACATACCTGTCTCTCAGTAACACAAGTACCTAACCGACGACGTACGATATTAAAGACAGCTCGCCATGCCGCATGCCGCAAGAACCACCTCAGACATCTAAATAAGTGACTGATAATAACGTAACAAATCACATAAATGATATCCGAAGTGGCCTTTAAAAAGGTCGATGCATTATTGCTTAATAATCACACGAATAATTTTTCATTTTCGAAATAATAATTTAGTACGTTCTATGAATAAACCTTTACACAAACTTTGTAAGTCACAAATCCGATTGCTTTTTAATTACTTCACTTACTTATTTCGGCAAAAACTTTATAATTCACATTAAATCAAAACTCTGTACACCGGTACGAAAGGAAACAATTACTAGAATATGGCGTAAAAAAGTTACTGTCTATAAATAATTAAGTCAAAAATCACTTGTAATTAAATGTTAACAAAGAAAGAATCTTTAATTTTCTTTACGAGTTTTACTAATTAAATTAACAAATAATATCCTCATTTCCTATGATAAGCCTAGAGCTATTAAATGTTTTTTTATTTTTTTTTTAATAGGACTAGTTTTTGTTTATTTTATTGAATTCAGTTACGAAAACATTACGTAAATTTTTCGGTCTAAATAAATATTTTTTTAAGATATAAAAACGTACTTAAATTTAAGGAAACAATCTGAATAAATTAAATTTAATATAAATGAGTTGATAGTTATAAGAAATCAAGCTACTTATTTGGATTTTAGAAAATAAAACCTTCGTTTGTTTTTACTTTCGAGCGCATCGGAAAATACCCGTAGGCGGCTTGTGATTGGTCATCTTCGATCGGCAGGGTTCACCCTGGTGTTCGACCAATCACAAGAAAATAAGCTCTGCTTCTTTTGCGTGTCATTCATTCATGATTCTACTCGGAATTAAGAATGAATGACGCGAATAGAGTAAAGATATCTTCTGCCTACGATGCCGCGCAAAAGAAGCAGATATTTCGCAAGCTTTTCGGCTTCGCGCGATCTCTTCTAGCGATAGATGGCGTTCATCGGTTGTCGCTTACCTGACGCGAGTTACGCCGTGCGAGAACAATGTAGTTATTTGAAGAAGTGGGCTTAGAATTAGTTTTATTTTCAATATTTTGAAAGGGGTATAATTTACAAAGATAAGCAGTGCTTTTATACCTGTATGACCTGCACGCCACTGTTTGAGCTTTTAGTAAGAAATGTAAGGTCTTTTGGAAATTCCACCCAAAAATAAAAAAGGAGGTGAAATAGAATCATTTCTCAATTTATATCCATAAAAATGGTATTTGGTTTATCACTAAAAAATTAAGGAATAATAACCAAGATACGTGTAAAAGAATTTTTGAGAATACCACACGAGCGAAGCAGGGTGGATGAAACTAACGTTCTAACTAGTGATAAATTAATGTAATTGAGTATTGTCCATTCTAATGAAATACAATAACATTTATATAAAAAAAATTGGCCGTCATAGGGACTGCCGATAGAAGTGAAAACGAATTTTTTTTTTAAACTCTTGTATAAACAAATATAAACCTTAACACTTAGGCATTAAAGTTTAATTTCGAATGTAGTATATTTATATTTAAGACCTTTTGTCTTCGTAACAACGCGAGCATGTCGGTGACGGTCACGCGAGTACACAATTTTACCCCCAACCAAAAAGAAGTTTTCTCTTCAAAAAGTTTATGATATAATGAAATTTTCTTTCATTTTACTTTTATTTCACTTTATATTCGCGTTTTATCAAATCATTCCAAAGTACTTCATGGAGGTCTGCAAAGAACTTAGTTTTGTTCCAATTGAATAGAATCTACTCAAGTCTTGATCAAAGAAACCTTTATAATGTATTGTTTCCTTGATTGAACTTATTCTAGATACGATAACAGAGCCTTAACCTAGATTCTATGACTTCCAGTTTAAACTTGGATCTTGCATGAATCCTAACCATGGCCTGTCCATACACTAAGGGTCCATGCACACAGCGGTCCGTTTTACTGTTTGGTTTTGTAGTATACGTTATTTTTCGACGATGGTGTACATCGACCATTACAGTTATTACAAAACTAGCGAATTCATTTGCGTGGAATAAGTTTTTTTTTTTCCGATGGGAAGTCCTTAGTTTCTGGCCCAAAAGCCTATGTGACTCTCCAGATCGTCCACTATGCCCATGCAAAAAATCACATCGATCCGTTGCTCTGTTGCAGCATGATTGAAGGACAAACCAGCAAATAAACACACTTTCGCATTTATAATATTAGTATGATTATATATTTTTTGCAAAGACATTTCTTTATTTCGAAATCAAATTAGATATTTTTTATGAACCTAAGATGTATTTTGATGCGAAAATCTAAAAGCTGCATCGGCTAACCTTGACACCGACTGCAAGCCGCTAGATTGTTACTCTGTCCCACTTTCCTTATTAAATGAGAAATGCTACGTACATACATACTTTATAATATTTGAGCCTATGCACACGGCGTATTTTCTGCGCCCAGACGACGCGACAGAAACGCGATTCTTGCAAACCAAACGCGCCCCAGTCGCAGCCACAAACCTCTGTTCAAGCTCACAAATTCAGACGCGTGTTTGTATTGGTACACACGCGTAGACACGCGCTGTAGACGCACGTTTGACCCATTTAGGGCGGTTATAAGCTAGCATTTTTTTGAGCGTATAAGCTCGATCGGCTTACGCGCTTACACGCGCGCCACCTTTTGGCTTCGAAAACCCGAACGCGGTCAGTCAGTAGTACTACGAGCTACAAACGCCAGCCTGTGTTTTAGTCTTGTAATTTGGTCTACAAAATAATTTAATTTAATTTAGATTTAATGTAAATTTTTTAAAGGCAATACATAAATAATTAAAAATTGAGCGCGTCACCGATAGTAAGAGTGGCGTGTGCAGCAATGGGTGCGCCTATACGCGCCTCCACGCTTCCAAAAACGAGCTTATACGCGCCGAGATACGTCTATCGGAAACTGCTAATGTCACAGCTGTTACTCAAATTGGTTTACTTAATTATAATATTTTTCTCTTCTTTCATTGTACCCACATAATATGGTTTATTTTTATTATTATTGTTATGGAAGAGCGGAGTCTTCTGACACAGGGGTAACCTAACCCTTAAAAGAAGGCTCCAAACTTTTAGGTGTTAAAATAATGTTGTAAGAGAAACAAACTATTTTTTAATTAATTTTATTTTGCTCTTGTACAAATAGGGTTCAAGTATAAGAAAATTGAAACATTCAATGCATGTTATGCGACCATTTCTATCGAATCAAATCCAACAATCTGCTTTTTTAACTGAAAACGAGCAGACAACGCGTTCTCATTAAACGCGCGGTGTGTACGCGGGGAAAATACCCCGTGTGCACAGTTTAAGTAGATTATATTTGGGAAATACAAGCTTTTCGGACTGAGCTTGCATACGACATATTTTATTTAGCTAGAGTTGGTTTCATATTTTAACTCATAATATTGTTCTTATATACTTTTACGGGATGAGATAGGTTCTTACAATTTGGACTCATTTTTCTCTTCATCATTTCAACTCTCTTCTCTTGATAGAGTTAAAAGTAAACAGCGTCGCATCGTGTGCAGAAATCCTTTGTGGGGTCAAGTGTACGCTTTTATAACATGGTTCCCAAAGAGTTCCTGGATTTTCCATTACATAAATTTAAAAACTGTGTTAAACAGTATTTGTCAAGTCGAGGTTATTACACTATCGATATTTATGATTAATTATGTAACAAAAATGTTAGGGTTGAAACACAAAAAAAATTCAATAGTACTTCATTCTTACCTACGCTCAGGGGAAATCATACAGGTAATGTAAAGGTACTATGTAGAAAGGGATGTCATATAAGTAACGACGGAGCAGAAGCAAATGATAAATAATTGCTCAAAACGGACGTTACTCCGAAATGTTAGAGGTATTCTACCGGGAAAGACGTGCCGCCAAGTGATTGATTGAGTGATGTAGTGTTCCGGTACGATGTTGAAACCGATTTTAGGGTATGTGTTTAATATAACTGCCAACAAGCTAGCCCACTACCATCTTAGTATCTCGACAGACGGACTGTATGTCGACTGCAAAATTGCAGTTTCGAAGCAGTTATTATGGAGTTGGCATAACTACGCAATCCTCTAGGAGTAGGTGTGCAATTATAATGGAAATTAACTACTGTGCAGTTCTATTGCGGATATGCCATCTGTAGAAAAACTGCTGCGAAACTTGCAGCCGGCGTGAAGTCTTAATGGACTACATTAAGACCGATCTGTCTAGACTCTAACCACCACCAGGCCTGGTCGCAGTAATGGGCTAACACGTAGTATTGAATCATAAAAGGGGAGTTTCCGGGTATCGAACCCGATACCTAATAGGAGGCTAAAGTCTTAACCACTAGGCAACAACTGCTTATTCCACGTCACACGCGCTACATTTGTTACTGCGGTTGCTTTGTTACGAAGAAATAGCCTCAGGGAAATCTAATAGTTTCTGAAGTATTTGATCAAAGGGGACCAAAGCATTAATAAATTATCAACTCGCTGGCCTTTTTGATTGATTTCTCTAGCGTCAGATGGCAAAGGGCAAATAGTTTGACGACGCAAGGGGGCGGTACGAGGGAGACCTTGCGTTCCGTTAATATTGTTTCTTAAGCTAGTAACATTTAAATTGAAGAAAGCTATTGGGAATTCCTGATTGCGAAACTGAATTAAATCTATACCTCTATACTAATATTATTACTGGGAAAGTTTTGATACATGGATGTTTGTTACTCAATCATGCTAGAACGGCTGAACAAATTTGGATGTTTGGCACAGGGATAGATTATAGTCTGGAATAACACATAAGCTACTTTTTATCCCGGGAAATTAATGAGTTACCGTGGGAACCAAATAACTCAACCCACGTGGACGAGGTCTTTGGTTATGTAATTTAAGATACATTTTACATTGCGAATTGGCGCACAGCCCAAGTTTAATGAAAATTAGTTTTAGGATAATAAGCATACGAATTATTATGATTTTTTATTTATAGGTATATATATATATATATATTATATATATATTTGGCGCTGTCTAAGCATACTGGCTTCACGGAAGATCAGCGCTGTATACTAACAGATACAGCACATGCTGAGTGAAGACCATTTTGGGGATCAAGTCTCATTTCGCCACTTTTTCTTCTTTTAAAGTCTGTTTTTTTGTCTTGTGTCCCTGAATAAAGATTTCTTTCTTTCTTTCTTTCAATTGCCCTTGTCGGGAACTGGGAATTCACGCTTAAAGACCACAGTGCTTACCACTGCACCAGGAGGGTAATGAGTATAAATTTCATTTTTCTTCTATTCCAGATACGAAACCTACAAGGCAACATTGAAGAAGATTCCGGCGACTCGCCTGTCCCGGCTCACCGAAGCCCTGGCCAACTACGACCCCGTGCTGAATGAGTACTTCTTTGACAGGCATCCGGGGGTGTTCGCCCAGGTCCTCAATTATTACAGGTAATTATGATCATACTAATATTTAGTATAGGCAGATGCCCACGACTTCGTCCGCATGAAATAAGTTTTTTTAATTCCCACGGGAATTTTGCGGGTTAATATATAGCCTATGACACTCACAAATAATGGCTTTCTATTGGTACCAGAATTTTCAAAATTTTGTTCAATACATCTAGAGATTACCCCCCTACAACCTCAAAAACTTTACCTCTTTATAATATTAGTATAGACTAGCTGATGCCCGCAACTTAGTACGCGTGGATTGAGGTTTTCGGTTCCCGCGGGACCTCGTTAATTTTCTGGGATGAAAGTAGCTTATGTTATTCCAGACTATAATCTACCTCTGTGCTAAATTTATATCTCTGTTCAACCGTTCTGGCGTGATTGAGTATCCAAATATCATTCCATCCGTCCATACAAACTGTCACATTTATAACACTGTGTGTTTGTTTGTTGGTTTGTCGTTCAATCACGCCGCGTCAGAGCAACGGATAGACGTGATTTTGCATGGGTATATATAGTGTAACCTGAAGAGTTACAGGTTACTTTTATGCCGGAAAATTAAAAAGTTAGGGCACAAGCAAAGCAAGGGCTCACTTTTAGTGGAATAAAAAAATAAATGAAACGGCAGGTTCAATAATCTGAATGCGATAGATATGTCACCGTAAGATTGTAAAAACCGTTAGTTTATAATCTAACTCGCGTAATTGCAAACTGTCGAAAGATTACAATTTAACGCATTATTTTCCGGTAGATTGTAATCTGATAGGTATTTAAACCCGATAAAACCTAAGTGCCCTACTACTTGATTATTTATGTCGAACCCTAACCTAACCTACAAGAAAGAGACAAGAAAACGTAAATACAATGAATATTTCAAAAACTGACACTCAGAACATTGAACAGTTTACAATCTTTCTACAGTTTACAATTTCGCGAGTTGGATTATAATCTAACGGGTTTTACAATCTTACGGTGACAGATATAAATAACTGGGGCTGAAGGGCTGGATCATTATTTGTGCAAAGGATCAGCCTGGCTATCCAACGCGGAAATGCATTCTTGCTACCATTCCATGATTTATTTATATTGTATGAAAAATTCAAAATTCGAATGCTTTTTATTCAAATAAACTTTTACCTACTTTTGAATCATGGTATTGTTTTCGATAAAGAAAAAAATATATAATTAGGTAGGTACAAGCAAATCGTTATTGATTAGACGTTCCAAGACATAGTAGTAATAGGCCTATTACACTGCACTTTTCACAGGGACCCTTACACTTGAATCAGTGTACTGTAATAACATATAGGGAGAAAGGGTCCCTATATTGATTCTTATTGCTGTGCCATAAGCGACGCTCTATCTAGCGGCCACGCCTACCCTTAGCTCAGAGCCCTGTGGAAAGTGCAGTGTAATAGTCCTATAAGTCGTTCGTAATGCCACCCACAAAACTTTGTCATTATATACCGTTTTTTGCCATACTTCTTTTAGGAGTGGGGAATACTTCGTACAAGTTTTTTGTTATCCATTTCAGTTCCCCAACGTAATCGTTGGTAGCCTCAAAGGAATATTTTATTACATGATGTCATATACGAATATTTTTCGTCACTGTCCACCTTCAAATTTTTCTGAATCATTTATTATTATTAGGAAGAAAACATACTAGAAATAAAAAAATCGGGCGTGCAGATTTCCTTACGAGGATTTCCTTCACCGTTTGAAGCAAATGATATAAATTAATTCCTTAAAACGAACGGAGTGGAGTTGGAGTTTCGTGCCCGGGTTCGAACCCGCGTCCCCGTGCAGTCTATCGGTGTCTTTAGTACTGTGCTACCACCGCTCCGCAATGAATGAATGAATGAGGACTTATAATATAATTGCGGAAATATTTAATTTTCAGTAATGTGTTGCATTTTCCAATTATAACATTAGTATTTTGCGTTTTGAAGAAAAAAAAGACCTATAGAACATCGCCGCACAAACCAACCAGATTGCTTCTGTTATTATTTTCCAGTTAAAATGCATGAATCCTTATCAAAACAGATGCTCAACAGCATCATGGAGCTCGTGCCAATAATTCGTGGAATATTTCCTGAATGTCTATTCCAGGCTAGATCTATTTTAGTTTTATTGCCTGTTGGAATTTATTGCTATTTAATATAAATTTCTAAAACATTTTTTTTAACGATTTGGAGTTTATTTATCCCACAACGGAACGGAGACGATATAATATGTAGGTATGTGTTTACCCTAAGAGGTTGTCCGTTTGTTTGTGTGAACCACCATTTTCCTGAAAAACTATTGCACCGATTTTAATGCGTATAACAAGTCATAATTAACAAAATTAAAAAACGACTGCCCTGCCAAAAAACGAACTAAAAAGTTAAAATTCTAAATTAACCTAGTTAAATTAGAATTTTATTCACATTTTTATTAAATTATATTTTTTTGTGAATCACTGGATATTGAATTATAGTGTTATAAATTTTTAGAATCTACTCATCATTTTCTAGATGATGATTATATACTTAATATTATTTCCGAAAAAAAAAACAACTTTAGTCTTTAATGCGGACCATGGTCACTCCATCAATTTTTTTAATATTTTACTAGCCTATGTCACCCGGAATAAGCTAGGGATTCTAACGATACCTCATTTATCAAAACCGGTTCAGGCGTATAGAAATTATAGTGGAATATACAAACTCTTATACATACATGAACCCTGAAAACAATATACTCCTTTTTAAAGTCAGTCAGTTTCAGGCAGTCGTATAAAAATATATAGCTTGAGAGAAGAGAAGGTGTCCAACAACACCACACTTGTACCGTTGCACTTTTACAGTTAATAAACGGCTGGTTAACTGTAAGTTTGTTACATTTAAGCTTTAGCCTTTGACCACCGTAATCTAAAATCAAATAACTGAAAAATTTAATGACACTGTTCCAGAAGAACCACGCAACTGTATAAGCATCCTTAACTACCAAGTTTTAATGCTACGCCGTAAATTCCTGGTTGCCTAGTTATGACTGCTTTTATTAGAGAAAATAAAGTGTGTTTTGATGTGGGTGTAAATAAATACAATGGGGAGTTTCCTTTGTTTATAGAATTGAAATTGCAGCAAAATGGCGGTTACTGCAGCTTATTTCCAAAGTGAGGACATCATTAGGACGGTTAATGATTAATCCTCATTCTTGGGGTATCTTGTTTACTCAAAAAAATTCTATTGGCTGCTCTAAAATAGAACCTACTATATGGCATGTTTGCCTGGGGGTCAGGTAGGTCATCGATCGACTATTGTGTATATCAATAACTTTAAAGAAGGGTTTTCTAGTTTGTAGTTTAGTTTTTAAGGAACACAGGTTTTTGATATTTATGTTAAGTTTTTTGAAAAATTTGGACAAAATTACGGCAAAAGCTTTTGAATATTAGTCATAGTCAAAGTCATTTATTCATAATTATTGACATTACACATCAAATATTTTAAAGTTAGTACTTAATATTAGGTTAAGTACGGTTTTATTATTCATATAGGTCATGGATTTTTCTTCGTCTATGTCATAGGTACTGTTAGCATTATTACTGTTTGTCATTAGATGAAACAGGAAATATAATATCAGTCAATTTGACTCGTTTCATGTCATTTGATTTAATCTGTGGATACCGACGCCATATTGAAAATAGTTAGTATAAATACGAGTTTTTTGACGATGGTAATTCAGTCTCGTGCAGGCAGACTTAGTGATTATTGAGTACTTTTGTGTTTAGATCGCCATTTGGTTTAGAGCCTAACGATAGCAATCGTGGCCATATCAAATGAATATTGTCTTTAAGTTTAGCTAACTTTTATCTCATTACATTAAATCTCTCGTGGAACAGCTACACGTTGTGACCATTCGCTCGTGCAAGTTCCAAATGAGAGTACAATTATATTTAAAAAAAATGTCTCAATAATACCTACTTCTGGATTGTCGCTTACAGAACATATTTAGTATGTACGTCACATTTTTAAATAATAATCATATTATAAAAATAATCATGTTTTCAATTCAATTAGAAAGGTTGGTAGCATAAATAAATTGGTCATTTATTTATTTGTAAACTCTCATTATGTCTGTAGACTCCTTGACAAGTCAACTCTTCAGTTTTGTTTGGCGCATTTTATAAGCGGGATCCTGCTTTGGGGGATCCTATTAAAAACCTATAGATTATTATTATAAATATTATTTTGTAGAGCAGAGGCTATTAGTATTCTAAAATAATTAACTCTGCAATCTGTAATCTTAGTTAGCTGAAAAATAGACTTTAGGTATACCTATATTACAATGCAGGAACGTTAAGTTACAGGGGGTTAATGTTACTTAACTAATTGCTTTATTTGGGATCGATAGTCCATTATCCCTTACATTGTTCAACTGCTGGTTACTTCGAACTTGGACAAACTTTGAAGGCTGATTCAAACAGAACGCGGCACGAAATTGTTTCCCACGTAATCATTTGTTAGTTTAAAACGTATCACTCGAACTGTTTAGCGAGTTCAAACATGTTTTTTGATATGCAAGCATCTATGAACTCTTTAAACAGTTCGAATTATAATTTCGATAAACGTTTACGAATAAGGATTCTCTTACATAATCGGAGGGCTGGTTTTGAAAGTATAAAATTGTAAAAGGGTACGCGTGAGTTGAGTAGGTAATATTTATGAAAGTTGAACGAGAAATAATAATAAAATTGTAGTGACTGCTTATAGACTTTGTAAAATTAGTCATTCATTTGCCAGCAACAAATAAGATAACAGTTTTTATAATAAACTCAAAGAAGACAGATTGGAGATGTCTCTCAACAAGTTAAAAGTATTTGTAAAACGCTAACTAATTGAAAAATCTTATTACAAGGATTACATAAATTATAAAATAAAAAAGCACGAATGAATTGTTCCAGCGGCTAATTAATCTAATTGATATAATTATAGTTCTATTAAAATGATGTTTGTGAGATAGTGATAAATAAAGAAATAAAAAAGAACCGGGTATTTTTTAAAAAGACTCGGGCGCATTTGGAACCCTCGTAGCTTTAGTTTTCAGAGATACCGTAATTGATTATCACTATTATGTTTTTATAAGTGATTGGACTTCAATAAGAGTACAGTGTACAACTTTTAACATTAGACGCAAAAGAGCTAAAGAGTTACATAATGGAGAAACGAATAAACTTTTACAGAACGCCATCTATTGACATCATTGTGAAGTTCTGTTAAAAATACTGAAGCTCATTACAAATTAAATACTTTTGTTTCCTTAAAACATTTATCTAATTTTAGTATTTGTTGTTCAACTATAGGGTATAATTCAAATAATTGATCAAGTTTCAGGCTCAGCCTTTCAGAAAATTGAGAGTTCTGAGGACGTTAACGACGAGGACGAAAATCTCCAATTTGAAAGCCGCCCATTTCGTCAATTTTAGGGGAAATATTTAAAAAAAAATTTTGAACTCTATTCCTAATTATCTTTAAACTGATATACCGCAACCCTATGTTATGCTATATCAAATATTTTACTTCGCATTCGCTTCTATGAGAGCCCCCCTGAAATAAAGATTCTTATAATTTTTTAAACCATATTCGGCTGGAGGCCATCGGTTTACATATTATATTTAAATTGGAAGTAATTACGTTCAGTAATTCAGAAGTATTAAATTAAATTGTTGCCATCGCATCGCATTTCTCTCAGTCCTTATACAAAGTTTAAGAGTTAAGAGTCGAGTTTGTACATCCTCTCGCTTGCGGTGCACCTACGTTGGTTAGCAAACTCTGTAATCCCGTTTTGATATTTGAGAGCCAGGATAATTATGATACGCTAACTCCTACGTACAAATTCATACCACCGTCTAAGGGTAAGATCTATAGAGCGAGCTTTGACTTTGCTTAGGCTTAAGACATGGTTAAAACGGGACAGAATTATGTTACTCACTTATGTCCATCTCGTTTTATCTCTAAGTAAAGTTTGAGCTACTCTAGCGGCACGCTATGATGGCCGGTTTGACGTTTGTCCGCTCATGAAGTTCCGTATTAATTGATAACGACTTTGAAGGAAATAATTGTATTACTTTATTGACGATAGTGATGTGCAGAGATTCATAAATTTTATCGAATGTAGTTTTAGGTTTAGGACTCAAAATTTATTTATTAAATTGATTTCTTAAATGTATACAAACCTCTGAAATCGCAAAAAAATATCAATAAATTTTTAAAAATGGAATCTAATACCTAAAATTATTAGAAGAAGCTTGTGAACATGTGACTAAAGGAGACTGGGAAAAGGTTGTGAATAGAACTGTTAAATTAATAAGGGAAGATTATGAAAGAGATGTGAAAATAGATAATATTATAGAAAACGAACATATAATTATTAATGTATGTGATGATAGCAGTGACGACAGTGAAAATAGTAGTATGGACGAATCTGATTAATTATGGCCTTTTGTGGCACCTTTTTTGGTATCTTTTGTATTCATATGTTTCTTGTGTGCATATAAAGTATGTATATTTATTTTCGTTCAAATATTCAGTTCGTTCAAATAAATTAAATAAACATATACATTTTTGTTTTATTAAACCTATTTAATCAGGTACAAAAACAAAACTTAATTGTTTTTTGTTCGAGAATAAATTGACATTCCACATCACTATTGTAATGTGTCAAACCGGCCATCATAGCGTGCCGCTAGAGTAAGTTAAAGTACGCTCTATAGATCTCAGCATAAGAAAGTACGTTCTTTCCCACCAGTCGTTCGACAGAGACGTCGAGAGTTACGCTGCGGGGTAAAAGAGACGTGACGGATTCCGTGACAGTGCTAAAACTGTAACCGTGTGATGAAGGAACTACAAGTTTAATTCGCTATAATCCGCGACAGCAAGAAAATCGATGTGGTACAGTGTGTATCCCGCACCTATAGCCCGCGACATTCACCACACCACAGAAATCCCCCAAAAGGGTTTTGGGGTGTGGTGAATGTCGTGGGTATAGGTGCGGGATACAAACTGTACCAGATAAATTTTCCTGTTGTCGCGGATTATAACGAATTAAACTTCTAGTTCCTTCATTACGATGGGCTTCCGCAAAGTAACGCCTGCTTCTATCCAATATATAACCGTGTGATGTACCCCGAATTGTATATCAGGCTATGAGAATAACGGAATAGAAAGTTACCTATGTTTGACACACACTTGTGCTCTATAATATCTCCCACGAAGATGGCTAATCTCTATGGAAATTGGCCGACATAGCCGAAATGGGCGTCGGACCGTATGAATATATTATACTTAGACTGGGGATATACCTAAAATTATTTTACTAACTTGTATAATTTACCCGCTGACCCGAGACTCGCTTGGATTGAATTCCTGAAAATCCTCATTTAAGAACAGTGTGTCGTATATAAACTTTCTGTACTTTATACAGAAAGTTTATATACGAATTTCTAGAATCTAGACCCAGTTTTATTGACTCGGGCATACAATTCATTTTTTTGTCGTTTTTAACTAACCAATCTAAAAACGAGATTTTCTCGAAAACCTGGGATAAAAAATCCTTTTTCAGTTCGCAAAAGTACCCTAATATAGTTCTTCAATTCACGAGTGCGCGTGGATTAGCGATGTGTGACGAATTAACAACGGGACGCGTGATATCGGCCATATTCGCCTTATCGCCAAAAATTATTATATTGTGTTGTCATAGTGATGACAGGACAGAAAAATGACAAGGCACTCTCCCCTCGCCCCGCAAAAGTAAGTCGAACGTGATTTCATACATTTTTCTTACGTTTCCTATCCCGTACCTATTTGTTTCATCCATAACCTGCTAGATCGATCTAGATGGATATTAAACGCGTTTACGCGCCATTCCGAATTCAGTATGAACGCTTTTAGCGTAAATTAGTGATGTTGGGACATGTCGGTATTAATCATTGTTAAGATAAACGAATGATATATTAGGGAGCGGTATTAGGTAAAGTTGGAGGGAATTATATCATCATGCTGTAGGTACCTGTCAAGTAATTCCTCGTAATTTAACGTGAATGTTATCAATTATAATAAATTATATGATGCCCGCGATTTCGCGATTTATGGCCTTAGTATTTTCTTATTCCCGTGGGAACTCTTTAATTTTCCAGGATAAAAAGTAGCCTATATTCTCAACTATACCCGTTCAAAAATCACGTCGATCCATTGCTCTGTTGCGACGTAGGCATTATCTAGTAATTGATAATATTTAAATCATTTTATCTTTCCAAGAATATCATAAACTACCAATAAATTCTACCTAAATTTCATATCCATTATAATTTCTTAAGGAACTAAAATCTCGTTTCTACAGTGTTCACTTACAATGTGAATATTCCATCTCTAGACGAGTGTAAGTGTCACAAGCCACTCTAGAGGGGAAAACGTGCCACGAAATATTCACGCTGACTTAGGGTGGGTTTCCACTGGAGATGTGGTACGTTGCTAAGCTTCGGATGTGTGATAAACCCACCAATAGGAGCACTTCATATAAATTAATAAAAATAAAACCAATAAAAAATGGTGTATTTAACTTCATACAGATACTTATTTAAAAAACAAGTAAATTAAAAATTACTGACTCACTTACATTAAATCATATTAAGGGCCGCTTGCACAAGTATAGGTAAACTAATTTAGTTAAATGTAATGCTGTCCCTTTTTGGAAAATGCATATTGTAGTTCCCAAAAAGGGACAGCATTAAAATATTTAAGTAAATCCATTTAAGAGTCCTTGTGCAAGTAGGCTTAAGTATTACAAAATACAAGATGTATTTTTAACCGAATTCCAAAAAGAGAAGGAGGTTCTCAATTCGGCGAATATTCTTTAGAGGATAAGCAAAGTTGACGTATCAGGTTCGCCCGAATTAAACATTGTGTGTAGAAATCAAAATGATTTTTTATTTAGTAGTTTTTTAGTGGCTTTGGAAGTCGGTTTTTTGGAAAGAATTTTTAATAAATTCAAAAATTAATTGATCCGTGTTCAGCTAAAGAGGCTTCTAGCTCATCTGCAGTAGGTATATTATGATTACTGCTAGTGCTGAGTTCCAGGTAGAGCCTAATTATGTGGTACCCGGAAGCGACATACTTTAATGTAGGTACTTTAGAAGGTTGTTAACAAAATTAAGAAAAATTAAACCAACAAATAAAAAAAAACTAGTGATTTTAGATATAAAAATCAAGCGCTCCTATTGGTGGGTTTGACACACATCCGTAGCTTAGCATCGTAGCACATTTCTGGTGGAAAGACACCCTTAGACAAAGTTTGCACTCAAACTCTTGTCATATCGCATAGTTTATTTTGTACCCCTTTTATCTGCCTCATCCGCTTAGTGGTTAGAGTGATCAAATGCGGATGGTGAGGTTCCGAGTTCGATTTCCGGGTCATGTTAAAGATTGATTCAATAAAATTGTGACTGTCTTATTGAATCTATAGTTGGTTCGATTTAAGGCTAATGTTTTAAGCTTTTTTTAAAAAAAAAACCGGACATATGCGATTCAGACTCGCGCATATAGAGTTCCGTATCACCACACACTATAAATTCTTTTAGTAAATAACAAGAAATATGTTATAACAACACGTAATCAGCTGTGAAAGAACAGGCTTACATATGGCGCTAAACGGGTAGCGCCTGACCACCAATTCGACACCCTATGAGTACGGAACCCTAATTAACGATTTG
Organism: Erebia palarica; assembly: GCA_964035005.1. Lineage (NCBI taxonomy): Eukaryota > Metazoa > Arthropoda > Insecta > Lepidoptera > Nymphalidae > Erebia > Erebia palarica. Next base: position 37,777,224 of record OZ035983.1, read on the forward strand.
TGCTGTAAGAAGTTGCTTCTTATCAAATTTCATGATTCTAGGTCAACGGAAAGTACCCTATCTATTAGTAATAGCAAAGTAATATGTATTATAAATTCGAACGTTTATATGGATGGATGTATGGATGCATGTTTTTTAATCAATCACGCCAGAACAGCTGAAGGAAGAACAAACGAGAGAAACTTAATCCACGCGGACGAAGTTGCGGGCATCATCTAGTGGTACTTAAATTATTTTTTTAATGTTTAGTAGTAGTTAGAGAGTGGGTTTCAGTAAGCTCTTCGGAGAAATGCTTCGAGTTTTCGCTAATACCTCGAACAAAGTCGTAACTAAGTGGCGTCAAGTTTCAGCATCTGTCGGAGAGCCTCTTGAACCTTTGCTGAAGCGAATCAGCGGGAATTTGTGAAACTTTCTACCTAAAAGCAAGGAATTATTAAGCTTCTTAGCTGGCTAAATCTTTTCCTTAACTTCAACAAATATTTTGCTATCAATACTTTTATACTTACAAATATTATAAATGCGAAAGTTTTGGATGGATGGATGTTTGTACAATCAAGCCAGAACAGCTGAATGGATCTGGATGAAATTTGGCACGGAGAAAGCAGAATAAAAATAAGAATAAGAACATGGTTTATTTGCATGGTACACGTAATACAGCTGGTTTTACAAAAAAATTACGTCACAGTGTATTGCCATGGCAGGCGTGCAAATTTGGCTATGTTAGGAGTTACATAATACTTAATTAATATACATAATGTCAAGTAGTATTAAGCATATTGATACACATCACATAAATTACAATCATCATTCCATTAATTTAACGTACAATTATTTAAAAATGACACAATAATAAAAGGTCACATTAGTATTTTAGGTCATCTGAAGGGATCTAAGTACTCTTTAATCGAGTAGAAGCACTTCTCTAAAAGCCACTTGTTTAAGTATGATTTGAGTGCTGGCAGTGACATAGTTTTAACGTGAGGAAGAAGCTGATAAAATGTGCGTATCGCCATGCAGTAGGAATTACTCTGGAATAAGCGTAATTTCATGTTGGGTAATAAAAATCTGTCCCTAGTCATCTAGTTACTTTCCCAAGTACATCTCCATGTTTGGTGAAAAGATCGGGATTCTTTTTTACGAAAATGCACATTTCTTTTATGTAAATACAAGGCAAAGGGAGTAAATTAAGCGACTTAAATAGAGGCTTGCAACTTTCTAAATAATGCGCACCACATATTGCCCGTATACACTTCTTTTGCACTTTGAATACTCTGTCTATGTCAATTGAGTTGCCCCAGATTATCAAGCTGTAGGTAAGTATAGACGATACGTAACTGTGTTATGCACTCAAAACTGCGTCTCTAGTAGCTTTGTTCTTTAATTTTTTCAAAACAAACACAAACTTATTAATTCTACTACAGACATTGTCAATATGGTTTTTCCAATTGCAGTGTTTATCAAGTTCTACGCCTAAAAATTTGGTTGATTACACTTCACCAATGACACTGTTATTACATTGTACATGAAGAGAAATATCTTTAGCTTTAGGGCTTTTAAATGCCACCATTTTTGTTTTGTCTATATTAAGTTTTAAATAATTTTTGTCTAGCCAGTCTATAATATGAGTGATAGTTATGTTAATATCTTTATTAAATGTGTTTTCATTAGTACACTTGATCAAAACGGTGGTATCGTCGGCAAACAGTATGGTCTTATGCTGAGTTATATCAGGGAGATCGTTTATATAGAGTAAGAATAAGATTGGTCCTAGAATGCTTCCCTGAGGTACGCCACTTTTGTTGGATTTAAAGGTGGATTGTTATATCTTTTTTACATCGTCTACAACTTTAGTTATTTGAGTGCATTGCACCCTTTCAGTCAAATAACTTTTAAACCAATGATTTGCAATTCCGCGAATTCCGTATTGTTCCAATTTACACACAAGTATATCATGGCACACAAAGTCGAATGCTTTGCTCATGTCAAAGAAAAAAATGGATACTATAGGGATACGATGGTTAATGCTTTCAGTTATAAATTTGATTAGAATAAAACATGCTTTCGTAGTTGAACTATTTTTTCGAAAGCCAAATAGTTCGTCTTTAAGAATATTAGTACATGGCCCCATTCAAAAATTTTCGAAATTTTTTATAGCTCTACAAGTTTGATAATGGTCATTTTTTTCGATTTCTTTTACGAGAAAAATGAAAATAGCAAGAAACTAATTTCACTACCTAAATTTATGTTTTTTTCGATTATCTCATTAAAGATGAACGATAGGTGAAAAATTTAAAGCACCTTAATGATCGTAAAAAAAGCAACAAATAATATAACGAATTAAAAAATACGACTGCCCTGCTATATTATTTTCGGAGTTTACCTCCTGAAGCGATTTACATAATATATAGCCTTTGGAATCTTATTCACATTTTTATTAAATGATATTTGTTTGTGAATCACTGGATATTGAACTATAATGTTATATATTTTTGGAATCTACTCATCATTTTCTAGATGATGGTTATATAGTTAATCTTATTTTCGAAATTTTTTTTTCAACTTTAGTCTTTAATGCGGGACCATGGTCACCCCACCAATTTTTTTTTAAATTTTACTAGCCTATGTCACCCGGAATAAGCTAGGGATTCTAACGATACCTCATTTATCAAAATCGGTTCAGGCGTATAGAAGTTATTTATGGTGGAATATACAAACTCACATACATACATACATACATACATACATACTTACATACATACATACATACATGAACCCTGAAAACAATATACTCCTTTTTTCAGGCAGTCGTATAAAAAGAATTGTATCAAAATGTTCGTATTTCAACGCAGAACCGAGTTATTGTGAAAGAACTGAATTTAACGCTTTCTTCAAGATGGCGGAAAATGCACATAGGAAATCTTGGTCGACAATTTGAAGTTAAGCTTTTCTAGGCCTCCCCCACGTAATATCCAAAATTTAGCTTTCTCTGTTCAGTTGCATTTCTAACCCGTAATGACTGGACTGTTATTTGGGTTTCTGGCTGGCTTTTCTCAGTGAATGTCTGAATCGGTGGTAGAGTCAAAACAAGACGTATTATAGGAATCTAAATAATAATATTATGCACTTTATTAAATAATTAAATCTGAGCTTGAATTTGAGTTTAAAAAAATTTATAGCTGCGTTTGGGCTTCATAAGTTCGGGGATTTATCACAAACTTATCTGACCCGGTGGCCAAAGTTGGAACTAATTTTTATGCCTGTTTAGTTTCTGTTTTCATTTTATTTTTAACAAACTAATAGGTACCCGCGCCTTGGTCGCAATTGATATTTTTTTGTATAAGCTTAATAAGTAGATACTTATGTATTAATTATTATTATTGGTAGAACATTCATTATTTTTTTAAAATACGCCTTAATGCAGAAGTATTCTTACTGCTAATCCTTGTCAAGACACGCGGAAGCGTGTCCAGCCAAAGTTCAAAAAAACTGGCGAGTAGCACCGTGTGTTACACGAACCATTTGGAGCCACTTTTGACCCCCTCATAACTTAAAAACTATTTCATATAAACATGTCAAATTTGGCGGATATATTGAGACCCGTGAGGTACATATGTGCTCCAAATTTCATAAGCACACCTCAAATGGTTATTTAGATATAAACGTACAAAAATCGTCATTTTTATGCTCTACCTAGGTATAGATCAAAACTCTGACACGGGGCATACTACCATTGCTTAAAGCCGTATTATTGTAATATTGTTGGCGTTTATGTTGTAGTGTTATAATCATTATTTTAAGGACGTCAAAGTACGTGACATTCAACCGTTATTTTGAAACAATACTGCTTTAAGCGGTGGTAGTAACTCCGTCGTCCACTTCCTGCGGCAACTTGCATTACATTCTACGCATAGTGCATGCACCACTAAATAAAACAAGAGTTGTTAAGTAAAAAAAAACTCCGATTACATAAATCATACTACAGGTCTTTGTTTAAATTCGTTATTTTGTGTTGTTAACTATTGAAAATGACAAATAATTATTATTTTAATGTAAATAATAATGAATAATAATATAGTTGCATTAAAACCTTACCTTCGTATTCATGCATTTTGTGTAACGAAACGTCATTGTCAGAAAAGAAGAAGAAACGTATTTGAAGTCGTCAGTTCAAGCTGTCAGTCATTGTGTTTTGTATTCATTGTTTATAGTGGTTTTAGTGATATCGACTGTTTACCGTGCTTGTTTTCAATGTTTCAATAAAAACTTTTGATTTTGAACTTTTGCAACCAAAATTGATGAGATGTAGAAATGTGCTGTAGAGGTAGTCTGACCATAGATGTAATCTGTCAATGTCAGTGTAACTCTAGGTACACTATATATTTTTCTTGAGAATTCTCGTCTTTAATTATCTTGTACAATGAGTCGTACAATAGAATTACTGGTGGGTGACACACTGACCTTACACCGAATAATAAGTACCTGCTAATGTAAAACGTAAACTAAACTAATAGAAAAGTCCTATTACAGTGTAAAAGATTATTTGAATGATAGCAAGGCATGGGTATGAATTGTTACAGCGGCTGATTATGTAATGTTATATTATAAGTACATATATATAATTTCAAATATTTGTGATATGGTGATAATAAAAAAAACACAGCTGAGTTTATTGCGGGCTCTTCTCAAACCAGGGCACGTTTGGAACCCTCGTAGCTTTAGTTTTAAGATACCGTAGTTAATTATCACCATCACGTCTTATGCTCTGTAAGCATGACGTTCAGAAGGTGTACTTTGTAGGTACATATTTTGAATAAATATGTTTTGAGTTTGAGATTGAGTTCAATAATTTCTGTACAAAAAGTAATGATATCCCATCAAAAACATAAATGTAAAATGAGAGCCAAGTTCAAAATTGTGATATATATGCCTTGGTTGTTGACTTCAGCCACAAAAGAAGTGATGGGATAAATAAATTGCAGGACTGACCATTGAACTTGGCACCCATTTAGATCTCACTTCTTTTGTCGCTGAAGTCAACAAGCAAGGCATATATATCACAATTTTGAACTTGGCTCTCATTTTACATTTATGTTTTTGATGGGATTTAGGTTTACTACATTACTTATGCCGTTAGGTAGTAACGTAAACAATTTAGAGACAGATTTTAAGTAAACTCATCAGGCAAATGTGTCAAGCTTTCATAATACCTAGAACACAGACGTAACTAAGTGGCATAAAGTGTCTAGATCTGTCGGAGTGGCTCGTGAACCGTCGCTGAAGCCAGTAGGCGTGAAATTGCCACTAGACGTGCAGTTCCTAAGAATAAGGACTTAAGCTTACTTTGTGTTAGTGACTTCGACGTTACATAATGGATGGTTAGCCCTATAATATACAAGCTGATGTCCGCGACTCCGTCTCTCTCTCTCGCAACTCTTTAATTTTTCGTGATAACATAATATTTGTTATTCCAGACTATATCTATTTCTGTGATTTTTTTATCCAGATACATTCAGCCGTTCTGGCGTGATTGAGTAACAATCATCCATCCAAACACCCATTCATCCAAACTTTCATATTCGTACTAATATTATAAAGACTGTCTGCTACGCTTTCAGGGGCCAACTACTCAACCGATTTTGATGAAATTTGGTACAAAGATGGGTTACATCGCGGGGCCTTCCCCGCTACATAGGCTACTTTTTATCCTGGAAAATTAAGCAGTTCCCGCGGGAATCAAAAAAACTTAATACACGCGAATGAATTCGCGTCGACATCATCTAATTTATAATATCAGTATACATTTTGTACAATATTTTTAATACAAGAATACTGAAGAACAAAAATCCTTTTTTTTCGATTTTTAATTCACCTTGATCTACGTAACACGTCTCATATATTTTTCTGACAACGTTTTTTGTGGTCTTATCGTAAGAACGTTTTCAAACGAGACGTGATCACTTATTCATGACAAGAATCCACAATTCGATCATCACTTGCATATTTTATGGAACACACCCTTCCAACCTCCGTACATATCACCGCAGGGCACGTGCTGGGTATTTTTTCATATATTTTGACTAGTTTTTGCCCGCAACCTCGTCCGCGTGGACTAAACAAATTTCGAACCCCTATTTTACCCCCTTACAGGTTTGATGACCTCCGTGGCACAGTGTGTAGCGCTTGTTGCGGGGTCCCGGGGTCGATCCCCGGCGGGGTCAATTTGGGAATTTATAATTTCTGAATTTTCCCTGGTCTGGCCTGGTGGGAGGCTTCGGCCGTGGCTAGTTACCACCCTACCTGCAAAGACGTGCCGCCAAACGGTTTAGCGTTCCGGTACGATGCCGCGTAGAAACCGAATAGGGGTATGGGTTTAATATAACTGCCATGCCCCTAACAGGTTAGCCCGCATCTCTACTCCTAACTCCCATCTTAGACTGCATCATTAGGTTACCGTCAGGTGAGATCGCAGTCAAGGGCTAACTTGTAGTGGTTAAAAAAATCTTCAAAAATCCTTTCTTTTTGGATGTCTACGTCATAACAGCTGCATGAAAGTTTTAAACCCAATTCGTTCAGTGGCTTGAGCTGTAAGTTGATAGATCAGTCAGTCAGTCAGTCACGTTTTCCTTTTATAAATTTAGAACATGTCAAAAATTAATTATTTTTTAGTGATTATCAAGACACGCGGAAGCGTGTCCAGCCAAAGTTCAAAAAAACTGGCGAGCAGCACCGTGTGTAATAATACACGAACCATTTGGAGCCACTTTTGACCCCCTCATAACTCAAAAACTATTTCACATAAACATGTCAAATTTGGCGCATATATTGAGACCCGTGAGATACATATGTGCTCCAAATTTCATAAGCACACCTCAAATAGTTATTTAGATATAAACGTACAAAAATCGTCATTTTTCTGATCTACCTAAGTATAGATCAAAACTCTGACACGGGGCATACTACCATTGCTTAAAGCCGTATTATTTTATTACTGTTGACGTTTATGTTGTAGTGTTATAATCATTATTTTAAGGACGTCAGAGTACGTGACATTCAACCGTTATTTTGAAACAATACTGCTTTAAGCGGTGGTAGTAACTCCTTAACTATTGAAAATGACACATAATTATTATTTTAATGTAAATAATAATGAATAATAATATAGTTGCATTAAAACCTTACCTTCGTATTCATGCATTTTGTGCAACGAAACGTCATTGACAGAAAAGAAGAAACGTATTTGAAGTCGTCAGTTCAAGCTGTCAGTCATTGTGATTTGTATTCATTGTATAGAGTGGTTTTAGTGATATCGACTGTTTACCGTGCTTGTTTTCAATGTTTCACTAAAAACTTTTGATTTTGAACTTTTGCAATCATAATTGATGAGATGTAGAAATGTGCTGTAGAGGTAGTCTGACCATAGATGTAATCTGTCAATGTCAGTGTAACTCTAGGTACACTATCGGCCGGTTTCTGAATTAGGCATTCAAGCAAAAATCAGCTAAGCTTTGCTCTAGACTTAAGTTAAGACTTAAGTTTTTTATGTTTCACAAGATAAAATTGGGATTTCCCAAATTGTAATTAGCTAAGTATTTCTTCTATGGTCCCTGAGTATTCTCCAACATTACGTATGCGTTTCGTTACACGTACGAAAACCGGTATTAACCGAAAATAAAATTGTTTTCTAATTTTGTTAAATTTTATTATTAAATATAACTCAAAAAAATAGATTTTGTTCAATTTTATTTAAAGAATAATCCATTTCAAATTTTTCAAGCTTTTATATCATAAAAATCGTTGTTTTTGTCGTCGATTTTAAATCATCGCTTTATAGAATGAAGCGTATCAAATTATGCCAGTTTGACAAACGTCGGTTTTGTATATTATGTCGAATTTGTTTTCTTTTGGCTAATATTCTCGTTAAAATGTATAAAATGGAAAGAAACAAGAAAAAAAGATCTCCCTATTTCAGTTACGAGGAGAAAGAAAATCTTCTCGCATTCGTATAAAAGTAAGTAGTACCTAATATTTTTTAATATATCAACTAGCTTATGCCCGTGACTTTGTCTGCGTGGATTAAGGTTTTCTGGTATAAAGTAACCTAGATGTGATATTCCAGACCATCTATCCCTGTGCCAAATTTCATCCAGATCCGTTTAGCCGTTCTGGCGTGAAAGAATAACAAACGTCCATACATCCATACATACAAACTTCCCCGTTTATAATATTAGTAAGGATTCCCTTGTATTGCTCGTAGGCCAGCTTTACTCCGTTTTGGTTCAGTATAATATCTTGTGGATTTCTTTGGCCATAATTCGTAGTTAGTAGGTACGTACTCGTACATGTAACTCTAAAAATAGAGAGTGCATAAAAATTCGTCGAGTATTCTATTCACCTAGTCACAAGACATACTTACCTGACTACTTACAAATTCCATAAAATCCAACCATCAAACTTAGAATAATGTCAATGTTTTCTTTGAATAACAGGCATATTTATGTGTTTTATATTATACTAGCTGATGCCCGCGGCTTTGTCCGCGTGGATTGAGGTATTTCGTGTCCCCGCGTATTTTTTTAGTATTAATTAGTCATTTACATAATTTATTATTTCAGGACCAAAGCGAAGATGAGCTGATAAGTGAATCTTCACTTATCGCCACAACATCTGGTGATAATGTGATAATGTCATTTTTTAATTTCTACTTAGTAATCCATACTAATATCCATACTAGTAAAGTGTCTGTCTGTCTGTCTGCTACGCTTTCACGGCCCATTTGTTCAACCGATTTTGATAAAATTTTGTACAGGGATAGGTTATATCCCGGGGAAGGTCATAGGCTACTTTTTATCCCGGAAAATTTAAGAATTTCCGCGGGAATCAAAGAACCTTATCCACGCGGACGGAGTCGCGGGCATCATCTTGTATCTAGTATTATACTTCTTGCAAATTTCTAGAGGATACTTGAAGAAGAAAGACGTAAAAGCTCTCCTGACTCATTTATTAACATGAACAATAAAAAAATTACAGCGAGAAAATAAAATCACACAAGAACGACACGCAACGACGGGTGACAATGTAGTCCGCAGCAGATGCGCACGCATCCTTTTATAACCTCGTCTCTGACACCATCGTTATTTTTCTTAATCGCAGGGAATGTATTCCATTCTTAAATTTCATTTCTTTATCCTGAAACAAGTATCTTATGTTAGTAAATATCTTCAATACGGCCAGACTGACCCGAGACCGTCCCCGGGCTCCTTCATTTCAGCTCCTCTAGTCCAGCAGTGGCATTGCTTAGACTCCGTTGGACACAGACCAGAATCTTGAAGCTCTTAAATGGCAGGCGTAACAGAAGCACCTGCAGGCCTCGGCACCACAGAACCTTGTTGGTTGCTGGCAACCCGGAAGATCATATCATGTCCTTGTCTGCACCTGCGCACATAAAACAACAAACTTCACATATCTTTTTACGGCCATTACCGAATACAACGCTTCAAATTTCAGAAGACACGTTAGGCGTATAAATAAAATTCGAAACGTTACGGCCACTGGTTAAGTCATTAAGCGCGACGTTAGCATGACATACCACGACAGTGGCACAACGTTATACCCTATCTGGTAAGCAGTGTTAGAACAACTTGGGCCTAAGTCATTAAGCACGACGTTAGCATGACTTAGCCCGGCAAGACAGTCGCACGACGTTAGCTTGTCTGCCCGATACGATGAAGAGTACACATCTAAGTCATAGGCACGACGTTCGCATTAACTTAGTACGGCAAGATAGAGGCCCGACGTTAGCTTTTCTGCCCAGAGTGTACAGACATCACAGGCCTAAGTCATTAAGCCCGACGTTAGCATGAATTAGCCTGGTTAGACAGAGGCGCGACGTTAGCTTGTCTCGTTGCGGCATCGTTGAGAAAAGTATAAAGAGCAACTTCATGGCATAAGACATAGGCGCGACGTTAGCATAACTTAGCCCAAAAAAATAGTGCGCTCGGCCAAACCTGAAACCACATCAGTCACCGCATCCCTGCACGCAGTTAGTCGCGTAGCGTCACACCTCCCAGTGTGACTAGCGAACACGCAGTGTCACGCCTCGCAGCTCGGCAGGCGAGCGTGAAGTGTCGCGCACTAGGCAAGCGCGCAGCCCTGCGCGACCAGCAGACGCGCAGCAGCAGGCAAGCGCGCAGCCCTGCGCGACCAGCAGACGCGCAGCAGCAGGCAAGCACGCAGCCCTGCGCGACCAGCAGACGCGCAGCAGCAGGCAAGCGCGCAGCCCTGCGCGACATGTAGACGCGCAGCTCGGCTCAGCAGGCGAGCGCGCAGCCTTGCGCAACCAGCAGACGCGCAGCAGCAGGCAAGCGCGCAGCCCTGCGCGACCAGCAGACGCGCAGCAGCAGGCAAGCGCGCAGCCCTGCGCGACATGTAGACGCGCAGCTCGGCTCAGCAGGCGAGCGCGCAGCCCTGCGCGACATGTAGACGCGCAGCTCGGCTCAGCAGGCAAGCGCGCAGCCCTGCGCGACATGTAGACGCGCAGCAGCAAGGCAAGCGCGCAGCCCTGCGCGACATGTAGACGCGCAGCTCGGCTCAGCAGGCAAGCGCGCAGCCCTGCGCGACCAGCAGACGCGCAGCAGCAGGCAAGCGCGCAGTCCTGCGCGACATGTAGACGCGCAGCAGCAAGGCAAGCGCGCAGCCCTGCGCGACATGTAGACGCGCAGCTCGGCTCAGCAGGCGAGCGCGCAGCCCTGCGCGACATGTAGACGCGCAGCTCGGCTCAGCAGGCGAGCGCGCAGCCCTGCGCGACATGTAGACGCGCAGCTCGGCTCAGCAGGCGAGCATGCAGCCCTGCGCGACATGTAGACGCGCAGCTCGGCTCAGCAGGCGAGCGCGCAGCCCTGCGCGACATGTAGACGCGCAGCTCGGCTCAGCAGGCGAGCGCGCAGCCCTGCGCGACATGTAGACGCGCAGCTCGGCTCAGCAGGCGAGCGCGCAGCCCTGCGCGACCAGCAGACGCGCAGCAGCAGGCGAGCGCGCAGCCCTGCGCGACCAGCAGACGCGCAGCAGCAGGCAAGCGCGCAGCCCTGCGCGACATGTAGACGCGCAACAGCAAGGCAAGCGCGCAGCCCTGCGCGACATGTAGACGCGCAGCTCGGCTCAGCAGGCGAGCGCGCAGCCCTGCGCGACATGTAGACGCGCAGCTCGGCTCAGCAGGCAAGCGCGCAGCCCTGCGCGACATGTAGACGCGCAGCAGCAAGGCAAGCGCGCAGCCCTGCGCGACATGTAGACGCGCAGCTCGGCTCAGCAGGCAAGCGCGCAGCCCTGCGCGACCAGCAGACGCGCAGCAGCAGGCAAGCGCGCAGCCCTGCGCGACCAGCAGACGCGCAGCAGCAAGGCAAGCGCGCAGCCCTGCGCGACATGTAGACGCGCAGCTCGGCTCAGCAGGCGAGCGCGCAGCCCTGCGCGACATGTAGACGCGCAGCTCGGCTCAGCAGGCGAGCGCGCAGCCCTGCGCGACATGTAGACGCGCAGCTCGGCTCAGCAGGCGAGCGCGCAGCCCTGCGCGACATGTAGACGCGCAGCTCGGCTCAGCAGGCGAGCGCGCAGCCCTGCGCGACATGTAGACGCGCAGCTCGGCTCAGCAGGCGAGCGCGCAGCCCTGCGCGACATGTAGACGCGCAGCTCGGCTCAACAGGCGAGCGCGCTGCCTGGCGCGTCCAGAACGCCTCACACCGTGTTGAGCGCCGAATATGAAAGGGACATACAACAGATAATGACCACACCACACACGTTTGCCACAGGTTCTGAATACCTTTACAAGCCATATCACATGAACCACATTTCGAGTAATAACTTCGTAACATATCCATCAAACGAAACTAACTTGAACAACATTCTCTAAATGTGAAATTGTGTTCCTTTTTGGTGCTCTCTATAAATGTGAGCATACCAGCGGTCCTTTATCTGTGAAAGAAATACGAACAAACAAACCAGACTTTATTCTACGTACACAACTTTAACAAGATCACAAAACTACCAAAAATTAACAGGTCAAACTTCAAATAATTTTACACGAAAGTAAATAAACACAAGTAGACAAATAATTGACATGACATGACAATATGTCATGGCTGATATGCGCAGAACTGAATAAGAACCTGAACACCCAATGTTTACATCTTCTGTTTACACGGCAACCAGGCAACGATGACAATTAGACTGCAATCCAGTTTTTCAAAACATCAATTACCCAACACTGAGCCCTCTCACTATTCGCAAACGAAGAAGTGAACGACAAGTATAGTCAACATATGTGCTGTAACTATCTGAACTCTTACTCGTTACTTCAAACAAAATGATTGCATATCCGCATTCGCGTCACTTACAACACATTCCGATTCAACACCCAACATTTGACCCCTGTATGGTGCACCCAGCGGCTGCAACATGACCGCCGGCTCATAGAACATGACGGAGGTTTTTCCAACAACGCACGCCTATCAGGCGATGGTGATATTAGGCGTAGCTGTCTGACTTTTCAAAGCACCTGACGCGAACTAGTATCGCGTCCACCTCATGCTTCAAACAACCATTATGACCAGTTCTACGACATTCACGCGATCACAATCAGGCATTCTTGCCTTCCTTCCTCAAGTATAGAATTATAGAATCAGAATAGCCGGTAGGATTAGGCATCACGTTGATACCGAATCCCACTTCTGATCTTGCAAATTTCTAGAGGATACTTGAAGAAGAAAGACGTAAAAGCTCTCCTGACTCATTTATTAACATGAACAATAAAAAAATTACAGCGAGAAAATAAAATCACACAAGAACGACACGCAACGACGGGTGACAATGTAGTCCGCAGCAGATGCGCACGCATCCTTTTATAACCTCGTCTCTGACACCATCGTTATTTTTCTTAATCGCAGGGAATGTATTCCATTCTTAAATTTCATTTCTTTATCCTGAAACAAGTATCTTATGTTAGTAAATATCTTCAATAATATTATATTCTGTGTACAATAGTATTAAGTAAAAAAAATCTTTTCAGGCATTTATTTTTGATGAAAATTCGATTAAAGATTTCCTGATGAGAATCCTTTCGATGAAGCAGCTGAATAATTTAGTAAGCACTTCTTACTTGTAGGTACTGTTTAGCATATATTCTGACTTGAAAACCACCTACCTAAATTTATATTGTGTGATGAAAAATAAGCCACATTATTAGTTTTTTTAGGACTCTGTACCCAAAGGTTGCCAACAAGACCCAATTGCTCAGCCTCAGTAGTTTATCTGTCTGTCAGTTTCAATTTTCAGTGCTATATGAACTAATCTGCAAAACGTTTATGCATACAAATCTAAAATTTTGTACATACTCCATAGTATAGGATGGCACTTACTTGGAATTAGCTCTGGCCATTTAATTAACATTTAAACCTTAATTTTAAATTTGGTATTTATTGTGTAATGTAACATTTTTTTATAGAAGACATAAGAAAGAATCGTGGAAGATCCAGTGCATTCACAAACGAATACAGTGCCAGAACCAAAAAGTTACTTTTCAAATGAGCTGCGTTCCAGACTGAAGGCAAAAAAAAAAAAAGAAGAATGAAGGCAATGTATGCATAAAAAATCTGCAGAGATGCTTAAAAAAAAGAATGAAATTTTAAAATTTAGAAATGAGCAGAAAAGGCATGAAATTCAGATGCAAATATTAAAAATGCAGTTAAGAAAGGTGGAGAGAAAATTAATGTGAAGTACATTTATTTCGATATTCTAATCCTAATTTTGGATGCATTAGATACTTGAAATTTAATTTCGTGATCCTATTATTTATAAGTTTTAATGACCCTCTAAAGAAATTTTTAAATTTGTTATTTTTTTAATAAAAAAACATTTCAAAAACAAAACTTTTATTTCTATTCAATATTTCTTTATTAAATTAGGCACACGTACTCATATTACTGTCCGAAATTTTAAGCCTATTTGTTATTATAGACAATAATCTCTTTACCAAATTTCATCCACCACTTCAGCCTATTAACGTCCACACAGGTGGGCACAGGTCTCCACTCTCATAGGAGAGAGGGAATTAGGAGCTTAGACCCACCACGCTGCTCCAATGCGGGTTGGCGGGCTTTAACGACTATTATCATGTTGACTCTCCGAGGCACGGGGGTGAAACACCGCCAACTTCCAACTCCGGGCTGGCACTGAGAATTTCATAATTGAAAACCCAATACCTAACAATTTTTATGCCCAACCGGGAATCGAACCCAGGACCTCGTGATCTGCAGTCGACTACGCTAACCGCTAGACCAACGAGGCAGTTTCATCCAGAAAATTTCATCCAGATCCATTCAACTTTTTTGGCGTGATAGAGTAACAAACAAGCATCCTTCCATCCATACATCCATCTTTCGTATTTATAAACCATATATACAAATATCCAAACTTAATATTATAAATGCGAAAGTGTGTCTGTCTGTCCGTCTGCTAAGCTTTCACGGCCCATATGTTCAACCGATTTTGATGAAATTTGGTACAGGCATAGGTTGTATCCGGGGTAAGGACATAGGTTACTTTTTATCCTGGAAAATTTAAGAGTTCCCGCGGGAATCAAGGAACTTTAATCCACGCAGACGAAGTCACGGGCATCATCAGTATTAGTATAAAATCAATCACGGTATCTTAAAACTAAAGAGGGTTCCAAACGCACCCTGATCTGAAAGAGCCCAAAACACACTCAGCCGGGTTTTTTTATTCTCACAAATAAATTACTAATTTTATTATATTTTCCACTACAAAATATAATTACGTGAAGGGTATTAACCGTATGCATTAGTAAAATAAGTTTCTACTAATGCTGATCTTACAGCTAAATTTTGTGCTTGTTGAGCTTGGGACAAAGGTAGAACATCATTTTGCTCTTCAACAAGTACATCTTTACAACAAAATCATCAAGATCTGGGGCCATGTTATGTAAAACTACACATGCTACAATAACCTTGTACACCTTGCCTAATTTAAGCTGCATCCCGGAATGAAGACAGGGGAAACGCCTCTTCAGAACTCCAAAGCATCTCTCAATTGTATTTCTAGTAGTAATCTGTGCTCTGTTATATGCTTCTTGTGCTGAAGTGGTAGGATTTAAAAATGGCGTCATGATGTACCTTAGACATGGGTATCCACTGTCTCCTAAAATTAGATATGACCCAAATCTTCCATCTTCAAACTGAGCAGCAAGTGGAGAATCATTCCAAATTGTTGTATCATGGACAAAACATGGCCAACGGGCGATGATACTTCTTATTTTCAAATAAGCTTCACATATGGCTTGGATATTTATTGAAAAGTTATCTTTTCTATTTCTAAACAATTCTGCCCTGTTGCCACCGAGACCACCACCAATTACTCTAGGGAATCCTGCTATCGCATAAAATCCTGCAGCCACTGTTGGTCGTTCTTGAGCAGAAGGCATTTGCACGTATTGTGCCCTTAGCATCGCTATAGCACTGGATACTCTATCGGTTACCCGACACACAGTTGCTTTGCTTACGTTCACCGTGTCTCCTACGACGGCCTGGAAACTGCCAGTTGCGTAATACCGCAATGCTATTAAAAGTTGTAACATTGGCGGAATGCAGTCGCACCTTTGGATTCTTGCGGGTAATTTGGTCTTTATTTTGCCAAAAACAAATGTTACAGATTCCTTCGAAAAGCGGAATCGGTCGTTAAATTGTTTGTTGTTGACAGAAACAATGGGCGATTTCTAATAACTTGTCTCCTGTGTGGTTGTCTTTGTACAGGCAAGAATCTTCACTGGACATTGTGCAAAAAATGGATTTTTTTACAAAGGTTCAAACGAGAGTAAAGTTTAAGTAGCTGAAATCCGTCACTCATCTATTACGTTGTCAACTCTGAGAAAGGAGAGCTTTGAGCACTGTCAAATGCGCTCTGAAACGCAATTTTGCTGTTAAGCAGAGATTTAAGTTTCGAAACTGTCAAATTTGAAAATTTGCAAGCTCCAATTCTCAAACCTTACGCAATATCAATTCAGAAACAATAATTTGCCTAAGTCGTTCTTAAGACACACTTAAGAAGTCTTTGAGACCGACTCAACATGAAATTCTCAATTCAGAAACCGGCTGTATATATTTTTCTTGAGAATTCTCGTCTTTAATTATCTTGTACAATGAGTCGTACAATAGAATTACTGGTGGGTGACACACTGACCTTAAACCGAATAATAAGTACCTACTAATGTAAAACGTAAACTAAACTAATAGAAAAGTCCTATTACAGTGTAAAGGATTATTTGAATGATAGCAAGGCATTGGTATGAATTGTTACAGCGGCTGATTATGTAATGTTATATTATAAGTACATATATATAATTTCAAATATTTGTGAGATGGTGATAATAAAAAAAAAGCGGAGTTTATTGCGGGCTCTTCTCAGACCAGGGCACGTTTGGAACCCTCGTAGCTTTAGTTTTAAGATACCGTAGTTAATTATCACCATCACCTCTTATGCTCTGTAAGCATGACGTTCAGAAGGTGTACTTTGTAGGTACATATTTTGAATAAATATGTTTTGAGTTTGAGATTGAGTTCAATAATTTCTGTACAAAAAGTAATGATATCCCATCAAAAACATAAATGTAAAATGAGAGCCAAGTTCAAAATTGTGATAAATATGCCTTGGTTGTTGACTGCAGCGACAAAAGAAGTGAGATCTAAATGGGTGCCAAGTTCAATGGTCAGTCCTGCAATTTATTTATCCCATCAAAAACATAAATGTGAAATGAGAGGCAAATTCAAAATTGTGATATATATGCCTTGGTTGTTGACTTCAGCGACAAAAGAAGTGAGATCTAAATGGGTGCCAAGTTCAATGGTCAGTCCTGAAATTTATTTATAACAACATATAATATTTTATAACAACTTAAAATATCATTTCTTCTTATAACTTAGTATAAAATGTTGAAGACTAAGGCTTTGGCTTGGCTAGTTTCCATATACGAATTATTATTAAGTAGGTACCTAAAAGTACAGTTTCTACCAGCTAGCCAAATTTTCGGAAGAATAAAATAAGAACTTACAGCTTTACAACTTGTGAAGGCTATAATTCGTATATGAAAACTAGCCAAGCCAAAGCCTTAGTCTTCAACATTTTATACTAAGTTATAAGAAGAAATGATATTTTAAGTTATAAAATATTATATGTTGTTATAAATAAATTTCAGGACTGACCATTGAACTTGGCACCCATTTAGATCTCACTTCTTTTGTCGCTGAAGTCAACAACCAAGGCATATATATCACAATTTTGAATTTGCCTCTCATTTCACATTTATGTTTTTGATGGGATAAATAAATTGCAGGACTGACCATTGAACTTGGCACCCATTTAGATCTCACTTCTTTTGTCGCTGCAGTCAACAACCAAGGCATATTTATCACAATTTTGAACTTGGCTCTCATTTTACATTTATGTTTTTGATGGGATTAAATATAGGACATGCCAAAAGGCGTAATATCCATGTCTGTTAATTTAATATGCGTGGTGGGTTCAACCTCTAATTCCCTCTCTCCTATGAGAGTGGAGGCCTGTGCCCAGCAGTGGGACGTAGTGGTTGTGTAGATATAACTTATACCCGCGACTTTGCTTGTATTGAGGTTTTTGGTTTCTCTCTAAGTTTCCGGAACAAAAAGCTTATGTGTTATTCCAGACTATAATATATCTCAGTGCCAAATTTCATCCATATCCGTTCACCCGTTCTGGCGTGATTGAGTAACAAACATCCATCCAAACTTTCGCATTTATAATATTAGTATGATATAGTATAAAAAAAAAAACACGAAAGCCCTGCCAAAAAACGAACTAAAAATTTTAAAAATCTAAATTAATCTAGATAAATTAGACTCTTATTGACATTTTTATTAAATGATATTTTTTTGTTAATCACTGGATATTGAACTATAGTGTTATATATTTTTGGAATATACTCATCATTTTCTAGATGATGATTATATAGTTAATCTTATTTTCGAATTGTTTTTTATAAATTTAGTCTTTAATGCGGGACCATAGTCACCCCATCATTTTTTTAAAATTTTACTAGCCTATGTCACCCGGAATAAGCTAGGGATTTTAACGATACCTCATTTATCAAAATCAGTTCTGACGTATAGAAGTTATGGTGGAATATACAAACTCACATACATACATACATACATGAACCCTGAAAACAACATACTCCTTTTTTCAGGCGGTCGTATAAAAAGTGCGTTGACTTTTCACGACGTCGCAATTGGGATGATGCCTATATCAAAAATAAATTATTTCTAACTGATTATTAAATAGAGGGTCTTCAAAAAGACCTAAAATTCACATCCTCGGTTAGTTTTGAGTTTGATAACTATTTTATAATATAGATTATATAAAAAAAGTGCGTTGAAATTTGATGACGTCACAATTGCAAATTTCATACAAATTCCTTAATAGAAGAGCGTTTTTAAGTTTCAATAAAGAGCTACTGATTTGATTGAGTTGTCATCATCCCTATTCAGTATTTCATACTATACATACTAAGCGCGCCTTTTGAAGTTTGACAAAAATTACTTACCTGATTTGTCTAAGTTCAAAAACCCCGTTGCAACTAGATAGATAAACCGATTCCGCTTCGCACGGGTGGGTTTACCCAAATTATGTACTACCTACCATTTATCTGGTATTTGGTCTGGTCTAGTCTGGTGGGAGGCGACATGACTGCGATCTCACCTGATGGTAAGTGATGATACAGTCTAAAATGGTAGCTAGCTAACCTGTTAGTGGCATGGCAGTTATATTAAACCCACTTTACACAAAACTTTTGAACACCAATAGAATTTCCTTACATAATAATACTCGTAGGTTAGTTACGAATTAATTAATACCTTGGTTACTCGTGAAATAATTCGTTCAGGGTTTAATAATCCTTTTTGTTGTTCAAGGTAAGGGATTAATTGTTCAATATGGATTTAATTACTTACATACATGATACAAAAGAGATAATTGACGGCGCAAAGCGAAGGTCTTTGAGTCTACTTTTTTACTCTTCTAGCTAATGCCCGCGACTTCGTCTGCGTGGATCGAAGTGTTTTGGTTCCCGCGGGAACTCCTTAATTTTCCGGGATAAATAGTAGCCTATGTGCTATTCCAGACTATAATCTATCTCTGTGCCTTTCAGCCAGATCCATTCAGCCGTTGGGGCGTGATTGAGTAACAAACATCCTTACATCCACACATCCAAACATCCATACATCCGTACATCCATACAAACTTTCGCATTTATAATATTAAGTAAGAAGTAAGATACAAGTTAGCCCGTAATTCACCTGGTGGTGTATACAGTCTAATATGATAGTGGGCTAATCTGTTATAGGGGTATACACCGAACCGGCTAGGGGTACATAAGTACTTCTAATTTGTTTTTACACGGCATCGCATTGGAACGTTAAATAGCTTGGCGGCACGTCCTTGCCAGTAGGTAACTAGCCACGGCCGAAGCCTAGCAGCAGGCAATTACTGACTTGTACTACTTGGTTTAATTAGCACTTGTCTGTTTCTCCGCCCTTCCGTCGGTCCGTCGATTTTATCACTTAACTTGCAAAACTCAAAACTCAAACTCAAACTCAAATAATGTTTAGTCAATTTAGGTAGGTTTACTACACTTATTGACGTCCAGTTATTTATAAAATATAATGGTGATAATCAGTAACGGTATTTTAAAACTAAAGCTACGAGGGTTCCAAACGCGCCCTGGTCTGAGAAGTGCCCACAACAAACTCAGTTTTTTTAAATTATTAGTTCCGTTAACGGTTCCAACGGAACAAATAATTAGTAGCTCCGTTGGAAACCCTGTAGTTGTAATAGGGATTGATGCCTATGTCAAAATTAATTATTTCAACTAATTAATTAATAGACGCAAGGCAAGCCCAGTGTAGGGCGACCTCCAGCTCGCTGGTCCGATGACCCAAAGAAGGTGGCGGGAAGCGGGTGGATGAGGAAGGCGGAGGACCGTGTTTGGTGGCGCGCTTTCGAAAAGGCGTATATCCAGCATACAGACTGATGGATGGATGGATGGATGGATGGATGGATGGATGGATGATTCTTAAATAGAGGGTCTTCCAAAACACCTAAAATTCACATCGTCGGTCAGTTTTGAGTTTGATAACTTTAATGTCCCCTCTTTCACTATATACACTCGTATACTACAACACTGCATATTATGATATACATATTATAAATGTACACTACACAGACGCGGACCTCGGACCGTACCCGACGCAAGACTGAGCTGTCAACAGAATGACGCCCGTATTTATATACAATGTCTTACTCGCCTACCCTCCAGTATACCACAATATCCATTTTTAACTCTAGTTTAGAAAAGTGCGTTGATATTTGATAAAGTCACAACTGTATTTCATACAAACTTCTAGTATGGAAGATTATATGTTATTCCGAACCAGTGGTAGATTCACTTGACCATTCAAAAGCACTTCAAAAGGTTATTTGAATAAAAAAACATTTTGAATTTGAATTTGAAACATAGTTTTTAAGTTTGATAAAGAGTTGCTAATTTGATTGAGTTGTCACCATTTCTATTGCAACTATCGCAATGCAGTGATAACAGTTTTCGAGCTAGACCCCGGTTCTAAATGAAGAGCTGCGAAATGAACTACAAATTAATCTATGCCTTCAGAAATGTCAGCGTGAGGGATGTACCCTCGTCATAGAGACTACCGCTTAATGATACCTATTTCAGGCTATATCATTTTATGAATGCTGACATAAACAGTTTTTATTCAGAATTTTTAACAGAGAGAACAATATACATACTGATGGAGAGTCGGTAGATAGATAGTTTTTTTATTTTATTGTTGTGAAAGTTACGCATCAATCGTAAGCGAGTAAACATGCCTATAGGGAAAATTGAGCCGTTCGATTTGAACTCTAAACAATGGCCGGCGTACGTGCGCCGTGTAAAACAGTTTATAAATTGGTGAAGTATTACGGTAATTAAAGTGGAGGTATGCTAGATAGTTTGACAGATAAATGTCAGTTCCTTTCCAACGCTTGTGTATTTTTTTTCCAGATAAATAGATAAAACTTATTACTGCAAACAATTACCTAAAAAAAACAAACACGACCTCAGGGGCGTATGGACCACCACGTATGGACTAAGTCTAGTCTAACCGACCTGCCATTCGTCCCAACGTTATCCTAAACCGTAGTCCGAGCCTAACAAGAGGCGACCTTAAAAAGACGTTGCCCCCCGATCCATCCATCCATTCATACAACCATCCACCCACATCTAAACGTAAAACGTTAGAAATTATGAACGGTTGTACTGAATTTGTGACTTTAAATCAAGAGCATTTTGGTCCATTACAATGGCATCATACATCCAAGGCAAAGATAGCAATGATTTTTTTAAATAGTGCTTGGCTGCTATCAAACTTGTTAATAAATAGTGTTAGATGTAGACTATATCCTACATTTCACCGACTGTTACATATTCTGTGATTTCACACGCGCAAAGCTGATGGCATAAACTAGTCACATAATATGCTTGGACTAGAATAAGGTAAGCGAAGCTTAGATGGCATTAACTTGCGTTATCCTCTCATTTACCGAAATCTTTTGTCCGATATCAAATAAGATTTTCACAAGACCGCTGTATTCATGTCTTATCAATTTCCAAATAAGCGAAATATTGGAAGAGATTCGGATTTATATTACTTAATTATAAGAGATTTATAATATTTTCTTTCTCTACTTCCAATATACGGGTGACTTTTATTGCTTCACGAAAAATATCATATTAGGTGAGTGGAATATAAGGTACTAGCTGCTACTAGCGACTTCGTCCGCGTGGTTTGAGATTTTTCAGTTCCGACGCTAACTCCTTAATTTTCCGGAAAGAAAAGTAGCATTATTCCAGAACAAATTTAGACCTCCGGGGCGCTGTTGTCTTAACGTGCTGAGGTCCCGGGTTCGATTCAAGGAAGGTCAATTTGGGAATTTATAATTTCTGAATTTTCCCTGGTCTGGCCTGGTGGGAGGCTTCGGCTGTGGTTAGTTACCACCCTACTGGCAAAGGCGTGCCGCCAAGCGATTACGCGTTCCGGTACGATGCCGTGTAGAAACCAAATAGGGGTATGGGTTTAATAACTGTCATGCCCCTAACAGGTTAGCCCGCTATCATCTTAGACTGCATCATCACTTACCATCAGGTGAGATGGCAGTCAAGGGCTAACTTGTAGTGGATATTAAAAAAAACCAGATTCGTTCAGCCGTTAAACTCTTAAATTAAATACTCTAAATGAGTAGTATTCAGTGATAGAATAAAACAGTTAAAAAGTTAAAAAAAAAGATACCATGGACTTCTATTCCATTTATCTTTCACCCTCTATTTTTAACAAAGAAAGTCACCCAGCATGAAGCTATAGACTAGAAGATGGATAAATGGGTCCAGAAGTACGTGAAATATTCAAAATATTGAGTAGGTAATGAGTATAGGCATTACGAAGCAGGTATCTTAGCCGAAAAACCCGGCAGAGTTTGTTGTGGGCTCTTCTCAGATCCGGGTGCGTTTGGAACCCTCGTAGCCTTAGTTTTAAGATACCGTTACTGATTATCACCATTATATTTTATAAATTACTGGACTTTAATAAGTGTAGTATTACTACCTAAATTGAATAAACATTATTTAAGTTTGAGTTTGATGGTCTTCACAGCTGTAACGCATAATACACACAGTCCAAAGTCAAAATATGTTTATTCAAAATTGGTACCTACAAAGTACACTTTATGAATGTCAAGTATACAAAGTATAAGACGATGGTGATAATTAACGACTTTAAACAAAAGCTACGAGATTCTACGCTAGCAGGAACATACTTAAACATTGGCCAATTTCAAAATTCGGGAGTGGGGGGAACTCCCAGAGGCAATTATGGTGAGTGCAGCATTGCGGGCCTCGGTGGCCTTTTCTAAAACTGATCGATTTATGCTTTTACTTCTGAATCCTAAGGTCAGCATTCTAAGTTAAGGACAGAGATCGCTACTAAGCGATGAGGCCGCCTTTTTGTATTATACCTACTTCCTTCTTTGTGTTTGCTGTGTATTTGTGTTCCTTATTTTTTGTATTGCGGTGTAAAAATAAAGAGTAATAATTCTAATAGTAATAAACTGAAACCATTCCAAGCGTCATATTTGCGAATAAATTATCTAAGAAAATGATATAGATGATGACTATATGACAATTAATCTATTAATCTAATGAAGTTTAAACTTAAAAATACGGAAAGTTGCCGTAATGAGATAGAGATGTGATTTAGTCGATATTACGTTATAGATACTGGCACATCTTTTGTATCTGTGCACGTGCATTGAATTCATTATTAAGATAATAATTCTATGAGCAGTGGCATACAGGTCATACAGGTATAAAAGCACTGCTTACCTTTGTAAATCATACCCCTTTCAAAATATTGAAAATGAAATTCATTTTAAGCCCACTCATTCAGATAACTACATAATTCCCGCACGGCGTAACTCGCGTCAGGTAAGCGACAACCGATGAACGCCATCTATCGCTAGAAGAGATCGCGCGAAGCCGAAATGCTTACGGACTATCTGCCTCTTTTGCGCGTCATCAAAGGCAGATATCTTTACTCTGTTCGCGTCATTCATTCATGATTCCGAGTAGAATCATGAATGAATGACGCGCATAAGAAGCAAAGCTTGTTGACTTGTGATTGGCCAATCACAAGCCGCCGTAAGCGTCTGCCGTCTAGGGATATGTTCCGATATACACTGCGAGCACTGTTCTAGTGCTCGTACTGTACTGCCGCAGTATCCTAGGGTAATATATTATGACGTCATAACTCGTCGCCCTTTTTTGTACTGTGAGCACTGGCGTTTTCGAAGTCAGGTGCTCTCAGCGCTTTGATCACGTGATCAACAGCGTCTAGAAATTTAACGGCTTGCACCACTGATTATTAATAAACAATTATTTGTCGAAACAGTTTCATCTCTTTTACCGTACATAACTTCATTAATAATTCGCCTAAAATTATGGTTTTTTCGATCTTAATATTTTTTATTTTTTAAAGATATTAAACCCTACTTAAATTTAAGGAAACAATCTGAATAAATTAAATTTAATTTAAATGAGTTTATAGAAGATAGATAGCTACTTATTTGTAATAAGTATAGAAAATAAAACCGTCGTTTGTTTGAACTTTCGAACGCGCGCGGTTTTGAAAATACAATCTATTCTAGGGTATATTCCGGTATGCACTATCAGCATTGTAAGGTGTGACGTCAATTTAATATACTGCGAAGCCGTGCCTAAACAGTCAGTATAAATTAAATATCGAAATGCACAATGCAAAAGTAGATCGCGCGCCTAATTGATATTGTTTGCTTTCTAGGGCAGCAAGAATTAGCTTTTCGCGGTCACGATGAGTCAACATCGTCTGTAAATAAAGGACATTACTTAGAGTTGATAGATTTCTTGGCTAAATATGACGGTGCATTAGTCTGTGTGGTTGTGTTCTATATAACCGCCGAAACTTTGCAATTTAACTAATGTATGACGTAGGTATACGAGCACTGCGTGCCCTAGTGGTTACCCCAAGCCAAAACCCTGTGCACGCCACTGTCTATGAGAATATTATGTGCAATAAGGAAGAAAAAATTATTTGTATCATAAAATTTTATTATAATAGACTGTACAATATGAACGTAAAATCACTGTCATAATCAGAATAATCAGTACTTCAAGGAATACAGGACTTAAAGGACACTTACTAATACGTGACCATAGATATTGCAAATTTATTTATTAAATCAATTATAAATTATAACCATTCATTTTTGTTTACAAAGCTTCAAATATTCTGAGGTTAGTTTCATGTAAATTTCATGACGAATATACTGGAGATGGCCGGTGGAATTCCCCACTTTGCGTTGCTGCGTACCGTGTTTGGACACACCTTAATAAGTATAGATTATATAGACGCACAGGCCATGGACTTCACGTGTAATCACAGACCAGCAGGCCTATTCGCTAAATATTTGACAACAAGTTACCAACACTCTATTGTTGGTAACTCATTAGTGGTTGCTAATGCTTACGTCACATGTTTCGTATTCAGTAAAACATTTTAATGTCAACTGCATAAAATGACTATCAGATTGCTTGATAGTCACTGCTAATTTTATCGACTATAATGTGGTCAAATTAAACATACCACGTCTGAGAAATGTTGTATGAGCAAATGTCAGACTTTTTAATTTGTACGACTAATACTAGAGTTCAATAATCTGCGGAAGGTAGACATTAAGATTTGCGATGTTTATGTTTTTCTCTGTGGTTTATATTTTGAAGTTTGAACGTCATTAATATTCTCAGTTTTCGTATGATTTTACCGGTGGTTTTTAATAGAAAAAAATAAAAAGGAATTACGAAAGTTTTGTCGTACCTACTGCGTTCAAAAGTAAGTATGGAAACAAATTAATAACTAGGTAAAGAATTGTGCGATTTGTGAGTGCTTATATCAAGTGTTTTGGCATAATTCCATGCTGAAGAAGTCTTTCTTCTGCATGGAATTCATATGTTGTTGTTCATATTCATATGTTTGTAATTGTATGTTAACTTACTAAGTACTACAAACCTATTATAAAATCCCCTTTACTTTATTATGAGTAATTCAAACGCACTTCATTTTAAAATGAAGACCAGTTTCTGCCTGTGACTTCGTCCGCATGCGAAACTTTAACCGTTTACGCAGTGCACGTAGTGGAAGCTCTCAAAAGGAAAAAAACCCCTCATTTTGAAACATTCTTCATTGGTGCTCCGCTCCTATTGGTCTTAGTGTGATGATATATTATAGCCTATAAGCCTTCCTCGACAAATGAGCTATCTAACACTGAAAGAATTTTTTCAAATCGGACCAGTAGTTCATGAGATTAGTCCCTTTGATTAGATCTTTGAACCTTTCAATTTGAAAGTATGTACATATGTACCTACTTTCTAGATAGAAGTCTGGCAAATTAATCCTTTTTGTTGTAAAAGATATATTCATTGTTATTTTATTTGAGAAATAGTAAATAGATTTCAATTATTATTTTGCAGGCTACTGCTTCCACATCTACAAATTTGGTGGCAACTCCAAATATTGGCGGACCTAGCCACTCCAATTTGGAGCAGTCAGAGGCAGCGGACGCCTCTCCTGTTGTTCTGGTTGTTTCTGAACTGGATCCTGCGATGCAGGAAAACGAAGTTCCTAATTAGTCTGTTCCGTTAGAGTTAATATTTTAATGCATAAGTGCCTCTTTTATTGATTATATTGTTATTGTAATTTCTACTGCGACTAAGTATATTATATAACAGTTAAATTAATAATCAATAATAATAAAGTAATGTAATGCTAATATTGTAATGTTAGAAGTAATAAATAAATAAAGCTTTTATTCAGACATTTTACATTAATTCTTAATTTTAACTATTATTTTCCTCCACTGCCTCGACAAACCCATCCATTTGATGATGGCAAAGGCCTCCTCCAACATTTTCCACAGCTCTCTGTCTCTAGCTGTTCGGGACAATATGCCACCTGCCACTACTCTGATATCGTCGACCCATCTTTGCATTGGTCTACCTCTTTTTCTCTTGAAATGACCCGGGTACCAATTCATTACCTTTTTGCTCCATTTATCTTGTCCCCTGATTGTATGCCCCGCCCACTTCCACTTAAGGCGCTTGATTGTAACTGTAACACCTTTGTTTTAGTACAACTTCTTATGTTTGTTGTTTTTATCCTATCGGACAATTTTTCACCATCATACTTCTGTTCATGGCGTTCTGACAAGATTCCATTTAAGTAAGTGTAATGCAAGCCATGTCTTCTTCTTCTTCTTCTTCTTCACGGCTGTCCTTCGACGAACGGCTGGGAGATGATCCCTGAGTTCTTCAAGAACCTGTAGGTACCCAACCTTGCTCAATCGAAAGTTCGCAATGAACTCTCTTTCTGGCAGCTCCATAGGATCGTAAAAGTCCCGCAGCCTACGCCTATGAACGCGTAAAGCTTTCTCTTTACGCAGTTCGTCAGCATGTGCAATTAAAATTGCGCGAGTCATTGTCGTTCGCTTGGCTGTTGTTTGTTTTACCTTTAATTATATAAATGGACGCTATTTCACTTCTATTACTGTTGTGAGCCTAAATTCTTTGAAAATAATTTAAATTTTCTTTATCTTACTAACTTGTTATCATTGTTGATGTTCAAAAACACTGCTCTCTACTAGTTGCTAAAGATATAGGCACTCGTCTCATTGAGTTTTCAACAATGACCTGTCATTCTGCTTAGCGAATACGAAAGTATAGTTGTCGATACGAGAATTTAAGGCAAAATGCGTTTCCAGTTGCCATCCCAACACTATGCGTGGCCATCTCACTAAAGATGTACTTTTGACGTCATTTCGAATATCAACCTCTTGTCAACTGAGTTACAGAATACAAAATTTGATTTTGACAATTTTAGATTCTAACAGACAAGCCGGTGCCCATCAAATTTTAAAAGCCACTGAGATACAGAATAGGCCGGCAGTTATTAACTGACCCCCGATTATGTAAGGAAATCGTAATCGTAATTGTCTGTCAAACGTATAATTCGACCTGTTTAGGGAGGTCATATATGCTTGCACGTCAAAACGCATGTACCTATATACTCCTTAAAAAGTTCGAGTTATACGTTATGAGCTGTCAAATGAATACGATTGGCCTAGACAATAGGCATGATGACTGATTTTGAAAAATGGTCAGATTATGTTCGGAAGTATCTACTATTTCGAAAAATATCTTATTTCAGCAGAAAAATAAGGTTAAGTAGATAAAATTGGCATTTGAAATTTAAATTTTAAAAATCACGCCAAAACGCTCGCGGGTGTCATGGCGTCGTTTGTGACGTCACTATTGTTTTTACCAATGTACTCTAATGTACTGTGTGCAGTAAACAATAAGTCTTCGTACAGCAATTTAGATATTTTGTGTGAATAATATGAATTCTAAAGTGTGTAAGTCGTGTGCGGTCCCCCAGTGTGATAACACATCAAAATTAACTCCAAACAAGTTATTTATTCACGCGCCATTTAAAAAAACAATGCGATCTAAGTGGCTTAATCTTGCACGGCGAGATCCTACAACTATAGGGCTAAATTCTACTATTTATTTCTGCGAAGATCACTTGAGGTAAGTTTTTGCTTTATTCTAATACTAGCTGATACCCGCGACCACGTCCGCGTGGATTGAGGTTTTTTGGTTCCCGCGGGAACTCCTTAATTTTCCGGGATAAAAAGTATATATAAATCTTCCTCTTAAATCACTCTATCTATTAAAAAAACCGCATCAAAACCCGATGCGTAGTTTTAAAGATCTAAGCATACATAGCGACAGACAGCGGGAAGCGACTTTGTTTTATACTATGTAGTGATGCTGTTTAGCATAATATTGCACAAATAACTGCAAAAAGTTAGAGATGCGTGCCAAGAACCGAATCCCAGACGCACCGAATAGGAGACAGACGTCATAGTTACTAGGCGATCACCGCTCATATTAAGTTATATACGGTATAGTTTTAAAAACCAACATTTCATTAACATAACCTCTAATAACTATCATGAAGTGCTTAATATATAAAATAGCAGATTTTACGGGTTTAGGACCTATAAATTATTATGCTATTATTGTACTTACATGGAAGTTTTGACGTTACGAAATTCTGCTGAACAAAAGTCTTTGTTTTATGCAAGATACTCTGACCCAGCATCAACAAATCAATCCTGGACAAATTAGAGCTAGTAGCTTTGGTAAATCCTTGATCCCTGGCTAACGATTTTTAATTTCTTGATTTTGGATTCGGTAATACAAAACTAGATTATGGAAATGATCTTTGGGAAACCAAAAAAACACGAAAATACTTGATAAACATTTAAAACACCTGTACTTATAGAGATTGTTTGCCGATTGTCAAAGCTCGAAAACAATTGTGACGTCATTCGCTTCAGTGGTGTTTTAGACAATATGGCGGATTGCTGTATTTTATAGTTTTATTTTATCAAAATAAATAACAATCTCACTCGAAATAGAAAAATAAATAAGTTTTTTATAATCCATGAATCCTATTTCATTAAATAAATTCATAATTTCATTGATTCTTGGATACTGTCATCATGCGTATTGGGCCTCTGATCTGTGGTATTTAACTTATTACTTTGTTATTTTGTTTAACTTAATTCTGCAATAGGTATTAAATAAGTCTTTGGTAACCGTCGAATTATGTAAGTTAAAGTTTAAACATCTGTTGCGAATTGGCGCGGGGCCCAAGTTTAATGGAAATTAGTAGCTTGGAATAATGGATTTAGGATAATAAGGTAAGCCCGCTTTGATACCGAAAACATGTCAGGGAATACTGGATACTAGTAAATGCCCGCGACTTCGTTCGCATGGATTAAGTTTTTTTAATTCACTGGGGAACACCTTAAATTTTTAATTTTTAGGGTTCCGTACCTACCTCACAAGGATAAAACGGAACCTTATAGGATCACTTTGTTGTCCGTCTGTCTGTCTGTTAAGAGTCAAGACCCTTCTTCTCAAGAACGCATGGAGGTATCGAGCTGAAATTCATATCAGATAATCAGGTCTACTGTCCCTTAGAGCTGTGAAAAAATCAAACTTCTAAGCCAACGCAATCAAAAGATACATCCGTTTATGCTGCAAATTTTCGACTCTCGCAAGGGAATCAAAGCCTACAGGTACTTCCTGTGAACTCGGGATCTAGAAAATTTGGTACGAAGCAACGTCTTATAGCACAGATAAAGGAAAAATTGCAAAAAGCATAAATTTTTAGTTATATCACATAATAAAAATATTTTTATAATTTTAAACTTTTTTTATAATTTTAAACTTGCTACAGGTTTGTACGGAATCCTCGATGCGCGAGTCCGACTCGCCCTTGGGCGGTTTTTTATTGCGAGATAATCTTGCGATTGACTACAGTCTACGGTCGTGACCCTTTCCATTAATCAAATAATGGTAGATTTTTTTTTGGGTTAATCCTAGAAGAAGCCTATTAACGCTTGCCTTAAAGGTACTTAAGTTATACGTGACAAGAAACAAATGCGCTGGGTAAATTATCCGGGATAAAAAGGAAAAAGAAAAATCCTATGTCCTTCCCCGCGATGTAATGTAACCTACCTCTATACGAAATTTGAACAACATAGGTAGTTTGAAAATATGGGAAAACGCATATTACTCCGAAAAGTTTTAGGTGCCCAGGGATCGAACCCGTAACCGTGTATAGGATCTTAAGCTATCACCGCTTCGAGTTAGCTATAAAAAAATGCAAACGATCTGATCTGAAATTTTCCACGTTTACTCGTTAGGTGTGTTTTATCACAGTCCACAAACTGTAAGCCTGTCGAACCGTTGAGATATGACCGTAAATAGTACGTTGAAACGCTATCCAACAGAGCATAACAACGGTCTAGATTTATATCCGCTGTATTAAACGTTCTCGTATCAACTACAGCACACGGTAAGGGTGGAAACACACTTAAGGGCAAACACACAGGGAACGGGCGCGGGTCGGGCGCGGGCCGGGTTGGGTGAGCGGCGGGTTGAATTCCTTGTATATAAATTCCTTGTATATTCCTTGTAAATAAATACAAGGAATTCAACCCGCCGCTCACCCGACCTGGCCCGCACCCGACCCGCGCCCGTTCTCTGGGGGTTTTGCGCTTTAGGAGGTTTATTATCAAGACTTAAAGTAATACTTAAGCAATATTACTGAAAAAAATAAAGTTTGATGTCACGTACCATTAAGTTCCTAAAATCTAGTGTAATCTAAAAGTGTGTCTATCTGTCTGTTGGTCTGCTACGCTTTAACGGCCCATCTTTTCAACCGATTTTGATAAAATTTGGAAAAGATGTAGGTTACAACCCGGATATAGTGCGTAAAAGCGCAATTCAACAGAGCATAAAAACGGTCCAGATTTATATCCGCAATAACGTTCTCTTATCAACTACAACACGCGGTAAGGGCGGAAACACACTTTTACTATCATCACTCAAAGCAGTAATATTTTTAATTTTAACGACGCTCTTGTTTTCGAATTATAGTCCTTAAATTAGGGACGCCAAGTCGTATTAACGTCAATTTAAAATGTTAGAGGGGAAGTTGGCACACCAATTTTGATTTTAGGTGAAATTTAAGAATGTTTAATATTGTTATCATGCAAATGTTTATAGTTTCTCTTTACTTACATAGTTTTTATATAAGTTTATTTACGTACTAACAAATGGGCATTTTGGTTGCCTCAATAAATAATTTTGTTATTATTTAAAATAATAGAAAATCAGGCCAGTAGCATAAGTGTTATTCCAGACTATAATCTAATGCCTTGTCAAATTTCATCTCAGATCCGTTCAGCCGTTCTGGTGTGATTGAGTAAGAATCTTCCATTTGAGGTTTTTTGTTTCCTGCGGGAACTCTTTAATTTTCCTTTTAATTTTATAATATTAGTAAGGATAAGGATTTTTAACACGTGGTATCGACTGGTTACTCGTAATCCTATGTGAGCGACGAAAGCGACACTATGCAACGCAACGTAACAGCACTCCATAGTAAATAAGAAACTTCTATGCGTCATATGTTTAGACCTACTACGTTGTCCTAGGTGAGCGACAAAGTGACGTCACACGACGCGACGCGATACGACGCCATAGATAATGACAGACGTGTCTACGCGACAACGACACGTGAAGGGTCAGCTACTATTTGATACTGTCGCGTCGAGACGAATCGCCTCGCTCTGCCGCGTTTGTCGCTCACCTAAGAGAACCGGTTACGTAGGACAGGGCCTTAGGACGATAACACACTACGGGTAGGTCAGGATAAAACGTTGATGTCATTGATATGGCAATGGGGCGGTTTGTTGTATGGAGACCCCCGCATTAAATCCTCAGTCGTTGAAACTTGGCAGGTTTGCAGTATGGTATGGACCAATACTTATACAAAAACATCCAATAAAAAATCACTTATATACCCTTACTTGAAATAACGTTTTAGGTAAGAATAGTCGGTTCTTTCTTTGTTCCTGCACCGATAATAAGCTAAAGATACCATTCAGCCGTACGAGATTCTAGGGTGACTTTTTAACGAAGAATTGTGTCAAATTATGGAATTCTCTCCCCGCTGACATACGCTAGGCCAAATCCCTGCACATATTCAAACGTCGTCTGAAAAACTACTAATTTTAATATTATGTATAAATAGTTACTTACTAGACATCTATATATGTAGTCTATCTTATTTTGAATTGCTTGCCACACAACCCGTGATTTCGCAATTCCTATCACCAAAGATTGTATGGGAGAGATAGCTTTAGCGATAAGACCGCTTTTACACGTTCCACTATTAGATGAAGCTTCTTTTTATGTATGTATGAGTTTTTACGTTTCTTGTGTAGTTATATAATACTATATACTATAAGTTAACACCTTATATCAATAAATTTGTTAAACGCGGCTGGTAACTAATAACGAGCTGAAACCTAAAAGCACATTAAATATGGCGCTGCGAATTTTTAACACTCCCTTGGGTATTAAAGGCTTCATTATAATTGTGTTGATTTTCCGGATGAAAAGGGATGTTTAATCTATCTCTGTACCAAATTTCGTCCCCATACCTACTCATCAAAACTTATTGAAAAATCCTATTATAATGTAAAGGATTATTTAAATGATAAAATAGCATGGGAATGAATGGTTCTAGCGGCTCCTGATAGATCTAACTAGTTGAGGATATTTTATGAGATAGAGATGATTTAAAAAAAACAGCTGAGTTGGTTGTGGGCTTCTTCTCAGACCAGGGCGTGTTTGGAACCCGCGTAGCTTTAGTTTTAAGAAACTCT
Organism: Erebia palarica; assembly: GCA_964035005.1. Classification (NCBI taxonomy): domain Eukaryota; kingdom Metazoa; phylum Arthropoda; class Insecta; order Lepidoptera; family Nymphalidae; genus Erebia; species Erebia palarica. Next base: position 37,810,257 of record OZ035983.1, read on the forward strand.
AGTTAATTAAAACCATCATGTTTTATACTTTGTATTTTGACCTTCAAAATCTGGAATCATTGATAAGATCTTCGTAAAATTGACATGAGACCTACCTGATAGTATAAACTTTGTAAAAAAAGAATCTTCAAAATCGGTACAGATTTGAGATTACAGTTATGGAGTAAAATCGACCAAAACGTTCATCCCCTATCCCGAACGAACCCTATTGTTTTCCGGTATAGAAAGTAGCCAGTATATAGAATGTTATTGTTCTTTTTAACACAGTACTCTTGTATTGGGTTGTACCTAATAATGACGGCATGAAGCGCCGCATGCAGACAAGAAACCTCTTGACCCGCTGAAAACACCACCCCGAGTGGGACTTTCACACCAACAAAGAGAACACTGTTTTTGTTTTTTTATTTTGTAGAAAATTAATAAAGAATTTATCTACACTTTTGCCTTTTTTGTTACATCTGTGGTGGGTTCATTTCCCTGTAATTGGATTTGGATTTATTATAAGACTACCGACTCCCATCGCCCACGTTCATTGGTGATATTTCACCAACTTGTATAAAAAGTACATAAAATATTGAATCTATAAAATTTTACTCATAGGAAACATTAAATAGGCTGTATCACAAAATCGGTAATAGTAAAATGTAGCTGTATTTTTTCACATCAGAAAACATTGCTTTGTTTTTAAAAAGAGGAGTATTCATACATTACCTGGGTCGGAAATTGTGAAGTGTCAAACTCGCAAATTTTGAGACTTCCACTACACCTCGTTTTTTAGAGTATCAGCCCTTCAAAATTCATAATTGGGTATTTGACTACTATTCAAATAAATTATTTTTTAGGATTATTAAATAGAGGATCTTCCAAAAGTCGTAATATCCACGTCCCCTGACAGTTTTGTTTTGTTATTTTGAATAACAATTGTAAACTATCGATTAATGTAAAAAAGTGCGTTGAATTTCGATGACGTCACAATTTGAAACATACAAATCCCATACTAAGCACGCGTTTTGACAAAGTTGTTGATTGACTAGTTGTCAAATACTCAATTCAAATGTTTTTTTTAAATTCAAATGACAAATAAAAATTACAGTTTGATGTCACGTACCTTGAAGTTCCTATAATAGTTATAATCCTTAAATAAGGATTATAATTCTAAACACGAAAGTCAATAATAATGTAACAACATGGCTGCGTTGGCAGTATGGCCCCTGGAGCGAATCAAATCCACGCTTTTTAATCATTTGTATAATCTATGGTAATTCTTTGTGCTAAACGTCAAAAGCAAAGCTATCTGAGCATAATAGCGTCATTGAGTAGAGATTTTGGTAACTTTTAACACTCCATAGGGACTTTAAAACGGTAGTTATGGCTTTCGAGGGCTCTATAAACTTTGCCCTTAAAGGGTCTTTAGTGTGTGATAAAATACTGGGCCCTTGAAAATGAGAATATACCGGAAGGTTTTATATGTTTACTCTAGCTGATGCCCACGACTTAACAGTTGAAGTTTTTTTTGTTTCCCGAGGGAACACCTTAATTTTCCGGGATAAAAAGTAGCCTATGTCACTCTCCAGGTCCTCAACTATACCCATGCCAAAAATCATTGCCAAATTGAGGTGTCCACTGAAAACCTGCGGCAGTATGATGCTTAGATATAGACCCGTATTTGGTCACATATTTCTATATAAGTACCTTCTTAATATTAGGTAATTTAGTCTAAAACATACCTACTCCTTGTACCTAAAAACTCACGCCTTGTACCAAGTGATCAAATAAAATACATTTTCTTTCAACAAACAAATAGTAGGAAACACAGCTAACAATTGTTTTCAGTTCGTCTAAGACATTAAACATCGGCCATTGTAGCAAATCAGTAAATCGCCGTCCCTTGGGGAAATTGAAACTTTCCGCACAAACTAAGTTTCCACAAGATGGCCGCCGCCCGCAACGAGGTTGCATGCTGGGAGCATTATTCTGATATTATTTTGGCTATTCCAGGCGTGGAGCCTCGATATCGTTCTATAGAACGACATCGCTTGATTACAGGTACAGAATTAAGGCAATTGAGGCATAGGCTTTTTAACCTAGGAAAAAAAGCCTAAATCCACGTAATAGTAATCCGAGCCAGTGGTAGATTTACGTAACGATTCGAAAACATTAATTGTTAAAGTTTATTTGAATAAAAGCATTTGAATTGAATTGAATGAAGTCGCGGGCATCATCTAGCATCCAAATAAAATCATAGATACCATTGTTATATGATTTTAAATAACTTTGAACATCTCCAATATTTCTTCTGGGAGCTTAATCGTTCACAGTTACAAATCTTACAATAGGGTTATTATAGATTTAACAATATTTCTATAGCTATACCCCTTCCTGTTTAGACTGCTTCCAACGGAGAATATCGCAGTTCAGAGACCATACTGCAAAAGTTTTTAATCAATACAATATTCATTCTTGATTTGAAGATACCAGTATTACAACCGGAGAGAAAAATGGAAGCCGGATTCTATGTATATGTCACCGTAAGATTGTAAAACCCGTTAGATTATAATCTAACTCGCGAAATTGTAAACTGTCGAAAGATTGTAAACTGTTCAATGTTCTGAGTGTCAGTTTTTGAAATATTCATTGTATTTATGTTTTCTTGTCGCTTTCTTGTAGATTAGGTTAGGGTTCGACATATCGGAAAAATCGGAAAAATATCTTATTTCAGTAGAAAAAAGTTTTGGTAGATAAAATTGGCATTTGAAATTTCAATTTTAAAAATAACGCCAAAACGCTCCGGGTGTCATGGCGTCGTTTGTGACGTCACTATTGCTTTTCCCAATGTACTCTGATGTACTGTGTGCAGTAAACAATAAGTCTTCGTACAGCAATTTAGATATTTTGTGTGAATATTATGAATTCTAAAGTTTGTAAGTCGTGTGCGCTCCCCCAGTGTGATAACACATCAAAATTAACTCCAAGCAAGTTATTTATTCACGCGCCATTTAAAAAAACAATGCCGTCTAAGTGGCTTAATCTTGCACGGCGAGATCCTACAGCTATAGGTCATTTTGACGTAAGTTTTTGCTTTATTCTAATACTAGCTGGTGCCCGCGACTTTGTCCGCGTGGATTGAGGTTTTTGGTTCCCGCGGGAACTCCTTAATTTTCCTGGATAAAAAGTACATATTATAAATCTTCCTCTTGAATCACTCTATCTATTAAAAAAACTGCATCAAAATCGGATGCGTATTTTTAAAGATCTAAGCATACATAGGGACAAATAGCGGGAAGCGACTTTGTTTTATACTATGTAGTGATGCTGTTTTGCATAGAACACAAATAACTGCAAAAAGTTAGAGATGCGTACCAAGAATCGAACCCCATACGCCCCGAATAGGAGGCAGACGTCATAGACGGCAATCACCGCTCATATTAAGTTATACGGTATAGTTTTAAAAAACAACATTTCATACCTCTAATACCTATCATGAAGTGCTTAATATATAAAATAGCAGATTTTACGGGTTTAAAACCGATAAATTATTATGTTATTATTGTACTTACATGGAAGTCTTAACTTTGCGAAATTCTGCTGAACAAAAGTCTTAGTTTGATGCAAGATACTCACCTAGCATCAACAAATCAATCCTGGGCAAATTAGAGCTAGTAGCTTTGGTAAATCCTTGATCCATGGGTAACAATTTTTAATTTCTTAACTTTGGATTAGGTAAAACAAAACTAGATTAAGGAAATGATCTTTGGGAAACAAAAAAACACGAAAATACTTGATAAACATTTAAAACACCTGTACTTATAGAGACTGTTGGTCGATTGTCAAAGTTCGAAAACAATAGTGACGTCATTCGCTTCGGTGGTGTTTTATACAATATGGCGGATTGCTGTATTTTATAGTTTTATTTTATCAAAATAAAAAACAATCTCACTCGAAATAGAAAAATAAATACGTTTTTTATATTCCATGAATCCTATTTCATTAGATAAATTCATAATTTCATTGATTCTTGGATACAAAGTCCTGACTGACTGACTAACTATCATATCAACGCACAGCCTACCCCACTAGTCCTAGATACATGTAATTTGGAAGGTGTGTTCTTTGTGAAGAACACACCCAGTAGGTAGGTGGGTAGGGTAGTATCCACTAATAAAGAGTTTTCGAAATTCCACCCCCAAAGGGGTAAAATAGGGGTTGAAATTTTGTATGACACTAAAACACAAACGTCAACAATATTATAACGATAGGGCTTTAAGCGATTTTATGTTAGTATGCCCCGTGGCTTATCTTATTAGCTTGCCGTTAAATAAAATGAAAAACAAACATAAGACAGGTAGGTGAGTCCCCTCCGTAAATAACAAAGTTTATCTAATTAAAAGCTATCAAAGGTATTGCGAGTCGGGCCTGGCTTATTTGTATTTATGGTTTTCCATACCAGTTTACTTTGTCTAGACTATAGCAAAATAAAGAAATAGGTATATAGGAGTTTCACTTTGTTGTTTTTACTATCACTTGTATGTGCTAGTAAAAACAACAGAATATATAAGCTATTTCGTTTCATTTACATGTTAATAGCAGAGGTCAATTGTGTAAAAAAGTGTGACGTCTATCTCTTTACGATGACAAGTGTAAAAAATACGTCCAAGGATTAAAATATGTACATTGAAACTTACCTTAATGTATAAATCATGCCCTCGTAGAATGCTGGCTGAATAAACTAATAATATAAATGCGATAGCGAGCCTGTTTATCAGTTACATTCTTGGCCTATCTATCAAATCAATTTTGACGAAAGAAAATGACCAGTTTCTGCCCTCCGATTCGGGACAATGTGCAGTATTTCCGGTTTGACAGCATGGTTTAAAGATTAAAACCGAAATTATTATGGTTTTATTATTCCAAATAAAGTCAAGTTTAAAATGTCAAAAAAAAATACGTTTATTGTTTAAATCTAGAGCATCCGATTTCCTCTTTTAGGCACTACTCCACATGAATACCATTTATGTAACTCTGTCACTATAATATCATGAAAAGGAAATGTATGTTTTGTTAATAATTTTTTTTTGTTGACAAGTCTCAATGAAACGTGTAATTGATCGAACAAAGCATTTTTAAAAAACCACTGTGTTTAAACGAACGGCCTGTGACATTGCATCTGTCTGCCATCTGTAGTCGAATAGTTGAACACGCTGACTAAAATGTCTAGTGCCTGAATTTGAATGAATAGCGTCAGTTTTTATACTGTTTACGTATATAGTGCGCATACTTTAATACTGTTCAAGAATCAGCCTTTATATTTAGTTATGGTTCATTTTTGGTAACCATAAGACGTCTTTGAACGGCCATATCTAGTGAAAGGCATGGGCCTTTCACTAGATAGTAGATGGTGAAGGTCTGACCGCATGCTGCCATAAGCATGCGGTCAGACCTTCACTATCGTCATCAGTGGAGAGCTCTACAGTTTTTTTTAAATATTATACCGAGTGATCCGAATTGATAATAAAGATAATTGTAGTAGAGTTTTTATTTAGCAGAAGCACTCGAAATAAAACGATAGGCTGTTGGACTACAAAAAAATTAGGGTCTCGAGTACATTGGGCCCGTGCGTGGCAATTGCCCAAATTGGCTCGTTGTAGACTGTTTAATGGGTCTAGGTCGGCCTATTAGGACGTACTCTTTTACTCTAACACCTGAAGTAGACATTGATATACAGTTTTTATTTGCTTAAATTGGCAATAAAAACTAGTAGGTTATGGTGCAAATAACATTCATATGTATGAACTTTGTAAAGCATTTTTTTGCAATGACAAAAAAACCTACATCAACCAAAACAGAACTGATGATCTTCAAAGATCTGACCAGATTTTCTTGATTTTTCTTGCTAAGAAGACTCTCAATCAAACGTCATCTTTAAAAAAAACTCAAAATCAAAATGGGTTCATCCGTTTGGGAGCTACGTTGCACCACACAGTTTTTTTTTCTCTTTATTGGAATACATACAGCGTTTTACATGACAAATAACAACTTAAATATAGTTTGCACATTTGCCTTTAAAGTATTCACTAATCAAATATAATTCCAATAAAAGTTACCATCCTATTTTCAAAATTCAAACGCTCACACGTGTCTTGATGAATTCCTTAACTCATGGTACTATTCCCATCTCGATCCTCCCAAAATCCTCGGAGCTATGGCCTAAAATACGTCTCAGGCGATTTGCATCTGATAACCATTTTCAATGGTAAAATAATTTAAACCTAAAAAAATCATTTTATTAAAACACTAGATAGAGGGTTTTTGGTTTCTGCGGAAACTCTTATTTTCTCTTTATTTTCCGAGTTAAAAAGTAGCCTATTTTATTATTCCAGACTATAATATAGCTCTGTGTCAAATTTCATCCAGATCCATTCAGCCGTTCTGGCTGATTGAGTATGAAACATCCATCCATCCATCCACACTTTCGCATTTATATATTAGTATAGATAAGAGCCGGTCTACGTATGAAAGAATGAAAAATTATGAATAATAAAGTATATTTTACTTTACTTTTACTTTACAACGTTCCTTTCTTTGCTCAGGACGGGCAAGCTCCACTACCCAACAAATGTGTGCGGGCCGCTGTTCGAAGAGGAGTTGGAGTTCTGGGGGCTGGACTCCAACCAGGTGGAGCCTTGCTGCTGGTCCACATACAGCATACACAGGGACACACAGGTATGCAACTAAGACTCAAACTTCTATATTTCATGTAAGACATATTTGTCTCTGTTATATATTAAACATGTTATATATTAGGGCGAAAAGTTATTTCCCGGTTATGATACACATACACTAACGTCTGATAATAATAATCGTTAGTCAAGAGCCAAGAGTTGAAATAGTACTCTTAGTCGAGTCGTTTGCGGAAGGACCTGGAAACTCACCACATTATTATCACAAGAAAGCCCCTGCCATTATGTGATTAGTGGAATGGGGTCACGACCCTCAGCAATGAGGAATACGACGCGGAGATAAGGCGAAAAAATCTAGCGCGAAAAGAGTGAAACGTAAGAGAAATATATTTCGTCGTGTCAGGCCTGTGCAGCTCTATGAAAAGGGGGAAATTCCACCACCCCCAAATGTGTGCGGGCTGCTTTTTGAGTTGGCTGGAGTTCTGGGGGCTAGACTCCAACCAAATGGAGCCTTGCTGCTGGTCCACATACACAGGTATGCAAATGGAATGCCCTTCCGGCTTCCGTTTCCCCATCTCTTTTAAAATAGTTACCTTCAAGTCAAGAGTGAATAGGCATCTTCTAGGCAAGCGTGCTCCACCTTAGGCTACATCATCATCATCATCACTCTGTGGCGGTCTTCGCAGTCCGCACATAATCCAATAGATGGCATTACTAGTACGATTCACGCGACCACGAAGAGCCCAACTCACGATAACGAAGCGTTCCCTGAATTACGATATATATACGACCTCCAAAGATGAACGGTTGGACCAGTGATCCCCGAGCACAACACCCGCTCGGAGGATGATCATCCTTTGTTACGGTCGAGCCATATCACCTGCTCCCGTACATTGGTGACCCCGACGTGATATCCAAGCAGCCGCCGACGATCAAAAACAAGCAGACGTGACGTCACAGCCCCTGCCGACGCACATCAAGCCGACGTCACGCCCTCACTCGTCAGACTTGAGCAACATCGTACATCACAATATAAACCCTGCAGTCATCGCAGCGAGGACAGCATCATCAGTACGCACAGCGGGACACAACAGCATCACAACGCAGCACAGCAACCAACGCAGCACAGCAACCAACGCAGCACAGCAACACAACGCAGCAACGCCGACCGATGTTCCGGCACAGCCGCTCACAGAGCCACACGCCCAGCGGCCAGCACAGTCGATACGCAACAGCATATCAGTACACAGCCCGTCGACGCCAGTACCAGCCGCACAAGTGGGTCACACAGCCTCAGAGTAGTATGGACCAATGGTCCCCGAGCACAACACCCGCTCGGAGGATGATCATCCTTTGTTACGGTCGAGCCATATCACCTGCTCCCGTACAACTCTAAGCGAGTCTGATTGCAGCCAAGCGCTGAAATGTAAGTCAAACTCAAACTTATGTATTTCATATGGTCAAGATAATGAATTAAAAAAAATTTTGGACATACTAATATCTCTTGGGGCGAAAAGATATTTATACGACATGACATAAAATCAACCCGAAAAGAGCGAAACGTACGAGAAATACGTTTCATCATGGCTCGGCAGGCCAGTGCAGCTCCATATAGCTCCAATGCCCCAAAAATGTGTGTGGGCTTACAGGAGCTAGAGTTCTGAGGGCTGAAAGAAGATTCACAACCCAATCATAACATAAAATGAATCATACAAAAGATTTATGTTATAGCCACCCCGATTTTTCATCCCTATAAAGAATCCCATCCAAAATAATGCTTATCACGATTGCAGACCCAGATGTTACAAAGTATGTTAAATTGACGTACATATTGTCTATGAAAAAAATAAAACTCGCAAATATGCTTCAATTCATTCGCCCTCGTCGAGTTCAAATTGCGTTTATCATATCATAAAACGGTTCGGTCCAATCGTATGCCATAACAGGGTTGCCACTCGTTTGTTACTTTAATGGGTCTAAAAACATGCGACTTCGATACGGTTTCGATATTATAAATGCGAAAGTATGTCTTTCTGTCAGTCTGCTTTGCTCTCACGGCCCGGCCCATCTTTTCTACTGATTTAATGAAATTTGGTACAGAGGTTGTATCAGGTTGCAGGAGGGACATAGGCAATTTTTTATTAGGAATAAAAAACTTATCCATGCGGACGAAGTCAAAGTCATCCTCATTTGCCTCTATACCTATTCACTTTTTTTTTTGCAAAGGATTGGTGGTTCCTTTGGTTCAGCAAATTTTTACGGTAATAATCACTTTGAATCTGGTCCACCGTTGTTCCTTTGCTTAAAAATAGATTTTAATTTAATTATTTTTAATATAAAAACACGTTCACATTTATAATGAAAAAATAACTGACTGATATTATTGCTGTTCAATCAATAATCATAATCATACCTGAAACCTCCTGGTGGGGTCGGCAAACTATTACTTTTACTACTAACTACTACTCAAATTACTAACTTACAAATTACTATAATTCAAACTACTACTTTTTGTCAGCCTGTTTTTAAAACCTAAGTTTAATACTGAAACGAAAAATAGTCTATCGCCTCTAAAAACGGTCACAACCCTATTCATAACCGTTTCACAATCCCCATTACGCCTCTAAAACACACAGCCGATTCAACATCCGAAACAACATTCGATTTTAAGCTCAATAATCTTGTGATAGAATTCAATTTTGCATACTTTTAGCTGAATAAGGTTTCATGCTCAATCCTCAGCTAATAATTAGGATTATTTAGATGAGAGATAGCAGATGTTCCGAATTGTGTTTTCAAGTATATAACGTGGAAATTACCTGGACGATTGTGTTTTAGTATATATTAAAACGAACTCTCTAGCGCAGTGGTGAGAGCTGTGGTGTTATAATGCTAATTAGGTTTCGAGTTCGATTCTTGGTTGGGGTAATGTGGGAATTTATAATAACTAATGTATTCAGTAAGTAAAAATCTTCGGCTGAGGCTAGTTACCACCCAACTGGTAAAATACGTGCGATGCCTCGATATGTGCTTAATTAAACAGCATACAAATTAGCCCACTTTTAGCTTAGACTGCATCGTCGCTTACCACCAAGTGAGGTCGCAACTTACCTCTAGATGAGTCAAATCCTACCTTGTCACCAAATAATAAAAAAAATAAGTAAGAAAATTTGTTTCTGTGCCTTTATTACTCCGTTTATAAGACTATATTTAAATCATATTTACCTCAAACCATGCAGACGAAGTTACAGGAATCCTCTTAGTAAATAATTAAATAAAAGTTTAAAACCGCTTCGCAATACGAGTTCGAAACAATATTGCAACATAAAACGTTCCCAGTTACAGTTTCAAAGCCAAAGTAAAACATACGTCACAGCCAAAGGTACAAAGGGTAGTAGCAAAAACACAAGTATACAGGAAAGCTTTGTGAGAAATTTTCCCCATATTATTATTACCGCCAACGCATTCTCTGCGAATAACGGTTTGATAGGAACTGGTAGGAAAGAAATGGTATCACCGCTTGCATGGAGAATTAGTAGTAATTTAAGAGCGGTAAGTAGTTTTTCAAAGTCCGTCAAACGTATCTGGCCCGGCGGCCAAAAGTGGAACTAATTTTTATGCCTGTTTAGTTTTTGTTTTTATTTTAAATTTCATATCTACTAGCGACGCTGTCACCGGGTCATATAAGTTTGTGGGACTATACATACGACTTGACTCATGTCATGGCATCGTCACGACTTTGTAAAAAACCTTAATACCCGTGTATGACACTATTTTATTGTATAGTTTAAAAAATTAAAATGATTATCAAACTTAAAACTAACGGAAGCAGTCAATTTTATGTGTTTTGGAAGACCGTCTATTAAATAATTTTTGACATAAGCATTATCTTTATTGGCTGAATTCATGGTATTCTTGCTGTGCCAATAATTATTGATCTCGGCCAATTGCGGAAGAGTGTTAAGTAATCAGACGTGATTGCGTTACACTGCACTGTAGCCATCATTTTCACGTAATAAGGCCCCAGAAAGCAGCTAATACGCCATTAACTTTTACTACAGGAAAGTAGGGGACACATCCCCTGTTCACAGCTAACTGTCCAATAGGATACAATTTACTACCCTTTACCGTTACTAACTAGAAGGAAATTAACTAATATGCGCAAGGAATTGTTTTATTATACGACTGCCTGAAAAAAACGAGTATATTGTTTTCAGGGTTAATGTATCTATGTAAGTATGTATGTATAGTCCGGTACGCTAGCTTTGAGGAATCCTATGGAGTGTTAAAGTAATGACCTAGAGTTGTTTAAAGTGCAAAACAATACTGCTATCGCAAAATACCATGCGCCAAGCTCGAAACTAGAACTGGGAGCGAGCTGGATATGGAGCGACGATCGGGGGTGGCGTACAGCCGTCGTTTCTTCAGACCCCGATTCCTCGGAGCTCGTGCGCGGACTATATGTATGTATGTATGTGAGTTTGTATATTCCACCATAACTTCTATACGCCTGAACAGATTTTGATAAATGGCACATTGAAACAGTACCTAACCAGTATACCTAGGTACTAGGTAGGTCATCGTACTGGAACGCTTAATCGCTTGGCGGTACGTCGCCGGTAGGGGGTAACTTGGGAATTTATAATTCCTGAATTTCCACCCTATAGAAAGGGTTAAAATGTTGTGCTCTGATATCTTGTTTGCGCGAACGTGTCACACAGTAAATAGATAGCCATCCCTTGACCCTTTCATTCCACTCTTTCAATTCGAACTGATACCTAGATTGGAGTCGACAATCTATCAGTCTATCTATCGACATATTTAGGCTACTAGCTGATGGCCGCGATTTTGTCCATGTGAATCGAGGTTTTTTGGTTCCCGCGGGAACTCTTAAATTATCCGGGATAATAAGTAGTAGTAGTCTATCTCTCTGCAAAATTTCATCCAGATCCGTCCCGCCGTTGGAGCGTGATTGAGTAACAAACATCCATCCATGCATCCATTCATCCAAACTTTCGCATCTATAATATTTATTTGATTTGACTAGCTAATGCCCGCGACTACGTCTGCGTGGATTGAGGTTTTTTGATTCCCGCGGGAACTCCATAATTTTCTGGGATAAAAAGTAGCCTGTGTGTTATTCCAGACTATAATCTACCTCTGTGCCAAATCCGTTCAGCCGTTCGGGCGTGATTGAGTAACAAACATCCATCCATACATCTATACATAGCATTTATAATATTAGTATAGAAGTATAGATAAGTATAGATTTTGTGATTTCTAAATTCTCTCTGTTCTGGCCTGGTGAGAGGCTTCGGCCGTGGCTAGTTATCACCCTACCGGTAAATACGAGCCGTCAAGCGTTCCGTTACGATGCCGTGTAGAAACCGACTAAGTATGGGTTTAGTATAACTGCCTGGCTATTATTTAAATAGCCACTATAATAGGTGGGCCTCTAAAATTTTTCGTGGAAAGGAGTGACAATTGAGACAAATTCTTCCAGTGGAGTAACAAAGTTTATTTTTTGAATTTGGTTTTATACCTAGGGTCATAAAGTAAGTAGACGATAGCTCATAAACAAAATAATAGACAATAGACAAATAATGGACACGTCTTTTACCGGTAGGTCCAGGTACTAGGTCAGACCAGGGAAAATTCAGAATTTATAAATTTCCAAACCCTGCCGGGGATCGATGCCGGGACCTCCGCACGTTAAGGCAACAGTGAGCGCTGCGCCACGGAGGTCGTCAAACATACGGTCTACGAGTACATGCATACATATTTGTCCGTGGTTTAAGTTTGTGTACACATTGGCCGCCTTCGCCAATATGTTGGCGTTAACGCTGACATACCCTTAACAGATGCGCCCGCTACCATCTTAGACTGCATCATCACTTACCGTCAGGTGAGATCGCAGTCAAGGGCGAACTTGTAGTGGAATAAATAAAATCTATCCTACTTATACATCTTACATGAAAACAAACCAATCTGTATTGAAGTAAGTGTTTTTCCAACGCCTCCCTACTCCCTGCGGGCGCATTTGGCCGATTTCCATACAAATTGCTCTTCGCCTTGCGACAGCATTTGTTTTACGTAATCGACTTCTTTTCCATACAATTTAATCTAGATTTTCATAATCTCTTAGGGCGATATCTACAGGTTTTTCGGGATTAAAATCTATGCTTCCCCGAAATACAACCTCTTTACCAAGCTTTTGCCTGCGATTTCATCCGCGTGGAATACGCAAACAAACCCTTATTTGACCCCTTAAGGGTTGATTTTTCAAAAGTCCTGTATTAGCAGATGTCTGTGTCATAATAGCTATCTTCATGCTAAATTTAATCCCGATTCGTCCAGTACTTTGAGCTGTGCGTTGATACATCAGTCAGTCAGTCAGTCACCGTTTTCTATACAAAATTTTATCTACCTCTAGCCAACGAGGCAGAGGTAGATAGAGATAGATAGGTACAGAGTTGCCCCGCCCGGGTAAGGACGCCATACCTCGAGGCCCGTACCCCCCCTTACGAACACTCGCGCTGCTGCATTTAGACAAAGACAGACTCACTAACGTATTTATAATACTAGCTGATGCCCGCGACTTCGTACGCGTGGATCGACGTTTTGTGGTTCCCACGGGAACTCTTTAATTTTCCAGGATAAAAAGCCTATGTACTATTTCAGACTATAATCTATCTCTATGCCAAATTTCAGCCAGATCCGTTCAGCTGCTGGGGCGTGATTGAGTAGCAAACATCCATACATCCATACATCCAGACATCCATACATCCATCCACACTTTCGCATTTATAATATTAGTATAGATTAGTATGGATTACAGTCTGTCATGTTCACTCCGGGGCGTGTATTAGCGAAGTTTTCGAAGGGTCCCGCGGGAGGCGTATGGGATTCTAATCGCTTTTGCGAGCATTTATAAACTTTGTTGTTAGTTGATTTTATGCTAATCTCGACGGAACTGTTCCATTCCCTCACTCTAAACTGTGGCGTACAGGACGTAGAGGCATAAAAACAGTGCTTATACGATATTGCTCAAAACTTATTTCTTACTAGCGAATGTTATCGAAACTTTATGAGCAAAGGACTTGACCGGTGGAACTATGGCAGCTTGCCTAGGTGTCAAAAATCAATGTTCAGCAATGATTTCTTTATTATTGTAATTGTAATATTTCACTGTTTTCAGATAAAAAAGTGTCAGGAGTCTGAAGGCTCGGAAAACTGCGAAAATGAACAAAAAAGTTTCACCAAAAGACTACTTTCCCACACTAGCTGGCGCTATTTATTGTGTTAAGCGAGTCTAAAAAAAAATTTTCAAGTATTATTTCTTTATTATTGTAATTGTTATATTTTATAGTTTTCAAATAAAAAAGTTTCAGGAGTCTGAAGGCTCTGAAAACTGAGAAAATAGATAAAAAAAGTTTCACCAAAAACTGCTTTCCCACACTAGATGGCGCTAGTTATTGTGGTGAGTCTAGAAAATATTTTTAAGTGTTGCTCACTACTTTTCGTTAACAAGTTCAACTATTCGACCACAGATGGCAGCATATGCAATGTGACAGGGCGTTCCTTTAAACGTAGTATTTCAAAATGCTTTGTTCGATCGATTAGTTTGAGACTTGTCAAAAAATAAAAATAATTATAAACAAAACATACATTTCCTTTTCATTACTATTTAATTGATCAAAAATAAATCATTCCTAATATAATAACTAAGGTACTTAAATGGTATTCATGTAGGGTTACAAGATTATTATTAGGCATGGATATAATGGAACGTCAAAATGGAGTAGTGCTTAAAGAGGAAAGCGGACGCTCAAGATTTAAACAATAAACGTACTGTTTTTTTTTGTCATTTGAACCCCGACCTTATTTGGAATAATAAATCCATAATAATTTCGTTTTGAATTTTTAAACCTTACTGTAAAAACGGAAATCCTGTGCATTGTCCCGAATCGGAGGGCAATTACTGGTCATGTCCTTTAAATATCTTGTAGCTGTTCCTGGGCAACAAATCTTTTGCAAGGTGAATTAGTCTAAAGTACACCATTTCACTAACACTTTCAAGCCATACATTTTGTCAAACACTGAGAAACATGGATGTAGAATACCTTAGGCCAAAAACATCCTAGAAACCGGACAGTAAAAGATCTACTCGGTCGCAAGGGATGTCACATACAAAACTAGATACAAATGTAACACTTTCGTCTGTGACACCACCCAGAAAAGGTATACAGCTTAGCGTTCCCTTACAAAATGCGTTCAGAGAGTGAGGAATTCCCATGACACCACATCGTTAAACACTGCGACAGGGAGGTCGTCAAAAAATACTTAATCGAAAGTGAGTAAGTAGTCACCCTAAAATGTTCAAGCCATACATTTTGTCAAACACTTTAGGATAAATGGCTGTGGAATACCTAACACGATTGCCTCAGTGCAGTTCACAGTAAAATTGAAACAGTCGCCGCCGTGTGCCAAGATTGTTATACATGAGCGTGCCAAGTCTGGAACTAAATGAAATTAAACGTTTCGACTTGATTTAGATATCTTATATCGGGAGATTTAAATCTTTCACAGTTCATTAATTAATTTAATTGTCGGAAATTGGGTTTTTTATTTTTAAAAAATCATCGATTTTGTTTACTTATGTATTTTAAAACTTTAACACAAATTGTATAAATAGTCGATGCGAAAAAGTCTTTAATTTTTTTTAAAATTAATAATAAACTGATTTTAAAAAAGAACCACGTGACTACGAACGCTCCACGATTGGTTGCCATGTTTGTGACTTCATAATGTTAAAGCAAATAGTGGTAACACTGCAACAGCTGTGTACCACATTGAATAGAAATTAACATTGTGACGTCACACGTGCTCGGGTTTATTCAGCGTTTTTTCGGTACTGAATTAAAAATATTATTTTCAATTTGATATAACTTTTAAATTATAGCGAACAAAAACTGAAAATAGTTTTGTTATAAAACTTTATATGATAGATTTATAACAAAAATTTTTTTTCAACAACCTAATTAGGGATACGACGCAGGCAATGATTGTGATACACAATTTTTGATTAACAATGGATTTGTAATTGGCAATTATGCGGCGGGATGTCTTCCTAAATTCATTAGGATTTCATTAATTATTCACGGACGCCTAATGAATCAAACACGCCTGGCTGAAAGGGACCTTCGACGACCTTCATGGCGCAGTGGTTTTTAAATGAATGAAATTTTTAAATTTTTTTTTTTTTTATATTTTTGAAGTGAAACTTCTTTACAATCGTTGTGATATGTAAATTGGATCATTGGATGAAAATCTACACAATAGAGACAAACATTCATAATAGGATTTAGCCTGCGTGAGAATGAGATAGAATACAAGGTATATTTATCACATTCTCTCTCATAAAAGTATGAAGTTTCACTTCTGCCATGTGTGAATTGCACACACACACACTTTTTTTATCCAAATAAACTTTTGAGTTGTTTTTTATTGAAATAGGCTTTTGAATCTATATCCATCACTGGTTCGGAAAAGCATTACTATTCGTTAGCAAGAGTGGCAAGAATGCCATTAAGGTTCATTTCACTTTGACGCTATAATGTCATCGAATACATATAGGTACTATCAATCGAATTAGCACTTATTTTGATTCAAAGGGATTCGGTTGTAGTCGTCTCCGGGCTTTAATTTAATGATTTTATCTCGATATAACGCTATCGAATATCACAAAAGTAATTAACTCGAACATCTGCCGTGACACCGGATACTAATTGCGTGCTAATTGCTACAAAATAAAGCTTAATTAAATTTATTTTGCAATTAAACTTCGATTCCAAAGCATCCAATGCTGGATTCGATTATAATAATATTAAACAACTACTCTACGCGACGCAAAATCGCAGCCTGAAATTGTGTACCACTTTATAATTGCAAGCACACATCGGCTATGTAAGAAGCTCGATGTTATATGACTTGATTAGGCATAGACCATAGATGTTTTTTACTGAGTAATGCTCTTTTTGCTAAAATCGACACTTGATTTTTTTTTCCTTTTTTTTTAAATTATATAGGTCAGCGCTTGGCTGCAATCAGACTTGCTTGCAAGTGGTGATGCAGCCTAAGGTGGAGCGCGCTTGCCAAGAAGATGCCTATTCACTCTTGATTTGAAGGTACCTATATTAAAAGGGGAGGGGAAAACGGAAGCCGGAAGGGCATTCCATATCCTGGCCGTTCTAAGTAGAAACGAGGAAGCAAATCGCTTCGTACGAGTTTGCGGAATTTCGACTGCGTCAGGGTGCAGACCTTGTCGTTGCCTTGCGGTTCGATAATAAAAAGGTAACGGAGGAACCAGATCGAATAGTTCTTGAAAAACGTTACGTTCCTACGTAACTAATAACATGATGTGGCGTTTTACATCTTACTGCGCGCAGTAAGTGTAAATAATATAATTAGAAAACTGATAAACATTTTTAGACCGTGACTTTACTGAGTATGAAAATCGGTTAAACACCACTGAAATAAAAAAATAAAGTTGAGTGGCTTAATTCGAAGAAATTAGATTTTAAATTTAAACATGCAGAAATAAGTATTTTAAATGTAGCTATAAACTGCTAAGTAATTAAAAATAGCGATATCTGAATATTTGCCTTGCAATAATAAAAATTATTAAAAAAAAATATTTTTGGACTCTATTCCTAATTATCTTTAAAATGATATACCGCAACCCTATGTCACGCTATAAAAAATATTTTACTTCGCATTCGAGAGCATACTTCTATGAGAGCCCCCCTGAAATAAAGATTTTTATAACTTTTTAAGCCATATTCGGCTGGAGGCCCCCATATATAATATTTAAATTTGAAATAATTACGTTCAGTAATTCAGAAGTTATAAGGCTCTGACAAACGAACGGACGGACAAGTGCAAATTCCCCAAGTAGACTCGGAGACCTTCGCTTCGCTCGGTCAATAAATCAATTATACCATTGTACCTACTATTACATATTCTGTGGAATGGGGCTAGCTGATGCCTGCGACTTCTACCTCGTGGTTAAGTACGTTTGATCCCCGCGGGAACTCCTTAATTTTTCAGGATAAAGGCCTACACACTCTCCAAGTCTTCAACTATACCCATACCAAAAATCACGTCGATCTGTTGCAGCGTGATTGAAGGACAAACCAACAAACAAAGACATTTTCGCTTTAATAATATTATAAGTATGATAGTATATAGTATAGTATGATAATATGATTATTACCTACCGTGAAATAATCCATACTAATATTATAAATGCGAAAGCGTGTCTGTCTGCTACGCTTTCACGGCCCACCTGTTCAACATATTTTGATGAAATTTTTTACAGGGGTAAAGTGTATCCCGGGGAAGGACATAGTCTGCTTTTTATCCCGGAAAATTAAGGAGTTCCCGTGAGAATCAAAAAATCTTAATCCACGCGGACAAAGTCAAGGGAATCATATAGTATCGAAATACTTTTAAAATACATAACAGTTTTTTCAATAAAATACGCTCGCTAGACATAAGTAAAAGGAGTTTTCTTATCGTAAAAACAGCACATTAAAGTACCTATCTTTATAGAGAGTTATTAAAATTAATGTGTCCTCCATTACCCGGTCCATAAACAGGGTATAACCACCATTAACTGGTTTTACACTGCCGTAATCGATGTAACGGGAGTGTAAAATCGGTTAACTTTTGTTTGAAATCCAAAATATTTACTATTTAGTTTTTAATTTTTCTTTATAATCTACTGGATGATGCCTGCGACTTCGTCCGCGTCTATTAAGTGTTTTTGATTCCCGGGGAACTCTTTAATTTTCCGGGATAAAAAGTAGACTATGTCCTTTCTCGGGATACAATTTAACCTTGTACCAAATTTCATCAAAATCGGTTGAACAGGTGGGCCGTGAAAGCTTAGCAGACAGACAGAAAAAGACACTTTTGCATTTATTATATAGTGAATGAACTATTAAATCCAATATTTATATTATTATATTCAATATTTATAATATAATTAATGGATTATTTCACGCTACTTCAGACAGGCAGACACACTTTCGCATTTATAATGTAAGAATGGATTGGCCGATTTTCCAACCGTCACTTATGTATATATACGATCATGCGGAGAATTTTTTAGAACGTAAGGTAAAGCGCGGGGACTGGGGCTGGAAAAATTGTGATAGAAAGGTATTAAAATCTGTTACTCCTTCTAATATAGATAGAAATTGCTACCTGGAATCTGGAAAAGGAGAGTCAAACAAGTCATAATAATAAAAAAACACGACTGCCCTGCCCAAAAACGAACCAAAAGGTTAAAAATCTAGTTAAATTAGAATCTTATTCACATTTTTATTTAATGATATTTTTTTGTGTATCACTGTATATTGAACAATAGTGTTACATATTTTTGGAATCATCTCAAACTCATCATTTTCTGGTTGATGATTATATAGTTAATCTTATTGTCGATTTTTTTTTCAAATTTAGTTTTTAATGCGGGATCAAGGTCACCCCATAATTTTTTTTTAAATTTTACTAGCCTATGTCACCCTAATAAGCTAGGGATTCTAACGATACCTCATTTATCAAAATCGGTTCAGGCGTATAGAAGTTAATATGGTGAAATATACAAACTCACATACATATATACATAAACCCTGAACAATATACTCCTTTTTTCAGGCAGTCGTATAAAAAGTAATATTACTGAAAGAGAACACTTTTGTAGGAACAAAACCAAAGAAACACCAATAAATTTATCTGTGTAGCTAGGACCAATTTAAGGAAATTTGGTACAGGTTTAGATTGCATCCTGTACGCTAAGTTAAAGCTATTACATTGCAAATTCGACTGATCGTATTGAGCGTTCAATTATATTAGCGTCAATGTAAAATAAACCTTAAATGCATGTATTTAGAACTTAATTTCGTAAATTAAAATCGGTTGTAGGTAGTGAACTTGAGACTTTAAATCAATTCAATCTTTGAGGCATTTGGGTCCATTTTACATTGGCGCTAATGTGATTAAACACTCAATAAGATAATCGAATTTGCAATGTAAAAACTTGAAAGAAGTGTACCAAAGACGGATTTAGCTACTTTTTATCCTGGAAAATCGAGTTACCGCGGGATTTATCACAACCTAATCATCCATGCGGAATAACTTGCGATCTACTTTCTAGCATTCCAGTACATTTCAATACTATTATGTTCACGTAGTAATCGGAAACTTGTTATGTCGTGGAACGGTGAACATGGAAAGAAGAAAAATGGTTTTCTTTCTAACATATTCCCCTTGTACTGGGAATAATATAGGGTCTGGGGACTTACTGCCATCGCTCAAAACAGTACTAATTCAGAATGACAATCTTATGTCACGTACCTTGAAGTCATAAAGTTTTTTTTAGAAAACAAGTTAGCCCTTGACTGCGATCTCACCTGATGGTAAGTGATGATGCAGTCTAAGATAGTTGCGGGCTATGCTGAAGGAGGCATGGTAGTTATATCCATGCCCCTATTCGGTTTCTACACGGCATCGCACCGGAACAATAAATTGCTTGGCGGCACGTCTTTGCCGATAGGGTGGTAACTAGCTACGGCCGAAACCTCCCACCAGTCACCATTATAATCCAGGCAGGATTATAATTGTGAAACACGAACGTCATCAATATTAAAACAATACGGCTTTAAGCGATGGTAGTATGCCCCCTGGTTATAATGATTCTGAGCTTGTTGTTATAAGTAAAAGGTTTTTTATTACTACCGTATGAAGGCAGCGACTCGTCCGCATGTTTTTTAAATTTATTTAAAACCTTTTACATTTTTGTATGTCAGCCTTATCGTACCCTAATAAACAATAAAAATATTACAATAACAAAAAAAACATAACTTACAAATCTAAAGTGATACTTTTACATTACTACGATTACATTACTGATTATATTCAGCCGTTGCTGGTTACCATCCTACCGGCAAAGACGTGCCGCCAAGCGATTTAGTGTTGCGGTACGATGCCGTGTAGAAACCGATTAGGGGTATGGGTTTAATATAACTGTAATGCCCCTAACAGGTTAGCCCGCATTTATTTATTTAATCGTATGGCGTTTACGTTTAGGCGTTTTTATAAAAAAAAACTCTTATTTCGCCTGCAAGTTCGTCGCTCGTGTAGCACCACCCAGAGGACATGCAGGGAGGTAAAAGGTAGTTCCTGTGGACGTGAGCGATGGGGCTTCCCCCAAGCGACGGGGCTTCCTCCAGCGACGAGGCTTCCCCCAGTGACGGGGCTTCGCCCAGCGACGGGGCTTCCCCCTCGCCCGAGCCCGCAAAAAAAGCCTGACCTGTACGGAGGCCCAGGGTCACTTTGATACCTTCTTGAAAGTTCATAGATAATGATGCTAATAATTTGCAAAATATAAAATAGTTTTATTATTGTTTTAGCGATGCTTGGCAACTATTAGGGCTATCTGCCCCTTAGACGCTGCTGCTCGAAATAACGATCGGATCCCTTATTTATAGGTGACCTTTATAGCTAGGCTATTTAGGGTTCTTTGAATTAATGAACGTCGCCGTTACCCGGGTAGGCGGATGTGTCAAGCACCATTACCCGGATAACAATGACTTGACTGATGTGGAGGTAGTTATGCGTAATTGCAACTGCTTGTTTACAGATATTGTTGACTGCGGCTGACGAGGTCCCGGGTTCGAGGCCCGGGTCGGGCCATAATAAGTGTTGGGTTTTTCTGACTAGAAATTCTCAGTACTAGTTCGGAGTCAGGAAGTTGGCGGTGTGTCAATCCCGTGCCTCGGAGAGCACGTTAAACCGTCGGTCCCGGTTATTATCACTAACATGATAATAGTCGTTAAAGCCCCCCAACTCGCATTGGAGCAGCATGGTAGGTCTAGGCTCTAACTCCCTCTCTCCTATGAGAGTGGAGGCCTGTGCCCAGCAGTGGGACGTTAATGAGCTGTAGTGGTTACAGATATCGTTGTCAATTAGTAAAACGATTGTTGCGATGGCTGAATTTAACGACATCCGCATGGGTTTAGGGTTTTATGAAAATGTTGTGGGAACCCTTAGGTTTTACAAGATATCTCTTACGCTCGGGTAAGCTAAACATCTCGTATGAAATGGCTCATTTTAGTCCCTTGATGAACAATCTACTATTCAAATAAACTTTTACAAGTGTTTTAGAGTCTTCGTGAGAATCCGTCACTGGTTCGGAATGCCATCCTTACCGAGAAGAACCAGCAAGAAACTCGGTGGATGCTCTTTTGAAAAAAGCAATTTATAATCACATCAATGTGTAGATACTTAAGTAACCGCAGTTCTAAGCATTGCTGGAGCGAGTACATCCGTGCTCTTTTATCATTTACATAATCTTCAATCACTTATTCTTGTGTACAGAAAATCAATTCATTCACATTTTACGTCACTCTCTAAAACTCAATAATATCATATAAATAGTAACTATAGACAAGTGCAGTAAAAGCGAATGATTTAAACGCCCTAAAAGATAATAAATGTGGACGGGTCGTAAATTTTAAACGGCAACGTAAACATCGGTACTGGGAAACTGTTGGTTTTTCTTTTATTTTCACTGAAATATAGATTCGGGATCTGATTCATACCCACCACATTACGGATGAGTAAACGGAGGAAGTTATAAAAATAATGGAGTGTTTATAAAAACGGCGATATAGCTTAATGGTTAGGTTAGGCTAAGTAAACCTCTAACTTATTAGGTACATCTCTCTCTCTTGTACACTTATCCGTCTAAATGACGCATTTATTAGATTGGTAAGTTTTATAAAGCTTTCCGAGGCAAATTTGATCGCATTTCTCATTACTGGGGGTCGTGACCCCTTTTAAATTAATCACATTATGGAGTTTTCTTGGGATAATAATGCGGTGGGTTCCCACGTCGTCGCGTCCCATACGACTCTACTAATATTATTTAAACTCTTAGGTTTAGGTTAGGTTATGAGATAATATATAACACTATAGTTCAATATCCAGTGATTTACAAAAAAATATTATTTAATAAAAAGGTGAATTCTTCCTAATTTAACTAGATTAATTTAGATTTTTAACTTTTTAGTTCGTTTTTTGGCAGGGCAGTCGTGTTTTCTTATTTTTTTTAATTATGACTTGTTGTTATCTCCTTGCATCGGAGAGCACGTTAAGCCGTCGGTCCCGGTCACTATCCCTAACATGATAATAATCGTTAAAGCCCGCCAACCTGCATTAGAGCAGCGTGGTGGGTGCTCTAATTCTAGCTCTAATTCCCTTTCTCCTAGGATAATGGAGGCCTGTGCCCAAGAGTGGGACGTTAATAGGCTGTAGTGGTGGGTGGATATAGGCATTCATTAATACCAAGCTTTCACTGTGAAGGAAATCATCTTGAGGAAAGTAAATTCCTTGGTATCTTTTGATTTTCCGGGATAATCAAGGTGTCCTTCCTTGGAATGCAAGCTATAGTGTACCGAATTTCGTCGAAATCAGATAGACAGACAAACACACTTTGGCAACATACTACTATTTTTTGTTGGTTCGTTGGTTTGCCCTTCAATCACGCCGCAACAGTAGCGTTACTCCGAGTTTTTACATTGCAAATTCGATTGATCGACGTGAGAGCTCACCTCGCCAAGTGTAAGCGAATATTTCCATACCATGAGTTTGCCAAACGGGCACGTTTTGTCAAAGTGAGTAAACGGAGTTAGTAAATCGTATGACAAAACGATCGCAACAATTGTCTCTCTCATACATTCGCAAAAAAGTGAGACAGATACATGCGGCATTTTGGCATTTTTCATTGCGTAATTTGACAGTTTTTTGGCAGTTTGACACTGACAGCCTAGCGCACACTATGGTACGTTTCTTTATGGTAGAATGTCATAAAAAAGTATAAATGCCAAAATCTTTATTGTCTCTAATCAAAACATTCAAAAAGCTTGGGGTTTCCAGTGTTGCCACTTTAGCGAGTTTTTTTATTATTTTAGGGAGTTAAATATAATGTTTAGCAGCTAAAAATATTATATTGATTCCGTTCAAAATCGATATCTGAGGATCCTGGCAACTGGCCGGGAGGTGGCTAAATGACAAAACATGAAACTGTAACCAAAATTTTTTAAATCAGCGCCATTTTGAAATTCCTTGTTACTGTACCGATTTCTAAATCAGTAATCAATATCTAAATCAGTATTCGAATCAAGTTTGTAACTATCATTAATAGAATCAAATTAGTATCAATTAGTGGAGTATGTTATTTAATAATTTTGGTAAATCATTCGAATGATTCGAATTATTTGTATAATCAAATAATTCGAATGAAATCATTCAAAGTCGCCGATCGCTAGGATAGGCTGTGTGATAGGCCCGCAGAGTTGCCAGACGTATGAGAAATCTGTCAGAAATCAGCACATTAATAAATTCATTACTCATCACTAGTTGTCATTAAATGCAAGATGCCTACGTTATGTCTTTGAATCCCCGTTATATGTATTTCTATGCAACTATTTATCCACAGGTGAACTACTGGGGAATAAAAACTCAGTGGAACTAGTATTAAGTACCCTCGAGGTACCTACCCCAACCAAATGCATACAACATTAATTATTAATAATAATAAATAATTCCAATCTGTCTCCTCAGGGGGACAGATATCTCCCGCGAACATGCAAATCGATGCTGAAAAGTGTGATTTCAAGGAGGGGGATATCGGACGTACGTACTACGAGGGAAAATAGCAGCCAGTACCACCAGACCACACTTGACTGTTGCAGTCCGAGGCAGAGAGACTTGTCCTCGCAATTGTTGCCATTATAAGAAAATCATGGATGTAAGATGTAAAATGCCACAATATTTCAAAATTCATGTCTACTCTATGTCAAAGAGT
Organism: Erebia palarica; assembly: GCA_964035005.1. NCBI lineage: Eukaryota > Metazoa > Arthropoda > Insecta > Lepidoptera > Nymphalidae > Erebia > Erebia palarica. The sequence continues at coordinate 37,834,866 of OZ035983.1, forward strand.
CATTATTTTTATCTTAAGTCTGTGTTTTATCTATGCACGGGATCATGGTTCCCAACTTAGGGCTTTTGGCCCCAAATTTAGGGCGTAAACAAATGCGAAGGGCTTCTTTTAGGGCCCTTATATTTTTAGGGATTTTTTGGCTTCTTATATTTTTTACCTATTTTTTATTTCTTAGATCTATCATCTACTACCGATTCTTATTATTAAGAATGCGGAGTTGAATGAATAACAAGTCAAACAAAATATTGGTTGTATAATTATTATAATTTTTTGAAGTTACTTGTTCAATATTTAATTTTCTAAAAATAATGTTTATTGTAATTTTTTCTTACGATCAATAAGAAAACCGTAATTCCAAAATTAAGATTTTCATTATTAGCGAAAATTTGATTCATTCATTGTGAATCTTAATTTTGAATGTACGGTAAACAAGTGAAATTAATTTAACGAATTAAAAAATACGACTGCCATGCTATATTATTTTCGGAGTTTACCTCCTTATGAAGCGATTTGCATGCCTTTGGAGTCTTATTCACATTTTTATTAAATGATATTTGTTTGTGAATCACTGGATATTGAACTATAATGTTATATATTTTTGGAATCTACTCATCATTTTCTAGATGATGATTATATAGTTAATCTTATTTTCGATTTTTTTTTCAACTTTAGTCTTTAATGCGGGACCATGGTCACCCCATCAATTTTTTTAAAAATTTTACTAGCCTATGTCACCCGGAATAAGCTAGGGATTCTAACGATACCTCATTTATCAAAATCGGGTCAGGCGTATAGAAGTTATGGTGGAATATACAAACTCACATACATACATACATATATACATACATACATACTTACATACATACATACATACATGAACCCTGAAAACAATATACTCCTTTTTTCAGGCAGTCGTATAAAAAATATATTTGGGGCTTTTTGACTTATGTTTTAGGGACAAATATTTTCGAGAGTTGGTAACACTGCTCGTGATATTGACCAGCATTTTTTGTCGGTATTCTGCATCAATCATTGTTACAGTATCAATTGTTGTGATTGGCTAAATTTATGGTATTCTTGCTACTTCAATGGATTTTGTCCAATAGTGGAAGAGTGTTATCCAATCAGAGGTGATTGCGACCGTTACACTTTAGCTGTCAGAGATACGCGGTCGCGCTGTAGTATCTAAATAATGTACTCTGTTTTATTTACAATTAATAATTTTCGTTTCGGCTCCTATGTAGTGGGTAGTGGTATTCGGATTCACCGGTTTAACTTGTTTTTTAATTATAATTGATTGTACATGGAGGGAAAGCGAACATAAACTGTGCCTAAAAGTAAGTAGATGCGAATGCGAAATGTCAAATTTTCTCGACAAATCTTTCTGTTTACCTATTATTGATATTAAATTAATATTTCATATTTATTCAAACGTGTTCGTCTATTTTTATCGCCATAATCAACTATTATTCTCTTCATTTAGATCAAGAAACAACAAATAAAAATGTTAGTCGACATACGACCACCAAGCCACTGTGGTGAGTTCACAGGACTGTTAAGCGCCAAAAGGGTGGACTTCCAGTTGCAAATACCTAAAGATATCTTAAAAGAGCATGGGCCAGACAGGACTGTCGAACACTGAAAGCAGGTAAGATCACGACATATTACAGTACTTAAAGTCAAGTAAACTACAATATAGACAAAATAAAATGATATACAGTGGCATGCAGTTCATAAAAGTACTGCTACCCAAATGGATATAATTCAATATGTATTTATCATCAAAACAGCTAGTAAATAGTACTAATGCCTACTCTAGATTCAAACCCTGTGCATGCCACTGTTGATATATACTAATTTTATCCACAAGAAAGTTGCAGGTACATAATAATATTATATTTTTATTTGCAGACTTACAAAGATTTAAAAAAAGGTGCCCGTACAGAGAACACTGCAGCAGTTCGGGCACTCAGTGCAACTGGAAATGCGGAGACCCCACTGTCTCGGAAGTTAGCACCAAAGTGCTTAATGTAATTGGGCACAAGTCCTCAATAGTCTATCGGCATTGGGCCAGAATGATCATTGATTAGTTAGTTAAATGTGTCTACTCATTTTGTTTTAATATTGTGTTGTGTTTGTAAAATAAATTGAAAAGGTTGAAAAGGTAATCATACAAATATATTTTAGTTGAAATATGTATTGATTAATCTGTCTCTTTTGTTGGGCAATTGTCAGCAGCCTGGTTTGATCCACAAAAGATGCGATGAGAGGATTGTTCACTTCACTTGTTACATCAGAGTTGTTATCCGTGGGCTGTTCCATTGGAATTCTGAAATATTCAAATTTAATAAATAATTAACACATTTTTGTTAAAAAAAAATTAATATACACAACAGACAAACTAGAGGCAGATGTGTAGGATTCCAGTAAACAATTTTATGAGTATCAGTGTGTTTTTTTTCCCTTAAATTATGTAAATTAGCCCGTTAGATATTGTGGCCAATTCTGTTTAACACAATATCTAAATTAAAATGACAGCTTTAAATCTATTGCCGGTCAATTCCACAAGAAAAATAAATATAATGTAAAAGGGATAGCAACTTAAATAGAGCTGTCATTTAAATTTAGTTATGGTGTACAACCAGTGGCGTGCAGTTCATAGAGGCACAAAAGCACTGCTTACCCATATTGAAATACATCAATGCTCATTTTTCATCATGACAGTCAATAAATAGGTATTCAAACTAATGCTTAACCTAGCTTCAAACCCTGTGTACAACAGAATTGGCCTCAATTATTTGGTTTGCTAAAGAAAATTAATTTAAAATATCATACCTAAAAGATAGTATTGCCTGATTTACATGCAGGCATTTCAGTTCAGCTTTAAAATTGGAGTTTTAACTTTAGCTTAAAGATGAACTGATTGTGGAATCATACTGGGTATCTTGGGTTGATGTTAATGATGTGGCAGTCAACATCCACAGCCTGTATGTGGAGCCTTCATTTAATCATGAAGTAACCACCAATAGCTCAATGGTTAATGGTTGTAAGATCTATCGCAGGTCTATTGTTGTACCTATTTCTAGCACAAGCTTTATGCTTATTTTCAGGGGAGAGGGAAGTATATGATTATAACACTATAATCCATACTAATATTATAAATGCGAAAGTGTGTGTCTGCTATGCTTTCACAACCCATCTACTCAACCGATTTTGATGAAATTTGGTACAGGAGTAGATTGTTTTTTTTATCCACTACAAGTTAGCCCTTGACTGCAATCTCACCTGATGGTAAGTAATGATGCACTCTAAGATGGTAGCAGGCTAACCTGTTAGGGGCATGTCAGTTATATTAAACCCATAGCCCTATTCGGTTTCTACACGGCATCGTACCGGAACGCTAAATTGCTTGGCGGCACGTCTTTGCCGGAAGGGTGGTAACTAGCCACGGCCGAAGCCTCCCACCAGTCTACCTGTATCCTGGGGATGGACATAGGCTACTTTTTATCCTGGAAAATTAAAGAGTACCTGCGGGAATCAAAAATCTTAATCCACACAGTCGCGGGAATCATCTAGTTTTTTTTATATACATATTTCTCCACATTAGGATGGTTAAGTGCCTCTGTGACTTCATGCACATATTTGCTCAGTTTGCTGTCCAAGATGACAGGCCTCACAAACCATCCTCTGATAATCGCCATTGGCATAAAAAAGCAGTGCACTAAGCAGCTGTAATTTGACAGAATTATGTTTTAGGTAGGTATTTAAGTGTGTATGAACCTTTGTATTTTAGTACAAATGTAGGTAGGTAAATGCATAGCTCTACGTTTAGTAGATAAGTAGGTACGTTGCGTTGTTAATACAGCGACTTAGAGTTACTAATAAAATAAATACATAGTTCTTGGGGCTGCTACAATAAATATAACCTAAATACTATGTGGAATTAACAATACTTTCCAAATGAATTGTCATACGTACCTTCGTCTCCAGCGATACTCTTTGCGAGCCTTTGAGGTCACTGTTTACCCTCAACATTTTGCACAAATAAATAAAAGCTCTCTTCGTGAGCCGATATAGCTGAACGAAATTTTTTGTCTGAGACGCGGTTAACTTGAGCCTTATCACGCCTCTCTTCACGTCGGTCATTCCGCAGCGTCCATTATCTTTTTCCAAGCAAAATAAAGCCTCGCAGTCATAATCGAGTCCCAATATAATAGTTTATCACTGGAATATTTTCGGTGAGTTATGAATCCGCTATCGAATGTGAAAATGACGTCATTCTCGCATTTTGAGATGTCAATCTGTGTAAAAAGTAACACTCGGAGTGCCAAAATAGCAAATGACATTACTCATAACGTATTTTTTGTACGTTTGGTGAGTTAAAGACTCGATCTTTCTCATCGAATTTCACTTGGAGTGGGAATGACTCGGTGACTTTTTGTTCACCATGTGGCCGCTTGGAGCGCTGGCTGTAGATGTATGGAGGAGCTCACTCTCGCCTCACTTTAGTGAGACGTATTTCAAATTCGATCAAACTCTGAGTAACCGTACAGGGCAACGAATTGACGTGATATTTTGCATAGGTATACTTGAGGACGTTAAGAGTAACATAGGCTACTTTTTATCCCGGAAAAATGAGGAGTTCCCGTGGGAATTAAAAAAAAAAGTTATTCCACGTGGACGAAGTTGCGGGCATCAGGTAGTTTATAATAATATTAGCTATGATATAAGTCTTAGTACATACAATCCATTGTAGTTACTCGAGCTTTTTCTCGTTTGTTCTAAGAAAATATACCCAAATGAGTTTTCTCTGTAAATAAATCGTAAAAATGTATAACAAATACACATAAAATAAAGTATGATCTACACAAAGCGCTTTTAAAAACAAACTCTTGACTACTGAAATCTGATGAATGACGTAATGAGATTTTAGACGTTATTTTTATGTGAGGAAACTGTCGATTGGCCTAATGCAGACAATATGGTTTACTAGCTAATGCCCGCGACTACGTCTGCGTGGATCGATGTTTTTTGGTTCCCGCGGGAACTCCTTGCTTTTCCGGTATGAACAGTAGCCTATGTGCTATTCCAGACTATAATCTATCTCTGTGCCAAATTTTAGCCAGATCCGTTTAGCCGTTGGGGCATGATTGAGTAACAAACATCCATACATCCAAACATCCATATACATCCATACATCCAGCCAAACTTTCGCATTTATAATAAATATTAGTAAGAAGTAAGGTATTAGTAAAACTAGCTGATGCTCGCGACCTGTTTAGCGTGGAATAAGTTTTTAACTCCCACGGAAAGTCCTCATTTTCCAGGATAAAAAGTAGCTTATGCCACTCTACTCTCAAATACAATACCCATGCGAAAAATCACGTCGATCCGTTACTCTGTTGCGGATTGATTGGACAAACCAACAAACAATCTGTATAAAGTCATCGTAAAATTGTAAAAACCGTTAGGTTATATCTTAATCTTTCGACAGTTTACAATATCGCGAGTTAGATTATAATCTAACGGTTTTTACAAGCTTACGGTGACATATAGATAATTGCTCTCCAAGGCTCGATATAGAAGGCAACTTTTTAAATCCCTTAACCAACAAAATAAAGTTCAAAAGGAAATTCAAAAGACGCTGTGTTGTTTACGATGTATTGTGAACGAATAAAGGATCGGCTTTACAATAGATGGGAGATTGTATGGCGTTTTATGGCCCAACAACAATAATGGCTGACGCTGAAGTTCGCAGTTGCAAAGCTGGAATTTTACAGAAAGCTACGATTATTTATTTGTTTTTCAATATAAGTAAATTGCTTTTCTATAAAGGGTGGACCAAATAATGATGTACAAAGAAAAACAAACGAGTGTGCTTTATACCACATGTAAAAAGTAAAAACGTAAAAAGTAAAAAAGTAAAACTTCTTTAGCTCGTAACTGGCTATGAGAGAAAGTGAGGGAGAAAATGTGTGCTCGCACCTCTCTCTCTTGCCCCTACAGTAATATACGAAACGTAACTCTCTCTCTTTCTATCTTCACTAACTTATATCGTCTCATCTTCCGTTCACCTCGCCCTATCACGCTTTTCGTAACGCTCTCGTAACGCTTTCACCAGCTTACTCCCCAAGTCAAGCGTGAAGAAGTTTTACTTCAAAAAATCCTCGTACCATCAGACATATCAGAAAATACCCATTTAGTTATGGTCAGCGATTTTTTGGAAGTTTTTGAGTTATATTTCTTTTTAGTTTTATCGTGAGATTTCTGAGGGAGTGAGTGCTTCTTTTCTTTTTATTTAGTGTTTTTTTTTTGTGAACATGTTTGCTATGAAGTGTACCAATATAAAACAGATCATGCATTATATTAATTACCGTCCTAACACTAACACGAGCCGGAAATTGTTTATATTGACAGGGGTAGAGTCGAATTTTCAACATTAGATTAAAAATACTTAAACCTATCTACGTCACTTCCAACTAATTAAAAATCTTGAGTAAAAATTATGAATACCAATTATGTACCTGTAAGTTAAGTTGAGGGACGAGTGGCCTGGTTGTGGCAACGCATATCAGTCGAAAGTGCGAATGTTGACCCAAGACGGTAACTGGATAGGTAACCGAATTTGGAGGTTCAAATTTGGCCTTTTCGTTTCCTCCGTGCTTCGGAGAGCATGTTAAGCCGTCGGTCCCGGTTATAATCACTGACATCTAATAATAATCGTTACAAAAACCTAAGAGTTTAAATACTCTTAGTCGAGTCGAATGCGGAAGGACGTGGGAACTCACCGCATTATTATCCCAAGAAAACTACCATTATCTGATAATGGAAAGGGGTCACGACCTTCAGTAATGAGGAATAAAGTAAAAATTAAAATAAATAAATTAAATTTAAAAATTAATTAATTAAATTAATTAATTATTTTTTAATAAAATAATTTATTATTAATTTCCTGGGCGATTTCAACCTTTGTGAAATCGCCCAGGAAATACCTACACGGTTGACGCCGCAAGCGATAATTATTACGAAAAGTCCCGCACCAATAACCCTCCGTACCACAAACATACGCCCCCGCTGTCCTCGCTAGATTAAACATTATATTTATGACCATAATTAATTTTATACCTGTAGGGCAAAGGTAGGGCAGTGAAAGCCTGTTGGTTATGATTTAAAGCCTCGTTTTTGGGTGGTAGGGAGTTCTATCCTCGGATGCTTACTTCTAACTTTTCTGAGTAGGTTACGTCAAATGTGCGCATGAAGCAATCTATACTATACTATACTAATATTATAAATGAGAAAGTGTCTCTGTCTGTTTGCCAATGATGATGAATTTATAGGTACAGTCGTAGGTTCTATCCCGGGGGGCATAGGCTACTTTTTCTCCCGGAAAATTCAAGAGTTCACGCGGGAAACAAAAAAAAATCTGTTCAACCGATTTTGATGTATTTGGTACCGGGGTAGGTTGTATCCCGGGGAAGGGCATAGGCTACTTTTTATCCCGAAAAATTTAAGAGTTCCCGCAGGAATCAAAAAATCTTTATCCACGCGGTCGCGGGCATCATCTAGTCTATAAATAAATAAATAAAAATTATTCTGGAATAACACATAATTTACTCTTGTCCCGGAAATTTAAAGATTTCCCGTGGGAACCAAAAAATATGCCTGCAGAGTTAAGGTAATTTTTCTCAGTAGGTAATGTGAGGAAATATCACTTGCTTTATTGGTGAGGAAAACATCGTGAAAGTCCCTGCATGCCCGAGAGTTGCCTTAATGTAAATCTTTGAATACACTCTTTACTATGTAAGGTGGTATGAGCTTCTATCTATTTTTATATGACTGCCGGAGTATATTGTTTTCAGAGTTCATGTATGTTTGTATGTATGTGAATTTGTATATTCCACCATAACCATACAACTTCTATACGCCTGAACCGATTTTGATAAATGAGGTATCGTTAGAATCCCTAGCTTATTCCGGGTGACATAGGCTAGTAAATTTAAAAAAAAATGATGGGGTGACCATGGTCCCGCATTAAAGACTAAAGTTGAAAAAAAAATCGAAAATAAGATTAACTATATAATCATCATCTAGATAATGATGAGTATATTTCAAATATATATATATATATATATATATATATATATTATATATATATATATATAGTTGTATGGTTATGGTTATATATATATATATATATATAACACTATAGTTCAATATCCAGTGATTCACAAAAAATATCACTTTCATCATACCTATTCGAAAAACGAATATTGGCTTCAGAGTATAGCGGGAGCAAAATGTAATTTTTAGGCCCATGGGACTTTTCATTTCTCTGTTCTGAGTGGTCCGCGTTCGTGCTTTAGTATACTGCGTTCGTCGCAGAAACCTGTCGATCGCTCGTTCCGTTCGAAATCCAAGAATGTTTGAGTGGCTGTTGTCTTCGATAAGTCACGTGATCAATTTGTTGATCGGATATACGACTTTACATTTTTTGAATTTCGAACGGAATTCTGACTGCTAGTCCAAAGAATAATAAATACAAATACTAGTTAACCAAAGAGGTCGAACGCATAATGTATGAAGTTACCTATAACTGGCCGGTTACGTTTTGGCGGCACTGCGCTAAATCTAAATAATGTCTATACATAGAAGGTTGATAGGAGTATCTTCTGGTTGGTCCGCGTTCGTGCTTCTGATTGGTGCTTAAACGTATAGGTAATGTCCATACATAGTACGTTGATACTCCTAGCTTTTTCTCATACGTAATGATGAAAAATAGTGTGTGTCACTCGGGGCCAAATTTTTTGTTCCCGGGCGGCGTATATTGAATTCCTCGCTACGCTCAGGATTCTACTATAGAATTCTTCACTTCGCTCTGAATTCAAAATAGCGCCCTCGGGGAACAAAAATTTTCTTTGGCCCCATTTAACACAAGTAACTATTATTGTTTTTAACTTTTTTGTTCGTTTTTTTGGCAGGGCAGTCGTGTTTTTTAATTATTTTAATTATTGCTTGTGACCTTCTTAGCGCAGTATTGAGCGCTTGTCTTAATTTAAATTGTATTTAAAGCCAGTGGTCCCGGATTTGATCCCCGGCATGATCAATTTAGGAATTTATAATTTCTGAATTCTCTGGTCTGGTGAGATCATGGCTTCGGCCATGGGTAGTTTGCAACCATGGGTTGCTAGCAACCAAATGACAATGTTTCTAGATACCGTGTAAAAACCGATCAGCTGCGTTGAATATGACTGCCCATATTTCTAACCAGTTAGCTCGCTACCATCTAGATTCTAGACTAATCTAGAAGGACTCTAGGAATCTAGAAGGATCAAGGTGGACAGAAAAACTTAAAGATATTAAAATATAGAGAAGATTGCTTACAGAATTTTCGTTCCCAAATATCAGATGGCGTTTGTTGCCAAGAAACAGGATAATAAAAGAAATAACCGAGCATGAGGATAGAATAATTTGTAGCTAAAATATTTATATCCATATTACCAAAATTCTGTATGTAGTGCCATCTGTTGCTTTGGGCTGCTTTATATTATGGTACAAGTCAGCAGCGAGCTACGTCTGAAGTATTAAAATGATCTGAAAAAAATATTAAGAAAAACTGCGTTTTTGTTTATTTTATACTAGATGATTCCGGCAACTTCGTCCGCGTGGATTAGGATTTTTGATTTCCGTCGGAACTTTTTAATTTTCCGAGATAAAAAGTAGTCTATGTTCTTCCCTGGGATACAATCTATCCCTGTACCAAATTTCATAAAAATCGGTTGAACAAATGGGCCGTGAAAGCGTAACAGACAGACAGACACACTTTCGCATTTATAATATTAGTATGGATGACGTCACACGACCAAGCGGCTTCGCACTGATTTTTTGCTCTTACACATTTGGAACAAATCACAAAAAGTAAATAATTTTAGGTTAAAAAAGCCGTACGTACATACTTAAAGATTTAGTTTAAGTATCTACATAAGTATCTGCGTTTTTAATTTGTTGTGTTGGTTATTTATTTACATTACAGACTTTTATTTATTTAATTTACTTTATTTAAATAAATAATACAATCTATACTAATATATATCATAAATGCAAAAGTTTGGATGGATGGATGTTTGTTACTCAATCACGCCAGAACGGCCAAACGGATCTGCATGAAATTTAGCTTAGAGATAGATTATAGTCTCCAATAACACATACGCTACTTTTTATCCCTGAAAATTTAAGTTCCCGCGGGGAACAAAGAACCTCAATCTACGCGGTCGAAGTCGCGGGCATCAGCTAGTAATTGTAATTAGATTTTCTCTCTCGTAACTTGGGCCATAGTTTTCTTATTCGTGATACTGATCCGAGCTAACGCAGCAATTTACGACTCCATAAACTCCGATTTTATGAGTCAACTGTCAAAGGGCGAAATTCTTGACACGCCCAAGTGTGTAACGGGCAACGCACATCATCAGAGCTGTAGTGAGTCGTCTTACTATCTTACTAATATTATAAATGCGAAAGTTTGGATGGATGTATGGATGTATGGATGTTGGTTACTCAATCGCGCCCCAACTACTGAACGGATCTGGCTGAAATTTGGCACGGAGATAGATTATAGTCTGGAATAGCACACAGGCTATCCTGGATAATTAAGGAGTTCCTGCGGGAACCAAAAAACCTCGATCCACGCAGCGAAGTCGCGGGCATAAGCTAGTATAGATAATGTGGCATTCTCCACCATGTCATTTTTACTGAGGAAGCCCTAAGTTCATGTTATTTTAGTCAAAGACCTCAATTTACTCAGACGGGCCCTATCAAACAAACAATGTCGAAATTAGCTTAGCAACTATAATATTAGACCGTACAAATATTATCTACGTCTAGGTAGGTTTTAATGTCTATTTTCCGTTCCATCTTTGCCGAAACTAAACTTGGTTGCTTTATTATCGTAATGGGCTGGACTATTCTAGAGGTTGGCCCTAAGGTTAACTTAAATTGTCTGTCTGTCTGTTACTGGATCACGCTGCAACTAAGTATAAATAAATTAAGCCCACCCACGCGAATCTGGAGCAGGTCAATATAGATATACTAATTAATTTTAACAATGTAATAAGGGAACAAAAGCAAGCAATTATTTGTAATTATGAAGAGATATGCCCTCCAAATATGTATTTGTTCAAGGAAAGTATACATATATAAATTATACGATATGCTTAACGTTTTGCAAATGAAATAAAAATAGAATAAAGGAAAATGGCCAGCCCACTCTTTCTTCATATAAAACCGAACCCTTGTACGTTGAAATAAAGTTGAAATTAGAGCGGCGAGTATCGTTTAATATAGTTAAAGGGAAGCAAGTGGTCTAAGCGATGTATGGAATTGAATAAAAGCCTTTTCCTGTCCGCCATTATGATTTATTACGCGTTCTATAGTTCCAGCCTTTTTAAAGACAAAAGGGTGATTGGAAATGAATGAAATTAAAGTCCGCGCACGAGCTCTGAGGTATCCTATGGAATGTTAAAGTAATGACCTAGAGTTGCTTAAAGTGCAAAACAATACTGCTATCGCAAAATTACACGCGTCAAGCTGGAAACTAGTACTGGGAGCGAGCTGGATATGGAGCGACGATTGGGGGTGGCGTATAGCCGTCGTTTCTACCTTTGAATTTTGTATTTGTGAATTCGTCTATAATAACCGCTCATAATAATGATTATCATTTTGACCCAGCACCAGCTCATTACTGAGCTTTTTTATACGACTGTCTGAAAAAAGGAGTATATTGTTTTCAGGGTTCATGTATGTATCTGAGTTTGTATATTCCATCATAACTTCTATACGCCTGAACCGATTTTGATTAATGAGGTATCGTTAGAATCCGTATTATTCCGGGTGAAATAGGCTAGTAAAATTTAAAAAAAATTGACGGGGTGGCCATAGTCCCGCATTAAAGGCTAAAGTTGAAAAAAAAAATTCGAAAATAAGATTAACTATATAATCATCATCTAGAAAATGATGAGTAGATTCAAAAAATATATAACACTATAATTCAATATCCAGTGATTCACAAAAAAATATCATTAGTAAAAATTTGAATAAGATTCTATCTAGATTAATTTAGATTTTTAACTTTTTAGTTCATTTTTTGGCCGGGCAGTCGTGTTTTTTAATTTTTTTAATTATGACTTGTTTCTAATCGGTTTCTATACGGCATCGTACCGGAACGCTAAATTCCTTGGCAGACCGTCTTTATCGGTAGAGTGGTAACTAGCCGCGGCTGAAGCCCGCCACCAGATCAGACCAAAGAAAATTCAGAAATTATTCCAAATTGACCCTGCCGGGGATCGAATCCGGGACTGGCACTTAATACAGCACCAGGAAGGTCGTTTGAAGAACGAATAGAACTCTCAGGTATATGGTAGACTAGCGAATACCCGCGACTTCGTCTGCGGGGTTTGAGGTTTTTTGGTTCCCGCAGGAACTCTTTAATTTTCCGGAATAAAAAGTAGCCTATGTGCTATTCCAGACTATATTCTATCTCTGTGCCAAATTTAAGCCAGATCCGTTCAGCTGTTGGGGCGTGATTGAATAAGAAACACCCAATCATCCATACATCCACACAGCCATACATCCATCCAAACTTTATAAGTAAGATAAGATAAGATAGTAAGAAGTACGATTTATTCATGATGTTTAGCAAGTGATATATTTTAATTTGCTTAAAATAGCTATAAAATGTATGGAGTAAGTACCTGATCGAATCCACGAACCACTCGAATAGGAGGTCAAACGTCTCAACCCACAAAAAAACTGTACATATAAGATAATAGATAACTATGCTTTTTAATTTTATACAGTCAAAATAAACAAACATGATGTACACATTTTCAAAACCAAAATACACACTACACATAAACAAACATATTTAGCAAAACACACACATATACAAGCGCGCGTGCGCGCGCTGATAGCGATTATCAGCTAATCCATTATTAATAATATTATAAACTAGCGAATGCCCGCGACTTCATCTGCGTGGTTAGAGGTTTTTTGGTTCCCACGTGAACTCTTTAATTTTCCGGTATAAAAATCCTATGTGCTATTCCAAACTATAATGTATCACTGTGCAAAATTTCAGCCAGATCCGTTCAGCCGTTGGGGCGTGATGGAGTAACAAATATTCATACATCCTTTCATCCATCCAAATTTTCGCATTTATAATAATAGTATAGAAGTATAGATATAGATGCGAAAGTGTGTCTGTCTGTCTGTCTGCTACGCTTTCACGGCCCATCTGTTCCATCGATTTTGATGAAATTTGGTACAGAGATAGTTTGTATTCTGGAGAAGGGCATAGGCTTTTTATCCCGGAAAATTCAAGAGTTCCCGCGGGAATTAAAAAAAAATGTCTTTGCAACTGATTTTGATGAAACTCGGTATAGGGATAGTTTGATACCCGGGGAAGGATATAGGATACTTTTTATTCCGGAAAATTAAAAAGTTCCCGTGGAAACCAAAAAACCTCAATCCACGCGGACGATGTCGCGGGCATCAGCTAGATATTAATAAAACTTAATCTCAAAACCTACCTACCGTGCCGTGGAAAGTGCCTACTAAAATCAACGCCTTCATTCCAAATGGCGCGAAAGTAGATCCCGCGAATCCTAAAAAAATAAACCAAGTAAAAGCATTGATTTTAAATCTCTCCGTTACGACCCCAAATTGGAGCGCTCAGATTATATGGATTTCACGTTAGCCCACTTTATGAACGACTTTAAACAGATGGCTTTAATATTACACATTCTTCCAAAGATTGATAGCAAAAGGCATACCTACATTACGTAAGTAGTTCGATAATGTTAAGTAAAGTGAAATCTATACTTCTATACTAATATTATAAATGTGAAAAGGATGAATTGATGGATGGATGTTTGTTACTCAATCATGCCACAACGGCTTAACGGATCTAGATGAAATTTGGCACGGAAATAGATTATAGTCTGGAATAGCACATAGGCTACTTTTTATTAAAAAGTTCCCGCGGGAACCAAAAAACCACAATCAACTCGACTGAAGTCGGGGGTATCGGCTAGTATAATATAAATAAGTACGTCATGCTTAACGTTTTGCAAATAAAATAAAAGGAGATTATAGGCTTATTTTACTTTTGCGATAATGTGATCGAACGCTCAATCGAGCAAGAGACCCCCTTTCTAAAATGAAGTGATACCTCAGACCGCCATAGCCAAATTACTTTAAAAATCATGTCTCTAGTCTTACCAATTTGAAAACATTGCGGTTGGTAAACTTGACATTTTCTCATCAAAATTTATCAAAATAAATAGACATTGGTGCCGATTCTGTAATGTAACATCTCTAAACTAAACTAAAATGGCAGCTTTAAATCTAGTTCTGTCCCTTTCCGTAGGGAGTATTATGAAAGGGTTAGCAATATTTATAATGCTCTAATTTTAGTTTAGTTTAGAGATTGTGCACTACAGAATCAGCCCCAATATTCAGTAAATATCAAGCGTAATTAATAATTATTAGTACAAATTACGTAAAAATACTTAAGTAGGTAATTATTTAAAAAAACAACATTAAAATAGGGGTCGATTATAGACCTCGTTGTCCCCCAAAATCAGTTTTCGTTTAAGTCGACCCCTGGCAAACGAAGGGGACAGACAGAAGTATACAAAATTCTCAAATCAGTATTGAATTGTCGACAGAACACCCTGGCCATCCTGGACAAGTTGGACATCGACAGTGAGAAGCCGTCGGAGGAGGAGATCGCGAGGCTGTTCGGCTACGAGGAGGCGTACCACAACGGGGAGTTGGGCGTGTGGCAGAGGCTCAAGCCCAAGGTCTGGGCGCTGTTCGACGAGCCTTCCAGCTCGCCGCCTGCAAAGGTACTGATAAAATAGACTGCTTACTTGTAAAGCAGTATTATTTTAATATTGTTGACGCTCTAGTTTCATAATGGTAATCCTCATTATTTAGGGACGTCATATTAAAACGAAATTTGAAAACCTCATTTTAGGGACGTTAAGGTACGTCACATTAAACTGATAATAATAATGAAATAATACTGCTTAAAGCGATAGTAGAAAGCCCTCAGGTTAAGCAAAGTTTGCATGTCCTAAAATCCATGTCAGTTTACGACTAAATTAAAAAAAATACAAAATTCAAATGTTTTTATTCAAGTAAACTTTAACAAGTACTTTTGAATTGTCAAGTGAATCTACCACTGGTTCGGAACGCCATTCCTACTGAGAAGAACCAGCAAGAAATTTACCTATTGCTCATTTATGTGTAGATACATAAGTAACCGCTGTCCTTAGCATTGCTGGAGCGAGTCAAATCCATGCTCTAGTAAGTGCAGTTTAATATGGTTGCGGGGTAACCTTGGGGCTATGGCAGTTAGTTTTTATTTTTATCTCTCTGCTATGATGGTCTATGGCCCCGAAACTACTGAATAGATTTGAATGCAACAACTTGATAAGAACAATGACAAGGATATTTTTTATCCAGAAAAACAATTGGGTCCCTTCAAGATAGGGGATGAAAGTTTGATGTTACAGCATAATTTCGTCAAATCTGAACAGATTATGAAAATTCTTTCTGCTTTACAAAGGTTAATACTATTCAAATCATGCTAATTTCATGAAGATCTAATGAATAATTCGGACATGACGAACGGAAATTTCCTCAACAGGGCAATAGCGATCATTAGCTATAAAAAGTAGATCTGAACTATAATTAAAGGTCATAAAATAAACCCGCTCGTGCGAAGCCGGGGTAGGTCAGCTAGTCGTATAAAAGGAGGCTACCGGCATCAAAAGAATTGTAGTTTCCTATGAATTGGGTATTTGACTACTATTCAAATAAATTATTTTATACGACTGCCTGAAAAAAGGAGTATATTGTTTTCAGGGTTCATGTATGTATGTATGTACCTATGTGAGTTTGTATATTCCACCATAACTTCTATACGACTGAACCGATTTTGTTAGGATCCCTAATTTATTCTGGGTGAGATAGGCTAGTAAAATTAAAAAAAAAAGATGGGGTGACCATGGTCCCGCATTAAAGTTTAAATTTTAAAAAAAATATTCGAAAATGATTAACTATATAATCATCATCTGAAAAATGATGATTAGATTCCAAAAATATATAAAACTATAGTTCAATATCCAGTGATTCATAAAAAATATCATTTAATAAAAATGTGAATAAGATTAATAACGAGATAAATTCTAATTTAACTAGATTAATTTAGATTTTTAACTTTTTAGTTAGTTTTTTGGCAAAGCAGTCGTGTTGTTTAATTTTTTAAATTATGACTTGTTAGTGATTATTACTTATAGGATCTCAAAAAAACCTGTAATATCCACGTCCCCTGTTAGTTGTATGTTGAATAACCATTTAAACATTCGTTTAAAGTAAAAAAGTGCGTCGAACTTTAATGACGTCACATTTCAGAATCTTACTAATATTATAAATTCGAAAGTTTGGATGGATATATGGATGTGTGGATGTGTGGATGTATGAATGGATGTTTGTTACTTAATCACGCCCCAACGGTTAAACGGATCTGGCTGAAATTTGGCAAGGAGATAGATTATAGTCTGAAATAGCACATAGGATACTTTTTATCCCGGAAAATTAAAGAGTTCCCGCGGGAACCAAAAAACCTCAAACCACGCAGACGAAGTTGCGGGCATTCGCTAGTTTCATAAAATGCCCATACTTAGGACGCGTTTTGATGTTTGAAAAAAAGTTGCTAATTTGACTAGTTGTCAAATACGCAATCAAAGGGGCATTAGTAGTTTGTGATATAAGAGCGGTAAATGGGTTTTTACATACGAGTTGACTAATGTCAGCCCGATGACGCCAGTCGAGGGCTGACCGTCGTCACGAGGATGTAGAAACCTTAACGCCCGTGTATCACACAATATTTTTCAATACATTTGTAAGAAAACTCGAAAATAAAAGTCGAGTAAGTAGGCACTAGGTACTCACTAGAAAATGGTTTTTCACGCCCATACTTATTTCGAGATTTTTGGCGGCAATTATAGGCGCGGTTTTTTTCTCAGATCTAAAATACCTAAGTGTTGATTCAATTTTATGACTCCACATCACATCTGCCATTCTGCAAAATAAATATTTATTGATAATTTATAAGAAAAATTCAACGACTCTTTTAAAAATAGCACGCGCTACGGCGCTTTGTTGTAATTGCGTTTTTTTAATTCGATTCATGGCTCTAGGTTCTAGTTCTTAGCTTCCAGCCTGGAATATTCAGCCTTTACTATTTTGATTTATAAAACTTAAAACAAATTTAATTAATTATATTAAATACATTTTTTTATTTTATGCATTAATTTCATCAATTCACATCTAAATGTCATTATTTTTTAGGTTTTCTACAACAAAGTCAATATCATTATGAACATTCTTGCAAGAAAACTTTTTATTTAGAAGTAACGTGGACTTACAAAAATTAAAAAAATCTGCAAATTTACTGCACGAGGGCAGTAAATATTCACTGCACGCGGGCAGTAAATTTAACTTACATGCCCTGTTTACTGCCTCTGTAAGTGCATTTTTCGAGCAAGTGCATTGAAATAGTAGTTTGTGATATAAGAGCGGTAAATAGGTTTTTACATACGAGTTGACTAATGTCAGCCCGATGACGCCAGTCGAGGGCTGACCGTCGTCACGAGGATGTAGAAACCTTAACGCCCGTGTATCACACAATATTTTTCAATACATTTGTGAGAAAAGTTGAAAATAAAAGTCGAGTATGTAGGCACTAGGTGCTCACTAGAAAATGGCTTTTCACGCCCATACTTATTTCGAGATTTTTGGCGGCTAATAAAAGCGCGATTTTTTTCTCAGATCTAAAATACCTAATTGTTGATTTAATTTTAAAATTCCACATTAAATCTACCACTCATATTTATTGATAATGTATAAGAAAAATTCTATGACTATTAACTACGGCGCGTTGTTGTAATCGCGTTTTTTTTATTATATTCATGGCTCTAGGTTCTAGTTCTTAGCTCCCACCCTTTACTTTTTCATTTATAAAACTTAAATTAATTTTAATAAATTATATAATTTTTTATTTTTATTTTATGAATTAATTTCATCAATTCACATCTAAATGTCATTATTTTTAAGGTTTTCTACATACAAAGTTAATCTCATTATGAACCTTCTTGCAAGAAAACTTTTTATTTATAAGTAACGTGGACTAAAAAATTAAAAAAAACTGCAAATTTACTGCACGAGGGCAGTAAATATTTACTGCATGCGGGCAGTAAATTTAACTTACAAGCCCTGTTTACTGCCTCTGTAAGTGCATTTTTCGAGCAAGTGTATTGAAAAATATATAACCGTTGGTGCGAAGCCGAGGAAGGTTAGCTATAGTCGGATAAAACGACAAAGCCTACCGTCATCAAAATTGTACCTGTATGAATTGCATTAATATTTATATTGCTGCGAAAAAACACGAGTATTTACAACAAAGCAGCTAATCTAAAATCCTATTCCAGTGTTAATGTGCTCATGAATTTTCTAAAGCACATTAGTTGCTCTCCGTATCGTTATGACTAATTCTCATACAAACCGTTCCAGCAGGGCAACGGGCTAAAAATTACAGCTATAGTGTTTTTTTTTCCACTACCTCACTGCGATCTCACCTGATGGTAAGTGATGATGCAGTCTAAGATGGTAGCGGGCTAACCTGTAAGGGGCACGGCAGTTATATTAAACCCATACCCCTATTCGGTTTCTAAACGGCATCGTACCGGAACGCTAAATCACTTGGCGGCACGTCTTTGCCAGTAGGGTGGTAACTAGCCACGGCCGAAGCCTCCCACCAGGCGAGACCAGGGAAAATGCAGAAATTAAAAATCCCAAATTGACCCTGCCGGGGATCGAACCCGGGACCTCCGCACGTTAAGAAAGCGCTACACACTGCGCCACGGAGGTCGTCAAAACGATCGCAATCACCTCTGATTGGTTCATCTTACCACTATTGGACAAAATCCATTGACGCAGCAAGAATGCCATAAATTCAGCCAATCACAACAATTGATACTGTAACAATGATTGATGCAAAAGTTACGTGGCCGCGGTGCAGTTATCCGTTACCATGGCAACGGATGTCTCAAGCGCCAAACGCATAAAACAGTAAGCATAAAAGTCTGAGTAACTGGCCGACGTAATCCCGAATGTAAAAATACATTAAATAATAAATGAACTCTTTATTTGGGTTTACAATATACACCACTACAGCCCATTAACGTCCCACTGCTGGGCACAGGCCTCCACTCTCATGGGAGAGAGGGAATTAGAGCTTAGACCCACCACGCTGCTCCAATGCGGGTTGGCGGGCTTTAACGACTATTATTATGTTAGTGATAATAGCCGGGACCGACGGCTTAACGTGCTCTCCGAGGCACGGGGGTGAAACACCGCCAACTTCCTACAATATACATAAAACTATAAAAAAATTAATAAGAAAACAGAAAGAACTTATGGACTAAACATTATAACTATAAACTTATATACTAAACCCTAATGCTATAAACACTAACCTGTGTAAAATAAAATCCCAAAAAGGGCATCGACTCGACTCTTATGCTGGAATGGTGAAGATGCACCATATCGTATTGGGTTTTTCTACTAGAAATTATCAGTACTAGCCGGGAGTTAGCCGGGAGGAGTTAGTTTGGCGGTGTTTACCCCTGTGCCTCGGAGAGCACGTTAAGCCGTCACTCCGTCACTAACATGATAAAAGTATTTAAAGTACGCCAATCCGCATTCGAGCAGCGTGGTGGGTCTAAGCTCTAATTCTCTGTCTTATATGGGGGTGGATGCTCGTTCCCAGCAGTGCGACATTAATGGGTTAAGCCGTCACTCCGTCACTAACATGATAAAAGTCTTTAAAGTACGCCAACCCGCATTGGAGCAGCGTAGTGGGTCTAAGCTCCAATTCCCTGTCTCCTATGAGAGTGGAGGTCTGTGCCCAGCCGTGGGACATTAATGGGTTGTAGTGGTACGTAACGCTACACGTATCGCCTGTAAACAGTTCCATTGTATCGGAAAATAAGCTCCAAACTGCAGTAAATTTATGGAAATAGCAAATAAAAACCATTATGTAACCTATACGTTTAAAAACTGCAGTCGCCGCAAAATAGTACCTAACCTAGTGCGAGCCCTGACCTAGTCTGAGCTAGTCCGCCTCACAAATTTACTGGAACTAGGAGGAATAAGATTAATTCCGGTCCATATCGTGCCTAAGGGAGCACTTTTAGCCGTGTCGGTTAGTTGACCGAGCGAAGCAAAAGTCTCTGAATCTACTTGAGTGAATTTGCACTTGTCCGTCCGTCCGTCTGTCAGAGCCTTATAACTTCTGAGTTAATGAACGTAATTATTTAAATATAATATGTAAACCGATGGCCTCCAGCCGAATCTGGCTTAAAAAGTTATAAAAATCTTTATTTCAGGGGGGCTCTCATAGAAGCAAATGCGAAGTAAAAGCCAAAAGTTATTTTTTAATTATTTATAAACTGTCGCGTGGACGATATGTATTTGAGATAAACAACATAAAGATTTAAAGTAAACACTGTAAAGTACAGACAACAAAGTGCGCAAGAGCGGTCTTATCACTAAAAGTGATCTCCTCCAGGCAACCCATCCATTATGAATTTTTAAAAGGGGCGGTATAGGTATCCATGCTTACGATAACTCCGTAAAGTTACAATAAAAGGCAGAGTTAAACTTAGTCTACATTAAGTAAAACCCTCCATTTAATATCGCGAGGGAAATTCAATTCTTGTCACCTTGAAACTTTTAGCTTAGCTCCGGCTAAAGGAAATTTATTTAAATCCAGCTTTACTTTAAAAGTTGCTGTTGCTGAGTTTATTCGTCGTATTCACAATTATTATTTTCATGACTGCTCAACAAAAGGAGTTTAATGTTTTCAGTATGTGAGTTTCTTTATCTATACTCCTATACTTATATTATAAATGCGCAATTTTGGATGGATGTATGGATGGATGGGATGTTTGACTCAATCACGCCTGAACGGCTATACGGATGAAATTTGGCACGAAGATAGATTATTGTCTGGAATAACACATAGGCTACATTTTATCCCGGAAAATTAAACAGTGAGAATCAAACAAAATTAATCCACGCGGGCTCATCTAGTATCTGTATCCTTTACCAAACACAAAATCCACTGAAATGAATTTTCCAAATGGATTACTTAACTATGTTTTCAGTATAATACAAAGTAATCACTTGTTTGTTGCTTAAATAACACTCGGTAAACAAACAACACATTATTTTGCGTCTAGGTCAAAGTAGAAACAGACTTAAAGGAATATAATATTTTGTTTACCTTTTTATTTAAAAGAAAAGGCAATATTATATAAAAGTAGAAGATTAAAAACTGCGGCAAACGTTGGAAAGCACTTTTTTACTGAAAAATAATTTCTACTATTTAATAGAAGGTTATGAAATAGTTGTACTTAAAATATACCTATCTATTTTATATCTTCTAAAATTATAACAGGACAAATGGATAGAAAGTTCAATAGTCAGTTGTTTGAAGATTGATCATAATACTAATATTATGTGTGTTTGTTTGTTAGTTTGTCGATCGATCATCGGTTGAAGTGATTTTTCGCATGGAAATAGTTGAGGACCTAGAGAGTGAAATAGGCTACTGCCTATTCTCCATTAAATTTTTCGAGATAAAAAGTAATAATTAGTAATTACTTTTATATTTTTGCGGGATAAAAAGTATTTAATCCCGAAAAATTAAAGAGTTTCCGCGTTAATGAAAAAATCTTAATCCACGCGGACGAAGTCGCGGGCATCATCTAGTCTAGTAATTTATAAAGCATAAAGAAAAAGAAAACTGTTATTTTGTACTTGTCTCAGACAAATATAATATCGTTGAGATCGAAAGCAATCTTTAACCTACCTGTCTTCGGAATAAAAATCAATCAATTAATTACTTACACAAGTCATAATAAAAATAATAAAAAACACGACTGCCAAAAAAGAACTAAAAAGTTAAAAATCTAAATTAATCTAGTTAAATTAGAATCATATTCGCATTTTTATTAAATGTTTTTTTTTGTAAATCACTGGATATTCAACTATAGTGATAATTATATATTTTTGGCATCTACTCATCATTTTCTAAATGATGACTATATCTTATTTTAGACTTTTTTTTTCAAATTTAGTCTATAATGCTGGACCATGGTCACCCCATAAATTTTTCCTAAAACTTACTAACACCCAGAATAAGCTAGGGATTCGAACGATATCTCATATATCAAAATCGGTTCAGGCGTATAGAAGTTATGGTGGAATATACAAACTCACATACATACATACATACAGACATACATACATACATACATACATACATACATACATACATACATACATACATACATACATACATACATACATACATACACACATACATCCATACATACATACATACAGATATACATACATAATACATAAATACATACATACATACATGAACCCTGAAAAAAATATACTCCTTTTTTTCAGGCAGTCGTATAAAAAGACGATCGCAAAGAAATCCCATAAGATCAAAAGTGATCGCAGGAATTTTATTAGAAGCAAAGAGATTAACTTATGCCGTAGATCAGATAATTGTGCCTTTTAAAAATACAATAATTTACATTAAATTACCTTCAGGGAAGTCTTTTTCACGGAAAAAGCGAGAAACAAAACTAAAACTTACTATTACACTACTCCAGTTATACTAAATTATAACTGCCAATAATGACTTTTGAGGTTAATCCATATTAATCTTACCTTTCTTCTTTCTAATGTAATAAATGTGAAAGTTTTGATGCTACGGGCAATCTCTGCTTTAAGTTAGGAAAACGTAGCCATTTTAATCTTTTTTTTCCTTGATTTATATTTTGTTCGTTTTGCCCTATCTTTTACCAAAATAACATTTAAACTTCTTAGCGACATTTCTTTCGAATTATTATTAAATTTTTCTCCATTGAAGGAGGATTCAAAGTTAAACTGTCTTCTTCAGAGAAGATTAATCACTTGCGAAAGTGGTAAAGTGAACAAAACAAAATAATAAGAAAGAATTTAGGCTACTGAGTTTACAAAAACTTATTATTAACTAGATGATGCCCGCGACTTCGTCCGTGTCGATTAATGTTATTTGAATCCCGAGGGAACTCCTTAATTTTCCAGGATAAAAAGTAGCCTATATTCTTCCCCGGGATACCTATCAATGTACCAAATTTAATTGAAATCGGGTGAATAGATCGGCGAATAACAGATAGAAACACATTCTCATTTTTAATATCAGTATGGATAGGCACGATACAAAAGTATCATTTGTTTTGATTTATTTATTTAGATATCTTTATCGCACACACAAAATATACAGTATACAGTTTAATAACTAGGAAGACTACATAGAAATGTGCAAATGCGGTCTTATTGCTAGAGCAATCTCTTACAGACAACCTTTGGTGAAAGGATAAATAAAACGGAGCGCGGAATGGTGCTGTGTTAAAAAAACTGTAATGCATACACGATAAATAAAATAGACCAATACATATTAGGTATAAAATATATATCTATACTAGCGGATCGCTCCGAACTGAGACCTCGCGGTATCCATACGATAGTTTTAACTTTAATATATTGTAATAGTTAACTTTTAACATTAGACGCAAAAGAGCTAAAGAGTTATTGGAGTAACGAATAATCTTTCACAGAGCGTCACCTATTGACATCATTGTGAAGTTCTGTTAAAAATACTGAAGCTCATTAAAAATTAAATAATTTCGTTTCCTTATAATATTTATCTAATGTTAGTATTTGTTGTTCAAGAACAGGATATAATTCAAATAATTGATCAAGTTTCAGGCTCACCCTTTCAGAAAATTGAGAGTTCTGAGGTCAACTTTGGACGTTAGAAAATCTCCACTTTGAAAGTCCCCCATTTCGTCAATTTTAGGGCAAAAAATAACAAAAAAGACATATTTTTGGACTCTATTCCTAATTATCTGTAAAATGATATACCGCAACCCTTTGTAACGCTATAAAAATATTTTACTTCGCATTCGCTTCTATGAGAGCCAACCTGAAATAAAGATTTTTATAACTTTTTAAGCCATATTCGGCTGGAGGCCATCGCTTTACATATTATATTTAAATACGAAGTTATTACGTTCAGTAATTCAGAAGTTATAAGGCTCTGACAGACGGACGGACGGACGGACGGACAAGTGCAAATTCACTTAAGTTGACTCGGAGACCTTCGCTTTGCTTGGTTAAATATATACTCAGTAATAGAATTAAGTATACACTAATAATTACAAACAGATAAATAATGATTATACAAACGACTTTTAAAAATTAAGAGCGGTTTGGAATGACGGATTTCAGACCTATTCCACAGTATTACATTATTGTTTTTGTGAATTTGACGATCTCCCTGGCGCGTTGTTAAGCGGTGTGGTCTTAAGTATGGGTTTAATATATCTGCCATACCCCTAACAGGTTAACCCGCTATCATCTAAGACTGGATCGCACATCGATCGGTTAAGATAGTGAGCTAACCTATTATGGGTATAGCCAAGCCATACACCTAGCCCTTGACTGCAATCTCACATGATGGTAAGTGATAATACGGTCTATGATGGTAGCGGGCTAACCTGTTAGGGGCGTGGCAGTCATATTAAACCCATACCCCTATTCGGTTTAGCTACATAGTATCGTACAGGAACGATAAATCGCTTGGCGGCACGTCTTTACCAGTTGGGTGGTAACTTACCCGCCACCAGACTAGAGAAAATTCAATATTACAAATTCTCAAATTGACCCTGCCGGGGATCGAACCTGGGACTTCCTACTTTAAAACAACAGCGCTCACCACAGCCCCAGAGAAGTTGAGAAAAGCTAAGTATAATAAATAGAAATTTTATGTTTTCAAACTTTTACTACACAACCAGACGTGTGACACAAAAAACACAAAAATGAAACACACCGGCCATTCCAGTTTATTACCTACCTTTGTGACGAACAGAAATGGGACCGACAAAAATTGGGAAAACTCCAGTTGTGGATTCAGACCAAAAAAATAACAAAAATTGCCAACTGTGAACAGTTTTCTGTCACTAGAACAATTTAACTTTTGCGTTTGAATACACTAAGCGTTTTCCAAAATTCAAATAAAATTTCCTAAAATGGCGATATTTATAGCCTTTACTAGCAGATGCCCGCGACTTCGCGTGGTTTATTAAATGACGAAGGGGAAACGGAAGCCGGAAGTGCCATATCCTAGCGGTTCGATAATTAGGAACGAGTACGCAAATCGCTTTTCGACTACGTAAACAAAAAAAAATCCTACTTAACTACGGATCTTGAAAAAATAAAGAGAACTCTTACGTATACTGGCTTTGTCACGATATTTCCTAAACCGTTAAAGCAAGTTCAATTTAATTGCTTAAAACTCCGAAAAGTTAGAGTATAATGCAGTTAAACACGTATGAAATCCTCTATTTAATTTTGTGAGGAAAATCCGATTCTCGTCACCTTGGAACTTTAAGCTAAGTTCCGGCTAACTTAATGTCGAGGAGATCTATTTATTTAAATCCAGATTTACTTTGAAAGCAGCTGTCGTTCAGATTATCCGTCGTACTAGCTAATGCCCGCGACTTCGACCGCTTGGAATAAGTTTTACCATTGAAAATGGTTATTTAAGATGCAAATCGCCTGAGACGTATTTTTGGCCATAGCTCTGAGGATTTTGAGAGGATCGAGATGGGAATAGTACCAAGAGTTGAGGAATTAATCAAGGCAATTGTGAGCGTTTGAATTTTGAAAATCGGCTGGTAACTTTTTTTGGAATTTTGAAAGTCGGGGTGTTTAGGGGGTGTTTGTTTTCTAAATTGTACTTTTTAAGTTTCCGGGATACAAAGTACACATTTATGTAGGAAAGTGACTTAAGCTTAGGTCACTCTAAGGTCCTCAACTATACCTGTCCCAAAAATCACGTCGATCCGTTGCTCTGTTGCGGCGTGATTGAAGGACAAACCAACAGACAAAGACACTTTCGCATCTATAATATTGTTATGATTCGCAATTATTTTTAACACAACCCAAGAAAAGGAGTGTAGGTAATATTGTCAGTATTCATGTGTATTTTTTGTTTTTTTTATCCACTACAAGTTAGCCCTTGACTGCGATCTCACCTGATGGTAAGTGATGATGCAGTCTAAGATGGTAGCGGGCTAACCTGTTAGGGGCATGGCAGTTATATTAAACCCATACCCCTATTCGGTTGCTACACGGCATCGTACCGGAACGCTAAATCGCTTGGCGGCACGTCCTTGCCGGTAGGGTGGTAACTAGCCATGGCCGAAGCCTCCCACCAGGCCAGAACAGGGAAAATTCAGAAATTATAAATTCCCAAATTGACCCTGCCGGGGATCAAACCCGGGAGCACCGCAGTTAAGACAACAGCGCTACACACTGCGCCACGGAGGTCGTCAAAAAGGTGTATGTGTGTGTGAGAGTTTCTTTATTCCACTACTAGATGATGCCCGCGACTTGGTCCGCGTGGAAAATGTTTTTTCTCTCCTTAGTTTTCCATTATAATTAGTAGCGTATGTCCTTTTCCGAGACGTAACCTATTTACCAAATTTCGTCATCTTAAAACTTACAATTACTGTAGGTAGTTTTTGAAGTCGGCGACTTTTTATTAATGGTTCTTGTCAAATAAGTACTCATAATTAATATAATTTATTCGCTATCTACTTAGTATTTTTCCAATAATACCCGTTCCTACAATTAAGCTATAAAAAGTTCCAATCGCGCAGATAGAAATAAAAGTTAAATGTTTGCTACAGATGCTGTTTACAGCTCCTTCGATATTGTCGCTCTAAATGTCCCAGCTTTGAAATTTAGTTCTTTGTTGAGCTGAAATCTACACCCATTCTATCCGTTATACTACAACATTAAAAATATACAATAACTAGCTGATGCCCGCGACTTCGTCCGCGTGGTTTAAGATTTTAAGATTCCCGCGGGAACTCTTTATTTTTCCGGGATAAAAAATAGCCTTTGTCCTTCGCCTGAATACAAACTATCCCTGTACCAAGTTTCATCAAAATTGGTTAAATAGATATTTTTTTTGATTCCCGCGGAACCTCTTAAATTTTCCGGGATAAAAAGTAGTCTATGTCCTTCCCCGGGATATAACCTATCTCTATACCAAATTTCATCAAAATTGGTTGAGCAGATGGGCTGTGAAAACATAGCCGACAGACAGACACATTTTCGCATTTATAATATTAGTATGGAGGTTATTATGTATTGCATCTGTACTAAAATGCGTAAGTTTGTATGGATGGATGGCTGGAAATAACTCAATCACGCCAAAACAGCTTATTAATATTATAAATGCGAAAGTTTGGCTGGGTAGATGGATGGATATAACTCAATCACGCCAAAACGGCTGAACGGATCTGGATGATATTTGGGCACAGATATAGATTATAGTCTGGAATAGTCATAGGCTACTTTCAATCCCGGAAAATTAAAAAGTACCCGCGTGAACCAAATCGTGAGCATCAGCCAGTTCATAAAAAATAACTACTTAAATTTTTTTTTCTTTTCTGTTACAAGTTAGCCCTTAGAAATGTCACCTCGTGGTATCATCACGGTGTCATCTTATCTTAGCCTATGTCCTTCCCTGTGATGCAACCTACTTCTGTACCAAATTTTATCGAAATTGGTTGAAAATATGAGCCGGGAAAGCGTAGTAGAGGAAGTATGGAAAATGACTGCATGTCTCGTTGTTTCATGAGGTATTTGTAACCGACTTCCAAAAAAGGAGGAGGTTCTCAATTCGGCGCGTATTTTTTTTTAATGTACTTATGTCGGTGCATTTCTCCGTGGTTTCTGAACCGATTTGAAAATATATTTTTTCAGTCGTTAGAGGAAGCTGGTCCCATAAAAAATTCTGACTCCAAAAATCCTCAACCCTGACACTAAAAAGTTAAAAATAAAAATTATTTCCAAAAAACCAACTTCCAAAGCCACTGTAAAGTAAAAAATAATTTTTATTTCCACACATTATGTTGGAGTCGGGCGAGTATAACAAGATAAGCAAAGTTGACGCATCAGGCTTGCCCGACTTCAACATAGTGTGTAGAAATCAAAATTATTTTGTGGCTTTGGAAATCGGTTTTTTGGTAAGAATTTTTATGACAAACACTATTAATATGTCACCGTAAGATTGTAAAAACCGTTACATTATAAACTAACTCGCGAAATTGTAAACTGTCGACAGATTGTTAACCGTTCAATGTTCAGAGTGTAAATTTTTGAAATATTCATTGTATTTACGTTTTCTTGTCTCTTTCTTGTAGGTTAGGTTAGGGTTCGACACAAACAACCAAGTAGTGCCCGGCCAGGCACTTAGGTTTTATCAGGTTTAAATACCCATTTTTCTCTATATGCCCGCGACTTTGTCTGAGTTTTTGATTCCCCTGGGAATGCCTTTATTTTCCGGGATGTAAAATATCTTATGTCTCTCCCGGGGATGCATAATGCAACCTACCTCTGTACCAAAAGTTGAAGAGATATATGTATTGTTAGTATAGATGTCGAGGATGCCTAAAATAATGCCAGAGAGGGACGAGTGGCTTAGTTGTGATAAAGAGTATCAGTCGATTAAGAATGTTAAGCAACGTTGATCCAAGTCGGTAACTGAATGGGTGAGCGAATGTTGAGGTTCAAATTTGGCCTTTTCGTTTACTTAAGTCGTCTTACTTTGATCCGAAATTGGATCTCATTATGAGAGCCTTAAAAATAATAAGTGGAATGAGTATTTTAATGATAAATAGCCAATGTATTTAACAGGGACACAACCCATGTCTATGCCTCGAAATTGGTTGAAAATATACTAGAAAGATACAAACAAACAAACTCACATTCGCATTTATGAGATAGGATAACAATATTTTATTTAATTAAAGTACGTTGTATAGCCCCAGATGATGCCCTTCTTCCACAAACATGAAAGGGGTTGGCTAACTGTATTTATTTACACTGTGTTATGTACGAGTAGCTACACATTGATGTTATTGTAAATATTTTTTTTTCAAAAGAGCAACCGCCGAGTTTCTTACTGGTTCTTTCCGGTAGGAATGGTATTCCGAACCTGTATGTAGGCGACAATCCAGAAGTAGGTATTAATGGAACACTTTAAATATATTATTTGTCATATTGAATAGAAGCAGGCGTTACTTTGCGGAAGTCCATGATAGTGAATGAACTAGAAGTTTAATTCGCTATAATCCGCTACAGTAGACAAATCTGTGTGGTACAGTGTATAGTGCGTGTCTTTCACCTGCAACATGCGACACCCACCACCCAGCAATTCGCACAGGCACAACACCACACCACACAAATCCTCCAAATCACTCTCAACGTACGTTTCACTCCGACACCGGAGCATCCTCAGGAGATGTTGACTCGACAATGCACGATTGTGAAGTGACTATCGTATCGCAAGTTCCGGCTTATATACCTTTTTGGCATGGCTCATACTGAAGCCCCGCCCCCTCCCCCATTACTGTATAAATTGAGTAAAGGTGAATTTGATACGTTTATTTGTTCATTTAGCAACTCAAATCCTGTATTATTGTGTTTAATTATTTCTAATTGCTCCCAATCGGTGAGCTTGACCGTACAGGCTAGACTTTACATCAAATTGACTAAATTACATCGTGTCGCAGTTCAAAACGTTTGGTTTAATCAACAATGTAAACATTTGAAGGTTATTCCGAAATATATTAATATAAAAACAAACACGCACAGTCGAGCGTCTGATATTGCTATACGAAAAGCACAACAAATCTGGTTAAATGAGGAATCACGTCACTGGTTCACGGTCAGAGATAATCTGAAGCTCCATCTTAAAATACTTTATACAGAGCTTACCTTTAGATTACATAATATTGAATTTGATCTTTTGGATCAGAAAGCAAGAGATTTGGCATCCCTAGAGGCCCACAATAAGTTCCTTAATCAGCAAAAGAAATTAGATTTACTTGTTCGTTCCACTAGAGTAAATAACTTAGACAATATGACAGACAGACAAGCACATAATTTTCACCCTCGGGTTAAAAATCTCACTGATACTGTGTTTACAAATGATGAAACGAAACTCTTAGAAAACGGTTTAAAATTTAATATTCCTACTAATGTTACAAATAAATCGTTAGAAACATTAGCAGTTGATGCAGAGTTGGGTATTGTCCTTAGTAAAAAAGATAATATCGTTAAAAATATTGTTGCACACCAAATAAAAACCACTGCTACTACCTCTCCAACTTCTAATCTGGACACAAGAGTGTTAAAATCACTGCAAAATACTGTTAAAGACAATAACCTTGTTATTACAAAGGCCGATAAGGGTAATGCGGTAGTAGTTCTGAAGCGTAATGATTATTTAAATAAGGTTAATGAAGTGATCTCGGGAGATGAGTTTAGTCAGTTGCCTTCTGATCCAACTAAAAAATTTGCTGCGAAGGTTAGATTAGCTGTTAATAAATCTGAATATATATTTCCAAAAAATGCATCAAAACAAAGGGTAATTTTGATGAATACCTATGCCCCAACATTGTACGGCTTGCCTAAAATTCACAAAGACAATATTCCAATACGACCAGTGGTTTCGTACATTGGTGCACCAGCATATGAACTGGCAAAGGAGTTAAATGATATAATTAAATCAAAAACATCATTTATGCCCAAATTTGCTCTTAAAAATAGCAGCCACTTGGTCACGAATATAAAAGATCTGATTTTACCTGTCCAATGTATGCTGTTATCATTGGATGTAGAAAGTTTATTTACTAATGTACCAGTGGGTGAAACTTTAGAAATTTTAAAGGGATTGCTAGAAATTAAACGGTTACACCCTAATGAAATATCAGAATTAATTGAGTTAACGCAGATTTGTATGGAGCAGAATTATTTTAAATTTAATGATCATTTTTACCATCAAAAAGAGGGGCTAGCTATGGGTTCTCCTCTAAGCCCTCTAATGGCTGAAATGTTCATGGATAACTTTGAGAATAAACACATAATGAATGAGAACAGTATTTTCTACTACTACAGATACGTAGATGATATAATCATATGTTGGACGGGGACAGTGAGACAACTGGATGTATTCGTTAAAAAACTTAAAAGATTGCACCCAAAAATTAAGTTTAAGTCAGAATTAGAACAGAGCAAATCTTTGAATTTCCTTGACTTGACTATATCCCGGGTTAATAATAAACATGAGTTCAAAATTTATCGCAAGCCTACATTTACTGACACAACTATACCCGCATCGTCTTGTCATCCTTGGCAACATAAACTCGCAGCATTCCATAGCTATGTACACAGGTTATTGTCCATTCCACTGTCAAAAGAGGACTATAGGAAAGAATTAGAGGTTATATACCAAATCGCACATTCAAATGGATACAATCAGAATATTGTTAATAATATAATTAAAAAACAGCAGTCAGCACAAATTAGAAAAGATCTTTACATGGCTACATCGGATAAAATTAGTAAATATAAAGCCAGTTTGACGTATTTTGGACCTATATCTGAGCGCATTGCAAAGACGCTCAGATCACATGATGTGCATGTCGCGTTCCGGACAAATAATACACTTCGGAGGATTTGCAATGGAAAAGATAAATTAAAGAATCATCAAAAATCGGGTGTTTATAAGCTTGAGTGTCCTGAATGTGGTGCCACATATGTTGGTCAAACTGGACGCAATTTTGAGATGCGCTATAAGGAACATATGTCTGCTTATAGGAACGATCAACCACAAAGGTCCCACTTCGCTAAACATCTTTTGGACAGTGGACATGAGGTGGGCAATAACCATTCATATAAAATCCTGCATAAATGTAATAAAGGGTTACGAATGTGCGTTTGGGAGCAATTAGAAATAATTAAACACAATAATAAAGGATTTGAGTTGCTAAATGAACAAATAAACGTATCAAATTCACCTTTACTCAATTTATACAGTAATGGGGGAGGGGACGGGGCTTCAGTATGAGCCATGCCAAAAAGGTATATAAGCCGGAACTTGCGATACGATAGTCACTTCACAATCGTGCATTGTCGAGTCAACATCTCCTGAGGATGCTCCGGTGTCGGAGTGAAACGTACGTTGAGAGTGATTTGGAGGATTTGTGTGGTGTGGTGTTGTGCCTGTGCGAATTGCTGGGTGGTGGGTGTCGCATGTTGCAGGTGAAAGACACGCACTATACACTGTACCACACAGATTTGTCTACTGTAGCGGATTATAGCGAATTAAACTTCTAGTTCATTCAATATTATTTGTCCTCTCATTTGAAACTTGCACGAGTAAATGGTTAAACGTGTAGAGGTTCCACGTAAGATTTAATGTAATTAGATAAAAGTTGGCAATACTTAAAAACAATATTCATTTGATCCGGCCACGATTGCAGCTGCTATCGTTAAGCACTAAACTAATTTGCGATCTAAACACAAAATTATCCAGTAATATTATAATAATTGAGAGATATTATACTTCCTGTTTCATGAGATATAATGACAGACAGTAATAATGCTAACATGTGGTAGCGATTCAAAAGCTCTAGTCACAGTTTACTCAAATAAAAATATTTGAGTTTGAGTTTGTGCTCCCACGAATTCATGGGATGGGCGACTAGTTAGGTTATAAAAATTCACCATTATAACCAGAAACAAAGCAAGAAAGGCCTTGAGATACACGTTTCTTGCAAAGTAAACAAGTGGTACCTATGGGGCTTTAAGTAAAGTTATATAAGCGGGACACAATAGCAAGGACAAAGCGTTCGCGTATTTTATGTGTGTATTTGCGAAATGATAATTTGACAAATTGTTAACGAAAAGTGGTGGGTGGTACAGAGAATAACAGATAGCGATTTCCCTTCTTCAGTTGGTATTTTATTTTAATAAAGAAATAAATGGGTCTGGGCTGGTGGTAGGCTGCGGCCGCGGCTAGTTACTACCCTATCGGCAAAGATGTACCGCCAAGCAAATTAGCGTTCCGTTAAGATGTCGTGTTGAAAACGATTAGAAATATGGGTTTGATGTAACTGTAGTACCTCTTACATGTTAGCCCGCTACCATTTTAGCCTGTATCATAACTTACCATTAGATGAGATCGCAGTCAAGAGTAGTGGAATGAAAAACAATTCGTGTGTTAGCATTATTACAGTTTGTCATTATATCTCATGAATCAGGAGGTATAATATCTGTAAATTTGACTAGTTTCATGTCATTCGATTTAATCTGCGGATACGGACTATGGCGTCCGTGATAATTGTTAGTTAAATACGAGTGTTTTGACGATGGTAATTCAGTCTCCTGCCGGCAAACTCAGCGATTGTTGATTACTTTTGTGTTTAGATCGCAATTTGATTAAGAGCTACAATCGTGGCTGGATCAAATGAGTATTGTATTTAATTATAGCCAATTTTTGTCTAGTTACATTAAATCTCTCGTGAAACCTCTACACGTTTAACCATTTACTCGTGCAAGTTTCAAATGAGAGGACAAATATATTAAAAGTGTTTTATTAATACCTACTTCTGAATTGACTCTTACACGTGTTTCCTTTGAAATTGTACCATTGTAAGAGAAATGGACCGCCGCAGGGCACTATGATCGATGACCCAGCTGCCTGTCCGCAAAAGCAGATTTTTGCGGAACTGAAAATTCACCGAAATGGAAACAGAATCATTTTTCTTTTACGTTGGATGTCAAGATAAATATTAATAGGTTATTTCTTATTCGGTCAAATGCCTTAAATGCTATCCGTCTCCATTACGGTTTATAAATAAAAGGTTTTGGTACTGTCATGATATGTCGAGGTGTTTCAAATAATTACTTATTGGGTATTTGACTACCTACCTACTAGTCAAATAAATTATTTTTTGTTGATTATTAACTGCCTCGTTGGTCTAAACTAGCGGCACGCTATGATGGCCGGTTTGACGTTTGTCCGCTCATGAAGTTCCGTATTAATTGATAACGACTTTGAAGGAAATAATTGTATTACTTTATTGACGATAGTGATGTGCAGAGATTCATAAATTTTATCGAATGTAGTTTCTCATGAAGTTCCGTATTAATTGATAACGACTTTGAAGGAAATAATTGTATTACTTTATTGACGATAGTGATGTGCAGAGATTCATAAATTTTATCGAATGTAGTTTTAGGTTTAGGACTCAAAATTTATTTATTAAATTGATTTCTTAAATGTATACAAGTGTAGAAAAATCAGTTTGCACCATTTAAGGGGTGAATGTACTTGTGAATATGAACAATTTTCACTATGTGGACAAACCTCTGAATTATGAAAGAGATGTGAAAATAGATAATATTATAGAAAACGAACATATAATTATTAATGTATGTGATGATAGCAGTGACGACAATGAAAATAGTAGTATGGACGAATCTGATTAATTATGGCCTTTTGTGGCACCTTTTTTGGTATCTTTTGTATTCATATGTTTCTTGTGTGCATATAAAGTATGTATATTCATTTTCGTTCAAATATTCAGTTCGTTCAAATAAATTAAATAAACATATACATTTTTGTTTTATTAAACCTATTTAATCAGGTACAAAAACAAAACTTAATTGTTTTTTGTTCGAGAATAAATTGACATTCCACATCACTATTGTAATGTGTCAAACCGGCCATCATAGCGTGCCGCTAGTGTAGTGGTTAGCATGTTTGTTTGCGGCCGACGTGGTCCCGGGTTCGAGTCCCGGGTCGGGCCATAATTAAGTATCGGGTTTTTGGGATTAGAAATTCCCAGTACTAGCCGGGAGTTAGGAAGTTGGCGGTGATTCACCCCCGTGGCTCGGAGAGCACGTTAAGCCGTGGGTCCCGGTTATTATCACTAACATGATAATAGTCGTTAAAACCCGCCAACCCGCATTGGAGCAGCGTGGTGGGTCTAAGCTCTAATTCCCTCTGTCCTATGAGAGTGGAGGCGTGTGCCCAGCAGTGGGACGTTAATAGGCTGCAGTGATGATTAAATAGAGGATCTCCCAAAATTCGTAATATCTACGTCCCCTGTTACTTTTATGTTTGAATAACCATTTTAAACTATCTATTAAAGAAAAAAAAGTAAGTTGACTTTGATGAGGTCACTCAGTATTTCACACAAAATCCTACACTAAGCACGCGTTCTTAAAGACGGACTGGATCAGCTATAAAGTTATAGTCTATAGGAATCCTATGGAATGTTAAAGTAATGATCTAGAGAAAATACCTACTCGTAGTTCAAGTACTCGTGCTGTGTTTCTTTTATAACCACCGAGTGGTTGAGACTAACATTTGGCTCATTCCCATTACAACTGCACATCGAATGCAAGCGGACTGCGCAGTCGGTTTGCAGTTTCGATGCAGTAACTGCAACAAAACTGCAATTTTGCAGTTGCAGTTCTAAAGCACTCCGACTGTCTACGCCCTTAAGTAACTCCTTAGTAATGGATTTTGTATTGGAATCTAAACTAAGTCTGTATCTGTACTAAGGGCTACTACTACTAATATATCTATACTAACAATATATCTACACTAAGGGCGCGTTTGGAATCCTCGTAGCTTTACATTTAAGATACCGTAATTGATTATCACCATCAAGTTTTATATGTTTTCGAGGTCAATAAGTGTACTGTTTACCTAAATTGAATAAATAAATATCTTACAGTAGCCTCGCAATATATTTACAGTAATTTAATCTTCGTAAAACAGCACATTCACAATTACATAAAATTATGCGATCTACATGATAGGCAAACTAGAGGCCGCAATAAGCTCGTGACTCCA
This sequence comes from Erebia palarica, assembly GCA_964035005.1. Lineage (NCBI taxonomy): Eukaryota > Metazoa > Arthropoda > Insecta > Lepidoptera > Nymphalidae > Erebia > Erebia palarica. The sequence continues at coordinate 37,870,846 of OZ035983.1, forward strand.
TCGCTCCGCCTCAAGAAAGTTAAAAGATCGTTCGAGGGTATGAGCATTCTGTTTTATATCAAAATCCACAACCTATTTTTAACTTGCCTTTACACAAGTTTAAGAAAACCATTAAAAGTACGCTTCTGAAATTAAGATTATTATTTAAGATTATTATACTGTTGAAGATTACGTAAATGACAAAAGAGCGTGGATTTGACTCGCTCCAGCAATGCTAAGGACAGCGGTTACTTATGTATCGACAACACATTAATGAAATTGAATTTTTTTTTTCAAAACCCAGTTTGTTGCTAGTTCTTCTCGGTAGAAATGGCATTCCAAACCAGTGGTAGATTCACTCGACGATTTAAAAGCACTTGTAAAAGTTTATTTCAATAAAAAAAAAATTGAAATTAGAATTAATTGATTGATTGATAAGGAGATCCTTAAGTAATGATTAAACGGGGATTTAAAGTAGTTGTAAAGTAAGAAGGTATTTTTTTCTCTTGTTGCAGGTGATATCATGCATATCTGTGCTGTTCATATGCATATCGGTGCTTTCCTTCTGCCTGAAGACGCATCCAGACCTGCGGGTCCTGGAGCCAATATATCTGGACGGCGACGATGAGAACGGCACAGAAGTGGCCAGGTCCTGGATAGACAACGGGCAGCCTCACGTGGCCTTCTTCTATATAGAACTAGTTTGTAATGTCTGGTTCACGATTGAACTGCTGGTGAGATCTGTGGTAAGTTTCTTTCATTCACTTTTTACTATAGTAAATCTTAGGGACACAATCTTTGCGGAATCTCCTGATACAGTTATTTAAATATACTTAAAAGGAGGATCAAGCCCCAATGATGTAATTCAATTGTATTTTAAACAGAAATAAAGAATTTATTTATATATTTATTTACCACACATGGACTGCTTGAGCAGTTAGCCACAACATACACGGACCGCTCTAGCAGTCGCAGCTTGAAACTACCATTAATAACTGCTGCCAACCGCCCGAAGCAATCGCAACTGCTCGAGCGGTTCCATGTATGTGTGTAAGTAGAACACTGTAGTTCACTATGCAGTCGCAGCTTGAAGCAGTCCATCCTGACTGCTTCAAGCTGTCCGTAAATCCGAGGCCTCAGTAAATCTTTTTTTTTAACCACTACAAGTTAGCCCTTGACTGCAATCTCACCTGATGGTAAGTGATAATGCAGTCTATGATGGTATTGGGCTAACCTGTTAGGGGCGTGGCAGTCATATTAAACCCATACCCCTATTCGGTTACTTAATCTTTGAAGTCCTATGATGACTCATACATTTATCAGCCCTTAAAATACGAAACATAAAAGCGAATACATAATGTAATTAAAAATTAATTCAGTGTAAAATGAAAATGGGTCTCAGTTGCTATTCTAGCGGCTAAGTAGGGCATCTAAAGGTCAGCCTCTAAATTTGTTTTTAGGCATTAATCAAAATCTCGCTAAATACCCACTGGGCGAGATAGCAAATAAACGACTAAATTAAATCTGAAAACACGATGATTTATCAATTAAAAGAGATAAACATCGGCTCTGAAGTCTTAAGACGGAATTATGATTCAAGTTAACTAATTTTGTGAGATAGTGATAGAATAAAAACCGGCTGAGTTTGTTATGGGCTCTTCTCAGACGGGCGCGTTAGGAACCCGCGTACCTTTAGTTTGAAGATACCATAACTAATATCCCTGTGTATAATGATATGTATGTCTGTCTGCTACGTATTCACGGACATCTGTTCAATTGATTTTGACCAAATTTCGTACTGATATAGTTTAGATACCGAAGGACATAGGCTACTACGCTACTACTACATAGACATAGACTACTTTTTATCCCGGAAATTAAAGAGTTCCCACGGGAACTAAAAAACCTATTCAGGGTTTAGTTCACGGTCGAAGTCGCGGGTAACTGCTAGTTAAATATAATAATAAAATTTCAATGACCGGTTGTATTTCAATTTCAAATCAATACTCATTAATGAGGGGTTCCCAAAATGTATTACCGAATGAATTAATGAACGATTATTTGAATAATTTGAGGGATGGAGCCTCGGCTCGGCCGAATTTGTGTTTTCGTACGGCGATCGATTGATCAGTATTGAATTTCAAATGATTAGATTACACCCCACCCTTCCCAGCTTAACAGTTCATTGCATATGTACATAATTACATGGAAATTGCATGTAAATATAGCCTGACTTAACCTAAAAGGTCGTAAAGTCAAATCCAACTCGTGGGAAGATTAGTAAGTACTATCATGACCCGTAGTTGTTTTTACCACTACGCGATTTAGAGTTCCGGTACGATGCCGGAAAGAAGACGTAATCGTAAGTATGGACTTAATAGTACTTTACCTCTTTGGCCTTTGTAATTTGGCCTCTTCTCAGACTAGGGCGTGTTTGGAACCCTCGTAGCTTTAGTTTAAAGATACTTTCGTTAATTATCGTCCATCATTATTTACTAAGGTACCAATTTTGGTACGATGCCGTGTAGATACAGAATAGGGGTATGGGTTTAATATAACTGCCATGCCCCAAACAGGTTAGCCCGGTACCATCTTAGACTGCATCATCCCTTACCATCAGGTGAGATCGCAGTCAAGGGCTAAATAATAGTGGATAAAAAAAAAAAACAATCAAATCAAATATTCATTTATTCAATTTAGGTACACTATAGGTACACACATTGACGTCAATTACTTACTTATAAAACATGATGGATATAATTAGTTACGGTACTTATCTTAAAACTAAATCTACGAGGGTTCCAAACGCGCCCTGCTCTGAGAAGAGCCCACAACAAACTCAGCCGGTTTTTTTTTTCATTATCACCATCTCACAAATCATCTTATCTAAGGAAATAACAGAGCCATTAGAGAAAATCATTGCGCGTTTGGTTATATGTGTAATAGTGGCGTGATTAACACTCGCGTTTCTAATATTTGGATTTCCCTAGTCCATTTTGAAAATTGTATTCTCCTAATATTCCGGAATAAAACGCATAAGTGATCCGTTCAGCCGTTCTTGCGAGATTGAGTAATCATCATTCATTACATACATACATACATCATCATTGAGTAGTCAAATCGTAAGACACCAGCGCTCACTACTGCGCCAGTGAGGTCATAAAAAATATTGGCAAAACGCTCATAGTTTTAAGCCGTATATCCATACTAATATTATAAATGCAAAAGTGTTTGTGTCTGTGTGTCTATCTGTCTGTCTGCTACGCTTTTTCGGCCCACCTGTTCAACCGATTTTGATGAAATTTGGCCGGGGAAGGACATAGGCTATTGAGGAGTTCCTGCGGGAATTGAAAAATCTTAATCCACGCAGACGTAGTCGCGGGCATCATCTAGTTTTTAACATACTCGCACGTAAACAGTACTCTCCTTAATAGAATACCTCTGTCCAAGGCGTAACAAGTTTCAGCAAACATTGGCGCCAACGCTTTGGCAAGTCGCCAGCACATAAACTTGAGTGTTTGAACTGTTATCTATGCCAGCTCACACCTGATCCAGAGATAAGCGTCGCTTGGTAAACTTTATACAAGCACTCAGCTAAGATATTCTTCACTAGCTGCCCGCGGCTTTGCATGGACTTAAGTTTTTCAAATCTCGTGAACTCCTTGATTGAGCGGTCTGAGCGACAGAATTTTTGCCATAGCGGCCAATCTCCAGAAAGATTAGACATCTGCGCGTAAGATAAATTATAGTGCACAAGTGTGTGCGCAAACACAGGTACACTCTATGTTCCTTTACTCTTATGGCCTGACCTATCCGGTCGTGTCGCATTTTGGGGCCTAACCCAAAATGCGACACGACCGGAGATAGATTAAGCGCAGGACCGTCGGCTCAACGTGCTCTCTGAAGTATTGGTCGGTGAATGAACTAGAAGTTTAATTAATTCGCTATAATCCGCTACAGTAGACAAATCTGTGTGGTACAGTGCGTGTCTTTCACCTGCAGCATGCGACACCCACCAATTCGCACAGGCACAACACCACACCACACAAATCCTCCAAATCACTCTCAACGTACGTTTCACTCCGACACCGGAGCATCTTCAGGAGATGTTGACTCGACAATGCACGATTGTGAAGTGACTATCGTATCGCAAGTTCCGGCTTATATACCTTTTTGGCATGGCTCATACTGAAGCCCCGTCCCCGCCCCTATTACTGTATAAATTGAGTAAAGGTGAATTTGATACGTTTATTTGTTCATTTAGCAAATCAAATCCTTTATTATTGTGTTTAATTATTTCTAATTGCTCCCAAACGCACATTCGAAACCCTTTATTACATTTATGCAGGATTTTATATGAATGGTTATTGCCCACCTCATGTCCACTGTCCAAAAGATGTTTAGCGAAGTGGGACCTTTGTGGTTGATCGTTCCTATAAGTAGACATATGTTCCTTATAGCGCATCTCAAAATTGCGTCCAGTTTGACCAACATATGTGGCACCACATTCAGGACACTCAAGCTTATAAACCCCCGATTTTTGATGATTCTTTAATTTATCTTTTCCATTGCAAATCCTCCGAAGTGTATTATTTGTCCGGAACGCGACATGCACATCATGTGATCTGAGCGTCTTTGCAATGCGCTCAGATATAGGTCCAAAATACGTCAAACTGGCTTTATATTTACTAATTTTATCCGATGTAGCCATGTAAAGATCTTTTCTAATTTGTGCTGACTGCTGTTTTTTAATTATATTATCAACAATATTCTGATTGTATCCATTTGAATGTGCGATTTGGTATATAACCTCTAATTCTTTCCTATAGTCCTCTTTTGACAGTGGAATGGACAATAACCTGTGTACATAGCTATGGAATGCTGCGAGTTTATGTTGCCAAAGATGACAAGACGATGCGGGTATAGTTGTGTCAGTAAATGTAGGCTTGCGATAAATTTTGAACTCATGTTTATTATTAACCCGGGATATAGTCAAGTCAAGGAAATTCAAAGATTTGCTCTGTTCTAATTCTGACGTAAACTTAATTTTTGGGTGCAATCTATTAAGTTTTTTAACGAATACATCCAGTTGTCTCACTGTCCCCGTCCAACATATGATTATATCATCTACGTATCTGTAGTAGTAGAAAATACTGTTCTCATTCACTATGTGTTTATTCTTAAAGTTATCCATTAACATTTCAGCCATTAGAGGGCTTAGAGGAGAACCCATAGCTAGCCCCTCTTTTTGATGGTAAAAATGATCATTAAATTAAAAATAATTCTGCTCCATACAAATTTGCGTTAACTCAATTAATTCTGATATTTCATTAGGGTGTAACCGTTTGATTTCTAGCAATCCCTTTAAAATTTCTAAAGTTTCATCCACTGGTACATTAGTAAATAAACTCTCTACATCCAATGATAACAGCATATATTGGACAGGTAAAATCAGATCTTTTATATTCGTGACCAAGTGGCTGCTATTTTTAAGAGAAAATTTGGGCATAAATGATGTTTTTGATTTAATTATATCATTTAACTCCTTTGCCAGTTCATATGCTGGTGCACCAATATACGAAACCACTGGTCGTATTGGAATATTGTCTTTGTGAATTTTAGGCAAGCCGTACAATGTTGGGGCATAGGTATTCATCAAAATTACCCTTCGCAACATAAACTCGAAGCATTCCATGGCTATGTACACAGGTTATTATCCATTCCACTGTCAAAAGAGGACTATAGGAAAGAATTAGAGGTTATATACCAAATCGCACATTCAAATGGATACAATCAGAATATTGTTGATAATATAATTAAAAAACAGCAGTCAGCACAAATTAGAAAAGATCTTTACATGGCTACATCGGATAAAATTAGTAAATATAAAGCCAGTTTGACGTATTTTGGACCTATATCTGAGCGCATTGCAAAGACGCTCAGATCACATGATGTGCATGTCGCGTTCCGGACAAATAATACACTTCGGAGGATTTGCAATGGAAAAGATAAATTAAAGAATCATCAAAAATCGGGGGTTTATAAGTTTGAGTGTCCTGAATGTGGTGCCACATATGTTGGTCAAACTGGACGCAATTTTGAGATGCGCTATAAGGAACATATGTCTACTTATAGGAACGATCAACCACAAAGGTCCCACTTCGCTAAACATCTTTTGGACAGTGGACATGAGGTGGGCAATAACCATTCATATAAAATCCTGCATAAATGTAATAAAGGGTTTCGAATGTGCGTTTGGGAGCAATTAGAAATAATTAAACACAATAATAAAGGATTTGATTTGCTAAATGAACAAATAAACGTATCAAATTCACCTTTACTCAATTTATACAGTAATAGGGGCGGGGGCGGGGCTTCAGTATGAGCCATGCCAAAAAGGTATATAAGCCGGAACTTGCGATGCGATAGTCACTTCATAATCGTGCATTGTCGAGTCAACATCTCCTGAAGATGCTCCAGTGTCGGAGTGAAACGTACGTTGAGAGTGATTTGGAGGATTTGTGTGGTGTGGTGTGGTGTTGTGCCTGTGCGAATTGCTGGGTGGTGGGTGTCGCATGCTGCAGGTGAAAGACACGCACTGTACCACACAGATTTGTCTACTGTAGCGGATTATAGCGAATTAATTAAACTTCTAGTTCATTCACTATCATGGACTTCCGCAAAGTAACGCCTGCTTCTATTCAGTTATTGGTCGGTGTTTAACCCGCGTGCTTAAGCACCGCCAACTTCCTAACTCCGGGCTAGTACTGAGGATTTCTTGTCAGAAAAACTCAATAATAATTGTTATGGCCCGACCCGGGACTCGAACCCGGCACCTCAGGCCCAATTGTGTAAGCCAAACGTATTTATTTGACAACTCATAACTTATAACTCGAACATTTTAAGGAGTAGGTACATACATGCGTTTTGACGGGCAAGCATTTATGACCTCCTTGAACAGGTCGAATTATACGTTTGACAGACGAATACGATTACAATTTCCTTACGTAATCGGGGGGCTCGTCGGCCGCAGTCGATGCACCACTAGACCAACGAGGCAGTTAATACGGGTATAACTTTGGCCACGACAATATATCTTTTCATCTTTTAAATCTTAATTATGTTAGGTTATTACCTATTCGAAGCCGTATAATTATAATATTAGTAAGCCCTTTCAAGTCCTGATTATAATAATAATGGGGTATTATATCGAACAAAAGTGTTTTTCCCTTTCTGTCCCTAATCACATTACCTGTATAGATAGCACGCGCACTACGAGTAAAATTATGTCTACCCGTTATCTCTACCTGTCTACCGAAGCTAACATGGTTACATGTCTCGTTACGTCAAAAGTAATACTTCTTATCTGAGGTATTTTTCTCTATGAACCTTTACATGTACGAACCTTTAATTATCTTAATGAAATAAAAAAAAATACGAATAAAATTATTAAAACAAGTTTTAAGTAACAGGATATTATTATTAATATGAATTCTTTATTGCACATAACTGCATTAGAAACATACATACAGGAATAACATTAAGAAGCTTAATCTAATAGAAGCGTGCAAAGGAGGTCTTATCGCTAAAGCGATCTCTCTCAGACAACCTATATTGATAGAAAAAGATAAGGAAAATGTGCAAAAAAAAATTACGTAACTTTATTTAAAGATTTAAAAATACTACCAATACATATTAAGTTAAATTATTTGTTAGCAAAAGAACATTATTATTCAAGTAAATACATAGAACATAAATCACTTAAAGAGCATGTTAGAAGAGTGAGAGAGGGTCGATTGAGAGTAAAAAGAGTTAATAATTATTATGGTAAGAGATTAAATAGTTACTTAGTACCTAAGATATTTAATACCAAAGAGTGGTTAAGAGTAGGTAAAAAAGTCAGTCAGGTCTTCAAGGAAAAACTAAAGGAAGTTTTCATTAACTACTCTTTCACTGATCAATAATAAAATACTATAGTTAAGTAATTAAATAATTTAGTGTTAGTAACTTAATTTTTAAATTACAAGGCCAATCCAACTGCAGCGGGGAGTGCGACAGGGAGATGTAATCTCCCCGAAGCTCTTTACAGCTGCGTTGGAAGACGTCTTTAAGCTTCTGGATTGGAACGAATTTGGCATCAACATCAATGGCGAGTACATCACTCACCTTCGGTTTGCCGATGATATAGTCATCATGGCAGAGACTCTGGGTGACCTTAATGCAATGCTCAATGACCTCAGCAGAGTTTCCCAACAGGTGGGCCTTAAAATGAACATGAGTAAGACGAAAATCATGTCTAATGCTCATGTGCCGCTCCACCCAGTAATCGTTGGGAGCTCTGCACTCGAAATTGTAGATGAATATATATACCTGGGACACATGGTCCAGCTAGGTAGGTCCAATTTTGAGAAAGAGGTGAGCCGCCGAATCCAACTCGGATGGGCAGCGTTCGGGAAGCTTCGAGATGTCTTCTCGTCCAAGATTCCTCAGTGCCTGAAGACCAAAGTCTTCGAACAATGCGTGTTGCCAGTGATGACATACGGTTGCGAGACTTGGTCGCTAACTATGGGCGTCATAAGAAAGCTCAAGGTCACTCAGCGGGCGATGGAGAGAGCAATGCTCGTGGTTTCTTTGCGCGATCAAATCAGAAATGAGGAGATCCGCAGAAGAACTAAAGTAACCGACATTGCTCGACGTGTTGCGAAGCTGAAGTGGCAATGGGTGGGGCACATAGTTAGAAGATCCGATAGACTTTGGGGTCCCAAAGTGCTGGAGTGGCGACCACGCACGGGAAAGCGCAGCGTTGGCAGACCCCCTACTCGCTGGACAGACGACATTAGGAGAGTCACAGGGAGCCGCTGGTTCCAGGCGGCGCAAGACCGAGGCGTGTGGAAATAATTGCAGGAGGCCTATGTCAAGCAGTGTACGTCTATCGGTTGAGGATGATGTTATTGATATACCAACAAATATTGCACAAACAATTAATAATCTTAAAATAATACAATAATGTCTAGTTCTAATGCAATACTTAATTATAGGCATATACAGCATTAAAGATTATCCAGTCAATATACATTTTTTTTTAAATATTTAAGTACAAAACAAAGAATATTAAAACAAAGTTAAGGAATGAATAATAATATTATAGAGTTAATATAAATTAAATTAATAAATTAGGAACAATAAAATTAAATTATGTAATTACAATTAAATTAGATCTTATTATACAACACAGATAATTTAAAAATTGATTGAATTAAATAAAAAATTAAAAACATTTCATCCATAAAGTTAGATAAAGTGTTGTGAAAAATATCAATGTCAAGGTCGGTGAAATTGTTATAATAATTAATAAATCGACTAATTGGGGAGTATTTGCCAAGATTACTTTTGGAAAAGCTTGGTATAAAGGTATTTTTTAGGGGAAATCTGGGAGGACGGCGAGGAACATGTATGTTAATCTGGTTCAACAAGTCGGGAGAGTCTAAAGTGCAGTGGACAATTTATACAATGCTGTTAGATCAGCAACAAGCCTTCGTTTTTCAAGGGGTTGGATTTTAAAATGTTTTAGACGCGTTTTGTAGGGCAGGATTTGTCCTTAAAAAGGTACCTCGTGAAGGAGCGTTGGACTCGCTCTATTCGTGCGATATGTGATTTATAGTGCGGGTTCCATGCCAAGACTGCATATTCAAGGATACTCCGAGTCAGCGCGTTATATAATGTAATGATACACTCGGTTCTTCTAAAATCGGTAGTGTTACGCTTGCTGAAACCCAACGACTTCCACGATCTAGAGACTATTTGGTTCTGATGTTCCTTGAATGTTAGTTTATCATCAATCGTAACCCCAAGATCCCGAATGACTGACACCTCGTGGAGTAACTGACTGTGTATAAAATACTCAGTTTTTAATTTGGTCTTTTTGCGGGTGAATTTTATGTGTGCACATTTGGTGATATTGAGGATCATTCTATTTTTGGTACACCACTCTTGAATAGAGTTTAGATCCTCTTGTAATAGACGACTATCCTCATTTGTTCTGATTTTCCGATAAAGCTTAAGATCATCAGCAAATATGGAGCATTTGCTGTAGCGAATGTGACAAGTTATATCGTTTATAAACATGGAAAAAAGGATAGGTCCGAGATGAGATCCTAGCGGCACTCCCGACGTAGCTATAAAAGGATTTGAGGTCTATACCTCATACCCTTTAATGCAACTCGTTGAACTCTATTTGCAAGATACGATCTGAACCACGAGAGTAAGGGGTTATGGACTCCGTACCCGCATAGTTTTAATATTAGGAGGTTATGATCTACTTTGTCGAAGGCACTGCTAAAGTCAGTGTATATTGAGTCCACTTGATGTCTATTGTCAACACATTTATATATATATTAAATATAATTGACCAGATTAGAGACAGTGACAGAGTGAACTTATAAAATAAATAACAAATTTAAAAAAATTACGACTATTTTTTTATTGTAATATACCGTATTTTGTGCATGTTAGGGTAAATGAAAAATTTGCCGGCAACTACAACATCTTTCTCTCGTCGCTAGATAATCTCGTTGTGCGTGTTACAAAAAGTATCATAGAAGGGGTTAATTGATTAGTAATATATTCAGGATTTAATTAAAACGTCACGTCTTTGCTCACAAGCTCTCTAATCGATACTGTTCTCTTAGTCTACCTTATTATGGGCACATTACATATACTAACACATTTATTTAGCTCAATCACGTCCTAATTACTATAGACTTATGGTTAACTATGTCTTATCGAGCGTCGGATGTTATGATGCTAAGCACACTGGAAATAAAATTCTAATTGATATTGTTATTGTGATATAAATTTTAATAAAACTCAATTTATTTTTTCCATTTTATTTGTAGCTTTTGTTTTCATCCCGGAATATCAATAGGTTTCTAATCTATACTTCTTTTATACTAATGTTATAAACTGGACGATATCCGCCACTTCGTCCGCGTGGATTAAGGTTTTATGATTCCCGAGGGAACTCTTTAATTTTTTGGAATAAAAAGTGGCAAATTTCATCAAAGTTGGTTTAAAATAAGGGCCGTAGCAGACAGATAGACACACTTTCGCATTTATAATATTAGTATGGATGCGAAAGTTTGGATTTATGGATGGATGGATGGATGGATGGATGGATGTTTGTTACTCAATCACGGTAGAACAGCTGAACTTATCTGGATGATATTTAGCACAGAGATACACTATAGTCTGGAATACATACTACATAGGCTAGTTTCTATCTCGGATAATTATAGAGTTCCCGTGGAAACCAAAAAAAACCTTAATTCACGCGGACAAATTCGCGTGCATCTGCCAGCAGAGACGTAAAAGATAACATAGGAGAACATTTTTATTTAACATCACAAATAAGTTATTTGATTAACTAAACTACAGAGAACTTTTTCAGCTCAAATAAAAGTCTAACATAAAAAAATACTAACAGTTTTACAATCCATTTGCCAGTCGTGTCTTAGAAGCATAAAAAATTCTGTTTCGTTATTCCAGACTTCTTTGAAGTAATTACAAACAATATTATGTTTAACTTTTTATTTTTCAATAAGCTAGTTCGATAGTAGAAAGGTGAGGTAGGTCTTGAATTGTTCACGTGATATGGAAATACGTTTCACCCTATCGCGTAGTCTGTCTCGTTGGTCTAGTGGTTAGCATGTTCGACTGCGGCTGACGAGGTCCCGGGTTGGAGTCCCGGGTCGGGCCATAACAAGTATTGGATTTTCTGGCAAGAAATTCTCAGTACTAGCCCAGAGTCAGGGAGTTGGCGGTGTCTCACCCCCGTGCCTCGGAGAGCACGTTAAGCCGTCGGCCCTGCGCCTGACCTCTCACCGGTCGTGTCGGATTTTCCGTTCCATCGGGCTATGGGAGCAAAAGGAATACAGAGTGCACCTGTGTATGCGCAGACACTTGTGCACTATAATATCTCCCGCGATGGCTTATCTCTCTGGAGCTAGGCCGCGGTGGCCGAATTTCTTTTGGGAGGACATTATTATAGGAGATACAAGTCCGCACGCATATACACGTATAAGATATTTTTGTTATCCCTAGTGTGTTTCCACCCTTATATTGTTTGCATGACGCGTGCAAACAATATAAGGGCGAGCTCACAATTCCAAGTAGGTAACACCCACTCATAGTTATTCTTTCCGCAAATAAAGTCACGAGAAACTGTACTAAACACCCGTTTCTATGATTGAACTGTTTTTATTGAATAAACTTCGAGAAAATAATGTTTTCTTCGAGTTCTAGTGTTTTATTTATAATGTGGAAAATAGTCGTATGTTATTCATACAAAATAAGAAGAAGCCCTTAGATCTTTGACGGTAGGGTGATAACTAGCCACAGCCGAAGCCAATGCAATAGCCCAGGCAATGTTTTTTTAAAAAAAACCTTGATTTACTGATATAATAAAAAGCCTATGCGCGACTACAGGATACATACTATATCTGTACTAACAAGTCATAATTTAAAAAATTAAAAAACACGACTGCCGTGCCAAAAAACGAACTAAAATGTTAAAAAACTAAATTAATTTATTTAAATTAGAATCTTATTACCATTTTTATTAAATGATATTTTTTTTGTGAATCACTGGATATTGAACTTTAGTGTTATATATTTTTGGAATCTACTCATCATTTTCTAGATGATGATTATATCTTATTTTCGATTGTTTTTTCAAATTTAGTCTTTAATGCGGAACCATGGTCACCCCATCAATTTTTTCTAAAATTTTATTAGCCTATATCACCCAGAATAAGCTAGGGATTCTAACGATACCTCATATATCAAAATCGGTTCAGGCGTATAGAGGTTATGGTGGAATATACAAACTCACATACATACATACATACATGAACCCTGAAAACAATAAACTCCTTTTTTCAGGCAGTCGTATACAAAAGACAGTAGTTGGAACAATGACAAAATGAAAAATCAGACAGAAACTCTAACTTTCTTGCGTTAGAATATTATTTCGTAGCAACTTACGCTGTTACGACACTCGCTACAAGACTTCGTAGCAAAGCGTCACAACGAATTAACCAGTGCGTGCTTGATTTTTTAACAGACTTCAAAATAGGGAGAGATTCTCAATTCGACTGTATGTTTTTTGTATGTATGTTATGCGATTATGCCGCTAATTATAAATCAATTTGGATGACTTTTTTTATTCGGTGGATCATACTTCAGAGTTGGTCCCATATAAATTTTATTGAAATTGATGATATGAACATGAAGCGCTTTTTAAGAAAATCAACAAAAATAAAAATATATACCCAGATAATGTTTTTTAGTTTAAGCTGGTACTTATTAGTGATGTGCCGAATCGTTACCGTAATTTTCAAATCAAATCAATCAATCAATCAAATTCACCTTTACTCAATTTATACAGCAATAGGGGAGGGGGTGGGGCTTCAGTATGAGTCATGCCAAAAAGGTATATAAGCCGGAACTTGCGATACGATAGTCACTTGACAATCGTGCATTGCCGAGTCAACATCTCCTGAAGATGCTCCTGTGTCGGAGTGATTTGGAGAATTTGTGTGGTGTGGTTTGTGCCTGTGCGAATTATAGCGAATTAAACTTCTAGTTCATTCACTATCCCATTCTAGTTCCCACTAGTCCACATGGACTTCCGCATAGTAACGCCTGCTTCTATTCAAGATAGATAATGATAATGAAATGGTAGTCCCGGAGTTCGATAATCAGTTGAGCCAATTCTTCGGTTATATTTAATTTGTAAACAATGTTGTGCCTAGCATTATCCAGTAATGTAGTAGATGTAGACCTAATAAAGTACTAGAACTATTGAAACAATTTCAAACTTAGAGCAAGTACTATGAAACATTTACGAGTAACACAGTCTAGCTACCCTACAGTAAAAGGTATCGTATGTTTGTTCGTATAATTGAACTTGTGAAGCCATTTATTAATATTAGGTACTAGCTAATCCGCGTGGTTTAAGTTTTGTTTAATTTCTTAATTTTTCGGAAAAAAATAGCCTGTGTCACTCTTCAGGTTCTCAACTATACCGATGCAAAAAATCAAATCAAGGCGTTGCTCTGTGATTGAAGGACAAACCAAGAAACAAACACAGTTTCGAATTTAAAATGATTGAATTGGATATTTATATGATTGGACTTGCCACTTCATAGCATAAAAAGAAAAATTCTGACTCACTCACTCATTGAGTCACCATCGCACTGTTAAGCTGAAATTTTGCACAGAGCTTTCCTTTACAATGTAGACAATGAATAAGACTAGTTTTGATATTAATTAATCTCATGGAAGCAAAGCTTGTGTGCTGGTGGTTGCTTCTTCTCTAATTAACCCTATTAGATTAACTTAATGCGAAAAATAAATCCTAAAAACTTGCTATTGAGTAGGCTTTAGTTTTATAGAGGTGGGCATAAATAATAATAAAAAAGTGTGTGTTTGTAATTCACATATGGCAGAAGTGCAACTTCAGAGAAGTAGCCTACGAGAGAATGATATAAATGTATGTATGTATTCTATCTCATTTTCTCGCAGGCTAAATCCTATTGTGATTATGTTTGTCTCTATGTACTTGTAGTGTAGTGCTTTTTCGTTTCATCGAATTTTGAAATCATAACGATTCTACAGAAGTTTCACTCCAATAAATTGCCCAACTTTTAGCTAACTTATAGCTAAGCTAAGGTCTGTCTAATCCAAATGGATTAAACGGGTTCTAGTAGTTTAAAGGCCCTCGGGGCAAATTAGACTTCGCAACGTCATAAGACCCAAGTTCGTCATACTTTGACAAGTCGTTACATTTTCACCATTCATTCCTTATATGTTTTCATATCTTTTAGAGGCTAAGCTTTTATTTTTAGGGTATTGCGTTCAAATCTCGCTAAGGAAAACGTAGTGAACTAACATTTATGCCTGTGTGATTTATGACTCCATAATGTTGTAGTATGGTTACTTAAACTACAATGTTGTCAAATGAGTGTGAAGTGAGTCAATTATTAGGTATTTGATAACTAGTCAAATCAGCAACTTTTTTCAAACGCCAAAAATGCGTTCTTAGTGTGGGATTTTGTACGAAATACTGAATTTCGACGTCACCAAAATTCGACTCACTTTTTATCTTTAATCGATAGTTAGTCGGACATCTATATTACTAGTTTTGGGAGATTCTCTATTTAATAATCACTAAAAATTAATTTATTTAAATAGTATTCAAATACCCAATTCGCGCTTGGACAGGGCCTAAAATCTAAATCCTTTCCAATCTGACAGGAAACTAGAGTCCCGTCAGTTCCCCGGCGATAATTCCAGATGCAGTTGGACAAATGCTCAACTGTATGATTACGAAACTGTGGCCCTCCCTAATGGTGTAAATGGGTTCCAGTAGTTTATAGCGGCTCTTGGGGCAAATTAGACTTCGTGACGTCATAAGACCAAAGTTTGCCTTACTTTGACAAGTTGTAATACGCTCATCATCTACGCGCCATAAATTCATTGATAACTATCGAGAACTTAGAGAGACTATTGAAATATGTTCTATTTTTATTCTCCGAAGTATCGATCATAATGTTTCTTTTAATTATATTCAACTAGCGGTCGCTCGCGACTTCATCCGCGTACAATTTCTGATTTCCTGTGATTTTTGTAATTTTCCCACATCAAAAGGCCTATTTTTAGGCTTCAAGAGGCTTAGATTTATTATTTGCTGATTTTCATATCTACATATACTTCAAAAATCTAGAACTTTCATGTAACCTTGGATTTTCGTGAAATAGCTTAATATGTACAACCTTCATGTAAGTTTTCAACCCCCATTTCACCCCCTTTGGGTGGGGTAGATTTTTCGTAATTTTGCTTATACAGATTTTGAGCTGGGAATAAATTACACACACCTTTAAATAAATAAAATAAAAATGTGAAAGTTTGGATGTTTGTAACTAGTATGCCTGTAGGTTTGGATGTTTGTTACACATTCACCCTGCAACGATTCAAAAAAAAGAAATTCAATATTCAAAATGCTTTATATTAAAATAAACTTTTACAAGTACTTATGAATCGCCGAGTGAATCTACCACTGGTTCGGAATGACATTCCTGCCGAGAAGAACCAGAATGGAATTCGGCGGTTGCTCTTTTTAAAAAAAAAATATTCACAATTGCATTAATCTAAAGATACGTAAGTAACATCAGTCCTAGCATTGCTGGAGCGAGTCAAATCCATGCTCCTTTGTTATTTAATGATTAAACCGATTTGGCTGAAATTTTGAATGGACATAGCTTATAACCTGACTTAACATATTGGCTTCACGGAAAACGAGTTCCCGTGGGAACCAAAAATCCTCAATCCACGTGAACTAAGTCGCCGGCATTATTTAGTAGACATTTATATGTAGGTACTCATTGCAATTAGTGCGGGAACAACGTCTTTATTTTCAGAAAAGACAAACACAGCGGCGGGTTATTAGATATTCATGGAAGACCGAGAGCGAAGGAAATGTCGAGTTTACGTTAACCATCCTTGGAGCATCGCCTTAATACAGCTTTAATGAATAATCTTAGAATTGATATGCTTAATTTAAAAACTTGCTAATATTATAAATGCAACAATGTGTTTCTTTGTTGGTTTGTCCTTCAATCACGCCGCAATAGAGCAGTAGAATGACGTGGTTTTTTGCATGGGTATACTTGAAGACCTGGAGAGTGATATGGGCTTTTTATCTCGGAAAATTGAGAAATTCCCGTAGAAATTAAAAAAACTTATTCTACGTAGACGAAGTTGCAGTCGCTGGCATCAGCTAGTCTTAGAAAGAATGAAAAAATAACATAATTAAAATCGTGAATACTTTGTTTACGGAAACCATCACCTTAACCCATAGTAGGCTCACTGTACTGATAACAAAAAAAGATGGGTTAGGCCATAGTCTACCCCGCTGGAAGATAAGCTCAATTCATCCACTGTGGACAGTATGGAGATTATTCAGGTGTGCAGGTTTTCGAAATATCGAATCAGAAATCGAATAAAAAAATAGAATAAAAATAAAATAATTTACCGCCGACCAAATTAAACCTGATAAAAATATTTCGTCGAGTTTCGTTTCGCGCTGTGAATTTATAAAGCCTAGCGAAAAAAGTCCCGTTGAATTTGAACGGTCACACTTTAAAATAGTCACTCATATCGCTCTCGTATCGCGGGAAAATAAAATATTGGAAGCGCTCCAAGCGATGGAAATTCCAGGAGAACTGTTGAAATTTAAATAAAGGCTCATTTAACTGAAAATGTATGCACATTGCACGCCCAACGAACTTTTTAGGTTTCCTTACCTCTGGTTTAAGATTCACATAAATGAAACTTACAGGCTCACTTAAAATACTTAATGTAACCAAGATTTAGCATTTTGAGTGTATAGGATTAAGTGTACGGGCACGAAATTAGCGGCGGCGAGGCGATGGCGGCAGTGGGGCGATGCGATTAGTCGGAGACATGGCGACGAATTTCGCCGCAATTTTGTCGTACTCATTTGAAAACTTTATTCACGTCTTGGAATTGATTAAAACCGCGAAATTTGTTTGGTGATTTGCAGGTATTATTGAAATTACTCAATAAATTTTACTCGAGATTAAAATTTCAGATTGCGAAAAGTACGTATATTTTTTGGGAATTTTAATAAAATATTTTTGAAGACGTCTGGTAATACTTAGTATGACTGTTTTTTTTCGAATTCTATTAGTACCAAATTTATAGATAAAAAAAATTGAGTTGCCAAAAAATATTTTTATTGGATTTTTTGCGCAGTAGCGAAATAACCGCAAACACTCTACCAGACTGGCAGGACTTCCGACTATATTGCCGAAATTCATCGCCAGCTCTCGTACATCGCCCCGCTGTTGCCGTCGCTCGGCCTTCGCTAGTTTCGTGCCTGACGCCTAAGTTAGATTAGTTTATAACGTACAATTTCAACTTACAAAAAAAAAAGGATCACTTCGTTGTCTCTATTTCTCAGGAATGCGTATCAAGTTAAAATCCATACTAATCCATACTTCCACACTTATATATTATAAATGCGAAAGTATGCCTGTGTTCAACCGATTTTGATGAACGGAAAAATAAGTTCCTGCGGGAATCGAGAAAACTTAGTCCACGCGGACGATGTCGCGGGCATCATCTAGTTATTATCTAATACTAACAGCTCCAACGGCCTCATAGGGTATCGAATTGTTTGTCAGGCTCTACCATAAATTCACAGCTGTTTACGTGATGCTATGGTTTTTTTATTCCACTGCCCTTGACTACAATCTCATTGTTGGTTTGTGATGATGATGTTTTCTTTATAAAGATTGTATAACAAAAATGCAATCCATGCGATCATAAAGCTTCCCATTTTGTATGAGGTTCATTAAATGCCTTATATTTCTACAACCATCATTCAATGACGGTCTAGTGCGCAAATTGGCATGTTTGTGAACGCGTGCGGAAACACTCATGAATTTGCATCTGCACATCAGAATTCAAATTGCGTAGACGCTGTGGGACCATGCAATAGACGGAGAGACAGCTGTTATTTTCTATATCTATACTTCTATACCTGCCTCGTTGGTCTAGTGGTTAATATGTTCGACTGCGGCTGCCTAGGTCCCGGGTTCAAGTCCCGGGTCGGGCCATAATTAAGCATTGATTATTTTGAAAAAAAAATCTCATTACCAGCCCGGAGTTAGGAAGTTGGCGGTTAGTCACCCCCGTGCCTCGGAGAGCACGTAAAGCCGTTGGCCCTCCGCCTGATCTCCCTCCGGGCGTGTCGGATTTTCCGTCCCATTGGACCATGAGAATAGAGGAACAGAGAGTGCACCTGTGTTTGCGCACACACTTGTGCACTATAATATCTCCCGCGCAGATGGCTATTACATCGTGCATGAGACATATAACCTTACAAAATTGTAAAGTAAAAATATACAAAGTTGTAAATATTGTCTATTCAAAGCCATTTCGGTATTTTTTCGTCCTTTCACCAACAATGTCCCTTTTATCGGAAGCCGCTAAACCCTCCGATATAATACGAAAAGGTTATCTTCCGGTTGTTTGTCTGTCCGTTCCGTTACAAGCCTTTATCATGTTGAACCTTTCCATTAGTTGTTACTCGGAAATTCCGATTCGATTGCTCGACAAATACATCATTTTCATCCATTCATTCTCCAATATTAGGTTACTTTAATATACGACTGCTTGAAAAAAGGAGTATATTGTTTTCAGGCTTCATGTATGTATATTCTACCATAACTTCTATACGCCTGAACCGATTTTGATAAATGGGGTATCGTTAGAATCCCTAGCTTATTCCGGGTGACATAGGCTACTAAAATTTTTAAAAAAATTGATGGGGTGGCTATAGTCCCGCATTAAAGGCTAAAGTTGAAAAAAAATATTCGAAAATAAGATTAACTATATAATCATCATCTAGAAAATAATGAGTAGATTCCAAAAATAACACTATAGTTCAATATCCAGTGATTCACAAAAAATATTATCTAATAAAAATGTGAATAAGATTCTACTTAACAATATTATATTATTAAAATTTTTAGTTAGTTTTTTGGCAGGGTAGTCGCATGGTAATAGGATTTTTTAATGAGTTTACGTTTAAAAATATATATTAGTACTTAATCCATTTTTGCCATCGAGAAATTGGAAGTGCGTGCCCGGCGATCGAACCCGCGACCCGCGCGATAGGTATGCTAGTTTAACTCCCGGTTTAGAGTTCCTATGGGATTTTTACCACATTTCACATTGACGCGGTTTGAGTTACTGTACAAGTTGCGCGCATGATCTTGTCCTGTTGAAAAACTTAGTACATATTGATTGATTGATTGATAATTTAAGGACGCCTACTCATAATTCCTCTTTCTTCCATAAATCCTTTTCTGTACAAGCTGTTAAGTTGTGGAATGCTCTGCATTTTGACATCAGAGACGCTCAACCGGTAAATATCTTTAAAAGACTTGAAAAAAATACTATTATTTGCCTAGTAGTTTATTTTTATAAATTTGGTACCTACTGTTTTTTTTAAGGCTTACGTTTATTTATTTATATTTTTATTTATTTTGTTATTTCTGCACCATCTACAGATTGTTTCTGTGGCTATGTCCTTTTAAACCATTGGTTGCCTGGAAGAGATCGCTGTGAAGCGATAAGGCCGCCAAATTATACTTCCTTTGTTAATAGCTAAGTTTACTGTTATTATTGTTTTTTGGTGTACAATAAAAGTATATTCATTCATATAATAATTCCCAGCTTTAAATGCTCTTAACAAATAGCTCAAGGGCGCCTCGTCTGCATAATGGAAACAGGCATCAGAGAACGTGTACATAATAAATCATGGATGCTTCCTAATTAATCACATTGACTGAAATTCACTGTGAGAGATGAATTCCCTTTTCATGTTTAAATGTTGTATTGAGGTTGTTTCTCACGGTATGGGAAAGTACGAACCTTGCTGCTTCTAACGCTTACCCTTGCTACAAAATTTTAAATCGCACTAATGCAAGGTTTTAGCACATTTGAGCGTCGATACCATGATTAAAGAAAAATGGGACCTAAATGCTTTTTTCTAAAGCCCAGATACTCAATATACTCAGTACTCAATATCATTTATTCAATATATAGGTACACTATAGGTACACTTATTGACGTTAAAAATTACTTACTTATAAAACATGATGGTGATAATCGGTAACGGTATCTTAAAACTAAAGCTACGAGGGTTCCAAACGCGCCCTGGTCTGAGAAGATTTGTCCTTACATTTACAGCCAGCGCTCCAAGTAGACACACGAAATTAAAATTATTGGTACTGAATTTGTAACCTTGAATCAAGTGTCAGGTTTGCGTTTAACATTGAATCGATTTTTTAAAAAAAGTTAAAAGACTGTTATTGATGAAGTTTTAATTGAACTAATATTTGACTTATTCGATGTATTTCACTCAGTCAATTCATTCCCAACGCCATATTGGAATAACTTGTATAAATACGATTTTTTTGACGATGGTAAGGCAGTCTCCACCGAAACTCAAACGATTATTGAATACCATTGGTGCTAAGATCGTTATTTTTGATTACCAGCCTGGGGTAGCAACTACGACGGTCAATGATTTGATACTGTAGTATTGTTTAACTAAGTTTTATAAAATAATTAATTACATTAAATTTCTCATCTTTAGAGTACAAAAATATTAAAAGTGTTTTATTAATACGTACTTCTGGATTGTCTCCAATACAAGGGAGTTTGAGTCTATTTTACAATGACGCCAAATTGTATCGACGCTGTAATATGCTCAACGTTGGTGTGATTAAAAATCTTGTGGTAAGTGTACACAATATTATATCGCTCGGGACGACATACGACACTATATGAATGTACTTTACATACAGTGCAGAATACTATAGGTTTATTAACGAACCATTATAGTGGGGGTACAGAAACTCTTCATCACGCTTCTCTTTGTATCTGCCACGTAATAGATCGAACGAGTCATAATTAAAAAATACGACTGCCGTGCCAAAAAACGAACTAAAATGTTAAAAACCTAAATTAATTTATTTAAATTAGAATCTTATTCATATTTTAATTACATGATATTTTTTTGTGAATCACTGGATATCCAACTATAGTGTTATATATTTTTGGAATCTACTCATCATTTTTTAGATGATGATTATATAGTTAATCTTATTTTCGTTTTTTTTTTCAAATTTAGTCTTTAATGCGGTACCATGGTCACCCCATAAATTTTTTAATTTTACTAGCCTATGTCACCCGGAATAAGCTAGGGATTCTAACGATACCTCATTTTTCAAAATCGGTTCAGGCGTATAGAAGTTATGGTGGAATATACCAACTCACATACATACATACATGCATACATTAGGCGTATAGAAGTTATGGTGGAATATACCAACTCACATATATACTTACATGCATACATGAACCCTGAAAACAATATACTCCTTTTTTCAGACAGACGTATAAAAAGTAGTATGTCACTCTCCAGGTCCTGTCAAATAGACTCATGCAAAAAATCACGTCGATCCATTGCTTTGTTGCCACGTGATTGAAGGACCAACCGATAAACCAACAAACAAACGCACTTTCGCATTTACAAAATTAGGATGATTTGTCTCCTCCATCGTGAGAAGACAACTTTACTTTCGATATTTTCATTTCCACGCGCAATAATTTAAAACACGGACTGAAAAACCGAGGGCGGTTTTTATTTTATTTTTATTTTTTATTTAATATATTCCAAACGCGAAACGAGGCGCAGAATGAATTATCGAACTGAATGAATCTGATACCGGCGGTATTTACCGGGTTATTTGAAAATACCAGCGTTCTTTTATCAGCGAACTTAATTAAGTCCAATATATATATTAAATTTTTTTCCCTACCACGAAAAGCGTTTTTTTTAAATTGCAAAATAGGCTTACGCTTTGACGGATCCCTTAAAAATGACTCCAGGTCATCTCGTTTGAAGTCTCTCGTGAATGGCACTAACTTGCATATACTTCCTCTTTCAGCGACTCATACGTTTCCTAACTGTACGCATTCTCTCCTTGATCTTATTATTGTCTCTTCAACTGAGCATGTTGCAAAGCATGGTCAGTGCGATGCTTCTGCTTTTTCTTACCACGACTTACTTTTTCTGTCCTACAAACTAAAGCCCC
Organism: Erebia palarica; assembly: GCA_964035005.1. NCBI lineage: Eukaryota > Metazoa > Arthropoda > Insecta > Lepidoptera > Nymphalidae > Erebia > Erebia palarica. The sequence continues at coordinate 37,893,579 of OZ035983.1, forward strand.
CTAAAGCTAAACCAAGGATCCTTCTCCAGCGCAATTTTGGTAGAATGGACTTGGATCGGTTGCGAGAGGATGCCGGTAAAATCGACTGGTCAGCCGTTTTTAGTGCTGATACCGTTGAAGAACAGATATCTATCTTCAACTCCTTGCTCATACAACTGTACGACATCCATGCACCAATTCGGCCAGTTCGAATGAAGCATCTTCCTGCTCCTTGGCTCACTGCGGATATCAAAAAGTTACAAGAAAAAAAGAATGCTGCAAAAACTAAATATCGCATGAATCCTAATGATTTGAATCGTAACAAATTTCATAGAGTACGCAATCGCTGCAACATGGTGTGTAGAGATAGCCAACGACGTCATATCTATAAATCTGTTGTTGAGGAAGATGACTTGGCTAAAGTCTGGCACTTCCTCAAATTACTAGAGGTTGGAAAAGGAAAGCGTAATGTAGATTCTCCTAATCTAGACTTAAATAAGCTCAATGGGCAGTTCTCTTCTTCCACTTCTCTATATAGTACTGCGAAAATAAATACAATTAATCAACTTTCTTCTGAAACAACCCCTGACTTTCCTTCTTTTTTACCCGACTGCGGAACGCACAGGGTTATGTGTTCATCAGTCTATATATGTTTGTTTGTTCCTTGCAGGACAGCTACAGCCTAAACGCGTGGACCGATTTTGATGATTCTTGCACCAGATTATGCCGAGTATATCATTAGAGTGTCACTGTGGAAGCAGAATTTGAGAAAAAACAAAGTGGCGCCCTCTAGAAGCCATAATGTAACAAATAAAAAAAATAAAGTCGATAGACTATGGCGAGTGGGGTATCAATAAATAGGTCTTGCAAAATCATAGTTAGGTTCCCTTGATCATTTTCTCATTTTAACGATCATTTAGGATTTACGAGGTTTCAAAGGTTCATTTTTAGTGTATTCCTTTGTGTTGCACTACAGAAAAAACGGCTGAACCGATTTTGATAATACTTGTACCACTAGCTTTATCTTAATCTTCCGAGTGTCATAACGGAAGCCGAATTTGAGAAAAAACAAAATGGCTGCCTCTAGAAGCCATAATGTAACAAATTAAAAAATAAAAGTCGATAGAATATGGCAAGTGGGGTATCGATGAATAGGTCTTGCAAAATCATAGTTAGGTTTCCTTGATCATTTTCTCATTTTAACGATCATTTAGGATTTACGAGGTTTCAAAGGCTCATTTTTAGTGTATTCCTTCGTGTCGCACTACAGGCAAAACGGCTGAACCGATTTTGATAATACTTGTACCACTAGCTTTATCTTAATCTTCCGAGTGTCATAACGGAAGCCGAATTTGAGAAAAAACAAAATGGCTGCCTCTAGAAGCCATAATGTAACAAATTAAAAAATAAAAGTCGATAGAATATGGCAAATGGGGTATCGATGAATAGGTCTTGCAAAATCATAGTTAGGTTTCCTTGATCATTTTCTCATTTTAACGATCATTTAGGATTTACGAGGTTTCAAAGGCTCATTTTTAGTGTATTCCTTCGTGTCGCACTACAGGCAAAACGGCTGAACCGATTTTGATAATACTTGTACCACTAGCTTTATCTTAATCTTCCGAGTGTCATAACGGAAGCCGAATTTGAGAAAAAACAAAATGGCTGCCTCTAGAAGCCTTAATGTAACAAATTAAAAAATAAAAGTCGATAGAATATAGCAAGTGGGGTATCGATGAATAGGTCTTGCAAAATCATAGTTAGGTTTCCTTGATCATTTTCTCATTTTAACGATCATTTAGGATTTACGAGGTTTCAAAGGTTCATTTTTAGTGTATTCCTTTGTGTTGCACTACAGACAAAACGGCTGAACCGATTTTGATAATACTTATACCACTAGCTTTATCTTAATCTTCCGAGTGTCATAACGGAAGCCGAATTTGAGAAAAAACAAAATGGCTGCCTCTAGAAGCCATAATGTAACAAATTAAAAAATAAAAGTCGATAGAATATGGCAAATGGGGTATCGATGAATAGGTCTTGCAAAATCATAGTTAGGTTTCCTTGATCATTTTCTCATTTTAACGATCATTTAGGATTTACGAGGTTTCAAAGGCTCATTTTTAGTGTATTCCTTCGTGTCGCACTACAGACAAAACGGCTGAACCGATTTTGATAATACTTGCACCACTAGATTTATCTTAATCTTCCGAGTGTCACTACGGAGGCCGAAATTGAGAAAAACAAAATGGCGTCCACTAGAAGCCAATTAATAAATGAAAGTCCATACTCGATAGGTTATAGGCAAGTGGGGTATCGTTAGATAGGTCTTGCAAAATCACACATAGGTTCCACAAACCATTTTTCTGTTTAAATGATAATTTAGGATTTACGAGCTTTCAAAGGAAATGTTTAAAGTTCCTACTCATATCATCTATATCGATCAAACTAGGTGGATTATCTCAAAAACCACTCAACCGATTTTAACAATTATATCACTTATAGAAAGCTACATTATTAACAAGTAAAATAGGCTATATTTTATTTCCACAAAAATTGGAGAACCTTACGAAAATTGCAATAATGTGAGTTAAGTCGGAAAAAATCATCTCATCTGAGAGCTTACGTGGCGTGCGCTGCCTAAATCGTTAAAGTTACACGACAACAATGTATGGTGGAAACTCTCAAAAAGTGCTAAAAAGAAATCCGCGATAGTATATAACTATCTTTTAAGGTTGACTCACAATAACCATTTTTATGATTTTCAAATTTGGTCTAAAACAGTGCTTTACTTGCGAAGGTGTTTTTACCAACATAATCGTTAATTCCTTATCAAAAAAAATATCTTACTCAACTCAAGTATTTAATTAAGACAAAAATTGTCCTTTACACCATTCAATTTAGATGAATATCTTATGAGATATCATAGAAATAAAGTTTATCATGCAACAGAACACTTCAGGGCGATAAACGTCTTTTACAAATATCACTCGCGGGAAGCGCGTCCGCGAGGAGTGCGGTGCGGTGCGGTGGGGACTGATCTTTTTTTTCGGATTGAGTATACTGCATAAGCCCTACTAGACGCTACAGCGTCACCGGGGGGTTGGACGAGCGCTAGGCGTCGCCGAGAAAAGAGCTCTAACGCTCGATGACATCGGGGGGGCAACGTCCTCCTAAGGGCGCCTCCTGTGAGGCTCGGACCACGGCTTAGGATGACGTTGGGGATGAATGGGAGGTTGGTTGGACTAGATTAGTCCATACGCCCTCGAGGCCGTGAGTTAAGACCACGTCCGGGTGACGTGGATATCGTAGATATCGGGGTCCTCGTCTTCGCCGGCGAAGACGCTGTGTTTGGTTAGTGTTTGTGTGTAGCCCTAAGTAGGGAGCATTGTCGGTAGTGATTTGGTCATTGGGGTCGAAGGGGGACTAATCACTGGGGTGCTTGTGGTAAAACGAACTACAGCCGCACCGCGGACGACTGACGACAATTTCTCAATTTAAGCTTCGCAAGCCTATGCTTGTGAAGCTTAAATTAAGAAATTTTAACGCGTTTTCATAAATTGTTTAATTGGTACATATTAATTTTGTTACATAATAGGTACCTAATAAATATTGTCATTTATCTACTGTAAAATTAAAGTTAGGTATAGTTATATTAATATAGTTTAGGCACCTACCTAAATAAGAGTCAATAAACCGTTAGTAAATCTAAATTAAGGAATCTAATAGTTTAAATAAATAAAAAATACAATTAATACAAAAAATAATGATTCTTATTACGGCAATAATATTAATAGGATTACCTTGCAGGTAAATAAATAACCAAAAAGTTTAAAATAAAAAAGTAATTTAAAAATAACAAAAAACCCGACTGCTTGGACACCAAAAAGTATAAAACAAGATGTGAATTTCATTATTATCAATTTACATAGTATACCTAATACTTTTAATGAAATAATGAACAAAATAATATAGCCAATTCAGTATTCTCACAGCTCACGTTTTATAATAACATTTTTCTCTCATAAATAATTTTGTAATTATTACGAATTATCAAGGCGCGTCGCACGTCCATTAGTTAATATTAACGTGCGACTGCGCCTTGATAATTTGTAATAATTACAAAATTATTTATGAGAGAAAAATGTTATTATAAAACGTGAGCTGTGAGAATACTGAATTGGCTATATTATTTTGTTCATTATTTCATTAAAAGTATTAGGTATACTATGTAAATTGATAATAATGAAATTCACATCTTGTTTTATACTTTTTGGTGTCCAAGCAGTCGGGTTTTTTGTTATTTTTATCCTTTAGCCAATTTACCGTCAGTGATGCTAAGAAGAGCATTATTGTTATAACTTCGGACGCAGTCGGGTCCGACAGCATTAGTCGTAAGATGTCAATCAATCAAAGAATCATTCCTATCCTCGATCTTTTAGCTCCCGTTTTAACATATATCTTCAACTATTCTATTAACTCCAGTGATTTTCCTTCACCCTGGAAAGACGCTCAAGTAATTCCACTTCCTAAAAAATCAAATCCAACTCATGCGGACTACCAACTCATATCCATTCTTCCCTTCTTATCTAAAGCACTCGAGCGACTTGTTCACCAACAGCTGAGTAAATTCCTTTCGAACCATAACTTGCATAATCCATTCCATTCTGGTTTCCGTCCTGGTCACAGTACGACTACTGCTTTAGTTAAAATCACTGATGACATACGGCTAGGTATGGATAGTCAACAAGTTACAGTATTGACATTGCTTGATTTTAGCAATGCCGTCAATACTGTTGACTTTGATATTCTGCTCGCGGTGCTAAGCTCTCTTAACATATCTCCTGGGGTAATTGGCTGGTTTCACAGTTACTTGCATGGGCGCCGCCAGCGAGTACGAGTCCAAGACTCGTTTTCTGACTGGTCTGTTGCCAAGGCTGGTGTTCCGCAAGATGGCGTGTTGTCTCCTCTTTTGTTTTCTATTTTTATCAACTGCTCCCATATTACTTCTCTCTACCACCTGTATGCAGACGATCTACAAATGTACTCCCAATGTAAGATAGTGGATCTACCAGACACAATATGCTTGATTAATGAAAATCTTTCACGTATATCAGATTGGAGTAACTCGTTTGGGCTCAAAGTGAATCCTAAGAAGACCCAAGCTATTATTATTGGGAGTTCTAAATTAATTTCTCGTTTTACTTTGTCGCAGCTCCCGTCTATAGTACTCGATGGGATTATTATCCCCTACAGTGATAAAGTAAAAAATTTGGGCATTATATTTGACCAAACTTAATCTTGGATACCGCAAATTAGTGAGCTAAGCAGTAAGATGTTTGGCGCAATTAACTATCTTCGTAGATTGCGCAATGTCCTTCCCATTCCTACTAAAATTGCGTTGGCTCAGTCTCTTCTTCTACCGATCCTTGATTACGCGGACACTTGTTATCTTAATCTCACTGAGGAGCAACTAAATAAACTTGAGCGGCTTCAAAATTATTGTATAAGGTTCATATTTGGGTTGCGAAAGTATGACCACGTTTCAGAGTTTCGCCGTAAGCTCAAGTGGCTCCCGATTCGCCTTCGCAGGAATACTCATACTCTTAACCTTCTTTACTGCATTCTGTTCAATCCCACCTCTCCTCATTATTTAAAAGATCGATTTAAGTACATTTTTAATACACATGCTTATACTCTCCGTTCCCAAAATAATCTACTGCTAAGTACTCCTAGACATTCTTCTTCCTTCTAAGGTAAATCTTTTACTGTTACTGCTATACGGCTTTGGAATTCTCTCCCATTGGATATTAGACTATCTCAATCGCTTCCTATCTTCAAAACTAAGCTGAAACAGCATTATTTATCATCTTAATATACTTATCTATTTATTTGTCGTCTATAATCTATATTATATTATACTATACTATATTATTTTCTTTCTATTATATCTATTTAGATACTTATAATTATATATTTTTTATTACTCATTAATGTATCTTTTTGTATATTACTCAATTTCTTCTCTTTAGTACACCCCTTCCGCTTTCCATTTCAATGTATCCTTTGCCCTAAGGTTGCCTGGAAGAGATCGCTGTTTGAGCGATAAGGCCGCCTGTTGTGCCATGTCCATTAGATTATTATATCTATTGTATTGTATTTTTTGTATGGTGTACAATAAAGTATATTTTACTTTACTTTTACTTTACTGTATAACATACTACTGGCTACTGAACATGCTGCTGTAACATTTAATAATTATACGACTGCCTGAAATAAGGAGTATATTATTGTTTTCAGCGTTCCTGTATGTATGTATGTGAGTTTGTATATTCCACCATAACTTCTATACGCCTGAACCGATTTTGATAAATGAGGTATCGTTAGAATCCCTAGCTTATTCCGGGCGACATAGGCTACTTAAATTTAAAAAAAAATTATGGGGTGACCATGGTCTCGCAATAAAGACTAAAGTTGAAAAAAAATAATTCGAAAAGAAGATTAACTATTTAATCATCATCTAGAAAATGATGAGTAGATTCCAAAAATATATAATATCCAGTGATTCATAAAAAAATGTCTTACTAATATAATAAATGCGAAAGTTTGGATGGATGTATGGATGTATGGATGTTTGTTACTCAATCACGCCTCAACGGCTGAAGGGATCTGGCTGAAATCTTGCACAGAGATAGATTATAGTCTAGAATAGCACATAGGCTACTTTTTATCCCAGAAAATTAAAAAGATCCCGCGGGAACCAAAATACCTCAAACCACGCAGACAAAGTCGCGGGAATTCGCTATTCATTTAGTAGAAATGTAAATAAGTTTAAAGTGTAACTAGATTAATTTAGGTTTTTAACTTTTTAGTTCGTTTTTTGGCAGGGCAGTTGTGTTTCTTATTTTTTTAAATTATGACTTGTTTTAGATTATTGGTTGTTGTTGGCACTATTAATGACGCCATTGTAAACAGATATTCGCGGAACTAAATGCTTTGTTTACTACCGATTTTTTTTTTGAAAAATTTGAAATACAGATAATACTGGTTTTACATAAGAATAGGCAAACAAATCTATACCATTTGTACGAAACGAGGCTTCCTTGCCTGCACTCTCCCAGAGGCAAACATTGCATACGAAGTGGCTTCGGGAAGCGATATATCATATTATTCATAGACATCTCTGAGGCTCAGTTGGCTGTCAAATCTAAGTTTGCTTCTTGTGTTTTGCATTAATATTACCCATGTAAAACGAAGATGCCTTGGTTTTGTTGTTTTTTCCTCTACAAGTTATTTTAAGACTAAGACCTCACATCTATACTTCTATACAAATGTTAAAAATGCGAAAGTTTGGATGGATGGATGAATGGATGGATAGATGGATGTTTGTTACTCAATCACGCCAGAACGGCTGGAAGTATCTAGAAATTTGGCAAAAGATTATAGTCTGGAATAACACATAGGCTACTTTTTATCCCGGAAAATTAAAGAGTGAGCGGGAACCAAAAACCCTCAATCCACGCGGATGACGTCGCAGGCATCAGCTAGTGCCTTTTATTTCAAAAACCATCGCTCAATGACGGTCTAGTGCGCAAATTGGCATGTTTGTGAACGCGTGCGGAAACTGATGAATTTGCATCAGGACATTAGAATTCAAATTGCGAAGACGCTGTGGGGCAATGTAATAGACTGAGAGACAGTTGTTATTTTCTATATCTATACTTCTATACCTGCCTCGTTGGTCTAGTGGTTAGCATGATATGTAACACGTACAATTACCTATTCCGTGATATAACTAACGATTAGGGCTGTCGACTGTTGTAACCGGGACCGGTAAATATAATTATGCCTGTGTATAAGAAACACGCATTTGCACAACCCTATCCCTGAAAAATTTTGCATATAAAATCTTTGGCATGAACCTTTGATCTATTCTAATATTGTTATCATAAATGCGAATGTGTGTCTGTCTATGAATTTGACGAAATTAGGTCCAGAGATTGTTATCAGTACAGTACAGTATATTTATACAGAGTTATGTGTACAGTATAGTACTTAAATTCGTTCTTGCGGCATTGCAGGTAGATAGTATGTCAAACATACCACTTACCATCAGGTGAGATCGCAGTCAAGGGCTAACTTGTAGTGGATTAAAAAAAAGTTTCGTGGTGTTATTTTCTGTTTGTTACAGGTAGCACCTAACATCATAGAATTCATAAAGTCCCCTGTCAACATAATAGATTTCATAGCTACACTAAGCTTTTACATGGACGTGGTGGTAGAACTGGCAGTATTAAAAAGAAACGTGGACAGAGCCGATATACTGGAATTCATCTCAATCATCAAGATCTTAAGGCTATTCAAGCTAACAAGGCACAGTCCAGGACTGAAGATTCTAGTACACACGTTCAAGGCGTCTGCGAAGGAACTGACGCTGTTGGTGTTTTTTCTTGTACTGGGCATTGTTATATTCGCCAGTTTGGTTTACTACGCGGAGAAGTCACAGGTTGGTACAAATTCCATTTTTAAATTGCACTTATCATCATCATTATTAATAAATTGTATGGACCATCATTAATATCAGTTTGCAGTTTGTAGTCTTCTCAACGTAGGCCTTCTTTACTTCAGCCCGTTTCACCCAGCTTCTTTTCGAATCTTTGTGACATTTTTCCCGTTAGGTGATGCGGAGTGAGACCTAAAAGTCCTACATCTTAAAAAAAGGCCGAAAAGCATAGGCGTGCCAAAACCGTGATAAAGTGGTAGGATTTTTTTTTCACCACGTCCACCACGCTAGCCAAATGCAGATTAGCAGGCACCTTCGAGCACAGCGTGAAGAACTCTCGCGCTTCCTTCTGCAGGTTTCCTCGCGATGTTTTCCTTCACCTTCACCGTTTGAAGCAAGTGATATTTAATTTCTTAAAACGTACGTAGGTATAACACCGAAAGGTTACAGGTGCGTGAACCCACAATCACCAAACATGATGTAAATCCAATAAAAAATGCAATCATCTCTCACACTCCTTAAATAAAATCCTTTACACCTTTTTCCTTCAAGGATAAAAATATAATTTCCACGCACAAAAACCGATACAATTTGCTGCGAAGAAAGACAAAGAAATCGCGAACTCAGTATCTGCCGTAATAACGCGACGTACTGTTACGACTTCGAGGGCCGGGTCGACAGTCTTTTTTAAAAAAAAAACCCACAGAAACTTTCCACTGAATTTAATAAAGTTCATAAAAGAAAGTACAATACACGGGTCTTAATTTTACGTGGTTTAGCAACAAGAGGCTGGGTTTTCGAAAATGGAGTTATGTCTGATGGCTGACTGACTGGCCGCATCGGATACCGCAAGTTTTAAAGTGTAATAGTGCTGATGCAGCGAGTCAGTGGACATAGAATGGCAATTTATAACATCTCCCCCCTTTTGACGGAGCTTTAATTTAAATAAAGCGTAGTAAAAACTAACTATTTAGGCCAAAAGGAGAGAAAATATGGTAAAATTAAAATATTCAAAAAATTAATTAATAAATATACTTAGTTACAATTCCTGAGTTAAAGGGTACATATTGACGTGTAGGCTATTTTACAATAAATTAAAATATTTGCCAAAAATTAACAAATTCTTAATTTAATTATTGGTCAGATTTCTTTTTGATGCGCTAAGGTTTCCTAGATCTACAGATGAATCTCCCTCATCTGTGATTTGCGACATTTGAACAGTATTTTGAGTTTTATTTAACTTTCTGCGATTGCACTTAAAAATTTGGAGACAATTGTGTCCCTTCTGCTTATAACATTTGAAAATTTTATAGCTTAAAAATAGGAAAATAAATGATATAATTATGTAAGTAAATGTAGAATAATAAGTGCTATATTTTATAAAATGGGATTGTTTTGTAGACATTATACTTGACAGGAGAAATAAGAGGAATTTGCATTACAAATACTATCTTATTATTATAGAAATAAGAAACTAACTTAGATATATCTATAATCGTATGTATGTTTTCGATACTTAATGATACAGGGAAGTCTAAACGTTTATTGATTGAATTTCTGTGCTTAGAAAGTTCATCGTAAAGTTTTACAGGGCTTAAAACAGAAGGATGTAGAATATTAACCTTTGAAAATAAGATTGCGTTTATTACAGTATCAAGAAAATTAGAGATAGCTAATAAAGAACTTTCGATTACATTAACTAAGTTATTAAATCTAGTTAAATATATTAATTTTTCATTATCACTAGTGACAAGAGACAATATGTCATTTAACTTGTTAATCTGAGAGTTTAACTTTATCTCATTTTGATTTAACCTAGTAATAGTAGAATTAAAGGTATCAATAGAGGACTTAACGACATGAATATTATCTTTTAATAAACGAAATATCTCGGATTCAGACTTTTGACAATTATTAATTGCAGCGTCATATTTTCGAGCGTCTTCAGCGTCTAAGGTGCCAAAGAAAAACTTAAGGATTTCGCCACCAAACTCTAAAGATCTATTGAATCTCGCATTATTTTCGTTTGAAATAATATGAGATAGGGATTGAGCCTTGAGATAATTGGACTCTAGTAGTACTTCGATTGGACTAAAAACATCCTTACAGCTAGAATAATCTTCTGGTTGTAACTTAGCACAAATTAAAGAGGTTTTTACAATTAACTTGTTAACTTTGTCGAGCTGTGGTTCCAAGGCAACTGTGTTAAGGTGCGTGATAACTCTCCAATAATCGTTGTAGAAATAAATTTTGGTTAAGGGATCAAAATATAGTCCAGGGCTACACGTTCAAAAGGCTTTGTGCTCGTTGATGTAATGACCATAGGAGCTTTATTGCTAGCACGTAGAGGTTTGTTAACTTGGCATAATTTGCAAGACTTTACGTAGCGTTCTATATCAGTTCTCATTCCTTTCCAATAGTAAGAGGCTTTTATTCGACTATACATCCTATTTACACCAGGATGTCCCGCTATAGGGGTGTCGTGATTTTCTTTGAGTATCTTAGGAACTTCGTTTGGAGTTGGAAATATTATTAGATTTTTATAAATATGTATTTCAATGTTAGTGTTATGAAATATATAAGATATAATATTATAAATTTTAGTATAAGACAATTTAGTAAAAGGTTCAGAGAAGTCGGAGATAGCTATTTCATCAATGTTAGGGTGATGTAATATAAGTTCATCACGAAATATCATCAAAGTGTCGTAAATAGAGCGAAAAGTTGTCTCATCGTAATGATGAACTTTGGTAAAAAGAAAATAATATGTTTTATTATTATTTGTAATTGACTGTACCGTGCATTGTTTGCGTTCGGATTCAAACAATGAAGCGGTGTCAGATATCTTCGATAGTAATTCCTCACAATGCGGCATAGAGTTGTCGAAATCTAGAGAAACAGGGCATGCAATAATATTGCATTTCGAAAGAGGTAAAGCTTGTGAGTGTTCTTCAATTTTTGTGTTCGAATCTGGTAAAGAATTAGTAAATTGATTTTTAAAATATGCCTCGTAGGAAAGCTTATTAAGATTATCTGTATTTAAAGCGTAAATTGGGATGCGAGACAAAGCATCTGCATTAGAATTTAATTTTCCAGGTTTATAAACAATCTCGTAATCGTATTCCTCAAGTTTGAGGCGCCAACGGACCAGTTTGGAACCAGGATCTTTGACATTGAAGAGCCATACTAAGGGCCGATGATCTGTTATGATCTTGAATTTAGTGCCGTAAAGATAGGGTCGGAAAGTTTTAACGGCAAATAAAATAGAAATTAACTCCTTTTCTGTGGTCGAGTAATTACCTTCTTGTTTATTTAAGGTTCTAGAAGCATAAGCTATCGGTTTGTCCTCGCCGATAGGGCCTTGAGATAGTACAGCGCCAACGGCATAGTTGCTGACGTCTGTAGTAACGATAAATGGTTGAGAAAAGTCGGGATATTGAAGAAGAGGAGCTGAGGTTAGTTTTTCCTTCAAGAGGTTAAAAGCTTGTTCTTGTTCCATGGACCAATGAAAAGAGATATCTTTCTTGAGTAAAGATGTTAGAGGCTTTGTTATTTTTGAAAAATTATCAATAAATCGGCGATAATAACCAACGAGACCAAGGAAAGATTTTATTTCTTTTGGGTTTTTAGGGGTTGGAAAATCGCAGACAACTTTAACTTTGTCTGGGTTAGGAGAGACACCTTTGTCCGTGATGATGTGTCCTAGATAAGTGACTTCTCTTCTAAGAAATTCACACTTATCGGGCTGGAGTTTGAGATTGAATTCTCTGAAACGGTCAAATACCATTTTCAGTTTTCCGCAATGAGATTTGAGATCTGCACTATAGATGATGCAGTCATCTAAGTAGACGTAGCAATGTAGACCTTGAAGACCTGATAAGACTGTATTCATAAGACGTTGAAAAGTACTGGGAGCGTTCTTGAGTCCGAACGGCATCCTAGTGAATTCGTAGTGGCCTGTAGAACCGTTTGTGTTGACTACAGTGAAACCAGTTTTAGGTGCATCTGAAGGATTTAGAGGAATTTGATGAAATCCGGAAACTAAGTCTAGTGTGCTAAAGTATTTGGAATGACCTAGTTGATCTAGTATATCTGTAATTAAGGGAATCGGATAGACCTCAGATACAGTGACGTCATTGAGGCGGCGATAATCAATAACCATTCGCCATTTCTTTTTCCCAGATGCGTCCATTTTTTTGGGAACCACCCAAACAGGTGCATTCCAAGGAGAGATAGAGGGTTTTATGATTTTCTGTTTAAGCATCTTCTGGATTTGGGAATCGACTTCGCTTTTATGACATTCGGGAAAACGATAAGATTTTACATTGACAGGAGTGTTATTACCAGTATCAATGGAATGTTGAATAGCGTTAGTATGAGTTAATGTATCTCCTTCGAGGTAAAATATATCAGAGTATTCAGAGCAACATTCTAAGAGAGCTTTTCTTTCCTCATTGTTAAGATGCGAGTGTCGTATAAGATTTAAAACACGATCGAGTCGATTTGATGAAGAGTTAGAAACATGGTTGATAATTTCGGGGGATTGAGACACTTGGCGTAATTCGGAAAAGTCTATAGGAGTTAAATAGACGTTGAAGTCTTGGATTTCTACTTGAGTTTCGGTGGTATTTAAGACTGAAACATTGACTTTATAATTTGGCTTCAAACTTACTATACAGTTTGCTATATACACGCCTTCAGATATAGAGTGATCAAGTATGAGTGCGTCTTTTAAGTGACGTAACTCGCACTTGTCATTTGAGACAGCGCATTCAACAATGACTTCGGAGCGAGCCGGTATTATATATTTAGGGCTAGAATAGTCCTTACTCTGAGTAGTCTTACTATTTCAAATCATATTTAAAATATGATTTGAAATAGTAAGAGATTTAGTATTATAATCGATATTAGTCTGAAAAAATTGAAGAAAATCGGTACCTAAGATACCGTCTGATTGCAGATTCAGTGCGTCAGTTATGACATGGAATTTAAAAGATATGATACAGTTGTTTATATTAATTTTAAGCACAACTGATCCCAATGTTTCGCTATAGGAGGTTTTATCATTTATGCCTTTGAGTTTTATAACTTCTTGAGATAGTTTGGGTTCTGCTGTTAAGCACGACTGTTTAATAATGCTGACACTTGCGCCTGTGTCGACCAAGAAACAGAGAGGTTTTTTATTACATTCTACTTGTAAGTATGCATGAGGTAGAGACACAAACTTATTTAGGGTACTTATTTCGAAGATCGGGACTTCTTTGAGAGGCGACGAGCTTTTGCTTGCGTTGCCTTGGGAGTCATTTTGGATGACATCAGACATTGTAAAATTCAGTTGATCCTTTATAGGAAACCGAGATTTAAAAGATTTAGTTGGATAATAGCTAGTATAAGAATTAGAATTAGATATAGTATTATAAGATTCAGCGATATTTTGGCAGTCATGTGTCGATTGCCGAGTTGTAAAAGATTTGTTAATAGATTCAGAGCGACTCGGGCAGTCATGTAGCGATTGCCGAGACATAAAAGATTTGGGAGAATTAGCATAAAAAGATTTAGTAGTTTGAGTGCCATTTTGGATTGCTGAATTCGGCAGGCACGCATCCGAAATCAGTTTGAGTTTTTTGATTCAGGGACGTTACTGTTCGTCACTTCATTTAAAGATTCAGAGTATTCATACATGTTAAAATTAGCATTATTACTATGGGGAGGACCCGGTGAGGGGTGTGAATTTAATCGACGCTGATTATTATTATATTGGCGCTTACTGCATTCGTTAATTGTGTGATATTTGTGTTTACAATAAGTACAGAATTTGACGAAATTTGAGACCTTTGATGGACTTTGATTTGTTCGTGCAGGATATTGAGAGTTAGGTGGAGGAATGTGAAAAGATGATCTCTGTGTCAAATCGCGCTTTTTCTTATAACACTCAGAAGAAGTGTGATTGTTTTTATTGCATAAAGAACAAAATTTTGTAGGGTGTTTTGGTTGTGTGAATTTGACAAGTTTAAAAATCTTTTCCTCTTCAACGGCTAACGAAATTGCTTCGTTAAGGGTAGAAGGGTTCCTGCAGCGGACAATATTAGAAATATTGGGGTTAAGACCTAACTGGAATGTGCTTAAAGCGAGTTCTTCCATAGCGGAGATTTTACCTAGAAGAAGGTTGCGATCTGTACATGAATTTTGGATATCAGCTTGAATTCGAGTTAGGCATGCTTCTAGTCTGACGGAGTACTGTGTCACACTTTCAGATTGACCTTGTTTGCAATTTTGGAGATCTAGCAGTAAGTGAGACGAGTGCTTTTTCTCGCCGAAAGTACTTTTGAGGTATAATTTTAATTCATTCCAATTATTGAAAGTTTTGAGGCTGCAAGCTTATTGCGCTTTGCCCTCAAGTTGGGAGATTATAAATTTGCATAAAATATTTTGTTGATCGGGAGCAGCTAAGCTAAGTGCATTATCACAATTTGTAAGGAAAGCGGCAAGAGTCTCGCGATTCCCATCATATGATCTTATGAATTTGGTGAGAACAGAAAGAGGCACTTTAGGATCGGAACTTTCTCCTCGCTCTGATTTGGTACTCATTTTTATTAACTGAAACTGAGATATTATAAATA
Organism: Erebia palarica; assembly: GCA_964035005.1. Taxonomy (NCBI): domain Eukaryota; kingdom Metazoa; phylum Arthropoda; class Insecta; order Lepidoptera; family Nymphalidae; genus Erebia; species Erebia palarica. The sequence goes on from OZ035983.1 coordinate 37,908,681, forward strand.
TGGGATAAGAATTTAAACAAAAACAATATGCTAAATTACTCACAGGACCATCAGGATAGCAGCCAACATCTTAAAATTATCACACTTTATTTTTCACTTCACTAATTTAGATATTATTTGCACTTAATGATTGTTAGGTATAGTTAATTAGGTCGATGCGATGGACACGTGAAGTCAATGAACAGGTCGGAATTTGCAACGTAGATATTTTGCACGGCAGCAATTTCGACGTAAACTGGCACGATTTATGTGAATTTTATATTTTCGAAGTTATTGAAGATATTGAAATATATTAAAATTATGTGGTGAGTCCAGCCAAGCCAAGATGCTGTAGATGCAGATTTCGCGTATGATGCGGGCTCAGTCCAGTCCGGAGCTGAGGCTTACCGTCGATCTTGAAAACCGGTGCTTGCTAGTGGTTGTGGTGCGGGCTCAACCCTATGGGGTGAGGCTTACCGACGAACATGACTGCGATGCCCTCAGGATTCTTTGGATGCTAAGGATTCTCTTGCATGAACCTTCTCAGCATCCCACTTCTGACACCACGTTGTTACGACTTCGAGGGCCGGGTCGACAGTCTTTTTTAAAAAAAAAACCCACAGAAACTTTCCACTGAATTTAATAAAGTTCATAAAAGAAAGTACAATACACGGGTCTTAATTTTACGCGGTTCAGCAACAAGAGGCTGGGTTTTCGAAAATGGAGTTATGTCTGATGGCTGACTGACTGGCCGCATCGGATACCGCAAGTTTTAAAGTGTAATAGTGCTGATGCAGCGAGTCAGTGGACATAGAATGGCAATTTATAACAGTACGACGTGCCGTTACGAACCTGCCTCGGGGCAAATATACCTCCTGGACGTATAAATTGAGGAATATTTATATTCCTCAATATATTAAAAGTATTGGTCCTTATATATGAAATTGGCGTTGTGTAAGGAAGGAACATCAAGTCGTTTTTTTTTTAAATTAATATATTTATTTAATCTATTTTTTTATCCACTACAAGTTAGCCCTTGACTGCGATCTCACCTGGTGGTGATGCAGTCTAAGATGATAACGGGCTAACCTTTTAGGGGCATGGCAGTTATATTAAACCCATACCCCTGCCGGTATGATGCCGTGTAGAAACCGAATTTCTACACGGCATCGTACCGGAATGCTAAATCGCTTGGCGGCACGTCTTTGCCGGTAGGGTGGTAACTAGCCACGGCCGAAGCCTCCCACCAGGCCAGACCAGGGAAAATTCAGAAATTATAAATTCCCAAATTGACCCTGCCGGGGATCGAACCTGGGACCTCCACACGTTAAGATAACAGCGCTACACACTGCGCTACGGAGGTCGTCAAAACTTCCTAGTTCCTAGTAGACCTAAATTCTAATTCCTTCATTATCATGGAATTCCGCAAAGTAACGCCTTCTTCTATCCAATACCGACTACATCACCGACTTACCAAGTGTGATCCCAGTCAAGAGCTTGTAGTGGACAAAAAAAAACTATAATGGGGTTGATGCCTATATCAAAAATAAATTATTTCTAACTGGTTATTAAATGGACTTCCAAAACACCTAAAAATTCACATCCTCGGTTAGTTTTAAGTTTGGTAGCCATTTTAAAATAAAGATTAAAGAAAAAAGTGCGTTGAAATTTGATGACGTCACAATTGTGAATTTCATACAACTTCCATACTAGAAGTGCGTTTTTAAGTTTGATAAAGAGTGGCTGATTTGATTGAGTTGTCATCATCCCTATTGTCTATAGTCAGGTCTGGTGGGTGGCTTTAGGCGTGGCTAGTTAGTAGTTACCACCCTATTGGCAAATACGTGATGCTAAATCGCATGTTGGTACGTCTTAGCCAGTAGAGTGAAAGTTACGGCCGAAGCGTTTACTATAAAAAAATATACAGAGATAGGTAATTTAAAATTCACGGCACGATGCCGCAATAGAATTTCCTCAAGGTTAACGGCTTTATTCAGCCATAATAATGAGATTTTCAAAGAATAAGATAAACAAGAAGCAAGAAGTAAAAAGCCAAGCTTATTTCCTAAAGCCAACGGAGAAAGGCGCAAGCGAGACCCTGAACTAATTTTAAGTATATTTCATTTAACTTTGAATGCTAGAATGAATATTTCTCGAAAGCCTACTTAATAAATAAATAATGTTTTTTGTTCAGATAAACTTTTAAAGTGGTTTTGAATCGTCGAGTGAATATACCACTGGTTCGGAATGTCATACCTACCGAGAAGAACCAGCAAGAAACTCGGTGGTTGCTCTTTTGAAAAAAATAATTTACAATTACATCAGTGTGTAGATACGTATATCAGTATAAGTAATAAATATAGTTTAGTGGTTTGCACGCCCAACTTCCTATTCGAGTGGTTGGGGGTCGATCTCCGAGCAAGCATAAATCCGAAAAGTTGGACTTTTCAGATTAATGCTCGCTTTATTTTATAAATTAACAAGCAGTAAGTATTAATTAAAAAGCTCTAACCTGACTGTGGAATAAAATTCAGAGGCGACCACTATTTTGGATGTAAATTCCATCGTATCGATTTAGTTAGTCTAAAATGTAGCCTATGTCACTCAGACCATAATAACGAATCAATTGACACCTCATTTATCAAAATCGGCTCAGTAGATCAGGCGCTACGGCGGAACATACATAAATAAATACAATACAATTCTAAAGCACGAAAGTCAAAAAAGACACAATATGGCTTTATGCGTTGGGACTATTGCCCCTGAACTAATTTTGAGCCAATTTCATTCAAATTTGAATGCAAGAACACATTTTTAGTAATATCTTCTTGCCTGTATGCATTATAAATGCAAAGCTTTTCGTTATTAATTCCTATTTGCATTTATGATGAATGCTTTTGCACACAAACTAATATAGTAAGAGGGCTTGAAGACGTTAATCATAATTATTAAATTGCAAATTCAGAAATTGCAAAATCATTGCAATACTGCAAATTCGCTGATTAAATTAGTAACAAGTAGTAGTGATGCGCGCGACTTTGTCCGCGTGGATTGAGGTTTTGTGGTTCCTGCGAGAACACTTTAATTTTCCAGCATATAAAGTAGCCTATGTCCTTCCCCGGGATCTATCTTTATAGCAAATTTCATCAAAATTGTTTATAGGCCGCGAAAACTCGGACGAAGTCACGGGCATCGTCTATTACAATATACAAACATTCGTAAGTATAAGCCAATAAACAAACACACTTTTGAATTAATAATATGAGTAGAAATTTGCATTGCATTTGCATTTTTTTAAGTTTTAAAAAAGAAAAGAAACGACTTCAAAATTACTGAAAAGCATTAATAGTACATTATTGCAAAGGCTTGTAAATAGGCAATTGCAGGTCGAGTATGAGTGTGAAGGCCGAGCCGTAGGCGAGGACTTGACTAATACGAGACATGCAATTGTCATTTCCGCCGAGGCATATATAGTGCTTTTCTCAAAAGAATGCAGGGAAATAAAACATACTTTTTATGTTATACAATAAATTTAATTTACCTTTGTCGCTAAATATATATCATCTGGGGCTTTAATTAAAAATTGCTTTATGTTTTCGCCAGTAAAATTTTTCGATTTCTTGCTTTTGAATCCGGTCGATTGTCGTTTAAGAAAAGTAGTTAAGTTCCCATAATTTTTCAAGTTAATGCCGTTTTTAACATGAACTGTACATTCAGCATGGAATAAATTGCCCATAATGTAGATGGCTTTTTAGTTTTAGCAATCTCATTAAAATACGCCAAAAATACTGTTTCGGAGAAAATGTTCACTTTTTTCTCGTTTTTCCAACTCATAAAATTTTCATATACTTTCATGTATTTTTCTTTGGACTTCGCTGGAAGCAGGTTTTCCATTGCCAATTTGGCTTCTGATCTTAAATCTGGTGGAGTACAATCAATCACCATTTCACTCTTTGAACCGTTGGAACTCATTTTACTTATTATTAAATTTATATTTATTAAGTATGTAGATAACAAATCAAGACGAATTTTCAGCTTTGCCGCCATTTATTTTTTATCATCTGTGCCGACAGGCAAACGCATTTATGGCTATACAGCCACCAATTTGTACTAAGCAAAGAGACTATGGTATGCCAAGAATGACAAAAGAGATCCGATCAAAGAGTATTCAATAACCCCAGCACGCCGTTTCATACAACATTGCAGGAGCGTTGTAATGTTCCAAATTCAAAAAACGCTCCTGCAATGGATTTGATTTTCTTTGTCCGAAAATTCGATACTTCGCGTGTTCTTTTTTCGAAAATAATGACAATATTTCCTTGCATGTTTGAGAAAATAAATTTTTACTTACTTTACAAAATTCACTTTTAGCCAATGAACTACTTGATGAACTACTACTTCAAACTTGTGCCGCCTGCAAAAACTACCTAGCTTTTGACGGCGGCATTTTAAAAGGTTTTTTGAAGTCGGTTAAAATTTGTCGCGCGATTCACAGATTTAAAATGTTGTCTCCGAACAAAAATAAGTTGCAGACGCCACAAAAATTCAGTCAAAACTTCCCGCAAGTTTAATGCTTTTTAAATAAGTTTTAAAGTGGAAGATTTTGCGAAGAAAAATTTTGAAACAAGTTACTCGAACACCGGTACGCGAAATTTTTCAAACAAGTTGCTATATTGGTCAAGTTGTTGACGCTTTCTTGTTTTGGCTCGGAATCAAAATTTGGGGTTTATTTTTTACTAGCTGATGCCCGCGACTTCGTGGAATATTTTTTTTTTTATTCCCACGGGAACTCCTTAATTTCCCGGGATAAAAAGTAGCCTATGTCACTCTCCAGGTCCTCAACTATACCCGTGGAAAAAAATCACGTCGATCCGTTGCTCCATTGCAGCGTGATTGAAGGACAAACCAAGAAACCAATAAACCAACAAACAAACATATTATGTCGTATTTATAACAATATTAGAATGAAGTATGATATGACTAGCTGATGCCCCCGACTTCGACCGGGTGCATTGAGGTTTTTTTGGTTCTTGCGGGGACTCTTTAATTTTCCGTGATAAAATTTTAAATAAAATTTTATTCCCGTACGAACCCCTAAGTTTTCCGGGATAAAAAAGTACCTACCTAGCCTATGTGTTAAGCCAGGGTATAATCTATCTCCATTCCAAATTTCAGCCAAATCCGTCCAGTAGTTATTGCGTGAAAGAGTAACAAACATACACACGCATACAAACTTTCGCCTCTATGGTATTAGTGTGATTATTTTAGTTAGTTACCTTTTATCATCTTTATTATGAACCCAGCTTTCCAAGTTTCGTTCCCCTAAGTCACGTCACATGGTATTACTGAGGACGTCTTGATCTTTATTTATATGAAACTATTTCAGTTTTTCGTGCAGGCTGGCTTTACGCAAGACGATAATAGCTCTACGTATATTCTTTGTGAAACCACAGGATGGAAAGTGATATTTTTTCGCGGAAAATAGGTAGTTTAATCTGAATATATTGCGTTTTGACTCTCGAATTCTCTCCCATAGGTTAGCCCTTGACTGCAATCTCACCTGATGGTAAGTGATGATGCAGTCTTAGATGGTAGCGGGCTAAATAATTAGGTACCAATACTCAATTTCGTGTATCCATTCTCATAAGTTTAGGTATGTACGATACCCTAAGCGGATGAGAATGGATACACGAAATTGAGCTCTATTTCAATGCTGTTTTGTTTTTTTTTACTTTGACGCCGAATTTTGACAAATTGATCGGCAAGTTTTAGATAATCGGGGGGTTATAGTGGATTAAAAATTTAAAAAACAACGCCGTAGGGGTGTTCCACACCTTGGAACGCCCTTCCGGCCTCCTATGAAATCTAATCTTCCTTATTCATTTCACCCAGTATAGATTTAATAGAGTACTAGATGATGCCCGCGACTTCGTCCGTGTGCCTTACTCGGGATACAACCATGTACCAATTTTATTAAAATCTGTTAAAAGATGGACCGTGAAAGCGTATCAGATAGACAGACAGGACATTTTACATTTATAGAATTAATATGGACTAACGTCGATGATAAAATATCCTTTTTCAAACGATGTTCCAGGACAATCCAGACAACCAGTTCAAGTCAATACCACTAGGTCTATGGTGGGCGATCGTCACCATGACAACAGTGGGCTACGGTGACATGGCGCCCAAGACATACTTGGGCATGTTCGTGGGCGCTCTGTGCGCGCTAGCCGGCGTGCTCACGATAGCGCTGCCCGTGCCCGTGATCGTGTCTAACTTCTCCATGTTCTACTCGCACACGCAGGTATGTGTTACTAGTACCCATTACTATTCTAAACATTAGCCACTAGATGGCGCTACTCGTAGCCGGAATCGCGCTAACAAAGTGGTCAAAAATGTACGTGTCCAAAATGCGGCCATGGCTGCTTAGACCGCATAACATGCTTTCACCCAGTGCTTCGTACATTTGTAAATTGTAACTTTATGTGAAATGGTTTTTTTTTTTATAGAAGATGTATTAAGTACGGTATATTTACCATAATACATCTTCTGGAACACTGGATATAGGTCTCACGTAGAGACTTTCACTAAATTTTTAAACCAAATTAAAAAAATATAATTTTGCGATTTTTGTGAGGCGGGTACGAACCTGCCACATCGACTTTTGTCACTGAGCTACTGAGACCTATTTTACTAAAATCCTTACTTCCTTACTAATATTGTAAACGCGAAAGTTTGTGAGTATGGATCTAAGGATGTATGGATGTTTGGATGTTTGTTACTCTTTCACGCCAAAACGGCTGAACGGATCTGGATGAAATTTGGCACAGAGCTAGATTATAGCCTGAAATAGCATATATGCTACTTCTTATCCCGGAAAATTAAAGAGTTCCCGCGGGAACTAAAAAACCCCAATCCAAGCGGACGAAGTCGCGGGCATAGCTAGTAATATCATACAGGTACTCTGCCTCTTTCCATCGATACTAGAGGGAGAGAGACAGTTATTTGTCACGTAGGATTTTTTCAGGGTCAGGCCCCCATTTTATCGTTCCAAAAAAAAGTATTCTAAATTTTGAAAAGAAACAGTTCTAACGAAAATAATGGTTACCTTTAGAGACACCCGAAGGTTAAGCTATCATCAAAGAAACATTAGCATTTTTTTCCTCAGAGTGTTTACCTTATACAATTTAATTGGAACCACTCTCTGGAAGCTTTTTTACGTTATATAAACACTACTGATTTAAACTATTGGAGAGTGAATGCTATCCAAACTGTAAGTGTATTTTAATAAAAACACACTTATAGTTTGGATTTTTCGCGTAAAATTTAATACAACTGGTTGATTGATTACCCAAATACACGTGTATTTATATTTTTTGGAAATACCGAAATCCTAGCTTATTAGAAATACTGAAAACTATCTCAACGAGGAAAATCACATGTTTCTGGATAGGAGCGGTGCTTGTAACTATACGTACCTCTCAGTTAATAAAAAAATATAAAATATATTTATATTTGATAGTATAAATTATAAAATAATAGTAAAAATATATTAAATTAATAATAAAATAAAAATAGTATAATCGACCTAGATGAGGAACGATCTTGCATGTCACCAGAGCGATTTCCGTCATTCGGACCGATCGCCAGGGGAGGAAGCGAATAGACGACGCGACGCAAGAAATAATGCGTAGCTGTAGTAATGAGCGCGGTGGTGGTGTCGGCCGCCAAAGCGCACACTGTGTCTGGGTCTTCTCCTCCTCATGATGGCGCGAGTGGGGAGCAATTCATAGAATTTTAATATTTTATTATGTGCAATTTATGAAGCATTTCGAACGCATTACATCGTTGGATGCTGTCTAATGTAGGGAGCCTTGGACTATGTGCCCCGTGAACCTGTCTTGGAGAGTATCCGATGATACTTGATCTACCTATGGTGGATCTATATACATACTTAAAATACCACATACTTACACGTATTATAATCACATATCGATCACTATCGCAGGTTGACTTTGGGCACTGTGGAATATAAGCTACTCGCTTCGGCGATGCCTCAGCACGGCTGGTTCTGCCTTGATGTCTACCTAGTGGGACGTTAAGAAGGGATTGGTTTGTTGTTGTACCAGAGAGCTTGCTTTCTGTGCGCAGTGCACTTCGTGTGCACTTCTATGTTCTACAGTATGTCTGATTTTACCTTGCGATCTACTTAAAGACGACTTATTCATACCATATGTAAATTTACGACGTTCGCTACGTTCGAACAATAACCAATCATGGTTGATGGGACGCTGTTTAAAATTATCACTACATATCTTACGTTAAAACAATGTTCTACTACCCATGGAGGTTTCCGCGCTGTATTTTATCTAACCATACTTTTACTGAAGATTGCATCACGCCTGTAGACTCTGTTTCGTTGCGGCGGAATATCCTGCAGAGCGCCTGGTGCATCCTTGAAACCTATTACAGGTATATGTGGGAGTACACCACTCTAAAAATGTAATTATCCAGCTATATGCTGACATAGTGGAACGCACCACTATAAAGTATGCCGACATACGTTGCGCTATTTCCGCGGTTGATGTCCTAGTGGTTGAAAGGGGGGGGGGCTGTTGACTTTTGGTATTCTATGAGACTTATTAGTCTACGCATTAATATGCCTCTTGGGATAACAAGGGAGGGAAGAAGCCTACCGTTGGTGGCGGGGCGGAGCCAGCCAACCATCATTTATTTTTTAGAAAAGTAAATGATGCCATTCATAGCATCTTCCTTAACTTATAAAAGGGAGATGCTACCACTAGGATTAGTTCGTTTCACGGTGACCTTATGGAACCACATTTATGTTGTTAGATAAGATAGAAATCTTAACCCTGGGTTAAAACTTATAGTATAAAATGTCTCACTCTTATAGTCAAAGTATAAATGTCTCTAAAAGGTGTATGATACGATCCTTTAATGATCCTATACAATAATGACTGGCTCACTTAGTGTATGTGCTAAAGAAGTAAGGTTCTTAGAACGAGCGAAGCGTGTATACTTGAACTGAAAGCATGGCAGTATTGAATCAATACAACACGCGTGTAAAACGCGTGTCATTGTTTAGAGATGAATCAATACTCGAACACGCGGGTAAATCGCGCGTCATTGTTTAGACATGAATCAATACTCGATCACGCATATTATTATAATTCATATAACCTCAAACTGAATTTATACATTGATATTAATCAATGCTTGAACGCGTTTTATAGATTTTTATAACTCGAACGCGCTTCTAAAGCCAGTCATATGTAAGCTAAATTTCATCTAAATTAGTATGTAATCAAGTCGTTGGGTTGATTGGACTCGAAGCTTCCGAAACTCTAAAAGATCGTGGTTTATTATGGACGCAACGATGTATGAGGGTCTTACTGCTAGATGATTCACGTGCCATTCTAAAGAAATATCGAATTTTATTGGTAGAGTAAGGTGTAGATTCTTAGGGACCCCGGCAGGTTAGCTACATGCTGTACGCTCATTTAGATTTTCCTTCTTTTACATTTTAAGGATAATTTGAACGTAAGAAATAAAGATATTTTTTATGGATATTAATTAATTATTATTATTTTCTAAAGGCTACACCTTATGGATAAAAAAACTGCGGACTCTTCACTTCGCGGACAAAAAGGCCTCGCGCATTTTAATATTGAGCTGCACACACTACCACGATAGGATAAAAATGTTTCCCCTACTTCACGCAGAAGTTTTGTTCTGTCCTATTGGTAGTGTGTTTTCGCCTTTAAGGTGGGATCTGGGATTCCACCGCGTTACTATCCCGTGTAAACCCCAATTTTATTGACAAAATCCTGCAGAGATAGGTTAAACCCAGTCTTGGGTACAAGCTAGTCTTTTAATCTTTAGTTTCTTCTAAAATAAATCAGAGACTGTACTTTATTTTAGGGTCTCAAAGTTGATTTTTGAATGCCACGTGAGATTTAAGGATGAAAGACGTCCGCTTCATTGGATGCCTCGCTTCATTAATCTTAAAGCTATCTCGTGTGGCTATATTTTGAACATGGGGCGATACTACATCGCTTATATCCGTATTATTTTAATTTTGTTGAAGTTCGTGCTTTAGAATTATAATCCTTATTTTAGGGACGTCAAAGTACATAAAACTGTCATTTTGAATTAATACTGCTTTGAGCGCTGGTAGGAACCTCCCAGAACTACCTTCCAAGCTTGAAAGGCGTTATTACGATGAGAGTTATTACTTGCAGCGGTACAAGACCGTGCTCTGTGGCGATCCATTCGCATTTATAATAATAGACTAGCTGATGCCCGCGACTCCATTCGCGTGGATTAAGGTGTTTTAGGGGTATGAAAAATAGATAGTAGCCGATTCTCAGACCTACTGAATACGCGTATAAAATTTCATAAACATCGGTCAAGCCGTTTCGGAGGAGTATGGTAACTAACATTGTGACACGAGAATTTTATATATAAGACGTTAATAATGTGTAGGGAGGCGCGCTAATGATTAAATTAGACAGTTAATGAAACTATATTACCAAAGTGTAAAATTAATTACTTTTATCCGGTTATTTTTTGCCGCAGTTTAATTAAACAGTAATTAATTGTTCTACTATGTAATATCTTTCAATTAAGGGCGTTCCCTTAATGCTGGCAGCGATTAATCTTCACGTAAAAGTTACAGCTTGTAAAATTGGCCGTGCGAAATCTATTAATAAATGACAAATGATAAATGATTTATTTATTTCATTTAGGACAACTTGTGTTACTTATGAAACGTTAAGACTCTACTACCGGTTCGGAAAGCTAATTCTACTGAGAAGAGCCGGCAAGAAACTCAACAGTTGCTCTTTTCATAGAAATGAAAAGGTTACAATATGTAGACAACACAACACATACGTTACAAGTATTACACTGACTTGTGGGTCACTGGATGTGAGGTCGGTTGCTTCCATGCAACTTTTTCATTAATAAAATCATTGATAGTGTAATAGCCTCGACTTAACAAATGCTGTTTAACACAGTCTTTAGTCACGATACGACGCTGTTACTAGCTTATGGCGGTTTCTAGTGTATCGATTGTGAGTATCACCTATTTGCTTATAAAGATTAATGTTCTGCCTAACAAAGACTATATTATTGTATATGTATTGCGAAGGCACTGTAAGAATACCAATCTCTTTAAATTTGATTTGATTTGAAAGTTATACGCGTGATCTGAGTTTATAAATAGAACGGATGGCTCTTTTGGATGGATTCGATATCAGCTGCTCTGCCCCACAATAAAATGCCGTACGACATGACATTGTGGAAGTAAGCGAAGTAGACAAGCCTAGCCGTTTCAATATCGGTTTCTCGGTTTATCGGTATTCTCATAATACTAGAATCAATGCAATTTCTTGGTAACTGTTTGGCTACGCTTATATAATTACCCCCAGAAGATAACTATTGGATACTAGTGTAGTGCCCACAATTTCGTCCGCATGGAATTAGGTTCAAAAAAAAAAGAATTTTCAAAAAATATTTAAATCATAAACTTCTTAATTTTTCACCGAAAGCACAAATACCAAGTTTCATGGATATAACTCGAATTGTCTATATAACTTCCTTGGAAGAAAAATTTCGAAAATTCCTTCAGCAGTACATCTGGGTGCTGAAAAATATTCCCCTATTGGTTATATTTTTTATCTACTGAAGGTTTGCTATGAAAATGTTATTTTTAAAGCCACTGAGTTAGAGGGCTGCAGGGCATGTATAAAACCGAATAAATAAGTCAAGAAAAACATATTTTTATTCCATCTAGGTCTATAAAATCAAGTACCGCTATTTATTTGTAAAGTCAACCCAAGGCTAAAAATATCCATCTTTTCTTTTGATAAAACGAACGTTATGGATCCATAAAAATAACTGGCTAGTAAATTTATACCAAGCTCAAACCTAAATACTACACATTCGGGCGCAGCGACTGTGAAATCTATAAAAATCCACTTGACTTTAATTGAAATAAAAATTGAAAATGCTCTTAACTTTTGCCTTTTGCCAGACGTGGGTGGAACTTCACAGACTACTTCTTAATAAGTTTCGAAGAGCTTGGAGGTATTTTTCCTTAACTGACGGTTGGTAATGATTTTTCCAGCAATCGGGAAGATAACAAACCGCCAATTTGATGCTTTAGTACCTATAGTTCTTGCAATTCTCGAGCGCGCGTGGCTTATGGTTGTGTTAAAGTCGTATCTGTATACATTTGTATACGTGTAAATGTGTGCGTGTACGTGATAGCGCGTACACCGAGAGGCACGCACACAAAAGCAATGTACAGTCAATGTCAAAAGTCCATATAGAATAAACAAACAAGATGGATAAATGATAAATGATAAATGATTTATTTATTTCATATAGGACAACTTGTGTCACTTATGAAACGTCAAGACTCTACCAACGGTTCGGAAAGATGTTCTACTGAGAAGAGCCGGCACGAAACTCAGCAGTTGCTCTTTTCATAGAAATGAAAAGGTTACAATATGTAGACACAACATAAGGCTTGTTAGTTACTGTCACCCTCGAACTTAAATAAATAATATTCAACTTGTAGATTGACATTGTTGACAATTTATGGCAATAATCTAAGTAGTATAAGTGACAACTACTATATGATTTATGATTCAACAAAAAAAAAAAATGCTTGGATATTTGACTGAACGACTAATTAATTAATAATTGTGTTATAATATAATCTATTCATATTTAATAATTATATTTTAATAATTTGACGGAGCACTCAGGTGCCTGAATTCAGGGTCACTACTCACACTAACACACACAAAAAAAAACCGCTCACAAAGTAATAAATATGAAATATATATAAATCATAAATACCTATCGTTAAAAAAACACCACCACTTTACGACCATCGCGAGTGGCACCTAATTCAGAGCAAAAGGTCTCTAACATCATGTCAGAGGATAACTGAGTGCGAAACATTAAAAAAACAACTAGTTTTTTTATGTTTCGCACTTAATAATGTCCTAAATATGGACTAATAAGATGATTAGTGCTACCGACCGGACCGCTAGTATACCTAAAACAGGAATCTGACCGACGTGAAACCCCTGGGTCTAGACACTGGAGGTGAGATTTTTTAAACATAGACCCCCTCACCACCTTACTAAGAAATGGTTAAATATACTCTGCTATCATAAAACGCTCTAAAACGCAGCAGTAGGGGACACCTACTTTCTCACGCAGGTTGAAGTTCGCAGAGTATTACCTATCGGAGGGCCTGGGGATATTTTTTCTGGGGTTTTCTGGACAGTAATGATTTTTCCAGCAACCAATATCTAATTATTATAAAAATTGACGGTTTGATATTACGCCTTAATTAAAAAGGTACTATTTATTTATTACTTACAATAACGCGTAAACATCAGCACGATCCGTCAGCATCCGACGTCAGTACGCACACAACGAAAAGTGTTTCAGTCACTTTCAGACCGCGACTGTACATAGTAGAAGCTTCTCATTACCAAAAGAGCCAGTGGTCAGTTTAATTAAGCAATTAAGTTCCGATCCATAAATTCCAATCATTATACGCTTCAAAGGTCACTTTTAATGCTCTAATTGCCTGCAAGCGATGCAAAATGTGTGACCAATTAAGTTCACAATTTGGACATTTTGACTAATTTTCCAAAATGTGAACTCGATTGGTCCTTTGGCGATAATAATTACTTTACATTGGACCTATCATGCGATAGGGCTGCATATATTGAACTAGCTGACCCACCCCGTATTTGCTCGGGTGTATTTTTTTAAAAATCGGCGAGGAAGTGGAATTACTAAGCATCTTGAAATATTAATTCCTTCTTTTTATTAACGCCTATACACTGTTATAATTATTAAATACTCACGTACAGTTGGTTGTTTATTACTCAATCACGCCCCAACGGCTGAACGGGTCTGGCTGAAATTTGGCACAGAGATAGATTATAGTCTGAAAAAGCACATAGGCCAGCTTTTTATCCCGGAAAATTAAAGGGTTCCCGCTTGAACCCAAAAACCTCAAACCACGCAGACGAAGTCGCGGGCATTCGCTAGTCTAACATATTCAAACATGACCTGAATTTGTCGTTTAGGACATGACTTTACATTACGTTACACACACACTTGCGCGGCCCGCGAGATGTCACGCGCGATTTCATTTTTTTTTTCACTACTAGTTAGCCCTTGACTGCGATCTCACCTGATGGAAAGTGATGATGCAGTCTAAGATGGTAGCGGGCTAACCTGTTAGGGGCATGTCAGTAATATTAAACCCATACCTCTATTCGGTTTCTACACGGCATCGTACCGGAACGCTAAATCGCTTGGCGGCACGTATTTACCGGTAGGGTGGTAACAAGCCACGGCCGAAGCCTCCCACCAGGCCAGACCAGGGAAAATTCAAAAATTATAAATTTCCAAACCCTGCCGGGGATCAAACCCGGGCCCTCCGCACGTTAAGGCAACAGCGCTCAACACTGCGCCACGGAGGTTGTCAGATTTCATGATAGGCGCAACCCCCATTACCGCGGTACGATGCTGCCGTTGGCTCTTTTCTAAATGAGAAAACGCGCCCGACGTTAGCGCGTGCACGCTGAAAGGATCTTATTTATGTAGGATGCTCTATACAGTTTTTATTAGGAATGAACCACATATAGGTACATTAGGTACCTTAAAATCAAGAGTGAATAGGCATCTTCTAAGCAAGCGCGCTCCACCTTAGGCTGCATCACCGCTTGCAAGCAAGTCTGATTGCAGGCAAGCGCTGGCCTATTTAATTAAAAAAATATATATATATAATAATAATAATAATTTAAAAAAAAAATAAGTTGTAATATAAAAATAGCGCTGCAATTACACTTCCGTTTTGAGACTGACTGTTTTTTTGCCATACCCTTTTTTTTCGGATTGAGTATGCTGCATAAGCCCTACTGGCCGCTACAGCGTCACCGGGGGGATGGGCGAGCGCTAGGCGTCGCCGAGAGCCGTACCCTGTCGCGTCTGCTATCGCGCCTCTAATAAACGCGCGCGGCTAGTATCACGCGACGTGCTGCGCTAGTGGGCAAAGGCTTAGCCCCACTATAATTGGGTATTTGACTACTAGTGAAATAAATTATTTTTTCGTGATTATTAAATAAAGGATCTCCCAGAAGTCGTAATACCCAAGTCCCCTGCTTGTTTTATTTTAAACTATCGATTAAAGTAAAAAGTGTACTGTGTAAGTGCGTCGAACTTTGATGGCGTCACAACTTAAAATTTCATACAAAATCCATACTAAGCACGCTTTTTGACGTTTGAAAAAAAAAAGTTGCTGATTTGACTAGTTGTCAAATACCCAGATACACGGCGCAGTGCGGCACGCAGCGGAAAATCTTCTTTGGTGAATAAACTAGAAAATAAACTAAATAGATGTTGACTCGACAGTGCACGATTGTAAGATTGTCGTGCCAACATCTCGTGAGGATGCTCCAATGTCGGAGTGAAACGTACGTTGAGAGTGATTTGGAGGATTTGTGTGATGTGCTAAATTAAAGGGTGGTGGGTGTCGCATGTTATAGGCGAAAGACACGCACTGTACCACATAGATTTGTCTACTGTGGCGGATTATAGCGAATTAAACTTCTAGTTTATTCAATATCATGGACTTCCGCAAAGTAACGCCTGCTTCCATTCAAATATTCTTTGTATGAGATTGTATGGAGCTGGGCCCACTTAAACAACGCGGCACGGAGATGCACTGCGAAATAATAATTGTACTCAGAATACTTGCCGCTACGTGTCGCGCCGCGCCTCTGTAGTCTCGCTAGACCTTTATGGTGTGAACCATCGCACGGTACTTTCTATCTATTTGAACAATTTGGACGTTTCCTTTTGTTTCACCTGACGATTGCAGATAGACACAGCCATTGTAAAGGGACTTTCACTAATTAAAACAACTTCGCGAATTGTTTATGTCACACTCTTGTTACAGTATTTCAAGATAGGTAGTTACATCTGGCTAATTAAAAAAGTTAATTAAGTAAATAGAACGATTATTAACCTTCTATTTACCTACTGAAATTCATAATCCATATATTAATTAATATTTAAAATGCAACTGTGTGTCTTGTCCATGTTACCTTTATGGCTTATCTGTTTAACAAATTTTGATAAAATATACTCAAACAATAACTATCCTGTAGATGGACATAGGTTACTTTTTGTCCTGGAAAATACACACGCAAGTTGGGGGCATTATGGAGGTAGTACTCTAGTAACATTATAAAGCCGAAAATGTGTCTGTCTTTCTACTACGCTTTCAACCGATTTTGTTGAAATTTGGTACAGGGATTGGTTGTAGCCCGGGGAAGGACATAGGTATACCTACTTTTTATCCTGGAAAATCAAGGAGTTCCCGCGGGAATCAAAAAACCTTAATCCATCATCTAGTTTTGTATAAGGTAAGTTGTATCTCAGGGTAGGACATAAGTAACATTTTGTCTCGGATAATTTAAGAGTTCCCGCGGGAGTCAAAGTTAAGGGAGTCTAGTTTATTAGATAAAGATGAATAAACGATCCCATGTAATTAAGGGTTTGTACGACCAAAGGGATTCAGAACCAAATTAACCATAACATGACCCAAAATGACATCAGCGAAATATAATAGCCACTCCCTCAACCCTTTGCCACCCTCGGCACTAATGACCCGAGACTCTTTCAGGCGAATTTTTCGAATTTTCCCATTTTCCCACCGTAAATAATTCGTTATTTTGCCGACCCAAAAATGTCAGGCCTGTCGGTTTATCTCGTACCTATTACCTACGATACATGACTTTCCTGAAATTTAGCTAGGTTTTTAGGTTTGACGACCTGCTTGGCGCAGTGTTAAGCGCTGATGTCATAACGTGCAGAGGTCCCGGGTTCGATCCCCGGTAGGGTCAATTTGGGAAATAATAATTTCTGTATTTTCCCTGGTCTGGCCTGGTGGGAGGCCTCGGCTGTGACCAGTTACCACCCTACCGGCAAAGATGTGCCGCCAAGCGATTTAGCGTTCCGGTACGATGCCGTGTAGAAACCGATTATGGGGTATGGGTTAAATTTAACTGCATATCAGTTAAATTTAACCCCTAAAATGTTAGCCCGCTACCATCTAAAACTGTGTCATCACTTACCACCCAGATAAGATCGCAGTCAAAGGCTAACTTGTAGTGGAATAAAAAATCATCTTACTTCTTACTCTTACTAATATTAATATTAATATTATAAATGCGAAAGTTTGGATGGATGTTTGTTACTCAGTCACGCCCCAACGGCTGAACGGGTCTGGCTGAAATTTGGCACAGAGATAGATTATAGTCTGGAAAAGCACATAGGCCAGCTTTTTATTCCGGAAAATTAAAGGGTTCCCGCTTGAACCCAAAAACCTCAAACCACGCAGACGAAGTCGCGGGCATTCGCTAGTCCAACATATTCAAATATGACCTCGAAGACGAATTTGTCGTTTAGGACATGACTTTACATTACGTTACACACACACTTGCGCGGCCCGCGAGATGTCACGCGCGATTTCATTTTTTTTTTTAATGATGGTAGCGGGCTAACCTTTTTACCCCGGTAAATTGAAGAGTTCCTGCGGGAACCAAAAAACCTCAAACCACGCAGACGAAGTCGCGGGCATTCGCTAGTCTAACATATTCAAACATGACCTGAATTTGTCGTTTAGGACATGACTTTACATTACGTTACACACACACTTGCGCGGCCCGCGAGATGTCACGCGCGATTTCATTTTTTTTTTTAATGATGGTAGCGGGCTAACCTTTTTACCCCGGTAAATTGAAGAGTTCCTGCGGGAACCAAAAAACCTCAAACCACGCAGACGAAGTCGCGGGCATTCGCTAGTAAAGTTATGTATGTTATAAAATTATTCAGATATAATTTTTGATTTAACTTACTTAGTTGATTTTTAATACGTTTACTAACTTATAATAAAAATTATATCATTATTTAATAAGTTGAGGTTAAAATAATCTTACTCATTAGCTTTACTTATAGGCTAGATCGTAACTTTATTGAGGTACTAACTGTTGTTGGTACTTCAAACTAATATTATAAATGCAAAAGTTTGGATGGATGTCTGGATGTCTGGATGTATGGATGTTTGTTGCTCAATCACGGCCCAACGGTTGCACAGATCTGGCTAAAATTTGGTACAGGGATAGATTATAGTCTGGAATAGCACATAGGCTACTTTTTATCCCGGAAAATTACGGAGTTCCCGTGGGAATCAAAAAACCTCGATTCACGCAGACGAAGCCGCGTGCATTCACTAGTTATGATATTAAAAAATATATAAGTTATAATATATAGTTATATAGTCGTATCCTGGGAACACTAGGTACACCTTACCTGGGTATAACCGTAACGTAGTACATAAAAACCCCTATAAACTGCCCCCAATTTGCCTCAACATCACATGAGTAATTTCATATACCATAAAACTAACCAGAATCTTGGCACCAGCATCTAACACCACAGCTTAGCGAGCGTACAGTTACCCCCGGAACAGCCAACTGCACGTTGTTATTTAATCGTACACGTTTTAAACGTGAGTTTGGGGGACAGTATTTTTTAGGCCGGCGGAACAAATATCTGCGTTACTTATTTTTATATCCACCTCTTTGGTGTAGTAGTTAATGTTAACTAACAACATCGAACATGTGTTCGACTGCGGGTGACGAGGTCCCGGGTTCGTAACTCAGGTCGGGCTATCTTCAGCTTGGGCCAGGTCCACCTTCTGCACATTATGAGATGTGCAGAAGGTGGCCACCGGGGGGTTTTAGTGGGTAGAAATCCCACATAACCTAATCTCTTCTCGCAATAATACAATACATCATTTTATAGTAGTTTTGTGTCTAAGAGGCCTGGTTTCCTAACACAAGCTGAGTGGCTTACTGTTTGTTTGCTGCTGTACAATACGAAATGTTGATTTTGCATATAAGTGCTTATTATAAGTTTATTTTTGTGCAAATGTGCCTCAAGTTAAGATTTTTTTCCTTTCTATCACTAGTGTGACATAAAAAAACGTCGGTCTCCTCCGACGCAGAGTATTGCGTTTTCTCCTCTCCGGTCACTTGTTCTCTCTAACCGTATAGACTTTTCACATGAAATAGGACTTTTAAAAAGCGCTCATTTTACGTAAAAATTAGACTAGGCTTTCACGTTCGTACGCCATGAATAGCTTTACCCTGTTCAAAGTCATACTTAGTAAAAAAAAATGTTTAAGGGAATTTACCAGTTATTCGATAGACCGTATGTCAAAACAGAAATAAGATATAATATGCGTAACTATATGCGTACCCTACCTGTAAACAAATCTCTTGTGGGGGTCTTTCTTTTTTTCAATTAACTGAACTGTATGATAGCTTAGTTTTGCCCATAGCCCATGAAAATATTATTAGTATATCCCGAAAGAAACTCTATATTAAATATGAATAAGAATAATTTTGGCATGCACGTATAAGACCTAACTTATCACTTGTGATAGAATTTAATTATACGACGGTACAGCTTTTAGATTTAATCTAAGATTAAGTGCACTAGAGCTTTTTATTTCATGACAGTTTTTACGACTCTATGTCTTTGTGTGACTCGACTTCGTATTCGTAAGACTTTTACCTGCAAAACAACCCTTAATGTTCTCAAAGGTCAGTGAAGTCTGCCATTATACACTTGACTAGGGTGGTAGACTTTACTCCAAGGGGTAAAGCTTTTTATGCTGTCCGACTATTTTAATATTGGTACGCATAGCGGCATACATAGTGTTTCTAAAAAAAATTACCAACTTAATACAGTACTTTATAAACTGGTTTTTTTAGTTGGATTGGATTTTTTGACCTTCCGTGGCTATCCTAAGCACATAATGAGAGGATCTGGAAACTCATCATCGGTCTTCTTTTTAGGAAGATACCCAAAGTAAGGCATCAGTGGGATTATTTTAAAAGTACATAAAAGGTAATTTTGTAAAAGCTGGGCTTTTGAAGACCTCACGTGACGAGGGTTTAGAACTTGCGCCGGTGCCTTTCTTGCACTGCGCCGATGATGGTTTTTTTAATGGGACTTTTTTACACCGCCTCGTATTCTGTCAAACTCAAACTCATACAATGTTTATTCATTTCCGGTAAGTAAACTACACTTATTGACGTCCAGTTATTTATAAAATATAATGGTGATAAACAGTAACGGTATCTTAAAACTAAAGCTACGGGGGTTCCAAACGCGCCCTGGTCTGAGAAGACCAGGTCGCGTTTGGTATGTAAGAAAGAAAGAAAGAAAACGTTTTTATTTGATCACAATAATATCTAGTTTATGAAACTATCAAAATAGTTAAAGCAACAAAGTTGTGTGACCAAATGTAGGTCTCCAGCTCAGCATCATGCTACAGCAGGCTGCAGCGCTGGTTTTCAGTGGAAACCTTAAAATTGGTGAAGTCACGGACGAACTATGAATCCAATATCTACTCTGATATGTTTATAGAAATCTAATAGTTTAAGTAGTAGGCACATATAAGTATTACATTATTTATAAAATGGATGATGTGGAACTAATATAAGAATAAAAAGTAAATATATAAAAAAGAGAAACCAACTAACACTATAATAGAGATAAATGACAAATGAAGGTATGAATACAAGCATAATGAAATTAACCACATTGGCACAATGCGGCATAAGTGCTGAAACGATAGGTGTTGCTGGTATAAATACACTATAGCAAAATAATTTCAAGCCATAACTTTTTGTTGGGTTAGTAAATAGTTTTTTAATTTAGTTTTAAAAGTTCCAATTGTTTGTGGCGATGTCTTGTTGTTGAGCCACGGCAAGCTACCGTTTTCCAAGTACCTACACAATATTTGGGAGAGCGGACAGGGGCTAAATTTATAAGATGGATCAGGTGGGTTACTAGCATCGCTTAAAGCAGTATTAATTCAATAATGACAGTTATATCGCGTACCTTGACGTCCCTAATGTAAGGATTATAATTCTAAAACACGAAAGTCAACAATAATGATAATGACAATATGGCTTTAAGCGTTGGCAGTATGGCACCAGGGCATTGATCACGGCCAAATCCGCAACTCTATAAAACGTCAAAAAGCGTGCTTAGTATGGGACTTGTGACGTCATCATGATTCGACGCACTTTTTATACGACTGCCTGAAAAAAGGAGTATAATGTTTTCAGGGTTCACGTTTGTATTTATGTATATGAGTTTATATATTCCACCATAACTTCTTTACGCCTGAACCGATTTTGATAAATGTGGTATCGTTAGAATCCCTAGCTTATACGGGTGACATACTAGTAGGATAAAATAAAAATTGACGGGGAGACCATGGTCCCGCATAAAAAACTAAATTTGAAAAAAAAAAACGAAAATAAGATTAACTATAATATAATCATCATCTAGAAAATGATGAGTAGATTCCAAAAATATATGACACTATAGTTCAATATCCAGTGATTCACAAAAAAATATCATTTAATAAAAATGTTAATAAGATTTTAATTTAACTAGTTCGTTTTTTTGCAGGGCAGTCGTGTTTTTGAATTTTTTAAATTATTACTAGTTAATTTAATCTTTAAATGGTTACAAAACTTAAAACAGTAAAGTATGAAGGTACCGCTGACCCCTAGGATTTTATGTAGAGTGTAGACCATTATATCCTAGGATCATTGTAAAGGTAGATTTATTTAGGTCGCGGGCTCAGTTAACCGTTCCACGGAGTTGGGTACTGTTTTATGTACCACTAAAACTACGTAAACTAGATTTATTCGACCTTTCAAATGCTATCCAGTGTGGGTACATAACACTAATTTTTGCCAGCGTCACGTCACGTATTTTTTTAAATGATTTATTTGTTTGTTGTTCCTCCTTCGCCGTTCTACCACAGAACAGCGAGAAACCGTGAGCGTTGGCACCCTTACGTGGTTGACGTCCAATTTGCTCGCACGAAGCGTTTTTGCTCGACGTTTCTGATATGAACCGCTAGGGTGTGGAACGCCCTCCCAGCGCACGTGTTTCCTGCCACATTTAACTTAAGTACCTTCAAGGCAAGAGTGAATAAGCATCTTCTAGGCAAGCGCGTTTCAACCTAGACCTCATCATTGCTTTGCACTAAGCATGATTGTCGTCAAGCAATCTCACGTCAAATCTATCACTTGTTTTTGTAGTGGTTACTAAATTCGACTGAGGTCCTGAGTTCGATAACATACACCCTTTCGCGTCTATAATATTAGCATGGATGTATCCTTAGTATTTATAGTCATGGAACTTAAATCAATGGATTTCTTGCAGGCTTGTTCTATTTAACTGAGGTATAAATGTATGAAATATGTATATTTTCATTCCGGCGTGAACCGTATTAAGCCTCTCAGCTGTTGATGTAAAGCCATGGTCACACACAACACGCAACAGCAGCTGGACGTCTCATTGAACAAATCGTGTAAAAGTGTATTAATTGTAATTTACTGAAGGCCCAATGACATCTTCTCTGACCCACGTTAAAATGTTCTAATACGCATTGTTTGTATAGAAAAATAATGTTAAAAGGAAATTCAATTTTAAGAGGTGAAACTCCAACTCCGAAACAAGCGATGTGCGTAGAACTTTTTTGCCATAAACTTACTATGAAACTTAGCTTAACAGCTATTATTATTATCTGGCATCAGTATCATGGTAACCCATGATACTGATGCCAGATAATAATTTGGCACGTCTTATTTACCAGAAGATATGCGCCTCCGAAAAGTTATCCCTCTAACTTTTCCCGTAGTCGGCAATGAAATTAAAAATAATCACCATGTGACGTTTAGTAGAGGTGCAAGGTAGGCTAAAGTACAAAAGTATGCGTCTATTTCCACCAAAGTCAAGCGGTGTCAGATGTGCTATGATTGAGTTTCGCGCGACGAAGTTACCTAGTAACTAGTAGGTGAGCTATCCAGCTAAGCTCAAAATTTCACATAGCTACACCACTAATTGCATATCCCTAGTCGCATACTTCGATCGCATTCCTCGCTTCATAAACTAGTATGTAAAAACAATTATTTCCCAAAACCGACTTCCAAAGCCACTGTAAAGTAAAAAATAATTTTGATTTCTACACACTATGTTGAAGTCCGGCGAGCCTGACGCGTCAACTTTGCTTATCTTTCTTAGTGCGTGGAAGTCGGTTTTTTGGAATGAATTTTTATTTTTAACTTTTTAATGTCAGGATTGAGGATTTGATGTCAGAATTTTTATGGGACCACCTAGAGAGCTTCCTCTAAGGACTGAAAACATATTTTTCAAATCGGTTCAGTAACCACGGAGATATGCACCGCTATACATTAATATATATATATATATATAAATATATACGCGCCGAATTGAGTCAGTCAAAACGAAGCTTCGTTGAACCCCGCGTCGCCGCTATCGCGTTTTGTTTATCCAATCCTTTCATTTGTTGAGGGTGAACGTTTATTTAGATTAAAAGCAAATACTTTCGTTTGCGAGCATTCGGGCGCTTTAAAAATTGCCAATAACACTTCTCTGCTCGAGCGTGAACCCTGCCGGGAACCCAGGCGCGGTAATTTGCCTTTTTAAAAAATGAAAATCATTTTTTTTAATTGCCTCTTTTTATTATTTAAAGGCTAAATAAGAGGACTGAAGCATTTGCCCTCAATAAACTTGGTAATTCATCGTATTACTAATATTATAAATGCGAAAGTGTGTTTGTTTGTATATATTATATTTATATTCATTTATTTATTTACATTTTGGCTTGTATAAAGCTCTTACAAATGTCATATAAAATTATAATTAATTAATGTCAAATAAGATTACAAAGGATATTGACCAAATTCGCCTAAGAATCAACACACGTTTGAAATATACAGTAAATCTTAGCTTAATTTATAGTCTTTATTCCAAATATCAGAATTTAACGGATACGTCAAATTAATTAAAAAATAAGTAAATGGGTATTAGATTGATTACTATACGTTTCCGTCTCTGGATTATTAACCACAGATCAATAACTTAGGTTTTAAATAATATACAATACCACCGCTTGAGCGCTAGATCTGTATCGTAAGAAACAAGATAAAAGCCGCTTAAAGTGCTAAGTGCGCTAGTATTCGGAATCTCGCAGCGCCATCTATTGAAAGTACAATAATTTAATATTTTTAACGCCATCTGTGAAGTCCTCGATGAACTATGACGATACCTGCATTATTAATAACGCCATCTTTAATGTTTTTGATGAACTACGGCGAATCGTGTCTTATCTACATACTGTTTACAGCTCTATTACAAATGGATAGAGATGATATTTATTTGTTCAAGTAGATTGATCGTGAATGCTGAAATAAACTCAAAATTGAAAATATTTTTGGTAATAAGTAATTTTCTTGCAAGTGTCCGTAGTTTTAATCTGCTCTCAAGTATAAAAAGGTATTATTTTGAACCCAGTAATCAATGTTTTATGACGGTTGGTTCTTAGGCGAACTTTGTATGGGGACGGAACAATGTCCTTTACAAAAATGAAGTAAAATAAAAAATAAAATCGTATCATAAAATTATAAAAATTAAAAAAAAAGAAAAAAAAAACAATTTACAAAATATACAAAATGTCATAAAATGAATAAATTCATAAATTATTCTTAGGAAAAAATCGTCAATTTGTGTATAAAAGATCTATTTACATAATTTTATGTAATCCAAGCTTGCCTATCATCTACATAGTTTGTTGGTTGGTCCTAAATCACGCCGCAACAGAGCAACGGACGTGATTTGTTGCATGGGTGTAGTTGAGGACCTGCAGAGTGACAAAGACTTTTATCCCAGAAAATTAAAGATGTCCCGTGGAATTTTAAAAACTTCCACTCGGGCGAAGTCGCGTGCATCAGCTTGTACACTATAATAATATGCTTTTGAAATTTTAGTTCCTTCTAAAGCCTATACAAATCATTTATCGCTGTTAGCTACAGTATCAAGCGACTCTCAAGCGACTCAATGTTTTTAGTCATTATATGAGGTCCTCCCGTCCGAATTCCGGCCACGGCGGCCAATCTCCAGAGAGATTAGCCATCTGCGCGGGAGATGTTATAGTGCAACGTGTGCGCGAAAACACAGGTGCACTCTTCGTTCCTTTACTCTCATAGCCCGACGTGACGGAAAATCCGACACGACCGGAGAAAGATCAGGTCCAGGTGTCAGGATTGACGGCTTAACGTGCTTTCCGATGCACGGGGGTGTAACACCGCCAAATTTTTAATTTCGGGGCTAATACTGAGGATTTCTTGTCAGAAAAACCCAATTCTTAATTATGTAATTAACCAACCGTGGCTATTTAGCGTTCCGGTACGATGCCGTGTAGAAAACCGATTAAGGGTATGAGTTTAATATAACTGCCATGCCCCTAACAGGTTAGCCCGCTACCAACTTAACTGCATCATCACTTACCATCAGGTGAGATCGCAGTCAAGGGCTAACTAGTAGTGGAAAAAAAAAATGAAATCGCGCGTGACATCTCGCGGGCCGCGCAAGTGTGTGTGTAACGTAATGTAAAGTCATGTCCTAAACGACAAATTCGTCTTCGAGGTCATGGGATAAAAAAAAGGCCCGACCCGGGTTCGAGCTCGTCAGCTGCAGTCAAACATGTTTACTACTAGACAACGAGTCAGACGAGACAATAAAGGAAGTACATAACTGGAGTTTCCTAAACAAACATGATCGCAGGTTGTTAATGATAAACGCGAAAATTTTCGACGTAATTAAGAGAATTCTTGCAACTTTGCTCTCGACGTGAAATGTGTTTGATGAACATCGGAGCTCGACGAAGTTTCTAAATTGTCGTAAAATGATACCACCCAGTCACCCCGCTGTAGGCACTGTAAATATTACTGGAACTAACTTTAAAAATAACTTTTTACTTACGTATATAAATACATCATACTGATATTTGGCCTCATGGGAGGATTCAGCCGTGGCTAGTTACCAACCTACCGACAAAGACGTGCCGCCAAGAGATTTAGCGGTCCGGTACGATGCCGTGTGGAAACCGATTTGGGGTATGAATTTAATATTCCCCTTACAGGTTAGCCCGCTACCATGCCAGACTGCATCATCTATTACCATCAGGTGAGATTGCAGCCAAGGGCTTACTTGTAGCGGATAAAAAAAAAATGCAAAAGTGTTTTTGTTTATTGGTTTGTCCTTCAATCAAGCCGAATAGAGAAACGGAACGACGTGATTTTTTTCATGGGCATAGTTGAGGACCTGGAGAGGGACATAGGCTACTTTTTATTTCGGAAAATTAGGGAGTTCCAGAAGGAATTAATAAATGTATTCCTTCCAAAAAAACTTATTCACGCTACCTCTTGTATTCACTACAACCCATTAACGTCCCACTGCTAGGCACAGGCCTTCACTTTCATAGGAGAGAGGGAATTAGAGCTTAGACCCACCACGCTGCTCCAATGCGGCCGCCAACCCGCTTTAACGACAATAATCATGTTAGTAATAATTACCGGGACCGACGGCTTAACGTGCTCTCCGAGGTACGGGTGACACACCACCAACTTCCAACTCCGGGCTTGCATTGAGAATTTCTTAACTGAAAAACCCAATACCTAACAATTTTATGCCCGACCCAGAATCGAACCCAGGAATCGAAAACCTCTAGGTACGAAACCTTAGAAGACAAAAAAGAAGCAGATTTTTAAACTTAACGAGTATTTCGTGACCCATAACTCAATCAAACCCGCAATCTTTCGCCAACATACTCGTAACAGTAAAATCCTCTACGTCGACTCTTATGATATTTTGTGTGCTCTCGGGAACTGTTTTATGTAACAAATATTATGTTTTATATGTGTGGTGCAAGACGCAAGTGCAAAGCGGAACACCGTGCGTTAGACGAATGTCGAAGGAAGATGAAGAAAAATAGCTAATAAGGAAACCGTGTTAGTTTGTCGTTGTCAATGTAAAGCTTGAAAGACGTCTCCTGTAGGGACCTTCATTAGTCACAGTCTTGTGTCAATTGGATCCAGCGGCTCTCTATACGTCTCGCTAGATGTTTCCGGTGCGAAGACGCCATTAAAGTTTTTAGAATCTAGTGAATCTTTTTATGATCCGTTTTATGGGTTAGGTCCTTACATATGAAATTGCCGTTTTGTCGTACTGGCCACTTTGATCTCAAATATCTCCTCTTTGGTTAGGAATTATTAGTCAATTTCAAATTTATACAGCTATTTACACATGTTTTTGTGTTTTGAAAACCCTTATTCATTTGTTTTTTTTCTCTTTTAGTCTTATTCAGTTTATAAAATGGAAAACTTGAAATATCGTGTTATTTACGAGTACGCGTTCCATCGTGGTACCAGTGCTGCAGAAACGGCTCGAAGGATTAATGATGTGTATGGCGGCGGTATCGCAAAAGAAAACACAGTGCGTTTTTGATTCCAACGTTTTCGTTATGGAAATTTCGACCTGCAGAACAAGCCCAGTGGACGGCCGGAGACCAAAGTTGATAATGAAGAATTGAAGGCTATTGTGGAAGCGGATCCATCGCAAACCACGTCCGAGCTAGCTGCAGGTTGCGGTGTTAGTGATAAAACTGTTTTAATCCACTTGAAGCAAATTGGGAAGGCGAAAAAGCTTGAAAGGTGGGTACCTCATGAATTGAGTGCAGCAAACCGACAAACGCGCGTCGACTGCTGCGTTACATTACTCAACCGGCACAATAATGAAGGGATTTTAAACCGAACCTGTGATGAAAAGTGGATCCTGTACGATAATCGTAAACGCTAATCGCAATGACTGAACCCTGGCGAACCAGCCAAATCTTGCCCCAAGCGAAAATTGACTCAAAAAAAATTACTTGTGAGCGTTTGGTGGACAAGTGCCGATGTCGTTCACTACAGCTTTCTTAAATCTGGCCAGACGATTACGGCGGATGTCTATTGTCAGCAACTGCAAACCATGATGGAAAAGCTAACTGCTAAACAATTTGATAACCCCGATGCAATTAATGACCATTTCTTGAACATTCCCGGCAATGATATAATTGATGAATCTTTATTGGTACACTTTGGGTCACAGACATTTTCCAGCGAAAGTAGTTTTCAAATTGAAACTGTAGATGAAAACATCGTAGCAAAAATTATATTGGCAATCAAATCAAACGCACAAGGAATAGACAAAATTAACATGGACATCATTCTTACACTACCCACTACTCTCGCTGTTATTACTGCTATCGTTAACAAATCAATACAGTCTGCGAAATTTCCCTCACTCTGGAAAACAGCCTTTGTCTTACCTTTACCGAAAATTAACAACCCTGTGGACCTTAAAGATCTACGACCTATTAGTATTCTTCCACACATTTCTAAGATTCTTGAAAAGGTAATCTACAACCAAGTCATTAAGTATCGTGAGACTAACAATATTTTACCATACTTTCAATCAGGATTCAGGAAACATCGTAGTACAGCTTCTGCTCTTTCAGATGTAATTGATAATATACTCACCTTTCAGGATTACTACTCTTGCGTTGTTAGATTTTTCCCGGGCGTTTGACTCAATAAACATAAAACTACTGCTTGCTAAACTTTCGTTCTATGGATTTTCCTCAAATACTGTTCAATGGTTCTCTAGTTACCTTCAGGATAGGATGCAACAAGTAGTTATACGCAAAAATGATGGAAAGGATTTAATATCTTCACTGAAGCCTGTTAACAGAGGCGTCCCTCAGGGCTCCATTCTAGGACCTCTATTATTTATTTTGTATTCAGCTGACATCATAAACTGTATCGAAAACTGTCAGTATCATCTGTACGCTGACGACCTTCAAATTTATATACCTGTCCACGATCAGGATGTAAGTAATGCAGTTAACCAGATGAACAAAGTCCTTAACAACATTTCACAGTGGTGTCAACAAAATGCTCTCATTCTGAATCCCCTTAAGTCTAAATTTATGGTTATGGGCACAAAGAAGCGAGTAAGCAAAATTTAGATTTTACAAGTGCTTTTTTTCTGTTATTTTTAATTGTGTTATTATTTTATATTTTTGTTTATTTTTTTTTTGTGTATAACTTTAATATTGCAGTCACATATTCTTTTGTGTAACTTCCCTCATTTTGGCCCTAACAGAATAACAGCGTTGTGGTTACATTTTGTTCCCACAACATCAAGCTGAGTTAGGACCCTTTTGTTGGCACGACACATTCTAGACGTTGAGTGATTAAGTTAAGTTAGATTTTAAGTACTTTTGTATTTTATGTTTACTATGTGTTGTATCAGCAAAATAACCCATATTCTATTCTATTCTATTCTATTCTAAACAACCGAGGCTCGTCAATCGTTCTAGGCTACTGCTGCTTCAGGACAATGCTAGACCACACACTGCACAACGGACGGCTACCAAATTAGAGGAGCTTCAATTGGAATGTCTAAGACATCCAGTATTCCCCGGACTTTGCTCCAACAAATTACCATTTTTTTCGAAATTTGGATAACTTCTTGACAAGGGAAAAAATTCAACTCCGATGGGGCAGTCCAAAGCGCCTTCAAAGATTTTATTGATTCCGTCCGAACGATTTTTTTAGTAAAGGGATCAATGAACTACCTATGAGATGACAAAAGTACATAGATAGCAATGGTACATACTTTGATTAAATAAATATATTATATTTAAAAAAAATCTACTTTATGTCCCTCCCTTACAAAACGGCAATTTCATAGGTAAAGACCTATTATATGCCTTTCCAATTCAGCTTTGCGACCCGTTGAACTATATCGTTACTCTTGTTCTAAAATAGTTCTTCTCATCTTCATATATAAAAGGGAGAAATTGACTGACTGATTAATCAACGCACAGCTCAAATTACTACTGAAATTTGGCGTATAGATAATGAAAGATATATGCGCTGATTAGGGGTTTTAAAATCCAATCCCATAAGGGGTAAAATAGCGGTTTTAACCTAACGTGAGCGAGGTAATAGGCAAAATCTGGATTTTGATATTTTGACCATTGCCAATTACCAATTTGGTTTGAAAAAGAAAATTCGGTAGATATTTTAATGAATGATGAGTTTGTTAATAATATCGCTTACGCTTTTCACTTGTAGCTTACAAAACTTGTGAGGGCCAACGGTAACCGTAAGTGCCAGTTTACAAGAGAACATACTTCAGACTTTCTTGTTTACTGCTCTAGTGCAGTAAATCTCGGAAATTAGATCTGTATCAAACTCGACACGTTTCGACAATAGGTTCTTATCTTAGGACAGATTATAGCGTGGTTAAGCAAGGAACCAAAATGTTATCTGTTAGCTGAGTTAGCTCTAGTTTTCTCAATATTTTGTAACTAGCTGATACCCGCGACTTTTTCCGCGTTTTAAGTTTTTTTTAATTTCCGCGGGGACTCCTTCATTTTCCGCGACAAAACGTAGCCTATGTCACTCTCCAGGTCCTCAGCTATACCCATGCCAATCGTGATACAAAATTGCGTCGATCCGTTGCTTCGTGGCAGCGTGATTGAAGGAAGGAAACCAACAACGGGACGGCTCAATTCTCACAGCAAGATTTTTTTTATGCCATGATATTCGGAGCGCAAAATGTACTTGTGACGTTAATCTATAACTTCACGTCTCTTTTAAGCTAATGAATATACAAAGAAGCATTATCAAAGGAATGTACAAAGAACCTTTGAATAAGCAAAGGCTAAAGTGCTCAATTAACAATGTATGAAACACTCTATGATGCGGTAAACATCTTCGGGGATATGCGTCTTGAAAGATATTCTAAATACCTTGTTCCGCACACTGGATAAGTCTGGATGAATTTTGGCACAGAGATAGGTAATAGTCTGGAATAACACATAGGCTAACCCACTTTTTATCCCGAAAAATTAAAGAGTTCCCGCGGGAACCATAATCCTCAATTTACACGGACGAAGTTGCGGGCATCAGCTAGTTGTACCTAATAATTAAAGTGTTATAACTACATACTGCAGTCTCAAACATTGAAGAACCTTCCATATTATGTGTATATTGCCTTGAGTGCTTTGGCCATTAGATAAACCTACAGTTAATACGACAGTTCACACTTCGTCCACCGACTCCCAGTGCTCGCTTGAGATCGTCTTTATCTCACAGCTCCTTCCCATCACCATCCCCTTGAAGCTGTACTGCACAGTTCACTTAATCAGTTCATTTAATAATTTCGCGTTTTTACTATAATTTCTTTTTTTTGGATGTGTATGTTTGTTTAAGTTTTATATCTGTTTTTTTTTTTTGTTTTATATGTTAGTTATAGTCTAAATATATGGCAGAGGGCGCAGCGCAATTTTTTTGTACAATCGAATAGAACCGGAGCAAACTGAAAACCAGCGCTGAGCATTGTTATTAATGCTCAGTAATGCTGAGTTTGCTTCCCTTTGTATATTGTTAGATTTTATTTAACTTTTTTTTTTAGGTGTAGGACTTAGTTGATAAGTGTTTAACTGTGTTACTGTGTAAATTCTAACAATAAGATACAATAAAGCTTTTATTTATTTATTTATTCACTTTAGTTTCTAATATAAAGTTGTAAAACCTCAATCCACGCGGATGAAGTCGATAGCTCTAAGTATACATGCGGGCTGTCGTGCCCTGTGTTACCTGTTGTAGACCTATTAACATTTCAATATGAAACATGAACGCGAAGTCTGAGCCATCATTTCAGATCAATAACTACGTTGGATGCAAACCGCGCAAACTAATCGCTCCGTTTAGAGAAAATGTGATCTAGAAACGCTATTAGTGCTCTTATAACGGGTGGTAAACTAACATGAGTCATAAGCGATAGCGGTTTTCAATAAAGTTGTAAAAACTCTAGCTGATGCCCGCGACTTGGTGCGTATGGTTTAAGTTATTTTAATTCCCGCAGGAACTGGCTACCTTTTATCCCGGAAAATTATTCCAGGATAAAAGGTAGCCTGCGTTACTCTCCATTTATTCAACTATACCTACGCCAAAAATTACGTTGATCCATTTCTCCGTTGCAGCGTGATTGAAGGACAAACCAACAATCAAACACACTTCCGAATTTATAATATTAGTATGATTCTTTAGACTATAATTACTTAAGATTAAGTAATTAAAATTCAATATACGTTATGGTATCCAAAGATACAAGATTCAAAGGGGTGGTGATGGGAAGGAGCTGCGCGATAAAGACGATCTCAAGTGAGTCACTGGGAGTGGGAGCCGGTGGACAAAGTTTGAGCTATAGTATAGGTTTATCTAACGGCCAACGCACTCGTCTAGGCACCATACACAGAATATTGAAGCTTCGGTAATATTTGAGACTGCAGTTACTTTATATGTAACTCTTAAATAATTAGGTACAACTTTTAACCTTTATTAAAAGTTATTAAATTACCGCCGAAGCTACGTAGTAGCAGTAGCAGAAGTGGAATTCCGAATCAATGTTAGTTTTAGTTGACAATTCAAAAGCACTTGAAAAAGTTAATTTGCATAAAACAAATTATGTAAAAATCCCTGTGAAAATAATGTAAGAAAGTGAAAAAAAAATGTTTGCCGCTACCGCTTATGACTTGTTTCCCCATCTGGGAATCATGGAACAGGGAATTCGCTTATCGGTCTTAATTTATTCGACGCTCACGAGTCACGACCTACGTGTTGCTAGCCAAGGTGGGCTTGATTAAGAATAAGTCATTTAATTTTCGCACAATCGATGTACTAGATTCCTTTAAATTTTAAGGCACACGTGGCATAGTTGACACACGTATAATATGATTTTAAGTGGTCTGGATTCATTGGAACTATTTTGATACGAGTTAGTTACTTTCTGGCCTCCTTTACCCCATTTGTTATGTTCCGTGCATTAGGACATAAAACAATGTACAAAACTCTACTGAACTTTTACTAGGAATACATAATCTCAGGAGGTCCCTATATTTAAAAATCGGCCCGTCTATTCAACCGTTTTTGATGAAATTTGGTACAGAGATAGGTCGTATCTCGGGGAAGGACATAGATTATCTTTCATCCCGGAAAATTTAAGAGTTCTTGCGAGAATCAAAAGCCTTAATCCACGCGGACGAAGTCGCAGGCGTCATCTAGATACAAATAAAAATGTTAACTTTTTAATCGAAAGAACTAAATGAGTACAAAACAATGTTATACGACTAAGTACTAATAAGTATTTTGTGGTTCTAGTTCCAATATATTCACATGATTACCTTTAAGGCAAAAATGACACATGAGGGTACCGGGGATCATACCACAGCGGTAAACGTTGTGACAGGGTGATCCAAAAAACCTATCCTTCAGATGCAGTAGTAACTGAAGGAACTAAAAGTTTAATTCGCTATAATCTGCGACAATAGGTAAATCTATGTAACGTTGTGTATCCCGCACATAAAGCCCGCGATATTCACCACCCCACAGAAATCTTCCAAACTACTCTCAACGTAAGTTTCATTCCGATGCCGGAGCATCTTCAGGAGATGATGACTCGACAATGCACGATTGTATACTTCACAAACTTAGGAAAATATAGCGAGTTATTAAGTGCAAGATGCACACTACCACATAGATTTACCTATTGTCGCGGATTTTAGTGAATTAAACTTCTAGTCCCTTCATTATGATGGACTTCCGCAAAGAAACGCCTGCTTATATCCAACAGTAACTGTTGAAAACACAAACAATCTGTTGTCTGATAAGCCATAAAGCCTTTAATAGCCCCTGTTGATTATCTCGCTTCGCTAGCCACCTCACGTCATAGCAAAAACAGAGGGTAGTTTTATTATTAGAACCGGTCGATAAGACCGGACGTGTTGTAGATGATTAGCGATTTATATCACCTCCATTCGTTTGGAATTATCAGCACATTTGTGAACCGTAACATACTGATTACAATTTATCGCATTATTTTTCGGTAAATTGTAATCTATTAGGTATATTAACCCGGGCCGGGCACTACCTGAATATTTATGTGAAACCCTAACCTAACCTATAGTTCGCGCGCGAGTTGAGCAGAATAGATGTATGGCGACACATACATGTACTCTGCATTCAACTCGCGTGCGAACTGTACAAGAAAACCTAAATACAATAAGTATTTTAAAAATTATTACTCAGAACATTGAACGGTTCACAATCTTTCGACAGTTTACAATCTCGCGAGATAGAAACCGTTAGATTATAATGTAACGGTTTTTACAATTTTACAGTGACATATACATATACAGTTCGCGCGCGAGGTCCGAGGTTTCTTAAGGAATGTTGACGTAATGAGATTGACACAATGAGAGTTGTAATTTAGTCGATATTACGTTATCGGTACTAACGTATCTGTGCGCGTGCATTGAATTAATAATGAAATAATAATACTATGAGCATATTAAGTGCGATAAGGAAGAAAAACCAAATTGTATCATAAAATTTAATTGTCATGAACTGTAAAAATAAACGTAAAATCTGTCGCAATCAGAATAATCAATACCTTAAGGAATTAAAAAATTAAACAGCTATTTGCACAGACAAAGACAGTTTTAAGTATTGAACTATTTATAGTACAATTTAACCCTGCTATTGCAAAATTAAAATCAGGACTCGATAAAGCGTACTCTCGCGTCAAGGGCGGCACTATAATCGGCGCGGCGAACCTTGATCCCTATGACAGTTCGTGTTAGTGATGGGTCGTGTCTTTGGTTGTTATTGTAGGTTATAATAATATTATAGGATATTTTTAGATATAGCCACACTATTTGGTCGGTCACTACGACGCGCGACTATGACAGTTCGTGTTAGTGATGGGTCGTGTCTTTGGTTGTTATTGTAGGTTATAATAATATTATAGGATATTTTTAGATATGTGAGTATGAAAAAAAATTGTGCACTCGTTTCCATTACCGACATTTTATTATTGATACTTGCCGCCCTAGTCGATAAACGTCACACGACGTAAGTTTTGCAGGACGTAAACATAAATTCAGATTGAGATAACTTCTTGTAAATGTTAAGAATTGTTAAAAATATCAACGGAATATCATTACTAATGGTATAAAGCTACGTAAAATTTATAAATGGCATTTTTAGACGCCCCCAATATGATCCCAATTTAATGGTGACGCCACTACAATGTTATATGGTGACATTAGCTGTCAGTGTCATAGGGATCAAGGTTCGCCGCGCCGAGTATAGTGTGGGAGCGCGCGGGGTATGAAGCGACGGTCGGGCGCGGGGCGCACCCGCCCGCTACCTCAGCCCCCGATTCCTCAGAGCTGGCGCGCGGACTATACATCTTTCAGTTGCTGTTATGACGTAGTTCCAATGGCGAATGGGCCGATACAATCCAATTTAATCCATGTATGCATCCACAGCTGGACATAGTACTTTTTGAGAGCGCGCTCATTTAGAACTCAATTTCGTGTATGCATTCTTATACGTTTCCTAATTAAAATCGATTAAAACTGAATGTGACTGTAAATCAATGCTATTAAAGTTAATTTTACTTTGACGATAATTTCATTGAATCCTTAAACGATCAATCGAATTAAAACTCAGCGCATATAATAGGTAAAAGTATTTTTTTTATCCACTACAAGTTAGCCCTTGACTGTGATCTCACCTGATGGTAAGTGATGATGCAGTCTAAGTTGGTAGCGGGCTAACCTGCTAGGGGCATGGCAGTTATATTAAACCCATACCCCTATACGTATGCCGCCAAGCGATTAACCGTTCCAGTACGATGCCGTATCTTACTGGAACGGTTAATCGCTTGGCGGCATGTTTTTAATGGTAGGGTGGTAACAAGCCTCCCACCAGGCCAGACCAGGGAAAATTCAGACATTATTAATTCCCAAATTGACCCTGCCGGGGATCGAACCCGGGACCTCCGCACCTTAAGACAACAGCGCTTAACACTGCGCCACGGAGGTCGTCATAAACTTAAGGTAAGGCCAACCCCATCGGCCATCAGTTCAGCAATAGATATCACCTGCCCAGTGTCATTTCACCTTTCTAGTCCTCACTCTCCCATTTCTATACCTATTCTCGATTCAGCGTACATCTTCGGTTGCCGTTATGACGTAATTCCAGCCTGCGTCCACAAATCTTGTGGTGGCTGCGAATTTAATCAGGGGTGGCGCAAATGGCCTGCCACCAACTAATTTACGATCACTATACACTTACGCAAGTACCTAACTATTTGTCCATTTACGAACTCGACTGAAAACCCTTACCGGGTGAAATGAGTCGACAAAAATCTCTTTTTTTATATATGTCACCGTAAGATTGTAAAAACCGTTAGATTATAATCTAACTCGCGAAATTGCAAACTGTCGAAAGATTACAATTTAACGCATTATTTTTCGGTAGATTATAATCTGTTAGGTACACTAACCCGATAAAACCTAATCCTAACCTACCTGTTTATTTATGTCGTACCCTAACTTAACCTACAAGAAACATACAAGAAAACGTAAATACAATGACTATTTCAAAAATTGATACTCAGAACATTGAACGGTTCACAATCTTTTGACAGTTTACAATTTCGCGAGTTAGATTATAATCCAACGGTTTTTACAATCTTACGGTGACATATATATAATTCTACTGTACCTGTGTATGTCACTTAATGGACTGAACTCCTCCAAAACGGCTGGACCGATTTGAATGAATTTTTAGTCTGCGTTTGGATGGCGCCCTGGATGGTTTAGATTCACAAATCAGCCCGGCAGATGGCGCTACAGTCGGTATCATGCAGGACAACGTCTGTCGGGTCCGCTAGTCTAAATATATAAAAGGATAGGTGACTGACTTACTTATTAACCGACTGATTGATCTGCAACAACTGTAATTTAGACGAGAGATTTGGCATTATGACGTAGACAATCGCTATGAAAGGATTTTTAAAAATTCAATTCCTATGGCTAAAGGGATAAAATGTGGGTTTGAAATTTGTATGAAAATTAAACCTAATGTGACCGAAGCTGCGGGAATAAGCAATTTTTGTATAATTTACAAGATATTGCAGCTGATTTGATGTACCTACAAATGTTTACGTACCTTTATTATAGCCAAAAAAGGCTCGTAAAAACTTTGACCTCCTATTTGGGAGTCTGGGATGCAAGCCATCAGGGATTGCATACGGGTTTATATTTCAGAGCATAGTGATAAAAGGAATTAAGGACCTATCACATTGCTTTAACGATGAAACACAATATTGTGAGCACACCTGCATGTGAAAATGGTTAAAGTGGTGGTCTATGGCCTGAACGCTTATCGTTCTTAGCAGAGATTCTTGCTCAGTACTACTTAGTGAGCGATGGATTGAGAATGATGGTGATAATAATGATGACTAACGAAAGTTACAAGAAATTCAACTGAGCTCTGGACTAAGAACGCGCCTACACGCACTCGATTTTATATTTTTTATGTATAGAAAACGAATCGAGATAGAATCGAGAATCGAAATAAGCCAATGTTAGTGGAAAAAACTCCAACTGATTTACGCTATACTTGATCAGGCTTGTTTGTAATGTTTAAGTGCCTCTCTGAATTAGAGAACTCATTTTATATAGTTCTACTTAAGTTCTAGCCCCACTACATAAGCGCGGTGCGGCACGTAGCGGCAAGTTATTTGTATGAGTTAGTATGGAGTTGGGCCCACTTAAGGCTTTAAGAGATGACAAACTGCCTCAGTATTAGGATGTTTAAGTCAAATTGTCTTAATAACTGATAGTTGAATCCGTAAAGAAAAAATATGTAACGGAAGATATAGGCTTAATAAACATTTCTACTGTAAAAAAAAATTACTTTTTTCAAACCCTCTTTCAGAAAAAAATCCCCAAAGAGTATCTACTTTTGTCATACTTTGAAAATGTTCTGCAAAACGGCACAAGCTTTTTAATTAGTTCTTGCACACAAAAATAGGTCTTAAAAATTACAATATTTTTAACGGAGAGTTTTATTTTTACTCCCTATAACATTCGTGTAAAGTAATTTTCCCCCGAAATTTAAGTATATTAGTGAGAACGTGGCTGCTCCGTCGCCCTGTAAACACCCGCGAGCCCTTCGGCAGTCCGTTTCGGGACATTGTCGAAGGTGGACCGCACGTCGGTGTCGGAACGAATTTTTTAAAGTTAATTTTCGATTTTGAAGGGTTTATACTCATTTGTACATATTTAAAATTTTAGAAATACTTAGTTCAGTATTTATCTGTAAATTAGTAGGTGTAAATATATTTTTTTTAAGAATTTAACTTTTTAAGTGTGCAAAGTAGGTGCAAAGACTAAATAAGGTTCTGTAGTGACAAGTGATTGTAAAAATTCAAATCAAGATGATTTTGATGAGGAATAACCTACCTGCACTCGCTACATATTTTGATTGTTTTTAAAGCTTATAAGCTTTAATTTGATTTTTTTTCCTCCGACCCGACGGAATAGATTATAATATCTTTAATGCAAAATTACTTACTAATAATATTAATGCTACTAATAACTAAAATACATACTAATAATAATTATAATGTATGCGTAAGTGTGTCTTTCTGTCTGTCTTTCTCAGATGTAAATGTGCCATTTTTGAATTCTAACAACTTTTGTTTTAGTAAATCGATTATGCTACCGAGACAAAATCATTTTGTCTGCGACTGAGAGACTGCGGAAAAGCAAGCATGTATGTATGTATGTATGTATGTATGTATGTATGTATGTATGTATGTATGTATGAAAAAGAACAAACATGAAAACTTAAAATGTAGGTACAATAAGGCGGTCTTATCGCTAACCAGCGATCTCTTCCAGACAACCTTATCGATAATATCATAATATGGAATCGAAATTCGTGATGACAAGCTGGGAACACCTGCACTCCTATTCTCTAACTCCGTGGCTATCATCATATATTAATTACCATATATTTTATATTCATTTTATATTCATCAAAATACATTACATAGTCATGGAAACATAATAACAACATGAATTTCAAAATGGCGCTAACTTTGTTAAATTTTGGTAACAGTTTCCTGTTTTGTGATCCCAGTAGGTCTAGGATGTGCACAACGAGATTATCTCGCGACGAGAGAGAGAGATATTGTCGTTGCCGGCAAATTTTTCATTTACCCTAACATGCACAAAATGCAGTATATTACAAGAAAAAAGTAGTCGACATGTAAAGGCTCAAAAAGACAAGTAACCATGTTAGCTTCGGTAGACAGAGAGAGATAACGGGTAGACATAATTTTACTCGTAGTGCGTATGCTATTTTGAACGAAATCGGTCAATTAACAAAGAATTTCAAAATGGCACCGACTATTTTAAATTTTGGTAACAGTTTCCTGTTTTGTGATCCCAGAAAGCCGTAAATATCAATTTTGAACGAAATCGGTTATTTAACAAAGAATTTCAAAATGGCGCTGACTTTTTTTTAAGTGACTCTGTGCTCAGAGCTGCGCATGACGTAGTACTGCACATAAATTTTCATACCACAGGCTCATACATATGAAAATTGATTCTAAAGGAGTAAACTCACAAAAAAACTACGCAGCTCCGGCAAGTGGGGTTTATTGTAAGCAGTTAGTACCTGATTCTCTATCTCCTCTCCCTGTATCCCACTCATCCCTCGGTGGAGGTAGCACGTTTCAAAACTTTTAGGTTGATGTCAACTATCGATAGTTCTGCAACACTAACTTGAACTACCTACATTTTAGCATTGATCCAATACGAAATATTACTTGTACCTATACCTAAATCTGTGCCTACTACAAGCGCAAACAATATTTAGTATCGGATACGATATCGAACATTTCCTGGCAAGGTCTCAAGGTAAAGCTAAAGGTTATATTAAAGAAAGTTTACGTATTTGTGACCTATGATATTTATGCGCAAACATAAATATAGGCATTATCCCATAAAATAGCACTTGTTCCCTCTGCAGTCTATAGTCTTTGGCCTAGTTTGCGTAGTTCCGGGCGTGGCCGCTATACGGCATTACCGTCGGCAAAAGTCCCGCTGGTCTGCGTTTCGTCAAGGTCATTCGGCCTTCTTAACCCCTTAAGCGACGCGGCCGGGGTCCCGTACAAACTCATACAAATAACATTTTTTCCGCTACGTGCCGCGCCGCTCCGTGCATCTCAAGAGGGGTTAGACCTTCACCCTTTCTACTTATTTAAAATCACAGCAACAAATTAACAAAACACGTCGACTCCACGCCATTCCGAATGAATGAATGAATGAATTTTATTTGCTGAATATGAGTATTTACAGATATTTACAGCGTTGGTCTTCGTCCTTTTACCTTTACGCCAAGCCCTTAGAGAACTAATTATCTTTCCACTCAATTATGCGTTGTTGTACTAAACAGGCTGTCTACACTAATCTAATTATTAAGTTAACGTTGCTTAATTAAGTCGATTGCTCTTGTTAAGGGCTGTGAGAGGATTCTGTTTAGTTTTAAAAGGTATTAAATTTATATTATAACGACCACCAAAATACTTTAGAGACCCCAAGCTTTCTTACCAAAATTATATATTTGAACACCAAATGTAATAAATGTTCACCAAATCTTGTTTGATAAGTACTATACAGGGTAAGTAAAGTTGTGCTCATTAGGGCCTTAGGTTCTATTGGGTAATGTATCTACCTGTTAACATTTTGGTGGTCATTTACTATTCTGAAAAGTCGCAGGTCCCGTATTCGAATCTGTGACCGCGTATGACCGGTCGGGTGTCTAAACAACTAGACTTTCACCGCTTCGAAAAAAAATTAATTTGTCACAATATTGCTTTCTCATAAATATATCGCCGTCAAATGGGAAGCGTGTTATTATTGGGGTGGTGTAGGGTTACGTGCTTATATCACGTTGAGATATCCCCCAATTTTTCACCTGCCATTTGTTTTACCCACCCCGCCGTCATAGGAACATACGAGAAGATATTGTCTCGAGCGGAGTATTGAGTTAAATAATCAAGGAACAAGAAGCTTAACCATCAGCCTGCATTGGTCCACAGTTGGACATAGGCCTTTTGGTGAGCGCGCCACCACACACCGTCCTCCGCCTTCCTCATCCTCCCACTTCCCACTACCTTTTTAAGGTTGTCGGTCCAGCGGGCTGGAGGTCGTCCCACACTCCGTTTACCGGTACGCGGTCTCCACTCCAGAACGCATCTGCCCCAACGGCCATCGATCCTGCGACAGACATGGGCCACTGCTACATCAGCTAACTAATTCTCAAGAAGAAAGAATACAAGAAGGTTAATTCGCTATTGATGGAAAGTGCCTAGCAGAGTCCCCGCAGTGCCTAGGCCAGATATCTTAATTGATTATTGTATACCACAGAAACTCCGCTTATCACCAGACATTTTATTTTCGATAACATATTTAAATCATGACAACCAAAACACAACACAAGTCACTATGTGACAGATTACGAATAATAGCCAGTAATAGTCTACATGAAGTATCAACCTCCAACACGCACCCTTAATCTGCCACATGTGTACGCACCCTT
Source organism: Erebia palarica (assembly GCA_964035005.1). NCBI lineage: Eukaryota > Metazoa > Arthropoda > Insecta > Lepidoptera > Nymphalidae > Erebia > Erebia palarica. The sequence goes on from OZ035983.1 coordinate 37,950,269, forward strand.
AAGACTAGCAAGTGTACCTACATCCACACTTAAATTGCACCAAGTCACAAGTACCATAACATGCACAAGTGTGTATGCACCTTTGTACACGAGTGTACACAAATACATTGTACTCGACTGTTCCCATATCTACACCTTACATAAAACCATGGAAAATAAACAAAACAGAGATTACACCATTATAAAAACCTAAACATATTTGTACAATACAAATACAACATATCAAAAACTTAAGTTATACCACTTTCACTACCCGCCCTCTTAATGGGTAATCTCGCTAAAGCTAACTTTATCTTGGGGCCTGACAGAGACTTTGTCAACATATCTGCCAGCATTTCTTGTGAAGACACATATTGTACCTCTACCGCCTCATTGGATATCGCTTCGCGAACAAAGTGAAACCTAATATCGATATGTTTCGTCCTATTATGGTTCATCTTGTTTCTCGCAATATGATGTGCAGACTGATTGTCATTATAAATGACTACAGGTTTGTCGCAACTATCATTTACTAAACTCTTTAACAAACTCCTCAAATAAATCGCTTCCTTTGAAGCTTGGCTAAGACCTATGTACTCTGCCTCTGTAGAGGACAGAGCAACACACCTTTGCTTGCGACTCTCCCACGTTATTAAACTATCGCCTAACATAAACATTAGGCCCGTAAAGGATTTCCTATCATATGACCCACCCCAATCCGCATCCACGTAGCCAATAAGTTTTAATCTACCTGACTTTCGGAAAGTAAGCGCAAAATCAGACGTCCCTTTTAAATATCTTAACACCCGTTTAGCACACTTAAAGTGAATTTCATCGTAACACGAATTAAACTGTGATAGAACGCTAACGGCATGCGCGATATCTGGCCTACTATTTTGGGCTAAATAGTTCAGACATCCTACCAGATTCTGATATGGCAACCTACAACCGGCATCAGAAGCCTTTTCCAGTCTAAGACCAGCTTCCATGGGGGTAATGACTGGTTTACAATCCGTCATTTTAAATTCCTGCAACACGTTAATAACATACTGTTCTTGATCAAGATAAATGGTGTTTTCATCCCTCCTAAGTCTCATGCCTAAAACATGTCTAGCTCGACCTAGATCCTTGACCTTGAACTTTTTCAATAATCCGGCCTTCAACTTTTCCTTTTCATTTTTGTGTAAAGAACTACAAAAAATGAAAATATCATCAACATAAATAACTACAACTATTCTATCTTTATCCCCTAACAACTTTTGGTATAAGCAGGGCTCTATCTTCGATTGCTTGAAACCTAAGCTAAGCATCTCTCGGTCAAGTTCATGAAACCAAGCATTTGACGCTTGCTTCAGACCATATAATGACCTATTTAACTTGCAGACCTTTGTCTCCTGACCCTTGACGACAGCACCTACAGGTTGCAACATATAAATATTTTCCTTTAGTTTACCGTAAAGGAAAGCAGTCATTACGTCCCACTGATCTATATCCCAATCATATTCTACAGCTAATGAGAATAAAAGTCGCAAAGTCGAGCTCCTAACCACCGGAGAATAAGTTTCGTTATAGTCTACGCCACGTACCTGAGTAAATCCCTTCGCTACTAGCCTAGCTTTGTACTTTGAGACCTTACCATCGCTATCTCGCTTAATCTTAAGGACCCATTTGCATTGTATCGGCTTCTTGTCACTTGGTAAGTCGACTAGCGTCCAGGTCTGGTTCTCCTTCAGCGATTGCAGCTCATCGTTCATGGCTTTCTGCCATAGCTCACGATCAGGCCTAGCTAGCGCCTGCTCTACAGTCGTCGGATCGCCGTTAATTGCCGCGAGAGCGTTGATGCACGTACTTGAATAGTCGATCGGCTTCCGTGTACGCAGGTTGTATCTTGGCTCGATACACGTCTCAACACTCGGCTCAGTACTCATTCCAGCGTTTTCAGTACTCACTTCTGAATTCGTAGCGGATTCGGTACTTCCTATATCTGCATCCTGAAAATCATCTTCACTGTTCGAGTGAACATCAGGAGCTACATCCAATATCGCAGATTCAGTTCGTTCCTCCTCTATGGACAAAGGAACAACTGCGTTCTTCGTCACATTCGTACCATCACCAGGAAACACGTTTTCCAAGAACTTAACATCTCTAGCAATAGTTATCTTGCCAGTCTGTAGATTTATCAGTCAGTAACCTTTCGTAAGCTCACAGTAGCCAACAAAAATCAAACCTTCAGTCTTCATGTCGAGCTTTTGCCTTTTCTGCTTCGGTTTCAATGCAAACGCCAAACATCCGAAAACTTTTAAATGACTCAAGTTTACTTTCTTACCAGACCAAAATTCTTCAGGTACTTTATTCGTGACCGCCTTTGTAGGGCTTCGATTCTTCAAATATACCGCGGTACATACTGCCTCAGCCCAAAACTTCTTGCTTAGATTCGCCTCACAAAGCAACGTCCTTGCTTTTTCAATGATTGATCTGTTCGCCCTTTCAGCTACGCCATTTTGTTCGGGTGTATACGGAACCGTCGTTTCGTGCTTTATACCAGCTGACTTGAACAATCTGTCGAAGGCATGGTTACAAAATTCAGTACCATTGTCAGATCTGAGGCATTTTATCAACTTACCAGTCTCTTTCTCTACTTCCGCCTTATACTTACAAAATGTGTCGAAAGTCTGACTCTTATTTCTTAAGAAATAAACGTGCGTCTTGCGCGTGTAATCGTCGATAAACAGCAACATGTATACAGAACCAGCAAACGATGGCTCTTCCATTGGACCGCAGATATCCGTGTGTACTAACTCAAGAATCTGTTTTGCTCGTGTGCCTTTGTTTTTGAACGGGCTTTTACATGTCTTACCTTTTATGCATGGAATACATGGCTCAATGCTTTGTTTACTGTCGAATTTCATACCAGTTACCAAATCTCTCAATATCAACATGTTATTTTGTCCTAAATGCGCCAATCTTCTGTGCCATAAGTTTGACAGAGGTTCATTTGACAATATAGCGTTGACGTAGTTTACGTTTTCATTCAACTTGAAAATTCCGTCAACTTCATTGCACGTCGCAACTATTTGTCCGGTTTTATTCCTGATAGTGCAACCTCCTTTGCCAAAATTAACCGCGAAATCATTCTTAACAAGATCGCTCACTGATATCAAGTTCAAAGATAAACGAGGAACATGTAGAACATTTTTCAATGTGAAATCTTTACTTTCGCTAACTTTTGGCATAGCATTTCCTCTACCTTCAACTGGTATTTCATCTCCATTGGCCACTTTAATTGTCAAGTTACCCTTAACTTTCTGATAGTTACATAACTTTTTCGCATCGTAAGTCATATGGGTCGAGCATCCACTATCTACATACCAATCGTTTTTGACCTTGGTATCCGTCGTACTCATGCACACATTGACGATACCGGCATTCAGCTTCTTACACTCAGCTGCCTTGTGTCCTTCTTTGTGGCATTTGAAGCACTTGCGCACTGGTTTACGAGCATTGTTTTTGGGTGCCTTATTCTGTTTAGAGGCAAGGGCTTGCTCACCAGCTCCAGCTCCAGCTGTTTCAGCTTGTCTATTAGCCTCCTGCAGCAGTTTAGTTGTAATCTGCTCTAAGCTAATATCCTTTCCACTATTATCCACTGCCATTATCATCGGGTTGTAGTCTGATGTTAATCCGGCTAGCAAAATGGAAATGATCCAATCGTCTGAGACTTTCGCGTCTATTGAAGCCAATTGTTGTGCTATGGATAGTACCTTTGAGACGTATTTCTCCATACTCGGAAAGTTTTCCAACTTACATGACCATAATTGACGCTGCAGTGATATACGTCTACCCCAGCCTTTATCTTCGTATGCACCACACAGCTTGTGCCATACCTCATGCGCGGTCTTCAAATTGTAGACATTCGAAAAACATGAAGGCTCCAACAGTAGACACATGGTAGTACGCGCCTGTCGATCAGCATCTTTGAGTTCTGCAGTGACTTCCTTGGCTTCTACAGCCACCCACCAGTTTTTACATTCCAGGTAGTTTTGGACTTGGAACTTCCAAACCGCGAAGCCATCTGCACCCACAAGCTTCCTTATTCCAAAAATGGAACCTGACGAGCTCTGGTCATCCGTCATCATCGAAAGTGCGTATTTCCCAATTTTACAATTTACGATATCTGCAATTATCTGGGTCCTGGGCCCATGACCTGATGGAAAGTGCCTAGCAGAGTCCCCGCAGTGCCTAGGCCAGATATCTTAATTGATTATTGTATACCACAGAAACTCCGCTTATCACCAGACATTTTATTTTCGATAACATATTTAAATCATGACAACCAAAACACAACACAAGTCACTATGTGACAGATTACGAATAATAGCCAGTAATAGTCTACATGAAGTATCAACCTCCAACAGCTATAATCCACCAAAACGGACAAATCGTGGTACAACTGCAGCATGCGATATGCACCGCCCAGTAAAAAAAGCAATTCGCTGCGCCACCATAAAATTAGTGCGCTTGATGAATTTTACAATCCTACGTATCCAAGCAGAAGTGCAAGTGGAAAATAACATAAGCGGCTCTTACTTAAACTTATATACTTATCTATATATTATATAAAAGCGAAAGGTCACTGATTCATCATGATATCTCAGAAACTATAAAGCATACAGACTTGAAATTTGGAAGATAGGTTCCTTCTATGGTGTAGACGGCCGATAAGAAACGGTTTTAAGAAAATTCACCCCTATGGGGTTGAAATGGGGGTTGGAAGTTTGTATTAAAAAGGCCTTTGTTTTTTAAGTTAGATACATGAAAATTGGCAATTAAGTTGATAGCTATAAATAATAAAAACCTGTATAAGCAATTTTACGAAAATCTATCCCATTATGGGTGAAATGGGGGTCGGAAGCTTACATAAGGGCTCCCAAGTTTTTGAAGTTAGACTTGAAAATCGGGATTAAGGTTATTAGTTTTAAGTCATAATAAACTGTATAAACAATTTCAGGAAAATCTACCCCACAGAGAGTGAAATGGGGGTTGTAACTTTGTATGACAGTCCTGTGTTTTTGAAGTTAGGGACTTGAAAATCGGGATTTAGGTTATTCGATTTAAATAATAACCTGTATGAGCAATTTTACGAAAATTCACCCCAAAGGGGGTGAAATGAGGGTTGGAAGCTTACATGAGGTTTTTAAGTTTTGGAAGTTAGATACTTGAAAATCGGCATAAAGGTTATTAGTTTTATGGAATACCTAGCTGATGCCCGCGACTTCGTCCGCGTGGATTGAATTTTATTGCTTCCCGCGGGAAATCTTTAATGATACGGGATAAAAGGTAGTCTATGCGTTATTGGCAACTGCAGACTATAATCTATCTCTGTGCAAAGTTCATCCAGATCCATTCCGCCGTAATGGCGTGATTGAGTAACAAACATCCATTTGAGATTTTTGATTCCCGCAGGTACTCTTTGATTTTCCGGGATAAAAAGTAGCCTATGTGTTATTTCAGACTATAATCTATCTCTGTATCAAATTTCATCCAGATTCGTTCAGCCGGTCTGGCGTGATTGAGTAACAATCATTAATTTGAGGTTTTTTTGGTTCCCGCGGGACTTCTTAAATTTTTCGGGATAAGAAGAAGCCTACGTGTTATTTCAGACTACGATATATCTCTGTGTCAAATTTCATCAAATCAATCCGTTCAGCCGTTCGGTGTGATTGAACGTCACTCGTTCGTGTGGCATAAGTTTTTTCAATTCCCATAGCATTTCATTATTTTCCGGCATAAAAAGTAGCCTACGTTACTAACCAGATCCTAAACTATATCCATGCAAAAAATTACGTTATTCTGTTGCGGCGTGATTGGATGACAAACTATCTATTCGAACGAATTTTAAAAAACTGTGATACACGTATTTCTTCATTTTTAACCCGCAGTTTATATACCAAGTTTCATGGCTATAACTTGAGAAATGAAGAACTTTCATACAAACTTCAACCCCTATTTTACCCTTTTGGGGGTTGAATTTCGAAAAACTGTGACACACGTACTTCTTTATTTTTTACCGAAAGCCAAAACACTAAGCTTCGTTGATATAACTTGAGCAATATCCTGTGAAATGAAGGCCTTACATACCAAATTTCATCCCCTATTTCACCCCTTTAAGGATCGAATTTTTAAAAACTGTGAAACACGTATTTCTTCATTTCTAACCCGCAGCTTATAAACCAAGTTTCATGGCTATAACTTGACAAATGTAGGACTATCAAACAAACTTTCAACCCCTATTTTACCCTTTTGGGAGTTGAATTTTGAAAAGCTATGACACATATTTCTTTATTTTTTACCAAAAGTCAAAACACTACGCTTCGTTGATATGACTTGAGCACTATCCTGTGAAATGAAGGCCTTACATACCAACTTTCATCCCCTATTTTACCCCTTTAGGGATCGAATTTTCAAAAACTGTGAAACACGTATTTCTTCATTTTTAACCCGCTGCTTATATACTATGTTTCATGGCTATAACTTGAGAAATGTAGGACTTTCAAACAAACTTTCAACCCCTATTTTACCCTTTTGGGGGCTGAATTTTGAAAAACTATGACACACGTATTTCTTTATTTTTTTCCAAAAGCCGAAAAACTAAGCTTCTTTGATTTATCTTGAGCAATATCTTGAGAAATGAAGGACATTCATACAAAATTTCAACCCCTATTTTAACCCTTCGGGGGTAAAGTTTTGAAAAACTGTGACACATTTTATTTTTTACCGTAAGCCAAAATACCAAGTTTCGTTGATATAACTTGTAAAATATTGTGGGAAATGAAGGCATTTCATACCAACTTTCAATCCCTATTTCACCCCTTTGGGGGTCGAATTTTCAAAAACTGTGAAATCTTTGAGTCTGAATCTGTGTTCTTGATTTTTAACTCGCAGCTCATATATCAAGTTTCATGGCTACAGCTCGCATAAAAAAATTCAACCCCTATTTTACCACTTTAGGGGTTGAATTTTGAAAAACTGCGACACACGTAGTTCTTTAATTTTTATCGAAAGCCGAAATACCAAGTTTCGTTTATATAACTTGAGAATATCTTGAGAAATGAAGGACTTTCATGCAAACTCTCATCCCCTATTTCAACCCTTCAGGGTTAGAATTTTTAAAAACTGTGAAACACGTATTTCTTCATTTTCAACCAGTAGCTCGTATACCAAGTTTCATGGATATAACCTGAGAAATGACGGACTTTCATACAAACTTTCACCCCCTATTTCACCCCCTTAGGGGTGGAATTTTGAAAAATCCTTCCTTAGTGAGCGCCTACGTCACAAAAGGAACCTACTGTCAAAATTTCAAGTTAGTAACCCCAGCAGTTTAGGCTGTGCGTTGATCCCTTAACGATTATATATATAATATTTGATAGATTAGATTAGATAAACTAAAAAATAAATAAACTAAATATATATATATAATATTTGATAGATTAGATTAGATAAACTGCATAAGCAATTTACGAAAATCTACTCCTCAGAGGGTGAAATGAAGGTTGAAAATTTGTATGCAAGTCCTATGTTTTTGTAGTTAGAGACTTGAAAATCAGGATTTAAGTTATTAGTTTTAAGTAATAATAAACTGCGTAAGCAATTTTAGGATTATCTAACCCAAAGGCGTGAAATAGGGGTTGAAAGCTTGCTTTAAGGTTATATATAAGTTTTTGAAGTCAGCATTAAGGACTTAATAGTGTAAAATAATAAAAACCTGCCGATGCTATATAGCTGCTATAAGTAGGCCTTTTGCAGCGGGAAAATCTCATAGGAAATCAGAAATTGTGCGGACGTAGTCCGGTGCGACCGCTAGATATTATAAATGCGAAAGTTTGGATAGATGTATGGATGTATTAATGGTTGTTACTGAGAGATAGATTATAGTCTGGAATAGCACATAGGGTACTTTTTATCCTGGAAAATTAAGGATTTCCCGCGGGAACCAAAAACCCTCGATCCATGCAGACGAAGTCGCGGGCATTAGCTAGTAATTACATAAAAGGCATACAAAGGTAGATGAAAAAAAAAAATTGTGCGCTTGACGAATTTTACAATCCTACGTATCCAAACAGAAGTGTAAGTGGAAAATAACATAAGCGGCACATATCCGGGGTTTATTTCATTACGGCCGGCCTTTGTGAGATGTCGCGTTAATAATTCCTGGGAAAATTGCACGTGTGTTTTCCGCAACATTTCCCAAGTCGTTATATTATACTGAGAGATTGTCATTTTATGATGATTGATTGCGGAGACGGAGAAATATAAGGTGTTCGTTAGACGATGGGTTTTATCAATTATTCCAGTCATCATTATATTTATCCATACTATAATATTTTAAATGCGAAAGTTTATCTGTCTGTATCATGTATGTCTCTCAGTCTGCAACGATTTCATGGCTCATCTTTTTAAGCGATTTTGACGTTTGATACAGGGATACGTTGTATCCGGACAAAGGACATAGGCAAATTTTGATCCGGGAGTGAGAAATTAAGGAGTTTCCGCGGAAATAAAAACTTAACACGGGGTATCATCTAGCTAGTTACTTATATGTTAAAAAATGACTGTAAACCTTATGGGCAATAAATTTCTCCCTCTCTCTGCGTCGTATTCCTCATTACTGAAGGTCGTGACCCCATTCCACCAATCATATAGTGGTAGTTTTCCGCATACGACTTGACTAAGCGTTAACTTAGGTTTTTGTAACGATTATTATCAGATGTTAGTGATAATAAGCGGGACCGACGGCTTAACCTGCTCTCCGAGGCACGGAGGAAACGAAAAGCTCACATTTGAACCTCAAAATTCGGTAACCCATCCAGTTACCGACTTGGGTCAACGTTGCTTAAACGTCGCAATGGCCTGATATGCGTTGTCACAGCTAGGCCCACTCGTCCCTCAAATAATCGCAATAAATAAGTACTTATATATCTTTTATTTATTTTATTCTTATTAAAATAAAAATGGTTTTTTGGCTCTCCTGAAATGTCCACTTGACACTGTTCAAACTTATAACACCCCTACTTTAGAGTAGATTAAATAAATAATTTGCACTCAACACCACAAAATTTATTTTCATGACCGAAAATAAGTTAAATTAAGTCAAAAGTCTTGCTCCGAATAAATACAATTAGGATAATGACCGCATACTCCAAACAATGTTCTTTTGGAGAGAAAGTTGAAGGTCTTGTCCCACTACAGATGCACGGCGCGGCGCGACATAATCATACAAAGAATATCGCCGCTACGTACCGCGCCTCTGTAGTGGGGCTAGACCCTAAATATGGCTTGTTTAAAGAATATTTTCTTTAAGCAAGCCCTATTTAGGGTCGGTATGGCCCCTGTTCGTAAGTCATCACTTACGAGCAGGGGCCATGCTGCCTAAGACGGTAAGTAGCGGCCCAACCTGTTAGGAGTACTAATAGCAGTTCTATCAAACCCACACGGCTAATCTAAATAACCTGCTGTACTAAATTAAATGACTAAATAACAGATTGTATATGAAATGCGCTGAATATCCATTTTTCTCATGATAATGCCATCTGTCGGCAGGCGCGGTCAAAACTACCGAAGAAGCGACGACGCGTCCTTCCCGTGGAGCAACCCCGAAGAAAACGCGACGCCAGCGCCTCCAACCGCCGTGTCAACGCTGTCAAACACCCTGTGGTTCTCAAGGACTTACCAGTTAACAATAAACTAGGTGAGTTTCAAAGTTTCATATTCTTTTGTATGAACCAACAAAACAGACGTAAAGTCCCACAATCTTATCTGGTCCGGTGGCCAAAAATTAGTTCTAATTTTGGCCAGTGGCCTCCGCGTCAGATAAGATAGTGGCTTTTTAATTGCTCGAACTTCGTAGAATGCGCAACGTTAGCGCCTCCAAACTGACGCGGCAGTGTTGAGAATCACTAGCTCAAATTACACAGTGGAATTCTGACGTTCCTTGGTGATAGACCATAGATTAAAACAGTTCCCATAGAATAATAACTATAATAAATTGAAATTCAAATAAAATATAAGTAAGTAAGAATTACGTAATTACGAAGGGCTGGCTCATTTTTTGCGCAAAGGATCAGCCTGGCTGTCCAGCACGGAAATGCAGCCAGCATTCTTGCCACCATTCCACGTGGGCATGATTTATATAGTAATTAGGTTAGGCTAGCTAGCATTAAGTTCTATTGTATTATTTTCAATAAAAAAAAAAAAAAAAAAAGAAGAATTACGTACCTATATTTTATTTGTTGTAGGTATTAAATATATTTAATAAAATCCTAAAGATTAAAATTATAAAAGGTTATTAATTATAGGTTGGTATCATGGTTCGTAATAAAAGTATGTCGGTATTTTTGTATGAACTATGTAGGGACCTTCTTTTTCTGGTCGGTGGTAGGGACAATGAACGTAAAATGAAATCATATGGAAAGGAATATGTTATATTTGAACAGACTTGGATCATTATCAACTGCTTGCTGCCTCTAGATCGCCCAGGTGCCTGCTCGCCTGCTAGTTTAGATAAAACTCTGTGGAGATAGACTTAGAGATAAGACTGTCTGCACAATCTAATGAAATCTTTATCAATAAGTTTAACCAATCGAATCATTGACGTAGATAAAATATTAAGCTTTTTATTAATTAATCATATCATACATAATATTATAAATATGAAAGTGTGTTTGTTTGTTGGTTTATATGGTTAGTTGGTTGTCTTTCAATCACGCAGCAATAGAGCAACAGATTGACGTGATATGTTCAAGGACCTGGAAAGTGAAATAGGCTACTTTTTATCCTGGAAAATCAAGGAGTTCCCACGGGAATTAAAACAACTTAAACCACGAGGACGAAGTGGCGGGCATTGAGCTAGTTATCATTAAATTGTAACCAAACATCACCAACGTATTCCTCCAACTGTTTCCAGGTGTGAACGGTATGAATATGATCAGCTTAGCCCTGCAAGGTCCATCGAACCTGTTGCGACCACCCGCCGCCGCCGTCCCACTCCAGGCCAGAGCCCCTATAGGTAAACCCAAGCATCCCATCGTTATCATGTATGCTTCCCCTTATAAAACCTTGGATGCCACCCGAAGGCAGCATCAGACTGCTATACCTTAGTGAATGACGATTTTCTATACGATCTTTAACAACTATAGGTAAAGTTGGCAACATACAAAGAGAGTATTAGCTTAAAAGGGAGTTAATATTTCAAAAAGCGTGGAAGAGTTGATTTTGAGTTTGTTGCTGACAAACAAGTGACATAGTCATTTTGGCATATAGGTTTTGTTTTTTAACGAGTCAAATTTGATTTCTCTATATGAATCAACTCCTACACGACAAGCAGAAAATTAAATAAATAAAATTAATCAGAGTACTTTAATTCGTTTGGGAGACTAACTTAGAATTGGAAATTCAAGTACGATACCTGTTTATTTATTGCAGGGTCAGTGATTCTATTACAACATTAATTTCCAATAAAATAATATATCATTTATCATAGTAAAATTATACATTTATTTTTTTACATACGAGTGCAGGTTTCATTTCATTCACCATTTAGAAACCTTTGAAAGTCCTTTTTCCCCATAATCACCGCTTCCAAAACATGTTTCACCAATCACTCCAACCACCACCACAATCACCACACAAATTATATCGCTATTCCCCGATCGTGATTCACTTGCCTTATTTAAGCTAAATTCACTCGTATTTGTTACAGTTGAGAGTCCAATTATCAACACGCAGTGCGGCGCCATATCCCTGGCGTCACTGCAACCACCTCTGATGACCGCCCCGCCCCTGCAACCAAGACCTGCAACCACCGGATCCTTAGACTTGATGTTACCTTTGCAACCAAAACTGTTACCTGGTTACAATCTACAATCATCTTTTCTCTCTAGCACCCTATCAACCGTACGTCCACCAGATTTACCGAATAACGCAAAATATGATTTTTTCAAACCCAGTGTTGAAGTTATAGTAGAAAAAAGGGAATCCTTAACCGATTCAGTCAAAGAAACTAGTATTTGTAGCGTTAATGTTATAAGTTGTGAAAATTTAGATAGAGATTTTAATGTAAATAATTTAGAAGAAAATGTGAATGAATTAGTTAAAGAAATAAATGAAAATCATAATAATATTATTATTGTAAATGAAATTGTTAATCAAGAAAATGAAGATAATGTTTCGAAAGATGTAATTAACTCTAACGTTGTAGAATTTAATACGCTGGATACAAGTCTCAATTGTAGTTCGAATGAAAACAGTCCTAATAATAATTCTTACTGATAAGTACAATTACTTACTGTAAATAATAGATAATAATAATGAATGTTTTACTAAAAATCTAGCTGTGAAACCCCGAATGTAAAACAAATCTCAAGTTAGGTAATATATTAAAATTTGAATGATTCTTAAAATTGTGTTAAAACTAGAATTCCTAGTAATAAATCTGGATAAAAACTGAATTTTAAGTATTTCATGATAATTGAAATTCAAATGTTCTTAAATTAGAGTCAAAAACATGAAGGGATGATTGGGAACGTACCTAAATATGAAGAAAGATCGATTTTAAATAAATTAAGAATTTTTTTATTAGGAAATGGTAAATTCTTTAACATAATTTGTACAATAAGAATAAGGGCCTCGAGGCGTAATCACACTACCTACTGGCTGGGACCTTACTGCCAACGCTCAAAGTAATATTCAAACAATATTACTCAAAATGACAGTTTGATGTCACGTACCTGAACGTTCCTTAATTAAGGATTATAATTCTAAAACACGAAAGTCAACAATAATGAAACAATATAGCTTTAAGCGTTGGCAGTATGGCCGCAGGTCATGACAATACGTCAGTTTAGGTAACGCTTGTGCTGAAACTCGCGTGGCACATTTCATCGTGTCGCGCATGTCTGTGCAGCGCGCGCTGGCATTCCACGCTGATGTTTTACCCTGTCCTGTCAGTCGTGTGCCTTCGCTGAACTGGAAAGCTAATAAGTAACTATATTCATGCTTTGACTGACTGACTTACCAAAATACTGCTGTGTAATGTTCATATTTTGAAGGAGAGAGAAATAATCGTGAATAATCTAGTGCACATTGGTTCAACGATTTCGGCGAATATACTCGGCTTTAGGACCAAATAAGTGCGATGGATATTTCAATTTCAGTTTATTTATTCTTAATACAACAATATGTACAAAATCAGTATACTCCTTAAAAACTAAACAAAGTAATTGATATTCAAAATATAGAATTTCTACCACGTTCTAGGATATCTTGGATAGGATAACGAATGTTTGATTGGCGACTTGCATAAATTTCATTAAAAAATCAAAGAATCTTGTCAAAAATTGAAAATAATACAATAGAACTTAATGCTAGCTAGCCTAACCTAATTACTATATAAATCATGCCCACGTGGAATGGTGGCAAGAATGCTGGCTGCATTTCCGCGCTGGACAGCCAGCAGCAGATTTTGTCAAAAGTGCAGCATTTACACGTGTCATGCCCGACCACTCTGGACCAGTGTGTACTATTATTATTATTAGCAATTATTTTTAAAAGTGTATTTCTTAAAACTATCCCCATCCCAATACAATCATATAATTTACCTAACTCACACGCTAATTTTAAGCTTTATCTAGCCAGATTCTTATTCTAAAATGTTATATTCCGATATCGCAACGTTAATAAAGAGTCCCAACTTATCAAACTCTTAAATATAATGCCCTCGTATCCGTAAGCCCAACGATTATGGGGAATGTCTTTAGGATATGATGTGTATTTTTGTAGCTTTCGGCCAACGGTCGTCAAGCTATAGATTGGGACATTGGCTGACACTCATTAAACGCGTTGGACCAAAGTGATCCGGGGGCTTTAAAAGAATGATCGTGTCATTTTGTCTTATGAAATGAAAATATTTTAAAAACTTTTGTCTTGACCAAAACTAGCTAGTAGTTACTGAATGTTGAATAGAATGTTTGTATATTTTGTAAAATGAAAGACGAAACAGTGATCGAATTGCACATTGTATAATATTAATATATGATACATAATTACATACTGGATGAATTTAACCAGCTCTTAACTCTTTTTCGATTAAAATGATAATGATAATATATTAATAGATTCACATTAGATAGACTTCTCGATTAATCAACATTAAAAGTTATAATTGGTATCGGTGCTGTCTAAGGTCGATGACACACTATGGACATGACCAGATAAAATGCTCGCACGAATGCAGGTTAAGTCGTGTCAGGCTTGTCTTTGCAGCTGCACATAAAAAGGCGCGCGGACATTTTGCTACCAAATGTTTTTGTCCATGGTTTAGTTTCGCCCTACAATGGAATTTTGCTATCCTGGAGGTTATGGCAGTTTTCATTAAAACTATATCTAGTATCTAACGGTACTAGATATAGTTTTAATGAAAACTTAACGCTTAACTTGGCGGTCAAAGTACGTCTAAAACGTACTTTGACGGTATATCTATTAGGCCCGCTTGCAGAAACGCCGGGTTATCCTTTTGACCCAGAGTTACATAAGTCGGTGAACTTAATAGAGCAATGCTAGCAAAAATAAATTAAGAGAGTTCTGTTCGCATGCAGATGAGTTCTATAGTTCCTGATATATTTTTAGAGATAGTTCTGGCGAGCTAACCTAAAAAACGTCGATTGAAAAAATAATCATGAGGAAACTAGAAGTTTAATTCGCTATAATCCTCTACAGAAGGCAAATCTATGTCGTACAGTGCGTATCTTGAAATTGATGCCCTCGATATTCACCATACCACATAAACCCTCAACGTACGTTTCACTCTGATACCAGAGCATCTTCAGGAGATGTTGACTCTACAATGCACGATTGTGAAGTGAAGATTTTGTGACAAAATCTGGCTTTTATACCTTTTTGGCATGACTCAATCTAAGAAAATATGATCTGCTAACTTTGCTACGGGAATTGCCATCTGGCAGACCATAAAATAAAAATTTACAGAAAATAGAACTATCGCTTCAGATGCTAGAACTCTTCGGTTTCTGATCTATAACATCCAGTACATACCTCACCTGATCTCATCTGAGAAGGACAAACCAGGTTGGAAATGGTGGCGGGATGAATTATATAGTGCGGCAGTTATAATCGCTGATAGTCATCAAAAGATGATACAATTAACGCTTGTTATAATACTGATGTTGCCAAAAGGTTGAAAAGGTTCCTTCTTACATATGCACCTCTGTAGACAGCGGTTATGGTACCTGTTTATATCATCGAAACGAGATCGAACATGGAACCCAATATCTGTAAGAATGAGACAGACAAACCAGGTTGGAAATCGTGGTGGGATGAATTATATAGTATAGCAGATACAATCGCTGATAGACATCAAAAGGTGATACAATTAACGCTATAATATTTATGTTGCCAAAAGGTTGAAAAAGTACCTTTTTACGTATGTACCTCTGTGGACAGCGGTCATGGTACCTGTTTTTGGAAGAGGCTCAGCGACCGCCAACTCTACTGAGTCAGTATTTTCGGATTTAAAATATCATGAATTTAGGGGCGAAATTCCAATGCGTATAGACAGATTCGTCATGCAACATCTTCAACGAATTTAAAATAAAATAAAGGAACGCTGTAAAGAGTCGGACGGTTCACCAATTCAAATTCGCTTGAACCCGATGAGCTTTCGTTTGACGTGGCTCGAAATGATAATAAATGTAGCACTACTAACGAAACGGTCCAGTTGTCTAGGGCCGAAATCATTCTAGGTGATAACGATTGGAATATTCAAGAGGAATTGGGAGGACTGAACAAAATTTTAAAACATAAAGACGAACAAGGTGACTTGTCTAACAAAAAGCGTGTGAGACCTACACGTTTGGATTGAAATGAATGAAAGTGAGAGCGGAGTGAAATTTCATCAAAAATAAAAAAAACTGAACATGCACCAGTCTTTTAAATGGAAATATTGCAGGATCTGTGCGCTTGCGTAGTAAATTATATTTAACATTATTTCAACGTGTGCATTTGATTTCATTTTTCAGGCTATTCTTGGTGGACTATTGGCAAATAAAACCTACTCAGAGAGTTTGAATTGTACGGAATTGTGTTGTGTTGAATTGTCCTATTATTAACCTTGCATAGAGTGTAATTAATAAAAAAATATATTGCGAAAGAATTATCATTAGGATGACGCATCCTCCTCGTGGAGCAACCCAGAAGAAAACGCGACACTAGCGCCTCCAACCGACGTTTCAACGCGTTCAAACAACCTGTGGTTCTGAGGGACCTACCGGTTAACATTAAACTAGGTGAGTTTCAAAGTTTATACACGTTACTTGTATGAACCATATAGGGACTTATTGCACGTTGTGCGAACCCGGAAGTAGACTAGTATAATCACTGATCAGTTATCAAAAGGTGATACAATTAACACTTGCTATAATATTTATTTTGCCAAAAGGTGGAAAAGGTACGTTCTTAAGTATGCACGTCTGTTCACAGTGGTCATGGTACAAGTTCTTGGAAGACGCCACCTCTGCTGCAGTTCAGTCAGAATTTTCAGATGTAAAAGATCGTGAATTCAGGGGCTAAATTCCAATGCATACAGACAGTTTCGTCATGCAATATCTTGAACGAATTTAAAATAAAATGAAGGAACGCTGTAAAGAGTCGGACGGTTCACCAATTCAAATTCGCTTGAACCCGATGAGCTTTCGTTTGACGTGGCTCGAAATGATAATAAATGTAGCACTATTAACGAAAATACTCAACTCAGTCTCGAGTTAAAAGGAGCTTTACAACCGCTCAAATATCTAGAGTCAATCACAAAAATACAAGATATAAAACAGTCCAGTTGTCTAGAGACGAAATCATTCCAGGTGGTAACGATTGGAATATTCAAGAGGAATGGGAAGAACTGGCCGAAAACTTAAAACGTAAACAAGAACAAGATGACTTCTCTAACAAAAAGCGTAAGAAACCTACACGTTTCTGTTCACTGTTCGGAGTTAGATTTCATCAAAAATTCAAAAGCTGTTTATTGCATCAGTTTTTTTTAATGGAAATATAGCACAGGATCTGTGCTCTTGCGTGATATTTAAACATTATTTCAACGTGTGTATTGGATTAGATTTTTCAGACTATTCATGTCGGGCTATTAACAAATAAAACTTATTCAGGGATTTTGAATCGTCCTGATTGTCCTATTATTAAATTTCCACAGAGTGTAATTAATTAAAAAAAATGCGAGAGTATTAAGCTGAACGAGCTAACATTTTAGGTAGAATTTCGATTATTCGAGATAAGGTTATGACCTATTCGAAAAACATCAAACGATCAGACGCAGGATGTAATGCTGCCCAGTTGGCGCAGTTCATTCTAGAAAAAGAGCCCAGCTATATTTGCAGCATTAATTGCTCCTGCGGTTATTCGAACTGCCAAGAATATACTTTCTTTTATATCAATATTGGTATTATTATCAGCCGGGGTTTCAGGAAGCAATCAATGACTATATAGGCACTCATAGGACATGATCTAAATTTAAAAATAAAATAACTTGCGGCTATGCATATGGTTCACATTAAGTTGTGGATCCCACTGTCTATACAGTTCCTCGTTCTCCAAACTAAGACGATATGATCATTCCCATACTGGACTCCATAAAAAAATCGTCAAAGTAGGGGAAAAAATCTATATACCCGCCGCGGTAATAAATTAATATGAAGAAATAAAATCATTATGTCACGTTTGGGGTTTCAGGTGAGTTTTTCCAGAAATATGACGGCCTGACCAAAAATCGCATATCAGGATCCTTACGAACCAAAATAAACCCGCACATAATTATGATATTAATTCTCTTTTGCAATTTTGTAGCCTCTACGTTTTCATTAATTAATTCTACCCGAGAAGTTTTAGTTTCAGTGACTTTTTTAAACGTAGTGATTATGTCGTTTCGATGATATTTTGCACTCTTCTTCTATGCTCTTCTCGAAGTTTTACCAGGGCTCCAGGGGAGGTATGCACTGAATGTTATAGATCTTTTTTTTCTACCAGAAAACGAGGAGTCTAGTCTCTGAAGCAATAGTTCTATTTTCTGTGAATATTAATTATTTTATGGTCAGCCAGATGCTCTGCTAACTTACCGTAGCAGATCATTATTTTCATACGAAATTTTTCTTACAACTATCTCTGAAAAGTATGAGGAACTAAAGAACTTAGCCGCATGCGCACTTCAATTTTTTAAGATAAACTCGCTAGAACTATCTCTAAAATCTATCAGGAACTATAGAACTCATCTGCATACGAACAGAGCTATTCTTTTTGATCTGCTAGCTTTTGCTGTGCTAAGTTCACGGACACGAGTTAGCTGCTATTTTGAAAGTTTCAAGGAATTCGTATAAAACTTCTGTTAAAATGTCAAAGGACATGACCAGTAATTGCCCTCCGATTCGGGACAATGCACAGGATTTCCGTTTTTACAGTAAGGTTTAAAAATTCAAAACGAAATTATTATGGATTTATTATTCCAAATAAGGTCAGGGTTCAAATGACAAAAAAAACCAGTACGTTTATTGTTTAAATCTTGAGCGTCCACTTTCCTCTTTAAGCACCACTCCATTTTGACGTTCCATTATATCCATGCCTAATAATAATCTTGTAACCCTACATGAATACCATTTAAGTACCTTAGTCATTATATTATGAATGATTTATTTTTGATCAATTAAATAGTAATGAAAAGGAAATGTATGTTTTGTTTATAATTATTTTTATTTATTGACAAGTCTCAAACTAATAGATCGAACAAAGCATTTTGAAATACTGCGTTTAAAGGAACACCCTTTCACATTGCATATGTTGAACTTGTTAACCAAAAGTAGTAACCAATACTTAAAAATATTTTCTAGATTCACCACAATAACTAGCGCCATCTAGTGTGGGAAAGCAGTTTTTGGTGAAACATTTTTTATTTATTTTCTCAGTTTTCAGAGCCTTCAGACTCCTGAAACTTTTTTATTTGAAAACTATAAAATATAACAATTACAATAATAAAGAAATAATACTTGAAAATATTTTTTTAGACTCGCTCAACACAATAAATAGCGCCATCTAGTGTGGGAAAGCAGTCTCTTGGTGAAACTTTTTTGTTCATTTTCGCAGTTTTCCGAGCCTTCAGACTCCTGAAACTTTTTTATCTGAAAACAGTGAAATATTGCAATTACAATAATAAAGAAATCATTGCTGAACATTGATTTTTGACACCTAGGCAAGCTGCCATAGTTCCACCGGTCAAGTCCTTTATTCCTGGGTTAAACCTGTTTTTTTAGTTATTCTGTGGTTAAACCAGCGCCTCCACAAGCGGACGTTAGAGTGGTAAATGCCACGACCGAATCCTCCTGGAACTTTTAATTTTCTGCCAGGGACCGAACCTTAGAAGTTGCCATTTTTTTTAAATGTTATAACTTTAAACCTAACATGAATTACTATATCTATCAAAAAAGCTTGGGCACAGAATTAATGTTGGCTGTGAAGTAAAGAATACAAAACAAACCAGTCCTAAGCCAGGAAAATCTCCTCTCGTGAATAAAATGTTCCATTAAGAGCGAAACCACACTAAAGATCGATCAGGGGCCATAATGCCAACGCATAAAGCAATACATAAGCAATTTTACTCAAAATGATAGTTTGATGTCACGTACCTTGATGTTCCCAAAATAAGGATTATAACTCTAAAACACGAAAGTCAACAATAATGTAACAAGGCTTCAAGTAAAATGCAGTATGGCCCCAGGACAAAGTAGCGAAACGTCTGCGTCTAAAGGGAATGACGTTTTGCTCTGCTAACGCTAAAAGAAATGACGTTTAATCCTGTCGCACAAGTGTGTGCGGCTCCAAAAAAGAGTTACGCGGACTTTTACTCCGCCAGTCAAAAATTGCTGTCCGTAGCGTGATATCGCTCTAAAGTAAATCCAGCAAGTTTTAACATGGAAGTAAATATGTGCCAAAGAAATCTTTACAAACTTTCTAGTCGGATTATACATGTAAGATAGATTATAGAAACGGTGGCTGTTAATAAATGTATAGCTGAGATTTTTAGTAGGTATATAAAATTTTAATTGTACACCCACAGAATTCTAAATAAGTTTATAGAAATGATATGATCCAGTAGCCCCATTATGTAAAATCTGCATGAATCCATACTTTAAAAGTGAAAGTGTGTATGTATGTCTGTCTGCTACGCTTTCACGGCCCATCTGTTCAACCGATTTCGATGAAGTTTGGTACAGACATAGGCTTTTTATCCCGGATACAATCTTTTGTATCCCGGGGAAGGATATAGACTTTATCCCGGAAAATTAAAGGGTTCCCGCGGGAATCATAAATCTTAATCCACGCAGACGAAGTTGGAATCATCTAGTCTGTTAAAATCTCAATTTGGCTGACTTTATGGTTGAATTTTGGCTAATAGTGAATTATATAATGTGGTTATTGTACACTGTAGCAATATTTTTTGCATGATGAAACCCCAAGGCAGTGTATCGCCGTTTTTAGTAACTCAATCATACATAAATTATTAGTCGTCACGTTAAGATCATATTAATCTATACTAATATTATAAATGCGAAAGTTTGCATGGATGGATGAATGGATATTTGTTACTCAATCAACCCAGCACGGCTGAACGGATCTGTATGATATTTGGCATGGATATAGATTATAGTCTGGAATAACAGATAGGCTCTTTAACCCGGAAAATTCAAGATTTCCCACGGGAACCAAAAATCCTCAAACCACGCGGTAGTCGCGGGCATCAGCTGGTTATTGATATTTCAAAGCAACAGAAATTAAAATGTTACGTAAAAATGTCTGTTTTACGATATCTCTTACAGATTTTTCACTTCACATCTATGCGGTGACATATCACGCTCCTTTAATACTTCTATGCTTATTCTGAATTCTGCTTACCTTTAACTTATTCGATATATTTTTTTTATTTTAGTGTTAATTTAGTTTCATCTAAATACTTATTTATTAGTCGATCTAATCCTAATACGAAACTCTTTTCTTGTATGAGTGTGAAAAGAGTCAAGAAACCAAAAGAGATTTTCTGAATGTATCTTCAAAACTTGTGATTGTGGTGGGTCTGTAAGAACTCTAAGGGACAATTAAACCCTCGATAGTCATGGTTAACGTTAACTTTCATCTAAAAAAAACTTTTATTATAAATTGACTGTAATTAGGGATGTAAGAATAGTATAGAATCTGACGACCCTTTTTGCGAGGGCATTAAAATAAAATTCGTCATTCTTTAGAACTATGCAGGTTAAGACAAAAGAATCATCACGACCTAAATTAAGATATCAACACTATTGGAAATAAATGCGCTTCAAAACTTTATTAAATATAGAAGAATCCTTAAATAATTACGGCTCATTTACACGCCATTTTAAAGCTTAAATGACTTTTTCAATCGTGACAAAAATAAAGACTAAAAATTAAAAAAAAATCTACTTGGATTCAAAAATAATTTTGACATCTAATACTATAATATGTTCATACTAATTATTATAATGTGATGTTCAAATTACTAATTGTTTGAATTAAATATTAATTAGCCTATAATGTTAAATTATCTGCTTTAAGCTTCCTAAATCCTATATCGTATGCCTGTTAGAGGTAGACCGTTCGTACTATGTAAAATTATTGCCTACCTATCTACCTACTTAAAGAACATTAACTATGCAACACTCAAACGATTATAATAAATGAAAACGAAATATAAAAATAACCATGACCATCGATGGAACAATAATTGACACATAAAGTTATTGAATCAAAAATCCACACATTATTTAACGTGTAGTTATTAATAATTAATAATTGTTCATGAATTAATTCAGAACAACATAATTCGTAGGTAGCTAAGGTTATTGATATTAAAATAGATATTTTTACTGTACCAAATAATATTTTATTAATTAAAATAAATGAAAATTCAAAACGTCATAGAGTTTTATTTTTGCCTGCTATAGTTAAAACTCATATTCGTAATCGGTTCCTACACAGTGTCGTACCGGAACGCGTAATCGCTGGGCGTCACAGCTTTGCCGGTAGGGTGGTAACCACGGAAAAACCATCCCACTAGATCAGACCAGAAAAAAATCTGAAATTATAAATTCCTTAGCCCCTCCTTTTTCAAGACAACAGCGCTCACCCCTGCGCCAAAGAAGTCAAAATTGGGTAAGTATTGACAACTAGTCAAATCAGATACCTTTTTTTCAAACGTCAAAACACTAGCTTAGTAGGATTTCGTATGTAATACAGAATTGTTACGTCACCAAAGTTCGACGCACTTTTTACTTTAATCGATTTACTTTAATCATAAAACTAGCAGGGGTAGACAATTAGGCATTACGACTTTTAGGAAATCCTCTATTTAATAATAATCACAAAAAATTATAATTTACTAGATGATGCCCGCGACTTCGTCCGCATGGATTGCGGTTTTTTGATTCCCGCGGGAACTCTTTAACTTTCCGTAGCCTATGTCCTTCCCCTGGATAGAAACTTTCCCTATGCCAAATTTCATCAAAATCGGTTGAAGAGATAAATATTTTTGATTCCCGTGGGAGCTCTTGAATTTTCCGGGATAAAAAGTAGCCTATGTCCTTCCCCGGGATATAACCTATCTCTGTACCAAATTTCATCAAAATCGGTTGAACGGATGGACCGTGAAAGCGTAGCAGACAGACAGACACACTTTTTCGCATTTATAATATTAAGTATGATGCCCGCGACTTCGTCAGCGTCGATTGATTTTTTTGGTTTTCCGGGATAAAGAGTAGCCTATCTGTTATTCCAAACTATAATGTATCACTGTGTAATGTATCTCTCTCAGTAGTAGATTCACTCGAGGATTCAAAAGTACTTGTAAAAGTTTATTTGAATAAAAAACATTTGAATTGAATTGAATTGTGCCAAATTTCATCCAGATCCGGTCAGCCGTCCTGGTGTGATCGAGTAACAAACATTCATCCAATACCCAATACCGCAGCCATGTGGCTAAAGGCCACATTGTCACGTTAAGTTGAAGCGTCTCTTTCAGTGGACAGCGGACGAACAAAGCCTATTAATTAAATCTCGCTGGCAAACTTTAATCAATCGCACACCAAACGGGAGTGCAGACTTGCGACTGTTATCTGTTTGTCCAATTATATGGCTGATATTCTTTCGCTATTGGCCAAAATCCTTTGCCACAACAAGAATACTAAAAATTCAGAACAATAATATTTAAACACGAATGCCTATTCAGCAAATCACAACAACTGAAATCTTAACAATGATTGTATCATAATTTATGTAATAGCCCTCCGGGCCACCATGTATGTGTATTATGTTTGTCACCAAATAGCACCGTATATTTCCTGCAGTTGCGTGGCTAAAGGTAGTGTACCTATATTAAGTTGTATCGTCTCTTTGGGTGGACAGAGGACGCACAAAGCCGCCACTACACTAGCGAATAATTTAATTTCGCTAGGCAGACTTTAATCAATCACACACCAAAGGGGAGCGCGCAGACTTGCGACTGTTATCTATTTGACCACTGTTATTAGCCCGCGTCTTCATGCGCGTGGATGAAGGTGGAAGTTTTCAAAAAAATCCGTGGGAAACGATTTTCTGGGATAAAACTGGGCAAAATGGCAAATAGATAATCTCAGGAATAAAAAAAACTGACAATTGATCGCAAGTCTACTAATCAATGACGAAGTAAATATTGGCCGTAATAGGAAACTGTGTGTCATTTATGACTATTTAATGGAAGCTTGGCTTGACTTGAGATACATTTATTATTGCCATCATTAAGATTTTGTCTTTCTAAATTTTTAGTAAAATTTTAAGTCGATTTTTTAAATTTGTTTCAACAAATATAGAAAACCTGCGCCGCCTAATGAATTGCTTAGACCGTAATAGGAATCTAGGCAATAAAGCAGCTCGGGCAGGAGTTATTAAGGGGCAATATTGACACCGTGATAGATGGATCTATACGGTTGGTCAGCTTGAGACCGGACTCCTATACTAGGTCATTTGATTTGTGACGTATTCTCCAAGCATCATTTTTATTTAAATATCTAATATGATTTTGGTTCAAATATTATTAGTCATCTCTCTGTAGTTTTTTTGGGGGGTATAGGAGAAACCGAATAGCGACAATATTTGATTCTATCATCTGTTAATGCGACAAAATAGTCGCACGCCTGTGCCACCTAATCAATTGCTCAGTAAATATTGACCGTAACAGGAAGCTGGGCAATAAAGCAGCGCGAGCAGGAGTTATTGAGGACCAATATTGACTCCCGAGATGGATGGATGTATCCGGCCAGTCGACTTGAGATTGGACTCTTAAACGAGGTCATGTGATTTGCGCCTTATACCTTCATTTTATAAAATAAACTAGCTGATGCCCGTGACTCCACGTGGATTGAGGTTTTTGTCTTTGTCTATACGTTTTTTTTGGAACAAAACTCAAAGCCCTCAGCTGAAATTACTCGAAGAAGAATCTATGTAAAAATAAAATTCATTTTTTTTAATTATTTTTGTACAAACTATGTCTTATATATATCTAACATACAATAAGTGGACAAATGTAAAGCTTATATGTCGATTAGAAATTTCTTCAAGTTTTCCTGGAAAATTATGTGGTTAACGTCAAGGTACATACAAAATACCTTATCTTACCTTATATTAAACTCATACCCCTATTCGGTTTCTACACGGCATTGTACCGGAACGCTAAATCGCTTGGCGGCATGTCTTTGCCGGTAGGGTGGTAACTAGCCACGGCCGAAGCCTCCCACCAGGCCAGACCAGGGAAAATTCAGAAATTATAAATTCCCATATTGACCCTGCCGGGGATCGAACTCGGGACCTCCGCGCGTTAAGACAACAGCGCTACACACTGCGCCACGGAGGTCGGCTTGACGTGCTCTCCGAGGCGCGGGGGTGAAACACCGCCAACTTCCTAACTCCGGGCTAGTACTGAGACGGAACCCGGTTCAGTGTTTCCATTGTTAGGTGCAAATAGTTGCGACATGGCTTGAACAGTTTTCAACAAAGTGTTTCAATGCTATCTTATCTTCTTACTAATATTATAAATGTGGAAGTTTGGATGCATGTATGCATGGATGTATGGATGTTTGTTACTCAATCACGCCCCAACGGCTAAACGGATCTGGCTGAAATTTGGCACAGAGATAGATTATAGTCTGGAAAAGCACAAAGGCTACTTTTTATCCCGAAAAATTAAGGAGTTCCCGCGGAAACCAAAAAACCTCGATCCACGCAGACGAAGTCGCGGGCATTAGCTAGTTATAATAAAGCCCAAGAACTCTCGTAATTAGGGCTCTTTGCGTCTTTCATCAGTTGTTTCCAGTTCGCGGCTTTACAGAGTTAAGGTGAATTCATAATAAAAACGTTTATAATGACATTGATGTCGCACAAAACTGTTTTTAATTTGCCAAGAAAAATATTAGAAACCAAATTGTGTAGCCCGTATGTTATAAATTGTTATAGAATTAACAAGTTATGGTCGGACACACCTTTACCAGTTACGAAGCTGCAAGTGCAAAAACAGAAAATCAAAGAGTTCCCAAGGATCTTTCTAAAACCTAATTATTGGCTGACGAAGTCACGGGCATCATC
Source organism: Erebia palarica (assembly GCA_964035005.1). Classification (NCBI taxonomy): domain Eukaryota; kingdom Metazoa; phylum Arthropoda; class Insecta; order Lepidoptera; family Nymphalidae; genus Erebia; species Erebia palarica. The sequence continues at coordinate 37,975,991 of OZ035983.1, forward strand.
TAGTTTTTTTTTAATTTATCCACTTCAACTTAGCCCTTGACACTGCGATCTCACATGATGGTAAGAGATGATGCAGTCTAAGATGGTAGCGGGCTAACCTGTTAGGGGCATGGCAGTTATATTAAGCCCCAACCCCTATTCGGTTTCTACACGGCATCGTACCGGAACGCGTAATCGCTTGGCGGCACGTCTTTGCCGGTGGCTTGGTAACTAGCCAAGGGCGAAGCCTCCCACCAGGCCAGACCAGGGAAAATTCAGAAATTATAAATTCACAAATTGACCCTGCCGGGGATCGAGCCTGGGAGCTCCGCACGTTAAGACAACAGCGCTACACACTGCGCCACGGAGGTCGTCGTAGTTAAGAAAAGTTATTTCCAAAATAAAGTCTGCCAAACGCAGAAGCATTGTAAACGCGTACCTTACCTAACTTATTATGCATTGCATCGTCAAAACAAGGTTCCATTTCAGAGCGCTTGAGTGCGAGGGAAATTGGGTGAATTTCGTTTATATTATGTCTATAAACTCGCCCGTTGTCGTGTCGCGTCGGTTTCGTTGTTATCTTATCTTACATATATTATAAATGCGAAAGTTTGGATGGATGTATGGATGTATGGATATATGGATGTATGGATGTTTGGACGTATGGATGTATGTGTCACCGTAAGATAGTAAAAACCGTTAGATTACAATATAACTCGCGAAATTGTAAACTGTCGAAAGATTGTGAACCGTTCAATGTTCTGAGTGTCAATTTTTGAAATATTCATTGTATTTACGTTTTTTGTCTGTTTCATGTAGGTTAGCTTAGGGTTCGATATAAATAATGGGTTCTATCGGGTTAATAAACCTAACAGATTACAATCTACCGGAAAATAATGCGTTAAATTGTAATCTTTCGACACTTTGCGATTTCGCGAGTTAGATTATAATCTAACGGTTTTTTACAATCTTACGGTGACATATGGATGTTTGTTACTCAATCACGCCCCAACGGTTGAACGGTCATCGAAATATTACGCGTTATTTGTCTAAGTGAACGGTATTATGACTGGATCGTAGATCGAATGAAAGTCGATGGTGAACACAAAACAACACGTTTATTAAGTAGGTACAGCATGCAACAAGCAGTTGAGCGCTAGGAGGGCTGTGTAATAGCTGATAAACAGGCACCCTGCCACACCAAAGAGCGCTAGCCTCAGATATATGATTAGGTATCTCAGGGCCGCGGTCGGTTTTGCGAAAAATAGTGTTTCCTCTTCTTATTGTAAATTATCCCGCAGCCGAAACGGCATGGCGTTAGGCTATTAACAAACAAAGAAAATATAACGTAATCATCAGGTTTGTTAATCTATAATATCTCTTAGAATCTAATATATCTTATTAGCCTATCACTTACCCCTTCCGCACATTTACACACACAAAGAATTCGTATGTAAAATAATATTATCAAGAAGTGAAATTAATTTGACGAATTTTAAAAAAAGGACTTCCCTGCTATATTATTTTCGGAGTTTACCTCCATAAGAAGCGATTTGCAATGTAGGTATAGCCTTTGGAATCTTATTCACATTTTTATTACCTAAATGATATTTGTTTATGAATCACTGGATATTGAACTATAGTGTTATATATTTTTGGAATCTACTCATCATTTTCTAGATGATGATTATATAGTTAATCTTATTTTTGATTTTTTTTTTCAACTTTAGTCTTTAATGCGGGACCATGGTCACCCAATCAACTTTTTTAAAAATTTTACTATCCTATGTCACCCGGAATAAGCTAGGGATTCTAACGATATCTCATTTATCAAAATCGGTTCAGGCGTATAGAAGTTATGGTGGAATATACAAACTCACATACATACATACATACATACATACATACATACATACATACATACATACATACATACATACATACATACATACATACATACTTACATACATACATACATGAACCCTGAAAACAATATACTCCTTTTTTCAGGCAGTCGTATAAAAACAAAATGTCTGTAGTGCACTTCACAATATAATGGCAGTGCTCGATACCTCCATTTCACCGAGACCAACCGTTCACATACAAGGATAATCTAGCTAATCGTTGACAATTACAAATTGTGATTATTAGAATAATGTGCATGATGATTAGAAAACAAATTTAAAATTACAAAAACTGCGACTTTGCTAGAGGGATTCGAACGCGGCACTATTTAGTACGGGCCACGAATATCTAATTTGCAGTGGCGAATATGTGCAACGGTATGTCATATCAACGGATCTGGCTGAAATTTGCCACAAAGATAGATTATAGTCTGGAATAGCACATAGGCTACTTCTTATCCCGGAAAATTAGAGTTCCCTCGAGAACCAAAAACCTCAAACCACGCAGACAAAGTCGTTGGCATTCGCTAGTCAATTAATAATGGTTTTTTATAACGGTATAGTATAGTGGTGTGGTTTAGATAGTGGTTTAGACATCCGACCGATGCAGGGACAAGGATTCGATCTATGTGCGCGCACTTCTAACTTTTCGGAGGTATATAGTCCGTCAAACTTATCTAGTAGTCTAGGCAATAAAGCTAGTCGACCCCAACAATAATTCCTCAGGCGACGAAACTTTACAGTATGCTAAAGTATCATGAGTTATTATAAATATCCAATAAAATATCAGAAAGGAAGTAAGGTTTTCATGCTATACCTAATTGTTTAAAGCAGGGAGGTAGTTACATTATCGCGTAAACGCAGTTCAGGTTTGATAATAAAATCTGTTTAAATATCGATGTTCTGCATGATTATTTCGGTTTTGAGTGTAAATATACTATTTACTATTATTTTAAAAAGAAATCGATAAATACCTAACTTCCGGATATTTTTTTTTGGATATTTTTGTATAAGTTTAAGTTCATACCATACTACAACCCTGCCAAGCTTCAACGACTGAGGATTTAATGCGGGGCCTCCATACGACCTGTTTACTGTGATACAACGAACCGCCCCATTGCCTAGAGTCTAGACTATAGCCCGGTGTCAGCGTAACATAGAAGCAAAAACCAAACAGGCATAAAAATTAATCCCAATTTTGGCCACCGGATCAGATACTTATCTTGTGGAACTGTATGTGCGTTTAAAAGGAATTAAATGTGACATGCTTCAAAACTTTTGAAAATTGAAAGACCCTTATTTTTTGTTTTATTTTTATTTATGAGACTTACTAACCACTTACACAATAATATTATCTATACTAATATTTTAAATACGAAAATTTGGATGGATGGATGGATTTTTGTTACTAAATCACGCTAGAACGGCTGAACGGATCTGCATGAAATTTTTCATAAAGATAGATTATTGTCTGAATTAGCACTTAGGCTACTTTATATCCCGATAAATGAAAAAGTTCCCGCGGGAACCAAAAACCTCGGTCCGCGTGGAACGAAGTCGCGGGCATCAGCTAGTTGAAAATAAAAACTATTATTTACTTATCAGCTAAGTGAAATGATTACTTTGAAGTAAACGCAGCATGGATTAAAACAAAGGCATAATTCATTTCTTTTCTAAAAGTTAAGATTTTTAAAAAAAATTACAAGATAGATATATGTTACCTTGAGAAACGCTATAATATATAGTCAATAAATAATTTATTAATTTACGTTTGAGAACATTATGAAGAAGTCTTGGGCATGCGAGTTTCTTCAGCATGTTTTTTAGTCATTAATCCATTAATTTATTTATATAAGTCATGTCTTACATACTAATACAATGTTCATAATATAATTAGCAGTTAGCATGCATGGGCATGACGCCCTGTTAGGGCGTTGCTAAATGTTAACATTTTTAATACCTCCACTACAGCCCATTAACGTCCCACTGCTGGGCACAGGCCTCCACTCTCATAGGAGAGAGGGAATTAGAGCTTAGACCCACCACGCTGCTCCAATGCGGGTGGGCGGGCTTTAACGACTATTATCATGAATTATATATTATTATATATAATTAGGTATTAAAAGTGTTAAGAAACTAGCGAATGCCCGCGACGTCGCCTGCGTGGTTTGAAGTTTTTTGGTTCCCGCGGGAACTCTTTAATTTTCCAGACTATAATCTATATCTGTGCCAAATTTCAGACAGATCCGTTCAGCCGTTGGGGCGTGATTGAGTAACAAACATCCATACATCCATACATCCACCCAAACTTTCGCATTTTATAGATTATAGAAAATGTAATAAAATGTTTGAGAGGCTAAAATTATAACCCTCTTTCGAAATTTCTGTACTCGGACGAATTCTCTGAAAACAATTACTCTTTCAAATTAAATATATTCATCAACGGTATAATACAATTCTGTTTTACTTTGTGGAACCTTTGATGCGTCGTTCGTATACAAAGAAAGGTGAAGCCTTGGAGTGGAATAACATTTAGGATTTCTGTATTATGTTTGTACAGCACATTACATTTTGCATTTGGTAGGGAAGCTGTTATAACCACAGAAGTCTATTAAAGTGAAAACATAAATCATTTATTTTGCAAAATTGTGGGTAATAACAGCTGTATAATATAATCAGTAGAATCTTCCCGTACACAATCTACTTACTGTCAGAGAGTGTGCATAAATTAAAATTTATATATAATATCAAAATCCAAAATATGTCTAGTAGGTATACAAAATATAATTTAATTAAATATTGGTCCAAGTTAAAATTATTAGTTACATTTTATACAGTTATTAATAAAAATTGTTGTAATGTCAAACAATTTAAATAATGTTGGCATTTTAGATTAATATTGACTTATTTAGTTTTATTAGTTTAGCCGCGTTGAGTACTTTTTAGTAGGGGGTAAAAATGTGGATTCGTGGCGTCATCGACATGCTCGCGTTGTTACGAAAACAAAAGGTCTTAAATATAAATATACTACATTCGATATTGTCACGAATTCTCGTACAGACATATACATTCCATGACTAAATACAATCTAAGACCGATTGGCTAACTAGGCATATTTAATTTAAATTCATACGACTACACGTGGGCATAGAACAGGCATATTATTGGGTGGTAGCGAACAACTACGCTACCCACAAAGTATCTTATCGAAATCCTGAAATATCACACTAACACATGTGTTAAAGATTACTTTTGAAATCCATCGGATAATAATAATATAAATAAAAATAAAATACTCGCGTTCGTTCGCCATTGGTCCAATTATGCATGTCTACCAACTCTCGATACAATAATAACGCAATACCAACATGAAATCAGTATTGCCATTCTATAAATAATATCTAAATGTTGCCCGTCGAACACACGATCACGACAAAATTAAATTTGAATGCCTTAGTGTTAAGGTTTATATTTTAATTATTTTTTTTTATTCGAAAAAATTAAAAAAAAACGCTTTCACTGCCAATTCTTTTTTAGAACGTAAGTTTTTTATTCCAGGATAAACCGCGGGAGGCAGCAGGCTGAGTGGAAGTTTCGTTACGTATTCGAGCGCGACGTTTGTATGGAATTGGTCGCGAAAGTTTGGATGGATGGATGTATGAATGGATTTTCTTTCAATCACTGCAGAACGGCTGAACAGATCTGGATGAAATTTGATAATGAGATAGATAACAAGTGGGCTACTTTTTATCCCGGAAAATCAAAGTTTAAAGTGTAAAAACCTCAACCCACACGGACGAAGTCGCGGGCTTCAGCTAGTACTAGGTATTTTAATTCGATGAAGAAGCTGTATTATATTTTTTTACAATACAATGAGATCTTATTATTAAGCATTAATTAAAGCAGTTAGGGTAATATCATCGGATGTAAGTATAAAGGGTAATAAAATAACGGGATAAGGTAATAAACGAGGTCGTAACTAGCAACGCAGTCTATTATAATATATTCTGTTGATAGAGTATAAGTAAGGGTTGCTATACACATAGTTGAATCAGCACATCTGGGCAGCATAACCGCTAAATTTATTAACGGGTCATATAATTGACCGAGCGAAGCGAAGGTCTCAGAGTCTACTTGAGTGAATTTGCAATTGTCCGTCCGTCGGTCTGTCAGAGCCTTATAACTTCTGAATTACTGAACGTAATTACTTTAAATTTAAATATAATATATAAACCGATAGCCTCCAGCTGAATATGGCTTAAAAAGTTATAAAAATTTTTAGTTCAGGGGGGCTCTCATAGAAGCGAATGCGAAGTAAAATATTTTTTATAGCGTTACATAGGATTGCGGTTTATAGGATATGCGGTAATTAGAAATAGAGTCCACATATATATTTTTTTAATTTTTCCCCTAAAATTGACGAAATGGCGCTCTGTAAAAGTTTATTCGTTTCTCCAATAACTCTTTAGCTCTTTTGCGTCTAATGTTAAAAGTTAACTATTACAATAAATAGTTAAAACTATTTTATGGATACCGCGAGGTCTCAGTTCGGGGCGAATCACTAGTTATAAATATTTTTGCGAAATTCGAAAGCTGTATACCTATTTGTAAACTATACTTAGAATAACTTTGAAATTTCAATATGTGCTTTTTGGACCAATAAGCCTCATAATCACTAGGAGGCGAATATCGCGTGACACGTGTCGCTATAGAAGTCGGGCAACGTTGGGCGATGTCGACTGACGTCGCTAGACATCTTGTTTCGCGACCTTTTTTTGTAATTTCAACGCAATTTCTAATCAATTTTACTTATCTCAAGACAAATAAGCTGAGTATAAGTTGATGAGCCCACTCAATTCCACCTGTGAGAGTTGTCATCCTCGGTTCGTTCGACGTTCAGTATTAATTTTTGACGCCGATATGCCAACGCAACTATGTGTGTACCAACCCTAATACGTAATTTACGTAATAATTTTTGAAATTAAATACATTACGTTGCTTTTAAGCAAATATAGGCTATTGCATAAATATAATATTATTATTGATAGTGCCATTAACCGGTAGGAAGACCTCACTGACGCAGTGGGTATGATGGGTTTGTGATGGGAAGGCTAATTTCGATTCCCCGCTGGGGTGATTTGGGTATTTTTATGATTTTTTTTTGTTAAAGCAAGTGATATTTTTACCCAATATTTTATTTTTACCATTTTCATCATCATTTTAATACATCGCCAGCTCTGACATATATTTTATATAGGTTTGCTATGAGAAAATGTTATTGTTATTTCATAGCAAACCTTCAATGGATAAAAAAAATTATGTCAGCGGCTTTCAATTGTTGATAGGTACTGAGTTAGAGCGTCGGGCATTGGGAGGCTAAATAGGAGGCCAAATAGAAAGCGGAATAGGAGATCGAATGGGAGGTCAAATAGGGCTGAATACGAGGCCAAAGTCTTAGCCACTATACGCTATCGAAATATACGAGTACTATAAATACAGATGATCTAAGAACTAACATCAAAGAATGGCAAGAACATGCAATTAAAATAAAACTCAAACGCGACAGTTTTCTCCAGTTTTCTCGTCGTTCCGTAAGCTCTAATTTAGTTATATACAACCTTATTAATTCTTCTTTGTACGTATTTTTTCTTCTTTCTTGTCTAATTAAAAAACTTGTTATAAAAAGCTCGGCTAGCTGCATCGTCATTTTAATAAAACCTTTTGAAAAACAGCACTACTTTTTAAGTTTTCTGTTTGAAAGGAAATTATTATTTTTATCAGGTAACAGGGAAAATAACTCTCTGCTTATTTTTAGAGAAAATTTAAAGGGAAACCTTTTTTGGATGAACTCCTTAGTGCAGTGGTTAGCGCTGTGGTATGTCCCAGGTTCATTTTACAATTTCTGAATTGAATGTATTGTTGGTCGAAACCTTAAACTAAGCCTCGTATATGTTATCTGCTCCAATGTACAAATGCCCTCGTACGCAGAGCCATGAACTCGGTCAAAAATGTATCATGTATTGTCAGCTGTCACAGGTGACAAAATATCTTTCTCTTCACTCTTGTTCCGAGGCTAGCTCTCTCCCGAGACTTTGCTTGCATTATATCTTGCTGGTTTCTACCTTTTGAGAATAAATAATCCACGTTGGTCGACCAAAGTTTTCTTTCAGACATGGTGACGTTTAACATTGAGCTGCAATTGTTTTTTTTTGTATGTTTTTGTATGTTAGGCCGAAATTCGGCCGGAAGGATATTATATTAATATGTCGGTAACGATTACGTAAGTCCATTTTGATATTCTGGAGTTTGGGGGGTGGCTGGGTAGACGTTAATCATATCTAAGAACGGTCAGGACGTAAACCGTGCGGTTTAGAGCTGAATATCTCTTGGGAGCGTGCGATAATTGCATAAATACATTTTAGATATGACGACCTCCGAGGCGCAGTGTTAAGCGCTTTTGCCTTAACGTGCGTAGGGCCCTGGTTCGATCCCCGGCAGGGTTTGGAAATTTATAATTTCTGAATTTTCCCTGGTCTGGGGGCCTGGTGGAAGGTTTCGGCCTTGGCTAGTTACCACCCTACCGGTAAAGACGTGCCACGAAGCGATTTAGCGTTCCGATACGATACCGTGTAGAAACCGAAAAGGGGTTGGGTATGGGTTTAATATAACTGCCATGCCCCTAACAGGTTAGCCCGCTACCATCTTAGACTGTATCATCACTTACCATCAGGTGAGATCGCAGTCAAGGGCTAACTTGTAGTGGATTAAAAAAAAAGAAACTGGGGGGGGGGGGGGGCACGTCTTTGCCGGTAGTGTGGTAACGGCCGAAGCCAGGCCAGAACCAGGCCAGACCAGGCAAAATTCAGAAATTATAAATTAAAATCAAACAATTTAATCCACGTGGATGAAGTCGCGGGCGTCATATATAGTACGTAATGTGTTGGTTTATTGTATTATGTTGATTTTCTGTGTATTGCAGATCCCAAATAAATATATTATTTATTTATTTATTTAATAACTAACTATGGCCGAAGCCTCCTATCAGTCCTGTCCTGAGCTAATTAAGAAATTGGACAATTAAAATCAAACTCATATTTTTTTATTCAAATAAACTTATTAGAAGTGCTTTTGAATCGTTGACTGAATCTAACATTGGTTCGGAATGCCATTCCTACCGAGAAGAACCAGCAAGAAGACAGCATTCTTAAGTTACACCAGCCGGGAATTGAACCTGAAACCTCAAAGTTGTTTTATGATGAACACACAGACACAGTGTACCTACCGATAAAACCTATAAATTTATTTAACGCTCCACAGTTTTGCTTTACTTACCTACATAATAAAAAGTAATATTTTGGAACTAAAATATTACTTTCAAATAGATCAAATAGATGACGCGGTATGATATTATACTAAACTTAAGTCATTAAATGCTTAACCAGGTATCATAATGACCCAAAATTCAGCTCAATTAAACGTAGGTACCTACTTATATGAATAATTTAACCTCAAGATGGCAAAACATTAACAATTTCCAACTAACCACCTTTTATTTAGGGCGCGAAGGGAATATAGGCTTTATGCTTGAAGTACTAAAGCACTAGGGTGGTTATTTGTAAAGTAGGGTGGTACAGTTCATTACAAAATGAAATGTACGTATCGGTTTCATTGCGCGTGCGTGTTTCAGGGAATACGTCAGTGAGAATACGGTAGGCGAGCGCCGCGCGCGGCTTTCCGCGAACACCGCGGACGCCAATTCAAAAATGGAATTCTGAAAGTGACACAGTTACTTGCCACAGATTATTAATAATGTCGATTGATTGCTCAGTTGCCAATTGTATCGATGTGCTATCGAATGGGTGGTGAATCGATTTTTTTATGTTGAATTTTTGATATTGCAGTGCCGTGGCGTGTGTTCGTTTAATATGTGAATGTGCTGCGTCCCTGTAGTTTGGATACAGGTTCGTAAATTAAATTACTTTCTTGCGTGTGTTTTGGGAACTATTCATGTAGGGTGCAATTAGGGTTGCCACCCGTAATATATTTTGTCGATTTATCTGCGATAAATAAAATAAAATAATGTTAATTTATTTATCAGCAAGTAAGCGCAAAATGAATTATAATATTCAAAACTTACAAGTTGTTTCTGACGACCTCTCTGGCGCAGTTTTGAGCGCTGTGGTCTTTTAGGTGGGAGGTCCCAGGTTCGATCCCCGGCGGAGTCAATTCGGGAATTTATAATTTCTGAATTTTCTCTGGTATAATCTGGCGGGACTTGGTGGGAGGCTTCGGCCGTGGCTAGTTATTACCCTACCGGCAAAGACCTACCGCCAAGTGATTAAGCATTCCGATACAATGCCGTGCAGAAAGCGATTGGGGGTATAGGTTTAATAATACTGCCATCCCCCAACAGATAAGCCCGCTACCATCTTAGACTTCATCATCGCTTACCATCAGGTGAGATTGCAGTAAAGGGCTAACTTTTAGTGGTGTAAAAAAGTCAATAGTCTATTTGGATTTTCGTTGTACTGAACTGAAAGTTAAAACTATGATAGTATTAGTAGAAAATAAACAACAAAGAAATCTTTTATTTTATGATACTATATGGCTTTAAATTAAAATATGTACACAGGTTTTTTATATATAGCGAGCTAACAAACAGGCCACCTGATGTTCAGTGATTACCACCGGGTTATGAATATTTGCATTACCAGAGCAACCACCAATGCATTGACGGCTTTTAAGATATTTGTTTAAACGTCCTTTGAAGAGCCCCATATTTTAATCATTAGGGAACACAGAAGCAAAGAGATATGAGATTATTACAAAATTTTCCATACTGTGGCAGATTGACAGTCCTTATCCCAGCCTCTATCAGGGGAGGCTAGGTCTCTTACGGCTGTATAAGAAAGCCCTACGTAAGATTAGTTCATATTAAGGATTTCATGTGTGTGTGTGTGAATTTTTTGAAGCCATACGGAGTGACTATTCCAGAAGAAACCAACTCCATAAATAAAGAATTTAAAAAAGTAAGAGTATTACGTACCGATTAAATTGTAATTATAATATGATCACGGGTAATTTAAATATTTTAATTATTAGATATCTGCTGTAGTTGACAACCCTACATCTAATGGGGCGAAATTCGGTCCGATCACTATCGCCTGACTGGTAGTTACGTTGCTTTATAATTCATTATACAATAAACAATTGTATAATTTTATGAAAGTATTGTTTAATTTATGCGTTTAATTATAGCAACAAAGGAACCCTTTTTCAAGCTTTTTGAGCGCTGAATAGATATTTTTTTATAACAAACTTAAAACAGCAAATGTTTACCTACTCTACACACGTTTCTATGATAAATTCGGCATTAAAATGCAGAAAAATCGTATTCCTCATTATTAAGGTTCGTGACTATCGATGTATAGTCGTCACCTCTATGACAGGTTCTAAGTAAATGATAGTACTTTTTTGGGATAAGTCACCGGGCATTCCGGTGTTTATTAAAACAAAACAGGCATCCAAATTTGTTCTAATTTTGGCCACCGGGTCAGATAAGTTTGTGAGACTATATTAATCGAGCCGTTGCGACGGCAAAATTGGAACAAATTTTTATGCCTGTTTTGTTTTAATTTTATTTTTCATATATACTAGCGACGGTGTCACCGGGTCAAATAGTTTGTGGGACTATAAAATTCTTTAGAAAAATATGGAAAAACTAAGGCATATAAATAGCATATATACCTACCTAAGTATGTGGATTGTTCATAATATCATGATACTTGTTTGATGGCGTAAATCCACTATTGTATTCTATTCCAAATTTGAAATTACTGTAATATGCAAATTTGATAGACAGACGGACGGGCAGACTTAGTCGCACTATAGGGGTTCCTGTTTTACCATTTTAGCATAGAAAAAACACACACGGGCTTGAATTTGTTTTTGTTCATAGGGATTAGGGATGATGGCAACTCAATCAAATCAGCAAAGCTTTTTCAAACTTAAAAACGCGCTTCTAGTATTGAAGTTTGTATGAAATGCATAGTTGTGACGTCATTAAAATTCAATGCACTTTTTTTTCATTAATCCATAGTTTTAAATGGTAATCAAACTTAAAACCAACTGAGGATGTGCATTTTAGGGGGGTTCGAAAAAAAACACGATATAAAAAGAAAAAAACTACCAAAAACCACTGAATATACATGGGGTATTTTCTAATAGGTAACGAGGAATCCAAATTTTTTTGACGTCCCTATTTGGGCCACCTGTATAAAGTATGAATTAAAAAATTTATTAAAAAATTATATTATATTTTACAAATAAGTACTAAATATATTATTAGGTCCTTACATATGAAATTGCCGTTTTGTCGTACTGGCCACTTTGATCTCAAATATCTCCTCTTTGGTTAGGAATTTCAATTTCAAATTTATACAGCTATTTACTCATGCTTTTGTGTTTTTAAAACCCCTATTCATTTGTTTATTCCTCTTTTGGTTTTTTCTTTGCGGCACTCAGATTACGAAATGGAAAACTTGAAATATCGCGTTATTTACGAGTACGAGTTCCATCATGGTACCAGTGCTGCAGAAACGGCTCGAAGGATTAATTATGTGTATGGCGGCGGTGTCGCAAAAGAAAACACAGTGCGTTTTTGATTCCAACGTTTTCGTTCTGGAAATTTCGACCTGCAGAACAAGCCCCGTGGACGGCCGGAGATCAAAGTTGATAATGAAGAATTGAAGGCTATTGTGGAAGCGGATCCATCGCAAACCACGTCCGAGCTAGCTGCAGGTTGCGGTGTTAGTGATAAAACTGTTTTAATCCACTTGAAGCAAATTGGGAAGGTGAAAAAGCTTGAAAGGTGGGTACCTCATGAATTGAGTGCAGCAAACCGACAAACGCACGTCGACTGCTGCGTTACATTACTCAACCGGCACAATAATGAAGGTATTTTAAATCGAAATATTACCTGTGATGAAAAGTGGATCCTGTACGATAATCGGAAATGCTAATCGCAATGACTGAACCCTGGCGAACCAGCCAAATCCTGCCCCAAGCGAAAATTGACTCAAAAAAAATTACTTGTGAGCGTTTGGTGGACTAGTGCCGGTGTCGTTCACTACAGCTTTCTTAAATCTGGCCAGGCGATTACGGCGGATGTCTATTGTCAGCAACTGCAAACTATGATGGAAAAGCTAGCTGCTAAACAACCGAGGCTCGTCAATCGCTCTAGGCCACTGCTGTTTCAGGACAACGCTAAACCACACACTGCACAACAGACGGCTACCAAATTAGAGGAGCTTCAATTGGAATATCTAAGACATCCACCGTACTCCCCGGGCTTTGCTCCAACAGATTACCATTTTTTCGAAATTTGGATAACTTCTTGCAAGGGAAAAATCAAATCCTGCCCCAAGCGAAAATTGACTCAAAAAAAAATTACTTGTGAGCGTTTTGGTGGACTATGTTCCTCCCTTACAAAACGGCAATTTCATAGGTAAAGACCTATTATTTATTTAAATTAAAATACTAAATACATTTCGAAAAAAGTATTTAAATTGTAAAATGAAAATAGGTATTTTGTATTTATATTTAAAATAATTCACATCTCTGGGCATCATCCCTATTATTCGCCTTCAAACACAATGTTCAGTTTTGATTGATGATATGCCGATGTCGGTTCTTCGACCTCCGAATTAATTATAGCTCCTAAAGTGCCCTATCAATCTCCATTTACAGCTCATTGATGAAAGACTAGATGATAATTATTGATCTTATTCATTTAAGATGTTTTGTGAGATTGTGAAAAAAATACCCCAGCTGAGTTTGTTGTGGGCTCAGACCAGGCGCGTTTGGAACCCTCGTAGCTTTACAAGATACCCCCTCGTAGCTTTACAAGATTCTCCTGCCGGGAGTCTAGCCCAGGACATCCCACGTTAAGACAACGGCGCTCAACATTACGCCAGGGTTAAGTATCAGGGTCGTCGAACAGATAATTATTCTCATATCAACTTGTGTAATAATTACTCCATAATACAAAAGATTTACAACAAACTTGGCAGCTAATTATCTAATATTATACCTTGTTTTGACTCTACCACCGGTTCGGAAATCAGATTATACATCTGAGAGTAGTATCAAGGATTCCATTTGAACCTCTTGCTCCAACCTAAAAACCGCATTTTCATCTAGCGTCGGGTTATCCCAAGTTACATTTGAAGTAAATTACTTATGGAAATTAAACCACGAAACTTAAAACGACTTTGAAAAGGTCGGCTTCTAGACAGGTGTATTCATTATGCATTCCATCCGCGCCGAGAAAGCATTACCTTAACTCATATAGGAGCACGTAATATATAAGTTTAGCCATGTCTTCTTGATATTTAGATAGTACGTACCGTACAGTCGATAACTGAAAGTGTTTATCACTTTAAGTTTCATAATTGCATACACGCTTCTGTGTCGACTGCGAATCACGAGGTCCTGGGTTCAATTCCCGGTCGGGCATATTGTTAAGTAAGTATTGGGTTTTGCATTTAAGAAATTGTCAATGCCAGCCCGCAGTTGGAAGTTGGTGGTGTTTCACTCCCGTGTCTCGGAGAGCACGTTAAGCCGTCGGTCATATATATTTTTTTTTATATTAAAAAAAATCTTTTTCACTTCTATCGACAGTCCCTATGACTGTAATTTTTTTTACATGGTCATGACTCATGACGTATCGGTCACAGCAGTAGGTGGCTGCTAAGGAGCCTTAGACTTTATTGCACGCAGTGTTAAGACCTAATGATTTGAAAACTGGTAAATATTTTCAAACTGTACATATATCTACCGAAATATCTTTTGGAGGAGATCAGTCTTTAAGTGATAAGACCGCCCTTGCGTACTTTGTTTTCTGTGCTTTTTAAGTGTTTTCTTTATATTGTTTGTGTGTCAATAAAGAATTTATCTATCTATATATCTACCTATAAACGGTGACAGCTTTTTTATCTATTAAAAGTTAGCCTGCATCTATTACAAGTTAGTTGACTGTGATCTGACGGGAACGTAGGTTGCGTTCAGATGTACGAATAGGGCACGTAATTAGTTAAGAACTGTTACGTCATGTTTTGACTCTACCACCGGTTCAGAAAGAAGGTTCTGCTGAGAAGAGCCGGTAAGAACTCAGCAGTTGCTCTTTTTTAAAAAATAACATCTTACAATACGTAGGTATATATATTAAATACAGTAGAGTAAGTTAGTATACTGTGGGACGCTGGACCCAAAGTTTCCATGGATTGCTTGTCATTAAGAAATTCTATAAATGTATAATAGCCTCGACTAAACAAGTGTTCCATTACAGCTTTTTTAAAGTGTAACGGCAAATTTTCTAATTCTAGGACACACACGTCAACAATATAACAATAATAATAATAATATGACTGCCTCGTTGGTCCAGTGGTTGGCATGTTCGACTGCCGCCGACGAGGTCCCGGGTTCGAGTCCCGTGTCGGGCCATAATTGAGTATTGGGTTTTTCTGATTAGAAATTCTCAGACCTAGCCCGGAGTTAGGAAGTTGGCGGTGTTTCACCCCGTGCCTCGCAGAGCACGTTAAGCCGTCGGCCCCGGCTATTATCACTATCATGATAATAGTCGATAAAGCCCGCCAACCCGCATTGGAGCAGCGTGGTGGATTTAAGCTCTAATTCCCTCTCTCTTATGAGAGCGTGAAGGCCTGTGCCCCGCAGTGGGACGTTAATGGGCTGTAGTGATAGTGGTAATAATAATAATCATAATATATAATTATTGCAATATTTTTATGATGTAAAATAAAATTAAATTTAATAATATAAAAACAATATTTATTTAAGCTATGGTAGTATGCCCCCTGATGTATACCGAGTCAGCGCTTTGACTGGGCCGGCATTTACAATACATTTTCATTTAAATCGTTTTCTGGCCCCGCGCCAACTCTACCTGTATTACCATTTTCAATTTAACTCTGTTTTTCCTGTGGTTAATTATTTTGCAAGTTGACCACAAGCATCTTAATTTAGTGCTTAAGTTAAATCAACTTTATTAACTTGAAAAATAATATTGACATCATCAATTTCAAAAGAGACTAGCCTACTAGAGATTATTGCAGGAGTATTCCCCGGGGAATTAAAAAAAACGTAAGTTTCCGGGATAAAAAGTAGCAGGTTATATCAAGTTTATACATTTTTGAAATATAAAATTGATATCGTCTTTTGATATCATCAAAAGAGTAGTGCCGATAATACATATATTATATTTTATAGTTCGAACATAAAAGATATGACATCAGATTTAATATAATTCCAGAGTTAAAATATACATTAATATGATAAAAACTAAATATTAAACTAACTTTAAAACAGATCCTTATGTTTAAGTTTTTAATTCCCGGTGGAACTTTTACTGTCTGGGATAAAAAGTAGCTCATGTCCTTCCTCTTTCATCAAAATCGGTTGAAATGATGCCGCTAAAGCTTAGAAGATAGACACTATCTGATATATAATTATCACTATTATGATAGGTATAATTATGGAAGTATGGATAATAATAAGCAATCAAAAATTTTTTTATAAATATTCTACAAAAAAGAATATCTTATCTGCGATTTTACTTTGATGGTGAGTATAGTACCGTAGTCTAAGACGGTAGCGGGTTAACTTGCTAGTAGTTAAAGCAATACCCCTAAACGGTTTATATACGGCATCGTACCAGACGTAAACTGAATTTGAAACCGAAAATCCACGTTAGTTTTTAACGTCGGAAATAAAAATAGGCGTTCTATAACAGAAACGAGACAAAAAGTCACTCAAGATAAGCACTAGATAAGTGAAAAGCATGTAGATACGCGGTACTTTGGCCGTATGCCAAGCTTACTACATTACCTATTCTGTGTTACTTGCTTATTTCTCTTTACACTTCTTTCCTACCGCCTCACTCAATACTCAATTTCTTTATTTCATGTTAAATCTCAATTATGTTATGTTTTGAGTCTACCATCGGTTCCAATTCTACTTAAAGGAGCCGGCTAGATACTCAGCTTGGGGTGTCCTGGGGTCGAGATCAGGGCACTCAACTCCTCAAACTTTTCAGAATTGTTGAGTTCAATCCCCGGCAGGGTCAATTTGGAAATTTATAATTTGTGAATTTGCCCTGGTCTGGCCTGGTGGGAGGCTTCGGCCGAGATTAGTTACCACCCACAGCAAAGACGTGCCGCCAAGCGATTTAGCGTTCCGGTACGATGCTGTGTAGAAACCGTATGGGGTATGGGTTTAATATAACTATGCCCTTATCAGGTTAGCCCGCTATCATCTTGGATTGCATCATCACTTATCATCAGGTGAGATCGCAGTCAAAAGCTAACTTGTATTGGAAAAAAAACAGAAATATATAGGGTTAGTGTGGTTTTTAGTTTATAGCGTTTGTTGGGATGATGAATCAACTTTGATTGTGTTCATAGCCCCTTGTATCTTAGGGGCCAGTTCCTTCCCAATATTTATTGTTAATTAGAGATGTTGTTAACTACTCAAATGTGCAACTCTTTATCGTTAAACGCGTGATTAGTATGAAATTCTTTCGTGTGACGTCATGAAATTTCGATGCACTTTTTTGATTTAAATGTATTTACGTGTATTTCACGTTTTCGATGAAAAATTAATAATTTCTTAGTGAATCTATACTATCTAATACTAATATTTTAAATGCGAAAGTTTGGTTGGATGTTTTTAACGCCATAACGGCTAAACGGATCTTGACGAAATTTTAAACTGATTATGGTCTGAAATGACACATACTTAGCCTACTTTTTATCTCGGAAAATTAAAGAGTACCCGTGGGAACTAAAAAATCTCAAACCACGTGGACGAAGTCGCAGGCATCAGTTAGTAATATGATATTAATAAGGTCGTTAGGATTTGATTGATGTGGGTCTGATTTCCCCAACATCGGACATACGCCAGCACAAAAACAATGGAAAAAGCAATTTTCCAGTGATTTATGCACCAATTAACCTGGGTAGCGGACGTTAATACTTTTGGGCACGTTCTCATTCTGTATACAAGTCAGCAATATCTGCATAATATATAGCAGTCTGTTCTGTCTACGAGTCAGCAATATTTTGAACCAATGGTGTAACAAAATGAAATAAAACGAAACTAATTGTTTTCAAGTTCAATAAAATATCTTCTCAATTCACTAACTTAAACATTACTCGTATCATAATGATAAATATATCTTTATTTGCAATGTGTTATACATTAAAATCTAAACATTAAAAATATCATCTAAGCCACTGCAAAGAGGCAATGTGCCCAGGACGCTGGCTGAATAGCCAAACTTATATATTGGCCGAGGTAACTGCCAGCCCTCCGGTCACCTGTGGACTCTGTGAGACGAAAAGATAGATCCTTAAAAAAGGATCTAGCATTTTCGTCCCACGACCCCAGGGTTTCAACAACAAGGAATTTCACAAAAGGGCACAAAAAAAGGAATTTCTATAATTTCTTACCTGCGCCTCTTGGCTCTTTCTGCATTACTGGTCGCCGCCCCCGCTACCACGGAGGTCGCCTGCAGGTGAGACAAAATGAAATGAACTATTTCATGTAGGACAACTTGTGCCTAGTGTCAAGTATAAAATGAAATTGGTGAAAATTGCGGATTTCTTTCACCATCACAAATCCTATGAATCGTAAATCTGGAATTGTTCCATTAAGAATCCATAATAATATTATTAACTAGCTGATGCCCGCGACTTTATCCGCGTGGTTTAAGTTTTTTTAATTCCCGCTGGAACTCCATTCCGTTATTCCTGGTCATTTCTGCCACGCCAGGTGCGTGGAATTTAATGTTATGGGATTTAAATAATAATAACAAATAGAAACAGCTTCCATCTTCTGTGTTCCCTCATGATTATAATAATTATGG
Source organism: Erebia palarica (assembly GCA_964035005.1). Taxonomy (NCBI): domain Eukaryota; kingdom Metazoa; phylum Arthropoda; class Insecta; order Lepidoptera; family Nymphalidae; genus Erebia; species Erebia palarica. Next base: position 37,994,816 of record OZ035983.1, read on the forward strand.
GACTCTTCAAAGGGCGGATAGGCAAATATCTCAAAGCCGGCAACACATTGGCGGCTCCTCCGGTGCTGAAAATGTTTATGTGCGGCGGTTATCACTTAACATCAGGTGAACCACCGCGCCTGCTCGTTTGCTTACTATATATTTAAAAAAAACATAAAAGCTTGATGTATTGCATTTAAAAAAAAAAAATTAATCGTTACATTGAACTTTTTCAATAAAACTAATGCGCAAACAAAATTACACCAATCATTGCGGGTTAACTAATGTTTATGACACTATAAAATACACAGGAAAGAAATCTAATTCCTGCCTCCGTATCGAACGTTATAGGGTCGTAAAAGATTTGATTGTATGTCTGTTTGTAACATTGTTTACCGGGCGGTGACCGCATGCGAGTTTTAAACTGAAATCATGAGTTCAGTATTCCGGTTTTGCTATTTGGAGATCATTTGATCTCGTGAAGAAAAGAATCTTTCCACTACAAGTTAGCCCTTGACTGCGATCTCACCAGATGGTAAGTGACGATGCAGTCTAAGATGGTAATGAGCTAACCGGTATGGCAGTTATGTTAAACCCATACCCCTATAGTCGGTTTCTTCACGACATTGTACCGGAAAAAGTTGGCTGCAATCAGACTTGCTTGCAAGTGGTGATGCAGCCTGGAGAGGAGCGTGCTTGCCTAGGAGATGCCTATTCACTCTTGATTTGAAGCTATATTCAAAGGACGGGAAAACGGAAAACGAAAGTAATAAAACTGATTATTTTGTTAATGTTAAATAAATAAATGAATAAAACTTTATTTCAAGCAACATTGACTCATATTATGCTAGTTATACAAACTTATTGCCTATAGTTAGTAGGTACTTATCCTAATAATTAAGATACGAGTCATCGCTTATTCAAGATACGAGTTACAAATCAAAGTTTAAAAAAAAATTAAAACAAACCAATTGTAGCTTTCATCTCGCGGAAAAGAAGTCGTAGGAAAAACTACCTAAGCAATAAAAGTGAGGACAGAAACAATGCAAGTCGTCGTCAACCGTTCGCATTGTTTCACTCGAGTCGTTTCGCTACAACAGTGCCCTTACCCTAAGTTTACATATTGTAACACTTTTCTTTTACGAAAAGAGCAACTACTGAGTTTCTTGCCGGCTCTTCTCAGTAGACTATCTTTCCGAATCCGTGGAGAGGTGAAATCAAGATTAATAATAAGTGCCATAGATACGTTTACGTATATTTTGTAGTATTATACATAGATTTAGGATTGGTCTCCGAACCTAAATCTAGGTATTATTATACGAAGCGGCGCGGCTTCTATTTGTCATTTTGTGTTGAAACGTGGCTTTAACTGCCTTACACTTATTTATTAGTATTTTCTGAAAAAGAAATCTAACTTAGAAATGAAAGCTATGTCAAAAACAATGCAAGTCAGCGAGCGCCTTTGTTTGAAACGAAACGCTTCGCTGTGACAAAAGCATGCCGTTTTGTGCAGGGAATTCTACAGAAATGCCTTTGACTGCTGACACTTTATTTTTTTTATTCCATGATAAGTTAGCCCTTGACTGCGATCACACCTGATGGTAACTGATGATGCAGTCTAAGATGGTAGCGGGGTAACCTGTTAGGGGGATGGCAGTTATATTAAGCCAATACCCCTAATCGGTTTCTACACGGCATCGTACCGGAACGCTAAATCATTTGGTACGTAATCTTTGCCGGTAGGTTGGTAACTAGTGACGGCTAAAGCTTGCTACTAGACCAGACCAGAGAAAATTCCCAAACCTGCAAAAATGTGCCACCGTTGCGCCAGGGAAGGTCATGTAGGGTTTTTGCACAAGGTTTTTGTCCCACCATGAAAGGATTTTCAGAAATTTTGCAAGTTTGGGTCACTACAAGCTCTTTACTCACTAGTGAAATAATGTAATACTTTGTGAATATGTCCTGCCCAGCCTAGGCCTGTTTTACATAGCATAGTGACTCATAGTGTATCTAAGTTAGTGTTAACAAACAACAGAATCTATGTTATTATTATTCGTGTAGGCGTTCTTATAATAATAAGAAATTGGCAACAGTTTATCGTAAATTCTTCCCACGTACTGCGTTATTGTATCAGACTCTATATAGAGCGCAGTGTTTCTTATTACCTCATATTTATTGTGTGTACTCAGTAATATATATTAATAGCAACCAGAAGAAAATAAACTTTGATTTTTGTAAAAACATTAAATTGAGAAAAGTTGAAAGATATTCAGTAATACATAGAACTTAATGCTAGCCAGCCTAACCTGATTACTATATAAATCATGCCCGCGTGGAATGGTGGTAAGAATGCTGGCTGCATTTCCGCGCTGGACAGCCAGGCTGATCCTTTGCGCAAAAAATGAGCCAGCCCTTCTGTTTAGTTCAGTTAATTATAATACTTTATTTGTGGAGAAGCCTTATGGCTTTTATTTATTTAAAAACTGCATCGTGAATGATGATGAATTAAAAACGCGTAGGTACTTTGGAAATTTATATGAAATACATAGTTGTAATGTCATCAAAGAACATTGACCAAATTCGCCTAAGAATCAACACGTGTTTGAAATATACAGTAATTCTTAGCTTATTTTATAACCTTTATTTCAAATATTAGAATTCAACGGACACTTCAAATTAATTACAAAATAAATAAATGGGTATTAAATTGATTACTACACGTTTCCGTCTCTCGATTATTAACCACAGATCAATAACGTAATGGTTAAAATAATATGCAATACCACCGCTTCAGCGCTAGATCCGTATCATAAGAAACAACATAAAAGCTGCTTAAAGTGCTAAGTGCGCTAGTATTCTGAATCTCGCAACGCCATCTATTTATTGAATGTACAACAATTTAATATATCTAACGCCATCTGTAATGTTTTTGATGAACTACGGCGAATCTTTTCTTATCTACATACTGTTTACAGCTCTATTACAATTTGATAAAGATGGCATTTATTTGTTCAAGCAAATTGACTGTTAAAGTTGAAATAACCTCAAAATTGAAAATATTTTTGGTAATAAATCATTTCTAAGCATGTGTCCGTTGTTTTAATCTGCTCTCAAGTATAAAAAGGTATTTATTTGAATCCAGTAATCAATGTTTTATGACTGTTGGTTCTTAGGCGAACTTTGTATGGGGATGGAACATTTTCCTTTAAACCAACTTTTTTTCTTTAATCAATCAATCAATTGGGTTTTTATCAAACTTAAAATTAGTTTTAAGTTTGATAAAAACCCAATTGATTGATTGATTGAACCCAATTGCCTCCTCTTCCTCAAGTGATCCTCGGTTAGCCGAGGATGTGAATTTTAGGTCTTTTGGAAGACTTATATTTAATAATCAGTAAGACATCATTTATTTTTGACATATTATTATAATGCATCATCTCTAATATCTAATAATGATAAAAGAGCATGGATTTCACTGTTTCAGCAATGCTAAGGACAGCGGTTACTTATTATCTACACTTTGATGTAATTGTAAATAATTTTTTCAAAAGAGAATCCACCGAGTTTCCTGCTGGTTCTTCTCGATAGGAATGGCATTCCGACCTTGTGGTAGATTCACCAACTTCCTAACTCCGGGCTAGTACTGAGAATTTCTAGTCGGAAAAACCTAAAGTTAAATTATATTTATTAAGTACACTGCACACATGTGATGGTGATAATCAGTTACTTTAAACTAAATATAGGATACCCAATACTTAATTATGGCCCGAACCGGTACTCGAACCCGGGACCTTGTCGGCCGCAGTCGAGCATGCTAACCACTAGACCAGAGAGGCAATAAATAGTATTTACCTTCGCATGTCTCAAAACCGCGCTTTTTAAATTCTGATAGTGTGTAAACAAGTTACAATCAAATGTTTTCGCCTCACTAACCGCTCTAAAAATAGCATCCTGTATAATAATATTATTAGGTTCTCACTCCCTTCACTCGCATGTTCACTGATAGTTACCGTTACCTGGAATAGGTACAAGTAAACCTCTGTTAGCTGGAGTTAGCATTACACTCATCACTTTCCATAATTTTGATGTGCATGCCTTTTAACGTGTACAGACGGAGTTAGACAGATTTTAACCTTTGAGCAATGTTATAATATTGTATTACTAGCGTTTGCTCGCGACTTCATCCGTGTGGAATTAGGTTCTTAAAAATAGAAATTAAAAAAAACTGCGATTACTAAGTTTCATGGATATAACTTGAACCGCCTATTCAAACTCCTTGTGGGTGGAGTTTAGAATACTCCTTCCCTCTCGGGTACTCAAGGAATATTCTCTCAAAATTTCAAATTTGTACGTTCAGCCATTTGGGCTGTAGGTTGTCTGTCAGTCACTCAAGACAAAGTACTTTATAATTATTGTTTGATTTAACTCCGTATGTCTCAAAGCCGCACTTTTTAAATTCTGTCAGTGAATAAACAAGGGATTGTATGCTGGTAATCGATTGAGTGTGACTTAGCAAAGGATTTCGCCTGATAAACCGGTCTTAAAATAGCATGCTGTATAACAATATTAGGTGCTCACTCCCTTCACTTTCCATAATGTTGATGTGCATGCAAGCATAAGCTGCCTTTTAACTCAAGTGCAATTTCCACCAGTTACCAGTCCAGTTTCTTATGTTTTAACCTGCCAAAAACAACTATGTTCTAAAAATGTTATATTAGAGTACGTTATTTATATAATACTACTATAGCCCATTAACGTGCCACTGCTGGGCACAGGCCTCCACTCTCATATGAGAGAGGGAATTAGAGCTTAGACCCGCCACCCTGCTTCAATGTGGGTTGGCGGCCTAAAACAAAAAAATGCCACAAAACCCCACTTTTTAGATTCTGGCAGGTAATCGCTTGCGTGTATGTAGTAGGGTTTCGCCTCACTAACCGCTATTATCTAAGCCCCACTAGCAGAAACGCCGGGATATGCTTTTAACCCAGAGTTAAATTGCTTATTAGACGAATTCGTAAAAAACTTCTGTTAAAATTTCAAATTTATTCTTTTTATTTATTTATTTTTAGTATACGACTACCTGAAAAAAGTAGTATGTGAGTTTGTATACTCCACCATAACTTCTATACCTATTTTGATAAAAAAGTATCGTTAGAATCCCTAGCTTATTCCGGGTGACATAGACTAGTAAAATTGAAAAAAAATTGATGGGGTGACCATGAAACCACGAAAATAAGATTAACTATATAATAATTATCCAGAAAAGGACGAGTAGATTCCAAAAATATATAACACTTTAGTTCAATATCAAGTGATTCACAAAAATATATAATTTAATAAAAATGTGAATAAGATTCTATTTATCTAGATTAATTTAGATTTTTTACTTTTTAGTTCGTTTTTTGGCAGGACAGTCGTGTTTTTTAATTTTTATATATAATTACGGGTTAAACGTAACCCGGTGGCTGTGCAAGCGGGCCTAAAAACAGCATTCCGTGTAACTCCCTTCACTCGCATGTTCATTGATCGTTACCGTTACCTGGTATAGGTACGAGTAAACCTCTGTTACTTGGAGTGTATTACACCCATCACTTACCATAATGTTGATGTGCATGCAAGCATAAAGCCACATTAACCACAGTCTTTTTTTATCCTCTACAAGTTAACCCTTGACTGCGATCTCACCTGACGCTAAGTGATGATGCAGTCTAAGATGGTAGCGGGCTAACTTGTTAGGGGTATGGCAGTTATATTAAATCCATACGCCTATTCGGTTTCTACACGGCATCGTACCGGAACGCTAAATCGCTTGGCGGCACGTCTTTACCGGTAGGGTGGTAACTAGCCACGGACGAAGCCTCCCACGAGGCCAGACCAGGGACGATTCAGAAATTATAAATTCCCAAATTGATCCTGCTGGGGATCGAACCCGGGACCTCCGCACGTTAAGACAACAGCGCTACACACTGCGCCACGGAGGTCGTCAAAAGAGATCTAGAGTCTCTGTCTAGAGAGGGTCTAAAAAGATCTAGGTATACAGCCGTCTCGGAGAAATCTACACTAAGGGCGGGATGTGCGGGATGTTGGAACAAGCTTTAAATGCTTTTTTTTTAAATCTTCAAATACGTCTTTCGGGCTGGGGTAATTTGATTACTATCCGGTGAGGAAGCGCCAGCCGTTTTGGATTTGAAAATGGAAGTCTTGTGTAATCAGTACCTATTATATTAGCAAGGTTGAAGGTACCCATATATTTTCCCAAAAACAAAAATTTTCTCTAAAAGACATCGATTTTTCCTAAATATATATATATATATATATATATATATATATATATATATATTAGTATAAAGAATATATATATATATATATATATATATATATTAGAATATATATATATATATATTAGAATATAGAATATATATATATATATATATTCTTCCTAAAAAAACGTAGACCATTTAGGTTTTTAAATATAACCCTAGTACATCATAGAGGACACGTTTTAACACCAATGGAAAACCACAGGTAAAACAAAGTTTTTGTTTTTGTAAACGTTAATAATTATTTTGGGCAAACTTTTTGTTTCAAAATTCTGCACGCATCAATGGCTTAAAGTCGGCGAAACACTGATCCCGATATCGAAAAATAACAAATACACAATACATTATTAATAATTCTGTATTATTCGTATGTATGATGTATTGAATACATGGAATAAATTTCCTGGAAAAACGCAGAGCATCAATTCCATTTATATCCAATGGCGTGTTGGCCGTGCGTGACTGTGGGTAAGCTGCGAGCGATCCGGTGTTTTATATAATTAAAGCTTTCGTGAATTCTTCTATATGACTATAATGTAGGTACTGATCTGAGTTTTGACGACCTCCGTGGCGCAGTGTTGGGCGCTGTTGTATTAACGTGTTTGTGTCCTGGATTCGATCCCCGGCAGGGTCAATTTGGAATTTATTACTTTCTGAATTTTCCCTGGGAGGCTTCGGGCGGGGTTAGTTACCATTCTACCGGTAAAGACCGCCAAGCGATTTAGCGTTTCGGTACGATGCCGTGGTGAAATCGAATATGGGTTTAATATTACTGCCATGCCCCTAACAGGCTAGCCCGCTACCATACTAGACTGCAACGTCACTTACCATCAGGTGAGATCGCAGTCAAGGGCTTACTTGTAGTGGAGAAAAAAAGTATTATCATCGTCGTCTATGTCCTTCCCCGGGATTCAACCTATCCCTGTACGAAATTTCATTAATATCGGTTGAACAGATTGGCCGTGAAAGCATAGCAGACAGACATACACACTTTCGTATTTAAAATATTAAGTATGGATTTTGTAAATGATTTGAGTTATCGTCCGCTTGGTTTAAGGTTTTTTGATTTCGCGAACTCCTTAATTTTCCGAGATAGAAAGTAACCTTTGTCACTCTCCAGGTCCTCAACTATACCCATGCCAAAAATCACGTCGATCCGTTGCCCCGTTGCGGCGTGATTGAAGGACAAACCAATAAACCAACAAACACACTTTCGCATTTATTATTAATTATGAAAAAGTGTAATTCCTAATACTAAAACTAAGTAGCTCTGAAAAGAACTTTTTAAGTGAAGCATAAAAATGTGTTAAAAAAACTCGAAATATTCAATGTCGCTTGCGTCCACTGCGTAAGGAGCCGACCGCTACCTAGTGGCTAGTTCATAATGGTGCACCCCTTCTCCCGCACTGCCCCTCTCACGAAGAGTTAGTTCTCGATGCGCTGCGTGGCGGCCGCCGCCGGCATGTATTTTTATTTGAATTTCATGATATCTTTTGAATGGAATGTCCGATTTCAATAATTCAAAAAGTAATCATCAGGTATTGAGACAGTCTTGAATATTAAATTATTTATTTGGATAAAAATTTATAAATGGTATGGATAACACGGTCTGATTTTGATCGGCATTTCTATCAATTTGTTAAATGTAAAAAAGTAGTTATAGTGACGTAACTACAATAGTTAAACACATGGTCTCGCGAAGTTTTTTGTAGATTTTGATATATTTTTTAATATAGTGGAACATTTTTTTGTCCTATCATTAATACTCTTCGCAGCGTATGCGATGAAAGACATTTTATGGCTAATTTTTTTACACCTTCGGTTGGTTTTAATAGGAATTTCTAAAGATTTCTATAGTAATCTAGTACTAAATATAGCCTATGTTACTCAGTGATAATGTAGCTTTCTAATGAAAAAAGAATTATTAAAATCGGTCCAGTACTTTTTGAGTTTATTGGTTACATACAAAAATATACAAAAATACAAATCTTTCCTCTTTATAATATTAGTGTAGATTACTTCATAGTTTTCTCTATTTTAATCATGTTACAAATTCTAACTGTGAAAACTTGTAACTGGCTTTATTTTTTTTCTAATGTATAATTATCTATCCACTTGTTGCGGGAAGTACTCAATACTTAATATCATAGTGAATGAACTAGAAGTTTAATTCGCTATAATCCGCTACAGTAGACAAATCTGTGTGGTACAGTGCGTGTCTTTCACCTGCAACATGCGACACCCACCACCCAGCGATTGGCACAGGCACAACACCACACCACACAAATCCTCCAATATTTCAATCATTTATATAATATAGGTACACTTATTGACGTTAAAAATTACTTACTTATAAAGCATGATGGTGATAATCGGTTACGGTATCTTAAATCTTAAGCTACGAGGGTTCCAAACGCGCCCTGGTCTGAGAAGAGCTCACAACAAACTCAGCCGGGCAAAACTCAACTTTTTTTACTATCACCATCTCACAAATCATCTTTAATATGGAACTAACTAAGTATTTCAAACAAAACATAATAAAATCTCGACACCACTCCAAACTTTTCACCCGAATCAAGCCAAAGTATTGTAGGATAAAATAATAATCTGTGTCGTTTGGTCTGGCACAGTATCTAGGAACTCCATCTAAATATTTTATATCCCGTGCTGAGTGTTGGTACAGGCGTAACCTAGAAAGATAGCCGTGAAAGCGTAATATTCGAGGAGCGAAAATTTTCGCATATTGAATGGGACAGGAGATATTTATCGCTGTAGAAAGGCTTTTAGGTTCAGTAATATTACATTAAACTTTCTCTAAAACTCTAGATACGAAATACTAGTTAGTGCCTGTGGCTTGATCCACATGAAAGTAGACTTTTGTTAAATCGCATTGAAACTCTTTGCTTTACCGAATTTAAACGTTATACGAGTAATTTCGGTACTGGCGTAACCTAGAAAAATTGCCGTTTGAGCACAATATTCGAGGTGGGAAAATCTTCGCATATTGAAAAGGACAGGTGACATTTATCGCCATAGTAAAGCTTTTAGATTCAGTAATGTTGCATTCAGCTTTCGAGAAATTCTAGATCTAGATGTAAAATACTAGTTAATTCCCGTGACTTAGTCAAAAAGGCAGTAAATTTTTATTTGATTGGTTTTCTGAAATTTAAAGCTATACTAATTTCGGGGTTAAAATTCTATAGGTATCTTATTCTATATCTTTGTGCTATATTTTGCCATAATAAACATTTCATGACGAGCCTTATTAAAAGATTTCATGAGTCTATCTTACTAATATTATAAATGTGAAAGTTTGGATGGATGTATGGATGTATGAATGTATGGATGTTTGTTACTCAATCACAACCCAACAGCTGAACGGATCTGGCTGAAATTTGGCACAGAGATAGATTATAGTCTGGAATAGCACATATGCTACTTTTTATCCCGGAAAATTAAAGAGTTCCCGCGGGAACCAAAAAACCTCAAACCACGCAGACGAAGTCGCGGGCATTCGCTAGTAAAAAATAAATGGATAGACAGATATATACATACATTACAAATGACGTGTGCATGTGTCGTTTGGTCTGGAACGGTATCTGTAACTCTATCTAAATATTTTATACCCCGTGCTGAGTGCCGTTATACTGGCGTAACCTAGAAAAATAGTCTTTTAAGCGTGATATTCGAGGAGGGAAAATCTTCGCATATTTAATAGGACAGGTGATATTTATCGTCAGAGTAAGGCTTTTAGGCTCAGCGTCCGTTTGCACCATTATATTGCCATTCGAGAAATTCTAGCTTTGAAAAAAATTAAATAAAGATTAAAGATCTTGGATGGCTTGGTGCCATCCGTCCGTTCGGATATCCATATCCAGCCACGGCCGAAGCCTCCCACCAGGCCAGACCAGGGAAATTCTGAAATTTTAAATTCCCAAATTGACCCTGCCGGGGATCGAACCCGAGACCTCCGCACGTTAAGACAACAGCGCTACACATTGTGCCACGGAGGTCGTCAAAATGGTCGTCGTACCTAAAGCTGTGTTTCCGTCAGTCTGTATCGAGTTGCTAAAACAGTACAGTTTATATACTTGCTTGTTTCATCCGGATTTGTTTACAATTCTATAGAGTTCACCGCGGAAACCGAATGTTTATTGTTTATGTTACCCCGGGCCAGGGCTTTTGGGTACGTGGTTTTAGCGTGCCAGTACCCTTAGTCTAGGTTTTTACATTGCAAATTCGATTGATCGTATCGAGCTTACGATCGCGCTAGCGTCAAAGTAAAATGAACTTTCACCAAATTGAGATTTAGAGCTCAATTTCGTGTAACGAATTCACAGCCAGCGCTCCAAACGATACAATTTGCAATTAAAATTGGACTGAATTTGTGACTTTAAATCCAGGGCTTTTGGGTCCATTTTATTTTAACCTGATGTGATCGAACGCGCAATACGATTAATCGAGTTTACAAAAAAAAGTTTGAGTTAAAAAATGGGTCAATTTTTAGTTTACCTGGATATTTTTTTTTAATAAAACCTGCGATTTTTAAGACAGCCTTGAAGTATCCAACAGCAAGCTGTGTGAAAACTACACGTTTACAAACTGTTTCTTTCTCTTTCTACTTCTATATAATTTACTGCTAAACTTTACTTTAAATCTCCCCTTTGTCTAAATTTATATATTCTGAAATACAAGAAATAATCCTATGTAATGTTGAACTAGCAATTCTGGCAAGACAATCTACGCAAACTGACTCCAAGATCACGCTAGATCATATGGAACACGCTAGGCAGGCCTGATTTTGATTTTTTTTTAATATATAGGCTAGCGCTTGGCTGAAATCAGACTTACTTGCAAGTGGTGATGCAGCCTAAGACTCTTCTAGACTAGCAGTGTAGTCGATTCAAGTTGCTTTGTAAGTTTTTAATCGACTAAACTTAGACTGAGTCACTGATTGCATTTTCTTTATATTACTTTCCTGCACTATATAATTGCTTATGCAATAGAACTGTGGCCCTGGAGTAGTGGCGTGCCCAGGTTTCGAAGCCAGAGTAGGCATCAGTTAAGTACTTGTTAGGTATGTAATAACTTATATCCCGGCAGAATGCAGATCATAATGAAAAATGCACGTTCATCTATTTCAAATAGGTTAACCAGTGCCTTTATGCACCTACAGCGACTTGGTCCGCGTGGATTGAGGTTTTTTCCCGCGGGAACTCTTTAATTATCCGGCATAAAAAGTTGTCTGTGTTATTCCAGATATAATCTATATAGTTATAATCTATCTCTGCGCCAAATTTCATTCAAATTCGTTCAGCCGTTCTGGCGTGATTGAGTAACTAACATCCATCCATCCATCCAAACTTTCGCATTTATAATATTAAGTAACTATAAATGAAATGCATGCTACAGCGCCTGAGGATTTCTTTTTCTAGTTACAGAACAAGTAAACCGTATATTTATTTACAGAATAACTTCACTCAATATCATATTTTAATTGCCTAGCATATTTTGTTCTTCGAACAAGTTTTCCAACCCACTTCCATACACTAATTGAAAAATGTATCACGATAAATAAATAAACTCAATTTGTATGCATTGCTCACGGAACGGCGGCTTAGGGAGGAAAGCAGTCCTATCAACACGAGTGCTATATGTTCCCGTGGGATGGTTATTGAAAATTTATTAATAATAACTAGCTAATGCCCGCGACGTCGTCTGCGTGGATCGAGGTTTTTTGGTTCCCGCGGGAACTCCTTAATTTTCCGGGATAAAAAGTACCCTATGTGCTATTCCAGACTATAATCTATCTCTGTGTCAAATTTCGGCCAGATCCGTTCAGCCGTTGGGGCGTGATTGAGTAACAAACATCCATACATCCTTATAAGTCTATCTACTTATGAGTTTTCACTTCTATCGGCATTATACGAATTGCCGATAGAAGTGAACTCTTGTAATTTTCGTAAAAAAATTTGAAAATAATGTAAAATATTTTTTTTTTTTTTATGAAAAAAAAACTAAGATATTAAAGTTTAATTACGAATGTGGTATTTGTATTTAAGACCTTTTGTCTTCGTAACAACGCAATCATGGGGCAGCGAGGTGTCGGTGTCGGTGACGCGAATCCACAAGTTTCCTCCCTACCAAAAAGTGCTCAAGGTGCCTAAAGAAGTTTTCACTTAAAAAATTTGCTCACAAACAAAATTCACACAACTCACCACTGCGCCGGTTAGGTCGTTATCATCTTTAACAAAGCATTTAATGCCAATATCAACAGGTCAATAAAGCCGCCAAACTGTTAAGTGTGGATCCGATGTAAGATAAGATAAGATTACGATAATAAATCTACGGAAGAGAGAACTTCTCGGGTCGGGGCGCTAATTGGCTGATATGTTTGCACATTACTCGATATCGGAGATCCTTGTACTCATATTTTTACCCTCATTTTATCGGATGCTGTCGGCTTGATTTATTTTCTAACTCGATTGTATTTTTCTTTAACTCGTGCTTATCTATAAAAAGAAAAAATAATGCTTCGAGCATTTGTTGGTCAGTAAAAGCTCGAACACTGAATGACTTAGATACAAATAGAAAGAAAAAATCTTTTATCATACTATTATTATAAATGCGAAAGTGTGCTTATTTGTTGATTTGTTGGTTTGTCCTCCAATCACGCTGGAACAGGAATCGACGAGATTTTTTGGATGAGAAGACCTGAAGAGTGGCATAGACTACTTTTTGTCCCGGAAAATCAAAGAGTTCTCCCGGGTTCTCTCCTAAAAAAAAATTTAACCACGCGGACAAAGTCGCGGCCATCAGCTAACAATAGCAACAAGTGAACTTAATTTAATGAATTAAAAAATACGACTGCCCTACCATATTATTTTTGGAGTTTACCTCCCTAAGCGATTTGCCTATATAGCCTTTGGAATCTTATTCACGTTTGTATTAAATGATGATGATATTTTTTTGTGAATTACTGGATATTGAACTATAGTGTTATATATTTTTGGAATCTACCCATCATTTTCTAGATGACGATTAACTATATAGTTAAACTTATTTTCGAATATTTTTTTTTGAACTTTAGTCTTTAATGCGGGACCATAGTCACCCCATCATTTTTTTAAAATTTTATTAGCCTATGTCAACCGGAATAAGCTAGGGATTCTAACGATACCTCATTTATCAAAATCGGTTCAGGCGTATAGAAGTTATGGTGGAATATACAAACCCACATACATACATACATGAACCCTGAAAACAATATACTCCTTTTTTCAGGCAGTCGTATAAAAATATACCTACTTAATGCAGAATATTATTATTTCCCTCTCTCCCATGAGAGGCCTGTGCCCAGCAGTGGGACGTTAATGGGCTGTAGTGTGAATGCAGAATATTAGCATTTCAACATACTTAAAACTCGAACCACTCTCATTCTCTTCGAGTATCCGTCCACTCGAGTTCTCGGAACATACAATTTTGTTTGTTAGTTTCCTAGTTAGTAATTAGTTTTGTTATGTATTCTAGTTTTCCTCAGAGTACTTATAAAAGAAATAAACCAATCGCTCAAGACCTTATTAGTGAACGCAAGCGACACATAGTCCGGCGCTTTATACGTTCTCGAGACAGGTTTTTCAATCGTATTTTTTTTATCCACTACAAGTTAGCCTTTGACTGCGATCTTACCTGATGGTAAGTGAAGATGCAGTCTAAGATGGTAGCGGGCTAGCCTGTTAGGGCCATGGCAGTTATATTATACCTATACCCCTATTCGGTTTCTACACGGCATCGTGACGGAATGCTACATCGCTTGGCGGCACGTCTTTTACCGGCAGGGTGGTAACTAGCCACGGCCAAACCAGGCCAGACCAGAGAAAATTCAGAAATTATAAATTTGCAAACCCTGCCGGGGATCGAACCCGGGCCCTCCGCATGTTAAGGATACAGCGCTCAACACTGCGCCACGGATGTCGTCGATTTTGATAAAATTTGGCATAGAGATTGCATTACATCCCGTGAAAGGACATAATATTATCGGACATAGGACCTTTTATGCCGGAAAATGATGGAGTTCTCCGGGAATTTTTACAACCTTGATTTACGCGTAGTCAATTACAAGTCGCTGGCACAATCACAAAGACACAAAGGAAAATAATAAATTTAAAAATATAAAATGTAATTATTATCATTTCAGATTTATTATACGACTGCCTGAAAAAGGAGTATATTGTTTTCAGGGTTCATGTATGTATGTATTTAGGTATGTATGTATGTATGTACGTATGTGAGTCTGTATATTCCACCATAACTTCTATACGCCTGAACCGATTTTGATAAATGAGGCATCGTTAGAATCCCTGGTTTATTCCGGGTGAAAAAAGGCTAGTAAAATAAAATAAAAATTGATGGTCTGACCATGGTTTAGACCATTAAAGACTAAAGTTGAAAAAAAATAATTCGAAAATAATATTAACTATATAATCATCATCTAGAAAAAGAGGAGTAGATTCCAAGAATATATAACACTATAGTTCAATCTCCAGTGATTCACAAAAAAATATCATTTATTGTTTTTAAATTTTTGTTAGTTTTTTGGCAGGGCTGTCGTGTTTTTTAATTATGACTTGTATTTATGCTCCCGCCTCATTATACAAACAATCGTGGGTAGATGTCAAGAACGAGTAAAGGTCGATACAAACGACAACGACATAAAAGTGGCTTCAGAGATTTCAATGGCCGGAGAGGTACAGCCCTCTAGTGAAGAGCTCTCGAATCTCGATCGTGCCCGTTGTTAGTAAATGAATATTTTAGAAAATGCACGTTTTTATTCTGTAAATAAATTATTATTAAATAAGAAGCAAGTATTATAGCCCAGAAAATTTGACTGATTAATCAAAACTTGATAGGTATGGAATACAAGGGAATATGACCAGTTCTATATAACGAAATCTCGAAACTAAACCAAAATGACTAAACCTAGTTAACGAAACGGTTAGCAATATTTTTAATGCTGTCATTTGTTGACTACTGACTAAGCTGAATCAGTCCCAATATCAATACTTTATAATAGGCGAAATTTTCGTTATGTGGCCTACTTTTCTAATATTATAATTTCAGGAGATCAGGAAATGAAACACCGTTCGTGTATCCATGTCGAAGTAAAAAATATAGTAAAGAAGGATTTCGGTATTTTATTTTTTAAATTACTATGAAGTAAGAATCTTATACAAGTGTCAGTACCAAAAAAACTTAAGTATCTTTTAGGTTTATCGAGCTATCACGGGTGTTTATCCCCAATATTAATATTGTAAGTAAGAAAGTGCGTTAGTCTGTCTGTCTGGATATCTTTCTTTCTATCCATCTTTCAGTGTATTCTTCAAAAATGCGCAAAAGTCGATACAAACGATATTAAAGTGGCCTGAGTGGTTTCAATGGCCAGCGAGGTATAGCCCCCTAGTAAAGTGCTCTCGAATCTCGACCCTGCCTGTTGTTAATTATTTATAATTTTGACGATGTGACGTTTTAAGTAGGTGCGCATGCAAATAAAAAATTAATCGATATGTATAGTAGGCTTGGTACAGAAACAATAATACAGAAATTATCAAAATCACTACATCTTGATAGGTTTACTTTTCAAAATAGCGACTACCTTAACATAAGTAACTTTTAGGTTTATCGAGCTATCCAGGAAGTAAATCCCTACTATACTGTAAATGAGAAAGTTTGTCAGTCTGTCTGTTTGTCTGGACATCTTTCTGTATATCTGTCTTTCACTGTATGTTTCAAGAATGCAAAAAGGTCAAAAAATCGCGGGATCTTGGACCAATACAAATGATATCAAAGTGGCCCGAGAGATTTCAATGGCTGGCGAGGCCTCTAGTGGAGAGCTCTTGAATCTCGACCATGCCCGTTGTTAATTGGATAATGGGGCTGATTCTGTAGTGCACAATCTCTAAACTAAACTAAAATTAGAGCATTATAAATATTGCTAACCCTTTCATAATACTCCCTACGGAAAGGG
Organism: Erebia palarica; assembly: GCA_964035005.1. NCBI lineage: Eukaryota > Metazoa > Arthropoda > Insecta > Lepidoptera > Nymphalidae > Erebia > Erebia palarica. The sequence goes on from OZ035983.1 coordinate 38,011,139, forward strand.
ACAGAACTAGATTTAAAGCTGCCATTTTAGTTTAGTTTAGAGATGTTACATTACAGAATCGGCACCAATGTGTATGCTACATGCTCGAGGGTGGAAAAATATTAATGAAAAACAGGGGCCATACTGCCAATACTTAAAGCAATACTTATGAAGCCGTTTTGAATATGCAACGCCTAAAGGGGTAAAATACGCGTTTGAAATTTGTGTAGTCCACGTGGGCGAAGTTGCAGGCATACTATAGTTTATAATCTTATATATAAATTCTCGTGTCACAATGTTAGTTACCAAACTCCTCCGAAACGGCTGGACCGATTTTTACGAAATTTTATATGCATATTCAGTAGGTCTGAGAATCGGCTACTATCTATTTTCCATACCCCTAAAACACCTCAATCCACGCGGACGGAGTCGCGGGCATCAGCCAGTAAATTTATAAGAAGTAGGAAATACATTTTCGTGGATGACTAGAAAAAATGAAAAATTTGTTTTTTTTCATGGTGAATTCTATAATCGGTGTATAGGATTGTATTATCTAATCTTATTGATTTTTCTTTTGTACAGTGGGAACAGCTTGATTTTACAGGTACCTACTTACGTACTTACCATATAATATCACTTCCTTTCCGCGTTTCTTGCTGGTTTTTCTTGGTAGGAATGGCATCTTACTATCTTACTAATATTATAAATGCGAAAGTTTGGGGATGTATGGATGTATGGATTATGGATGTATGGATGTATGGATGTGTGGATGTATGGATGTCTGTTACTCAATCACGCCCCAACGGCTGAACGGATCTGGCTGAAATTTGGCACAGAGATAGATTATAGTCTGGAATAGCACATAAGTTACTTTTTTCCCCGAAAATTAAAGACTTCCCGCGGGAACCAAAAACTCTCAAACCACGCAGACGGAGCCGCGGGCATCAGCTAGTTTATAATAAATTTATAAGAAAGAGGAAATACATTTTCGTGGATGACTAGAAAAAAGGAAGAATTTGTTTTTTTTCATGGTGTATAGGAATTCTTTATTAGGTGTATAGGATTGTATTATCTAATCTTATTGATTTTTCTTTTGTACAGTGGGAACAGCATGATTTTACAGGTACTTACGTACTTACCATATAATATCACTTACTTTCTGAGTTTCTTGCTGGTTTTTTCAGTAGGAATGGCATAATGTACTAATTATAGAAATATTTGACGATTCAAAAGCACTTTTACAAGTTTATTTGAATAAAAAAAAATAATTTGAACTTTCTATGTCTTTAAATACACATTGGGTAGGTACTGATAGTCAAAGATCCGGCTAACGACAGTTTTATGTCTCAAAGTAGACAAAGCCAATAAAGGTGGCCTTTCTGTTCAATAAGTTTTATGTGAAAATAAATTTAGATATCTAGAATGCGTTATCTAATTTGCCTGGCATAAAACCGTTGGGGCTTTAGTCCGAAAATTGGTTCGCTTCTATCTATCTTTATCTATCTATTATCCATACTAATATTATAAATGCGAAAGTGTGTCTGTCTGTCTGTTCGTCTGTCTGTCTTTCTGCTACGCTTTCACGGCTCATTTGTTCAACCGAGTTTGATTAAATTTGGTACAGGGGTAGGTTGTATCCCGGGAAAGGACATAGGCTACTTTTTATGCCGGAAAATTAAAGAGTTCTCACGAGTTCTCAAAGAAATCGTATTATTTACAATAAACTGTAACTGGACGATTACTGTTCATATATACAATTTGAAATGTCATTTGGATGAATCTCAAATCAATCTTTACAAGCTTTTATTCAAATTGCAAGAACCAAAAAACCTTAAAGTCGCGGGCATCAGCTAGTCTGCTAGCTACTTCTAAAATCTGTGGCTAGTACCTATTATAACTGCGAAATTTCGGTTTTACAATACAATACAAAACTTTTTTATTCAAGTAGACTTTGACAAGTGCTTTTGAATAGTCAAGTGAATCTCCCACTGGTTTAGAATTCCATTCCTACGGAGAAGAACCAGCAACAAACTCAGTGGTTATCCTTTGGAAAAAAAAAAATACATTTACAACAATGTAGTGTACTCGTAAGTAACCACTGTCCTGAGCATTGCTAGATCGAGTTAAATCCAAGCTCTTTTATCATTTATTTAGCATAAGTTTTTTTCAGGAGCATCCTTTTAATAGATTTCTTAAACTTGTGAAAGTTTCAAAAAGGTTGAGGAATTTTGTTATAGAATTGAATGCTCATTTGGATGGATGCATGGATGAATGTTTGTTACTCAATCACACCAGAATGGCGTGAATACAGGGCAGAAGCGAAACTTCAGGATAGTAGCCTTCATAGGCTCATCTTTCATAATTATCATCATCATTATCATGACAATGAGATAAATATAACTTGTATTCTATCTCATTCTTTCTCAGACTAAATCCTATTATGAATATGTTTGTCTCTTTTTGGTGTCGCTTTTTCGTTTCGTCGAATCTTCAAATCAAAACGATTTTAAAGAAGTTTCACTTCAAAACGTCTTTGTCGGACCCCAGGTAGAAAATTACGTATCTCCTTAGAAGGCGGTATAAATGTATGAATGTAACCAATAAAGCTCCTTTCAAACGGCGGAAACTAGCTGGAAAATCTCATTTTCCAGATTTTCATCAAACTTAATCGGATCACTGTGCTCATGGGAGCTTAAACTTAAGCTTTAAGCTTTTACTGATATGAGTGAATTTTGCTTGCAGTTTCTTAAATTCGTACTCCTTCCCGATTATGTTATTTGAAAAAGATTTGAAATATGATTTTCGCTAATGACTCTGTGCTTTACTCGGATTATTTTGGAATAAAACTGGTTTTATGGAAATTATATTACCTCCCAGACGCAATTGTGAAACCTGTGATTACTTATATTAAGTGGGAGTTCCCGGGAGTCCAAATCAGCAACTTTTTTTCAAACGTCAAAGCTCGTTCTTAGTATGGAATTTTGCATGAAAACTTAATTGTAATCAAAGTTCGACGCACTTTTTTACTTTAATCGACAGTTTAAAATGGTTATTCAACATAAAAAAGAGGGGACATGGATATTGCGACTTTTGTGAGATCCTCATTTAATAATCATTGAAAAATAATTTATGTGACTAGTTGCTCATCCTTAGCTGGAGGAATTTAAATTATTCCGCTGATTTAGTTTTTAAAACTTTCAGAAGAAATCTTTAATTTCCCGGAATAAATAATTAAAAAACACGACTGCCCAACCAAAAACCGAACTAAAAAGTTTAAAATCTAAATTAATCTAGTTAAATTAGAATCTTATTCACATTTTTATATATTTTTTTTTTTTTTGTGAATCCCTGGATATTGAACTTTATTTTCTAGATGATGATGTATGTATGTATGTATGTCTGTATGTCTGTATGTATGTATGTATGTATGTATGTTTGTATGTATGTATGTATGTATGTATGTATGTACCTATATGAGTTTGTATATTCAACCATTACTTCTATAGCCTGAACCGATTTTGAGAAATGAGGTATCGTTAGAATCCCTAGCTTGTTCCGGGTGACATAGGCTAGTAAAATTTAAAAAAAAAATCATGGGTTGACCATGGTCCGATAATAAAGACTAAATTTGAAAAAAAAAACGAAAATAAGATTAACTATATAATCATCATCTAGAAAATTATGAGCAGATTCCAAAAAATAAAATTTAATACAAATGTGAATAAGATTCTAATTTAACTAGATTAATTTAGATTTTAAACTTTTTAGTTCGTTTTTTAACTAGATTAATTTAGATTTTAAACTTTTTAGTTCGGTTTTTGGCAGGGCAGTCGTGTTTTTGAATTTTTTTAATTACCTATGACTTGTTTCATTAATATGGACTTCCACAAATTATATAGTTTTATATTTTAATTTATCATACTAAAATTTAAAAAAAGAAGAAAAAAAAGTAGCGCCTACCTCTATCACATATTTAAGTTATTGTTTTTTAAACGTTTCACGTGTTCGATACTAGGAGATATCAGAATATTATATTTTCTAATATACCTCCTACCTTTTATGTACACAGCAACATGTTTCAATATCCTAAAAGGCTTTCCAAAAAGGTTTCAAAGATACAGAAGAGTGGAAGTTATTACCTACAAAGGTACCTTTACACAGTTTGTAATGTTAACCTTAAAAGGGTCACCCCAGGATGTTCTATGTATGGATACAAGGACCGACTCTGTGATAGAACTTTCTTTACAAACATAATTTATTAAAGAGGTTGAATAAAGTAAAATGTAGTGCTGAACGCTGTGAGATGTAGGTATGTGTGGGTTCGATTTCCAGTTGGTTCAATTTGAAAATCATACTTTCATGCTTACTATTTACTATAAATTAAAAAGTGTGTTTGTTTGTCCTTCAATCACGCCACAATGGAGCATCGGATCGATGTGATTTTTGGCATGGGTATAGTTGAGAGTGGGCCTGGAGAGTGAAATAGGCTACTTTAAAAAAAAAAATAAGGAGTTCCCGCGGGAATAAAAACTTAGGCCACCAAGTCACGGGCATCAGCTAGTTTATAATATTTTAAAAATTTTCTCTGTCTGGTTTTGACGACATCCCTGGCGCAGTGGTGAGCGCTATTGTCTCAAAAATGGGAGATCATGGGTTCAACCCCCGGCAGGGTCAATTTCGGGTATTTATAATTTATGATTTTATGTGGTCTAGTTAGCTTCGGTCGCGGCGCCCGCCAAACGATTTAGCGTTCCGGTACGATAAGATATAGAAATCGATTAAAAATAAAAATAAAATAAAATAGAAATAGGTAGGTAGCTCTATTTTTGTTTTGCCGTTATTTGTGTATACTTACATACCGAAACCGATTAATTAATGATAAGTGATTTATTTATTTCACGTAGGACAACTTGTGTCACTAAAGATACGTCAAGACCCTATCACCGGTTCGTAAAGCTGATTCTACTGAGAAGAGTCGGCAAGAAACTCAGCAATTGATCTTTTCTTAAAAAAAGAAAAAGGTTACAATAATTAAACAGTACAACACATACTTTACAAGTATTACACTGACTTGTGGGTCACTGGATGCGAGGCAACTTTGTTATTAATAAAGGTTATGGGATTAAGGGTTTAATAATATAGCTGGCATAGTCAGCCCACTACTTAGCATCTTAGTCTGCATAATCACTTACCACCAGGTGACATCGCAGTCAAGGGCTGACTTATAGTGGGAAACAAAACCTACTCTGCTATATTATTATTTTACGTACTCTAGTAATATTACGAGGGTTGCATTTCCATATCCAAGCTCAGCTTTTATGTCTAACAGATTAGATACCCAAAGCTCTACATTTATATTCCCATAAAGCTGCCTTTCCACCAGAGTTGTGCGATGTAAGATGTAAGTGAGGTTAAGGGTCCCTAAGGATTTGCTAAGCTGCAGATGTATGTATATTCTTTATTGCAACCTAAAAACACATAAAACAATGTAGGTACAAAAGTAAAACTTGAATTTTTTAAACAATATGGCGTTATTATCTCTATACAGATCTCTTCCAGACAAACTTATCGTTAAGAAGAAAATAAGCAAGTAGACAGTAGGTTGTGGTGCATAAATAAACTTAATAATTTACCTTATGTTTAGTTAGTATTTACCTACCTATGTAAACTTACCAATATCATAAAATAATAACATTTGAATAAACTAATATATACTAAATAAATAAGTAGTCACACGTAAAAATTGCACATAAATAAATACAACAAAAATAAAAATCGCTATTGATGATTAAATAAGGAGACGTGTAATGATTATTCACAAAAAAACTATTTTTTTTCAGTTTTAGCGAGGTATTTGGGTGTATAAGAAACCCACTTGTACGAGAATAGGGATGATGAGAACTCAATCAAATCAGCAACTTTTTATCAAACTTAAAAACGCACTTCTATGGAAGTTGTATGAAATTCACACTTTGTGACGTCATAAAATTTCAACGTACTTTTTTACTTTAATCTATATTTTAAAATGGTTATCACACTTAAATCTAACCGAGGATGTGAATTAGAGATCTTTTGGAAGACCCCCTATTTAATTATCTGTTAGAAATAATTTATTTTTGATATAGGCATCATCCATAATGATCTAACATGTAGCGATCTTATCGATGAAAATCAAAAAAAAAAACTCTGGTGGAAACGCACCTAAAAGCTATTGAATAGAAGGGCGGGACAGTTCCCACTATCTGCCTGTATTTATCTATATGTGGCCAATAAACCCCCATTCTATACCAAAATAGGTCAAGAGCCAAGTACCATTTGATATAGGGTGACGGAAGTCCCCTTTATTATAGCTAACTTTTTTGAAGCCAACCTATTTACCTATACCTATACTAGATAATGCATGGGATTACGTACACAATCCACATGGATTTAGGTAACTTATAAATACCGTGAGAAACCCTGCATGTGTAAAATAATTTATAAAAAAAAAATTAAAAATTCATTAAGTAATATTGTAGTAAATTTTTTCAATCGGATTAGTTTTTAGCGTGTTTTTTGCTATTGCAGGCTATAATCTATCTCTGTGCCAAATTTCAGCCAGATCCGTTCAGCCGTTGGGAAGTTATTGAGTAACAAACATCCATACATCCATCCAAACTTTCGTATTTATAATGTTATTAAGATACTCATTTTAATGATCATTAACATTGGTATTTATTATCTCAGATTCTATTACTAGGGCTTTATATGATTCTCATAGGGCCTTCTAAACGCAGCTTAGGTCTTGCGCCGCCTATCCACCGGCATCCGGCAACTCTGTTGATGACGTCTGAGACACACCGCCAACTTCGTAACTCCGGACTAGTAAAAGAGAAGGATGGATTAGCAGTTAGAGCAGAGGATTTGACTTTGATACAGGGGGACGTGAAATTTTATCTTCACGAGATTGTTATTGATAATAATAAAATAACGTCTGATAAAGAGGTTGCCAAAGCTTTCGAAAAGTTTGTCCAGGATGTTCCTATTTTGTTGACCGACTCACTAAACTCCTCACCTACCGCAGCTCAGAGTATATTAAAGGACATTGTAAAAGAATGCAATGTCTCATTTGAATTTAGACACATCACTGCTATAGATATTATAAAAAACTTTAAGTTATTAAAATTTAAAAATACTGGTGTATAAATAAATAATGTCTGTGAAAATCATTTCTAACATAATAAGCGACATTGCCCCTTACTTAGCTGTAAATTTTAAAGATTGTGTAGACTTAGGCACCTTCCCGAGTTTAATGAAACATGGTAAACTCATTCCCTTATTTAAATCAGGAAATAAAAACGACCTTAATAATTACAGACCTATTTCAATTTTACCAACTCTCAGTAAGGTTTTTGAAAAAATATTTTGAGCCAATTAATAAATCACTTTAACACTAATAACTTACTGCATCCCGAGCAGTACGGCTTCACTAAGGGTCGTAATACAAGTGATGTGGGCGCTAAACTTTTAAAATATATATACGATGCCTGGGAGCGTTCACAGAATGCTATTGGTGTCTTCTGTGATCTATCCAAGGCATTTGATTGTGTTGATCATAAAACTTTATTGCTGAAATTAAGCCACTATGGCATCAGAAATGTTGCACTCGACTTCATTGCTTCTTACCTAAACGAGAGAACTCAGAGGGTATGCGTAAACCACGTGAAGTCGGAGGGCTCAACTGCATTAATGGGTGTCCCACAAGGCTCGATCTTGGGTCTTTTTCTATTTTTGGTGTATATAAATGATTTACCACACCATGCCAACAATGTCTGTGAAATTGTATTGTTTGCTGACGACACATCACTTATTTTTAAAGTGGATAGAAGTAAGGACAATTTTGACGATGTAAACAATGCAATATCACACGTATCACACTGGTTTACTGTCAATAATTGGTTATTGAATGCTAAGAAAACCAAGTGCTTAGAATTTGTTCTACCTAATGTAAAGTATATTGATAAAACTATTATGATAAATGGAGAAGCACTAAAAATGGAGAACTCCACAGTTTTCTTGGGGGAGACCTTGGAAAATTAGCTTCAATGGGGCGCTCATATAGAGACACTAGCGCGAAAACTTAGCTCGGCTGCTTTTGCTGTCAGGAAAATTAGACAGTTTACCGATATTGAAACGGCTAGACTTGTCTACTTGCTTACTTCCACAGACTCATGTCGTACGGCATTTTATTGTGGGGCAGAGCTGCTGATATCCAATCCATTTTTACTCGGATCACGTGTATCACTTGGTGAAAAATTGAAAGAGATTGGTATTCTTACGGTGCCTTCGCAATACATATACAATAATATTGTCTTTGTTAGGCAGAACATTAATCTTTACAAGCTAATAGGTGATATCGTCATATCGTGTGCGCAAGGTGCAGAAATCCTTTGTGGGGTCGAGTGTACGCTTTTATTTATAATATGGTTGCCAAAGAGTTTCTGGATTTGCCATTACATAGATTTAAAGACCGTGTTAAACAGCATTTGTTAAGTCGAGGTTATTACACTATCGTTGATTTTATTAACGTCAAAGTCGCATGGAAGCAACCGGCCTCGCATCCAGTGACCCACAAGTCAGTGTAATACTTGTAACGTATGTGTTGTGTTGTCTACATATTGTAACCTTTTCTTTTCTTTGAAAAGAGCAACTGCTGAGTTTCTGCCGGTTCTTCTCAGTAGAATCAGTTTTCCTAACCGGTGGTAGAGTCTTAACGTTTCATAAGTGACACAAGTTATCCTACATGAAATAAATAAATCATTTATCATTTATCTGAGGGACTTGAGGGACGAAGACAGCACACAACATCTGCGAAAAAGAACTTTAGCGGAAATGATAAACGAAGGTGGTCATGATGAACATGACCCCCCCGATTAAAATGGAGGAGTTAGAGGCTGCTGTTAAGTTCTTTAACCCCAAGAAAGCCCTGAGACGAACGATAGAATGTAAGTTATGTTTAACATAGATATATATTTGCTATATATTATAATAATATGAGAAAAAAAATATATAGTTTAGACATGACAAGCTGGAAAAGAAAACCTTAGTTAGAATAATTACTACTAATAATGACCTGCATAATAAAACAACCACACAAACAAGATCTCTGATCACCACGTCAGAAGTATACTGAATTATTAAAAAAAATCCGGACTAGTAATTACCTACTGAGAATTTCTTGCCAGAAAAATCCATTACTGGTTATGGCCCGAACCGGGACTCCAAACTTTGACCGTCGGCCGCAGTCGAACATGCTAACCACTAGACCAACGAGGCAGATCTACATTTATATAGACTACTAGCGGTCGCCCGCGACTTCGTCCGCGTACAATTTCTGATTTCCTATGCGATTTTCCCCTACTTATAGCAGCTATATAGCATCGGCAGGTTTTTATTATTTAAGACTAATAAGTCCTTAATGCAGACTAACTCCAAAAACACAGGACTTTCATGCAAAGATAAAACCCCCATTTCACCCCCTTTGGGATAGATTTTCCTAAAATTGTTTAGACAGTTTATTATAAATTAAAACTAAAAACCTAAATCCCAATTTTCAAGTCTCTAACTTCAAAAACTTGGGAGCCCTTATGTAAGCTTCCAACCCCCATTTCACCCCTATTGGGGTAGATTTTCGTAAAGTTGTATACAGGTTTTTATTATTTACAACTAATAAATAACTTAATTGCCAATTTTCATGTATCTAACTTCAAAAACAAAGGACTTTCATATAAACTTCCAACCCCCATTTCAACCCCTTAAGAGTGAATTTTCTCAAAGCCGTTTCTTAGCGGCCGTCTACACCATAGAAGGAAACTATCTTCCAAATTTCAAGTCTCTATGCTTTATAGTTCCTGAAATATTGTGATGAACCAGTTTATATATATATGTAGATAGATAAATAGTTTACTACTGAAATTGCTTGGTTAAACGCGTCACATTGTCACCCTCTCGGAAAAGGAGGCATGCTTGAGCTGCCTCCGCCCCAGTTGTTCGCGCAACTTGGAATACGTTCGGCTTCATTCCATTTCCCCGTAACCTAGATCCGTGAATACTTTTCATTGTGGCAACTTTAAAATTACGCGAAACAGAGATGGAATGGAATAACAAACTAACTTTATATTGGAATTTTTTGTTACAGGAGATTCAATTATTATTTTTTGAATGGGTATGTTTGTCGATATAGTGTTTTAGCCATCGAGCTGCTATTTGGAACAGCTGGGGTTCGAAACCTGGGAGTTTTTAAGTACCCATTACAAACAAGTATTGGAAAGTACTTTTAAGAGTTTATTTCTTCTTTTCATCTTTCTTCAAAATCGGTTAAACAGATGAGCCGTGAAAGCGTAGCAGACAGACAGACAGACAGACGGGCATACATACAGACAGACTATAATATTAGTATAGTACAGTTACGGAAGTTTTTTTTTATCCGCTGCAAGTTAGCCCTTGACTGCGATCTCACCTGCTGGTAAGTGATGATGCAGTCTAAGATCGTAGCGGGCTAACCTGCTAGAGGCATGGCAGTTATATTAAACCCATAACCCTATTCGGTTTCTAAACGGCATCGTACCGGAACGCTAAATCACTTGGTGGCACGTATTTGCCGGTAGGGTGGTAACTAGCCACGGCCGAAGCCTCCCACCAGGCCAGACCAGGGAACTCCCAAATTGACCCTGCCGGGGATCAAACCCGGAACCTCCGCACGTTAAGGCAACAGCGGTCAACACTACGCCATGTAGGTCGTCGGAAAGTATGGATTTATCCGGTTTATCTGGTATTTATTTCAAGTATCACTACGAATGCTGAGATGATAACCGCAAAACCCAATGAGCATCAAACAAGCTTGGATGAGGGCCAAAGAGATAACTTTTATTAAGTGTCCGGAAGATGTATTACTAGCATCCGAGCACTATGGTTTACATTGTATTCGAATGATAGACTCCTGAATGGGAAGTCCTGTTTTTGAAGTGAAACTTCTTTAGAATCTTTGTGATTTCAAAATTCGATGAACCGAAAAGGCTACACCAAAAAGAGATAAACATATGCATAATAGGATTTAGCCAACGAGAGAATCAGATAGAATACAAGTTATATTTATCTCATTCTCTCGTAGGCTACTCGTCTGAAGTTTCACGTCTGCCATGTCTGAATTGCACACAAACAGTTTTTTTTACCATTGAAAATAGTTATCAGATGCAAATCGGCTGAGACGTATTTTTGGCCTTAACTCTGAGGATTTTGGGAGGATCAAAATGGAAATAGTCTTAAGAGGGGGAATTTATCGAGACACGTGTGAGCGTTTGAAGTTTGAAAATCGGCTGGTAACTTTTATTTGGAATTTTGAAGAATGTAAAAAAAGCTTGGTGTTTGTGTACTAAATTGTAAATATTTTGGGAAAAAACCGACTTAAGAAAAAATGAAAAAAAGGGTCCTAGGGTACCTATTAGTTTAGCTACAAAATGGCGAAAAAATTTTGAAAATCTGTTAATAATTGTGACCTTTAGATGTGATGATTATTGACCGATCGTCATCGTAATGGTATTAAAAGATGCGGATGCAGACGAGAAGTGCATTCGAGTTAGAATTGAGAAAACCGGTTGATAAATTTTCAAGAAGATTTTTTATTTCAGATTTTTTTTTATCTTTACGTTTTTGATACGAACCGCTAAGGTGTGGAATGTTTTTCCAGCGCACGTATTTCCTGCCACACATAACTTAAGTACCTTCAAGGCAAAAGTGGATAGGCATTTTCTAGGCCAGCGCGCTTCAAACAAGACCTCATCATTGCTTTGTATGATTGTCGTCAAGCGCAAGCCTATTCCGATATTTAAAAAGCCATTTAATTCTGAAATAAGACCCGTACGCTTAGTCTAAGACTCTAAATTTTCACATTATCAATTCGATTGTACGTAATCAAACGTCCGATTACCTTAGCGTCAATGTAAAATGAATGTTACAGTCATTGCTTTAAAGCTCACTTTGTATATGCATTCACAAGCAGAACTCTAAACGATACGTTTCGAAATTAAAATCGGTTTTACAGAACTTATGACTTTAAATTAAGAGCTATTGGGTCCATTTCACTTTAACGCCTATTGTGACCACGATCAATCGACGCTCGCTTTCGTTGCTCACCTAAAACAACGGAAAACATGACAACAAAAGCCTCATTATTCCCTTGCAACCCAAGCCCATACTGCCATCGCTTACTTAAGCAATATTACTTAAAATGACAGTTTGATTTCACGTACCTTGACGTTCCTAAAATAAGGATTATAATTCTAAAACACGAAAGTCAACAATAATGAAACAATATGGCTTCAAGCGATGGCAGTATGGGCCCAGTAGAGGCTAATCGAGTTTGCGAGCGAAGCGGGCCCCTAACGGTCCCGCTGATGCTGTTAGTGACATCTGGTTATACAGCCTTCAACAGGCAACTTTCAGGATGGCCTGATTATTGTTTCCATTGCGCTCTATTTTGAAGATAAATAGATAAACTCTTTAATGCAAGGACAACAAACAAAAATTTTAAAAAGTAAAACAGGATAGGTGTTAAGCTTTTGTTAATGTTTTTTTTTGTCTTATGTGTGTGCAATAAAGAGTTTATCTATCTGTCTATCTAAGGGTGCGTTTATCTATCTGTCTATCTAAGGGTTAAGGCGGTCTTATAGCTAAAGCAATCTCTTCCAGGCAGCCTTTATAATTATGTAGTCTTTAAATATGCTTTAAAAATTGTGTCAATATACGTAGCGCGCGCACTAGCGCGATAGGATCAAAGGGTGTTTGTTCCCACGCAGACTTTTCAAATCAACAACAAGAAATAATCAAAGTAATTTTTCATTTCGAAATTGTAATCGTGTCTATATTTATATAGTCTATACCGAAATTAACAGTTACCGTTTATTAATACGAATTAAGTACGCAAGCGTTCTTCAACTGTTTAGTTTTTGTGGAGCGAAGAAAACGCCATAAAATTATCATTAATTCGTTATTCCCTCGAAGATCATAAAAAGTAACGATCAATGAACCCAAGAGACGTTTTATTGTGATGAACGAAAAGGGAAACTTGAACGAATATTACAATTTCCTAGGATAATTGAATATCAACTATGTTCTTGGTATTTATATGTAATCTAGTATTACTATAGGAAAAAGTCGTACCTCTTCTAAAAACGAGTGAATGAAATTTACAAACTTGCACAAGAGAGTGATCAAAAATAGGTTAAATCAAATCTATTCCAACACTTGGATTGCGCCAACCGTATACCTAAATACTTTACATCACAGACTATAAAGTAAATAAGCTATTTTCAACATGTGAGTAATGGTGAATAGTTGAACCCAGTTTATCTCTTTTCACGCTTAGGATACGCAACTAAAACACGTTTACAAATACGAGATAAGTACTACAGGGGCCTAGTGCGAGATTCTTAACCTATTTGATCGCGTTAAAGTTAACTACGATTTGTATGGAATTGGCCAGTGCTTAGTGACGGATGACAGACGGCGTTTGTTCAATTACATACAAATAGCAGTCTTTAATGCGATCGAATTGTTGAAAAATCTTCCACTAGGCCTCATTCCGCACGCGATTTAAATGCCTTCGGACCCTGTGTCCCACCAAATCCAAAGCCCACCTCCGTTGAGGCCTGCAAAGTGATGTTCAAGACATCTTTCGCACACTTGTCGATAAACAGCAGTTAATTATAGTGCCATATAACAGAGCACCTCACTTCACACTAGTGAAGGCCTAGTGGGAGAACGTGACCTTTTACCTGGTGAGTGTAAGTGAATTAGGGTGGTTGTTCTTGCAATTCACGAGTGCGCGTGGCTCATGATTGTGTTACAGTCCTATCTGTATACACGTGTATGGATGTATGGATGTTTGTTACTCAATCACGCCCTAACGGCTGAACGGATCTGGCTAAAATTTGGCAAAGATTGTACATAGATACAAGAATAGTACATAGGGTACTTTTTATCCCGGAAAATTAAAGAGTTCCCACGGGAACCAAAAAACCTCAAACCACGCAGACGAAGTCGCGAGCATTCGCTAGTTGTCATCTAAATCTTTCATAGATACATGTTAAGAATTGTAACTCTGGATCTCCGAATAGAAAACCAAAGTCCTAACCACTAAGCTATCATCGTTCTTTTTCAAAATAATGTATTTCTTATCATATCAAGCAACATGTGTCGACCCTCGTCACTCCGACAGACAGTGCGCAGTTTTTATTAGTACTGATAAATCGTCTGGTAGTTGGGTACTATAATAGGTAGATAATACTATAGTCTAGTGGATTCTGCCGTACCTATCCTACCTATGTATGTAGTACCTATATCAACCTATATCTAGTTCATAATTTTAGGCCTTTATAAGCAAATAGGTGATACTCACAATCGATATACTAGAAACCGCCATAAGCTAGTAACAGCGTCGTATCGTGTGCGCAAAGTGCAGAAATACTTTGTGGGGTCGAGTGTACGCTTTTATAATACCTATGGTTCCCAAAGAGTTTCTGGATTCGCCATTACATAATTGATTTAAAGACATCAGAGGTGTGCATGCATGGAAGCAACCGGCCTCGCATCCAGTGACCCACAAGTCAGTGTAATACTTGTAACGTATGTGTTGTGTTGTCTACATATTGTAACTTATTCTTTTTTGGGAATAGAGCAACTGCTGAGTTTCTTGCCGGCTCTTCTCAGTAGAATCAGTTTTCCGAACCGGTCGTAGAGCCTTAACGTTTCATAAGTGACACAAGTTGTCCTACATGAAATAAATAAATAATTTATCATATACTTCGAACCGCTACGCTTTGGAATGCCTTTGCCGTTATTCCCTCCTCATTTAATAGAGATACCATCAAATCTAGAGTGAATAAGCGCGCTCCACCTTAGGCTGCATCACAACTTGCAAGCAAGTCTGATTGCAGCCAAACCTATATACCTATTAAAAAGAAATTACTGATTTTCATTTTCTATATAAAGTCTTAAACTTATATAAAAGCGGTGTTTTCTCATCTGCGGAATAGGTTTAGAACTTACCTCTTGACTGTGATCTCCCCTGGTGTTAAGTGAAAGTGCAGTCTAAGATGGTAGCGGGCTTAACTAAACAAGAGTAGTCTTATTTATAACATAAGTAGATGATGCCCATCACTTCGTCCGCGTGAATTAAGTTTTATTTATTCCCGCGGCAACTCTTTAATTTTCCGGGATAAAAGTCTATCCTTCCCCGAGATACAACCTATCCCTGTACCGAATCTCATCAAAATCGGTTGAACAGATGGACCGTGAAAAGCGTAGCAAACGGGCAGACAGCGAGACAAACTTTCACAGTTATAATATTAGTATGGATATTATAACCACGCATATTTTGATACATTGGGTGAAACTTATTTGTGTAAAGAACTCCATAGTGATATTTTAGATAAATAAGGGCAGTCTTATTCTTATCATATTATAAGGAGTCTAAAGAAGCCCATAATCTCATGAATGATAAAAGAATATCCGCCAAAATTGCTTATTTATAACACCGCCTTTCTTATTCGGAAGCCTCTATGGTAAGTAATGTTAATGTGATTATGGGGACATTATAATAAAAGCCCAGGGGAAGCTTTTAGTATAATTTTATAGTATTTATCTTTTTTTACGTTACAAGTATTACAGTGACTTGTGGGTCACTGGAAGCAACCGGTTGGGTTATTGACAAAGTTGCATGGAAGCAACCGGCCTCGCATCCAATGACCCACAAGTCAGTGTAATACTTGTAACGTGATGTGTTGTCTACATATTGTAACCTTTTATTTTCTATGAAAAGAGCAACTGCTGAGTTTTTTGCCGGCTCTTCTCAGTAGAATTATCTTTCCGTGCCGGTGGTAGAGTCTTAACGTTTCATAAGTGACACAAATTGTCCTACATGAAATAAATAAATCATTTATCATAGTTGGCCCTTGACAATGGGACTTGAAATTCACTTTAATCTGCGACAGTAGGTAAATTTATGTGATACAGTGTGTATCCTACACATAAAGCACGGAATAGGTAGTTAATAGTATCTTATATAGCCCGCGATATTCACCACACCACACAAATCTTCCAAATTATTCTCAACTTACGTTTCACTCCGACACCGGAGCATCTTCTGAAGATGATGACTCGACGATGCATGATTGTAACGTGGCGATCGTGTCGAAAATTCTGACTTTTTAAAAAAAACCTGCTTTTTTTGGCTTTTGAAAAAGGTATAAAAACTGGAATTTTCCAAATAACGCCAGCTTTATACTTCTATCCAATATTAGCCCTTGATTGCAATCTCACCTGGTGTTTAGTGACGAAGCAGTCTAAAATGATAGCAGGTTAACCTGTTAGGATATGGCAGCTGTTAAGTTGAACCTATATCCAAAGTCGGTTTTTTCACGGCATCGTATCGGAACGTTAAATCACTTTGCCGGTAGGATGGTAGCTAGTTACGTTACCCTCTCACCATACCACAGATATTTTAGAAACTATTCCAAATTAACCCTTCCGTGGATCGAAACTGGGACCTCCGAGTTATAAAACCTGTACATACTCACCACTGCACTTCTTCCTCCTTCTCCGTTCTACCACAGACCAGCGGGAAACCGTCAGCGTTGGCGTTGGTTTATGTCCAATTTGCTCGCACGAAGCGTTTTTGCTCGATGTTTCTGATACGAACCGCTAGGGTTTGGAACACCCTCCTAGCGCACGTGTTTCCTGCCACTTATAACTTAGGTACCTTCCAGGTAAGAGTGAATAGGCATGTTCTAGGCAAGCGCGTTTCAACCTAGACCTCATAATTGCTTTGCATTAAACATAATTGTCGGCAAGCGCAAGCCTATCATGCAATAAAAAAAATATTACTTAGTGGGGTCGACAAAATCTACAATATCAACCCTTCACATTTTCAAAAAGTTTTGACAGCTAAAGTTTCAGACCAATAACGATTGCGGCGGGCACCATAGTATATACCGGTGGAAGTGGTGAAAGTTACCGACCTCATCACAGAACTAATATAAAAGAAAAGTTGGTGAGTAAATCTTCTACTGGCTGCTTGGATAACAATAGCTGCAACTTTTCGCATTGTGAAAAATAAAATGAGAACTGTTATGAAATGGAAAATATATTTTCTCCTACTAGGTTTAACAAGCATCTTCTTCTTATCTTATCTTACTAATATATAATACAAATGTTTCGATGGATGGATGTTTGGATGTTTGTTACTCAATCACGCCCCAATGGCTGAAGGAGTTCCCGCGGGAACCAAAAAACCTCAATCCACGCAGACGAAGTCGCAGGCATCAGCTAGTTATACATATACTTAACATTACATTATACGGTGCCTAGTGGTTAAGACACCGGACCTGATGTATGGGGTTGCGGGTTCGAATCCCGGGCACGCACACACCTTCAACTTTTTGAAGATATTACCTCGTGCCCTGCATACCCACGAGTTCTTCATGATGTCCTCAAAGGTGTGTGAAGAGTGCCAATCCGCACTTGGTCAGCATGTTGGATTCATGGTTCATTTTGCAAAATAATACGTTATAGTCACTTATAATATGGACTTACATAACATTTTTTTTTACCCACTACGAGTTAGCCCGTGACTGCTATCTCACCTGATGGTAAGTGATGATGCAGTCTAAGATGGTAGCGGGCTAACCTGTTAGGGGCATGGCAGTTATATTAAACCCATGCCCCTATTCGATTTCTATATACGGCATCGTATCGGGACGCTAAATCGCTTGGCGGCACGTCTTTTACCGGCAGGGTGGTAAGTAGCCACAGCCGAAGCCTCCCACCAGGCCAGACCAGGGAAAATTCAGAAATTATAAATTTCCAAACCCTGCCGGGATCGAACCCGGGACCTCCGCACGTTAAGGCAACAGTGCTACACACTGCGCCACGGAGGTCGCTACCACCCTACTGGCAAAGACGTGCCGCCAAGCGATTACGCGTTCCGGTACGATGCCGTGTAGAAACAAAATATGGGTTTAATTTAGCTGCCATGCCCCTAACAGGTTAGCCCGCTACCATCTTAGACTGCATCATCACTTACCATCGGTTGAGATCGCAGGGCAAACTTGTAGTGGATAAAAAAAAAATATTACTACCTGATGCTCGCGACTTCGTCCGCGTGGATTGAGGATTTTTGGCTCCCGCGGGATCTCTTAAATTTTCTGGGATTAAAAGTAGCCTACGTTCTATTCTAGATCTATCTTTGTGCCAAATTTCATAAAGATCCGTTGAGCCGTTCTGGCGTGATTGGGTAACAAACACGCACTTGTAGTTTTTTGGTTCCCGGGGGAACTATTTTATTTTTCGCGATAAAAAGTAGCCTATGTGTTATTCCAGACTATAATCTATGTCTGCGCCAAATTTTATAAAGATCGTGAAAGAATAATAAACATCCATACCCATACATACAAACTTTTGCGATTATAATATCTAGTAAGGACTGGATGATGTCCTTCCCCGGTATGTTACCTTTATCTATCTATAGGTACAAAATTTCAACAAAAGATAGGCCATTAAAGATTAGCAGACAAACAGGCAGGCAGACTCACTTTCACATTTATAATATGGATTAATTTGATTCTTTCCTAGACCTCATATTGTGATCGAATAAAAACATTTTCTTTCCTCCTTTATTTCTTTCTTTTCCCCAACAGCAGATCATTCATCAGCCATCTGGACTGAGATCGGACGCAAAATACATAATAATGAACACCCAGAACGAATGGGAAATAGGCATTTAGTTTATTAGAGGGTAGGATTTTTCCTCCTCATACTCTTTTATCAGAACACAGGCAATAACTAGTCATACGACTAGGTAATAGAGTCCAATTTCATTTAATAGGATTTCAAAGTCATAAGAAACCTACTTATTTGAACTAGATTGGTTGTTAGACCTTTTAGGATTCCTTGTTATAGAAATAACACGTGTAGCTTGGCATATGGAGAACTTTCAGGCAAGCAAATGACCTCACGTAGTTTTTCGTTAGCGATATAGCAGTCATTAACGGCAAAACCAAACTACTAAAACTTATGAAATTTTTTTGTCTGGCTCACAAATAGTCAGCACTCTTTATGGAATTATGGACTTAGTTGTTGCCCGCGATTTTAACCGCTTGGATTGAACTTTATTGGTTCCCGCGGGAACTCTTTAATTTTCCGGTTTAAAAAGTAGTCTTTGTCACTCTCCCAGGTCCTCATACCCATGCAAAAAATCACGTCGATTAAGTGCTATGTTGCGGCGTGATTGAAAGACAAACCAACAAACACACTTTCGCATCTATATTATTGGAGCTGTACATACTGACACGAAGGCATGAAACGTGTTTCCCAAACAACGCCGTTTCGCATTCCGGTACATAGCCGTGTACAAACCCATTAAGAGTATGGGTTTAATATTATATATCTAGCAGGTCGGCCCGCTACCATCTTAGCTGCATCAGTGATATCGCAGTCAATGGTCTATTGGAATAACTTGTAGTCTAAATATATAAAAGGAAAAGATGACTGACTGACTGATCTATCAACGCACAACTAAAATTCCTGGACGGATCAAGCGGAAATTTGACATACATATAGCTATTATGACGTAAGCATGCGCTAAGAAAGGATTTTCGAAAATTCAACCCCTAAAGGGGTAAAATGGCCTTGAAATTTGTATGAAAATCGAACCTAACGTCAGCGGAGCCGTGAGAAAACCTAATGGAATATAAAACTAAAATGTAGATTGGCGGAATCAACCACAATTAAAAAAAACCCATAGTGTCACAGAATACTAAAAAGCTATGACTACGGTGTTACCAACGACCTCAATTTACATAGACGGGTCCTGTCAAATAAAGAATGTGAACTTATTTTGCTAACGCCATCAAGTCTGAAAAGCGGGACAGCGCTATGGCGGGGACAAGGACAGCCTTATACAGGCGAGGGGCACGCCCTACAAGTCGGACGCCCAAATTTTTTCAATGAAAGGGCCCATGCGAGGAATCGGGCTCTGAAGAAACGACGGCTGTACGCCACTCCCGATCGTCGCTCCATATCCAGCTCGCTCCCAGCACTAGTTTCGAGGTTGACGCGTGTAATTTTGCGATAGCAGTATTGTTTTGCTTTTTAAGTAACTCTAGGTCATTACTTTAAAATTCCATAGGATTCCTCAGAGCTCGCGCGCGGACTATACATATATATCGATGGGTGTTACAGAACCCATCTCGTGCATGAGTCGAGTCGCCCTCAGCCAGTTTAGCTTACGTAACGCTGTGAACATGTGGTGCTATCTGTCTGGCCCAGCTTGTGTTTTTATGACTTGCTATATTGCTACGACGTGTGGACGTGTTTCCAAGTTAAAATCTGTCCAATCATTTATTTTACTTTTGGCAGATGGAGTCAAAGATGTTCTAACGCGTTACTGATTAGATTTTTGATAACAACAATCTTTGTGAAGAAGTTTTAATGTGAGCTACTGCGTTTAAATTCGCCGCTAGATGCGAAGAGTGAGGTATCCGAAATATCAAATATTATCACTGGGCTTTTATCGCGGGTCTAATTAATTATTTCATTGATGTATTTACCAATACCGGATTAATTAATGAAGATGTAAGTTAAGTGTGAATGAATATCAGTGCTTTGAAAGCTGAACTAAGAAAAAAAAGCGCATTAAGCGGATTGAAAGAAGAAGAATTCAGATGCTACTAGTACATTATGTCCCTGTTTCCTGTGTGTTTACTTTAAAAACGTATTTTTTGTCAAAAATATGCTTGTTTACCGAATTTACAGCAATACTTAGGACCTTGCTCGCCAGTAGCGCCAACTAGTGAGCATAAAAGCGGTTGCCCTCATTGATTTGACACATTTATATTGACACCATCTTGGCGCGCGAGAGCGACCCCATTATAGCCCGCAGCGCCGAGATACCTGGACAAGACACGGGTCCTGCACGCGGCGGTGATGATGTCACCCGCAGTGCGGACCCAACACCTGGAACGACACCCGACCTAGGGGCCCGTAGCCTACAAGGCAGGCCCTAGCCGGTTTTCACCGGCTCAAGATATTCACCGGGGCACAATATTGCCCCGCGCCCCGCCCGGGTAAGGAGGCTCTGCCTCGAGGCCCGTACCCCCGCTTGGCCCTCACGGGCCAAACGGAGAAGACCCACACAACAACATTTATATTTATCTTTGCTCAACATTACACAGTACAGTACAGTACACTAAATTTACATGAATCCGTCAGGTCATAGAAACCATCCATCGCCAAAGATGTATGGTGCATATAAGACTATCAAGAAAGCTAGTGTTAAAGGTTCGTGACTATTTTGAAAAGGAAAGTCGTAGGTACATGTAATTACTAGATGAGTTACGAAATATCGGATAAAAGGGCACGTCGCTTCACTATTGGAAAAAACGATATGAGTCTATGGAGTACTGCATTTTTGTTGTCGATGGTTTTCTGTCAATAATTATGGCACATCATAGACGTGCATATGCCAAAAGTAAAATATACATTTGGACAAGGATTAGATAGAGTTTTTTTGTGTTTCAACTCCTCGCCGAAAATGTGCTTAAGTTTTGCAGCTTCCAATGAAAGCGTATTGAAGTTTTCCTCCTTAAGAATCAATTTTCATTTATAAGCCAGGGGTATGAAAATTTATGGGGAGTAAAATCAAACTTTCTCCGTTACGTTATTTACTTTATGTTTCTACTTGTTTATGTTTCCATGGTAACTTTTCGATCGTAAGGAGTTAACTCCAGTTGTGCGTCGGAGCTGACACACAATTTTGCTCGCTTGTAGAGACGCCGGGTTACGTTTAATCCAGGAATAAATTCAAAATTTTGACAGAAGTTGTAATACGAATTCTATCATAGTAGCTCTGGATTAAAAAAGTTACCTGGCGTACCTAGATATGGGCCTAATAGATTTTTTGTATTTTTTGCGTTTTAAGAAATTAAATATCACTTGCTTTAACAGTGCAGGAAAGCATCGTGAGGAGAGTATCTCTCACAATGTTCTGAAAGGTGTGTGAAGTCTGCTATTGCACACTTGGCCAGCATGGTGACTATGGCTAAACTCTCTATCTCATCCCGAGACTCGTGCTCAGTGCTGAGCCGGTAATGGGTGGAAATGACGATGATGATGGATTTGGGAATTTATGATTTGCGATAAGTTTGAAAAAAAATATAACCTTCAAATATACTCGTATGTTAAACAAGATAAAAAGGAAAAACAAGCTAACTCGTTGTATGATATCGATATCCTTACCCGACCCTCATACTTGGGAGCAAGTAGGGTGGAAAAGGGTCCTCCAAACGAAAAAATAAATAAAGATTTTTATGTATATTACTCTGTCGGGGCGTGTGAACATCTTGTTTTTCTTTATGGTAACTTTTGGCCGTCATTGTTGGTGTTTCAATATGATAACGTGCATGAAAAGCGATAAGAGGAAAACCCTTTGATTAAACCTCTTTGTTACGATAAGACTCATTTTTGGGATATAGAATTCATCTCTCTCTGCGTCGTATTCCTCATTGCCGAGGGTCGTGACCCCTTTTCATTATCGCCACATTGGTGGAATAAAGCGAATTAAATTTCAAGTTCTTACACTATAATGGGCTTCCACAAAGTAACGCCTGCTTCTATCCAATATCCCTTTTCATTCATCACACAATTGTGGGGGTTTTCTTGGGTTAATAATACGGTGGGTTCCCAGATCCATCAGCATATAATAAAATCCATACAAACACTATAAATACGCAAAAATTTAAAAATCACGTCAGTCCGTAAATTTATGATTAAACGCGTGTTAGAGATTTGATCGACAAGCAAAAGCTCAACAAACAAACACCCTTTCAAATTTATAATATTAGTATGTAGTACAAAACCTTACAATAATAGCAGTTTTTTAACCGACTACTACTACCCTACCAGCAAAAGACCGGTTAGGCGTTTCAGGAAGATGCCGTGTAGAAACCGATTAGGGGTCTAGGTTAATTAAAGCTGCCATGCCCATACTACGTTAGCCCGCTACCGTCTTAGACTGCATCATCACTTACCATCAGGTGAGATCGTAGTCAAGGGCTAACTTGTGGTGAGAAAAAAAACATTAATTTGTTACTTATAAATTCGAAGATTTCTTAGTTGAGAATCTTAAGAAAGTAACTTTTCATTTCGTTAAATTTATAAATACTGACACAGAATTAGTAATGTAAGAGTAGTTTAAGTAAGGTAATAGAGTCTGCTAGATATGTTTATGTATGCATAAGTCTGTTTACATAATAATTTTTGAAAAAAATTAAAATCACATTCAGACGACACTTGTATTTGCTGTCAAGTACCTACTTTTGATGAGTTGCACTGTTTCTCACATTTGTTTGATCCATCGTTGATTCTTTCGCAGTATTGCTATGCATGTACACTGACTTATTGAATATACTCTATCATCTATTTATAAGCCCAAAAATCGCAGTATTTAACGATGGTTCCTACAATACAGAAGCTGTTTATCATAAAAAACCACGAAAATATTACCAATTCTTCGCCGTTAAGTGGTAATAAATAAGAACACAACCTCATAACACTCGTATATCGAACAATATATCACCAAAACCGCGTAACGACAGCTTAAGCTTAATCCACACTTGCGACAAGTCGCTTGACAAAAAGTCGACCCCATTAATTTTGTGTAGAGAATTGTTGCACAAATAGGACTTAATGTATAAGGTGTCCTAGTGTGAGGTCCACAGTCCAACATAAAAGGGTTAAATGAGTCAAATGTTTTGTATTTTTTTAAAAGGCGATTTTCAAAGATCGTGGCAAGTTTGAACATGATGAGTAGCGCCCTGAGTTGGGTTTTGTATGAACACTGTCTTGTACCTTGGGCCGGCGTTAATAAGTCCAATTTTAGACAAATCAAAGCTGTTGATGTAGACTCTTAAAGGGGGGTCTGGCTTTCCGAATATACCTACTTACCTAATATGGAAAAGAATTTATATTTCGCCCGGTCTAGATTAACGTATATAGAACAACAACACATCTTACTACATGGTAACACACTACATTTGTTATAAGCATTGCGACTGTCGCTATTGTTATTGAATTACAGCCACAGTGAATTTTAGTCAATAGTCTCAGAGCTAGCAAATCAAATGAGTGCAAAGAGCTTACCGAGAAAAGTAAAAGTGATGAAACGAAAAGTCTTCAGCCTACTCTGTACCTAAACATAAGGTGAACCCGCTCACATCGGCGCAAACATATATAAAGGAACCGCAGAGATGTTTTCACGCCGTTTTACGCTTTCAGAACTTTATGGTCCTCCCACACGCTGTGTAAATCATCCCGGTGTATGAAACAATGATTTATATATGTTGTCTGTTACACATCACAGATTATATTAGGAGATTTTTGTGGTTACGGCCGTGATTTTGTTTCCTTGTCTTACATATCAAGCCGGGAATCAGGCAAGATTTATTATCATACTAATATTAAAAATACGAACGTGTGTTTGTTTGTTGGTATGTTAGTTTGTCCTTGAATCACGCCGCAAAAAAGCAACGGATCGACGTGATTTTTTGCATGGGTATAGTTAAGGACTTGTAGAGTTACATATGCTACTTTTTATCCCGGAAATAAAGGAGTTCCCTTGGGAATTAAAAAAATATTCCACTCATCAGCGAGTGATGAAATTTAATGATAAAATTGACATAATTGGCACCAATTATATCATTGATTTGCATATATTTAACTATAGTAAAAATTATTAAGTACCGACTTTGCAAAAATGAGAAATACTGTTTACTTTCTCATACTTACTACATAGAAGTTTGTATATAATACATAGTTGTGACGCACTTTTTTCTTTAATCCATAGTTTAAAATGGTTATCAAACTTAAAACTAAGCGAGGATGTAAAGGACATTGACCAAATTCGCCTAAGAATCAACAAATGTTTGAAATATACAGTAATACTTAGCTTATTTTATTATCTTTATTCCAAATATTAGAATTCAACGGACACTTCAAATTAATTAAAAAATTCTATTATGATTACTATAAGTTTTCGTCTCTCGGTTATTAACCACAGATTAATAACTTACAGGTTAAAATAATATACAATACGCTCGCTAGATACGTATCGTAAGAAACAAGATAAAAGCAGCTCAGTGCTAAGTGCGCTAGTATTCTGAATCTCGCAACTCCATATATTGAATGAACAATAATTTAATATTTCTAACGCCATCTGTGAAATTCTCCATGAACTACCATGAATCTTGCATTATCTAAATACTGTTTACAGCTCTATTACAATTGGATAAAGATGATATTTATTTGTTTACGTAGATGGGTTGTGAAAGTTGAAATAACCTCAAAATTTAAATTATTTTTCTAAGTATTTTTTTAGCTAGTGTCCGTTGTTTTAATCTGGTCTCAAGTATATGTATCTTAGGCGAACTTTGTATGGGGACAGAACAATGTTCTTTTTGATCTTTTAGAAGATTCTCTATTTAATAATAAATAAAATGTAAAATTATTTTTGGCATCATCCGTATTATTCACGACATTTTAGAAACGCAACAACATACCTAGTAATTAATTCAATAACAGAACTCTGATACTTTGTTTGACGTATCTCAGTAAGCTAATATATTAAGAGAACTTCCACAAATAACTAAGATGAATCTCTTTACGTAGCCGCAAACGAGGTAATACTGTTAAGCGAGTCTTCGTTCAAACTTCCGTCGTCGTGCTTTGATTGAGCCTTTAATTAAAGTCTCGGTAATGTCATTTGAAACTCAAGTTATTTATCCTGAGACTACGGACTCCACTAAAAACTAAAAGTAATCAGGATTAAGGCGGTGTGGTTACCAGACTTTCCCTCTCTCTCGTAAATCGACATCTCCAATAATTATTGTGAAAATCTCAGTAGGTAAGTATACTTAAAACAAATGTGGACAATCGAAGTCTTGGCAATAGATTGAGGATATGAAAATATGCCTGTATAAAATGTCCGCAATTGTTTTCATGGTTCATGTATGTATGTATGTATGTATGTATGTATGTATGTGAGTTTGTATATTCCACCATAACTTCTATGCGCCTGAACCGATTTTGATAAATGAGGTATCGTTAGAATTCCTAGCTTATTCTGGGTGACATAGGCTAGTAAATTTTAAAAAAAATTGACGGGATGACCATGGTCCCCATGGCATTAAAGACTAAATTTGAAAAAAAAAACGAAAATAAGATATAATCATCATCTAGAAAATGATGAGTAGATTCCAAAAATATTTAACACTATAGTTCAATATCCAGTGATACACAAAAAAATATCATTGAATAAAAATGTGAATAAGATTCTAATAAAAGTAGATTAATTTAGATTTTTAACTTTTTAGTTCGTTTTTTGGCAGGGCAGTCGTGTTTTAATTTTTTTTAATTCTGACTCGTACTGTCAGCCACATTTGTCATCTAATATTACCGAGACTGTCATAATCATTGAAAAAGCTACAATTTACGAAAGTAACGGAAAGCCTGGTTACCTACCAGTTTGTATCTTAATTTTTAAGGGACCTTTGCCCCACCTAACAGTAATGCAAAGAATAATTTTCAGTGCGTAAGTTTTTCAAATGATAGAAAAATAGTAACGAGAAGGATTCTTGGTTTAACGAACAGGTTATAAATGGTAACCCTGTTTCAACTTTTGCATTTAATTAGGATGCGACGGAAATTTATCTAGCAGTTTCTGTTTATTTAAAATTATTTATCTTTCGCTGGAGACTTTTTCATAATGACTTTTCAGGTGAAAAAGAGGGCTCTGACATAAGTGTGTTAATAACTAACTAATTGCGGCCTGTACATGTTGTAACAATTTACTCGTGCAAGTCTTTAAGACAGTGTACAAACACAAAAAGTGTTAGATAAATGAATACATACCTAGGTACTTCTGAAACGATGCTTAATACATCCAAAACAGCTAAGTTTATTTTTTTAAATCGAAATCCTATTCGGTTATTGTTTATTTAGGTATTTTTTAAAATAAAGCCGAAAATGTGCCTAATTCTGTTCAACACAGTCTCTAAACTACAAATATGACAGCTTTATACGTAAAGTGGTGATGAACTTTAGGTATTTCTCGTATATCTCTTGGTGTTGGGTGTCGTTGGATAGGTCGTCCAAAAATATTGTGGGTGTGATGATGTGGATAATGAATATTACCAAACTCCTTTGCAGGCTAATAACTGTGCGGTAATATTTATATCGCCTTTGCGTTGGAAAAGTCTACTTTTTAGTTTTAATAGCGATAAAGTAACAGCAACTTTACGAGCAAATGTACCTTTTGCAAAAAGGTTTATAATATCCAAAGCTATAAAATTACATCAAATAAAGTTATCTTTACCTGCCATAATAATTTTATGTTAAATTTCATATTTAGTATTTTATACTCCGTCGCCGTAACCTAACTAGGTCATGCCACGAAAAGCAGACAAATCGATGACGACCGTATAAAGTTTGACCTTTTTATTTAAATCGACGTGAACATACGAACAATCCGTGAGTATATTTTTAGTCACGATCAATGCGACTGTACAGTCGCTGTCTGAGAATGTCTACCACCTTACGATACATAATTACATGCACACATCTATGCCAGAAGGTCGATAATATGTGGTATAATTAGGTATAGATCATACATTTTTAACTAGTATCGACCGATATGGCAACTAGATAGGATAGACGTAGAAAACCCTTTTTAATACGACTGCCTGAAAAAAGTGTATATTGTTTTCAGGGTTCATGTATGTTTGTATGTATGTATGTATGTATGTATGTATGTATGTATGTATGTATGTATGTATGTATGTATGTATGTATGTATGTATGTATGTATGTATGTATGTATGTATGTATGTATGTATGTATGTGAGTTTGTATATTCCACCATATAACTTCTATACGCCTGAACCGATTTTTATAAATGAGGTATCGTTAGAATTCCAAGCTTATTCCGATTGACATAGGCTAGTAAAATTAAAAAAAAATGATGGGGTGACCATGGTCCCGCATTAAAGACTAAAGTTGAAAAAAAAATCGAAAATAAGATTAACTATAAAATCATCATCTTGATGATGAGTGTACAAATGATGAGTAGATTCCAAAAATATATAACACTATACTTCAATATCCCGTGATTCACAAAAAAATATTATTTTTTGTTCTTAACTTTTTAGTTGTTCATGTTTTTTAATTTTTGCTTGTTAATGTTTTGAGTAAATGTTAGTATAAGAAACGCGATTCTGGTAATGTGTCAAACTTGGAAATGAGTTTAATTATAAAAAAAACATTAACAAGTCTGTGATACTCTAGCTTGATCTATTGAATTCGATGCTTAAAAACTTTTGATTTATCTATGAAACTTTGATTTTTCCTGTCCGGTCTCTAGTCAACTTAACTAAGTAATTAACATAATTATATTAATAACTAGCTGATGCCCGCGACTTCGTCCGCGTGGTTTAAGTTTGTTTTTTATTCCCGCGGGTACTCCTTAATTTTCCGGGATAAAAAGTAGCCTATGTCACTCTCCAGGTCCTCAACTATACCCATGCCAAACATTATATCGATCCGTTGCTCCGGTGCGGCGTGATAGAATGACAAACCAACAAACCAATAAACCAACAAACAAACATACTTTCGCCTTTATAATATTAGTATGATTACAGAGGCCCGAGTGGTAGTTTTTTTACTTACTTCGCGTTAAAGACAAGGTAACTATCATTTGTATGGAATAGATCGAGTGTCCATTAGCTAATATTAACGTGCGACTGCGCCTTGATAATTTGTAATAATTACAAAATTAATTATGAGAGAAATATTATTATAAAACGTGAGCTGTGAGAATACTGAATTGGCTATATTATTTTGTTCATTATTTCATTAAAAGTATTATACTATGTAAATTGATAATAATGAAATTCACATCTTGTTTTATACTTTTTGGTGTCCAAGCAGTCGGGTTTTTTGTTTTTTTTAAATTACTTTTTTATTTTAAACTTTTTGGTTATTTATGTTGTTTATTTACCTACCTGCAAGGTAATCCTAATAATATTATTGCCGTAATGAGAATCATTACTTTTGTATTAATTGTATTTTTTATTTATTTAAACTATTAGATTCCTTAATTTAGATTTACTAACGGTTTATTGACTCTTATTTAGGTAGGTGCCAAAACTATATTAATATAACTATACCTAACTTTAATTTTACAGTAGGTAAATGACAATATTTATTAGGTACCTATTATGAAACAAAATTAATATGTACCAATTAAACAATTTATGAAAACGCGTCAAAATTTCTTAATTTAAGCTTCACAAGCATAGGCCTGCGAAGCTTAAATTAAGAAATTTTGCGTCAATTGTCGTCAGTCGTGCGCGGTGCGGCTGTAGTTCGTTTTACCACAAGCACCCGAGTGATCAGTCCCCCTTCGACCCCAATGACCAAATCACTACCGACAATGCTCCCTACTTAGGGCTACACACAAACACTAACCAAAAATAGCGTCTTCGCCGGCGAAGACGAGGACCCCGATATCTACGATATCCACGTCACCCGGACGTGGTCTTAACTCACGGCCTCGAGGGCGTATGGACTAATCTAGTCCAACCGACCTCCCATTCATCCCAACGTCATCCTAAGCCGTGGTCCGAGCCTCACAGGAGGCGCCCTTAGGAGGACGTTGCCCCCCCGATGTCATCGAGCGTTAGGGCTCTTTTCTCGGCGACGCCCAGCGCTCGTCAACCCCCCAGTGCCGCTGTAGCGGCCAGTAGGGCCTATGCAGTATATTCAATCCGAAAAAAAAAAGATCAGTCCCCACCGCACCGCACCGCACTCCTCGCGGACGCGCTTCCCGCGAGTGATATTTGTAAAAGACGTTTATCCGCCTGAAGTGTTCTGTTGCATCCACCACCACTACAGCCTATGAACGTCCCACTGCTGGGCACAGGCCTCCACTGTCATAGGAGAGAGGGAATTAGGAGCTTAGACCCACCACGCTGCTCCAATGCGGGTTTGCGGGCTTTAACGACTATTATCATGTTAGTGATAATAACCGGGACCGACGGCTTAACGTGCTCTCCGAGGCACGGGGGTGAAACACCGCCAACTTCCAACTCCGGGCTGGCACTGAGAATTTCATAATTGAAAAACCCAATACCTAACAATTTTTATGCCCGACCGGGAATCGAACCCAGGACCTCGTGATCCACAGTCGACTACGCTAACCGCTAGACCAACGAGGCAGTTAATGTTCTGTTACATGATAAACTTTATTTCTATGATATCTCATAAGATATTCATCTAAATTGAATGGTGTAAAGGACAATTTTTGTCTTAATTATATACTTAAGATGAGTAAGATATTTTTTTTGATAAGGAATTAACGATTAATAACTATGTTGGTTAAAACACCTTCGCAAGCAAAGCACTGTTTTAGACCAAATTTGAAAGTCATAAAAATGGTTATTGTGAGTCAACCTTAAAAGATAGTTATATGCTATCGCGGACTTCTATTTAGCACTTTTTGAGAGGAACGTTTCCAAGATACATTGTTGTCGTGTAACTTTAACGTTTTAGGCAGCGCACGCCACGTAAGCTCTCAGATGAGATGATTTTTTCCGACTTAACTCACATTATTGCAATTTTCGTAAGGATCTCCAATTTTTGTGGAAATAAAATATAGCCTATTTTACTTGTTAATAATGTAGCTTTCTATAAGTGATATAATTGTTAAAATCGGTTGAGTGCTTTTTGAGATAATCCACCTAGTTTGATCGATATAGATGATATGAGTAGGTACTTTAAACATTTCCTTTGAAAGCTTGTAAATCCTAAATTATCATTTAAATGGAAAAATGGTTTATGGAACCTAGGTGTGATTTTAAAAGACCTATCTAACGATACCCCACTTGCCTATAACCTATCGAGTATGGACTTTCATTTATTAATTGGCTTCTAGTGGACGCCATTTTGTTTTTCTCAAATTCGGCCTCCGTAGTGACACTCGGAACATTAAGATAAATCTAGTGGTGCAAGTATTATCAAAATCGGTTCAGCCGTTTTG
Source organism: Erebia palarica (assembly GCA_964035005.1). Lineage (NCBI taxonomy): Eukaryota > Metazoa > Arthropoda > Insecta > Lepidoptera > Nymphalidae > Erebia > Erebia palarica. The sequence continues at coordinate 38,042,298 of OZ035983.1, forward strand.
TCTGTAGTGGGACACGAAGGAATACACTAAAAATGAGCTTTTGAAACCTCGTAAATCCTAAATGATCGTTAAAATGAGAAAATGATCAAGGCAACCTAACTATGATTTTGCAAGACCTATTCATCGATACCTCACTTGCCATATTCTATCGCCTTTTATTTTTTAATTTGTTACATTATGGCTCCTAGAGGCAGCCATTTTGTTTTTTCTCAAATTCGGCTTCCGTTATGACACTTGGAAGATTAAGATAAAGCTAGTGGTACAAGTATTATCAAAATCGGTTCAGCCGTTTTGTCTGTAGTGCGACACGAAGGAATACACTAAAAATGAGCCTTTGAAACCTCGTAAATCCTAAATGATCGTTAAAATGAGAAAATGATCAAGGAAACCTAACTATGATTTTGCAAGACCTATTCATCGATACCCCACTTGCCATATTCTATTGACTTTTATTTTTTAATTTGTTACATTATGGCTTCTAGAGGCAGCCATTTTGTTTTTTCTCAAATTCGGCTTCCGTTATGACACTCGGAAGATTAAGATAAAGCTAGTGGTACAAGTATTATCAAAATCGGTTCAGCCGTTTTGTCTGTAGTGCGACACGAAGGAATACACTAAAAATGAGCCTTTGAAACCTCGTAAATCCTAAGTGATCGTTAAAATGAGAAAATGATCAAGGGAACCTAACTATGATTTTGCAAGACCTATTCATTGATATCCCACTTGCCATATTCTATCGACTTTTATTTTTTAATTTGTTACATTATGGCTTCTAGAGGCAGCCATTTTGTTTTTTCTCAAATTCGGCTTCCGTTATGACACTCGGAAGATTAAGATAAAGCTAGTGGTACAAGTATTATCAAAATCGGTTGAGCCGTTTTGTCTGTAGTGCGACACGAAGGAATACACTAAAAATGAGCCTTTGAAACCTCGTAAATCCTAAATGATCGTTAAAATGAGAAAATGATCAAGGGAACCTAACTATGATTTTGCAAGACCTATTCATTGATACCCCACACGCCATAGTCTATCGACTTTATTTTTTAAATTTGTTACATTATGGCTTCTAGAGGGCGCCACTTTGTTTTTTCTCAAATTCGGCTTCCACAGTGACACTCTAATGATATACTCGGCATAATCTGGTGCAAGAATCATCAAAATCGGTCCACGCGTTTAGGCTGTAGCTGTCCTGCAAGGAACAAACAAACATATATAGACTGATGAACACATAACCCTGTGCGTTCCGCAGTCGGGTAAAAAAACATTAACAAGTCTGTGATACTCTAGCTTGATCTATTGAATTCGATGCTTAAAAACTTTTGATTTATCTATGAAACTTTGATTTTTCCTGTCCGGTCTCTAGTCAACTTAACTAAGTAATTAACATAATTATATTAATAACTAGCTGATGCCCGCGACTTCGTCCGCGTGGTTTAAGTTTGTTTTTTATTCCCGCGGGTACTCCTTAATTTTCCGGGATAAAAAGTAGCCTATGTCACTCTCCAGGTCCTCAACTATACCCATGCCAAACATTATATCGATCCGTTGCTCCGGTGCGGCGTGATAGAATGACAAACCAACAAACCAATAAACCAACAAACAAACATACTTTCGCCTTTATAATATTAGTATGATTACAGAGGCCCGAGCGGTAGTTTTTTTACTTACTTCGCGTTAAAGACAAGGTAACTACCATTTGTATGGAATAGATCGAGTGCCAGCTGTCAAGTGCTTGACAACTCCATACAAATCGTCGTGATCGAATGGAAAAAAAATTTCCCACGGGGCGCTGAGATCACGATATCCAAACACAGATATAATCGTACAAAGTTTAAGATATTAACAAACAGACAACAATACACTTTTTATTTGAAAGAAAATAATTGATAACTGTGGCAAAACTTGAACCTTAAAATTCAACGTTGACGAAATCACAGGTATCAGCTAGTTAAAAAAGAATAAGAAAATAATTGACACGACCGCGCTTATGATATGTACCTATAAACAATAAAAAACAAAAATAACTATAAATTAAAAAAAAAAACTGCTAAACTTTGTATCTTCACGGTAAACACAGGGCTACTTACATAATATAATATTACCTGCCTATTATAATATGACTGCCTCGTTGGTCTAGTGGTTAGCATGTTCGACTGCGACCGACGAGATCCCGGGTTCGAGTCTTATTTTAAAATGCAACGAAAACGAATGCGATGAAAACGTTCTTATAATAATGGCGCTTGTAAAAGAAACTAAAGTAAAAGAAGAAAATTGTATTTTCTCCCACAATATCCTCACAATAATATCTTGTTCAGCGTACCTAATGCCGAGTATCCCGCGGGACGCACATGTTGTTACCGTTTAACGAGATCATCCCATTATCCTCCCTACTATTTTCCATTTTTAGGGGTCCTTTATAAACTAATAGATGCTAGACTTAGTCCGCGTGGATTAAGGTTTTTGTCCCCGGGAATTCTCTTATTTTTCGGGATAAGTGTCCTTTGTTATATGTCCTTCCCCGGGATATAACCTAGCACTACACCAAATTTCATCCAAATCGATTGTAAAGATGGGCCGTGAAGGCGTAGCAGTTAGAGAGACAAACAGACAGACACACTTTCGCACTTTGTTTGGAAAAAGTTTGGATGGATGTATTGATAGATGGATGGATGTTTGTTACTCAAATAAGCCAGAACGGCTGAATGGATCTGGATGAAATTTGGCATAGAGATAGATTATATTCTGGAGTAACTCCTTTTTATGCAGGAAAATTAAAGAGTTCCCGCGGGAACCAAAAAACCTAAATCCACGCGGACGAAGTGGCGGGTATGCCTGTGGATTATAAGAAGAATATCTTAGATGTAGGATTGGTCTCACCAAACCATAACAAAGTTAATGTTTGCTTTTTCGATTTCAGCTTCCAGTTATGAAAGGCTTGTCACGTTTCGAATTAGAATTTACAACGGGACGCAGCCTTAATTAGAATTATACTTTTTCATGAATTTCCACGCGGCGTCGGTGTAATTCTGTTTTTACCTTTTGCCACATCTGCCCATATTTTAGCGTTTTATATTCTAATAATATGAATGGGTTGTGTTTTATTAGCATTTTTAGTATTCATGCAACGGTTTTCATGTATGATGACTGGTCGTTTCAATATGTCTTTACTTACTCTACACGATGAAAGTGTAGTGGTTTTAAAGCGGCGGCGAGTTGAATCGCCTTTAGTAGTACTATCGACTCCACTTGTTTTTTTTCTTCTTTAAAGTACTTAATTTTTTGGGTTCGATTTTTTTTTTCGAAATAAACTCGAAACTGTGAGAAACATTAGTAGCGCTACGCGGCGAGGTTCAAAGAAGCTAGCCAACGTGCCGACGCTATGGAGGCGCGAGCGGCGTCCGGCGTCCATTCATCGAACCGATTCGGGGTTTAAAAGCCCTGCCCCTCAATCCTTTGAAACGGCCCGCGCGCCGCCGTCCGCGTGCGGCTCAGTTACGCACGTTACGCAATACACGTCACACGCGCGGTAAGTGAAGCTACTTCAGTTTACAAATACGCGCAAAAATGGATCGCCATTACGAGTACTGCAATTTGGAATACTTACCTAAATATGGTGCAGACTGCAGATGTACACCATTACAATGCGACAGAAGCTAGACGGCTCTACGCACAACCGCATCACTTAAACTCCCTTCGTCTGCGAGGAATCCGAAACCCACAATTTCCGTCGAGTATTACTATCTTAGCCGCAACCCAGTATATATAATGTACTCTGTGGCTGCAACGCAGCGTTTAATCGACCATGGGCAATTCCGAACCCCAGAGGCCTCCTTGCGACCTTGACCATGCTCAAGGTCGAGGTCGTTCCCGCATGTACTCCCGGAGCAAACGATGGGCCAGAGGATTGAGTTTAGTCAGTGGGTATTAAACAATCGTAAATTAAGCATATTCTGTGGACTGACGAGTCAACTTTTACTCGTATTGAAATTTTTAACCAGCACAATGAACATTTCTGGGCCTTTAACAACCCCCACGTGATCCTCAAAGAAGTGCTTATCAAAAGTGCGTAAATACGTGTAAATAAGAATAACTAAAATAACTTATTAAGTGTATCTGTCACCGTAAGATTGTAAAAACCGTTAGATTATAATCTAACTCGCGAAATTATAAACTGTCGAAAGATTGTGAACCGTTCAATGTTCTGAGTGTCAATTTTGGAAATATTCATTGTATTTACGTTTTCTTGTCTGTTTCATGTAGGTTAGGTTAGGGTTCGACATAAATAATCAAGTAGGGCACTTATGTTTTGTCAGGTTTAAATAACTATCAGATTACAATCTACCGGAAAATAATTCGTTAAATTGTAATCTTTCGACAGTTTGCAATTACGCGAGTTAGATTATTATCTAACGGTTTTTACAATCTTACGGTGACTTATTCACCTACTTCGTGAGCTGTAAATAATCTGCAATGTTAGTAAATACCTACTGCCTTTAAAACTTCCACGAAAACTTTCTATAACTACAGCTGATAGATGTAGGTACAAAGGTTAACGACCAGTCGCGCGCCGCTCACTTCGAGCATCACGTCACGACCAACTCAGCCGCGGCAAGGCGGCGCTAATAATTGATCGCAAAAATTTCGATAGTAATTTTTTGATTTTTGATTTTTATTTTAATACTAGAGTCAGAATAAATGGTCGAACTAAATTGTACTTTTTATTGCGAATCACCTCCCTGTGGCCGTAAAACCACTAAAATTTCACCGTGTATACTACACTAATATTATAAATGCGAAAGTTTGGATGGATGTTTGGATGTTTATATGTATGGATGTTTGTTACTCAATCACGCCCCAATGGCTGAACGGATCTGGCTGAAATTTGGCACAGACATATATTATAGTATTAGATATAGGAATAGCACATAGGCTATAGCATAGGAAAAAGTATTTACTAGTTATTCTCCAGGATATATCCAATCTTCATAACAAATTTCACTAAATCCATACTTCCATACCTTAATATTATAACTGCGAAAGTGTGTCTGTCTGTTACGCTTTCACAACCCACCTGTTCAACCGATTTTAATGAAATTATGTACAGGGATAGGTTGTATCCCGGGGAAGGACATAGGGAAGGATATACTTTTTATTCCGGAAAATTAAAGGATTCCCGCGGGTAACAATAAAGCTTAAACCATTATCTAGTAACAGTATATATTCTTGTAAAATTTAGAGCGAAAGCACTTACGTAAGCTTAGTAATAAGCGGATTCCCCCGTGCCTCAGAGAGCACGTAAAGCTGTAGGTCCTGCACCTAATCTCGCTCTGGTCGTGTCGGATTTTCCGTTCCATCGGGCTATGAGAGTAAAGGAATAGAGAGCACTATAATAATATCTCCCGCGCAGATGGCTAATCACTATGGAGATTGGCCACCGTGGCCAAACTTTTGATCGTTCGTTTTATAATATACGACTGCCTGAAAAAAGGAGTATAATATTGTTTTCAGGGTTCATGTATGTATGTATGTGAGTTTTTATATTCCACCATAACTTCTATACGCCTGAACCGATTTTGAGGTATTGTTAGAATCTCTAGTTTATTCCGGGTGCCATAGGCTAGTCAAATTTTTAATAAAATTGATTGGGTGACCATGGTCCCGAATTAAATACTAAACTATATAATCATTATCTAGAAAATAATGAGTAAATTCCAAAAATATATAACACTATCGTTCAATATCCAGTGATTCACAAAAAAATATCATTTAATAAAAATGTGAATAAGATTCTAATATAACTAGATTAATTTAGATTTTTAACTTTATAAACGACTGCCTGAAAAAGGAGTATATTGTTTTCAGGGTTCATGTATGTATGTATGTATGTATGTATGTGAGTTTGTATATTCCACCATAACTTCTATACGCCTGAACCGATTTTGATAAATGAGGTATCGTTAGAATCCCTAGCTTATTCCGGGTGACATAGGCTAGTAAAATTTTTAAAAAAATTGATGGGGTGACCATGGTCCCGCATTAAAGACCAAAATTGAAAAAAAAATTCGAACATAAGATTGACTATATAATCATCATCTAGAAAATGATGAGTAGATTCCAAAAATATATAACACTATAGTTTAATATTTAGTGATTCCCAAAAAATATCATTTAATAAAAAATGTGAATAAGATTCCAAAGGCTATATATGCAAATCGCTTCTTATGGAGGTAAACTCCAAACATAATATGGCAAGGCAGTCGTATTTTTTCGTTCGTTCGTTTCGTTTCGTTAAATTAATTATAAGTAGGTAATTTTTAACGTCAATAAGTGTACCTACAGTGTACCTATATTTAATAAATGATATTGAATTGGATTGGGTTAAATGGAAATGGATGGATGGAAAACCTAAATCCATCAAATCGCGGTCAGCATCCAGTTTTTCAAAAATACCTAATTCAAATCGAATATTATGAAATGGGTATTTTACCATTTAGGTCACCCTCCCCCAGCTCACATTATTATTAGTGTTTGTGTTTGGCAGGGTAGTCGTGTTTTTAATTTTTAATTCTGACTTGTTGTCCATGCCTTGAAAATCGTATGTGTCATAAGCGTTAATCTCCACTCTCTGTCCCTCTCCCTCTAGTATAGATGGAGTGAGACAAGTTGAGCATTTTAAACATTACCTTGTAATTTTTTATTCCCTACAAGTTAGCCCTTGACTTTGATCTCACAATGGTAAGTAAAGATGCAGTCTAAGTTGGTAGCGGGCTAACCTGTTAGAAGCATGACAATTGTATGCGGCACTAGTTATACACGATTTCTACACGGCATCGTACCGGAACGCTAAATCGCTAGGCGGCACGTCTTTGCCGGTAGGGTGGTAACTAGCCACGGCCGAAGCCTCCCACCAGGCCAAACCAGGGAAAATTCAGAAATTATAAATTGCCAAATAGACCCTGCCGGGGATCAAACTCGGTACCTCGGCACGTTAAGACAACAGCGCTCAATACTGCAGGTCGGTCGTTAAAAAACCAACCCTCAGCTAAGCTCTCAGTACCTAACCCGCTAGAACCCAATATCACCCACGTAACCCAATACTTGGTCAATGTATGGGGCCAATAGATCTGGGGTGACACGCGCTACAGTATCAGGCTGGCTGTGTCACGGTTGCCATGGCGACGGCGCGAAAACAATAGTTTCGTTCAAGGTGATACGGATTCGCGCTCAATAGTTCAATGCGTCATTTTTTTCATATTTTATTATTCTAAGGCCCACTTGCAAAAGGACCCTTAAATTGATTCAGTTAAATATTTTATTGCTGTCCCTTTTTGGCCACTACAATAAACATTTGCCAAGAAGGGACAGTATTACAAAATTTAACTAAATTAGTTTAAATGTCCTTGTGCAAGCGGCCCTCATAGTTTAAATCGTGGACTAAGGCCACAACTACACGTAAATTCTTACAAAATTCTAAAATATAAGCATACCATACGCGTCATACAAGACTGAATTACTTAGTTACTTTGTAAACATCCTTGTAAGGTGTGTGACGACCTCCGTGGCGCAGTGTGTAGCGCTGTTGTCTTAACGTGCGGAGGTCCCGGGTTCGATCCCCGGCACGGTCAATTTGGGAATTTAAAATTTCTGAATATTCCCTGGTCTGGCCTGGTGGGAGGCTTCGGCCGTGGCTAGTTACCATCCTACCGGCAAAGATGTGCCGCCAAGCGATTACGTGTTCCGGTGCGATGCCGTGTAGAAACCAAATAGGGGTAGTTATGCGTTTAATATAACTGCCATGCCCCTAACAGGTTAGCCCGCTACCATCTCGGACTGCATCATCACTTACCATCAGGTGAGATCGCAGTCAAGGGCTAACTTGTAGTGGATAAAAAAAAATTGCATGTCAGCAATGACGAAACATGATTGTTATTTCTATTAGTTTGTCATCTTAATTGTACAATGCTTCTTACAAATAAAAAATTGAATTGAATTAAATTGTTTGCATTTCGTTAGTTATTCGTAAGTCACATTACATACGAAATTATGGAACCAGCTTCCATCTCTTCAAAGGGCGGATAAACAAATATCTAACAAGCTGGCAATGTGCGGTTCTTCTGGTACTGCAAATGTTCATGGCCGGCAGTAATCACTTAACATCAGGTGACCCGCTTGCTCGTTTGCTCGCTATGTATGTAAAAAAATACGGCTTATACGTGAGTAAAACTTACAAGTGTAATCGTAGCCTTAGAATTGGAAACAACTGACTGACCGACATAACAAAGGGCAATGGGCGAAATACAAAAAAGTGTGTGTGTGCAATTCACAAACGGTAGAAGTAAAACTTCAGAAAAGTAGCCTACGAGAAAATAAGTCAAATATAACTTGTATTTTAATTCATTCTCTCGCAGGCCAAATCCTATTATGAATATGTTTGTCTCTTTTTCGTTTCATCGAATTTTCAAATCACAACGATTCTAAAGAAGTTTCTCATCAAAAATAGATTTGGAAGTGACGAGCCTCGAAAGATACTTATTTTAACTCTTATTTTATCGCAACTTTGGTTAGAGGTCAGGACCCAGGGATCAAACCAAAGTCGAACCCCTAATTCCGTTAAAAAGTAAGATTAATAAAATATAGGTAGGTAACAAAAACATAGCGCCATTCAAGTTTAAAAGATTACCTCCACGGGCGGCCCTTAGCTCTGTAATGCGTTCTTATGAGCCATGAATTCGAGCTCACATTTAAATACGTATTTATGCAAAAAGCAATCCCTCTAGAAAGGGCCTTAAGGGGAGATGACATACGAAAAATTCTCCCCATAAAAATAACAACCCAGTTGGTCAAAAAACATACTTTATGTTGATCTCATTTGAAGATAACTATTTTACTTACTTATTACTTACTTTACTTATTTTATTTACCAATCTGATGTTAACCAAGATACGAGTGTGGGAAAAGATTTAGTAGTTAAAGATATTATAAGTTATATATATAAGTTTTTAACTAGTCCAACCTATAGATGGTCAGTAAGTGAGCCGGTGAGTTAAAAACAAATAATAAAACAGCCTAATGCTTCACTATGATCACACCTGATAGGAGATGAAGATGCAGATTCACGGTTCCACTAAGTCACTGGAGCTTTCCCACCAGATGATAAGGCGTGCAAGTTTATAAGCATTGTTAAACTGAATGTCAAAGTTTTACGAGTTAAAATATAATACAATAGCTGAAATAGCAGAAACAACTTTTTTCTCCTAGCCTTATGGTATTTTATTGTGTGAAACAATGGTATGATAATAAATGTGTTTCTTTCTTCTCTGTTTTATTTTCTTAACATCCGATAACACTCATTAACTAAAGACATATGGACATAAACTTGTCGAATTAAACCCCTGAAATAGTAGAACTATTTACAACTTTTTACTTGTAACAGTAGTGTGGTGGTATTATGAAACAATGGTGTGTTAATAAATTTTCTAATTTATTTACATCAGATGATACTCTTACCGGATGTAAAGAAAATAATGCATTCCCTGTCTTCTGCTTGGCATGTTGCTCAACGTATTAAAAGTAATGACTCGCGTAAATTATTGTGTGAGGAAGGAAGGCGGGTATTCGCGCGATTTCACCTGTGCTTAAAAACCGTTTTTTGGTAAACTCGAAGGCGAAAAGGGGAACAAGATAGACTGCCTCCCGGTGGCGTAAGATTACAGTAAATACTTTTGGGTTTAAAATGTTCATCTTGTGAAGTGTCTGCTTAATGGAAGGGTAAGGGTATTAATAAAAAAGCGTTCATTTACCCGATGAATGAGCAACGCGGTAATGCGACGCGACGCGATGGGAACAAACGGTAGTTGACCCTCCACTTGGCCTAGGTTGTTGCGTAGAAAAGTCTGTCATTTTCTGTGGAGTAGTACTGCATCACGTTGCATCGCGTCGCTTTCGTCGCTCACCTACGACAACGGGGGAGAAGCCATACTCGCGATAGAGCACGCGCAGGTCAAATTTAATGTGCAAAGCGCCCTTATTTGCTCTGTGATTACAATCGTTTACAAAAATCTTAAATTATTAGAGTTGAACGAAGTTTGTTAACTTAACAGTCTTAGAGAAGTCTCAAACTAGCTTAATTTTGAAACAATTAACCTTTAAAATCGAATTAAGTTAGGTGGTCTTAATGCACGCGGCGCATTGCCGCAACTCCATAGAAAATGATAAACTTATTTACGCTACATCGTAGGCCATGTGGAGGGTCAGTTACCATTTGTTAGTATCGCGTCGCGTTGTGTCACTTTCGTCGCTCACCTAGGACAAAGGGTAAGACAGTAAGTAAGTTTACCGAATTACAAGAGTTTGACTCGGCACTTGGCCGTTTGTAACCTAATCCGGTACTAAATATTAAAGTTTATGGACTAACTTAGCCAATAAACAAAATAAGTTCATGACGTCATATTCGGCGTTTGGGATATTTTTAGCGGGAAAGTGTCGCCGCTCCGTTTCACGCGCGTCCCACAAGGGAGCCACAAAGACCGGAACTGTCAAACGTCTGCCGTTCTGCCGTTACACGTTTCTCTTTAATCGAAATGCGCATGTAGGTTGGTATCTATACCTACTAATATTATAAATGCGAAAGTTTGGATGGATGTATGGATGTATGGATGTTTGTTACTCAATCACGCCCCAACACATGAACGGATCTGGCTGAAATTTGGCACGGAGATAGATTTTAGTCTGGAATAGCACATAGACTACCTTTTATCCCAGATGATAAAAGAGTGCCCGCGGGAACCAAAAAACCTTAAGTCACGCAGACGAAGTCGCGGGTATTCGCTAGTTACGTTATACATGGTGGTCCAAATAGTGACATCCAAAGAAAAAGAAAAGTGTGTGTGTGCAATTCACACACGACAGAAGTGACCCATCAGAAAAGTAGCCTACGAGATAAAGAGATTAATATAACTAGACATTCTCTCGCAGGCCTATAAATGTTTGCCTCTTTTTAGTGTCGTTTTTTCATTTCATTGAATTTTCAAATCACAACGATTCTAAAGAAGTTTCACTTCAAAAAATTTGATTCCTCGTAGCTAGACCTATCAGAAAATACAGATTTATGTTCAACATTTTTTGGAAGCTTTCGAATTTTTTTAGTTTCATCGTGAAATTTCTTAGAGAGTGGGCGTACTTTTTTTTGCATTTTTGTTTATCCGATAATTTTTTGTGGTTTAGCTTTCAATTTGTCCGATATGACGCCAGCTTTCTGCCAGATTGTGCCGTTAAATTTAATGATAAATAAATAATTCTTTATTACGGTAAAAAGAGAAAATTAAAATAGATAATTAAATAATATAAAATTCAATAATTAAAATAATACACAACAGGTGTAACAGTATCCATTATTTAATTCTTATTAGGATTTCGATGCATCGAAATCCAATGAGTCATCATTGGACTATGCAAGTCCTGACCCACCACCTGGAGGATGCTGTTACCAGAGCTACGCAATCTTCCCAAAAGGAAGATATGCGCGCTCTGATAACAGCAAAGAAATCGGGCATTCCCGCCTCGGCGAACATGCCCGATGCGCTGCAATATAATAATGTAATCTATTTTTTAAGTAACAGTTATGGTTAGTATGGTAGCAAGTAGGTATTGGTCCGGCCTATGACACATCTAGGGGCGGAATATCTTCCAGCTCCACAGTGGTCTAGTCCGCACAATTTGCGCGGGTCAAGGGCATGCGTATTGTTTACTTTATTGACACCCGAGCTTACCCGCTCAGCCATACTCTATACCTATACTGTGCTATATTTGCGCTTATAAGTTACTAGATGATGCCCGCGACCTCGCCCGCGTGGCATAAGCTTTTGTAAGTTCTTCTGCGAACTCTTTAATTTTCCGAGATCAAAATGATCATATGTCCTTTTCCGGGATAAAACCTATCTCTGTACCAAATTTCATCGGTTCAAAACCGGTTGAAAAGATGGACCGTGAAAGACTAGCAGACAGATAGACAGACACACTTTCGCATTTATAATATTAGTTTAGATAGATATAGATTTATAGAACCTTAATACTTCAAATCTCAAATGAGAAACGTTTATTTTCATTCAGTAAATTGAGCACTCAAATTTATATAAGTCTTTAAGTTAATAAAACAATTTATTACCCATTCCACCTTAGTTCTAGTCCTTTGTAAAATTTAATCAAGTTTCCTTAGGCTTCCAGTCTTTGACATTGGAGTTCTTTTGATGTAACCACTAGAAAACTTTTAAGGCCTTAATTAATTGGTTGTTAATTAATATTTTGCCAACTTTAAGTAGTAGATTTGGGCTAGATTAGACGTGTCTCTATTAGGCAATTTAAGATTTTCCTAAAATCTATTGCGTTCCGAGAGCATGAGTCCCTGATACTTAACTGAAATTGGTAAAAGTAAGGAAAGGTAGTATACCGGGAAAGGATCAGGCTACTTTTCCCGGGAAATTGCAGAGATCCCACGGGAATCCAAAATCCTTTTACCACGCGGACGAAGTCGCGGGCGTCATCTTGTCTTACTTATATTATAAATGCGAAAGTGTGGATGATGTATGGATGTTTGTCACTCAATCACGATCCAACGGCTGAACGGATTTGGCTGAAATTTGGCTCAGAGATAAATATACTCTGGAATAGCACGTAGGCTACTTTTTATCCTGGAAAATTAAAGAGTTTCCACGGGACCCAAAAAACCTCAAACCACGCAGACGCATTTATAATATTAGTAAGAGATATTTTAAGTTAGACAGATACCTTTCATCCATTAGTTTTTCTCTAGCATGTGTAATGCAATACTATCATGTATTGCCTTCGTCACGGCAAACTTGAATCCTAAAATGAATATAAATACAGAACAGCGAGCGAGTCTGACCGACAGACCGAAATGCTAAATCACTTGAGGTACCTACGTTTTTGCTGGTAGGGTAGTATATCTAATACGGCCAAATCATCCTGCCAGACCAGACCAGAGAAAATTCAAAAATTATAAATTCCCTAATCGACAATTCCAGTAATGGAATCTGGAAAACTTCAATAATGACTTTGTTTTTAAGCAATTTTTTTTATCGTTAAAATATGTAAGCGATCGCTTATAATCGCAGTTGAGACATACGAGTATGTAGAAGAATTTGGGAGCGAAACTTTACGATCACAAAAAAATTATATAGTATCATTATTGGATGGGGTTCCTCATGGGATAGGTAGTAAAAAATAATAATTAGGATTTCAAATTACACAGATAAAAATATTACAAAATAGAATAAAATAAAAACCTTAAAGACTAACAAACAATCCAATCTGTTTTGTATAGAAATTCCCAAAAAGGGTATCGCACTCAGCGTACAATTCTGATAATATGGTGTAGATGCACCATATCAGCGCTGATTTTCAGTTGGCCCCTAAAAATCCTCGGCGTCTCGGACCTGTCCTTGTAACTTGATTATAAATTTTCAAAAGAAATACTTTCGCACAATTTGGCTAGTTCCGTTGGTAGTGCGATTGGTAATTTCAGCTAAACTAAACAGATTATCTAATTTAGTGTTTGAAATTTTAAATTATTATGTGATTCCATTAATATGGAATCACTTAATCAGGAGCAAGCTCACACAACAGCTCAAACATTCGTGCTTCAGATACAGACAATCTTGCTGTTTTAAATCCTTTCATACATCTGCCCTTGTAACTTGATTAGCAAAACAGGGAAGTTAATATATTTACTCACTAAGATTTTAAATACGCTTGCATATTATAATTATTACTGGTACCTAAACTTAGAACGGAATTTTAGTTTGTAGGTACCTACCTAACCTACCCGCAAGTAACGCTATTATCTTATCTTATCTAACTAATATTATAAATGGGAAAGTATGGATGAATGTATGGATGTATGGATGTTTGTTACTCAATCATGCCCCAACGGCTCAACGGATCTGGCTGAAATTTGGCACAGAGATTATAGTCTGGAATAGCACATATGCTACTTTTTATCCCGGAAAATTAAAAAGTTCCTGCGGGAACCAAAAAACGGCAAACCACGCAGACGAAGTCGCGGGCATTCGCTAGTAATAATAATAAATTGTAGCCGGCCTAAGCGGAACCACCATTCCTGGTAAACTATTATTAATCTATGTTTTCATGTGGATTATAAACTACTCAGTGACATTCTGAGTCTCTGATTCCACCACCACTACAGCCTATTAACGTCCCACTGCTGGGCACAGGCCTCCACTCTCATAGGAGAGAGGGAATTAGGAGCTTAGACCCACCACGCTGCTCCAATGCGGGTTGGCGGGCTTTAACGACTATTATCATTTTAGTGATAATAACCGGGACCGACGGCTTAACGTGCTCTCCGAGGCACGGGGGTGAAACACCGCCAACTTCCAACTCCGGGCTGGCACTGAGAATTTCATAATTGAAAAACCCAATACCTAACAATTTTTATGCCCGACCGGGAATCGAACCCAGGACCTCGTGATCCGCAGTCGACTACGCTAACCGCTAGACCAACGAGGCAGTCTATGGCTAAAAAAATTAAACATAATTGGGATAAATTTAAATAAACCAAATGATTGAAACAACAAAAGACACGCTATGACCTATTTTTGCAGCCTCTCCAGGTATTTGGATGAAACGCGAAGCAAATTTAGCACACGTAAGTGCATTTTCACTTAACCTAGTTTTTACTCGTCTAACAAAGTACTACTACTATCCTGACTAAATAGAATACTAGCTGATGCCCGCGACTTCATCCGCGTGGAATATATTTTTTAATTCCTTAATTTTCATAGATAAAAGTAGCCTGTACCACTCTCCAGATACACAACTACACAAATGCAAATAATCACGTCGATCCGTTGCTCTGTTGCGACATGATTGAAGGACAAGCAAACGCACTTTCGCATTTATAATATCGTGTAAGATGGAAAGTCCCATCCGCTTGACCGATTTTGAAAATGTTTGGTGCAGAGTTTGCATGCATCCTGGAGTAAGAGTCAGGCTTATTTTTATCTCGGAAAATATAAGAAAAAATGTCTAATAATTGCAATTAATTCACTTACGGCAGAAGTGAAACTTCAGAAAAGTAGCCTACGAGAGATAAAAAACGCTTTTGGGCACCTCAATGTCGTACAGCGCCATCTGTTGGTCGTGAACTTAATATAAATTGTATTCTATCTCATTCTCTCGCAGGCTAAATCCTATTATGAATATGTTTGTCTATTTTAAGTTTCGCTTTTTGGGTTCATCGAATTTGCAAATCACAATGATTCTACAGTTTCACTTCAATAAGAATCCATGTGACGCTGCAGCGGGCATCCTTTAGTCATACTTAATATTATAAATGCGAATGTGTGTTTGTTTGTCGGTTTAAGGGTTTGTTGGAATTAATCATCCTTTAATCACGCCGCAACGGAGCAACGGATCGATGCTATTTTTGGCATGGGTGTAGTTGAGGACCTGGAGAGTGACACAGGCTACTTTTTAACCCGGAAAATTAAGGAGTTCCCGCGGGAATAAAAAATATTAAACCACGAGGACGAAGTCTAGGGCATCAGCTAGACCCTTTTAAAAATAAGAACACAGGTACAAAACAGCTAGAAATACGTAGACCGTTCTTATTAAAAAAGAAATTTGTTCCAGTCATGCTGTCAGGCAATTTGCCTAGATAAATTGTTTCATAGAAAAACGAACTCTGCGAAACATTGTATTATGGTTCAATTTTGAGTATTCCACTTGAAACGGTTGAAACATTTTTTTCGCCTTTGGGAACCGCATGAAATGTAGCTAGATCGAGAACAAAGGACGATGTACCGTGAAAACTTCAACAGATAAAAAATAAAAAATATATAAAAGGCTAAAAATGGGTTATAAGATCTATGTTTAACCCGTATAACTAGAAATTGAAAACGCATGTCAACAAACAAATACTATTATTGGAACATTTTATTCGTAAGATTTACTTCGCCTGTGTGGATTAAGGATATTTGAACAATCCCCGGGGAAATCTTCGATTTTCCTGGATAAAAGTAGCCTTATAATTTATAAACTTATAACTTTAACTTTTAAACTTTTAACTTTAACTTTTTAACTTTAACTTTTTAACTTTTAACTTTTTAACCTTATAACTTCCTTGGGATTCAATCTATTACTGTAATAAATTTCATTAAAATCGATTTAAGAGATGGGTTGTGCAAGCATATCAGATAGACATACACTTTTAAAAAGTACTAGCTGATGTCCGCTACTTCGCGTGGTTTAAGTTTTTTTATTCCTTCGGGAACTCCTTAATTTTCCGGGATAAAAAGCCTAATTCACTCTCCAGGTCCTCAGCTGTACCCTGTCACGTCAAACCGTTGCTACGTTGCGGCGTGATTGAAAGACAAACCAACAAACAAACACACTTTCGCATTTATAATATTATTAGGAATGATGACCAATTTTATCGGAAAAAAGAAAGATACTAATAAAAATAAGAACACGGCTATTAGAATAAAAATGTTCTCTGTAATTTTATTTATGTTTCACCACGTGAAACAGAGTAACAAACTAAAATGAAATAAATATACATTTATTTTCAAAACAAACAAAACTTCGACATTTGCTTTTAACCATTGTGTTTAAGAACGGAACTAAAGCCTGGGATACAAGGTTCAAGTAGACAGTAAAGTCAACTAGCTTACCGCCCTACTGGTTTTACCACCACCAGGATGTACTTACTACTAGTGTTTTTTTTTCAAGTTGTCTCATAACACTGCTGCCAAGTGCATAATGTAGCCTAAGGTAGATCGCGCTTGTCTAGCTACCTTAGAAAATGCCTATTTACTCTTGATTTGAAGGATTGAACGTTAATAATTATACCTACTTATCTAAAACGACGATCGTTTTGGACAAGTAAAATTCTCTCTTTCGTGTTTTCTCCAAGCCACGCGACATTGGCAAATTAAATTGTGCTGTACTGGTACAAATAAAACCTACACATCAAAGATTAACAAATAAAATTACCATCTACACGTTTTTTATATTTTTTTAGTTGAGTAAATCAGTTTTGCTAAAGAAATCAGCACTTGCAGGTCCAAATAGTGTCAGTTCTCAGTAGATTAGAGTCAATGCTGTTTCAGTTCCAGTGGAGTAGAGTCAACGCTGGGATGGGGAAGTCAAGTGGTATAGTGGTTTGAGAATGATGAACAATAACTCAAACCAACTCGCTAACATACTCAGGCTCACTCTACTGGGCAACTTTGCCCTAAATTTTTGTAATTTTTATTATAGTGTTTACCCATACTTTTTTTATTAATATTGGCTTGTGATGGACGACAATCACGCTTAATACAACGCAACGATGAGGTTTAGGTTGAAGCGCGCCCGCCTAGAAAAAAATCCCGTACGAAAGTTTTTAATATCAAATAGAGAGGCGCAGGTTCAAATCCTGCCAGTTCCGCAATTTTTGATATGTATATAAGAATTTTTTAGACACTATGCGATTTACTCAACCCATGTGCACACGGCTTAAATAACCGTTTACAGTGTAATAGAAACTTCACAGTGCGAGTATTAATAGTTGGAGATGAGCATAGTTAGGAATGAATTAGCTGTTATACAAAGTTACAAAGTTGAGAGTACACGGTTATAACTACGGGCAAACTGTTCACTACTGCATCGCATTTATAGCAATTTCATATTGTTGCTTAAATATAACTAGTGATTCGCCCCGAACTGTGACCTCGCGGTATCGATAAGATAGTTTTAACTAAATATATATTGTAATAGATATCTTTTGATTAATTTTAGATTTCAAAAGAGCTAAAGAGTTATTGGAGAAACGAATAAACTTCTACAGAGCGCCATCTATTGACATCATTGTTCTGTTAAAAATACTGAAGCTCATTAAAAATTAAATATATTGGTTTCCTTATAATATTTATCTTATTTTAGTATTTGGTGTTCAAGTACAGGATACAATTCAAATAATTGTTCAAGTTTCAGGCTCAGCCTTTCAGAAAATTGAGAGTTCTGAGGTCAATTTTGGACGTTAGAAAATCTCTACTTTGAAAGCCCCCCCATTACATCTATATTCCTAATTATCTTTAAAATGATATACCGCAATCTTAAGTAACGCTATAAAAAATATTTTACTTCGTATTCGCTTCTATGAGAGCCTCCCTGAACTAAAGATTCTTATAATTTTTTAAGTCATATTCGGCTGGAGGCCATCGGTTTACATATTATATTTAATTTTGAAGTAATTACGTTCAGTAATTCAGAAGTTATAAGGCTCTGACAGCTGGACGGACGGACGAATGGACGGACGGACAAGTGCAAATTCACTCAAGTAGACTCAGAGACCTTCGCTCGGTCAATTATCGGCGTTTTGATGTTTCATCTATCCCATTAGCTATAGAATATCTCAGAATCTCATCAAGTGCCAGGTCATAGAAAGAATTTAGTACTGCTATTATCCATACTTCCATGCTAATATTATAAATGCGAAAGTGTGTCTGTCTGTCTGCAACGCTTTCACGGCCATCCTTTCAACCGATTTTGATGAAATATACGCACAGTGTACCATAATACCCCCCGGATACAACCTATCACTGTACTATATATTATATAGTACAGTGATAGGTTGTATCCCGGGGAAGGACATAAGTTACTTTTTATCCCGGAAAATTAAGGAAATTGAAAAAACTTAAACCACGCGAGTGAAGTCACCGGCATCAAAAATTCAAAATTCAAAATTCAAATGCTTTTTATTAAAATAAACTTTTACAAGTAGGTACATTTGAATCGTCGAGTGAATCTACCACTGGTTCGGAATCATCTAGCCCACATCATCTAGTTAAATTATATAATTTTGTAATAATCCGGAAATCGACAAACCTCACATATTTAAACTATATTTATTACAACGAAATAATTATTATTTTAGTCAATTATTGATAAAAATTACCAAGAATATATTTTAAAACGTAGCTTGTTCATTTTTCTGGTGATCGTAATATTACCGGCAAGTGGTCTGATCTATAGATTCATTCCCAACATAACCACTTGCCAACATATTATGACCATAATTCCACCATATTGCCAACATATTATAACCATATTCGCTGTATACTGCGAAACGATCATAATATAGTGAAGTAAGGGAATGGCATATGGGTAAGGACTCTCCATACAAATATAATGTTGTTCCAAGACAACGGTTTTGTTCCACATTTTTTATACGAACCTCTAAGGTTTGGGCCGTTAAACAGCATCTGTTAAGTCGAGGTTATTACACTGTCGATGATTTTCTGAATGACAAAGTTGCATGGAAACAACCGGCCTCGCATCCTGTGACCCACAAGTCAGTGTAATACTTGTAACGTAATGTATGTTTTGTATTGTTTTCTTTAGTAACCTTTTTCCTTTTTAAGAAAAGAACTGCTCAGATTCTTGCCAGCTCTTCTCATTAGAATCAGCTTTCCGAACCGGTGGTAGAGTCTTAACGTATCATAAGTGATACAAGTTGTCCTTCATGAAATAAATAAATCATTTATCATTTAATTCCTGCCAGGTATGACTTGAGTACCTTCAAGGCAAGAGTGAATAGGCATTTTCCAGGCAAACGCGCTCCAACCTAGACCTCATCAATGCTTTTCATATGCATGAAAATCATTGATGAGGTCTAGGTTAACTACTATATCTATCTCTATTATAATCTATCTCTGTGCCAAATTTCATCCAGATTCGTTCAGCCATTCTGGCGCGATTGAGTAACAATCAACTATCCATCCATACATTCATCCATCCAAACTTTCGCATTTATAATATTATTATATTATTGATGGTTGTCAAACGTAAGCCTATCTCGCAAAATAAATAAATAGAGTTTCAATTTGTAGACCAAGCAGTAATTATAGCATCAATGCAGAAAGTATAATTATAAAAAAAAACGCACTAAGCTAGAATCCTATAGAAAAGTTGGTCATATTATGAGGGGGTGGATGTGTGTATATTAGAATTTCATTTAAAGGAAGCAACTTTCCTAACGATGTTGATCTTAGCCATGAAGCGTGTTCGCGTTACTGCCGTATTCAGCGCTTTGAAAACATTTTTGAAAAAAGTAATCTTCGCTTTTAGCCTCAGCACTATTTATTTATTCATGCATAAGTACTTTTTAGGGTACCTCAAAAGGAAAAAACGGAACCCCTAAAGGATCACTTTGTTGTCCGTCTGCCTGTCAAGACGCTTCTTCTCAGGAACACATGGAGGTATCAAACTGATACCTCAATTCATATCAAATACTAAGGTCTACTGTCCCTTGGAGCTGTGAAGAAATCAAACTTCTAAGCCAACGCAATCAAAAGATACAGGCAAAGGTACCGTTTATGCTGCAAATTTTTGACACTCGCAAGGGAATCAAAACCTACAGGGTACTTCCCGTGAACTCAGAATCTTGAAATTTGGTACGAAGCATCATCTTATAGCACAGATAAAGGAAAAATTATGGTTAGCGTTTTTATCAGCGTTCGCTAAAGCGATGCAACGTATGTGTAACTTGGATAGGCGGGCTGATATCTTAACATTAAAAAAAAACTTTAATAATCGTTAACTAACCGGTGTTTTGTCTATTGCAGGCCTCACAATTTCCCTTCAGCAATGCCATCGCAGCCAAGCTTTAGCCAACATGAGGACGACTATATAGAAGTGATGTGGCGCCGCGGGCAAAGCCGGTCACCATAGCTGTCATACTGTCTACACGTATCAGAGGAGATTCTAGTGAGTCACTCTTAGTATGCCCAGCCCCCAGATTCTCTAACTCATCATCATCATTGTCCTCAACCGATAGACGTCCAATACTGGACATAGGCCTCTTGCAAGGATTTTCACACGCCTCGGTCTTGCGCCGCCTGGATCCAGCGGCTCCCTGCGACCCTCCTGATGTCGTCTGTCCAGCGAGTAGGGGGTCTGCCAACGCTGCGCTTTCCCGTACGTGGTCGCCACTCCAGCACTTTAGGACCCCAACGTCTATCGATTTTTCTAACTATGTGCCCCGCCCATTGCCACTTCAGCTTCACAACACGTCGAGCAATGTCGGTTACTTTAGTTCTTCTGCGGATCTCCTCATTTCTGATTTGATCGCGCAAAGAACCCCCGAGTATTGCTGTCTCCATCGCCTGCTGAGTGACACTGAGCTTTCTTATGAGGCCCATAGTTAGCGACCAAGTTCTCTAACTCAGTGGCTATCAAAAAATGAAAGCTACAAAGTGACATTTAAGTTTTATCCACTGAAGGTTTGCTGTGATAATGTTATTTTTATTTCATAGCAAACATTCAATGGATAAAAAATATATAAAAAAATATAGTTAGAGAATAGGGCTCCTGGATAGACTAAAAGAATTAGACATTTAAAAAATATGCATACCTAATAACTAATAATTATATCTAACATTTATTCTTTTTAAAAAGAGCTGCTGAGTTTCTTGCCGGTTCTTTTTAGTTGAATCTTCTTTCTGAACCGGTGGTAGAGTCCTGACAAATCATAAATTGCACAAGTTATATTACATGAAATAAACGTTTAATATAATTTCAAAATTTCCTATTGATATTCTACACGGCATCGTACCGGAAGGCTTAATCGCTTGGCGGTACGACAACTAACCACGGCCGAAGCTTCCCATCAGGCCAGACCAGGGAAAATTTAGAAATTATTATTCCCAAATTGACCCTGCCGGGGATCGAACCCGGGAATACGTTACGACAACGGCGCTCAACACTGCGCCACGGAGGTGCCAACTTTAGCTAAGTCGCGGGCAAAAGCTAGTAAACAACATAATTATTCTATTCAACAGAAATGAATCTCCTCAACATGGATGCGGAGAACCGCGTCGTTCTGAACGTGGGCGGCATCCGGCACGAGACGTACAAGGCTACCCTGAAGAAGATCCCTGCGACCAGGCTCTCCAGGCTGACCGAGGCTCTGGCCAACTACGACCCGGTTCTCAATGAGTACTTCTTTGACCGGCATCCAGGTGTCTTCGCCCAGGTCCTGAACTACTACAGGTAATCATAAATAAGCTACTTGCTATCACCCAGTGGGGTAAAGATGATAGAAATATGCGAGCTACGTGAAGCAGATAACCATGAAGTTCTGAACATGGTCGGAATCCGGCACGGGACGTATAAAGGTACTCTGAAGAAGATCCCTGCGACCATGCTAACCAGTGGGGTAAATATATCGAACTATAATACTTAGAACATCATTATCAACTGACAGACGTCCACTGCTGGACATAGGGCTCTTGCAAGGTCGCCGCGGTCTTGCGCCGCCTAGATCCAGCGACTACGTGCGACCCGTCTGATGTCGTCCGTCCACCGAGTAGGGGGGTCTGCCAACGTTGCGCTTCCCAGTGGGAGGTCGCCATTCCAACACTTTGGGACCCCAACGTCTGTCGGTTCTTTGGACTATGTGCCCCGCCCATTGCAACATTCAAACGTGTCGAGCAATGTCGGTTACTTTCGTTCTTCTGCGAATCTGCTCATTCCTAATTTGATCGCGCAAAGTACTCTTTCCATCGCCCACTGAGTCACCCTGAGCTTTCTTATGAGGCCCATAGTTAGCGACCAAGTCTCGCATCCATAGTTCATCACTGGCAACACGCACTGTTTGAAGACTTTGGTCTTCAGGCACTGAGGAACTTAGAATGCTGTAGGATGCTTAGAACAGAAGTTTCTAAAAGAACTTCGTTTGAAATCTTGCTCAAACGTATGAATAAAAACATCCAATGAAATTTAATAATAAATAAACATTTTAATTATTAACTACTTAGATTTTAACTATGCTAACCTACTAATACTATCCCATAATTTATTACCTTAAGTAATAATTTACCTATTCTGTGCTCTAACCTTACATTAACCGTGTTATACGCAACGGGTCCAGTCAGGTTAGATATTTTATTCCTCTTTTATAATAAACGGGTAGCTTCATTTAATTTGCAAGGAAATTTTAAACAAGCTGGAGTGGCTTAGTTATTTAATAAAACAAACAACAGCCTTCCCTCTCAATATTTAAATTCCTTGCGATATTAAAAGTTATTGTAATTAAAAAAATTGTGCCATCAGCTTATCCGGGACAGAATTCAATATCAGTCTTTATATTATTATCGCCTTTATTGACAGGATGTTTTGTACAATATTTATTTTGTATAACATGATTCCCGCGACTTCATCCGCGCGGACGTTTCAATTCTCCGCGGGAACTCCTTAATTTTCCGAGATAAAAAGTGTCCTTCCTCGGGATACAGCATATCCCTGTACCAAATTTCATCAAAATCGGTTGAACAGATGGATCGTGAAAGCGTAGCAGACAGACAGACAGACACACTTTCGCATCTATAATATTAGTATGAATAGTATGGAAGTATGGATATGGACCAGCTGATGCCCGCGACTGCATCCGCGTGGTTTGAGGATTTTATTCCACCATAACTTCTAAATGCCCTCAGTTTTTGATCTATGGGTATCGTTAGGCACACCTCCATATTTGTAAGTCCGTGCTAAAAATTCCTTGAAAGAAACTTCTACTTATCAATGTTTGGTCCGACTCGAAATTGCATTCCAACATGCTTACGCATCGTTCAAGAAATTCCCTAGAAATTTCGAAACACTCTTATTCCTTGTCTATATTATAAAGGAGACCTCTAGGCTCATTGATGAGTCAGTCAGTAAGTGATTGAGTGAGTGAGTTAGAACTTTTCTCTTTGTATGCAAAGATGTGATAAGAATAAACCACTAGATTGATTAGTAAAGGAAAGTATATGTGTCACACACAAAAATACGTAGAAAGTCGCTTTCAAGATATACCTAATTCAGAAATAAAAGCAAGTGCTTTTCAATGTAAGTACTCGCAATTCATGACTTATTCAAATCAGAGAAACCATGATTATTTATTCATCGAAATGTCACATTTAACGCCGTAATCTTGGGAACTTTACGTAGGCTATATTTTTTGACTTAATTATTTATGACCGACTTCAAAAAAAATGAGGAGGTTCTCAATTCAACTGTATGGTTTTGTATGTCTGTTACGCTATTACTCCGCCCATTAAGAAACAATTTTGATAATTCTTTTTTGTTTAATAGACCATAAGAGGTGGTCCCATATAAGTTTGGTGAAGATCTGATGAATATCTTCGGACATAGAGAACGGAACTCCTCAATGAATAAGAGTAAATTGCTCGCGATCAGTGATAGAGCTTAGTAAACAGTAGGCTTTTAACCAGACATCCATACAAATATAATTAATATGCGAAAGTGTGTCTGTCTGTCTGCTACGCTTTCAGGACCTATTTGTGCAACCGATTTTGATTAAATTTGGTACAGGTTGTATCCCGGGGAAGGACATAGTCCACATTTTTCCCGGAAAATTCAAGAGTTCCCACGGGAATCAAAATCTTAATCCACGTGGACGAAGTAGCATATTATTTTAATACGTGACTACTAAAAATGGTGAAATGAAAACATTTCAAAAATAAATAAAAACCTACTTCAATAATCACAAACATTTTTTATTTTTTTTGTTATTACCGAATATATAGAAAAGTTAATGTTATTATTTTTTGGAGTCGGTGCCTATGAGGTACCAACTTGGAGACCCGTATCAATATGAAGATTAAACGATTCGTGCGGCTAATAATAATTGGCACTGGCTTAAAAAAAATTATTATTATAGAACTACATTAACTTTTCTAAATATAATATATTCGCTAATAAATTAAAATATTGCTTTTAGTGTTTGTGGTTATTGAAGTCGGTTTTTATTTATTTTAGATTTTTTTGAATTCTCCTTCAAGTTCCACGTGAATGCCTTCATTTATTTTAATTGCATCACAAGTTCTACTTAACTGTGTTCTCGCGTAATGATGCAGTCGGAAACTGTAGCGGGCTTATACACTTACAAACTCCTCCTTATGACGACGTCCGTGGTGCAGTGTTGAGCACTATGTCTTAACGTGCAGAGAGAGGTCCCGGGTTTGCGAATTGGGAATTTTACAATTTCAGAATTTTCCCTGGTCTGGCCTGGTGGGAGGCTTCGGCGGTGGTAAGTTGCCACCCTACTGGCAAAGACGTACCGCCAAGCGATTAAGCCTTCAGGTACGATGCCGTGTAGAAACCCAATAGGAAATTTTGAAATGAAATTAAACGTTTATTTCATGTAATATAACTTGCATGCCACTGCATACGCTACAAAGATTACAAAGTCCATTTAGATAAAAGTTTCTAAGAATCGTTAGGAACTTTGTGATCTTCCAGGATAATAGTATCATTGATGTTTGATATTTAAAACTCTTGGTTATATTATTTTATTAGAAAAAAAGAGTTTCTGTGAAATAATATTTCTAAACCTCGAAAGAAAAACCCTAAACAAATTCTTATGAAGTCGTATAAATGTTTGAAGAGTACTGTAAGTGTGTAGTTAGGCACGCCACACAGATAGGTACGTACAAACGTGGTGCAAACGATATGCCTAATGCCTTAGCAGTTTAACAGTAGTACCTACCTACAGTCCGTCGAACTTATCTCACCCGGTGACAGCGTCGCAAGTTTAAACTTTAAATAAAATAAAAACCAAACCTAAACAAAATCGTTCCAATTTTGGCCACTGGGTCAGATAAGTTTGTCGGACTATTTATGTTTTATGACACTCGCAAATGGCTCTAATTAGCTGCATTTGGGTACAATTCACCATAATATAATACTATGAATTCAATCGATAACAAGTTACACCACTAGAGATTGCAGCAATGTAAGTCACAATTGGGTATTTGACAATTAGTCAAATCAGCAACTTTTTTAAACGTCCAAACACGAGCTTAGTATGGGATTGTTTGGGCACTGGGTCAGATTAGTTTGGCCACTGGGTCAGATAAGTTTGACGGACTATTTATGTTTTATTACACTCGCAAATGGCTCTAATTAGCTGCCTTTGGATACAATTCACCATATAATACCATGAATTCAATCGATAACAAGTTACACCACTAGAGATTGCAGCAATGTAAGTCACAATTGGGTATTTGACAATTAGTCAAATCAGCAACTTTTTTAAACGTCCAAACACGAGCTTAGTATGGGATTGTTTGGGCACTGGGTCAGATTAGTTTGGCCACTGGGTCAGATAAGTTTGACGGACTATTTATGTTTTATTACACTCGCAAATGGCTCTAATTAGCTGCCTTTGGATACAATTCACCATATAATACCATGAATTCAATCGATAACAAGTTACACCACTAGAGATGCAGCAATGTAAATCACAATTGGGTATTTGACAACTGGTCAAATCAGCAACTTTTTTAAATGTCCAAACACGAGTTTAGGATGGGATTTTGTATTAATGACTGAATCGATCGTTTAAAATGGTTATTCAACATAAAACTAATAGGGGACGTGGATATTGCGGCTTTTGGGAGATCCTCTGTTCAATAATACCTTAAAAATATTTTTTCGACTAGCAGTCAAATGCCCAATTTCGTGAACAACAAGTTTTCATGTTTTCATACATTTTTCTATCAGCGAAACTTTTACTATTGTGGCGTGGTTGTGGCAAGTCTGAATGGACCGTAATTGTACGTAGCAATATCTTTCAGCGTAAGAAGTCAATCGGAAAAATACTTGAAGCCCTACAAGCTTTGTTTACGTGCCGTTTTGTGTAATGCTTGCGGATCCTTAGACAAATAGAGCCTGTAAATGGTAGTCGATTTTATTTTCTCCCTTATTTTGTTTAGGATTGTGTGGGAGTTCTTTGACTTTGGATAACAAATTAAGGGGCGTGAAGCCTATTTGTGAGGTACGCCATTGAATACTCAGTAAACTTTCAGTCAGGGTCAGGGTTGAACTGGATGGCCTTTAGAGAACCACATTCCTTGAGTTTCCTTGGAGGGTACGTTTAAAATATATATATATATATATATATATATATATATATATATTTATTACCAATACACAGGTTACAGTCAATTTAATTTAACTATGGTCTCCGCACTAGGGAGCCTATATCGCGGAGACCGTATTGTGATTAAGTACCTAAAATTAGACTTAACCGAGGACTGACTAGGACACAATAGATGAATTTTTAAATTTAAGTAAATCATAATCATAATATAAACAAATTTAATTTTGTATGCCTGATTATAAGGTGAAACATTTCTACTGGAAAACTAACAAATAATATCTCATTGTAAAAAAATGTTCCTGAAAATTAATAATTTTGAAGTTTAGTTTTCTTTTCTTTTAATTTGAGATGAGTTTGCATTATGAGTATACATACATAAACGAAATAATGGTGTTAAAAAGGTAAGATAATGTAAGTATATGATAATTATGATGTGAGCGTGAGTATTAATATCCACCACCACTACAGCCTATTAAGGTCCCACTGCTGGGCACAGGCCTCCACTCTCATAGGAGAGAGGGAATTAGAGCTTAGACCCACCACGCTGCTCCAATGCGGGTTGGCGGGCTTTAACGACTATTATCATGAATGAATGAATGAATGAATGAAAAATTCTTTATTGTAAACCAAGAAACACATACATAAAAACAACTAACAATAAAAGTATGCTATGGTACAAGTGTACAATTTAAATAAATAATAACTTTTACAAGGAATTTTACGAAAATCTACCAGAAAAGGGGTGAAAAAGGGGTTGGAAGCTTACATGAGGGTTTTAAGTTTTTGAAGTTAGAGACTTGAAAATTGGGATTTAGATTATTAGTTGTAAAATATAAAAACCTTTACTAATCAATTTTACGAAAATTCACCCCAAAGATGGTGAAATGGGGGTTGTCAGTTTATATGAAAATCCAATGTGATTGAAATTAGAGACTTGAAAATCGGGATTTATGTTATTAGTTTTAAATAATAAAAATCTGCCAATGCTATGGCCGCTATAAGTAGGCCTTTTGTAGCGGGAAAATCGCGGGCGACCTCTAGTAGTCGAATAATCTTGAGCCGTATGCGGAAGGAACTGCCGCACTCAAAGTTGTTTAATCATTACGTTATTGAACTCCTTACATTTATTTCAATACAAAATCTGTACTAGAGTGCTACAGACATTGTATTCACGAATATTAGTTAAAATTAAGTTACGTAAAGATTGAGACCACTTTCTTCCCATTAGCTTCATTATAGGTCACGTAAGATAAATGTAGGTGTGTTGCAAGGCATATCTCCTCTTGGACCGTAGCATAAACTGTAGGAAATATTACAATGATTTCAAATTGAGCAATCAGACGGATTATACTTGTGGTTTTTATAACAAAACTTTTAATTAACAGCCCCATAAATACTTGGATTTTAAATCATCTTGAATTTCGTAAAATATTGCCTTCTATAATTTAACACAAAAGTTGTTTTGTTGAATTACCAATATATTTCCTAACAAAAGCATTCGCAGAAGAATATTGGTTTTTGAGTATTTTATAGAAATGAAAAACAAAAAAAAATTTGCAAATTTTTCAACAAAAGTAGAAAGCTATTGACGTGTGGATAATATAAAAAGCTTCATTGTGAACGATTTTCTGGACATTCGGACCGCGATACCAATAAAAATGAAATATTTTTAGGTTTATTTTTAATAATTTAGATAGCAAAGTTATTTCTAGGCCTATTAATTTGTCGTTTATAAAATTTTCGTTTATCTGTTTGAAGTTGATACGGTGACGCAATAATTCATATAGTACTAGATGATGCCCGCAATTTCGTACGCGTTGTTAAAGTTTTTCCTATGATGTTACCTTAAATTTCATGAAAATCGGTTGAAAAGATTAGCAGAAGATAGACAGACAGACACTTAAAATACTAGTATGGATACAATACTATCTGTAAAATAGGCACTACGCCGCAATAGAGCAACGTTGACGTGCATTTTTGCATAGGAATAGTTCATAGATTTAGCATGTAGAGACCAATGCTAAATCTATGGAATAGTTAAGTACCTGGCGAGTGACTAAGTGACATTTTTTCCTGGAAAATCAAAGATTCACCCTGGGATTCATAAATCCCAAATTACCTACACGTAGATGAAAACGGCGTAGTTTGATTTATAACAATACAAAGACAATTATTTATCAAAATTTGTGGTATACCATCAACTTCAAAATAAGGTCCCAATCATCCTCCCACGGGATAAGCTGCGAACAAATTAATTCAATTGACAAAGGCCCGACAGTTCTGTTCTTTTCAAACACCTTTGTTATCGACATGATGTCGGGAATACCCTTGTCATACACCCACACAACACAAGGTGGTACCTACTCTCTTAAAGTAAGTACTTTAATAGGCTGAACGGATCTGGCTGAAATTTGGCACAGAGATAGATTATAGTCTGGAATAGCACATAGGCTACTTTTTGTCCCGGAAAATTAAAGAGTTCCCGCGGGAAACAAAGAACCTTAATTTAAGCGGACGAAGTCTCGGGCATCGTCTACTTTAAAATAAATTCATATATACCTACTAAGAAATAAAAACCCCTTGTTATATTGAATGTTCCTTTTTCAAAAAATGAATGTTCCTTTTGTTTTATTCGTGCAACCCTATACCCATTGAAATAGAATGAGTAACTAAAATTCTACATCAATGCCTATACCTCAAACTAAGGGTCCCCAATAATCCTCCCACGGGACAAGCTTCGAACGAAATAATTAAATTGATAAAGGCTCGACAGTTTGGTTGTTTTCAACCACCTTTGTTATCGAGATCACGTCGGGTACACGATTTTAGAATAACTATTTTGCGAGTCAAAACCGTAGATCGACGAGCCAAACTATCGAATATAGTGTCTGTGGCGATATACATAGCCAATACATAGCGCCACAGACGATTCTGCTTGGCAAAATGATTGATTAAGATTAATTTCGACGATCCTTCTGGCAGAGTATGAAACGACCCTTCTGGTATAAGCGCTGTGGATATTTAAGAATAGATATCTTGGATTTGATTCCCAGTAGAAAAAAATTATAAATATTCACCATAACATTGAGAATTACCGTAGGAGAGGTAACTATCCTAAAAACAAAATTGGCAGCCATAGGGACCGCCGATAGAAGTGAATCTGAATAATAAATTATAAAAAAAAATATAAACCTTAACACTAAAGCATTAAAGTTTAATTACGAATGTAGTATATTTACGACCTTTTGTCTTCGTAACAACTAACAAGCATGTCGGTGTTCGTGA
Organism: Erebia palarica; assembly: GCA_964035005.1. Taxonomy (NCBI): domain Eukaryota; kingdom Metazoa; phylum Arthropoda; class Insecta; order Lepidoptera; family Nymphalidae; genus Erebia; species Erebia palarica. The sequence continues at coordinate 38,072,548 of OZ035983.1, forward strand.
GCATGTCGGTCACGCGAATCCACAAGTTTACCAAAAAGTGTTCAACGCGGCTAAGAAGTTTTCACTCCAAAATTCTAAATTTTATTTAACCACCTTGTCGGCATAATTTAAATGACGTAAACCCATGCAAAATTACAGCTTTGTAAATAAATAAATAAATAAAATAAATAAAGGAAAGGCTAAAGGCCTTTGTCGTACTAAAGGCTCCAAAACAAGCCGCAGACAGACAGCCGCTGTCTAACGAAGCTAACATGGTTACTTGTCTCGTTACGTCAAAAGTAGAGATAAAGTTATATTTCTTATCTGTGGTAATATTTTATACGAAGAAAAAAATATTCGACATGTAAATGTTCACAATCGCGACTATTTTTTATACGACTGCCTGAAAAAAGGAGTATATTGTTTTCAAGGTTCATGTATGTGTGTATGTTTGTATGTATGTATGTGAGTTTGTATATTCCACCATAACATCTATACGCCTGAACCGATTTTGATAAATGAGGTATCGTTAGAGTCCCTAGCTTATTCTGGGTGACATAGGCTAGTAAAATAAAAATAAAAATTGATGGGGGGACCATGGACCCGCATTAAAGAATAAAATTGAAAAAAAATATTCGAAAATAAGATTAACTATATAATCATCATCTAGAAAATGATGAGCAGATTCCAAAAATATATAACACTTTATTTCAATATCCAGTGATTCACAAAAAAATATCATTTAATAAAAAATGTGAATAAGATTCTAATTTAAGTAGATTTATTTAGATTTTTTCAAGGCAGACGTGTTTTTAAATTTTCTTAATTATTTCTTGTAATATACCGCATTTTGTGCATGTTAGGGTAAATGAAAAAATTTCCGGCAATGACAAAATCTCTCTCTCTCGTCGCGAGATAATCTCGTTGTGCGCATGCTAAGCACAATGGTCACCGTCAGTCACCAGCAGCGTCAGGGTACCTTGTTTTTTTGTTTAATTGTCAAAATAAAAAACTGTTTTTGGTGGGTAGCACTGCTAAAACCCACGTAGGTTTAAATTGCGTGCTCTTCCGTCAAACTAGAGTCTAGACTTAAAACCTAGACCTAAAACCAAACTAGATACCCAAAATTTGTTAAAGAAATAGGATTTTAACTTTCTTTTGTTGACTACGGAGACCCAAAAAATAGTAAAAACAGTTAAACAGCAGGGCGACCGCGTATCTTCTGCATCAATCATTGTTACAGTATCAATTGCTGTGATTGGCTGAATTTATGGTATTCTTGCTGCGTCAATGGATTTTGTCCAATAGTGGAAGAGTGTTATCCAATCAGAGGTGATTGCGATCGTTACACTGTAGCTGTCAGAGATACGCGGTCACCATTCTGGATACCTTGTTTTTTTTTGTTTAATTGTCAACATAAAAATTTACACAGTTTTTGTGGCTAGCACTGCTAAAACCCACGTAGGTTTAAATTGCGTGCTCTTCCGTCAATCTAGAGTCTAGACTTAAAACCTAGACCTAAAACCAAACTAGGTACCTAAAATTTGTTTAAGTAATAAGATTTAAACTTACTTGTGTTGACTACGGAGCCCCAAAAAATTGTAAACAGTTAAACAGATCAGCGTCTGTCAACATTCAACAATATAGCTGGCGAGGTCGTCGGGAATTAACGGGTTAACGATGTATATAAAGCCTTTATAGGGCGCATTACACGGCATTACCCCTGCCGGGTACAAATAGACCCGATCAATGAACGTCGGGTTAGGAATTTTGTAATTATCTTACTTAATATTATAAATGCGAAAGTTGGGATGGCTGTATGGATGTATGGATGTTTGTTACTCAATCACGCCCCAACGGCTGAACGGATCTGGCTGAAATTTTAGCCATTTCAGCAAATCAAGCAGTCGCTAGTGCGACTCAATATCGTACAGAAGTAATACAAGCTATATGTTCACGACCAATAGATGGCTTATTGGCCATCATATAATTTGTATTCTATCTCATTCTCTCGCAGGCTAAATCCTGTTTATTTTTCGTATCGTCTTTTCGTTTCATAGAATTTTTAAATCACAACGATTCTAAAGAAGTTTCCACCGCCACCACCACTACAGCCCATTAACGTCACACTGCTGTGCACAGGCCTCCACTCTCATAGGAGAGAGGGAATTCGAGCTTAGACCCACCACGCTGCTCCAATGTGAGTTGGCGGGCTTTAACGACTATAATCATGTTAGTGATAATAACCGGGACTCACGGCTTAACGTGCTCTCCGAGGCACGGGGGTGAAACACCGCCAACTTCCTACTCCGGGCTAGTACTGAAAATTTCTAGTCAGAAAAACCCAACACTTATTATGGCCCGACCCGGGACTCGAACCCGGGACCTCGTCAGCCGCAGTCAAACATGCTAACCACTAGACCAACGAGGCAGTTAGAGACAGTTAGAGGCAGTTAGCAACGAGTAAAGAAGCTTCACTTCAATAATATTGTTTTGGTCCAGGACCGGCAAGCTCCACTACCCTACAGATGTGTGCGGGCCGCTGTTTGAAGAGGAGCTGGAGTTCTGGGGGCTGGACGCCAACCAGGTGGAGCCTTGCTGCTGGATGACGTATACACAGGTACCTGATGAAGTTCATGACTTTAGCAATACATAACTACTTTATATCACGTCACATACGTTCGACGACCTATGTGGCGCAGTGTTGAGCGCTGTTGCCTTAACGTGCGGAGGCCCCGGGTTCGATCGCCGGCAGGGTTTGGAAATTTATAATTTCTGGATATTCCCTGGTCTGGCCTGGTGGGAGGTTTCGGCCGTGGCTAGTTACCACCCTACCGGTAAAGACGTGCCAAGCGATTTAGCGTTCCGGTACAATTCCGTGTAGAGATCGAATAGGGTTAATATAACAGGTTAGCCCGCTACAATCATCGACTGCATCATCACATATCATCACCTTACAGTAGTTGTATTGCTAGACTTCAGTAATGCTTTTAATACTGTAGACTTTGATTTGCTCTTAGCTATCTTAAAGACTATTAATATGTCGCCTAGTGTCATCAGCTGGTTCCGGTCTTATCTCTGTGGTCGTCAGCAGTGTGTTCGGTTAGGACTAGGTGATAAATTTTCTTCATTTATGTCTCTACGAGCTGGTGTTCCGCAAGGTGGTGTTCTTTCTCCTCTTCTTTTCTCCATTTATATCAACTCTGTTACCTCAGTTATTTCTTCTTCTTATCATTTGTATGCGGATGACCTGCAGATTTATGCATCGGCAACCATTGATGATCTAGCTGTTGCTATTGATACTGTCAATGCGGATTTAAATAAAATTTGTGCTTGGTGTCGTTCTTATGGTCTTTTGATAAATCCAAATAAGTCTCAGGTAACTACTATTGGCAGCAATTATTACATCTCTTTACTTTCCCATAATAGTGTACCACCTGTTCTCTTAGATGGCAAAGTCATACCCTTAAGTAGTGTGGTTAAGGATCTTGGCCTTATCCTAGACAATTCTTTGTCTTGGGTACCACAAGTAACAGAGCTAAGTCGAAAGGTATTTGCTGCTCTTGGGTATTTAAGACGGTGGAAACATTTCTTGCCCATAAAGACTAAAATACTTTTAGCAAATACTCTTCTTTTACCCATTTTGGACTATGCTGATGTTAGTTATTTGGATTTATCAGAGACCATGCTTAACAAATTGGATAGATTGCTGAATGTATGTATTCGCTTCATCTATGGCCTGCGCAAATATGATAATGTGTCTGAGTTTCGGGCTCAGTTGAAGTGGCTGCCAATTCGATCCCGTAGAAACTTACACGCTCTTTCGCTCCTATACACTATTTTATATCATCCTCAAACGCCACCCTATTTGAAAGAGCGATTCACCTTTCTTGGCAGCAATGACATACATATTTATTTGCGGTCTAGGGATGACAACAAGTTGGAAATACCTTCGAGTCGGACTGAGGTGTATGCAAATTCCTTTACAGTAAAGACTGTTAAGCTATGGAATGCATTGCCAAGTGACATTAGACAATCAAAATCTTTGAATATTTTTAAGGATCGTTTGAAGGAATTTTATCTTGCTGTAAATTATTTATGTATTTGTTTACTTTTTGTTGTGTAGGTCTAAAATATTTATTTAAGCATTATTATATTTAATTGTATTGGTATATATTTTAGTATTTTTTATTCGTGTAATGGTTTATGTATTCTTCAGATCACTTTTAGTAATAAGACCGCCTTTGCGCACTTATTTATGTTTGCTTGTTCACTGTTTTTGTCTCTTTTTTAATGTTTTGTGTGGCAATAAAGTATTTATCTATCTATCTATCTATCTATCTATCTATATCACCAGCAATTCCGTGTAGAGATCGAATAGGGTTAATATAACATGTGTGGTGATTATCGCAAGATACAAACGGTACCACTTAGATTTATCTATTGTGGCGGATTATAGCGAATTAAACTTCCATTATCATGTACTTCTGCAAAGTAACGCCTGCTTCTGTCCAATATACTTACATAGTATACTTAATTTTAATAAATGCGAAAGTGTATCTGTCTGCCTCGCTTTGAGGGTCAATCTTTTCAACCGATATTAATTAAATTTGGTATACAGGTAGGTTACACCCCGGGGAAGGACATAGGCTACTTTTTATCTCGGAAAATTAAGGAGTTCCCCCAGAAGTAAAACTTAATCCACGGATGAAGTGAAAAGAGAGTCTCGACTTGACGAAGGCACTACCGCGCCCCTTAATAAATATGTTACATGAACGAGACTAAAACAGGGTAGGTAGTCCGAAAATATTAGAAAAAATAGATGATGCCCGCGACTTCGTCCGCGTGCATTAAGATTTTTTTATTCCCGCGGGAAATCTTCGATTTTCCGGGATAAAAAGTAGCCTATGTCCTTCCCCGAAATTCAAACTATCCATGTACCAAATTTCACCAAAACCGGTTGAGCAGATGGGCCATGAAAGCGTAGCAGAAAGACACACGAACAGACAGAAAGACACACAATATTAGTATGGATACTTACTGCAACAATTTGACGCGGGTAAGGTTGCGGGTAAAAACTAGTAGTTACAACCATAAAAGTATCTTTAATATCAGACGTTATTGTGTCGACAAAGGGCATCAATAAACGGTGACGTACTTGTTTTTACGAGCGCGTGTTTTTAGATAATATCGGATGAAACGAGACAAGTTTGTGGACGTGCAATGGAAACTTATGAAAAAATTCAAACAATATCTTAGTCTTCTTCTTCTTGTCCTTTTCCCACCTAACTATGGGTACACTATACCGAATAGGGGTATGGGTTTAATATAACTGCCATGCCCCTAACAGGTTAGCCCGCTACCATCTTAGACTGCATCATCACTTACCATCAGGTGAGATCGCAGTCAAGGGCTAACTTGCAGTGGATTAAAAAGACGGGGTCGGCACAACATGTTTTCTTCTTCCACTTACTTCTGTCAACCTTTCAGTCATGCCTTTTATACGCATATCCTCTATCACACAATCCATCCTATCTTACTTTGTTAGAAACATACATATATATATATATATATATATATAAATATATAATATATAAATAAAAAAGCCTTTTATTCTCTTATCCTTGTAGATGAGTTAGTAGTACATTTTCCTTATTTCCTAGGTTAGTAGGTATGGTTAGTGCCGCTTACTCATTTGATATTACTTATTAGATAAGAGCCTCTTTACGGGTATAGGCCTCCCCCAACCTCTTCCACTTCAGTCAGTCCTTTTTCAGTCCTTGCCCACATTCATCCATCCTTTCCCTGCAGTTTGGATTATCTTATCAGTCCACCGTTTGTTTGGCCTTCCAACCTCCCTTTTTCCTGAAGGTCCTCTCCACTGTGTAGTCTGTATGGTCCATCTATTATCGGAGTAGCGTGAGATGTGTCCAGCCCATTGCCATTTCAGTGTAAGAGCTTGACTAAGTGCGTCAGTCAAGTTTGTTTTTTCCCTTATAATGGCGCTTGAAATTTTTTGTATTTTTCTTATTTTCAGCGTACTCCTTTCCATTGCTCTTTGGGTTGATCTTATCCTGTGTTTCGTTTTATTTGTGAATACCCAGGTTTGACATCCATAGAGCAGACTAGGAAGAAGACAAGTATCAATCACGGTTTTCTTCAAGTTTAAACTATAATTTCCTTTTAGGATCTCTTTAAGTGCCCAAAATTTTTTCCATGTTAAATTATTTCTTCTTTCAATTTCTTCCTCGTTTCCGGACTTTATGAGTGATACTTGTTTTCCTAAATAGATATAACTGTCTACGTAATCTATGTTATTCCCGTTTAGGGCTATTGGTATTTTGTGGCTGTTTGTCATTATTTTTGTTTTTGTTCCATTCATTTCCAAGCCGATTTTTGAGCTTTCTCTATCTAGTAAGTGAACCATTTCTTCGAATTCTTGGGATGTCTCCGCTAATAGGACAATATCGTCTGCAAATTTAAGATGGTTCAGATAAGTACCAGAAATCCTGATGCCTTTTCGTGTCCAGTTTAAGTTACGAAATATGTTTTCTAGCACCGCGATGAAGATTTTTGGTGACAGGGGATCACCTTGTCTGACTCCTCTACCTATTTTAATTGGGTCACCCCTTGTTTCAAGTTTGACTGTGCTAGTGCTATTGTCGTATATGTTTTTCAAGATGTTGATGTATTTTTGTTCTACGTTAGATAGTTTCAGTGCTGTCCAGATTTATTTATGACTAATGCTGTCAAAAGCTTTGCTATAGTCAATAAAGCATAGATACAGAGGTCTGTTAAACTCCTTGTACTTTTCAACGTGACAAGGACGTTACGGACCGGTAGATACTGGCAGAATTTTCAATAGAAAATTCTGTCACTCTAATGTCAAAATATGCAGTTCCTTACCTCTCTCAAATCGTGGTACCCTATTTTGAGGTACTTAATGGTATTTTGAAGTGAACCTCCTTTAGACTTGTTGTGATTTGAAAATTCGATGAAACGAAAAAGCAACACTAAATAGAGGCAAACATATTATTCATAATAGGATTTAGCCTGCGAGAGAATGAGATTAATACAAGATATATTTGTCTCATTCTCTCGTAGGCTACTTTTCTGAATTTTCCCTTCTCTTGTGTGTGAATTGCACACACAGACACTTTTTTTTATTTACAATAATTGCAAAATTTTATTATTAACTATAAATGTTTTTGAATATTGGTTAATGGAACCAGTTTATAAATTTATTAAGCACCTCTACTCCAATTGGATTCTAGAATGAACGGAACGCTAGATTTCGTAGCAGTACGTCTTGGTTGGTAGAGTGGTAACCAGCCACAGCCGAAACCAGACCAAAGAAAATTCAAAAATTATAAATTCTCAAATTAATCCTGCCGGGAATTGAACCCAGGATCCCCCTCTTATAAGGCAAATGCGCGCACGACTGCGCCAGGGACGTCGTCAAAACTGTCATGGGGTCTATCATTTATATGGGCGCTGACTTACTGTATGAATATATGAATGCTTAGGCCTAAGCTGTGATACTATAGTGTCCTAGGTACTAGGATTACATAAGGCTCAGCAATTTTCTTTATATAATATCCTCTAGGCTTAACTGAAGACGGGCTTTAGTGAATGGAGTCTCATTCCAGACAATTCAATTTGAGGAGACGAGAGACCTTCCAATAAGGATATGTCTCGGAAATATCCCACAGCATCTTACGGATTAAAGGCTTGGTCATACACGACGTGACGGAGGCGTGTCTTATTGAAGTTATAATACTAATAGATGATGCCCGCGACTTAATCCGCGTGGATTGAGTTTTGTTTTGGGATTAACATAATATAGCCTATGCCCTTCCCCGCGATGTATTTTACGTCCCTATCAAATTTCATCCAAATCGGATCCATTCCTACAGATGGGCCGTGAAAGTGTAGCTGTCAGACAGACAGATTTAGTTGGCCCAGCCATACAAAATCATACAAAGAATAATTGCCGCTACGTGCCGCGCCGCTCCGTGCATCTCAAATGGCACCTTAAAATTGTGGTTGCAATTCATGACTTTCTATTAATAAAGTCTTAAAGATTTCTTTAAGCATTCCGTCCACGTAATGGTCCAAGATCGGCAATTCCGGAAGTGATTTATGCAGAAAAATTTTTCAACGACGACAAAATTCAACAAGATTTCGATAACTTTTTCGTCAATTTTATTCAAAATTGATAGAGCGTTCGTTGAAAGTTATTTTGAAGATTCCGATTGCGATGGGAAGGGTCGGTGTAAAATTGAATGTCATAGAGTTGATCAGATGGAAACATGAAAAGTTTAGGTCATGCTTCCTCAATTTAATGTTATTTTCATTTATTTAAGTATGTTTATTTCGAAAAGCGGTAATAGCTTAGTGGTTAAGACACCCGAACGGTATCGCGGATTTGATCCCCGGGCACCTTCAACTTTTCGAAGTTATGTGTGTTTTAAAAATTATCACTTGCTTCAAACGGTGAATGAAAACATTGTGAGGAAACCTGCATGCCTTCTCAGGCATAAGGTCTGCATAATATTCTTGATGATGTGTGAAGCTGCCAATCCGCACTGAGCCAGCATGGTGGACTACATGGTGGACATTAGTGGACAAGTGGAGACTCGTGCTCAGTAGTGTTTTGGCAATGGGTTGTTATAATGAGGATGGAATGGCTCAGAAAAGTAAGAGTTACGTGCCCGGGGATGAATACCGTCCCGTCCCGCCCCCCTATAGAAGCCATACATAATCTATAAGTAGATGTATCTGCTGACATGTGAATTTACGAGTATGTGTAATTGGACATGGACAAAACACCCGATTTTATAATCACACTTGGCGGTTAAAGCACTAAGCGAAATGAAAAACATATTGGATTAAAACCAGACCTGCACAGCTGAATCTATTTTATTAGTATCGATTTTTGCTTAGGGGTAGACATATATCTAGACATATATCTTTATTACGATTCGGTCATATTGAAAACTCAGTCGTTAAGTTTGTGTCAGAACAAGTACGTGGTGGTGCTCCGTAGTCATTGCTAATAATCGAGTTTGTTTTCCAAATAAGATCTAAGAAAATTTGTAATGGTACAAAAATCCGACAATATTGAACGAGGGTGCAAAACTCCTTGGCTTATTTTTATGGAACCCTAAACTCTATATGGAACTCTGCTTATTCATCTCGGAGAATACAACCTATTTATGCTTGTTTTTATTAACAAAACAAAATAAAACAGGTCAAATTTCAAAGTTATCATTATCATCAGTTCTATTAGTATGCACTTCAAGTATGCACCCTATTATTATCCAGGCCGGAATAAAAGCCAAGATACCGAAGATCAATAGAATATACCGTGGAGATTGAAAGGTACTCCTATTTGTAACCGAATCCCGCAGCAAAGGTAATCATATTACTGACTTGAGATACAAGAAAGAATATGGATTTTGTATCTTTTTCTCTGGCTTGTTTTGAACTTCGAATAATGGTGGTGTAATGTTACCTTCCCGATTTTCTATTTTATAGTAATTGGATAAGTCTCCTTATAAAATATTTTTCCTAGCATTGGGTACGTGACAACAAGTCTAGGACCTTAACTCTAACTAACTAGGACTTGATCTCTGGGAACTTCTAAATAAGGAGTTATGTGCCTTTTTAAGAGATTAAAATATATCACTTGCTTCAAACGGTCAAAGAAAACATCGTGAGGAAACCTGCACTCCCGAGAGTTCTGGAAAGTGTTTGAGGCCAAGTGAGGATTGGTAATGGCCAGCGTGATGGACTGTGGCCAAACCCTTCTTATTCCGAGAGGATACTCGTGACAGTAGTGAGCCGCCAATGGGTTGTAATGATGTATATTGACCTACGACTCCTTGTTCCAGCATCGAGATACCCAAGAAACCCTGGCCGTCTTGGACCGCTTGGACCTAGATACAGAGAAGCCTTCTGACGAGGAGGTGGCACGCAAGTTCGGCTTCGAGGAAGACTACTACAATGGCACAGTCTCCTGGTGGCAGCAACTCAAACCCCAGATGTGGTCGCTGTTCGATGAACCTTATAGTTCTAACGCTGCTAAGGTAAGATGCTTAGAAGATTATCTTGGCGCAGTCGAAAGACCTTAAAAATTTTGAGGCGCTGAGTGCGTCCTCACTTATCTTTGGGCTGTGTCTTTCAACATCTGTGTCTTTTGTCAGTAAATATCAACTTTATTAACCGCTACTCTAAAATAAAGAGCTATAATAGTGTGTTTACCAAGCCCTAACGTAATGTCATAAGCCATTAATTATAATGTCTTTGGCACAGATGTGGCCTGTTTAGTTTTTAGATCCCACTTAATATTATAAATGTGAAAGTATAGTTGTTCGCTGGTGGTCGTTCAATCACCCCGGAGCAATGGATCAACGTGAATTATGTTTAGTAGTTAAAACTCTAGAGAGTGATAAAAAATAGTAGCTGCCAAAATTGTATTTCTTGTAATGAAATGAAGTTTAAAAAAATACTGGAGGCTTTTTGAGAATATCTAAAACCTTAATTGCATTTTTACGGTTATATGATATTAATTTACCTCAATTATAATATATTGTACATCGAAGTCTTACTTACTTCGTTTCATTAAAAAGCCATACATTTTAACAACTTTCTTAGCTGTATTGTTTTTCACTTTAGCGGATCGCTTGACTTTGATAAATTAAGCAGTCCGTGTGTTAGACGTCTCCTTCTTTTGTCACAAGCTACTTCTACAATTTACTTACCTTGAGTTTCATTAAAATGTAAAAAGACTTAGAAACACATAGTTCTTACCTTCTATTTTTCTTCATTTTTTACAAGCTTACTTGTCGATATCTTCATGAAAATGTCTTTATTGATATTAAGTTATTACTAGCTGATATTTGAACGTATTTTTAGAAGCATCCATTTGTATTCTTTAATTTTCTGGCTGTCTGATTCCAGAATGTATACTAAAACTATTTGCTATCAGAAAAGATCGTAGTCAAGGGGCTGACTTAGAAGATATAAAAAAATTAAATGTTTGAATTAATTTTCATTAAGATCGGTTCAGCAGCTAACCCGTCAAGGAACAATATACAAAACATAAAAATAAACGGACACTTTATACCGTTAATTATTAGTTTGCTTGTAACTGTAAGGATCTTTGTCGAAAATTCTGATTAACCTAAAAAAGGTACGAACATCATTGTTTTCGTCTATTTTTTTGCTAATAAAAGAGTCCAAATGGTGTTGCAATCGTTATATTACCTCAAGAGGTGTAAAATTAACGAATATCTATCAATTGAAAAACTTTAACGAAACAATAACGATTTTTTTCTCTTTTCAGATTATCGGTGTGATATCAGTGTTTTTTATTTGCGTATCAATCATATCGTTTTGCCTGAAAACACATCCGGACATGAGAGTGCCAGTGATTAGAAACTATACAGTGACAACCGCGAACCAATCCCCAGGCTGGGCGTTGGACAAAGTACAGACAAACGCTCACGTCGCCTTTTTCTACATCGAGTGTGTGTGCAACGCGTGGTTTACGATCGAAATCCTCGTCAGGTTCATATCCTCGCCCAATAAGTGCGAGTTCATCAAATCCTCCGTCAATATCATTGACTACATAGCCACAATGAGTTTCTACATCGACTTGATTCTCCAAAAGTACGCATCCCACGTCGAAAACGCCGATATACTAGAGTTCTTCTCGATAATTAGAATCATGAGACTTTTCAAACTGACAAGGCATTCGTCCGGCCTTAAAATTCTCATTCAGACTTTTAGAGCATCCGCAAAGGAGCTGACGCTTTTAGTGTTTTTCTTAGTGCTTGGGATCGTGATTTTCGCGAGCTTGGTATATTATGCCGAACGGATACAGACAAATCCGCATAATGACTTCAACAGCATACCGCTTGGGTTGTGGTGGGCTCTGGTTACCATGACAACTGTGGGGTATGGAGATATGGCGCCCAAGACCTACGTTGGTATGTTCGTCGGTGCACTATGTGCGTTGGCTGGTGTAAGTAATCCAATATTTCTTCAGTACTTAGTATCTGATACCCACCTATGATTTTTGTGCGTGTAGAATTCACGAATTCAAGAATAGTACGCAGCAAAAATACCAATAAAATTGTTTTTATAGTCCCATTTATAGTCACAAAGCAATAATTAAGTTCTGGACTTCCTTCTCGTGCTTATAGCTTCAAAAATACTCTTGGGACAAACTAAGACCTTACATCCCTTAGGTTTATACTCACCAAAGATGTAAGAAAAAACCCCTTAATTTTATTATAACTTGGTATGATATATGTTAATACATATAATAAAGAATTTAATAATGGTCTCTTAACACTAGGTGCTGACGATAGCCCTGCCCGTGCCAGTCATTGTGTCGAACTTTGCGATGTACTACTCGCACACGCAAGCGCGAGCGAAACTACCCAAGAAGAGGCGAAGAGTGATCAATGTTGAGCCCACTAGACCGCCTCTACGTAAGTTGATTAATCCAGCGGTGTTTCCTCTACAAAAGGGTAATTAGCTGGAAATGGCTGTGTGTTAACAAAATAGGTTTAGACTTCCACTAGCAAAGTGTTTTGATAGTAACCTTAATGAGCAGTCTTTTTTGACTCTTTTTGAACTATTTTTGCTTGTTCAGTCCTGTCAACCGATCTCACATCCATCTCACTAATAGACACCAATAGGAATGGACATTATAACGCAGTTATTTGTTGGAAATTTTTCAAATTCAAACTCATATTCTTTATTCAAATAAACTCATTAAAAGTGCTTCTGAATCTTCGAATGAATCTACCACTGGTTTGGAATGACATTAATACTGAGAAGAACCAGCAAAAAACTCTGTGTGTACAACTATGTAGATATCAGGACAGACCAACTAAATATCCCATTTCTAGTAGATTATACTTCCATTAGGACGCTCAAGCATGAGCAAGTTATTTATCAAAATAATAATAAAATGTTATCTCTATATCTAGGAGCTCCCGGTGTACCTGGTGGACCAGCGGGTCCATTAGCACCAGGCATGGGCCAGCAGGCTGCGAACCGAAGAATGAATGCCATTAAGACAAATCATCCAAAAGACATGATAGGACCTAACATGGGTAAGCTTTTACACAGCAATAAACTCGAAATATAAAATAATATTAAATGTATAAAATACCTAATAATATTTTGTTTGTACTATTTATAAAAATTATGATAACCATTGTGAAATAAAATATAATACAATACTTTAGATTATTGACAATTTATTTGGCACAACATTGGCATTATAACATTCTCAAGTTCATTACAGTTTTGACTCTATCAAAATCACCTTTCAAAATTAACAACAAAATTTTAAATTATCATCATATACAAGGCATTTTCAGTAAATCGAACGTTAAAATTTTTCAATTAAAGCTATTTTATTGACTACATTTAAAATATCAATTTACATATCTAATATGTTTATGATTATGGATAAACTTTACTGAAAATGTCATGAAATACTGTAATATACTAACTAGATAACACGCTGAAAATTAAAACTGAAAATCAAGGGATGTTATTAGTAACAATAATTCACTACTAAATACTATTAAAATTATACTTTAATTTACCACTAACTCATGGCTGTGTTGACGATCTATCCCCGAGTACCTAGTACAACAATACTATACTATACTAGTCTACAGCTAATTAGTTCTAATCTAATTAATTCTAGTCTAATTTCTGCACTAGCAACAGGACAGAAATTTATTTATCTACTTCTCCATAAATTTGCGTCATGGAACGAAGCTATAAAGCCTGCCTGAGGACATACGAATCCAACACGTATAAGCTTTATGATAAATTGATCTAAGATAAACTGTAAAGTGGATTCAACTACCGAATAATACATCTTACGAAGATAGATACAGACATACAGACATTCACGGATAAACATGAATAAAAAAATAGAATGTTGATTGAATACTCGATGAACTTCTTAGTAGCATCGACAGACATTTAATTTTTTTGTATAGTTATAGAAGTTCTTTAAATGGAATAATATTACAAGTAGTAAAATATAGTGCAGTAAATTATAATATTTTATACTCCATTTAGTATCAATGTAATGTAATAATATCAAAAAATGAAGGCAATCGGTGACAAAGGAAATAGGTTAGCCGAGCTCTATTTCAAGTTGACCCGAAAACCTTTATGCTTTCGTAATAGACAACCGCAGTACATTTATAACATGTTATTATTCCCACATAAAGCCTTTGTCAGCCTTAAATAATGTAGTAATACTATGTTATATATAAATAAACATTATATTCCAAACACCGACAGAATAGAAGGAAAAAATTATAAAAGCAATTTACTACTTTTAATAATCAATTAATGTAGAAAACCATGTTGAGTTAAAATTATCCATATAAGGCTTCGTTCTGTGTTCTGTGCTAACATAATATCGAATATGGTCAGGTAGATATGCAGTCGAAGTTGTGAATTCGAAATAAGCAGGGCGCGCAGTACTGCGTATGTATACATTGGAACAAGGTTACAAGTACAGTAGATATTCTAAAGTAAGACTTTACTAAAACATCCCTTGAGAATGTAAAATAGTTTTAGGAGCTCACGTAACTAACAGCTTACGCGGTGTAATCCTCCACAGATGGTGATCGTAGCGAACTAGAGGCTATGATCCAAACAACACCAAACAACTGCAAAAGAAAAAATTTAAATATGCTTTAAAAAGCAACACACCGGCTGGCTACGGCAACGGGCTTACTATATCGCCTGCACAGACGGAAATAGCTTACGGGAATGTTAAATTAAATCTAACACATTAATAATGATCATTTTAATCACCAATTTGCACCAAATCAAGGCATCTTCAAGCAGCACTTGGATCCAACGTAGGTCCTATTGCCTCGTCGATGAGAGAGGAAGGTTCGAGAATTGAATGTTCTGTGGAGCTTGTTTAGTTTAGTTCTGCTTTGCTTGTTCCTGATTTAGCCTTTGATATCCATGCATCATTTTATGCTAATTTGGATCGGATCAAACTTTAATTTAACTCGATATTGAGCCTGCAAAACTAAACAAAGATAATATTATGTAAAGCCAAAGTGGTAAAGTAATCAAAGATTATATTATTAGCCAAAGTGGTCAGCCGAATTAGCATTTTAATCATATTAATTAAGTGTTATCGTCATGATTGGTACTATTGACACTTATAATAAGCATCTGTACTTAAATAAATGTTCATTAAATCATTTTCATAAATCATCTTACTAACTGTATTTATTTATTTATAGAAATCACAACAAAATATTGTTGTTTACAAAAATACATAATTCAGATACGATTTATTGCAATTGCAAGGAGTTACTTTTCATTCTCTGCATAATTGGGTATTCCACCGACTATCGGTCGAAATAATGGCGTAACAAAAGACGCACTTGTCCTTAATAATTTTTAGTTTCATTAAACACCTGTTGCACGTTGATGACGTTCAAAAGTACCGACAACATCTGTACAAAGTTCCAAAATCAAGTCAAGGATGCGACAACCTATAAGTAACGAACAGATATAAAAGTAAACAAGACCATCACTCCATGCAATCGTAAATCGGATAACAACTTACTCAATTCATGTCTTAAAAACATAGTTTTTGGTGATGAAATATTCATACGACAGTATACTTTCAGGCAACCACGTACAAATGACAACTATTTGTAACTCGACACCTCAAGAAACTCCGGCACTACCCAACAAGGCGGTACAATCTTAGTTGTTGAAGCTGTTCGCATTTATCTATTAGCACCTACCGCATTGTTCAAACAAAACCAGATTTTCATTTCTTTTTTTCAATTAAAATTTTAATGACGCCACTAGTACCTTTTTCTTTTTTTGTGTCGTATTCTGGCATTATATTTTTGCAAACTCGTTCCCATAATTTGATTCTACGATAAATATACTTGCTTTGGGGTTTTTAATAATTAAAAAATTAAAGCAAACTTTAACAATGTGAAAGTTTGAGTTAGTGTTAAAGCAGGCAAGAGCGGTTTTTGCCATTATTTGATACATTTATAGGTTGAATTGACTCGGGCGAAACCATTTCACTGCAGATCTCATTTTACTTTTGCTGTTTACCACATTTAGAATTATTTATTAGTATAGAAAAACAATGTGTGCTGTTAATACATAGCAAACTTTAACAATGTGAAAGTTTGAGTTAGTGTTAAAGCAGGTAAGAGCGGTTTTTGCCATTATTTGATACATTTATAGGTTGAATTGACTCGGGCGAAACCATTTCACTGCAGATCTCATTTTACTTTTGCTGTTTACCACATTTAGAATTATTTATTAGTATAGAAAAACAATGTGTGCTGCTAATACATATTTGCGATCAGTCTATAAAAGTACTTTCTATACAAACTCTCGATTATTATTTGAAAATATATTTAATAGAAAATATGGTACTTCATTTAACTAATCACAGTTTCGATAGTAAGTACACTTACATAGGATGCAACTACATACTAACAAATTAGGTGTCTCCATGAATACTATCGCAATGTGTTTCAGTTACTATTTATTTGGAACAAAATAACTCTTAAATTATTTTTCTTTAAAACATTTTTAAAAAACAAGGTTTAATCAGCCGCCATATTGAATTTAGTGTGACTTTTTTATTTTTAGTATTCTTCTCAGCAAACCCTTTTACTTGATACCCATGGGGGGTGCAAACAAATTAAGTTCGCTATGTTGGGTTTAGAATGACGTCACTTAGCAAACCATGCACTGTCATCTGAACTTAACGTGTATGTAAAATTTCAGATCAATCGGTTGGAAATGACTATTTAAAAATTCTGTTGTAAGATTTGACCAAAAACAAAGTCATAAACATTACAGGTTAATGATTAATAAAAGCTTGAAAAAACAGTATTCAAACTGTAAAAAAGGAGTTAAACAAATTTAGACTATAATTTAATCACAAGACTAAATTAAATTAGTTTAAAGGACTCTTGTGATTAAATTAAAGTTGAATCTCTACTTCCATTTTTTACTAATTTTGAATAACTCAGCATAGTATATTCAAAATGTATATGCATAGCACATATTGATGCAAGTGTTAATTTAAAAATAATAGTTGGGTATTGGCGAAAGAACATAGAATAAATTAAAGAAATACCCTTAAAAATATTAGGAAGAAGTGTTAAAGCTTTGTTGCTTATTTCCGAAGATTTATCTCAATTTAAATAATGAGTAATGACGTGGGCCTAAAAATTTTTTCATCAAAAATGTCGCCATGAGCCCGGTTATAAGACAAAGTTTAACAAAACGAAGTGACGTGAATATCCTATTATAATTGGATTTTGTATTGAATTTCTTTTACGTCACTTGTTAAATTATGTTTGGTAAAGATCAGTTCAATTTTTCTCAGCTTATTACAGAGTCCCCTAATTTGAGCGTCTTCCTTTCTTTGAGCGTTATCCTGATGTTTAAATTGGAGTCAGTAAAGCTTTAGAATTTTAATCGAAAGTGAAAAATATGAATCATACGGCGTTCATATTATTTTTATGTCCATTAGGACCAATATTAGGGTTGAACATTATATATGTATTTATTTTAAACAAAATTTATTATAATCACGTGATAGTATTCACTTTCAGATACGTCTTTTTTAGTGAAGGTGATAAATGTGTAAAATTGTCCTCGTTGCTATGTAGAAATGCCATCGTCCATTGTGTCTATGTGATTTTCTTATGTGTATAGCCCTGAATACAGAAACGCTTCTTAAATTTTAAGATTACGTTAAATTTTGATTGGCAGATATTGTAAAATAAAGCAGAAATTATAGTTTAAATTTATTGAACTAACAATTTATAAAAAAGTTGAATCTTCAAGTGAGTCTACCACTTTTTTACCGAAGACGGCAGTAACCTCGGTGAATGCTCTTTTCAAAATTCATTTAAAATATTATTTTAGAATACGTAATAATATTTATAAACTGTATAAAATTAACTGCAGTCTTACGAATTGTAGAAGCGAATCAAATCTTAGCTCTTTAGTTATACCACAGATGTAACGTTGTAGTTATGTGTATCCATAATCCGATTTATTTTACTGATCGGAATACAATATAGTCTGGAGTTCCTTCAACCAGCATTGAAACTTTAAAAAATTAGCGTTTCAGTATTCCAACGTTACCAAGCTTTCTGTGTCTACAAAATATCTTTTATTCTGGAAAACAAAACTCGTCAGTGGTTTTGTAGTTTAAAAATTAATACATTTTATCTTAATGTAGCATGTCTATTGTCCACTGCATGTATTATATTTTATGTGTCCTAACACTATGTATTGTAAGTGTCATGTAACTGAAACTTACAACTCTTATAAAGTAAGCCTTAATACAATCGTAGCAGATTTTAATCTTGTTCATATTTCTACAGTCGCAAGCTTAATGCCGGGGATGGACTTGTCAGTTGCTACTCGTCTCACACCCAGCCCTCGTGACATGAGCCCGGCTCTAGCAATAGCCATACCGATGATGAAGTCAGTCAACATAGTACCAGCACAGTGTTTCGATAATATGGCATACCACACAGAAAAACCCCAAGAGAAACCTATAGAAGAGAGCAAAACCTCTAGTAGACAAGAATCTGTTGAAAGTGATAACACAGTTAAAGCAAATGACTACAATAACGAGCAATACGACAAAATTGAAGAAAAAACAGACGCAAGAACACCCCTACTTAGAGATCATAAAAACGAGTCGCTCGATGAAAATAAACTTAGAGACACCAATATCGAAAAGCGAAAATCCTCAGCTTCAACATAACAAATAATGCAAAAAATAATAGTGTATCATAACGAACTAATATTACTGCTAAGTTAGTAAAAGAGACCAATAGTATACTAAGAATCATTTTGAAATTGTAAAAGCACGCTATATTTGTAACATATTAGAATCAAAGCGATTTGGGTAAAATGGCAGAAGAGTTGCCCAATTTGATCAATCTTATAAAATGTGAGGCAAGAAAGTAAAACATAAAACTATTTTAACTAAACGGTTTAAGTTAAAATTTTGTATTAAATATAAAGACCACATTATTTTCTGTAAAAAAATCATAATCAGTATGAACCTTTTGCAGAATATAATCATAGAACTTTAAATGTTAAGTATTAAAGGCCGTGATAGTTTTAAGTTGTAATTAAGAACGATCTAAACTATTTTAAATGTAAAAATTCTCATATGAACAAATCATTTCTCGAAATTTTAGTCTTAGTTTAAAATTAAGTGTTGAAGAATCATTGCAATCAATTTTTACGAATCCATTTTACCCATCGTTTTTCATTCTTCTCGCTTTTTATACCTTTTTCACTGTATATCAAAAATTTCAAACTATTTTTTTTTTAAATTGTGAGATAGGCTTGCGCTTGACGACAAGCATGCTTAGTGCAAAGCAATGATGAGGTCTAGGTTGGAGCGCTCTTTATTGATCGATCAATCACTCGATTGATTTAACGTACACTTTTGCTTTAAAGTTAACCGTGTTCTAAAATATCAACGGCTACTACCAACCATTAAAATAATTAAGTTTGATTACTTATATTGATATCCTTATACCCGCACTTAAAGTACTTTTGAACCACAACGGGTCTGAAACTGATAAATGATTGGTTCATAAAAAAGTTTTCAAGTTGCTCATGAGACAACTTTCACTTTATGAAACATTAAATGAAAGCTTCAAATGTTACAAAAAGAAAAAGGATACAGCATAATGTATAAATTATTAGTCATAGTTTTCATATGACTCTTGAAAAAATTAACAACTAAGTATAATATGTTACAAAATATTAGGATGGTTGTAAGCTAAATAATAAATCTGGTATTGTAGCAGGTGAAAATATACGTGACTCAGAATTGGTGACAGTAGATGTAACACACAAATTGTTTAGTGTTCTTGAGGTACACTTTGAGATACGGATTCAACTAGTTAATTCAAAATTTCATGACAAAATATTTAGTTATTGGAAAGTAGAGCCGTGTATAATTAGTAGTATATAATCACATCTATCCATTGTCTATACTTGATATCCTAGAAATTTAAAATTTAGTAACAAAAATAAAACTTAAATCGACAATTCATGTTTATTCGGTTGTACAAAAAACTTTACTAAAATAAATAATACTTGTAGTTTATCGTTAAATGAAGACTCAGACAGTACAACCTTAAAATTTTTGGCGTTTATCAAAAATTTTATATTTAGTTTTAGAAAAAACGCAGGCCCTCTTTGTGGTGAAAGCAGGGAAAAAATATTCATTTTATTTCATATATTTGTTCAGCTTGAGCCATTGAATGAATATTAATAATTATAAATGCGTGTGTCTATCTGTCTACTATGTTTTTACGGTCCATATGTGGGCCACCGATTCTGCTGAAATTTAGTGGGTACATGGTTGATAGGTTGGTTAATTTTTTAATATCGGCAAATCAAACAATTTCTACGGGAAACCCTCTATTTAATAATCAGTAAGAAATAATTTATTTTTGACATAATCATCATACCTATTGTAGGATGCGGCTTGCTGCATCGTCTTACTCTGACATAAAACATTTAAGAGTGATTTAAAG
Organism: Erebia palarica; assembly: GCA_964035005.1. NCBI lineage: Eukaryota > Metazoa > Arthropoda > Insecta > Lepidoptera > Nymphalidae > Erebia > Erebia palarica. The sequence continues at coordinate 38,093,172 of OZ035983.1, forward strand.
GAAAACGCCAGACTATGTATAGAGCTTTGCCCCACTTATTAAATTTCGTTTACAAGCATGTAGGATTTAATAGATTTTTTATTACTGATAACTATACATATATTTTGAAGCCTCTAACACTTGCGGTTTTTTATTAAAACTAAGTTTAAGTTGCAATATTATTTTAGATTGTATGCATTATTAATTGTGAAATAAGTAAAAAAAATGCTGTGTATAGTAACCATGCTCTTGCCAAGCGATATTATGGCCTTAAAATGAAGTAGGATACTCAAATGCCTGCGTAGCTTGAGGTCTACCTGAAGTAATATGATAGCTAGATAATAAGCTTGTGATATCTTCTCTAACGATAGAATGGATGACTAATTGGAAATAAAACAACTGTTAGTAATCATTGATTTATTAATCTTCATATTAAATATGTAATCAGTCGCTACATTATCAAGAAATACTACCGTGGTGCATCAATATCATTTTGATGGTAAGCCCAACATGGCAACAACATGTCTTAGGATCCTGTTTACACTCCAGTGACAATTGATGCACCTCAACGTCGTTACCAAAATCGCAAACAATGGTCATCCATGGAATATAGCGTAAAGTCGGCGAGATCGAATCAATATTAAAGAAGTTCTAGCAAGTTTTTGGTGAAACATTCAAAACAAGCACGGTAAACAGTCGACTTCACTGAAACCACGATATAAACAATGATCACAAATCACAATGACATTGACATCTTCAAATACGTTTGTCAATGACGTTTCATTGCACAAAATGGGTGAATGCGAAGGTAAGGTTTTAATGCAACTATTTTATTATTCATTGTTATTTACATTAAAATAATAATAATGTGTCATTTTCAATAATTAACAACACAAAATAACGAATTTAAACAAAGATCGGTAGTATGATTTATGTAACTAATAGGAGTTTTGTTTTATTTAAAAACTTAACAACTGTAGTTTTATTTAGTCGTGTATGCGTAGAATGTAATGCAAATGGCCGCAAGAGAAATAGGAAGTGGACGAGGGACTTGAATTAAGTACATTTCATAGTCATAAATTCCTAAGATAATTTTAAAAAGTTTACATTTTGTGTAAATTATGAAAATTGGTGGGGCAAAATCTGGCATTCTCTTTTACTTTTGTATAAGTTTTGTGTACAACCGAATCAGCTCCTCAGTAGCGCTTACTAAATGTAACTAAACGGAAGAGGTAATTTGTAGTGCAAATTACTACGAGCATTGAGCCGGGACTAAACTAAGCGATTTGCATTCATGAAGAGGCGAAAGACGTATCTGGGTAAGCTTTAAAGTCTAGCCCTACTACACAAGTATTATTTGTACAATTATCGCAGTGGATCTCCGAGCCGCGTCGCTGAAGTGGGCCCAACGTACAAAGAATTCATTTCTTAGTTTATTGTTGACTGCCTCGGTGGTCTAGTGGTTAGCATATTTGACTGCGGCCGACGAGGTCCCGGGTTCGAGTCCCGGGTCGGGCCATATTTAAGTATAGTGTTATTCCGATTAGAAATTCTCCGTACTCGCCCGGAGTTAGGTAGTTGGCGGTGTTTCACCCCCGTGCCTCGGAGAGCACGTTATGCCATCGGTCCCGGTTAGTATCACTAACATGATAATAGTCGTTAAAACTCGCTTACCCGCATTGGAGCAGCGTGGTGGGTCTAAGCTCTAATTCCCTCTCTCCTAGGAGAGTGGAGGCCTGTGCCCAGCTCTGGGACGTTAATGGGCTGTAGTGGTGGTGGTGGTCAGTTTATTTAAAATCAATCTTGGATCAAGTTGGTCCGAGAAATCAATCGATAGTTTAATTAAAATTATTTTACAATCATTTACAATTTCATATATTAAAAGTCAAATAATATTATGATTGGAAACATGCAGATTATAATAACAATGCGAATTATAATCATGCTGAAACAATTCTCATTTGAATGAACTCAAATAATAAATGAGCTGTTATAAAATGATAACGTTGACCAATATTATTCTGGTTGTCATTTTATTGCAATTGGCAATTTACGGCATCCGAATTTATCAAAGGTTACACAGAATATTTTTCAAAACAAACGCAGGTATGTTAGCCCGCAAATTACCTCTTCAGAATAGTCAATAATACTTAACTTTCATAACTATCTAGTCATTCGATTACGTTGTGACTACTTACTAGCCAAAAGTTTTAGTTTTTCTAGTAAAGCGATACCGCCATAATAATATAGCGGGCGCAATTTAGAGTCACGTGCTGATACTGATTTATTTACTAAGTATAGAAATAAAATGGCAAATGTAAAATTTAAAAAAGTGAGCGTAACTGCAATACAATTTTTTTTTCTAAGTACGGAAATGATATGGCAAATATTGTCAAAATTTTAAAATGTGGACGCCATTTTGTTTTATTACGTAATTGGAACGGTTTCTTACAATATAAAAACAGTTCGCTTTTTTATAATCGCAGGGAACCTTAAATCGATTTTGAAAGTATATGACGGCACCGCTCTCCTACTACGAAACTATAGCTTTACCTCATAAATCATAATGGTCAGTAGAAAAAGGGAAAAAGTCTCCATAAGGGGGTTATTGTATATCGTTGAACAGTTTTTACCCTGGCACAAAGCCATAAATTGTGCAAAAAATTCAAAAAGGTCGAAACATTTTGTCGGGTGGCGTCGACATTTTTGTATAAAACAGTTGATTTATTTATGATCATAGTAAAAATGGTTGCCAACCCGCATTGCAGCAGCGTGGTGGGTCTAAGCTCTGATTCCCTCTCTCCTATAAGAGTGGAGGTCTTAGCCCAGCAGTGGGACTTTAATGGGCTGCAGTGGTGGTAGTGGTAAAGATGGGAATAACAAGCTCCTTTTGGAATACAAATCCCTTTTCCGAATGACCTATAGAGAACCTAGCCTTGCAAAAATATAATATTATGTACGAACTGTATACTATACTTTATATATGATGTTGACGTTAAGGAATTTCTTCATAAAGTATCTAATAATATTACTTTATGAAGAAATTCCTTAACATCTTTTATATCTAACCTTCGACCCTAAGCTAGGTTGGGTTCTTTACAATCTTAGATACGTAGACTAATTAAAATAATCACATTAGAGACAGCGGTTCATGGAAACATGCTTATTTAGAAAACTTTCCAAATCTATACTAAATATTATAAATGCGAAAGTTTGACTATCGGCTACGCTTTCACAGCCCATCTGTTTACAAGATTTTAACGAAATTTGGCACAGAATTGGTTACATCCGGGGAAGGACATAGGCTACTTTTAATCCGGGAAAATAAAAAAGTTCCCGCTGTTATGAAAAAACTTTAATCTCCACGCGGACGAAGTCAAACATGTTACAAAAGGAACTTTTTTTAAATTATAAAAAATAAAGGATCCAATCGAACGGATTTGAAAATATAATATCATGAATACCCAATGCAAAAAGCATTTATAAAATTAAAAGAGAAAAGTAAAACAAAAGCATTCTGAGCAGTTATTTTGTTTCCGATTAATTTGGAGCAAATATTCGGGACCATCGGGGCATAAATTTAATATTTCATGCCTTGATAATTATCTTTTCATACAGTAAAAATTAAAGTTCAGACTCACTGACTTATTATATAATTTTATTTTTTATCTTTAACTGCCTCGTTGGTCCAGTGGTTAGCATATTCGACTGCGGCTTATCTCTCCGGTCGTGTTGGATTTTACGTCCCATCCGGCTATGAAAATAAAGGAACAGAGTGTGTTTGCGCACATACTAGTGCACTATTACTCCCAAATGATGGCTCATCTCTCTGGAGATTGGCTGCCGTGGCCGAAATTCGGTCGGGAGGACATTATACTTTATATTTTATAACTCATCAACGCCCAGCACAAACCCTGGCCCTAGAAAGCTGAAAAACTGATCAAGATTTTCATATCGCAACTGTATGTATGGAATTTTACCGTCGATAATTACACTAGCGGCACGCTATGATGGCCGGTTTGACACATTACAATAGTGATGTGGAATGTCAATTTATTCTCGAACAAAAAACAATTAAGTTTTGTTTTTGTACCTGATTAAATAGGTTTAATAAAACAAAAATGTATATGTTTATTTAATTTATTTGAACGAACTGAATATTTGAACGAAAATGAATATACATACTTTATATGCACACAAGAAACATATGAATACAAAAGATACCAAAAAAGGTGCCACAAAAGGCCATAATTAATCAGATTCGTCCATACTACTATTTTCACTGTCGTCACTGCTATCATCACATACATTAATAATTATAAAAAATTTATTGATATTTTTTTGCGATTTCAGAGGTTTGTCCACATAGTGAAAATTGTTCATATTCACAAGTACATTCACCCCTTAAATGGTGCAAACTGATTTTTCTACACTTGTATACATTTAAGAAATCAATTTAATAAATAAATTTTGAGTCCTAAACCTAAAACTACATTCGATAAAATTTATGAATCTCTGCACATCACTATCGTCAATAAAGTAATACAATTATTTCCTTCAAAGTCGTTATCAATTAATACGGAACTTCATGAGAAACTACATTCGATAAAATTTATGAATCTCTGCACATCACTATCGTCAATAAAGTAATACAATTATTTCCTTCAAAGTCGTTATCAATTAATACGGAACTTCATGAGCGGACAAACGTCAAACCGGCCATCATAGCGTGCCGCTAGTTTAATATTATTCCCGCGTGACTATACGTCATTTACACTAACATCGTATTAAATGCATGAACGTTATTATTAATGTACACGTCAGATCCAATGTGGCTCATTTAGCCTCACGCATTGGTTAGGGCGCGATTATAAGGTTAATCTAAAGTTAATAATTTTAGTGAAAAGCAATGAATATCAATGAACAGCTTTAGTTAAATTGTTGTCGTCCTAGGTGAGCGACGAAAGCGACGCGATGCAACGCGACACGACACTATTCCATAACAAACTTATCAACGAGACAACGCAGGTCACGTGAGGGTTTGGCTACTGTTTGATATTGTCACGTCGCGTCGTAATGAGTCGCATTGTTGCGTTCCTACGTCGCGACAAACGGGACTCGTAACAACGCGACGCGACAGTATCAAACTGTAGCTGACACTTCACGTAGCCACGTTGTATAGTTTTCTATGGATTCGAATTTCTATTTCGATTTGAAATTCGAATACGATGTTTATTTTTATTTTACTCTCGATAATTAATACGTGGGCTGTTCCAAAAATAGTTACTGAAATGAAAAATAGTTAGAATATTAAAAAAGTTTATTTACATCTTTTCAAAATATCCCCCTCCAATCCCAATGCACTTTTGCATTCGGGTAAGCCAGCTTTCAAAACATTTAAGAAACGCGTCTTATGGGAGGTCGAAAAATAACCGCCGAAATTCTTCGACGGCCTCGTCTGCAGTGCTAAATTTTCGCCCGCGAAGCATTTTTTTACCGTGGGAAATAAAAAAAAAACGCATGGAGTTAAATCTGGGCTGTAAGGAGAATGGGGTAACATTTGTACCCCCGAAGTTGTCAAATAGTCCATGGTTCTAGCATCTGTGTGAGCGGGCGCGTTATCTCGGTGAAAAAGAATGCCACGGACGCCGCTCCTTGGGCGGTTGCTATCCAACTCCCCGAAAGCTTGAGGCAGACAAACTTCGCTATACCATTCACTAGTAACTGTTCTACGGTCTTCTAGTGGAATTACTGCTACTGGTCCACTGCGTCGAAAAAAAAAAGCTAACATTTTTTTATTAACGCTCCGACCGCGAACAACTTTTGTGGGCAAATCGTCCTCTTCAAACACCCATTGCGTGGATTGCTGCTTCGTGAGAGGATCGTAGCTATATATCAATGATTCGTCAGTTGTAAGAATGTAGGATACGTTTTGCGAAGTTCCTCTTTCGAACTTTTCTAACATAAATTTGCACCAATCAACACGACGGCATTTTTGCTCATCGGTGAGGGAATGAGGTATCCATCGCGAAACAAGCTTCCTAACTTTAAGGTGTTCATGCAGGATGGTGTAAACTGCCTGTGATCAAATGTTTAGTTCAGCCTGTATCTCTCGATGTGTAATATGTCTATTCTGTCGCAATAGCCACTCTACACTGATGACGTTTTCATGAGTTACTGCAGTTGGTGGTCGACCGGGTCTGGGGGTCATCGTTTAAGTTCTTTCGACCACGTTTAAATTCACGAAACCAATAAGTAATTGTTGCTAACGCAGGAGCAGACTCCCCAACAGTACCTTGTAAATTTTCTTGAGATTTCTTGAAGGTTAACCCTCGTTTATAATCATAGAAAATCATAGCACGAAAAGCTTTCCGCGAGACGTCCATTGTTGCAAACAAAAGAAGAGTAACAGATAATCTTTAAACATAAATATAAAAAAACTACACATAGATGGCCAGTGATTCACAAAGGAGGTTTGTGTTGAAATTAGCCGTCAATTAAAAATAGTTTCATGAAAGAAGAAGTTGTATTTATTCTGTGGCTGTCAATTTTCGGAACAACCTAGTATTGATCCCTCGTGACGATACGTTATAGGCAGTAGCGTCGTATTAAATGATTTTTATTCATGTACACATCGGATGTGCGAGGTCACCATTCCACTTACTTGTCCATTGCAATGTTTTGTCCATAATGGCCGCGCTGGGCAGACGTGTTGGCCATCGCAGGGCTAGACTGATCGCACCGATGTCGCTGCTGCCCGACACTAGCCTGAGTCATTTAAACAGTCTAGCCAGTTTTGAATGGGTATGCCGCCATTTGTCGGTCGACAGAGCCTCGTTTGTAAACCAGCAGGGGGTACCAAGGGCAGGTGAGGTTGGCTGATAGAGCGCTAGATGGTGCTGCACTCCCTTAAACCCCAAGGAAGCGCAACGTTGGAAGACCCCCTACTCCCTGGACGGACGACATCAGGCGAGTCGCAGGGAGCCGCTGGATCCAGGTGGCGCAAGACCGTGGCGTGTGGAAATCCTTGCAAGAGGCCTATGGAGGCCTATGATGATGATGACACATCAGATCCAATTAGGCTCACGTATTGGTTAGGGCGTGATCAGAAGGTTGATCTACCGTTAACAGTTAATGTTAGTGAAAAGTAATTAATACCAATGTTGAATGAACGGCTTAGATTAAACTACATTTATGTACCATTAATTCGTTCGCGTGGATTATAAAAATCCCATGGGAACTCTTGGTCTAGTGGTTAGCATGTTCGACTGCGGCCGACGATGTCCCGGATTCGAGTCCCGGGTCGGGCCAGAATTAAGTATTGGGTTTTTCTGACTAGAAATTCTCAATACTAGCACATAATAAGTAATAGTAGTAATTAGAACGAAGTTAGGAAGTGTTTTAGTATGGCGTACGCGTTTCGTAGTGGCGGTGTTTCAACCCCATGCGTCGGAGAGCACGTTAAGCCGTCGGTCCCGGTGATTATTATCACTAACACGATAATAGTCGTTAAAGCCTGCCAACCCTCATTGAAGCAGCGTGGTGGGTCTTAGTGGGCTGTAGTGGTACATGGAATCTCTATTCTCTTGATTTTCTACTATAACAATAATATTATGTTAATATAATGTTAATATGCCCGCGACTTCGCCTGCGTGGTTTGAGGTTTTTGGTTCCCTCGGGAACTCTTTAATTTTCCGGGATAAAAAAGTAACCTATGTGCTATTCCAGACTATAATCTATCTCCGTGGCAAATTTCAGCCAGATCCGTTCAGCCGTTGGGGCGTGATTGAGTAACAAACATCCATACATCCATACATCCATACATCCCTTCATCCATACATCCATACATCCATACATCCATCCAAACTTTCGCATTTATAATATTATTAAGAAGTAAGATGGTTTTAAGCGTTGGCAGTATGGCCCCAGTTAAAAGTATTAGAAGCGGTAAAAACCAATATGAATTAAACTGAAATAAACGATCTAAACAAGCATTTTTCCTATAGTATGACATACTTAGATAAGCATTCAAACTCGATTGTATCGTAGATTAATTAATAAAACACTGTAAATAATTATAAAATATATTAGCGTTAATAATTTTATATCTCAAACGTAAACATCACTAGAACACATATCATATCATCGGCACACTCTTTCATTATTGGTGTTATGATTATTATTTTATACGTGTATAAATATAGATGTTATATTATAATATCATAGAGTTGATAAGGCTTAGATAGTTAACTATGAAATGTTCTAATGAGGGCCGCCGCACACGTGATACTTTTGCCATCGACGATTAATCGGTGTTTTGAGGTTCTTATATTCGTTTTTAATAATTAGGTAACAGTGTTCACGTACAATAATTATTGTCACTTAATGGGCTTAAGTGTTCCCTAAAATATATGCATTTTTAGTGAAAACAGGCATACTTTTAAGTATGCCGGTAGTATTAGGGGAGCCCAAGAGGGGATTTTTGGATTTACTCCAGCGCGGCAGATTAATATAAACGGGGATTCTTTGGACCCTGTAGAGTATCTTCACTATGTATGAGCCCTGTATATTGGGTCTATCTAGGACAGCAGATCAGAATATTTGATTTTGATTCTGATCTCCCAGGAATCGGTGTGTTGAGAGTTCCCTGATGAGGAACTTGCTAAAAATGAAAGTTTATTTTTCATAGAGTCACCGCAGAGTAGCAAAATCGCTGATCGCCGTTACTAAAAGTATTGCGTGTGCTCTTGCCCTAAAATATAAGTATATTTCACGAAACCGCTTCTCGATTTAACGTTACCTGTCCATTAAACAAGATATAAAAGAAGATAAAAAATATACCTAGATTGTTATTTATTTTACGTTATAATTATTGTGAACGTTTAGCTTCCTCTCATAATATTATTCTTGTACCTGTCTGTACTACTCCTAGATTAATATACTAGTATTATGTAATTTATCCGAAATAAATGTAGAATAAAAATTATTATCGAATTAATTAATCGTCTTCAATTTAACATCTTTTGTGTTGATTTCTTGCTAGCCTTTTTGATTTTTTTTTAAATTAATAATCAACTTAGGACGCATAAAATGCATTAATTATTTAATGTTATTTAGGCATTTAGATAGCACGATGATGTTTTACAAACACATGTATAAATAATTGATCATAATTTAAATTCCTTGAACCAATTATTATAATATTGTAGTAAGATAATCTTATTTGTACTTTATGATTTCATGTGTCTTACACACCTGTTTTAAATCAAATCAAATACCTAATTTTTCTTCAAGTTGACTTTTAACAAGTGCTTTTGAATAGTCGAGTGAATCTACCACTCGATACTATCTACCAACGATGTATTTTTAATACACTGTTGTATAAAAAATATACCGTTATTTTGCTAACATTCTATGAAATTATATTTTCTAGAAGTACATGAATGTGTGGACCATTGGTAATACTATATTATAATATTATGTTATGATATGTAATCTAATGGGTAAACTCTACAGGTATACCCAAACGACAATTTTTTAGGCAGAGTTGAAATTGTTTAGAATATATGAGCAGAATTACCTGGCTAAATATTTCACTTATTTTTGTTATAATTTTTGCCTCGGTAATATCAAATATTCTGAGAATAATGGCTGTAATATCTAACAATTTCCACGATTGAGTATTCCCGGGGAAACTTGCCCTGCATGCTCCGTTCGTGACATTTATAAATTGTCATAAAAGCAAAACACTTAACCTGTCAGAAATATATCAAAATGGAGTATGGAGAGTTATTTGTATAACTGTAATATGACATCGTATCATGACATGAAGAAGGTTGAACCAAAATACAGAAAATACGTTCTAGTTTTCGATTAAAGCGGTGATTTACTAAAGGAAAAATGATTCTTTTAAGTATCTTTAGGTATATCATTTTTTATTTGGATTTATTTTATTATCTTATTTATTTAAAATTATACACTGTTTATACATATTCTATACGTCGGAAATATTGTCGAAAATGGTACCTATAGTGGCCCAAATAGTGACGTCCAAAGAAAAAAATAGATAGAATAGATAGAAAAATAGATTGAGTTAATTAATGTAAATTAAGGGATAGTATTAGTGGCTTAGCATAATATGTAGTTAATAATCTAAGTAGATAATAATTAAAATGTTCTGTACATCAGCTTTTAAAGTGATGTTAGGTCAGGTGGCGGCCCGGGCCGGTCCGGGGCGTCGAAAACTCGTTTTTTTCTAGGGATCGGCTGAAAATCAGCGCTGTTATGGTGTATCTACACCATAACAGCATCACGCTGAGCCGTCGCCCTTTTTGGAATTATTTTCTCATCGTCTAGTTCGTAAGTTATTTTATTAGTTTATTTCTTTACTACTAAGTTTGTGTTTGTACCTTCACTGTATATGGTAATTCCAAATAAAGATTTTATTTATTTATTTATTTATTTATTCCTCGTACTAGACCTATCAGAAAATACCCCATGATCAGCGATTTTTGGTAGTTTCCGAGTTATAATTTTTTTAAGTTTTCTCTTGAAATCTCAAAATCTGAATCTTGAAAACTGAGTGAGTGAATGTTCATTTTTTTTATTTAGTGTTTTTTCCCAAACATTTTTTTGTGATCATGCTCGCTATAAAATGCGCTACTTTGCGAAAAATAATTACCATCATAGTATTAGCCCAACTCGGAAATCTTTTGGTCGAAAGTGAAAAGTTTACGTTCGACAGAAGTAGAGACGAATTTTCAACATAGATTAAACATAAACTTAAACCTATGACGTCACTTCCTACTCATTTCAAAACTTTTGGTGTTCCTAAGCTTCAATTATTAGTTTAAAATTTTGGTACTTTACAGGGCATTATTGTGAGAAATCGGACTTCAAATGTGGTAAGGCGGTAATTACTGAACTTAAAATTTTATTCTTAAAATTGAGTTTTGCCTATTTTTGTCAATTTTATGGCTAATTGCAGAAGGAAATTTTTGAATTTAAGTATTTTCTACAAAAATAATCGTCATTTATCGTTTAAGTGACTTCGAGGATACGTAAAATTTATTTAGTTTTTTTTTTAGTTTAGTTTAGTCATTTATATAAAATAATTATTATCTTAAGATAGTAATTATTTTATGCAAAGTAGCAAACTTCATAGCAAGCATCCTCACAAAAAATGAACGGAAAAAACACTAAATAAAAAAAAAATAACTCACACTCCCTCAGAAATCTCAAGAGAAAACTTTAAATAATTATAACTCGAAAACTACCAAAAATCGCTGAACATACATGGGGTATTTTCTGATAGGTACGAGTAATCTAATTTTTTTCTTTGGACGTCACTATTTGGGCCACCTGTATATGATAATATTACATAGACAGTGTGTACATTTTTATGAATAAGAGCAATAATGTGTTTATTTGATTAATTGATAATAAACATTAGTATGTAATATTACCTGCTAAATTTATATAACCAATAATTCTATGAATTTTATATTCTTGTTACACACTGCATTAATTTAGAAAGGACAAATCTGATAATTACTTAATTATTATAGAGTCTTATATTTTTTTTATTAAGCTCCATTCAGAACAAATTGAATCATTTCATTAAAAGTTCACTGAGCAAATCCACAATAAATCTCATAATGTTAAAATTCAACCGATATGTGATATAACAATTTGGCATTCAGGGTGGTCCAAATAGTGACGTCCAAATAAAAAAATTAGATACCAGAATTAGTACCTCGTCGTCGTCGTCATATTTAGATTCGTCGTAATTTAGGTACCTCGTAGAAAAAAAAAATTACCACTCACTTTCTCAGAAATCTCACGAGAAAACTTTAAAAAAATTATAACTCGAAAACTACCAAAAATCGCTTAACACACATGGGGTATTTTTTGATTGGTCTAGGTACGAAAAATCGAAATTATTTATTTGGACGTCAGTAATTGGGCCATCTGTATATCAAATTATTTTATTTATTCGTTCCTTTACATTATTTTTATATTTCCACTTTGGTAGCAAGCTTACAATTAAATCATATATATTTTGATGTATAATTTTGTACATTATTTTAAAATAATTATACCAACTATACAAACTTGAATCCTTTTAGTTGGTTATCGCACAAGTTTACCGTAGGTTAAGGCTTACAGTGAGTTAACAGGGCTTGATCTTATTGCATAGCGTTCTATATACATTATATATTATACAATTGTGAACAATATGAATATTTGAAATATTGTTCATTAAATATTTGAAAATCACTATAAGCGTTTTATTCAACGTTATCGTATATCCTACACTAGCTGATGGACTTCGTCCGCATGGAATATTTTTTAAATTCTCGCGGAACCCTTTAATTTTCCGGGATAAAAAGTGGCCTATATCACTCTCCAGCCCCCCAATTGTGTAAGAATTGTCGATCAAATCGTCTAAGTTCGGTGTCAAACTAAAATAAACCATATCATTATTGAGTTAGAGCTCAATTTCGTGTATCCATTCTTATACGTTTAGGTATGTCCGATACCATAAACGTATGAGAATGGATACACGAAATTGAGCTCTATTTCAATTTTAATATGGTTTACTTTACTTTGACGCCGAACTTTTACGATTGGATCGGCAATTCTTACATAATCACACCTCAGGTCCATAACTATACGAATGCAAAAAACCACGTCGATCCGTTGCTCTGTTGCAGCGTGATAAAAGGACAAACAAACACTTTCGCATTTATAATACAAGTAAAGTACGATAGTAGGTACTACAACTACTAATGAAATTTTACTTTAACCTAAATTATGATTTCACAGAGAAAAAATATTGTTTCTATTGAAATCCAGTTTGAAATAGAATTCCTATTGAATAGGGATTATGCCCTATATCAAAAATAAATTATTTCTAACTTTTTATTAAATAGAGAGTCAAAAGACCTAAAATTCACATCCTCGGTTAGTTAAGTTTGATAACCATTATAAGATATAGATCAAAGAAAAAAAAGTGCGTTGAAATTTGATGACGTCACAACTGTGAATCTGATAGAACTTCAAGACTAGAAGAGCGTTTTTAAGTTTGATAAAGAGTTGCTGATTTGATTGAGTTGTCATCATCCCTGTTAGAGTATAATGTAATCTAATCTAATCTAATCTGATCTAATCTAATCTAATCTAATCTAATCTAATCTAATCTAATCTCATCTAATTTAAATATATAAAATTGTTAAGGGATCAACGCACAGCCTACACCGCTGGGGTTAGTAACTTGAAATTTTGACAGAAAGTTCCTTTTGTGACGTAGGCGCTCACTAAGGAAGGATTTGTCAAAACTCCACCCCTAAGGGGGTGAAATAGGAGGTTGTATGAAAGTCCGTCATTTCTCAACTTATATCCATGAAACTTGGTATACGAGCTACTGGTAAAAAAAAAAACTTGTTTCATAGTTTTTAAAAATTCTAACCCCGGAGGGTTGAAATAGGGGATGAGAGTTTGCATGAAAGTCCTTCATTTCTCTAGATATTCTCAAGTTATATAAACGGAACTTGGTATTTCGGCTTTCGTTAAAAATTAAAGAATTGTGTGAAAGTGTATCACAGTTTTTCAAAATTCAACCCCTAAAGTGGTAAAATAGGGGTTGAAAATTTTTATGACAGCTATAGCCATGAAACTTGGTATAATATGAGCAGCGAGATAAAAATCAAGAAATACGTATTTCACAGTTTTGAAAATTTGACCCCCATAGGCGTGAAATAGGGGATGAAAGTTGGTATGAAATGCCTTCATTTCTCAAGATATTTTACAAGTTATATCAACGAAACTTGGAATTTTGGCTTACGGTAAAAAATAAAGAAGTACGTGTGTCACAGTTTTTCAAATTTCTATCCCCAAATGGTTAAAATAGGGGTTGAAATTTTGAGTCCTTCATTCCTCAAGTTGTAGCCATGTAACTTGGTATATAAACTGCGAGTTTAAAATGAAAAAATACGTGTTTCACTGTTTTTGAAAATTTGATCCCTAAAGGGGTGAAATAGGGTATGAAAGTTGGTATGTAAGGCCATAATTTCACAGGATATTGCTCAAGATATATCAACAAAGCTTAGTGTGGCTTTCGGTAAAAAATAAAGAAGTACGTGTGTCACAGTTTTACAAAATTCAACCCGCAACAGGGTAAAATAGGGGTTGAAAGTTTGTGTGAAAGTCCTTCATTTCTCAAGTTATAGCCATTAAACTTAATATAAATGTCCCCGTAAGATTGTAAAAACTGTTAGATTATAATCTAACTCGCGAATTTCTAAACCATCGAAAGATTAGAATTTAACGTATTATTTTCCGGTAGATTGTAATCTGATAGGTATTTAAACCCGATAAAACCTAAGTGCCTAAGGCACTACTTGATTATTTATGTCGAACCCTAACCTAACCTACAAGAAAGAGACAAGAAAACGTAAATAAAATGAATATTTCAAAAATTTACACTCAGAACATTGAACAGTTTACAATCTTTCGACAGTTTAGAATTTCGCGAGTTAGATTATAATCTAACGGTTTTTACAATCTTACGGTGACATATATAATGCGGGTTAAAAGTGAGGAATGTGTTGAATGTGTGAACATGTGTTTCACAGTTTTAAAAAATCCGATCCCTAAAGGGGTACCATAGGGGATAAAAGTTGGTATGTAAGGTTTTGATTTCACAGGATATTGGTCAAGTTATATCAACGAAGCTTAGTATTTTGGCTTTCTCGCGGGAACCAAAAAAAACCTCAAATGAATGTTTGTTACTCAATCACGCCAGAACGGCTGAACGGATCTGGATAAACCTTGATACAGAGATAGATTATAGTCTGGAATAACACATAGGCTACATTTATCCCGGAAAATTAAAGAGTTCCCTCGGGAACCAAAAAATCTTAAATGGATGTTTGTTACTAAATCACGCCATTACGGTTGAATGGACCTGGATGAACTTTGCACAGAGATTATAGTCTGCAATAGCCAATAACACATAGGCTACTTTTTCTCCCGTATAATTAAATATTTCCCGCGGGAACCAAAAAAATGCAATCCACGCGGACAAAGTCGCGGGCATCAGCTAGTAATTAAATAAAAGTGAAATAATGCACTGCGCAAGTTAATTATTAGATAGTTCAAACAATGTGATCTTTACCGTCAAATAATATTAACTTTATTTTTAAACAACAAAGCTTTCTTGAGGTGCGTGACTATATTAATGAAACGATTATGAAATTTATTTGAAAAATCTAGTTAGGGTACTGCTGACCTACGATGTTCCACGCAACGTTGATAAATCTATACTAATATTATAAATGCGAAAGTTTGGATGGATGTATGGATGTTTGTTACTCAATCACGCCCCAACCGTTGAACACATCTGGCTGAAATTTGGATCAGAGATAGATTAAAGCCTGGAATAGCACATAGGCTACTTTTTATCCCGGAAAATTAAAGAGTTCCCGCGGGAACCAAAAAACCTCAATGCACGCAGACGAAGTCGCGGGAATTCGCTAGTAATTGATAATTTATATCTAAATTACACGAAATTATCGTGTAATTTAGACTAACAAATTTGCACACCATTATATTAAGGTAGAATATGGCTGGGAAACTTAAAGGCCATATTATATTCCTGTAAATGAAATATACTTTTTTATTTTATCAATCCATATGCATAGTGATATTATAAATGCGAAAGTGTGTCTGTCTGTCTTTCTGTCTATGTATCTGCTACGCTTTCCCGGGCCATCTTTTGAACTGATTTTGATGAAATTTCGTACAGGGATAGGTTGTATCCCAGGAAAGGACTATTTTTATCCCGTAAAATTAAAGAGTTCCCGTGGGAACCAAAAAACCTCAATCCACGCCGACACAAAGTCGCGGACATCAGCTGGTACAAAATAATATCCATACTAATATTATAAATGCGAAAGTGTTTCTGTCTGTCTGTATATCTGTCTGTCTTCTACGTTTTCACGGCCCATCCGTTCAACCGATTTTGATGAAGCTTGGTACAGGGACAGTTTATACCCTGGGGAAGGACATAGGCGACTTTTTATCCCGGAAAATTAAGGAGTTCCCGCGGGAATCAAAAAAACTTAATCCACGCGGACGAATTCGCGGGAATCATCTAGTTACAAATAAAACTAGCCATCTTTTAAAATCATTAACGTTTATGCGAGAATGGTAAAAGGCTCCTTCTCTTTAGTATATAAGTAGATGGAAAACTCAACTTAGCCGTCCAGAAATATTTTAATAAGGTATTAGCAGAAAGTTATCTCTGTTCATGTTTTCACAGACTCCATTGTTTCTGAAAGAAAAGTCTTCAATAAAACACAGCTCCCGATACTCGAAATTAAAATGAGATTTTGTTTACATTTTATAAAGAAATAGATGATGCCGCGACTTCGCATGGGTTAAGGTTTTTTATTCCCGCGGGAACTTATTGATTTTCCAGGATAAAAAGTAGCCTATGTCCTTCCCTGGGATACAAACTATCCCTATACCAAGTTTCATCAAAATTGGCTGAACAGGTGGACCGTGAAAACGTAGCAGACAGACCGAGACATTTATAATGTTAGTATGGAAGTATGGATATGGACTAGATGATCCACCTGGCTCTATTTTATCCACTACAAGATACGAAAGCCTTTGACTGCGAGCACATCTACCGGCAAGTGATAATGCAGTCCAAGATGGTGGTGCGCAAATCAGTGGTATGGCAGTGAGGTATATTGAACCCATACCCCTAATCTTAATTAATAATTAGGATAATCCTAATCATAATTTGAATTTATAATTTCTGAATTTTCGCTGGTCTGGCCTGGTGGGAGACTTCGGCCGTAGCTAGTTACCACCCTACCGGCAAAGACGTGCCGCCAAGCGGTTTAGCGTTCCGGTACGATTACGTTCGTACCCATACCGAGAAGTGGTATGGGTTTAATATAACTGCCATGCCCCTAACAGGTTAGTCCGCTACCATCTTAGACTGTATCATCACTTACCATCAGGTGAGATCGCAGTCAAGGGCTAACTTGTAGTGGTTAAAAAAAATCGGCACGTCTTTGCCGGTAGGTAACTAGCACAGCCGAAGCCTTCAGAAATTATACTTACGAGGGGGTCGAACTAGTGACCTCCCATTATAATTAAGAAGAAAGCGTGACGCTTACCACTGCGTCTGGGAGGTTGGCACATAAAGACGTACACCAATACTTCGAGCAATATATTGTTAGCGCCGCTCGATGACTACAGATGGCGCTGTTCCTGTGAGGCGTCAAAGCAGTCGTTAGGCGAGGTTTCCGCCAATCAGAGAAGTTTCCGCTCATGTGGCAGCTACTTTTAATGACGTGACGTAACAATACTGCTGAATATTACATTATAGCATCTTCAAAGTCTTTAACCATTCGATACTCAGATTTGCCTCGAGTAGCAAGTGTTCTAGAAAGTAGACCTATCTATACCTTGGTTGCGAGTGGTTATGGATCTAGTTGTTGTTATATTGTTACATTGCACTTAATTTAATATATCGAATGTGTTCTTATGTTTCTTCCTAAATGAATGACCGAGTCTGTGTATTATATATTGTGGGTTTGCATCTTAAAAACCCTATCCATCACCATACGCAAGTAGGTCTATTACAATATGAACCCGGAACCTCTCGTATCGTATAAGACCACAGCGTACTCCGCTGTGTCAAGGAGGGTTTCACAGAAAATGTACGATCTACCTTATGAAGGGTAGGCTCGACTGAGTACATTTGCAGGCGAATTCTGAATACAGAGGTACTTCGCGGTACAAATACGGGTTTAAGTTGGTTTTCAGAAACAAAAGGAACAAAACCAGTAACCCATTTCATAAATTAATATGTATTAAATAAATAATAGGCATTATAACAGAAAATACCATGTTATTTTAATTTAATAGGTGATGCCCGCGACTTCACTTACGCAGATTTTCGTTTTCCTTATTTAGAAAACCCTGCGGGAATTTGATTTTCCAGGATAACAAGCCATAATTTAAAAAAACAAAAATACGACTGCCCTGCCAAAAAACGAACTAAAAAGTTAAAAATCTAAATTAATCTAGTTATATTAGAGTCTTATTCACATTTTTATTAAATGAATTTTTTTGTGAATCACTGGATATTGAACTATAGTGTTATATATTTTTGGAATCTACTTATCATTTTCTATATGATAAATAGTTAATCTTATTTTCGAATAATTTTTTTCAACTTTAGTCTTTAATGCGGGACCATGGTCACCCCATCAATTTTTTTAAAAGTTTTACTAGCTTATATCACCCGGAATAAGCTAGGGATTCTAACGATACCTCATTTATCAAAATCGGTTCAGGCTTATAGAAGTTACGGTGGAATATACAAACTCACATACATACATACATACATACATACATACATACATACATACATACATACATACATACATACATACATACATACATACATACATACATACATACATACATACATACATACATACATGAACACTGAAAACAATATACTCCTTTTTTCAGGCAGTCGTATAAAAAGTGGCATAAGTCCGTCTCTCGGATGCGAGCTATGTTTTAACAAATATCTTCAAAATCGGTAATCGTAAATAAAAGAACTAACTATCGTATCGACATTCCTTATTTTTTCGGCATATTCAATTACGCTCAAAAAAAATCTTAGCATGGCGGAAACCTACGGCTTCTCTCGCGCTATGCTTATGAAGGTCTGGGAAAGGTAACATTTAAAATTATATAAATTAACATTTTTAAAACCTTTTTTTGATCCAGGGAACCAAAAGCTGTTAAAATAGATGGTAAAAATGGAACAGCTAAAAGCTGCTAAACGGTCTATAACAAGTCAGTATTAAAAATATTAAAAACCACGACTGCCTTGCCAAAAAACGAACTAAAAAAAAAAGTAAATTAATCTAACTAGTTAAATTAGACTCTTATTCACATTTTTTTTAAATGATATAATTATTGTGAATCACTGGATAGTGAACTATAGTGTTATATATTTTTGGAATCTACTCATCATTTTCTAGATGATGATTTTATAGTTAATCTTATTTTCGTTTTTTTTTTTCAAATTTCGTTTTTAATGCGGGGCCTTGGTAACCCCATTATTTTTTTCAAATTTTACTAGCCTATGTCACCTGAAATAAGCTAGAGATTCTAACGATACCTTATTTATTTAAATCGGTCCAGCCGTATAGATTTTATGGTGGAATATACAAACTCACATACATGCATACATACATACATGAACCCTGAAAACACTATACTCCTTTTTTCAGGCAGTGGTATAAAAAAACTATTTGCATAGCCAATAGGAGCTCAACCTCAGGTTAAATCGTTACAATCACTAGACCGATACACTCCGGTACGTTAAGTCTCAGTTTTACTTCGATTGAGCATATAAGAATTCGATGGCATTAGTGCCAAAGTAAAATGAACCTAAAACATTGATTTAAAGCTTAATTTCGTGTCTGCATTCATAGCCCGCCATCTCTTACGTCAATATATCAAAGCTTTAAATTACTTATAGCTAGCTAAATTACCTAGTGAAAATGAATAACAAAAACTAAAATCAAACTAAAATGACAGCTCTACATCTAGTCTATAGTGGAGCCCCTTTCCGCTGGGAGTCTGTCATTTTAGTTTAGTTTAGAGACGGTGTACAATATAACTGGCCTTTATCTCACTAAACGGCACGCTATAGAGCTGGCTAATTCCCCAATAAAAAGACCGTTACGACTCCAATAACTCGGAAGCCAGCTCTGAGCGGTAATTGGGCGATGCAATCCGAACTATTCTCGATTATTTCAGCTACAAACGCCGTTTTGTTGGTTTGTTCATGGTTTGTTCTTTGGAAATGTTTGATAATGTTGAGCCAATTCCGGAAACAATGAGCTTGCCCGTGTTAATACAAATCTGTAAAAATATTACAATTGCGAAAGTCAGTGTAGGACTGTCTGTACGTATGTTTCTCTTTTCTGTGTCTGTCTGTTAACAGACTGACAAAGAAAAGAAGAAGAAGAAAAAAGGTATTGGTGACACTATAAACGAAACAGTGACTATTGCATAATTATTTCTTGGTACATGGTACTTGGTACTGTTTTTATTCGGCTAAGTTTAAAACTTGTATCTTATGCACATTAGTTCAATAAGATACCTTTATTGCTTAAAACCAGTGAAGAAAAGTAATTTTTAATCACTCAGAGGGAAAAATTTATGTTTGAATTTAGAGCCCTGTGGCTAGGCAATTTTATTTCATTGACTCAGGAAACGTTCAGAAACCTATTTATTATGCTATAATATCTTTGAAAAAATAACTACCAATTGAATTTTTTATTAATTGGTGTTTTGACTAAACTATGTATTTTTACGAGTAAAAGAAATGGCATTCCTTCATTAAACTAAGGCAGAAAAGTGCTCTTTTGGAGTTAATATGGTGAAAAATATTTGTTTTGGTAAAACTTGTTTTTGCAGTTTCCTTTAGAAAAGACTAGTTAGTTTTAGGTTAAAAACAATCTATCTTATTTTATGTTTTTCCCAATACCGGGATCCCGGTATTGAAAAAAATCTTTCCGGTATTAATACCGGTA
The DNA here is from genome assembly GCA_964035005.1 of Erebia palarica. Lineage (NCBI taxonomy): Eukaryota > Metazoa > Arthropoda > Insecta > Lepidoptera > Nymphalidae > Erebia > Erebia palarica. The sequence continues at coordinate 38,113,796 of OZ035983.1, forward strand.
TTGAAAAAAACCGGTGTTCGATAGCCCTATAGTACTAATGCCTATTAGAAATGCGAAAGTTAGGATAGATGTTTGTTAACTCAATCGCGCCAGAACGGCTGAACGGATCTAGATGAAATTTGGCACAGAGATAGATTATAGTCTGGATTAACACATTAGCCAAAAAGCCACGCGGATGAAGTCGCGGGCATGAGCTAGTTCGATATAAGTTCAACTTTCAATCTCACACGGGGATAAAAAGATAGACAGACATTAAAGTGACATCCTTAGACCTAAATGTTATTTTTATTTTCGGAATAAGGTTCGGAATCATGTGTATTGTCATTGTTTTTATTTAAAAGGTCAATAATTATTGGTCTATAGAAATGCAATTTAGATGTCTAATATTTGAAAACTAGAAATCTGACCGTAATTCTCAATGATTCTCTTTATCGCTAGATAGAGAGCAAATTGGCGCTAAATTTCGAGCAATTTTCGAAAATGTTTCCCCAAACTTAGATCCAAATACATTTATGCTAATATCACGAATCCGTTCACCACACACGGACTACGAAATTGAGCGGAAAACGTTTGGGAATACGAATTCCATTCTGTGTTTATGCATTCAGAACGACATGTATGGAAAAACTAGCGAATACCCGCGACTCCGTACGCGTGGATCGAGGTTTTGTGGTTCCCGCGGAAACTCTTCAATTTTCCGGGATAAAAAGTAGCCTATGTGCTATTCCAGACTATAATCTATCTCTGTGCCAAATTTCAGCCAGTTCCGTTCAGCCGTTGGGACGTGATTGAGTAACAAATATCCATACATCCATACGTCCATACAACTTTCACATTTGTAATAATAAGTAAGATTAAGATTAGATACCTAAACAGGCATAGAAAGTGTACCAATTTTGCTTTAGATAGGTGTAGCGGAAAATTGGCACGTTTATTTTTAGGGTTACGGCCCTGTCCTACGTGACCCGTTCCCGTCCTAGGTGAACGGCGCGACGCGATGCGATACGACGCCATAGAAAATGACGGACGTATCTACGCGACAAGTGACAACATAGGCCATGTGAAAGGTCAGCTACTGTTTGATACTTTTTTTTTACTCCACTACAAGTTAGCCCTTGACTGCGATCTCATTTGATGGTAAGTGACGATGCAGTCTAAGATGGTAGCGGGCTAACCTGTTAGGGGTATGGCAGTTATATTAAATCCATACCCCTAGTTTGTTTCTACACGGCATCGTACCGCAGTCCGGAACGCTAAATCGCTTGGCGCTGTACTGTACCGTAGCGTCGCGTTGTCTCTCACCTAGGTTAACGGGTAAGAGCAAAACGCGACATCGCGTCTTGATACGACACGACGCGCCAGCATCAAATAGTACCTACCGCCCTTCACGGGGCCTACGCTGTCGCGTAAACAAGTTTTCTAAAAAACATGCACATTTCATACCCTGTAAATGAGTTCGAAAGTTAAACTTCCCGGCCTAGGCCAGTAAAGAATGTATGTATTTTCATTACATATCATAAGTTTGAATTTGGAATCTTTCTTCCTGAATAGCTTGTAACTTGTTATAATGTTCTTTGGCCTAAATAGTTTAAATTTGGAACTCTACCGTATTACGCGTTCAGCACTCACATCGCAAAAAAAAGAAAGTATTATTATTATTATTATTATATACTTTATTTGTACCACCACAAAAAGTATAATATTTCTTAAGTAGGTTGCTTTTTTATTTACTTTCTTTTAATTACATAATATAATATTTAAAAAAAAAAGTCACTTGTTTCATTTTTTTGAAAAGCACTATACACACCTCGACCGGGACAGCATTTGTCTCGTATATAGCCCGCCTCGCTCGGCCGTCTAACTGACACTCGACCAGAAAACGCGTACTTCCCGGTCTCGCGATGTAATGTACTATTGTTATTTTCTATGGAGTCGTATCGTGTCGCGTCGCATTCGCGGTCGCGGGCATCAGCCAGTATTCTTTACATGAAAGCTTATAAGAACTAAAATAGGGTTACTTGGGGTGCCAAAAAGTGTTCTTTGACGTTTGTAATAAGAATAATTGCATGCCAAATACATTACGATTCTTTTCAGCTACAATATATATAGTAGTCCATTTGCAAAGTGTGCTGCTCTTTATTTTAAAACCTATAAGACCTAAAGTAGAGTAACTCGGAGTGCCAAAACCTTTTATCTTATAGCGTTAGAGTGTTCTTTGATGTTTGTACATTACTGTAGAGAACGTGGTGCTTTTGGTATGCCTTTTACTTTTTAAAATAATATCAACTTTACAAGAATAAAGGTTACTTTTCTGGAGCGAAGTAAATGTAACACATGTTATGAATTAAAGCAAAAATTTACTTCATTTTTGCTATGTTTTAAGTATGCTTCTGAAAAAGCTTAACAAAAATTAAAGCTTATATAAAAGAATATTAATGAAATTTATTAATAAGGTATACCGTTGAAAATTATGTAAACGATAAAAGAGCATGGATTAGACTCGCTTCAGCAATGGTTAGGACTGCGCTTACTTGTGTATGTATACACATTGCTGTAGTAATGGTATTCCAAATTAGTGGAAGATTTACTCGACGATTTAAAATTACTTGTAAAAGTATAATTTGAATAAAAATACATGAGTATGAGTTTTCAACGTCGTTGTGACCCTGGGTGAGTTTTAAATAGTAGCAGTATTAAACAATAGCTGATCCTTCACGTGGCCTACGTTGTCGCGTAGATACGTCTGTCATTTCCTTTGGCGTCGTATCGCGTCGCGTTTTGTGGCGTCGCTTCTGACTCACCTAAGATAACGGGTCAGCGACGACGACACGACGCGACAGTATCAAAATATAGTAGCTGACCCTTCACGTAGCCTATTGTCGCGTAGATAAGTTTCTTATTTTCTATCGAGTCGTATTGCGTCGCATCGTTTTCATCTCTAACATAGGACAATGGGTAAGCCACTAGAGTTTTGCTTAAAACACACGAAGTTAGACGTCGAGGAGGCTGGGGCCATACTACCAAAGCTTAAAGCAATACTTAAACAATATTACTCAAAATGACAGTTTGATGTCACTTATCTTGTCATTCCTAGAATAAGGATTATAATTCTAAAATACTAATGGCAACAATAATGAAACAATATCGTTGGCAGTATAGCCCTTAACCTCTAAACCAGGGATTCCTAAACTATTTTGGGCAAGAGACCCCTTTTCCAAAATGAACTGATACCTCAAACCCCCTTAGCAAATTACATTACATTAAATTGGAGTTGGTTAAGTGAGTAAACTTGACATCATTTTTTAAATCAAAATTTAACAAAATAAATAGACATAAAATTCAGTAAATATCAAGTGTAAATAATAATTATTAATACAAATTACGTAAAAATATTTAAGCAGGTAATTATTTTTTGAAAAATAAAAGCTTAAAATATCTCAAAATAGCTCTGTCGATTTTTAGACCTCGTCGGCCCCCAAAATCAACTTTAGTTTATTTATGTCAACCCCTGGCAAACCGAAATCGAGCCCGAGGAGTCGATATCGACCACTTTGGGAATCCCTGCTCTAGACTATCACGAGTTTAACAAATAAATGTAGCTAGCAGTGGCGTGCAGTTCATAGAGGCATAAAAGCACTGCTTACCTAAATATAAACTACGCCAATGCTCTTTTTTCATAATGACAGTCAGTAAAAAGGTATTCTGACTAACTAATGCCTATCCCAGCTTCAAACACTATGCACGCCACTGGTAGCTAGTTGGTAATTAATAATCCGTGTTAACCGTTACATACTATAAATCTAATTAACACAAATCAATCAATCTTAATTACTCGGTACAACAACGTGCAATTAACCGGGATTACTAGTGGTAAGTAATTATGGTTACCTAATTAATTTTATATTCAAGTACAAATGCTTTCATGTTGCTAAATGTGAGTTCAAATACATAGTAAGCGGGAAATTGAATTGATTAACAATCTTTGAAAAATCGTTCAAAACTGTTATGGTTTAAGTGTAATGCTTTATTTGTTTTACCTATTGTATTTTATGTTACTGTATGTTATTCAAAATAAAGTAAACATTTAAAAAAAATCTTTGATTCTTTGATTTGATTCTGTTAACAAAATATTATAATATTGTTTAAATGAGTTTTTTTGTGAGACTTAGTTTTAAGATAACTACCGCAATTTATTTTCAGAATATTGGCAATGTGCTGGAAGTCAATTAAATTTTAATTTTCCCATCATAATCCATACCACGACTTAAATGAACAACCACGGGTGATGTAGGACTGTTATGGATATATATATCCCAACCAAGGATATACTGTTTTACGTTAAAATGAATTATAATAATGTATAGAATTTATATTTTTAAAAGAGCAACTGCTGAATTTTCAGCCATCTTTTCTCTCTCAGTAGAACCTCTCTCTCTTCTCTCCGAGTCAGTGTCAAAATATGACTTGACATCAAGGACACCTGTATGCCCTATATTTAATAAATCAATTGAGTATTGAGCATAAAATATATTTTATATTTATCAAATTAAAAACTAAAAACTAACCATTCAAAATATCATCTATGCCGCCCAGAACGTTGGCTGCGTAACCCCAGCCCCGCTGAATAGCCAAACTCATATGTTGGTCAAGGAACTGCCAGTCCTCTGGTTACCTGTGGACTCTGTGAGGCGAGAAGAATGAAAAGAAAAGGATCTAGCATCTTCGCCCCACGACCCCACGGTTTCAACACCAAAAGGCACAAAAATGAAATTCCTCATCAGCCCGTATGCATCCACTGCTGGACATAGGCCTTTTCGAGAGCGCGCCACCTAACACGGTCCTCCGCCTTCCTCATCCAACCGCTTCCCGCAACCTTCTTTAGGTCATCTTCTTTAGGACCAGCGAGCTGGAAGTCGTCCTACACTGCACTTACCGGTACGCGGTCTCCACTCCAGAACACGTCTGCTCCAACGGCCATCGGTTCTGTGACAGATATGACCTGCCCACTGCCACTTTAGCTAGCTAATCCGCAGAGCTATGTCGGTCACTTTAGTTCTTCTACGTATTTCCTCGTTCCGGATTTTATCCCTGAGAGAGATTCCCAACATAGCCCGCTCCGTAGCACGCTGAGCGATTTTTAATTTGTGGACGAGGCCTACCGTCGTTTCCGCTCCATACGTCATTACCGGCAGGACGCATTCGTTGAAGACCTTAGTCTTCAGGCTTTGCGGTAGCGACGAATCGAAGACTTGACGAAGCCTAGAAAATGCTACCCAGCCTAACTAAATTCTTCTGTCAGCCTCCTTGTTGAAGTTGTTCCTACGGAGTTGTATAATCTGGCCAAGGTAGTTGTATTCCTGAACAACTACGATGCTGACATTGCCGACGTTGATAGGTCCTGAGTTAACGTGCTCGTTAAACATGACTTTTGTTTTGTCTATGTTCATCTGAAGACCTACTCGTCTGGAAGAACAGTTAAGCTCGGTCAGCATTCCCTCAAGGTCCTGCAGCGATTCCGCTGATTATTATTTTCTATAATTTCATATTTGCGCCTTTTGGCTCTTTCTGCAGTAGTGGCCGCCGGATATTACTAGTGGTTCGCCCCGAACTGAGACCTCACAGTATCCATAAGATAATTTGAACTATATATTGTAATGGTTAATTTTTAACATTAGACGCAAAAGAGCTAAAGAGTTATTGGAGAAACGTATAAACTCTTACAGAGCGTCATCTATTGACATCATTGTGAAGTTCTGTTAAAAATACTGAAGCACATTAAAAATTAAATAATTTCGTTTCCATAAAATATTTAACTAATTTTAGTATTTGTTGTTCAAGTACAGGATATAATTCAAATAATTGATCAAGTTTCAGGCTCAGCCTTTCAGAAAATTGAGAGTTCTGAGGTCAACTTTGGACGTTAGAAAATCTCCACTTTGAAAACCCTCCATTTCGTCAATTTTAGGGGAAAAATTAAAAAATACATATTTTTGGACTCTATTCGCCTGAAAGCCATCGGTTTAGAATTCAAAAGTTATATGGCTCTGACAGACGGGCGGACGGACGGACAAGTGTAAATTCACTCAAGTAGACTCAAAGACCTTCGCTTCGCTCGGTCAATAACTCATACGATATCACACTAATTGTATCTGTTAATTGTTGTCTGTGAAAGTCTAACTGCCTGTCCGACCGTTTATCTGTCTGTTTGCTACGCTTTAACGGCCCATCTTTTCAATTGATTTTGATGGAATATGGTAGTGATAGGTTTCTTCCTTGGAAAAGACATAGGATACTTTTACCCCGGAAAATTAAGGAGTTCCCGCGGTTATAAATATGACTCAATTCACGCCGACGAAGTAGCGGACATCATCTAGGTACCTAAAAAGAATCGAAATAAAGGAAAAGCCCTATTGTGCTACTTATGGAAGGTACTAGCTGATGCCCGCGACTTCGTCCGCGTGGATTGAGGTTTTTTGGTTCCCGCAGGAAATCTTCAATTTTCCGGGATGAAAAGTAATCTATGTGTTATCTATCTCTGTGCCAAATTTCATCCAGATCCGTTCAGCTGTTCTAGCGCGATTGAGTAACAAACATCAATCGATCCATCCATCCAAACTTTCGCATCATACTAACTAATATTATAAATGCGAAACTGTGTTTGTCTGTTGGTTTGTTGGTTTGTCCTTCAATCACGCCGCAACGGAGCATCGGATCGACGTGATTTTGTTGAGGAGCTGGAGAGTGACATAGGCTACTTTTTATCCCGAAAAATTAAGATGTTCCCACGGGAACGAAAAACCCTCGATCCACGCAAACGAAGTCACGAGCATTAGCTAGTTTATAATATTAGTATAGATTATTTGTAATATATCGTTTCATATCTTGGATTTTTCGTATCAATACCGGTGAATATTAAATAATACTAAATTCGTTGCCAACAGGAAATGCTAGGATTAGCGGTCAGACAAATTGTTAATTTAGTATGATTATGCCCGGGTACTGCGGTTTGTTGATTGTGGTATTGAATTTGATTTACTTAATTTATATCCATGATTTCGATAAAATAATAAATTTAAAAATAAAGTTTTTTGCATTACAATTTTTTGAAAATTGTAAAAAAAAAATCTTTAGGCGCGTTGAGCACTTTTTGGTAGGGGGTAGAAATATGGAAACGCGTGACCGACACCTCGCGTTGTTACGAAGACAAAAGGTCATAATTATAGAACATTCGTCATTAAACTTTAATGCCTAAATTTTAAGGTTTATATTTTAAATATTTTATAATATATATTATATTTATTTATTGTATTTATATATATGTGTAATTTATATGTAAACTATAGTATGTATTTTTATTTGTATGTATGTAAGTATATTTTATACTTTGTTATTTTTTATTTCTCTTTTATGTGCATCGACCACATGAGCTCCTAGACCCAGTGTCAACAGCTTTGTGCGCTCGGGTTGCCTTTAAAAGATCACTTTAGTAATAAGGCCGCCTCTGCGCATTACCACAGTTTCCTGTCTTCTCTATTGTATGCATAATTTTTTACCTATGTGTTAAGATGCAATTAAGACGTATACTACTACTACTACTACTACTGCTACTACTACTACTATTCTTATTATTATTATTTTTGAAGTAAAAACTTCTTTAGGCGCGTTGAGCGTTTTTTGGTAGGGGCTAAAAATGTGGAACGGTGTCGGTCACGCGTGACCTTAAAACAAAAGGTCTTAAGTATAAATATAGTACATTCTTAATTAAACTTTAATTTTAAGGTTTAAGGTTTACATTTTAAAAGTGCTGTGTAACCGTGTGGGAGCAACTCGCGATACTTTAAATTATTTTAAATATTCGTTTTCACTTCTATCGGCAGTCCCTATGACTCCTAATTTTTTTTTATTGAAAAAAAAGAAAATCTGCTTAAATGTGAATTCAAATTCTGACGAATGTCTAAGAAAATTTGTCTTTGAAATTCCGATAGAGACTCTATTATATTCCGGGAAGCCTTGGTCCATGTCCGGGATGCAAGATCTCTGCGCCAAAATTTCGTCTTATTCAGTTTAGCGGGACATATTCTGTGGCGTAAGTAAACAAAGTAACTGAGATGGACGGGCAGACAAATTACTAAAAGTCTGTATAAATTTACTAGCTGATGTCTGCGACTGCGTCCGCGTGGAATAAGTTATTTTATTTCGCACTGGAATTCCTTAATTTCGGGATAAAAAGTGGTTAATGTTACTACATTTCCTCAACTACGTGAATATATGCCCACGCAAAAATTCACATCGATCTGTTTTTCTGTTACAGCGTGATTAAAGGGCAAACCAACAAAGACACAAACAAACATACTTTCGCATTTATAATATTAGTATGATGGATACCTTGATCCATGGAAACTGTGGGCAATACATACGAAGCCGAGGTCGATCACTAGTGCTGGAAAACCAACTACGTGGATATATTTAATAGGTAACTTACTAAAAGCTACATTAAATATAGATGACAGCGATAGAAACCTATGAAGCCAAAATGTCGGGGTTCTGCGGAATTATATCGCATTTAGCTGAAGGTCTGATTGCCGCACGTCATTAATCCTCAAATGTGGTAAAAGGAAATAGGGTTGTCTTGTGACTAGTATTAAACAAAATGTATCGATATTTTGATTATCCAACGTTTCTGGTATTATTGGTAATTATTTTCTGGATCGGAAGATGTCTGAAAAAATAGAAAAGACAGAGTCATTATGAGTCTTTTTTACTTTATATATTTAGTCAGAAACATCGTCATCAACATCATCATATTATTATTATTAGCATCACAAAAAAATTAAACATAATTTCCCATACTAAATTATTTAAACTAATTAGATAAACTGGTTGGTAGAGGTACTTTACCAGTTTATCATGCTTATTAATTATTATATAATTATTTTTATTGCCTGGCAGAGATCGCTGCTAAGCGATAAGGCCGCCTTTTTGTACTTCCTCCTGTTTATTTGCGATCCTTAATTATTATTATTTTTTTGTATTGTGGTGTACAAATAAAGTGTAATAATAATAATAATATTTTAAATAATATTATCCATTTAAAAAACGAATTATATTCGCTTTCCTAGACAGAATTGGAATTAACTGAATTGCTATCTTTCGAATTTTATTCCTGTTAACATTTTTTAGAAACACAAACAATTATTATGTTTTGATTTTTTTTTACTCATAAAATCGAACGTTATGTTTTCAAAACATAGCGTTCGAATTTATAAGTTAAAATTTATTGAAATATCATGTTATATAACTTTATCGATGAAACTATCGACAAATTCTAGTCCAGCCCTATAACAAAATGGCCAAAACTTGCCACATCACCCAGTACGATTATTGCCACATCACCCAGCTGAGCTAATATTTTATTCCGAGGCTTAATTATCTAGCCTTTATAGAACTGAGGAAAACTTTCATACTTACGATTAAACTGTCTCTGTGACAAATTCTATAGTTAGCTTAGCTTTCTATTAAAATAAAACTGTTATCTACATAAATAAAAATTTATATTATAAGTTTAGGTTAAAACAAAACTGCTCATTAGCCAATTAGTTAGGCTAGATCGTAGTTAAATGAGTACCTTCCTGGTACTCAATAATAGGAAAAAAAAACTACATAAGTAAACTTTAATTTCGCAATCCACACAAACACACAGTAATACCTTACGCCATTACAGAATACCATAGCCCTGTATCCCACTCTCGACCACGCAGAGCCTTAGAGTACAAAATTAAGGCCTTTCTCAGACTGAGCCCAACAATTACAATAATCAATACTAATATTATAAATGCGAAAGTTTGTCTGTATGCTACACTTTAACGGCCCATATTTTCAACCGATTTTGATGAAATTTGGTAGGTCACAATCGTTGATATGGTGTCTCACAATGCGTTCGAATTTGATACTTACATTGCAGGTTCCACTAATTAGTAACAGAAAAAATTTTAGACCAGTAGTTGAAGACTGCACCGGAAAAGAATAGGATTTTCAAAAAAGGATAAGTTTGAATAACGAGGAATCGTAAGTTCAAAAGTCTAATTAAAAAAAATTAAAAACACGACTGCCCTGCCAAAAAACGAACTAAAAAGTTAAAAAATCTAAATTAATCTAGTTTAATTAGAATCTTATTGACATTTTTATTAAATGATATTTTTTTGTGAATCACTGGATATTGAACTATAGCGTTAAATATTTTTGGAATCTACTCATCATTTTCTAGATGATGATTATAATATAGTTAATCTTATTTTCGTTTTTTTTCAAATTTAGTATTTAACGCGGGACCATGGTCTCCCCATATATTTTTTTTAATTGTACTATGTATTGCCTATGTCACCCGGAATAAGCTAGGGATTCTAACGATACCTCATTTATCAAAATCGGTTCAGGCGTATAGAAGTTATGGTGGAATATACAAACTCACATACATACATACATACATACATACATACATACATACATACATACATACATACATACATACATACATACATACATACATACATACATACATACATACATGAACCCTGAAAACAATATACTCCTCTTTTCAGGCAGTCGTATAAAAAAAGTTAGAATTGTACATCGCATACTTATCGCGTTTTATCGAATTGCGCCGCTTAACGTCGTCTTAAAATGTAAAACGTAAATCCCCCAGTTTCCCAACAGGGACCATCCTACCATCGCTGATTTATATTGTTGTGTGGTAGAATAATAATCCTTATTTTAGGGAAGTAAAGGCGAATAACACAAAACTCTCATTTTAAAATAATACTGCTTTAAGCGATGGTTGTAGCACCCCAGCCGTTCACAACTTCCTCTCCAAGTTTGCAACTCGACTTGCTACTAGTTTATTTCAACTCCTGTAATTTTGAATGTTCTGTTTTACGAAGATTAAATTACTATAATTATATTGCGAGGCAACTATAAGAATACCTATTTCCTTAAATTTCTCTCTTAGGGATTCGCGCGGCTTTCCTTTTTAAGGGGAAAAAAATTTAAAAATGTAACTTTTATTTTATCGCTTTGTTGCCAGGTAGGAACGTTAATTAAAATTAATTCAGCCGTGTTAATATTTTTGTTCTGTCGGTTAAACAAATGGACTGTGCAATGAAACATACAGACTGAAAGATAAAATGCAGGGAAAATAAAATAGAGTGAGTTAAAGTAGGGTGAGAATATTCTCAACGATTAAGAAGTCGGAGATTTCATTCAGCGCCGATGTCTTAATGGAAATTCCTCAGATTTTTGAGGCGATGTTCCTTTCTGTACCTTCTACTTACAATATGGGTATGTTTCCACCCAGAGATGTGCTACGTTGCTAAGCTACGGATGTTTTTTATCCACTACGAGTTAACCGTTGACTGCGATATCAGGATGGCTAACCTGTCAGGGGGGTATTTCACTCGGTTCGTTCTTTGGTGGGGACGCCATATTAGAATAATTTGCATAAATACTAGTATTTTGACAATTGGAAGTTAGTCTGTTACCGACAGACTCAGCGATTATTGAATACTTTTGTGTTTAGATCGCAATTTGATTTAGAGCTTAACGATAGCAATTGTGGCCGGATCAAATGAATATATTTTTCTTTAGAGTTTAATCAAGTTATTATATAAAATCTGTCTTGAAATCGCTACACGTTGTGACCATTCGCTCGTGTATGTTCTATAGAAAGTACAAATATATCAAAAAGCAATTTAATTATTGCCCACTTGTGGAATTATCCTTACAAATTTGCCAGTTATGTTAAACCCATACCCTAATCGGTTTCTACACGGTATCGTACCGGAACGCTAAACCGCTTGGCGGCACGTCTTTGCCGGTAGGTTGATAACTAGCCACAGCCCTTCACGAAAGTTTGCCTGGTGGATATTGCTCAGTAAGCAATAAGGCCGCCGTAGCATACCTAGTTTTTAGTTAACTTTACTTTGTTACATATTTCATGCCTCGTTGGTCTAGTGGTTATCATGTTCGACTGCGGCCGACGAGGTCCTGAGTTCGAGTCCCGGGTCGGGCCATAATTAAGTATTGGGTTTTTCTGATTACAAATTTTCAGTACTAGCCCGGAGTTAGGAAGTTGGCGGTATTTCACACCCGTGCCTCGGAGAGCACGTTAAGCCGTCGGTCCCAATTATTATCCTTAACATGATAATGATCGTTAAAGACCGCCAACCCGCATTGGAGCAGCGTGGTGGGTCTAATTCCCTTTCTCCTATGAGAGTGGAGGGCTGTGCCCAGCAGTGGGACGTTAATAGGACATGATATGTATTTCATGTGTGCAATAAAGTATTCATTCTATCTATCTATCTGTCTGTCTATTTATCTATCTATCTCTGGTGGAAACGCACTGCACGAGCAAACTGTATTAATCCACATGATTTGAATAGAACCACTTTGCGTATAATCTCGGATCAACTGGGATTAGTTGTTTGAACGGATTCTATCAACGAGGTAACATAAATGGATCAATTTTGGACTCAATGATGCAAGCGACTTTGTCCGCGTGGATTGAGGTTTTAGATTCCCGTGAAAAGTATAAAAAAGTGAACTTTGTCCTTCCCCGTGATACAACCTATTTCTTTACCAAATTTCGTCAAAATTGGGGGAAACTATTGCGCTAAAAGCATAGCAGGTAGACAGACAAACACACTTTCACATTTATAATATAAGTAAAGTATGATATGGATAAAGCTGTGATAGCCCGTTATTCAGGGAGCTGAACTTTGAAACCCTTGCATCCACTTATTATAACTTTTTGGAGCCATGGCCGTGAAATTAATGACTGAGATTTGAGATACGTTGCTTAGCTTTAGAGGTGTGTCAAATCCACCAATAGGAGCACTTGATCTAACATCTAGCGATCTCTCTTCTCTTTGCGTCGTATTCCTCATTACTGCATTTCGTGACCCCTATCCATTAACCACATAATCTTTGGAGTTTTCGCGGTACAATGCGGTAGATTCCCACGTCCTTCAGCATAGGTACGACTCGGCTAATAGTATTAAACTCTAAGTTTTTATAACGATTATTATCAATGTCAGTGATGATAATCGGGACCGACAGCTTAACGTACTCTCCGAGACACGGAAAAGGCCAAATTCGAACCTCCAAATTTGGTCACCAATCCAGTTACCAACTTGGGTCAACGTTGCTTAACAATCGCAATCACCTGATATGCGTTGTCACAACTAGGCCACTCATCCCTCCTGATTTTTATAGCTCTCATTGCACAATGGGTTTGGCACACATCCACAGCTTAACAACAGCATATATCCGGTGGAAACGCACCATATAATAATAATAAGTATACTCGCACCATAAGAATCATGAAACAACGTTTCCCGAAACTGTCCCCTTCAAAGTGGTAATTTCACGCGACGTTAAAGTTATCTTGGAGGTTAAACTCTGGCAATGGGATGGATGTGGGACAACGAATCGTCACGTCGATGCCCTGTATTTGTGCTTCTTATCGACAAAATGCGACAATAATTTCAGTCACATGCCTCGTTGGTCTAGTGGTTCGCATGTTCGACTGCGGCCGACGAGGTCCCGGGTTCGAGTCATAATTAAGTATTGGGATTTTCTGAAACCTCAGTACCCGGAGTAAGGAAGTTGGCGGTGTTCCATCCCCATGCCCCGTGCCTCGATCGGTCCCGTTTATTATCACTAACATGATAATAGTCGTTAAAGCCCGTCAACCCACATTGGAGCAGCGTGGTGGGTCTAAGCTCTAACTTTCTCTGTCCTATGGGAGTGGAGGCCCGTGCCCAGCAGTGGGACGTTAACGGGCTGTAGTGGTGGTGGTGGTGGATAGTCATGGCCGCCGTCGTCGCCGTAAATCAGTGTCGTACACACCGTTGTAATGTCTCGTGATTTTGCACTATAGGTATATTTAAAACTAACGATCCGCTCCGACTTCTCACGGGCAGCACTAATAATCCTAATATATAGCCAGTGGGCAGTGGGTAGGTAACATTTTAATATTACATTGTAAGAGTACGCCCCGTCCTCAACACACCTGCCGCAGCCGCCAGCCCTCCAATTATAGGTATTTAATCTGAACTCCAGCCGCAGTCGCGCCATTTTCCCTTGCATGTTACATTACTTCTATGATATATCATAAGATATTCATCCAAATGAAATGGTGTTATGGACAATATTTATCTGTATTAAATACTTGAGATGACTAATATATTTATTTTCTTAAAGATTAATACCTACTATGTCGGTAAAAAGCAAAAACACCATCGCTAGTAAAGCATTGGTTTAGACCAAGTTTGACGAAAATAATGTATGGTGGAGTTGTTCCTCTCAAAAAGTTCTAAAAAAAGTCCGCGATAGCATATACCTATCTTTTATTTTTTGACTCACAATAACCATTTGTATGATTTTGTTACTTTAACTATTTAACAGCGCACGCCACGTACTCGTAAGCTCTCAGAAGAGACGATTTTTCCGACTTAGTTCACATTATTGCAATTTTCGTAAGGATCTCTAATATTTGAAAATAAAATATAGCCTATGTTACTCGCTGCTAAAGTAGCTTTCTATAGGTGAAAGAATTTTTAAAATCAGTTGAGTAGTTTTTGAGCTTATCCATTACAAACAAACAAATCTTTCCTCTTTATAATATTAAGTTTAGACTTATAACCTAAATAACTAGTGGTTCGCCCCGAACTGAGACCTCGCGGTATCCATAAACTTTTACAGAGCGCTATCTATTGACATCATTGTGAAGTTCTGTTAAAAATACTGAAGCTCATTAAAAATTAAATAATTTCGTTTCCATATAGTATTTATCTAATTTTAGTATTTGTAGACTCAGAGACAAATAATATTATTAATATTAGTTATTTAGGTTATAAATTTTAAATAATAAAAACGTATATAAAGCCTCTATAGATATAGGCTTTTTGCAGCAGGAAAGGTTCATAATCTCATAGGAAATCAGAAATTGCATGCGGATGAAGTCGCGGGTGACCTCTAGTAATAATATGATAGCAAATCTACCCGCAATATGTTCTATATAACGAGCTAAGGCCATATCCTTCCATTGAGCACGTACGCCGCCATTTTGAATTCAGCGCCGCGCACATCAAGTCTACGTTCGATGCATTTTTAATGTCCGCTGAACCAATTGCTTTCAAAGAGGACAATCCTCCCTTGTTCAGTACAAAATACTCTTACGTTTATTTAGACAACATAATAAATAATACCATTCATCATGATTTCCAAGCCTCGCCGGCTCACTACTGAAAGAAAGAAAGTAAGTAAGTAAGAAAGAAAATACATTTATTCTTCATTTTTAATGGTGTTTTAGACTAACATTTAAAATACAATTGGTCACACAACTTTGCTGCTCTGTATAATTTGAAAGTTTCTTAAACTAAATATTGTGATCGAAAAAAGCGATTAATTTTTTTCAAAATTTTTCTTACATATTAATATGTCTATCTGTGACACCATCCAGCTATTATAAACCAGCTTAGGTAAGCTAGCTATTTTTATCCCAGGATTTTTTATTCCGCGGGAATAAAAAATCCGGCTGAGTTTGGTGTGGCTCAGAAGGGCGCGTTTGGAACTGTCACCGTAAGATTGTAAAAACCGGTAGATTATAATCGAACTCGCGAAATGGCAAACTGTCGAAAGTTTACAATTTATCGCATTATTTTTCGGTAGATTGTAATCTGTTAGGTATATTAATCCGATAGAGCCTAACCTACCGGATTACTTATGTCGAACCCTAACCTAACCTACAAGAAAGACACAAGAAAACGTAAATACAATTAATATTTCAAAAATTGACACTCAGGACATTGAACGGTTCACAATCTGTCGACAGTTTACAATTTCGCGAGTTAGATTACAATCTAACGGTTTTTACAATCTTACGGTGACAAAATCCTCGTAGCTTGAATAATACCGTGATTGATTATCACCATCATCATGTTTTATAAGTTTCGAACATCAATAAGTGTACAGTGTACCTAAATTTAATAAATAAATATTGAAATTGTAATTATAGATAAGTAATATTAAATGTAAGCGACTAGTGCGGTAGTGAAATGGGTAGTCATAGAACAGAACGCACATGTTCCGTTTCCAATAAGGCACAAAGTAACATAGTGCGGTTGTTAGCAAAGCGTCGCTAAATCGATTGTGCGGCGACTTGCCTCCAATTACAGCCACAGACGGAATACGGGATGTAACCATGTGTATCTAGTTAATGACTGGAACTGGGGCTTATTGCGGAAAGCAGTCAGTATCGCTAAGGGTGCCTTTCCACCAGAGATGGAACGTTATGCAGTACGTTGCGTAGTAATATTACTGTGACTATTTAATTTTATTACTACCTACCTGATTATTTATGTCGAACCCTAACCTACAAGAAAGAGACAAGAAAACGTAAATACAATGAATATTTCAAAGATTGACACTCAGAACATTGAACGGTTCACAATCTGTCGACAGTTTACAATTTCGATAGTTAGATTACAAGACTAATTAATGATTTATTTTATTCAATTCAATTTAATAAGAGCGCTTGGTTTTCATATTCAAGATGAGATGTCAATCACTAGATGTTGGATGATGTGGCTTACTACTATCGGTATATGCAGTATTAATTTAAAATTGACGTTTTATATGACGTACCTTGAAGTCCCTAAAATTAGCATATTTTGATAAGGAGATTGCAATAACAATGACATCCTGATCAAATGATTATTAGATTAAATCTCTCGTGAAACCTCTACGCATTGTAACAATTTGTTCATCAGTGAAGTAATGTGGCTTTTTGGTTCGTATTAAAAATGATGGAGACTGTTGGTGTAAACGTCTTTATTGTATGGTATCTTAATATCTACACCTTACTAACTAACATAAAGAATAACAATACCTTACTTTTGACGACCTCCGTGGCGCAGTGGGTAGCGCTGTGGTCTTAACTTGCGGAGATCCCGGGTTCGATTCCCGGCAGGGTCAATTTGGGAATTAATAATTTCAGATTTTCCCTGGTCTGTACTGGTGGGAGGCTTCGGCCGTGGCTAGTTACCACCCTACCGGCAAAGACGTGCTGCCAAGCGATTTAGCGTTCCGGTACGATGCCGTGTAGAAACCGAATGGGGGTATGGTGGTAATATAACTGCCATGCCCCTAACAGGTTAGCCCGCTACCATCTTAGACTGCATCATCACTTACCATCAGGAGAGATCGCAGTCAAGGGCTAAACTGTAGTGATTTAAAAAAAAAAACTTACTAATATTATAACTGCGAAAGCTTGGATGGATGTATGGATGTTTGTTACTCAATCACGCCCCAACGGCTGAACGGATCTGGCTGAAATTTTGCACAGAGATAGATTATAGTCTGGAATAGCACATAGGCTCGGAAAATTAAAGAGTACCCGCGGGAAGCAAAAAAAACTCAAACCACGCAGACGAAGTCGCGGGCATTCTAGTATTGTTATAAAATTATTTCCTAATCTATCCTACTTATCTTTTCAATGCACCTTTCATCCAAATCGATGAGTATACAATATATAATCGATTTATTGAGGAGTTGCATCCATGTTGCATCTTTATGTTGAACTGAGTAGGTAGGACATATTACATTGGAAATGGAAAGACCACCTGTGTGTGTACACCTATACCAGTACTCTAGTGCACTATATTATCTCCCACGCAGGTGACCATCTCTGTGGAAAATAGTCGCCGTGGCCGAAATTCGAACGATATGATATTATCTTGTACGCAGCCTCTAATCTACGAAATCGAGGCCATTATTTTTGTCATTAATAATTATTATGATTGCGACTGTGCTACGCAATTACCTTCTCCAATTGTCTCCGAACAATTACAGCGGGGCTTGTAAAAGCTGAAACTGATTGAACTTGGAATGTTAATTAGCTAATTGTTTCATTTTCTGGCCAATCTATACAGGGCGGTGTCCAGAAGTCGATGTTTTGACTACTTTTTTATTTTTTATTTACTAAAAGTTAGCCCTTGACTGCGGTCTCATCTGATGGTAAGTGATGATGCAGTCTAAGATGGTAGCAGGCTAACCTGTTAGGGGCATGGCAGATATATCAAACCCCCATACCCCTAATCGGTTTCTACACGGCATCGTACTGGAACGCCAAATCGCTTGGCGGCACGTCTTTGCCGGTCTTTGACAGACTAGGGAAAATTCAGAAATTATAAATTCCTAAAATCGAACCCGTGGCCTCCATACGTGAAGAGAACAGCGTTCAACACTGCGCTACAGAGGTCGTCAACATTGGAGTTTGAATATATTTTTAGCCAATCTACCGTCCCGCTATTTTTTTTCGAAATAGCGTCTACTCATAAAACCTGTATTCATCAAAGTATCATATAGGATAAAATCTTGTAGGGATATATGCTATCAAAGTTAAATGGAGAGCGGGCCAAACGGACAAGACCCTCAGCGCTTTTTTTTATTTCCAGTTCCAGGAAAAACTGTGTTAATTTTATTTAAGTTCGATATTAAACTGATATTTAGCGTTTAAGTACAGGATATGCCTGAATTTATTTGTAAGTTACAGCTTTTGATGCAATAAACTCAAAGCATCTTTATTCAAAATAGGCACCTAAAAAGTACACCTTCTGAACGCCATGTTTACAAGGAATAAGACTTGATGGTGATAATAATTATAAACAATAGTCGTTTCTGAGATAACGCACGTATCAAAGTAGGTGTAGAAAAGCAACTTTACACGGTAAATTTCAGCTCAATCGGTTGGGGATAACGAAAGTAAAGGCCTTTTATTTTTCCTGGGAAAATCCTCATGGATACCACGTGCCTGGGGGGGCACGGAGGTTATATCAGACTCTTACTGACTAGAACCCCACGGTGTTCCTCGTAACGCCTTGGCTGGATAGACCTTGGTAACTTCGCGACCCAGCTAGCGTCGTCTGATATAATGATAAAAAGCTATAAGTAGTGCGATTGCAACCCCCTGTCAGACACCCTGGTGTATAATTTAAGAGTGTCTGACAGGGGGTTGCAATTGTACTAAGTGTCTGACAATGGACAACGTGGTTTCTAATATTATTCCACAGAAAAGTATAAAACAACGGAGCTTAAATCATTGTCAAACGAAGCATTTGAGGTGCCAACTTTTCTACCTGATACCTTGCAAAGTAACCGCGATCCAAACTTTATAGTCGGGCATTGTTTAATACCTCTATTAGAGACACACATAGAAAAACTTTCAGATTTAATAAAATAACGAAGGTCTGATCGTCGCGGGATCTTGCTCAATAAGTAAACTTGACCTAAACAAACCCACACACATTGCGAGTTAAATAAAAGCTTGTTAAAAAGTTTATCAAAATCGGATTAGAATTCGAGCTAAACGTGAGCGAATCCGTGGCTTACGCGAGCGAATTACGCGAGTTCAATAGAACGTAGCCCTGTCCCGATATTCTTCTACCTATAGTACAAAGCCTATCACCACCACTAAAGCCCATTAACGTCCCACTGCTGGGCAGAGGCCTAGACTTTCATAGGAGAGAGGGAATTAGAGCTAAAACCCACCACGCTGCTCCAATGCGTATTGGCACTTGGCGGGCTTTAACGACTACCATCGTGTTATCTATCATGTTAGTGATACTAATCGGGACTGACGGATCAACGTGCTCTCCGAGGCACGGGGGTGAAACACCGCCAACTTCCTAACTCCGGGCTAGTACTGCAAATTTCTAGTCAGAAAAACCCAATGCTTAATTATGGCCCGACGCGGGAGCTCGTCAGCCGCAATAACTCAAAACTCATACTTTATTTATTCAAATAAAAGAATATGAAAAGTTATGAAAAGTTCTTTGAATAGTCGAGTGAATCTTTTTTTTTTTTTTTTTACCCGATCTCCTGGGGGAGATTGCAGGTAATGTGGGATTTTTACCCACTAAAACCCCCTCGGTGGCCATCCTCTGAGCATAATGGGAATCTCCGGGGAACTCTCAAAGAACATGCGCCGGAGACTCCCTTGCCCCCTTGCCCATTGGGCTCGTCCTGGGTGATGTAATCCCTGATTTCATACCTCAATCATTAATCATGGAGTCGCATATGTTTTCACGATGAGAGGCTAAAGCCCCACTTTCAGCCACTCGCGACTTCGAGGTCCCGTTGATCAGGGCGTCGGTCGGTGTCGCCCTGCTGCCTTCGTCTCCGAGTGGGATTGGAACGTTCTCGTTCTCGCTCAGCATTCTCTTTTTTGAGCATGACAGCGTCACAAAAGGAGACCGCGGCCCTCCATGCTTCATTCGCCGCCAGCATTGCCGCTATGACAGCAGGCGGCGAAAGATCACTCCCTACGTAACTGACCAAAACCCGACGTTCAGGTTCCCAGGCGGGACACACTTCAAGCGTGTGCTGTGCGGAGTCCAGGTCGTTTTCACAATGGTGGCACTGCGGTGTTGCCTCGCGACCGATTCGGCACAGGTACTCACCGAAGCAACCATGCCCGGTAAGTACCTGTGTCAATCTGAAGGTAACACTGCCATGCTTTCTCCCCAGCCAGGCTTCAAAGTTTGGCAGGATAGCACCAACAGTGCGTTGGCGTGCGTTTCTATCCCCTTCCAAACGCATACGCCAATTTACAAGGGCTTGTTGGTGCGCTTGCCGTCGCAATGTCCCGCTATCTCGACCATAAGCACTGCTTTGGCAATCCGCTCGGGTCTGGATATATACCTTCGCGTCCATATCCGCCAGGATGTCAAGAGGTGGAAAGCGGGCCAGGACAGTAGCCGCCTCGAAGGATATCGTGCGATATCCCCTTGCGACCCTGATAGCTACCTTGCGCTGCACGCTATTAAGCTTAGCTCTGAGACGCTGAACACCACAGAGCCGATTCGACCATACCGGTGCCCCGTAAAGGGCTATATTGACCGAATAACCTCGGCGTAGAGTCGACGAACGCCTTCCTGTGGCCCCCCAAGGTTAGGCAATAGGCCGTGCATTGCACTAGCAACTTTTTGTATTCTGGGGAGCAGGCGCTCAAAATGTTCCTCGAATCCCCATCGCCCGTCCAAGGTAAGTCCCAGGTAGTTTAGATATTTTCCTACCTGCACATCTACGTCGCCAACGCGAATCGACGAGCTGGGGGGCTCGAGTCGCCTCGGTAGCCTATGGAACCAAAGAGCCTCCGTTTTTTGGGGCGCTACTCTGAGTCCAAGCTCATGGATTTTTGCGACCACGCATGCCACGCCGGCCTCAGCGAGCCTTAATGTCTCCTCAAAAGTATTACCTTCGGCTAGCACCAGGGTGTCATCCGCATAACAAACTATGGTAATACCATGTGGGACATCGACGCGAAGGACTACGTCGTAGGCTAAGTTCCACAGAAGCGGCCCTAATACGGAGCCCTGTGGAACCCCACAATTTACTGGTCTTCTGCGTGTATGTCCGTCCCGCCCTGTGTATATAATTGCCCTGTCGCACAAGTATGCCCCGACTATATTGCGCAGATACGAGGGTACGTTGTGGTGAGTTAAAGCTTCCCGTATAGCGGTCCAAGGAAGGGAGTTGAAGGCATTCACAATGTCTAAACTCACCGGTAACGCCACTCCACCCCCACGAACAGCCCGTTCCGAAGAGGCGCGAACGCGGAGTATCGCGTCTACAGTTGATCGGCCCTGCCGGAAGCCAAACTGACTTTCGGATAAATCGGGGCCTACCCACGTGAGGTGCTCCATGAGGCGGGTAGCTATAATCCGCTCAAATAATTTACCTACTTCGTCCAGAAGGCATATCGGTCGGTATGCTGATGGGGACTCCGCTGGCCTGCCTTCTTTTTTCAAGAGGACTAATCGCGCTTCCTTCCAGCTGGTTGGAAACACGCCTGACTGTAGGCAACTGCTGAACAGTCGTCGCAACCTGTGACTTAAAACTTCTAAGGCTAGCACCCATACGCGGCCTGGTATGCCATCTGGACCAGGTGCTGTATTCCGAGCTGCAAGACGCTTAACTGCTCGCTTCAGTTCCTCTTCCGTTACATCTTGCTCTTCAGACCGGGTTACCACCTCCAGTTGACCCGTGATGCTAGAGAGGGTGAATTGGGCCCTGGGAAATAGTGCATCGATTACTCTCTCTAACAAAACAGGGTCGAGGGTTTCTGTCAGTGGTGGGACCCATGGTCTGAGTTTGCCTAGAACAATTTTATACGGGCGCCCCCATGGATCCCGATCCAGCCCTTCGAAGAGCTCCCTCCAGCTCTGTGCCTTTGCCTTTGCGATGGCAACCTGGAGCGCTTTTGTAGCTTCCCGGTATGTGGAATATGCACTAGCGATTGCTCCTGCCGTTGATCTCCGTCTTCTTCTGGCCCTCGTGTATTGGCGTCTGCTTCTTAGACATATCCTACGCAGTTGATCGATGTCCTCAGACCACCAGTATACTGCCCGGTTTTTGGTCTGTCTGGCTCGCGGCATAGATGTTTTACATATTTCGGCCATGGTTTCGCGAAACCAGGCCGATTCCCTTTCTGGATCTGGTAGGGCATTTTGAGTCGAGTGAATCTACCACTGGTTCGGAATGGCATTCCTACCGACCAGAACCAGCAAGAAACTCGGTGGTTGCTCTTTTTAAAAAATTATTTACAATAACATTAATGTGTAGGTAGATACTGTAACCGCTATCCTTAGCATTACCGGTGAAATCCATTCTATTTTATAAACAGTATAATTAGCTTTTTATACGACTGCCTGAAAAAAGGAGTATATTGTTTTCAGGGTTCATGTACGAATGTATGTATGTATGTATGTATATTCCACCATGACATCTATACGCCTGGACCGATTTTGATAAATGAGGTATCGTAGGCTAGTAAAATAAAAAAAAATTGATGGGGTGGCCATGGTCCCGCATTAAAGACTAAATTTGAAAAAAAAAAAAACGAAAATAAGATTAACTATTTATTCATCATCTAGAAAACGATGAGTAGATTCCAAAAAAATATAACACTATAGCTCAATATCCAGTGATTCACAAAAAATATTATTGAATAAAAATGTGAACATAATTCTAATTTAACTAGATTTAATTTAGAGTTTTAACTTTTTAGTTCGTTTTTTGGCAGGGCAGTCGTGTTTTTATTTTTTTTTATTCTGACTTGTTTCATAAAGTACAAAGCAGCTTTAAATAATAAAGTAGGTATTAAATAACTTTGTCTGATGTAAATTCCAAGCCTTTAAGGTCTAGGAGATTCGATCATTCGATCGCATTGTAGGTACAATTGGTTGAAATCCAGTATTTCCAATAAGGTTTTCGTTTCAGTTCATTCCTTAATCCTATTGGTTGTACCCACTTAATTTTCTAAAGCCCAAGCATAACCAGTTTATTTTAAAATAGCATAAAGTGCATTTTTAGATAAATGAATTTAATTGTTCTTTATTTTTAATTTATACGAATAGATTTGGATGTAGATACATAACTATTGTCGGCGGCACTGTGGTGTATAGTTAAAATTCGCATGAATTTATGATTTACTCTATGTAATAAGCACCCATCCCATGATTGTTACTCAATCACGCCAGAACGGCTAAACGGATCTGAATAAAATTTGGCATAGAGAATCTGGAATAATACTTAGGCTACTTTATATCCCGGAAAACCTTAACTCATGTGCAACTTCAATTTGCGTGCATCAGCTAGTCTATAATAAAATTCCGCAATTCATTTGAAATCTGCCTTTACACAAGTTAAATAAGTCCATTAAAAGTATGCTTTTCTTATTAATCAGTTGAAGATTATGTATTACTAGCTAATGCCCTCGACTTCGTCTGCGTGGATCGAGGTTTTGTGGTTCCCGCGGGAACTCCTTAATTTTCCGGGATAAAAAGTAGCCTATGTGCTATTCCGGACTATAATCTATCTCTGTGCCAAATTTCAGCCAGATCCGTTCAGCCGTTGCGGTGTGATTGAGTTACAAACATCCATACATCCACCCAAACTTTCGCATTTATAATATTAGTAAGACGATAAAAATGCGTGAATATAACACGCTCCAGCTATGCTTGAGATTGCAGTTACTCAGTATAGATAATTTTTCGGGATAATATTTAGCCTATAACACTCACAAATGATGTTGATGATGAGAATGTGGCTTTCTATTGGTAACAGAATTTTCAAAATCGGTTCAGTAGATCCAGACTCCAGAGATTACCCCCTACAACGTCATAAACTCACAAACTTTACCTCTTTATAATAAATATTATTATAGATTATGATTATTGATTGCCAATCACAGTGCTTGAAGAATGGTGAAGCACATGAAGTGTCGAATGTGACAATTCTTTCTCACATTTTCACCGATTTGGGGCTTTAAAGGTTGTGAGAATTGTTCGCGATGATTGTGCTAGGACTGTTCTTCAGGTGAATTTTTCACGTCATCGAGATAAATCGTTTCGCTTTGTTTCAATCCTATGTTTTATTGATCACTTAGGGCCGACGCACACCTGCGGAGTGAAGTAAAAAATTGATATTTTAAGCCGAGCAAAGCAAACATTGTTGTTTTTGCATTTATCTTCACGTCCGTCCAAACGTGCACTTTTAAGTATAATATGGAGCTGCACAAACTAGCGCGATAGGTTGAAACGTGTTTCCCATACGACGTGGGCGTTTTATCCTATGCTGTCCGTAATGTGTTTTCGCCATCAGCCTTCACATAATATTATGAAGTCATACAAACTTCCAACACTCTGTTAATAAAATTCTTAACGCTAGCCAACAAATCTGAAAAGTGCTCGCCAATAACACTGGACACAAAATGTACCTTATCTTCACCTGAATAAGGTTTATATTCGCATGAAAATTTATTTACTTTCATACATTCATATTTCATTGCGGCGGTCTTGTAAAATCAACACCGAAGTGAATTTCCGCTAAGATACCTTTTTAAGTTCAGACTTACTCTGGGTTCCGTGATATGTGAACTTTCTATACGTTTAGAAACTTCGAGAAAAGGTACACTTGGGGACAAAATAACTGCTCCTGCAATGAAAATAACTTCAAACGCTAGGCCTAATTGCCCGCGCATGGAGGTCTAGCGTTCGTTACGTTGTATATGTATGAACATTATACATGTTTTTTTTATTCCACTACAGATTAGCCCTTTACTGCGATCTCACCTGATGGTAAGTGATGATGCAGTCTAAGATGGTACCGGGCTAACCTGTTAGGGGTATGGCAGTTATATCAAACCAATATCCGTAATCGGTTTGTACACGGCATCGTACCGGAACGCGTAATCGCTTGGCGGCACGTCTTTGCCGATAGGGTGGTGACCAGCCACGGCCGAAGCCTCCCGCCATAAAATCTAATTTAATATACCGACTCACCGAATTTGGATGAAGCTAACCTGTTGGTAAAACATTGGTTTGTCCATAACTCCACAAATCCGAAGCAAAATATTTCATCCTCTATCGCAAGCTAGAAGTTTTTGGTGATAAATTTGTTTTGTGTTAATTCAGAGTGTTAGCCGTTAAATGATAAACCGCATTCAAACTCGTTTAGTAGTTTCAACCTTCGGCATGATGCGCGAAAAGACAAGCAATAATAAAAAAACAGACAGGTAAAGTCAA
This sequence comes from Erebia palarica, assembly GCA_964035005.1. Taxonomy (NCBI): domain Eukaryota; kingdom Metazoa; phylum Arthropoda; class Insecta; order Lepidoptera; family Nymphalidae; genus Erebia; species Erebia palarica. The sequence continues at coordinate 38,139,439 of OZ035983.1, forward strand.
TCTTAAAGACTGAAGTATTAGGCAACAGAGAGACTATATTATCATTTCTTGCTCCCACTTATCACTAGGAAGGACTCAAATTGCATATGCCCTAACGGGGTGACATGTCAATTATTGTATTGTTCATGTTAAAAGCAAATAAAAAAATTAAAATAAAAAAGTTCAAAACTAGTGATAAACTACATAGACCATTTCCCTTCTATAATATTAAATAGACTATAATCTCTGTGCCAAATCTCATGCAGACCCGTTCAGCCGTTCTGGCGTGGTTGAGTAACAAACATCCATCCATACATGCATCCAAACTTTCGAATTTATAATATTAGTATAGATTATATGAACTATATTACAATTAAGGGTTAATATTGAATTATATACTAATTCTATTGATACGTCAGTAATTTCCAGCAAGTTTAAAAATATGAATAATTTCTAGCTTACCCGTAACTTTAGCCAGCAGTATAGCATGAATGTGTAGCGTGGAAAGCACCGGTGCCGATAAGTTGCAGAACTTTTCAGTACGCTCGTGTGAAAATTACCATTTGCGCTAAGCGTGTTTCGCGGCTCGGGAGCCGACTTCCGTGTTATGGTGGAAATGGAATCCTATAAACACACTTTGTCAGAACAATATCTTCCACTTTATCAACAGTGTGTGATTATCTCTTTGGATATGTCACCGTAAGATTGTAAAAACCGTTAGATTATAATCTAACTCGCGAAATTATAAACTGTCGACAGATTGTGAACAGTTCAATGTTCTGAGTGTCAATTTTTGAAATATTCATTGTATTTACGTTTTCTTGTGTCTTTCTTGTAGGTTAGGTTAGGTTAGGTTCTACCGGGTTAATATATCTAACAGATTACAATCTACCGAAAAATAATTCGCTAAATTGTAATCTTTCGACGGAATTGTGTTAATAATTAATAGTATATGGACTCTACAGGTGTTCCTTTGTAGGGTCGAGTATTAGCTTTTGTAATATGGTTCCAAAAGAACTTTTGGTTTTGCAGTTACACAAATTTAAAAAAGCCGTAAAGGAACACTTGTTGAGTCGAGGCTATTATACAATTGAGGAGTTTTTTAATGACAAAGTTGTATGGAAGCAATCGACTTTGGGTCCAGCTCCCCATAGGATAGTATAATAACTTACACTGTATATTATATATAGCTACTTTTGTATTATCTTGTTTTTTAAGCAACTGATGAGTTTCTTGCCGGCTTTTGTCAGTAGAACTGTTTACGGAACCGGTGGTAGAGTCAAAACAAGACGTAACATTAGAGACACCTGTATGTCTTACATGTTATAAAGAAATTCAGTATTGAGTATGAAAAATTGTACTAATACAGTCATTTGTACTAATACAGGGCACTCCACTTTCCCCAGTACTATTCGCTATTTCCATTAATGAAATTCATTAAAAGAATTGCATCTACGCTGCAGACGTGACCGCTTTAAAGATAAATATAAAATACAGAAACTCATTACCCATAAGCATAAGTGAATAAAAATGCATTTCTTATCGAACTAAATTCAAATCAAATCTGAATACTTAGTGATTCCAGAGGATTCCAAAGCAAATTCGCTATTTTTCTTCGTCGTTCGGAATCTACTACAAGATCTTCTTTGGCAAAAGGGAAAATATGAAAAATGGATTTAGAAAAGTAACGTTCTAAAGGAATTTACCAAACAAAGCAAACTCTACCTTTGTTTACTTCGAGAAAGCTTTGGGTAACATTTTACATCTGTTTTCCTTTATGTGTTATCTCAATACACAACATTTTGCTTATCTTCTGTTTTGGTTATTGATAAAATAATTATTGGATTAAAGAAAGAGCTTTAGCACTCAATTTTAGTTACTTTCTAAGCCCACCAAAATAAGACCAGCAAGCCTTGAAAGTACCTAAAGTACGTTGAGGGAGGTGTCGGAGTGAAACGTTCAGAATAATTTGGAAGATTTGTGTGGTGTGGTGTTGTGCCGATACGAATTGATGGTTTACTGTTCGGTGAATAACACTATGCTACAAGTGCAAGGAACACGCTGTACCTCATAGATTTACCTTCTTCTACACAACCACAACGTCCCACTGCTGGGCACAGACCTCCACTCTCATAAGTGAGAGGGAATTAGAGCTTAGACCCACCACGCGTGCTATTACGGGCTACTACTACGGGCGGTAGATTTACGTACTGTGGCGGATTATACCGAATTAAACTTCTAATTTTTTCACTATCATGGACTTCCGCAAAGTAACGCCTGCTTCTATCCAATAGTACCTAGGTTTTTAAAGTTCTGAAATTGACGTTATAAATAGCAGCTAAACAGTAAATATTTACTAATATAAGATAAACTAAATAACTAATTAAGTAAAAGTGGCACCTGGCTTTCGAAAAGTTAGAATTTTGAGTTCGAAAAATTGTAGTGATAAAGCCGCCTTTACACCGTAACAAGTTGTAAATTCTGACACGATTCGTTTTACCTCTTTTCTGTAATTTGTTTGTGTGTAATAAAGTGTTTTTACTCACCTACTTACTTGATGTCCGCGACTTGATCCGCGTGGATTGAGGTTTTTTGGTTCCCACGGGAACTTTTATTTTCCAGGATAAAAAGTAGCCTTTATATCATTCCAGACTAAAATTTATCTCTGTGCCAAATTTCATCCAGATCCATCAGCCGTTCTGGCGTGGTTGAGTACCAAACATTCGTCCACCCATTCATCCAACCATCCATGCCTCCATCCATCCAAACTTTCGCATTTATAATATTAGTATAGATCTAAACACACAACGTTTTGCTTTCTGAACTCCGTACTTAAGGTTATTAATGAAATAATAATATATAAACAGCTATAATATTCAATTGTAGTTATTTTCTAAGCCCCAGCAACAAAGACCAAGTTTAAGCAAGCATAAGTGAGCTGTACGGTTTTAGAGTTTTGACGTTATAATTTATAAATAGTAATTTACAAAAACAAGATGTCACATTAGCAAGCTTTCGAAAATTTAGATTTTGTAAATGGTACTAAAATTCTGCATCAATATTGTAAATAGATTATTTCTATTTAATCTAGGCAATAAAGCTAGTTGACCCCAAAAATAATTCCTCAGGCGACCAAACTTTACAGTATGATAAAGTATCGAGTTAAACGTAAATTATAAATATCCAATAAAAAATCAGAAAGGAACTAAGGTTTTTTATGCTATACCCAAACAACCAAAGCAGGAAGATACATTATCGCGTAAACGCAGTTTAGGTTTGATAACAAAATCGGTTTAAATATCTATGTTTTGCATGATTATTTCGTGTGAAATTGGGGGTTGAGTGTAAATATATACTACCTACTATTATTTTAAAAAGAAATCGAGAAAATATTCAGTCATCAAAATTAAATTTTAATAACTTCCGCGTCGATATTTTGTTGGATATCTTTGTATAAGTTTTGATTCATGCCATATTACAACCCTGCCAAGTTTCAACGACTGAGGATTTAATGCGGGGGTCTCCATACAACGAACCGCCCCATTGCCTAGACTAATAATAAGCACCGACTGCATATAGTATCACATAACTAATATTACGCGAAAGTATAATTTGAATTGTGCCTCAAATGTTTACATCTACAAGTATGTGATACAATGTTATTTACAAATACTCATACTGTTTGTTTGTTTGTTTGTGCGGTAAGCGAAACGGGCCGGAGTGCCAATGTTTGCCGACACCACGAGGCCGTGTTTTATGTAACCCTATGTGAAACAGAGTGTTAAGAACCGTTTGAGATTAAATATTTATCATAAATCTTAATATTCATCTTACTAAAATAATTAAAAAGTAAAATTCAAGTTAAAGAAAAATAATCGAAAACTAAAGATAAAATTTGATTTAAACTAAATATAGAGGCATTTTCAAAATAAATAACAATAAACATACATTTTTTTAAATAAAAATATTATATTTAATAAAAATTGTGTATAGCTAATATAATTATAGTTAAAGAAAGATAAAATTTCATTGAAAATATTACAATAATAATTATGAATGTGATAGTTCATTGACTTTCGGGTTCATTGACATTGTGCATTAAAAATATGTATACTATACATGAATAAGATATAAAAGTGTCGAACTAAAATCAAAGCATCGCCTTTTAAACAGTGAGGTATTATTGTATTCAGTGAAGTAAAATCTGTAAAATACGAAAAAAATTGTGTATGTGAAAAGTTCATCTAGAACCGCCTACTTCACATTTGAGAGAGCTTGAATCGCATGTGAAAATGTTTCCTTCAAGAAGTTTCCTCCTACTCTGCATCTACCCTACAGTTTTCGCAATCAGGGATATGCTAAAAATAAACAAGATCTGCGACCTTCTATCCGAGGAAACCAGCACACAGTGTTACATCAAAGACAGTTTGGCGTCCCTAGCTCACAGCCCGAACCAATTAGTCGTTAGCCAATCTAACACAGTGTACTTCAGCTTTGATTCCGGGCAAGGAGAGTACCTGCCAGCATTACTCAACCTTAACACTAAAAAACTAACCGTGTTGAAAGGCGTCAAAGACGCTTTTGCCCTAGCAAAAGATTCAGACACCGACGAAATTTATTTCGGAGGCAGCCACGGTATTTACAAATACGATGCGACTTATAAAACACTCAAAAAGCTAGATGTGAACAACTTGGACATTTGGTGGATACAAGTGAAAGGGAGATTATATTTCATAAAATTCCCGAGTCTAAAAGTCTACTACTATGAAGACAAGATGATTAAATTGGTACCAGAATTGAGAAACACGATGGTTAATCAGTTTGTTTTTGATGATGATAATAATATATTCTTTATCAATGGTACGGGACTGTTTGGTATCAAACGTGGTGATAATACCGTTATATTTCTGAAGGATAATCCTAGGTTTCTAGGAATGGCGGTAAATAATTCTGGTCACGTACACCTCTGCAGCGAAAATGGGATCTACGTTATAAGCAAAATTGTGCAGAAAGTTAAAAGAATAGTGAGTGTGCAGGGCGTGTTGGGAATGGCTTTTGATAAGGATAACCAACTTATATATTCCGATTCCCATGAAATCGTTCGTCTTAAACCTGTTTCGAGGGAGGAATATTATAACATTGATAATAGTATCTAATGTTTGTATTAATTTTACTTCTGCTCAGTTTATTTTTTGTAAACATTAGATAGAAAGATTTTAATAAAAACTTTGCATATCTTTTGCTCAAATAAAAACATACAAGACAGTTATTTTTAATTTTTTTCGTGGCAGTATTTAGACGCTTATCAAGAACAATAAAAAAAATGAATAGTCGACTGAACAAGGTAAAGGTTTAAATTGGTTCATCTATCAAGGAACCAAATACGGAAGAACCAAAATGACAATATTAATATACTTATATCTGTGCTAATAAATATTACAAATAATGCGAAAGCGTGTTTGTTTTTCCTTCAATCACGCCGCAATAGAGCAACGGATCGACGTGATTTTGCATAGGTAAAGATGAAGGGGATCTGGAGAGTGAAACAGGCTTCTTTTTTTCCCGGAAAATTGAGGAATTCCATGGGAATTAACAAAACTTATTCCACGCGGACCAAGTCGCGAGCATCAGCTTGTTAACAATACAAGCAACTATAGTCCTCGCGCGAGCTCCGAGAAATCCTATGGAACGTTAAAGTAATGACGTAGAGTTGTTTAAAGTACAAAACAATACCGCTATCGCAAAATTACACGCGTCAGGCTTGAAACTAGTGCTGGGAGTGCTGGATATGGAGCGACGATCGGGGGTGCCGTATTGCCGTCGTTTCTTCAGACCCCGATTTCCTCGGAGCTCAGCTCGTGCGCGGACTGTAGATTGTTAGATAGCAATTTGGATGTACACAGGCGGAACGCTCATATCAAATACCGATAACATGCAATATAGGTATCAGATACGCTACGCTTGGGCAAATTGTGTTAGCAATATACAGCACAAGCGTGGTCGCGTTTGGTACGCCCTTACAAATTCAGCTATTAATTTAACGTAGAACATAATTTCTGTTGAGGAGAAGCTTCGTAGTAAGTAATAGTAAGTATAAGTATAAGTTTTTTGAATTTAATTTAAATAAATCAATATTATGACAGTGCACAACCAATATATATTTGAAAATTTTGTATACGTGCCTAAACACATTGATAAATTCAAGAAGAAAAGTGATTGTCATAATGTCAATACTAGAAATAAAAATAATCTTGTAATGCCTGCTTCTAGGCTTAGTAAAACTTGCAATTCATTTATTGGAAACAGTCTCCGCTTCTACTATAAGCTCCCAGAAGACATGTTTTAGATGTCTCTGAATAAGTTCAAAGTTCATGTAAAACGTAAGCTCATTGAAAAATCTTATTACCATGTAAAGGACTACTTAAACGACAAGGAAGCTTGGCAATAATTTGCTCTATGGCTCTGATTGTTCCTTAGTTATGATGATTTGTAAGATAATGAAAAATTATGTGATAATTAAAAAAACCCGGCTCAGTTTGTTGTGGGCTCTTCTCAGACCAGGGCGCGTTTGGAACCCTCGTAGCTTTAGTTTTAAGTTACCGTAACCGATTATCACCATCATGTTTTATAACTAAGTAATTTTTAACGTCAATAAGTGTACCTACAGTGTACCTATATTGAATACATGATATTGAGTATTGAGTGATTTAGATTTGTAAGGATATCAGAACAAAGTCCTGTTTAGTTTTCCAGTCATCCCACCACGGGCTTGAAATCTTTCTACCGTCTAATAGTCTCCCAATGCTGCGTTTATCGGTTTGGCATTGAAACAATCACTTCTTTGGACTTAATATAGCTGTTAGAATTTCGCGTGTAGTTTGTTTGATTAAATACCGATATCTAAATCTAAACTAAAATTATAAAGAGGAAAGATTTGTTTGTTTGTTTGTAATGGATAAACTTAAAAAATACTGAACCGATTTTAAAAATCCTTTCAGTTATAGAAAGCTACTTTAGCGTAACATAGGCTTTATTTTATTTTCCAAAAAAAATAGAGATCCTACGAAAATTGCAATAATGTGAATGAAGTCGGACAAAATCGTAAAATCTGAGAGCTTCCGTGGCGTGCGCTGCGTAAATAGCAAAATTAACATGAAAACAATGTATGTGCCTCTTAAAACTTTCTGAAAAAAAGTCCGCAATAGCATATAGGTATCTATCTATATTTTAAGGTTGTCTCACAATAACCACTTTTATGATTTTGAAATTTGTCTAAATCAAAGTTTTTCTTCCGAAAGTGTATTTACTGACATTGTATTGATCCTTATCTAAATAAAATAGTTTGTCATCTCAAGTATTTAATATAGACCAAGTTCGTCCCCTAAACTAATTAATTCAGATGAATATCTTAGAAGATATCATAGAAATTATGTAACGCGCAATAGAAATAGGGCGATTTAATAATAACCGCGACCTGCAATGGCAGGCGGGGTGAAAAGATATCGCAATGCATAAACAAGTCATAATTAAAAAAGTTAAAAATCTAAATTAATCTAGATAAATAGAATCTTATTCACATTTTTATTAAATGATATTTTTGTGAATCACTGGATATTGAAATATAGTGTTATATATTTTTGGAATCTACTCATCATTTTCTAGATGATGATTATATACTTAATCTGATTTTCGAATTTTTTTTCAACTTTAGTCTTTAATGCGGTACCATGGTCACCTCATCAATTTTTTTTAAATTTTATTAGCCTATGTCACCTTGAATAAGCTAGGGATTCCACGATACCTCATTTATCAAAATCAGTTCAGGCATATAGAAGTTATGGTGGAATATACAAACTCACATACATACATACATACATACAGGGCCACTCCTTTTTTCAGGCAGTCGTATAAAAAATAATGTAAAACCTGATATGCTGCCCAGTGCCGACTGGCTATTATTGGGTATGGACTTGCTGACGTGGGAAGCCGGTACGATGCCGTGTAGAAACCGAATAGGTGTATGGATTTAATATAACTGCCATGCCCCTAACAGGTTAGCCTGCTCCCATCTTAGACTGCATCATCACTTAGCATCTTGTGGTACTTACCTTGTTGTGGTAGAGTCTTAACGTTTCCATAAGTGACATAAGTTGTCCTAGATGAAATAAATAAATCATTCATCATTCATTTATCATCAGGTGAGATCGCAGTCAAGGGCTAACTTGTAGTGGTTGATAAAAAATAAAAAAAACAGTAAGAATTATTAAATAACCCTATGCGTAACATAATTATTTCTGTTGCAGATATGCTTCTTATTTATCCACTACCTAAGCCCTTGACTGCAATCTCACCTGACTTTTTTCTAATTAGTATCTATTATGATGCAGTCTAAAATAGTAGTAGTCTAACTGCTACGATCTTAAATATAATAATAAAAAAAACAAATAAGACTAAAGAAGTGGCTATTACAGAAAACTTCTTACTCGGTCCAAGAACTCTGGGAAAATTGACATTAGTATTTAATTTGTTTATTATCTATACTATTGACATGAATATTGTACAAATTTGATTTAGTTCTTCGTTTTTTTTCTGACATTGATTATAATTTATAACATCAACTACAACAAAGTGACCGCGACTTCGTCTGCGTGACTTAGGTGTTTTGGTTCCCGCGGGAACTCTTTAATTTTCCGGGATAAAAAGTAGCCTATGTACTATTCCAGACTATAATCTATATCTATGCCAAATTTCAGCCGGATCTGTTCAGCCGTTGGGGCGTGATTGAGTAACAAACACCCACATCCATACATCCATACATCCATCCAAACTTTCTCATTTATAATATTAGTATTCGTATAGATTCTATGATATTGATATAATAATGTTTATACTTCTACCATACCTTTACTACTGTTTTAATCATACTTTTGCGGGTCTAAAGTCAGTCTTCATGCCCTAGGGCCGTAATCTAGTCGATCGATCGCCCAACTAGTTGACCATCCCCATACTGTAAATATGCACAACAGAGTCTAGGCTCCAGACTGGTCGACCAAACGATCGTACCATTTGACATAAAAGTTTTTAAACCAAGGAGTATGTATACCTGCATAAACACTGACAGCATGAAAAGCAAAAAGTTTGAAATAAAAAAAGTTTAATTTGTCTTTTCTTTTTATTATTTACTAGACCTATGTATCCTACTTACTATGATTTGCAATAAATATCTAACCGTTACAGTTTGTTTTACTGTTATGGTAGAAGTATAAAGTAGAGTATACACCACCGGGATAAAGCAGTTTTTTTCTTGGGCGTTTGAATCCCTCACTGCACTCAGGACTCAATCTTAATTCCCTCCCTTTGGTCGGGAATTAACTTATAACACCCTCGCTGCGCTCGGGAGTTAAATTTGGAGTCCTTCGTTACGTTCAGGATTCAATGTAGCGCCCGTGACATAAAACAGTGCTTTATCTCCTTGGTGTATAATCTACTATTCTTATATAATTGCCTATTTTCATTGTAATATAATTGTCTAAGTGATGATATTATTATGATTGTTTATCTTTTTTGCATGCTGATAAGGCAAATCATTGTCTCCGTCATTTTGTTTACCACTTTTAGTATTTAAAATTATTTCTGCAAATAAACTAATTTGAATATAAATTTGAATTTGAACTGGTTAGCAGTACGGCATTTATATTATACCCATACCGCTAATCGGTTTCTTTACGGTTACTAAGTATGTCGATATAGTGGTAACTAACCACGGCCGAAGCCCGCTTTCACCAGGCTAAACCAGAGAAAATTCCAAAATCTGTTTTTAATACAGAAATATTAGTAGTACAGAAACTAAAGTAGAATTCGTTTAATTTGTCAACAATTTAGATGAACAAAGGCGGGACGCTCATATCAAATACCGATACCATGCAAATTATCAGACTAGCTGATGCCCTCGACTTCATCCGCGTGGGATAAGTTTTTTTTTATCCCCACGAGAAGTCCTTAATATTTCGGGGTAAAATATGCCCATGTCCTTCCCTTCCCCAGGGTGTAACCTATATTTATACCAAATTTCATCAAAATCGGTTGAGAAAATGGGCCGTGAAAGTGTAGCAGACAGATGGACAGATAGGTAGACAGACAAACAGACATACTTTGGCATTTATTATATTAGTATCGCTGTGTATATTATTACCTGCGAGCGTTCCATAACTTAAATGGTTCCGTAATAGATAATTTTCTAGTTTCCATACAATCTCGTTGAAGTTATGCAATTAACAAAGTTGTAGTCAGTTTGATAGGATGTGAGGTTACGAGTACAATAGCAACAGCATTCCAGAATATCGCCTGGAGTAATATTATAATCTTATTCTAACACAATCTAGTTCTCGAATCGTGTTGACAAACTAATTCAAACCGCAAGTTCACTCGCACATAATACATACTAATTTCATACTAATAATATAAGTGCGAATGCGAAGTGTCTGTCTGTCTCTGTGTATGTCGGTTTAGCTTTTTTTTTGCCTTTTCGTTGTCTCTTCCAGGGAAGAATATAGGCTTCTTTTGATGCCGGAAAATTAAGGAGTTCCCGCTCGAATTATTAAACCTTAAACCAGTCGAGGGCATACTCCAGTAAATACAATATATAAGCTCCATTAGGATTATCTACGTTTCATTCAACAACAATTTCAATTAATTGCCGTCCTACGAATGCATGAGCATGATTCTCCTCTAACAATGGGTATGACCATAGTCCACCATGCTGGTTAAGTGCGGATTAGCAGCTTCTCACACCGTTTAGACCATTATGGAGAACATACAAATGGAGCATACAAATTTAAATTTAATTATGATATTTTCAAAAGGATTTCGAATTCTGAATGCAAAAATATTTTCTTTGCCAACTAATTATATTTTGCTAGAAAGAACCTTCACTATGAGTATCTTACGTGAGACTAAAAACCATTTATAATCGATATGTTTTTTATAATAAACAAGCAAGTAATTATCAGACATAACTTTGTAACAGAGAAGACTGACATGCTCTATATAATTAAAAATATTGAAAAACATGACTGCATTGTTTAAAATATTAAAATAATTTCAAAAAAACATATATTTAAATAAATATTTAATTTTTTTTTTTTTAAATATAAACCTTAAATTCAACCTTAGATTCAAGTTTAATTACGACCTTTTGTCATAAGAAGAACGGTGTCGGTCACGCGTGACACATTTTTACCCCCTACCGTAACAATTCCAACGATACCCTATACATAACCATCTGTTTAGAATTTATGGTTCAGTAAAGATACACACAACATTACACTCCTTTTTTAGGCAGTCGTAATAAACACAATGATGTTTCTAAAATCCCGTAGAAGTAAAAAACCTTTCACATCCATCAGCATAAAAAATCTGCGAAACCCTAAACCCTAAGAGTACAAAGACTCTTTTCCTGTGACGAATGTACGTACGTTTTATAGCTTGTGACCTAAAACTATGAGCCCAATATTACGGGCCAACCGTAAACGGGAAAAGTTAATAAAAACCGACCACTCAGTGCAAACAGCTTGTCGGCAAAAAGACTTTCTGATTAATTAGGGTTCCGTGAGAAATAGATGAAAGTTAAAAGCGTTGAGAAACGGGTGGCCTTGTTAGGACAACGCGTATGACGTTTGCAATTATTGTTAAGCAATGTTGGCCCAAGTTGGTGACTGGCTGACCCAATATTGAAGTACGAATTTGGCCTTTTCGTTTCCTCCGTGCCTCGGAGAGCACGTAAAGCCGTCGATCCCGGTTATTATCACCAATATCTGATAATAATCGTGAGAAACCTAAAGGGCAAAACTCACAGGGAGCGGGCGCGGACCGTGTTGGGTGCGCGGCTGGTTTATATGATTAATGGAACTAGGTCACGACACTCAGCAATTATTATTATTAAACTTATTTGTACCACACATAACAAAAATAAATAACAGAAAACATAAAATAAATCAAAGAAGCAATGAGGAATACGACGCAGAGATACAGAGAAAAAGCGTCAAACATTTTTTTTTTTTGTTGAGAAAACCGACACGGGGTGTCGGATGATATGGGTTTAACATAAATGCCGTACCCCTGGCAGGTTAGCCCGCTACCGTTTTAGACTGCATCATCACTTACCTAGATTGCAGTCAAGGGCTAACTTGTAGTGGGATAAAAATAAACTAATACGAGTATAATAACTATTATTTTTTTCATCTACTACATCTATACTATAGCTAGTGGGTTCTTACAATACTCAATACTCAATTTCATTTATTCAATATAGGTACACTGTAGGTACACTTATTGACGTTAAAAATTACTTACTTTTTAGGTCGATAGGCTGAATAAAGTCAATCATTCATTAAATTATTCACTGCAAGAACCTCTAGACATAAGTACCGTTCGCACTTGACGGATTTTATTAAAAATGGCCGCCACAGCGGTTATTCCGGGACATTATAAACATATCGATGAATACCCTCATTGAAGAGTTTTTGTGCCAAAGGGAAATATTATGAATACGGGGTTTTTCCTTATGTTTGTTTTTTAATGGAACAGCTGTTGAATTTAGAAGTGCTCTTTTCTTTTGACATTTTACTTCAAGAATAGATTTTTTTTATGGCCAAGCCAATTTAATTAGTCTTTCGCCTTTCATTTCTTTAATAGCCGCGGCCTGTAAAATTCCCTTTAGCGATGTTCTTTATTTTTATTAAAAGAACGATGTCTTTTATTTATTTCCTGTACTCAGATAAGTGTTAAGTTAAAAAATAAGGTATGGAAGTTATATGAAGCCCATAACCCCTAATCGGTTTTTGGCGGCATCGTACCGGAACGGTAAATCCCTGGGCGGCACGTATTTTTCGGTAGAATGGTATAGATTTCACAATCCCGGAGACTACCGAGAAAATCCAATAGCTTTCTTTTGACATAACTCGGAACTCGAACTGAGGACATCATGGTCCTGCGCCGGCTAAGATATTACGAATCCATAAATTAATTCCTTCAAAATTAGGGACTCGCAAATTGATGTAAAACAGAAACCTCGGTGGGGGCGTGTGATCTTGTTACAGCGAATATCCACCCCTATTAGCGAGATACTGAACCCCTGTCCACACCCGCATGCTAATTTCAGGATTATCCCACTCCGCAATTACGATCAGGGAAAATTCGGTTAGGAGGGACCTATTTCACTAATTTATAACACCTCCTAATAACTATATATCATTTTAAACCAAAATCAAAATCAAAGATCAAAATTGGTACCTACACAGTTCCTTTAAATGCTTGCCGACTTAATAGTGAGCCCCGGGTCGGGTCTTAATTAAGTATTGGGTTTTTCTGACTAGAAATTTTACTACAAGTACTAACTAGCCCGGAGTAAGGAAATTGGTGGTGTTTCACCCCCGGAGCAGCGTGGTGGGTCTAAGCTCTAATTCCCTTCTTCCTATGAGAGTGGAGGCCTGTGCTCAGCTGTGGGTCGTTAATGGGCTGTAGTGGTAACTAGTGAGCACTATTCTCCTCTCGGTATCAGAAGGGTTAAGCCAAAGTCCACCATTCTTGCCAAGTGCAGATTTGCAAACTTCACACCCAGCTGTGGGACGTTAATGGGCTGTAGTGGATTATGGTATAGCATAACTAATACTAGTTGTAATAACTGGAGAGAAGCTTCGAGCGTGGCTAGTTACCACCCACGGCAAAGACGTATTGCCAAGCGAATTGGTGCTCCGATACGATACCATATAGAAACCGTTTTAGGGGTATGGATTTCTATATTATAGCTGCCGTACCCCTAACAGGTTAGCAAGCTACCATCTTAGACTACAGTGGACTGAAGTGGATAAAAAAAAACTTTAGTGGAACTTGTAGTGGAGAAAACAAAATAGGTGCTTTTCTCATACAAAAAGCAAAGTTTGAAGCCAAGCGGTGACCGAAGTTGACTCCGGTCTCTGATGGAAGCTCACATACAATTTTATTGTTTTCTTATGTCAAAACCTCTAGAGGTCACTAGGCTATCTTATTCGGATACGGATCATGAGATTGCGATCCCATGGGAGTTGAAACCAATTCGATTCGGACAAAAAACAAAGGAAATTCGATTAAGTACCGCAAGAAGCTCCCAGGAGGCATACTACCATCGCTTAAAGCCGTATTGTTTTAATGGTGTTGACGTTCATGCTTTAGAAATGTAATCCTAATTTTAGGCAATTCAGAGTACGTGACATAAAACTGTCATTTTGAAACAATACTGCTTTCAACGATGGTAGTAAACCCCCTGGCGCAATTAATTGACGACCTCCATGGCGCAGTGTTGAGCGCTGTTATCTTAACGTGCGGAGGTCCCGGGTTCGATCCCCAGCAGGGTCGATTTGGGAATTTATAATTTCTAAATTTTCCCTGGTCTGGAGATTCTACCGGCAAAGACGTGCTGCTAAGCGTTTTAGCGTTCCGGTACGATGCCGTGTAGAAACCGAATAGGTGTATGAGTTAATTATGAATGCCACGCCCCTAACAGGTTAGCCCGCTACCATCTTAGACTGCATCATCACTTACCATCAGATTAGATTGCAGTCAAGGGCTAACTAGTAGAGGATAAAAAAATGAGCGCTGTGGTCTTCTTAATGCGAGGTCCTAACTTCTATTACCTGCTAGGGTAAATTAAAAAAAAAAATGGAGACCGAAATCTTGTTCGAAATCCTCGCGACTTCTTTGTCGTGAATTCACGAATTCAGTTTTTATAAAATCCCAAAAAAGAACTCTTTATTTTGCGGAATAAAAAAGGATTTTTTACAGTAGCTAGTTACATCAACATCGGTTGAACAGATGAGCCGTGCGTACATAAGAGACAGACTAAACTTACTAAACGACTTTACTACTACAATTTGGGATTTTTTATTTTAATCTCTTTTTTGGGTTTTTATTTTATATGACACTTGCTGATGCCCGCGACTTCGTCCGCGTGGTGAATGTTTTTTTAATTCCCGCGGGAACTGCTTAATTTTCCGGGATAAAAAGTAGCCTATGTCCACTGCGTAAGGAGCCGACCGGCTACCTAGTTCATAATGGTGCACCCCCTTCTCCCGCACTGCCCCTCTCACGAAGAGTTAGTTAGTAGTTACTCGATGCGCTGCGTGGCGGCTGCCGCCGGCATGTATTTTTATTTTAATTTCATGATATCTTTTGAATGGAATGTCCGATTTCAATAATTCAAAAAGTAATCATCAGGTATTGAGACAGTCTTGAATATTAAATTATTTATTTGGATAAAAATTTATAAATGGTATGGATAACACGGTCTGATTTTGATCGGCATTTCTATCAATTTGTTAAATGTAAAAAAGTAGTTATAGTGACGTAACTACAATAGTTAGACACATGGTCTCGCGAAGTTTTTTGAAGATATTGATATATTCTATAATATTGCCGAACATTTTTTTGTCCTATCATTAATACTCTTCGCAGCGTATGCGATGAAAGACATTTTATGGCTAATTTTTTTACACCTTCGGTTGGTTTTAATAGGAATTTCTAAAGATTTCTATAGTAATCTAGTACTAAATATAGCCTATGTTACTCAGTGATAATGTAGCTTTCTAATGAAAAAAGAATTATTGAAATCGGTCCAGTACTTTTTGAGTTTATTCGTTACATACAAAAATACAAATCTTTCCTCTTTATAATATTAGTGTAGATGTCAACCCATATCGCAACATTATCTATCTTCTTCTCATATATAAAAATCAATTGCTGTTCGTTTGTCTCGCTAAAACTCGAGAACGGCTAGACCGATTTAGATGGAGTTTTTTGTGTGTGTTTGAGTGGATCCAGGGCTGGTTTATATTTGTAATTGGACCCGGTAGGGGGCGCTGCAATCGGGTTCTAGGTTCAGGGCAGGACATCGTCTGCCGGGCCCACTAGTAGGACTCATAGCCACACAAATTACTAAATCTGACGGGAGTAATGGTGTTACATTTGGTTTATGATAGACTTAAAAATAATAACTTTCTAAGTTTGTCAGTTCGCATTTGGCCTGAGTAGTAGACTATGGCCAAAACCTTCTCATTTTAATTGGAAACTCGTACTCAGTAGTGGAATTAGTAAAATTCCTACACTAACTCAGCCGCTTAGTAATCCATACCTACTAATGTTTTAAATGCGAAAGTGTGTCTGTCTGTCTATCTGTCTGCTATGCTTTCACGGCCCATCATTTCAACCGGTTTTGATGAAATTTGGTACAGGGGTAGTTTGTATTCATATATAGTGTTATATATTTTTGAAATCTACTCATCATTTTCTAGATTTTGATGGAATAGTTAAGTAATCTAAATTTCGTTTTTTTTCAACTTTAGTCTTTAATGCGGGACCATGGTCACCCCATCAATTTTTTTAAAAATTTTACTAGCCTATGTCAACCGGAATAAGCTAGGGATTCCAACGATATCTCATTTATCAAAATCGGTTCAGGTGTATAGATGTTATGGTGAAATATACAAACTCACATACATATATACATACATACATGAACCCTGAAAACAATATACTCCTTGTTTCAGGCAGTCGTATAAAAAAAGCGCGTTGTCTTTTGACGTCACAACTCACAAGTACCTAAGTATTTCATACAAGATTCCATACTAAGCGTGCGTTTTTACGTTTGAAAAAGTTGCTGTTTTGACTTATATGATCTTATGCCAAACCACCATCACACACTCTACCTAGAATCTCACAATCACTGAAGTCTTTTGTCTTGAAGCTTAAGAGGATATAGAGAGAGACGTGAGATCTCGGGCTATTTCAAGTCTAATATCTTCTAGTGCATCGTATTTCTGGTCTGTTGCATTTCAATACATAAATAGAAATGCTGTTCCGATACCCCGACCGGGAAATGTTTGACTTCTGAGTGGCATTTCATATTTCCGATGAAATTCAATTTATCTTGAGAGGAAAACGTGACTCAAGTTTTTCAAATTTCTGTAATAAAATGTTATTTATTGAGTTCCAGAATATTCATATTTAATCTCGAGTCCATCCACATTGTTAAAGTAATTAACTTTTACAAGAGCTCACATAAATTTATTTAAAAAATCTAAATTCGTGCGGAAAAATCGCGCGATCATCAACTATACTAATATTAAGTATAAATGCGAAAGTTTGGATGGATGGATGGATGGATGTTTGTTTCTCAATCACGCCAGAACAGCTGAACGGGTCTGGATGAAATTTGGCACAGATAGATTATAGTTTGGAATAACACATAAGCTACTTTTTATCCCGGCTAAGAGTTCCCGCGGGAATCAAAAAACCTTAATCGACGCGGACCTTAATTGTCTCGGGGATCAGCTAGTCAGCTAGTCTAGTAATAAATAGTTAAGAGGATAACTCTAATACCCAACTCGAAGTTTTCACCAAACTTTTTACCAACTGCCGAAAATTTCGAATCCAATAATTAATTATTTGCTAGCGCTCCGACAATCAGCACAATCCTTACCACAGGTTTTAGTATACACGTCGAGGTTGAGCGTATTCAAAAGTCGAATCACTTTGAGTTTGGTGAGTAAAATGGACCCAAACATCCTTGATTTAAAGTCGCAAATTTAAGTCGCTTCAAGTGCTGAGTATGGACGAACTTGAGCTCTAAAGCAATTAGGTTGAAATTCATTTTACTTTAACCCGCATTTTACTTTTTACAAATGGTCAATACGTTACGCGTACGTACAGAAATATATTACAGAAAATTCACTCCCCAAAATAATTTAAGTAAAAAGCGACTCTTGCTACGACAATAAAGTGCAATTCAGGTCGCACGACGCTAATAACCTGCTGTTATACCTTGAATTTGCCTCTTTTTCTATCGCTTAACTCTCTGTCTACGTGGGTTGTCTTGTTTAAAAAACTAATAAGTCTGAATATTGTATTACCAGTTATTTATGTGCGTATTAACACAAAATACGTAATAGTACCTCGAATATACACATCATCAGTAAAATTGACCGAGCAAAGAGAAGGTCTCTGAGTCTACTTGAGTGAATTTGCATTTGTCCGCCCGTCCGTCCGTCTGTCAGAGCCTTATAACTTCTGATTTACTGAACTTAATTACTTCAAATTTAAATATAATATTATATATATTATGTAAACCGACGGCCTCCAGCCGAATATGGCTTAAAAAGTTATAAAAATCTTTATTTCATGGGGGCTCTCATAGAAGCGAATGCGAAGTAAAATATATTTTGTACCGTTACATAGGGTTGCGGTATATCATTTTAAAGATTAGTAGGAATAGAGTACACAAATATAATATTTTTAATTTTTCCCCTAAAATTGACGAAATGGGGGGCTTTCAAAGTGGAGATTTTCTAACGTCCAAAGTAGACCTCAGAACTATCAATTTTCTGAAAGGCTGAGCCTAAGACTCAATCAATTATTTGATTTATATCCTGTACTTGACCAACAAAAACTAAAATTAGATAAATATTATAAGGAAATGAAATTATTTAATTTTTAATGAGCTTCAGTATTTTTAACATAACTTCACAATGATGTCAATAGATGGCGCTCTGTAAAAGTTTATTCATTTCTCCAATAACTCTTTAGCTCGTTTGCGTCTAAAGTTAAAAGTTAACCATTACAATATATAGTTAAAACTATCTTATGGATACCACGAGGTCTCAGTTCGGGGCGAACCACTAGTTTAAAATGTTTTGGTAAGGGTATTCTCGGTAGCAGCTGATCAACACGGATTAGACCCGCGTCCCCGGCTGCGCTAATAGGATTACACGGATGCATTTCTCCGAAAAGAGAAATTGTATTAGTTTTGCTCCAATTAGTTTTCTTGCTCACGTTTTTGGCTGACAGTGTTTTTGAAACTATAAATTCTTATATTAGCTCAAACTCAAAACTCAAATAATGTTTATTCAAAACTAGACCTACGAGGGTTCCAAACGCGCCCTGGTCTGAGAAGAGCCCACAACAAACTCACCCGGGTTTTTTTTTCATTATCACCATTTCACAAATCATCTTAACTAAGGAACTATCAGAGCCATTATCAAATCATTGCCAAGCTTCTTTGTCATTTAAGTAATCCTTTACATGGATAAAGAATTTTTTAATGAGTTTACGTTTAACATTAACTTTGAACTTATTCAGAAACATCTTCAACATGTGGGAGCTTATTGTAGAAGCGGACACTGTTTCCAACAAATGAATTGCTCGTTTTAGTAATCCTAGAAACCGTCATTACTAGTTTATTTTTATTTATAGTATTGACATTATGACAATCACTTTTCTTCTTGAATTTATCAATGTGTTTATGCACGTATACTAAATTTTCAAATATATATTGGCTGTGCACTGCCATAATATTGATTGTTTAATTTATCTCTTAGTGACTCTATAGGTCTATATATTATATATTATATATAGCTTTTTATTTCACTTCTCAGAAGAATCGGCTTTCTAAAAGGTGATCCCACCGACTTTTCGTTCTGTCGAGCTAGTCTGTGCAGCTGCATCCTAACTAATATTACTATATGATACTTCATACTTAATATTATAAATGCAAAAGTGTCTTAGTTTGTTGGTTTATTGGTTTGTTTTTCAATCACGCCGTAACGGAACAACCCATCGAAGTGACTTTTGGCATGACTATAGTTGAGGACCTGGAGAGTGACAGGCTACTTTTCATCCCGCAAAATTAAGGAGTTCCCGCGGGAATAACCAAAAACTTAAAACACGCAGACGAAGTAGCGGACATCAGCTAGTTATTATTATAAAAGCGAAAGAGTGTCTGTCTGCTACGCTTTAACAACCAATTTTCATGAAATTTGGCAAGAATAGAGATAATTTGTAGGTTGTATCTCGGGGAAGAGCATATGCTTTTTATTTAGAAATTTAAGGAGTTCCTCCGCGGACGAAGTCGCAGGCCTCAGCTAGTATGTGGATCACAACAATTGAGATTGTAGCAATGATTGCAGCTTGCACGGAATAGTCCCCTACTGATTATTCAATGGATTGTCAGCGGTTCCGCAGAGACTCGCTGTTAGAATATCCTAATTTAATCCATTAGGGGGCGGCATCGTGTTGAAATGGCCCGCAACCTGTGTTTATATTACAAGTGACTGCCTCGTTGGTCTAGTGGTAAGCATGTTCGACTGCGGCCGACGAGGTCCCGGGTTCGAGTCCCGGGTCGGGCCATAACAAGTATTGGGTTCTCCTGACAAGAAATTCTCAGCACTAGCCCGGAGTTAGGAAGTTGGCGGTGTTCCACCCCCGTGCCTCGGAGAGCACGTTAAGCCATCTGTCCCGCGCCTGATCTCTGTCCGATCGTGTGGGATTTTCCGTCTCACCAGGCTATGTGACTAGATAATAAATAAATAACTTTTTTTTTTTAGGCAACTACAAACTGACAGCCCCTTGTTAGTAACAAATCACTTATCCTATGTTAGTAAAAAACAAAATACCGAACCTAACCTACTCTTAAACCTAAAGCCAAGGAACAGGATATAGGAAATTCGGTCGGGAGGGGAATAGGGATGATGCCTATGTCATAAATATATTATTTGTAACTGATAATTAAATAGAGGGTCTTCCAAAAGACCTAAAATTCACATCCTCTGTTAGTTTTAAGTTTGATAACCTTTTTAAAATATAGACTAAAGAAAAAAAAAGCGTTGAAATATGATGACGTCACTATTGTGAATTTCATACAACTTCCATACTAGAAGCGCGTTTTTAAGTTTGATAAAGAGTTGCTGATTTCATTGAGTTGTCATCATCCCTATTATTATCCATTGCATTACAAGTAGGCAGTTCCACCTAGCCTAGTGTTGGTCTAGTGGTTAGTATGTTCGACTGCGGATGACTAGGTCCCGGCTTCGAGCTACCAAATTTCATCACACTTTTGCGTTAATTATAGTAATACTAGATGATTTCCGTGACTTCGTCCGCGTGAATTAAGTTTTCACATTCCGATGGGAGCTCTTAAATTTTCCGGAATAAAAGTAGCCTATATGTTAATCCAGGGTATAATCTATTTCAATTTCAAATTCAACCAAATCCGTCCAGTAGTTTGTGTGTGTGTGTGTGTGTGTGTGTGTGTGAAAGAGTAATAAACATACAAACTTTCGCCTTTATTATATTAGTGTGATGGATTGTATATATCATATATCAGTAGTGAAGGTATTTTAAAATGTATTTAATAAGTCCACAGTGAAGAAAAGACACCCACACACAGTTCTCAGTGAAGATTGAGCCCACAGAAAAGTGTGAGCGCAGATATTTTGTCTGCCAGACCTTTTAACCCTTTGTGTTTTCTTCCTTCCACTAAAGCCCATTAACGTCCCACTGCTGGGCACAGGCCTCCACTCTCATATCAGAGAGGGAACGAGAGCTTATACCCACCACGCTGCTCCAATGCGGGTTGGCGGCTTTTAACAACTATTAAACCTTTAACGACTATTATCATGGTAGTGATAATAACCGGGACCGGCGGCTTAACGTGCTCTCCGAGGCACGGGGGTGAAACACCGGCAACTCCGGGCTAGTACTGAGTATTTCTATTTCTATTTCAGAAAAACCCAACACTCAATTATGGCCCGACCCGGGACCTTTTCTACCTTACTGAATCATAGTACTCCACTCTGAAGCACACCTTATTAATTAAGGGTGCCGTAATATTGCACAACAAGCCAGTTATGACGTTGTTAGTTAAGCACCGACAGAATAGCTCGTAACTCGGTTTAAGTTTCTTCTGAAGTCACTGGATTTAACTACAATAGTAATGTACAGTCACCAACAACAGTAGCATTAAGATCCCACGAACTATAAAAACTGCCTACCTACACTTCTCATTTTTAATTGTGAGTTAAGTATATCAAAATAATAATAATGTCCTCCCGACCGAATTTCGGCCACGGCGGCCAATCTCCGGAGAGATTAGCTATCTGCGCGGGAGATATTATAGTGCACAAGTGTGTGCGCGTACACAGGTGCACTCTCTGTTCCTTTACTCTCATAGCCCGATGGGACGGAAATCCGACACGACCGGAGAGAGATCAGGCGCAGGACCGACGGCTTTACGTGCTCTCCGAGGCACGTGGGTGAGACACCGCCAACTTCCTGACTCCGGGCTAGTACTGAGTATTTCTAGTCAGAAAACCCCAATACTCAATAATGGCCCGACCCGGGATCTTTTCTTCTCCACTTAATCATAATACTCCACTCTAAAGCACACCTTATTAATTAAGGGTACCGTAATATTGCACAACAAGCAAGTAATGACGTTGTTAGAGCACCGGCAGAATAGCTCGTAACTCGGTTTAAGGTGCTTCTCATGTCACTGGATTTAACTACAATAGTAATGTACAGTCAGCAACAAAAGCAGCAGTAAGATCCCACGATCTATAAAAACTGCCTACCTACACTTCTCATGATCGCCTGGTGATTTATATATTACTAGCTGATGCCCGCGACTTCATTCGCGTCGATTGGGGATTTTTGTTTTCCGCGATATACCTATACTTGACGATTCAAAAGTACTTGTAAAAGTTTATTTAAATAAAAAAACATTTGAATTTGAATATAGTTACCTACCTATAGTTTACCGTGTACCTTTTAGATTTTTTGCCTCTATTGCCATAATATTTTATACACCATTTAAAGTTAGTAAATTTTCCGAAGCAATTGCTCAAGCGTCCGGAAAAATTGCGACGAAATCCAAAACAACATCACACCCGGGGAACCATTTTTTTTTCATCCACTACAAATTAGCCCTTGACTGCGATCTCATTTGATGGTAAGTGATGATGCAGTCTAAGATGGTAGCGGGCTAACCTGTTAGGGGCATGGCAGTTATATTAAACCCATACCCCTATTTGGTTTCTACACGGCATCGTATCGGTAATCGCTTGGAGGCACGTCTTTGCCGGTAGGGTGATAATTAGCCACGGCCGAAGCCTCCCACCAGGCCAGACCAGGGAAAATTCAGAAATTAATAATTCCCAAATTGACCCTGCCGGGGATCGAACCCGGGACCTCCGCACGTTAAGACAACAGCGCTACACACTGCGCCACGGAGGTCGTCAAAAACCAAAACCAGTAAAACCAAAACATTAAGCCGCGAGTTATTCCAACGTATTTGCCTTGCACGTTCTACATCTAGAAATATGATTTCACAATTCTTATTTCATAGTTTTTATTTTGCCAAATTATGGGTAACAACAGTTGTTTTCTTATAATTAGTCCCGTTCACAGTTTACTGCCAGGAGCAGTGTGCAAAAATATACATGTACATCCTTAAATTATGTAATTTTTTTATCAATCAATCAAATATCAAATAAATCAAATAAATCAAATCAAATCAATCAATCAATCAAATCAAATAAATATTATAAATGCGAAAGTTTGGATGGAAGTATGGATGTCTGGATGTATGTTACTCAATCACGCCCCAACGGCTGAACGGATCTGGCTGAAATTTAGCACAGAGACAGATTATAGTCTAGAATAGCACATCGGCTACTTTTTATCCCGGAGAAGAGTTCCCGCGGGAACTCTTTAATTCTCCGGGATAAAAAGTAGCTCAATTTCGTGTATCCATTCTCATACGTTTAGGTATATATGATACCCTAAATGTATGAGAATGGATACACAAAATTGAGCTCTAATTCAATGCGGTTATGGTTTATTTTTCTTTGACGCTGAACTTTGACGATTTGATCGGCAACTTTTACACAATCGGGGGGAAATACATTATGTTTCTTAGACGATGGTTTTAAAAATCCTCTAGAATCCTGTTCTTTTTAACTTAATAATACAGCCTTTTTGGAATGCAAGCTATTTCTGAACCTTATGAGAGTAATGCTTCTCGTAAGACCGTTGGGACGGAAAATCCGATACAGCCGGAGAGAGGTCAGGCTGACCAACGGCTTTACAAAGAGTTGTCCGAGGGATGAAACATTGTTAACTTGCTTACTTGCTCACTGCGGGCTAGTACTCAGAATTTCTTGTCAAAAACCCAATAAGTTAATAATATGGCCGGACCCAAGAATCAAACAGCAGAAATCCTTTTTGGGGTCGAGTGTACGCTTTTATGACATGGTTCTCAAAGAGTTTCTAGATTTGCCATTACATAAATTTAAAGAAAGTGTGAAATAGCATCTGTTAAGCCGAGGTTATTACACTGTCGATGATTTTCTGAATGACATAGTTGCATGGAAGCAACCGGCCTCGCATCCTGTGACCCACAAGTCAGTGTAATACTAATCGTAACGTAATGTATGTGTTGTATTGTTTACTTTTGTAACCTTTTTCCTTTTTTAAGAAAATAGTTCAACTGCTGAGTTTCTTGCCGGCTCTTCTCAGTAGAAACATCTTTCCGAACCGGTGGTAGAGTCTTAACGTGTCAGAAACACATCATCAGTGACACAAGTTGTCCTACATGAAATAAATAAATCATTTATCATTTATCAAATCATCATTTTTCGTTTATCAAACCCAGGACCAGTCGAACATGCTAACCATTAGACCAACGCGGAACTCAAAATTGTTAATAATGAATACTCAGTTGACAACGAACAGTACAACCGTGCTCATAATAATAGCATCAGTAAAACATTTACGTAGCCGAGTGTACCGCGCCTCCAGCGGGCGCCAACTGTGATTGCGTTTTAATAATGCAAGTGTGAATAACGTCGGGGCGCCACATGGACCAAGACGTATCCATAGACCGCAATAACACTTGTAAGTTTTACGTAAGTTGCATCTATGGCGCAGTGTGTAACGCTGTTGTCTTAACGTGCGGAGGTCCCGGGTTCAATCCCCGACAGGGTCAATTTGAGAATTTATAATTTCTGAATTTTCTCTGGTCTGACCCGGTGACTTCAGCTGTGGCAAGTTACCATTCTACCGGAAAAGACGTGCCGCCAAGCGATTTAGCGTTCCGGTAGGATGCCGTGTAGAAACCGAATAGGGGTATGGGTTTAATATAACTGCCATGCCCCTGACAGGAAAACCCGCTACCATTTTAGACTGCATCATCACTTACCATCAGGTGAGATCGCAGTCAAGGGCTAACTTGTAGTGGATAAAAAATAAATTACGTAACTAACATTTGGATACGTTACGTAATTAACAAGATTGCTTACATTTCGTAAGTTACTCATTCATGCGACTTACGTTAGTAAAACTTACAAGTGTAATCATGGCCATACTAATATTCCTCCCGACCGAAATTCAGCCACGGCCAATCTTAAAGAAAACTAAAGCCAACTTTTTGAAGTGAAAATTAAGCGCGTTGAGCACTTCTTGGTAGGGGGTAAAAATGTAGATTCGCGTGACCGACATGCTCACGAACAGCGACATGGTCGCGAACATATAAATATTATACTCCACTCGAAATTAAACTTTAATGCCTTAGTGTAAAGGTTCATATAAAAAAAATTTAAAAAATCGGCATTCCCTATTACTGGCAATTTTTTTATATACTTCGCATTGAAGCATTCTAAAATAGTACCGGGCTAAGGTAAGGATGTAATCATTAGATTACATTCATTAAACCCATACCCCTAATCGATTTCTACTTCTTACTTCTACTATAATCGATAGCCCGATATCATCTTAAACTGCATCATGTACCTACCATCAGGTGAGATCGCAGTCACAGTCACGTAAAAACTTGTGGAATTAAAAAAAGTGCAATTTAATAATTAAAAAAATTAAAAAACACGACACGACAAAAAACGAACTAAAAAGTTAAAAATCTAAATTAATTTAATTAAATTAGAATCTTTTAACATTTATATTAAATGATATTTTTTTGTGAATCACTGGCTAGTGAACTATAGTGTTATATATTTTTGGAATCTACTCATCATTTTCTTGATGATGATTATATAGTTAATCTTGTTTTCAAATATTTTTTTACCAAATATTTTTTCCAAATTTTTTTTTTTGTTATCAATTTTTTTTTAATTTTACTAGCATAAGTCACCTGGAATAAACTAGGGATTCTAACGATACCTCATTTGTCATTGCACTAGATAGATTGATTTGTAATCTAAATTTATTTGGGACTTTTGTTTTGTCCGACACGGACACCTCAGCCCCATCATAAACTAATTTATTTAAAAAAAACTTAATCAAACCATAATTTATGTACGATTGATCAAGAATTATTCCCTATGCAGAAATATTTCGACTATTGATCTGAAAACTTCTGTCGATGGTAGGCTGAGAAGGCTTGTAAAACGCTACGCTACGCTATGGCTACGTCATATTTATTCAGATGATATTTCTGTATAAGGAGCTCCCTCTGTGCGCTATATTTACCTACTACATTCGACTAGTACGTGCTGGAGATCATCTATCTTTAAACAAATATCGCAATTAGCAGGTAGATAGAGGTAAAAACCTTTTTCTAAGCACAGCGATAATTAAAAGTCATTACAACCGCTGGATCTAAACGTGCTTTCTTTTTAGTAAACATGAAAGCCCGCAATTCGTGCTGTATACGTTTTTACTCAATTAACTTCGGTAAATAAACTAAGAACACTGTTTTTTTTAATCGAAGAGCTGGTAAACGATTAAACAGATGTGTTTTTACCTATTTGTATTCTGCACCGGGTCCGAATTTCACGTAAACACGTGGGTCAATAATATCAAAACAATACATCTTTATGCGACGGCGCCTATAGATGTATTGTTTTAATATTGTTGACATTCGTGTTTTAGAGTAATTATAATCCTTATTATAAGAGACGTCAGGTATGTGGCATAAACTATCATTTTGAAATAATACTGCATTAGGCGATGGTAACCCTTATTAAATTAAATTAATAATTAAAAATTAGTAATTGCGACCACAAAGGTTTTAAGTTTTTTTTTAGTATTTGTTCTCTTAATTACGTGATCAAGTTAAAATGTTTATGTTTAAAATGCTTTCCTCTAAACCTAAGGTTAACTTTAAGCATACTATTATTTAATTCTATACTTGAAGTCCATGTCACAAAAGAAAACCCCTTATACAATATATAACACAATTATTACACAATTTATACAATAACTAGATGATTCCCGCGACTTCGTCCGTGTGGATTATAATTTTTGATTCCCGTGGGAGCTCTTTAATTTTCTGGGATAAATAGTAGCCCATGGCCTCCTCCGGGATACAACCTACCCCTGTACCAAATTTCATCAAAATCGGTTGAACGGATGAGCCGTGAAAGCGTAGCAGACAGACACACTTTCACATTTATAATATTAGTATGGATATGGACTTATACAATTTTGTATGCAAAATTTATTCGCAGGACTTCTTTCGTTTCACGGACTATGCCTACTCATTACATTATTTCACTGTTTCACTTCACATTTTCTGTGTTCAAAAATCAATAAAAGAAACATTGCTTTAATATTATTACAGGCGATTATTACTTATTTGAAGCTTATGGATTTTATCGTTCACTGCCTGAGTCTATCTTACTTTAAAACAGGACTTATTTAATTTAAAGGGTTTTATTCTAGTTAGCCATTTGACAAACTTTTAACCATACGTTGGCTCTCAAATGATAACGATTTTGTTACACAGGCGGACCTCTGAATAGAAAACGAATCTAACATTGATAATAGATAATAGTTAGCCCCAGTTGAGATGCACTGAGCGGTGGGGCACGTATAGCAGCAAATATTATTTGTATGAGTTTGAGAGGGCTGTGCCCCGGCACGGAGATGGCCCCCTACATTCTCATACAAATAATATTTGCCGCTATACGTGCCGCGCCACACCGTACATCTCAAATGAGGCTAGACCTTCATTTATATGAGTTTGTACGACTCAGTGCTTCTCCGGGCCGCGAAGCTTAAGTGAGCCCAGCTCCATACAACCTCATGCAAAGAATACGTCTTGCCGCTACGTAACTAGAGTTGTTCAAAACTGTTATAAATCCATAGCACGTTCTAAAGCATATCTATAAACCATAATTTTTAGCACTTTTTTAAATACGTATTATGTTATAACGCACTTGTTATAAGAAAGCGTGTGGGCGGGCGGCAGGCGCGATATGTCTTGCAGCATGCTAAATTCCGTAGCGCGCTAAATTTCGTAACACGTAAAGATGGCGTTCACTCACAACAGCACTTTTTTTTAATGGACCACCTCCCACTGTCCATGTCCACTGTTGTTCATCGATAAGGTTGTCTGGAAGAGATCGCTAGTTAGCGATAAGACCGCCCTATTGTACCTACATTTAAGTTTTCATGTTTGCAATCTATTTCTTTCGTGTTTTTGTGGTGTACAATAAAGAATATACATACAAACAGCGCGTTACGCAAGACTAACCATTGGCCAGCGGCAGCGCGCTACCGGCAAGCGGGCGCCGCTACAAGAGCTACGAGGGAACGGGCACGATTGCGCGATATTCATAACGCAGTAGCATCATGGCGGCTCCTAACATAACACGTTATCCGCGCTATGATATTGCGCTACGTGTTAAATTAACCACCTCTATACGTAACGCGCCGCGCCGCGCCTCAGTAGTAGGGCTAGGCCTTAAATGGTTAGTGCGACCTTCTCTAGTGAAATCACTTTGAACAAATCTCTCGCCTACTCTTAGCCTATGAAATAAGGGACCGTCTTTTTTTAATTATACTAACGGTAAAAGTAAGCTTAGGAAAATGGTAATTGGTGTTTTAAGTAAATACGGCAAGTCTGTGATTAGCAAGGAATTACTAGCATCTGGTCTTTATCTTATTTAACTATAAAACGTGATCTTTTGTAATGACTATGAGCTTTTTAAGTAAGTTATATTAATTGTAAATTTTAAACGGGTTCCTCAAAGATATCTTTTTTTAATCCGCTACAAGTTTAATCCTTGAATGCGATCTCACCTAATGTTAAGTTATGAGGCAGTCTTAGATGATAGCGGGCTAATCTGATAGGGGTATGGCAAGGCAGTAGTAGGTATTTCAATTTAAATTTTTATTTCAACTCATACCCTTATTCGGTTTCTACATGGCATCGTGCTGGAACGCTGAATCGCTTGGCGGCACGTCTTTGTCGGTAAGGTGGTAACTAGCCGCGGCCGAAGCCAGGCAGATACAGGAGAATGAATGGACATAATTATTATGGGAAAAAAGTAATCACAGAGAAATATTTTCTTTATTTTCTGACTTTATATTACAAATAAATAAATAGATACATTACACTTACATACTTTCATTACTATTTTTCAAAGAATAAGCTGGATCGCTTAAATCAGTTATATTTTAATATGGTTGACACTCTCGGTCCAGAATTATAATCCTTATTTTAGGAACGCCAAGGTAACGTCATATAAAATGCAATTTAAAAATAATACTGCTTTAAGCGACTGTAGTTAGCCAGCTGGCAAGTAAATCTTAGCATTATTATTTCTAAAATAAATATTTATGCTACAAAATTATTTACAAAGTTCACTACCTACTGTTCTAAGAAAGCCTCTGCAGCTCGAAAGCAAACATCTTGGCAGTAAAATGTTTTTAGTTTCTTTAAAAAACAAGTTAATGGTTAAGTCAATGGTCGAATCTGGGTGGACCAAGTAGGTACAAGAAGATTCTAATAAAGGTGCTTTTGTATTCAATAACTTAAAGTACCTACAATGACCTCTGTGCGTTATCTACTCTATGGTAGGCACAATTTCAAACTGCGTAACGGAGTGCCCCTTCTGTTAAAATAAGTACATTGTCTGATTATGTCTTGGTACATCTCGCAGGCACATCCTTATGTTTTCTTCAGAATTATGTGGGACGTGCACTGCAAATAGCGTGATGGTGTCAACCCTGAAGTCCGGTGGCTTGACTCCTGGAGAGCAACAGTTCATATCCCTTTGTTACCAGCCTGTAACTAGACGTGGGCGTACTATTAAGTGCACCTGCATTAGACGTACTCGTAACTCTGTGGAAGTGTCAACCCGCAGTTCATTGGCTTTACTTCATGATTCTTGTGGGTACCCAGACAATACATAAAGCGTGATAGATGAATCAACCCTGTGGTTATGACTTCCAGACAGAAGGAGTTATCATAAGATCAACATGAAGACACAAGGACTTTTGAAGTCATCGTGATTCACATGGAATTTGGGTATATCGCAGGCACATTCCAATGTTTTCTTCAGGGTTTTGTTTGGGTGTGGGTGCGCCGAAGTGCACGGACACGGCGAATGGCGTGATGGAGGTGTCAACCCTGCAGTCTTGTGGCCTCAGTCCCGGACAGAAGGAGCTCCCGCAGTGGTGGGGGTCGCACACCCCTGGACCGAAGAGTTGGGACTGAAAAATATTGAAAGAGTATGAGTTTGGTAAATTTCAGTGCTTGGTTCCTTGGAACAAAGACTGGATCGGCTCGTCGATTCCCTGGGTGCTGACTCAATCTTTGTTTAATTTGTAAAATTATTTCTTTGGTTAAATATAGGATTTATTATTCACATTATATTATTTACAGACTACCGCTTGGCTGCAATCAGACTTGCTGAAAGTCGTGATGCAGCTTATGGTGGAGCGCTTGCCTAGAAGATACCTATGCAGGCTTGATTTAAAGATACCAATATTATAAGCGGATGGAAAAACGGAAGCCGGATGTGCGTTCCATATCCTAGCAGTTCGAATTAGAAACGAAAAAGCAAATCACTTCATAGGCGTCAGTGTAATTTATTTATTTAATTTTTTGCTATCGTTGATAGGCCTAATAGGTAAGGTAATTGATAGGTTAGGTTGACTAATGTATGAACACGCCATAACTCCAATGAGAAATCATTTTAGTTTTTCCTATATTTTTATATGTAGTGTTAGGATGAAGTCGACAGAATAAGTCGACTATCTAAATGTTACCAAAGCTCGTCTATAACTGAAATACCAGAACACTGTTTCAGTAAAGAATTGTACGTTATATTGTCACAACAAAAGATCAAGATGTGTTTCCACACTTAGTTTCACCTCGCTGCATGTATGGCGACAAACTCTATATGGACCGCTAGTTAGCTCACTTCCATTTTAGACTGCGTCATTAGTCATTACTAACCACCAGGTGAGATCGTAGTCAAATGCTAACTTGACATCGAATAAAAAAACATAGGTTACAACATCACTTTCCCAAAAGATGCAATTTGGTGAAGCGTGTCTACCATGAACCAAATTGATCTTATTGTAAATGATTTTTTAAAAAAGAGCAACTACCGAGTTTCTTGGTTGTTTTTCTCGGTAGGAATATCATTCCGAACCAGTGGTAGATTTACTCGACAATTCAAGCACTTTTAATAAGTTTTTTTGAATGAATAAATATGAGTTTGAGTTTGAAATCCCTGTGATGCGGCTATAGTTAAAGCGGTTTAATCAAAGACACTCACCGACACAAAGTATTCATTCTCGCAGGGTATAGTGACTCTGTCGCTGCACCCCTGTCTGCCGAACCCGTTGCCAGCGTAGTTCCCGTACCCGTAGTACTTGAGCTTATCCTCGCTATAGTGCTGCATGTATGGCGACCAGCTCCAGAAGGACCGCTGTTGGAACGCCCTCTGCCCGCCAAACGGCCAGATAATATAGCTCCAGATCTGGTTGTATAGGGGTTAGGGGTTAGCTAGCTACGGGGTACTACTAGGTTGTATTAATATTACGGATACGGCGGTAGGTCTTGATTATGGTTTAGAAGGTTTAGATGGATACGATTTATCAGGTGATAATATCAAACATAAAAAGCATTAAAATAAACTTTTCTCCTACTTGCTCAGAAATTGCTTTAATATAAAAAAAAACAATAGGTACATTAACTTTTTTCAAGCCGCTTAAACTCAAGATTTCATAACTCAGCTAATTTCCATACAACACAGGGTTTTAGCGTGAGTTAATAAGCAATGCAGAAAAGCTTTCTTTACAAAGTACTACAGAAGTCCCAGCTGAAAAAAAAGCCTCTTACTTAAAAGGCATCGGCTGGCTTCCCATCCTTATACAATCAGTGAGGATCACTAATTTTAAAAGGCGAGGGAGGCAAAGAACTGACCTGCCGATAGGCTTTTTTTTTTGGATTTATACAGCAGGGGAAATCCTCATGGACTACCACACGGGTAGTGCCGGACTCATACCGACTAAAACCCCTACTGTCTGCCTGTTGGCCGTGTACTGCCTTTCAGCCTACAACACGGCAACACTTGCGTCTTTTTCACGGCCTTTTAAGTCTGCGTTTTTCTTTTTGCTCCTTTTCTTTTATTATTATTTCAACGTAGTTTGTTACTGCTGTCCAATTTTCCTCCTTTTCAAGCATTTTGTGCACTAATGTATCTGCACATATACCAATCTTTTTAACGAGTTCTTGTCTTTCCCTATCCCATTTTTTGCATATAAAGATAGTGTACATCGCATCGTCGGTTTCGGTACAGTACATACAACTAGCATCTTCTCTTTTTCCAATACCAGCAAGAAAGCACATGAATACTCCATGCCCCGTTAGACATTGCGTTAGCCTGTAAGACATTCGGCCATGCTGCCTGCTGGTCCACTTTTCTAGATTTGGGATAAGTCTGTGCGTCCAGTGGCCTTTGGAAGA
The DNA here is from genome assembly GCA_964035005.1 of Erebia palarica. Taxonomy (NCBI): domain Eukaryota; kingdom Metazoa; phylum Arthropoda; class Insecta; order Lepidoptera; family Nymphalidae; genus Erebia; species Erebia palarica. The sequence continues at coordinate 38,171,999 of OZ035983.1, forward strand.
ACTATCCCACTCTTTTTGCCAGCTTACTAGGGTTTCCTTTTTGGCAGATCCTATGCTTTCAGAGTCCTTTTTGTGCCTCAATTTGGTCCTCTGTAGCGCTAGTAAATTGATGGGCGTTAGGTTAGCCAGTACAAGCGCTGCCTCCGTGGAAACAGTTTTATAGGCGGAGCATACCCGCAGGGCTAACATGCGTTGGGCCTTAAGGACCCGACTTTTGTGCAGGGCAAATTTCATCGCAGGAGACCAGATAGGTGCCGCATATAGGATTATGGATTGGTTCGCCAAAAACAGTGTTCTTTTCTTCCGGTCACCAGGGCCCTTTGTGTTAAGCAGTAGCTTACTAAGAGCTCCTGCAGTCATGGATGCTTTGTCATAAACAGATTTTAGGTGTGGGCCAAACGTTAGACCCCAATCAAGCTTGACTCCAAGATATGTTACGTTTTGTGTTGGTACTATAGCCGTTCCTCCACAGTCAAACACGTAGTCTGCAGTTTTTCTTCTATTGAAAACGATTGCTTCTGTTTTTTCCGGGGCAATCTCTAGATTATTTTGGCGCATCAACAAATCCACGCTATGCAACGTTTCGTTGGTTTTAACTATCATCTGGTGAGAGTCATTTGCAGTTACTGACATAGCTAGATCATCCGCGTAGCATACCAGTATAACGCCATCCGGAACTTCGATGTCCATCACATCATCGTAGAGGATATTCCACAGGGTAGGGCCCAGCACTGAGCCCTGTGGAACTCCTCCAGTTATTTCAGCACTAATTTTACTGTCCAATTGAATGGAGCGATTTGTAAAATAGTCCACGATTGCGTTTATTAGGTGCTTATTGATGTTCCTACGTTTTAACTTATTGATTATTAAGGACCATGTGGCTGTGTTGAAAGAATTTCGGACATCAACTAATATGAGGGAATTCCAAAGGTTCTTTATCCGGGCTTCTTTTGCTGCACGGACGACTTCTTCGATGGCATCAACTGTTGTCCTGCCTGTCCTAAGTTTAATTTGGCTTTAGCCATGCTGATTATAGTTTAGTCCCCCGCTTCTATTTATCTCCTGTGTTAATCTGAGGTTTAAAAGTTTTTCATATGCTTTTGCTATGACATTTATGAGGCAGATAGGCCTATACTTGGCAACCTCGTTCTTACATTTTTTAGGCTTCTCTATTAGTACAAGCTTAGCAGCCTTCCAGTTGTCCGGGAACTGCCATTTTTCATCATTTGGTTGAATAGGCATGTAAAGTACTCGACATTGTTACAGATAGCAGACTTCACTACATCTGGTGGTATCGCAACAGGACCAGGGGCCTTATTAATTTTAATTTTTGCGCCACAATCTCTAATTTCAGCCGGTGTAAATGATATATGTTCAAAATCCGAATCCTCTAGCATTTCCCCTTTTAATACTCCTGCGTGTCGTGAGGTTATAAATAGGCTATTGAAAATTTCTCTTTTTTGCTCTAGGGTTAGGCTCGATTTTGGGTATGCTATTTGCATCTGGCTTTTTACAATTTTATATGCTTCGCCAAATATGTCAGGCTCTAGACCTGCGCACAGGGCATCCCAAGCTTGTGCTTTTGATACAGCTATGAGTTTTTTGAGCTCTCTTTTAGCAATTTTATATTCCTCGTTCAGTTTCTCTCTCTCCGTTGGTTCTTTGCATTTCTGGAATTTTCTTCTTTTTTTCCTAGTCTCTTTAACCTTCTCTTGAACGGTCTCGTTCCACCAGAATGGGAGCTTGTAGTCATCATCGCATTTTACCCGACATGTACTTTTCCTATATGCCTTACTAAGAGCTCTTCCACACTGTTCATAGTCAACTTCTTTGGCATCTATCTCTTTCCGAAAGTAGTTGTTAAAGTCTTCAAGATTTGTCTTGCCGTATATATACTTTGGTTTATATTCATCTTCCTTGTTATAAATGCTCGTTACGATGAATTTATGATCGCTCATAGACTCCTCGTTTAGAACAGTTCACGAGATTTTTTCTTTAGTCGTCACTCCACCTACGATAGTTACGTCGATGAAAGATTCTCCATTTTGTCAGACGCAGGTCGGAAACATACCATCATTGAGTATTGTAAGGTTTAGCTTGTGGACCCATTCTAGCAATTCCTCGCCCTTCTTATTTGAGTGCGTTCCACCCCAACAAGGATGTTTGGCATTTAGGTCCCCGGTGATTATAATTTTCTTATTTCTACTTAATGCCTCGAATAAGTCAATTTCGATTAAGTTAAGATGGGTTTTAAAGTCTTCTAGCGTACATTTGTTAGGACTCAGATAGACACTGTATAGTGCAGTATCCGCTGTTTCTATGCACACATAACTCTCAGTGGCTCGGTACGCTCCAACCATACATTTTTTGCTGAAATTGACGATCATAGTATCACCATTATTATCACAGTAACAGTTCTTTCCCTTGCGTTTGCACATTGTTAGGTTTGGTTCACTAATGGCAATGAAGTCACATTTCCTCTCTGATGCGACTATTTTGGCCATATCATGTGAACTTACACTTCTGTTCGTGTTTACTTGACGGACTGTGAATTTTCAAATCTTTTTCTACGACCCAAGTCTTTTCTTGCCATTTTAAGAGCTTTTTGGAAGACTCTGCAGCGTGTCCTTGTTCCTCACAGTGCGGGCAGAACGGGTCTTTGTTACAGTTTTTTGCATTATGATCATCTCCATTACATTTGCGGCACTTTTGGCTTCTGTCCTCTCCTTTGCATCGAGCGGCCCTATGATCATAGCCCCAACATCGGTAGCATCTTAATACTTCTATTCTTTCTTCTATTTGACATATGTTAAGACCAACTCTTAGTTTCTGCATGTTCAGGATTTTTGAGCAGTCGGACTCTTCCATCCATATTGTCGCTATCTGGTTTCCGTTCTGCATCGGTCGTAATGCTTTAACATCTAGCTGTTCTAGGTGAGCGACTAAGTTAGTGTTGGTTATTGCTTCCATGATGTCTTCAGCTTCGGTGGCTGCATCTAGGTCTTTGATGTGCAGGAACTTCCTTTCCATTTTACTATGCACTATTATGTTGCATTTCTCCCTAAGTCTGTTTATAATCTGTTCCTTGTCCACCTTATCTGAAACCTTAACTAGAACTTTGCCTGAGTTTGTTTTCCTAACCCCTTATATTTGCTCTAAAGTGTCACTGTCCCGCAGTCCTTCTTTGAGCTTTTTAACAGTCTCGGCGTAGGTGGCTGTCTCGTCGATTGGTATGATATTATGTGCCGCCATGCTTTTCTTATTTTCTGAGTTGGCATTATTTTTCTTACTTGTTCTTAAGATTATTTTGAAGTCAGTATTGTGGAAAGTAGCCTGCAGAATCTTCTTCATTTTCTCGGCCTTTATTCCTTGAGGAGAAACTACCCTGAGCTCCCGCTTCTCATAATTTTCGCTTAGATTCCTTAGTTCCTGACATTGATGGAAGACATCATGCTGCGTTACGCCAATTTGTTTTGTAGGGTCATAGAAGGAAGCAGTAATGTTCCTTTCTTTAGTGCAGTCACCTTCTTCGGTTTTATATGTGGTGCGTTGCTTGACAGTTGTATAGCTTCCTCCTATAATTGGTATCTTATTCCCTTCTGCGAGTTCTGGGTATCTACTTAGGATCCTTTTCCCCATCCTAGTTTGTCTCTCCTTTATTTCATCGCAGAAGAATATCACATTTTCGGATTTGCCTTTTAGCGGATCTCCATGGTCAATTTTAACATTTTGGAAACTATCTTCACTCCATTCGAGGTCAACGACCTTAAGAAATTCTTCGTACTTGAGATTCTCTAAGTTATCTATGTTAAATTTATCCTCTCCTTTATTCTTTTCAAATTTTTCGAATTTTTTCTCGTATGACATCCTGACTTCTTGCAGTTCGTTTTCTAGCTTAGCATATCTACATTCTTGTGTTTCTTTGTATTCCTGTAATTCCTTTTGCAGTTCTTGGATTTTATATGCGTTATGTTTGTGTCGTGTCATCACCTGTTTAACTAGACTTGTTATTTCCATCGTAAATTTTTTAACCTCTTTGTGGACATTTTTGTTGCCCCTTATAAAATTACTCAGCTCATCAGTCCTAGCCTTTATTTTAGAAAGTTCGATAGATGGCTGAATTTCCCCCATTTGTTGTGCCATGGGGCTTGACAGTTTTTTCCTTTTCTTCGGTCGATCATCCGACGTCGGGGTCTGTTTTCTTATGTCCCGATTATTTTGTTCATCTTTGCTCTGATCTTCCTCTGGCGACTGATAAGTCTGCGGTTTCTGAAATGCCGGTGGTGTTCTTCTGATGGAATCTCTCCTTGCGAAAGGGTTTATTAACTCGTCCAGTTTTTTCTGTCTTTCGTTCTCCATGTCCGAACAATTATCTCCTTGTGAAAAGCGATAGTTGCCGTCCCCAGATACGGTAGGGCTGACTGAACTAGGTTCAGTGTGGGATTCTCCGCAGGGTGAACCAGCCGCGGTACCCACCTGGGGTATATTAATTTTACTATTCGCTTCCATCTTTGCTGAACTACAGCTTGCTTTTTCTATCGGGGTGAAGTCCCCTAGGCCGCGTCTTACAGGACTAAAGGCACGCCCATGCCTGCTTGTTTTGGTTCGCACCGGGTATTTGATTTCCCCGATACCACCCATATCTGGGAGGCATTCCCCTATCCACCACCCAGGGGACGCGCCCGATGGCAGATCCAGCAACTCCGCACGGGCTGCGGATAGGCTGCTTTCATACAATTAATTACAGCATAAATTACGGACCCATTTGAAGCGCCACAACAGCGTGTCACAACACGCGAGTATCCCTGGAACTATTAATAAGTGTTTGCCGAAAAGCATTTAGTTCTTTGGACACTCATATATTATCTGTTCACAATGGCTTAAAGTGACAAAATGGCCTCAATTAATTAGGTCCAATAAATGTATCCAATGTGGTTTGTTGAAGGGGTATAGTTATGGAATAATGCTGATAAATCAGAAGAGTTAAGCTATATTAAGGATCAACGTTAAAAAGTTAAAGGTAGTTTTAGAACATGCAAAACTGTTATTTTGGACTCTAGTTAGCGCTTAAAACTTTAAATTGGAAACACGCCACACAAGCATAAACTTTAGTTCTCTGTGACACATGTTTGTAAAACAATTTTGATTAAAATAAACTAGATGATGCCCTGCAACTTCGCCTGTAGTTTAAAATTTTCCGGAACGCCTTGTGTATCTAAGCATAAGGTTGGCGCAGTTAAAAAAACCAGACAGACAGGCAGACAGATACACTTTAACTTTTGTAAAAGGTATTAAATACAGCTTTCACTAGAATATTAATTGAAATACAAAATTACCGCATTACTGGAAACATTTTGTCAAGATCAGAAGCCGAATTATCTAAACAAATCGTAATCATTTGACAGCTTAAAACGTATTACTCGAACTGTTTAAGGAGTTCATACATGCTTGTTGACGTGCAGGCATCTATGAACTCCTTAAACAGGTCGAAATATATCCGTTTGACAAACCATCACGATTACGATTTTCTTACACAATCGGGGGGCGGTAAGAACAAAGGTAAGAATAAATGGATATTCTAAAAATATTATTAATTGAAGATTTACTTATTCTTGTATGGACAGTATGAATAACCTAGGGTTAGTAGGGACAGCGAAATTAGCAAAACTTACCCTGGCCATGACACTAGGCTGAGGGGTGGACGTATCTTCGATTTGTGGATCTGAACCCGAGCCTTCTTCGTCTTGTTGGTTCTGTTCATCATCCACTGGCATTGTTTCATCAATCTGGTCACTGCCTTTAACATTACATTATGTTAATTCGATTTATATTTATATCTGAACTAGCACGAATTGTACTTATTGATTGCATTTCTAAAAACCAGTCAAGTGCGAGTAATATTCGCTTGACTTGCTGTGGAAACGTTTCACACCAACAGGCAGACAGCAAACAAATCCTGTAGCCAAAGAGACCGAGAGAGAGAAGAAAGCTCCGAGGAACCCTAAAGTGTCTTTTTTGTGAATAGGCATCTTCAAGGCAAGCGCGCTCCACCATAGGCTGCATCACCACTTGCAAGCAAGTCTGATTGCAGCCAAGCGCTAACCTATAAACAAAATGGCTGAAAGAGCGACGACGTTGCGCTATACATCCATGCAGTGGCGTGCAGTTCATAGAGGCATAAAGGCACTGCTTACCCAAATGGAAATAGGTCAATGCTCATTTTTCAGCAAAACAGCTAGTAAATAGGTATTCTGATTAACTAATGCCTACCCATCACCCTAGCTTCAAAACCTGTGCATGCCACTGCATCCATGACCGGCAAACGGCAATGCTACCAGCGAAAGTTTTAGGATCGTAGCTTTAGTTTACCGTAACTAATTATCACCATCATGTTTTATATGTAAGTAATGGACGTTAATATGTGTACCTATAGTGTACACATATTAACTTATTATTTTGATAAATAAATCAAAATCTAATTTAATTACTAAATTGCCATTCTCTTACACAATAATCGTTGTTATTAAGAAATAAAACCACTAATTCTATATAATTTTCTTTAAATAACAAATCAGTAAATCATATAGCCTGTTCAAACGTTTTTTTACACCACAAGCTTTTACCTAACTTGTCGTGTATGACAGATTCAAGTATTGGAAAAAACAGAGCCAATTTTATTATTACTTAATAGATTACGGTTTTTTTATTCCCGCAGGAACTCTTTTTTTCCGGGATAAAAAGTAGCCTACGACCTTCCCCGGGATACAAACTATCCCTATACTAAATTTCATCAAAATCCGATGAACAGATGGGCCGTGAAAGCGTAGCAGACAGACAGACACACTTTCGCATTTATAATATTAGTATGGATTGAACTATATGCTGGCCAATCTTGCCCTTTTAAAGCGGAACAGGGTATCACTGACGTCCATAATCTGGAATGCTAAGTAATTTTTATAACGCTGAAGTCTCTGATGCTCTAAATTCAAGTTGCCTCAAAGAAGCGTATTAAAAAATTAAATACTTTAAGAAGAAGACTCACTCGAAGGGTGCCAAGAACTATCGCCTCTGGGTCCAATGCGAAAAGATCGACTATCGCATGGAGTATATCGTATGGAGCAGAACCCAATGTTTCTCCTGACGCACGCCCTGTACTCCTGAGCGGCGAGGTGGCGGCCGTTGGATGCGTAGTTGAAAGTCTTTATGGTACCTAGAAATGGAGGTAAAATTATATTATTTTAATCTTACTTTGGGACTTACATTGGGATTATCTGAACGGTTTTACATTTTATAACAGTAGGTATGCCTGTTAGAGCTAGACTGTTCCTACTATGTAACTTTATTACTATTTTAAGATCTTCAACTATGACGGAACGACCAAACGATTTTAATAAATGAAATGAAATCAAACAATATTTTTCCAAATTGACGTAGGTCTATTCTATTCTCAAAATTCAAACCATCATGAGTGATTGCATAAGTATGACGGTTCAGGAGGAAGTTGAAATTATGACCACCCCAATTTTTTGATCTTTTACTTACTTCATTGGGTCATCCCAAAAGACCCTGGCTTCTGACGGATTCTGGTGACATTCCATAGAATCTTTTCGGACAGTGAAAAAGCCTGCAGACTCTTTAGTCTGCAGGCTTTTTGCAAACATCGTTAACTGCCAAGGGCGTCGAACAATGCTTTGCCAGATATTCCTAATCATCACGTTAGTATCAGTCACTACATTGTCGTGCTTGAGGTCGACTCCCTCTGATCTGACCACAACTGCAGTATACACTATATATTATGCTTTAAACTAATATTATAAATGCGAAAGTTTTGATGGATGTATGGAAGTATGGATGTATGGATGTATGGATGTGTGGATGTATGGAAATATGGATGTTTGTTACTCAATCACGCCCCAACGGCTGAACGGATGGCTGAAATTTGGCACAGAGATAGATTATAGTCTGGAATAGGACATAGGCTACCTTTTATCCCGGAAAATCAAAGAGTTCTCGCGGGAACCAAAAAACCTCAAACCACGCAGACGAAGTATACTATACACAGACAGCACCTGTCCACTGTCACTTCAGCTAGCTTATTGTCGTACCGTTATTCTCAATGTGGAACTGCAGACAGTCGTGTGGCGAGGATTGTGCGAGTGGCATCTGCGCCAGCCGCAGCAGCCAGAGTCGCGGCATGTCACTACCTCGCATGTGCATCACGAGGGGAGTGGTCTTGGTGCGAGGTAGCTCCCCGGCTTCCCGCGTCTCGCTCCCGCTTGACAGAGTGTAGTATACTGTAAGACAGAACAATAAATAAATAAATAAATTAATTAATTAATAAATAAATAGTTATCCTTTATTCAGCCAAATTATGCAGTAACACAAACTTAAACAAAAAATGGAGTGCCACAGCTCCCAAGGAACCAAGGAGCCTACCTAAATTTAAGCCACCCTTGGCTCCAGGGAATCGAAGCACCCACTCCTTAAACCGAGATGAAAAACATATAGATACAATAGTTATAACAATGGAAAGAACAAATATGGTGAGCGCACTAGCGCATATATGACCCCTCGCTTAATAAATAGTCTTGATAGTAATTTTAGAATGGAGCTGATTATGAATAATTTAAAATATTATAAGTTTAAATCTTATTTCTTAAACAAATTTTAGGAAGTTTAGTTTTAGTTTTTTCATGTATTTTCTCTAATTCAAATAGCTTTTTATTAGTTGACGGAAGAGCACGCAATTTAAACCTACGTGGTTTTTCGCAGTCCTACCGCTACCCACAAAAACATTTTATTTTCATAATAACGGAATAAAAAACAAAAAACGCAGTACATCATCACAGTAGGTCACATTCTCTATAGTGTGATGAAAGACGAAGGATAGTCGTTCGGTACTGTCCATCAGAATGGTAAATACTGTAAAATTACTTTCTATCGACAAAATACAATAGACATCCATCAAAACACTCGTTTACCACGGTAGGTATTTGATGGACCTGTGTGACAGTATTTTCTAAACGTCTAGACTTCTCCAAAGATTTCGGCTGGCGCTGGTTACGGCCCTTGAAGACGTTTTTTATGACCATGATCGATGGCATTCGTTTTTTGAAACGGCTTAAAGAGGCATATCTCTCTTATTTTAATAAGCAACCCTCGTCTTAGCTTTCCATCCCTCTAAAACATATCACTTTAAAATATGACGACCTCCCTGGCGCAGCGTTAAGCGCTGTTGTCTTAACATACGGATATCTCGGGTTAAATTCCCGGCAGGGTCAATTTGACAATTTATAATTTCTGAATTTTCCCTGTCTGGCCTGGTAGGAGACTTCGACCGTGGCTTGTTACCACCGTACCGGCTAAGATTTAGCTTTCCCGTACGATACCATGTTGAAACCGATCAGGGGAATGGATTTAAATGCCATGCCCAGGTTAGTCCGCTACTATCTTAGACTGCATCATCACTTACCATCAGGTGAGATCGTAGTCAAGGGCTAACTTGTAGTAGATAAAAAAATGTTACAATCACCAGTTTCATCAATCATGACATCATAAAGGCCTATGATAAGAAGAATTATACATTGAATAAAAAAAATGTTCCGATCATCAGTCTTAAATCAATCACGATTCACGAAGATAAGTTGTAAAAATTATAATTTGTATATCTTACTATGTTGTCCATGGTTTTGTCCGCACAACGTGAAGTTCGTAGCACCTTCTCCCAACACCATCGCATCTTCATCACATTCTCCCGTAAGACGATTTGGCTGACCCTGTACATAAAGAAAGAATTTGCAATGTCAATGTTCTTATGCAAATGGATGTTTCAGGGCCGATATTGAGAAAACTTTACCCGAGAAATACTAACATATTATTAATTGTAATCTCTCAATTTTCTAATTTAAATATCACCAATGTTTCAAGCAATTGTAATGTAGATATAAGGTATGGAAATAAATGGTTTTTTATTTTTTTTATTTATTGTTGGGAGAACAGACTGAAATAGGGTTGCTGCCTAATGAAATGCCTATGTCAAAAATAAATTATTTCTTGCTGATTCTTAAATAGACGGTTTTCCAAAAAACCTAAAATTCACATCCTCTGTTTTAAACTTGATAACCATTTTAAACTATCGATTAAAGAATCCTCATTAATCGATCTCCTCATGTTTGATTTGATCACGCAGGGACATACGTCACGTCACGTCACGTCACGTCAGTATAGCCCTCTTTATCGGCCGCTGAGTGACCCTGAGCTTATTCTAGACTATTCCACTAACTAAAGGGACGATGTAACGATATTGTTTGAAATAGTTCAGTTATCCTGGACAAAGTCACTAACTATGATGTGGAACTGACGATTGTAAAATGCACGAAGTCAATCCAGGCTGCATGACCAGCGTTGGTCTTATCGATATTTATGGAACAGTTACTCTCGCCCGTCCATAACTCGGGAAAGCGCAGCGACGCGACGTCGTAGTCGTCGTCATCGTCAACCGATATATGTTCACTACTAGAAATAGGTATCTTGTAGGGTATCTACACATACCGCGCCCTTACTCCACATTGATCCTGCGACTCACTGGCAGTCGTCCATCCACCTAATGGGGATCTGCCGCTGAGTGACTCTAAGCTCATCCCGGACTATACCACTAAATAAAGGTATGTGACTACTATACTGGGCAATTTTGAATAGTTTAGTTACTCTGGACTATAGACTATATGCAAGGGAACTTACTATAGTAAAATGCACGAAGTCAATCCTCAGCTGCATGATCCCAGCATGGGTCTTCTCGATCTGGATGGAGCAGTTGCTGTCACCCATCCACAGTTCGGGGAAGCGTGGCGACATGAAATACGTCAGGTTGTTCTGAACTGTGCCTCCGCAGGTCACCTCGACTGGAAGCAAATTAAAAATCCATATCCATACTAAAACTATAAATGCGAAAGTGTGCCTGTCTGTCTGTCTGCTACGCTTTCACGGCTCATCAGTTCAACGAATTTTATTGAAATTTGGTACAGGGGTAAGTTGTATCCCGGGGAAGGACATAGGCTACCTTTTGTCCCGGAAAATTAAAGAGTTCCCGCGGGAATCAAAAAAATCCTTATCCACGCGGACGAAGTCGCGGGCATCATTTAGTTACTCAATATGGCGTCGGGTATGAAATATGTAGTTTTGAAGTTTGAATGTAAAATGTTCACATCAACAACTGCAACATAAAGATGCAACTTCTCAATAAATCGATGTAGGTTGTAATAGGTACTTGTCGATTTGAAGAACGGTGCATTGAAAAAGTATGTAGGATTAGGAAATAATTTTATAACAATAGCAAGTATGGTTTCTTTGTTAATTCTGATTAAAAGAGTAGATATTAAGACTTCAAAAAACAAAGACGTCTTCAACAACATCTTCATTTAACACGAACCAGCCAAACAACATTACTTTAACATCTATTTTCCGAACCTGTGATAGAGTTTAGTATGAATAAAACTACTCATCTCTCAGGTGGTCACTCATGTCAGGTCATTCCACGTCAATTGCACTAATTACATTTCTCTTAATATGAGATTGCTCCAACCGGTAGCTGATGCCATACTACCTTTGCTTATAGCAGTATTATTTTAAAATGTCAGATTTATATGACACACCTTGACGTTCCTAAAATTTTATTTGCCTAGTGGGAGGCTTCGGCCGTGGCTAGTTACCACCCTACCGGCAAAGACGTGCCGCCAAGCGATTACGCGTTCCGGTACGAAGCCGTGTAAAAACCAAATATGGGTATGGGTTTAATATGACTGCCATTTCCCAAACAGGTTAGCCCGCTACCATCTTAGACTGTATCATCACTTACCATCAGGTGAGATCGCAGTCAAGGGCTAACTTGTAGTGGATAAAAAAAAATAAGGATTATATTTCTGAAACAAGAGCGTCAGCAATATTAAAATAATACTACTAAGCGATGGTAGTAAGCTACCTGGTCAAACGTAATTGAATTAAGTGAATTACACTCTGTTTTCACTTGACTACGCGCCGTGTAAATCATTACTTTTGATGGCGGGTGCCGTTAGCGGGACCTGTATGTAATGTACTACTTTACGTTTACATTTAGACCTTCTTCATGTGATCTCTTGATGAAGGAGATAAATGTTGCTGCATTATCTTGGAACGGGGTAAGTTATATATATATGTATATATATATGTCACGGTAATATTGCAAAAACCGTCAGATTGTAATCTAGCGCTTTTTATATCGATAGATTGTAGTCTGTTGACAGATTGTGAACCGCTCAATGTTCTGAGTGTAAATTTTTTAAATAATCATTGTATTTTATATGTTTTCTTGTATCTTTCTTGCAGGTTAGGTTAGAGTTCGACATAAATCACCAGGTAGTGCCGTAGTAATTAGGTTCCATCGAGTTAATATATTTACCTAACAAACTACAATCTACCGAAAAATTATGCGTTAAATTGTAATCTTTTAACAGTTTACAATCTCGCTAGATAGATTACAATGTAACGGTTTCCCAATCTTACGGTGATTTTTTTAAATATTTATGCGAAAGTTCGGATAGGTGGGTGGAATAACACGCAGACTGCTTATTACAAAAACAATCGACGCGGACGAAATCGCATGTCGAAATCAGCTAGTAAAAATAAAAATCTTGAATCATCCCATACATTCACAGTTTCATTTCACTTCTTTGAGAACAGCATGAAGAATTCTCAGGCATGTGGGTTCCTTTACCGCCAAGCAAGAGACATAAAAGTTAGAAAGTTCGTGCCCGTGGATCGAACCTTAGATCACACGAATAGGAGGCCAGACGTCTTAACCACTAGGCTATACAGTCACAATGAAATCCGGTCCCAAATAGGTTTATAGTTTAGCAGAAAACAATGCATACTCTTAGATCTATTAAGCATTCACTACACGGTGCCGTCGCGCTGGCCACCGCAAAAGGCACGCTTGAATTGTTTATAGACCGCAGAACTTCGCGATTTGGTTCCTATTCGCATTGTATTGAAAAGGAGAAAGTTTACAATAGTTTGTAACATGCGTTGTACATTTTAGACGACTACTCTCTGTAGGAATTTTGTAGTGGACTGTAGGCTGGTTTGGGTGCTTGAAGAGGTAAAAACAAGTCATAATTAAAATAATTAAAAAACACGACTGCCCTGACAAAAACGAACTAAAAAGTTAAAAATCATTTTGTGAATCACTGGATATTGAATAATAGAGTTATATGTTTTTGGAATCTACTCATCATTTTCTAGGTGATGATTATATAGTTAATCTTATTTTCGAATTTTTTTTTTTTTAACTTTAGCCTTTAATGCGGGACTATGGCCACCTCGTCAATATTTTTTTAATTTTACTAGCCTATTTCACCCGGAATAAGCTACGGATTCTAACGATACCTCATTTATCAAAATCGGTTCAGGCGTATAGAAGTTATGGTGGAATATACAAACTCACATATATACAAACATACATACATAATACATACATACATGAACCCTGAAAACAATATACCTTAACCTTTTGGCTGTTCTTGAGGTAAGAGACAGACAGTCGTTCTATTTAGTACATATGTGACAGGGTGAATGAACTGTGAACGTCCTAGACTATTAACATTTTATGGTGTGTTTCTCTAAACTTCATCAGTTTTTTTTAAATTTCATTCCACTACCAGTTAGTTCTTGACTGCGATCTCACCTGATGGTAAGTGACAATGCAGTATAAGATGGTAGAGGGCTAATCTGTAAGGAGTATAGCAGTTATATTAAACCCATACCCCTAATCGGTTTTTAATACGGCATCGGTATCGGCGGTGTTTGCCGGTAGGATGGTAGCCACGGCTGAAGCCTCCCACCAGGTCAGATCAGAGAAAATTCTGAAATTATGAATTCCCAATGGACCCCGCCGGGAATCGAACACGGGACCTCCCATGTTAAGACAACAGCGCTCAACACTGCGCCAGGGAGGGTCTTATTATAAATGTGAAAGTGCATTGGAGCAACGGATCGAAGTGATTTTTGGCATGGGTATTAGTTCTAAATTTAGTAGTGCACAGGTTACAGGGTAGTTCGTACAGGATATAATTCAAATAATTGATCAAGTTTCAGGCTCAGCCTTTCAGAAAATTGGGAGTTCTGAGGTCAACTTTGGACGTTAGAAAATCTTCACTTTGAAAGCCCCCCATTTCTTCAATTTTAGGGGAAAAATTAAAGAAAAAATATATTTTTAGACTCTATTCCTTATTATCTTTAAAATAAATCCTTATATAACGCTATAAAAAATATTTTACTTCGCATTCGCTTCTATGAGAGCCTGGTGGCTAAATAATGGCGGGTGGGGAAATAAAGATTTTTATAACTTTTTAAGCCATATATTAGCTGGAGGCCATCGGTTTAGATATTATATTTAAATTTGAAGTAATTACGTTCAATAATTCAGAAGTTATAAGGCTCTGACAGACGGACAATTTTTTTTGGCAACCTTAAGGTATAGATGAGGACCTGGAGAGTGACATTTATCCCGGAAAATTAAAGAGTGCCTGTGGGAATTAAACACTTAAGCCACGAGAACGAAGTCGCAAGCGTCCGCTAGTAGATCCATAAAATAATAAGCATTCAAGCACATTCTGTTCATGATCTGATATCATAAATTATGAACGTGCAGACTGAATCACTGATGCTGTTTACATCGAAGCGATTTGATCGAAGCGTAATGCAAATATTATAGTCCTCGGCAAACAGAGAATTCAATTTCCGGACTCTTTTGTTCCGCATCCGGGCGATACGTCATTATCTCTACTATCTATACGTACTATTAGTCTGTACTAATATTATAAATGCGAAAGTTTGGATGGATGTATGGATGGATGATTGTTACTCAATCTTAAGGGATCTGGATGAAATTTGGCACAGGCAGATTGTAGTCTGAAATAATACATAGGCTACTTTTTATCCCGGAAAAGTAAAGAGTTCCCACGGGAAACCAAAAAACTTCAATACAAGCGAAGTAGTAGGCATCACCTAGTGTACTATAAAATAAGGCTTTAAATGTTTCATGCTTCAACATTTTGGTACGTCTGGCGGCAGTAGTAGGGGTTGAGGCAGAGGCCTGAACTATCACTCACAATAGTGTAAACGCTACAATGTGTCGGTATATCTTGTACTCACAAACACAGCACACGCCGAGCCCGTGCGCGCAGTCGCCCGCAGCCCTGCCGTCCCTCTGGCACCAGTCGTAGGGGTTGAGGCAGATGCCTGCGGGCGCAATCCTGAACTATCACTCACGATAGTTTACACGCTACAACATTTTGGAACGTCTTGTACTCACAAACACAGCACACGCCGAGCCCGTGCGCGCAATCTCCCGCAGCCCTACCGTCCCTCTGGCGGCAGTCGTAGGGGTTGAGGCAGATGCCCGCGCGGGCGATCGTGAACTCTGAGGGCTGGCACTCTCTCTCTCCTCCCACTGGGAAGAAGTTGAGCACTTTGCCCAGGGAGAATAGGCCTCCTGGAACAATTGAAAAAATTTGAAGCTGGTGGGTAGTGCATGAATAAAAAGTTCCACAGGTCGAGTAACCGTGTGACTAGCTGGGAAATTTTGGTATTTTTAGACTGAAAAGCAACCTAATTCTAGATATTTGATGCACTTTCAGGAAGCTGTGGACGTATAAAGTCAGATTGATTCAAATTCCTAGAAACTTCAGAATTCCATAAACAGTTTGGATTATACGTTTGACAAACGATTACGATAATAATTTCCTTACACAATCGAGGGTAGGTTTACATTTATTAGTACATTATTGCAAAGGCTGGGAAATAGGCAGTCGCAGGTCGAGTATGAGTTTGAAGGCCGAGCCGTAGGCGAGGACTTCACTAATACGAGACAGGCAATTGCCATTTCCGCCGAGGCATATATAGTGTTTTTCTCAAAAGAATGCAGGGAAATAAAACATACTTTTTTACCTTTGTCGCTAAATATATATCATCTGGGGCTTTAATTAAAAATTGCTTTATGTTTTCGCCAGTAAAAATTTTCGATTTCTTGCTTTTGAATCCGGTCGATTGTCGTTCAAGAAAAGTAGTTAAGTTCCCATATTTTTTCAAGTTAATGCCGTTTTTAACATGAACTGTACATTTCAGCATGGAATAAATTGCCCATAATGTAGATGGCTTTTTAGTTTTAGCAATCTCATTAAAATACGCCAAAAATACTGTTTCGGAGAAAATGTTAACTTTTTTCTCGTTTTTCCAACTCATAAAATTTTCATATACTTTCATGTATTTTTCTTTGGACTTCGCTGGAAGCAGGTTTTCTATTGCCGATTTGGCTATTTCCATTTTACTCTCTGAACGGTTGGAACTCATTTTACTTATTATTAAATTTATATTTATGTAAATAACAAATCAAGACGAATTTTCAGCTTTGCCGCCAATATTTTTTTTTTATCATCTGTGCCGACAGGCAAACGCATTTATGGCTATGCAGCCACCAATTTGTACTAAGCAGAGAGACTATTGAGTCGATTGACCCTTGAGTCGATTTTGGTTTCCCAGGGGTCGACATAAACGAAAACTGATTTTGGGGGAAACTTTTCAAACAAATTCAAAGTTCATGTCGAAATGTTTCCAGTTTTCCACGCCCTCGTTTCGCAAGCTGTTTGAGTTGGAACAAGGAGCTGAGCGGAGTAAAACAGGATTACGATTTATTTCCAATTGTTGGAGCTATAAAAGTGTTGCGATCCTTTACCGATGTGAGCGAAGTTGAGAAAGATCTAGGCAAATAAGAAACTTTAATCCTCGGTGGCTAATATTATACGGACCAAAGCTGAAAGGTTGCGAAAGTTTGGATGAATCGATGGATGGATGTTTGTTACTCAATAACGCCAGAACGGCTGAAAGAATCTGGGTGAAATTTGGCACAGGGAGAAATTATAGTCTGGAATAACACGTAGACTCCTTTTTATTCCGGAAAAATACAGAGTTCCCGCGGGACCCAAAAAAACCTCAATCCATGCGGAAAGACGCGGGCAGCAGCTAGTAAAACTGTAAATCTTCGTCTTATTTATGCATATTATCTTATTTATATCGAAATTGATCATCGTGTATCATGTCTATTTATTTGAGAAATAAATGATTTGATATAATTCACGTTTTGAGCCCTCAAATGATCGATCGATCGTCGATTTTCTTAAACAATTGGGCCTCAGATGCAGCTGAGGGATTTAGCTAGCACTTTTAGCAATACTTTTATTTCTAAACAAACACATTTTAATTACCTACTAGTCATGGCAAAGTCGTTAGGCCAGTCGGATTCTTAACAAGAAGAAAACAACTCCTACCTTAAAAAAATTGCGTAACTTCCCACCCCAGTTAGCGAAAATAGCAGAGAATTTGAAAAATAAAGCGTTAAATATTTTCTGCGAACAAAAACATGGTGAAATTCATCGAGTTGCTGACTATTTAGAGTAGCAGACATCTGATGTACTTATGAGGTTTGTTGATTTATGACGCGTGAATACTTATTCGGGCGTCTTCTTGCAACCGACTTCCAGAAAGGAATTTGTTTACTATTTAACGACTCCAAAAATGGAGGAGGTTCTCAATTCGGCACTACTTCAACATAGTGTGTAGTGTGCAAATCAAAATATTTTTTTACTTTACAGTGGCTTTGGACGTCGGTGTTTTGGAAAGTTGTTTTATTAAATTAAATCTAAACTAATATAGTAAATGCGAAATTCTGTCTGTCTGCAATGCAGCTTTCATACTCCATCTGTTCAACCGATTTTGACGAAATATGGTTCCGAGATCGGTTGCATATAATAATAGAAGGTAAGATATAGATTTTAACGCTTTTTTGTCACGTATACGATTTTTCCAGGCCAGGTCTCCGTATTTCACCTTGAAAAAAAGAACTATGATTTAAAATTCTCCTACTGATCTCGATTGCTGCTCTAGTTATAACAACTGCGTGGTAAAAATCCTTGTATACGGGGTCAGACGTATGCATGTGAGGCGCATTTTCATAAAGAAGTCGAATAAAAAGTCGTAAAGCAAACTCAGCGAAACAGCGTTGCAGCTTAGGGAGTAATCGCAGTTCGCACACAATTTAGTGTGTATGCTGCCTCGTTGATGTAGTGGTTAGCACGTTCTACTGCAGCCGACGAGGTCCCGGGTACGAGTCGTCCGGGGCCCGGGGTCGGGCCATAACAAGTATTGGGTTGAAAAACCCAGAAATTAAGAGAAATTCTCACTACTATCTAGTTGGAGGTGTTTCTCCTTCAACCCTCTCCCGTCCGTTTAACCGTCGCACTATGGGACGAAACGGTATGATCCGTCTCAAAAATTGATAACTTTTTGTTTCTTGACATTTTGGATTGAAAATAGAGAAAAATAAAACTTTATCATTTTAAGAATAATACGTATTTCATGAAAGCCTAAAGCCTAATCTAGCTAACTAAACGGATACCCTAGGACCTTTTATTTCATGTTTTCTTAAGTCGGTTTTTTTCCGAAATATTTACAATTTAGTAAACAAAATACCCAAAAAGCCCGACTTTTTTAAATTTTTCAATATTCCAAAAAAAAGTTACCAGCCCATTTTCAAATGCTCACACGTGTCTCAATAAATTCCTCAACTCTTGGTACAATTCCCATCTCGATTTTCCCAAAATCCTCGGAGCTATACGTCTCAGACGATTTGTATCTGATAACCATTTTCAATAGTAACAAGTGAAATTAATTTTACGAATTAAAAAATATGACTGCCCTGCCATATTATTTTTGGAGTTTACCTCCATAAGAAGCGATTTGCATATAATATAGCCTTTGGAATCTTATTCACATTTTTTATTAAATGATATTTTTTTGTGAATCACTAAATATTGAACTATAGTGCTATATATCTTTGGAATCTACTGATCATTTTCTAGATGATGATTATATAGTTAATCTTATTTTCGAATTTTTTTTTCAATTTTGGACTTTAATGCGGGACAATGGTCACCCCATCAATTTTTTTAAAAATTTTACTAGCCTATGTCACCCGGAATAAGCTAGGGATTCTAACGATACCTCATTTATGAAAATCGGTTCAGGCGTATAGAAGTTATGGTGGAATATACAAACTCACATACATACATACATACATACATACATACATACATACATACATACATATATACATACATACATACATACATACATACATACATACATACATACATACATACATACATACATACATACATACATGAACCCTGAAAACAATATACTCCTTTTATCAGGCAGTCGTATAAAAATAAACAGATTAGAAATACCAAAACCCATCTCACGCTTCACTTGCCACAAACTTTTCAGCTTCGTTATGTAATCGAAAATTCGTTATGTAAAGTACAGTAAAGTGGCCTAGTAGCTGAAACTAGGTCTATTGAAGCTAGACACACATATGGTTTAGATGTTTACAATTAGGATTTATTCAAATAATATTAAAAGTGCTGTTGAATCATTGAGTGAATCTACCACTGATTCGGAATGGCATTCCTACCTAGAAGAACCAGCAAGAAACTCGGAGGTTGCTCTTTTTAAAAACATGATTTAATAAAATAAATAACTACACAACATATTTTTTTCCCATAAATTCGAAAAAAATATGTTGTGTCCATTAATGTGAATCATATTATGAATGAAACACAGAATTGAATTTTAAAAAAAATATATATATATATATAATATATGTTTTATCCGTAGAGTGTTTTCGCCCTCACTATTTCATCCCCAACTCTTTCCTCTGTATTCCGTGGAGCTTTACCCCATCCTCACAAACAAGGTGCGAAACCTTAGACAAGAAATTTTTACACTTTTCTTTAGAACAGGAAACTTTTACGGTTTTCTTTTTTTTTCATATTTCACGAAGTTGTTGCGAAAATTCCTAAATTTTAAAACAAACTGAGTTATTTTCTGTTTAAAGACTTTTTCCCTGGCTTCTTATAGGATAGGTAACTAGATGATGCCCGTGACTTCGTCCGCGTGGATTGAGTTTTTTGATTCCCGGGAAAACTCCTTAATTATCCGGAATAACCAGTAGTCGGGATGTCCTTACTTAGGGATGTAATCTACCTCTGTACCAAATCTCATCAAAATCGGTTGAAAAGATGGGCCGTGAAAGCGTAGCAGAAAGACACATAGACATACTATCGATTTATAATATTAGTATGGTTAAAGATTCTTTTTACCCAACTACGATAGAGCTAAAAGGAAGGGTTATGATTTTAGTAGTCTATTTATGCATGAATGTATGTATATTTGTATATATGTTTGTTCTACTCTATCTGGCATGCTTTAAAATACCACCAAGTCGACGACAACTATATTGACGTTATAAAAAGTATCTATAGACATAGCAAAAGCAAAGTTAAACTAGATAAGACAGGAGCAGGCTTTAATATTGATAGAGGCGTAAAACAAGGGGACCCTATGTCGCCAAAGCTTTTTATAGCCGTGCTAGAGCTGATAATTAGCCAGCTGAATTGGAAAAATGGCGGCATCTCCCTTAATAATGCGAAATTAACCCATTTAAGGTTTGCAGACGACATAGTCATGTTTGCTAATTCGGCTGAAAAACTGCAAGCCATGATGGAGGAACTAAAAGTACAAAGCTTAAAAGCAGGACTCGAAATGAACCTCGAAAAAACAAAATTGATGACTAACTCCACGCAATATCCCGTACAAGTAGGTAATCATACAATATCTTATGTAGAAGAGTATATCTACTTAGGGAAAATACTGTCCTTCCGGGATGTTCACAGAGAAGAGATTGATCGTAGAATTGCAACTTCTTGGAAAAAATACTGGTCCATGAAGGAAATATTCAAAAGCAATTTGCCGCTTCGGGTAAAAAAGAAAGTGATGGACTCTACAATCTTACCCACTCTGACATATGGCTGCCAAACATGGACTTTGACGGTCAAAAACTTACAAAAACTGTCTCGCTGTCAAAAATCAATTGAAAGAAGCATGCTAGGTATAAAACTCCTTGATAAAATAAAAAGTGAGGACATAAGACGGAGAACAAAAATTATAGACGTACTAGAACATGCAAGAAGAATGAAATGGCGATGGGCAGGTCATTGTATGCGTATGGCAGACGAAAGATGGAGCAAGATCGCTACTCGGTGGAAAGGACCGCACTTCGGGCAACGCACGACAGGCCGACCGCTTAAACGCTGGGCTGACGACATCGTGGCGACAGCGGGTTCACAGTGGGCCAAGAAGGCATTAGACCGAAAGCTATGGGAGAGCTTGGAGGAGGCCTACACCCTCGAGGGGCGCTAAAAAGAAGATTTTTTTATTTATTTTTTTATTATATTTTTTTTAAACTTTGTATATTTTTAGAAAATAAAAGGCTTTATTATTATTATTATTGTTCTACCGTAGTACCTAAACTACTGAGCCGATTTTGATGAATAATGCGTCTATAGATTCATTACTATGGTCCGGCTGTCAGGCTACATTTTACACGAAATCGATATGACTGAATTCAAATTCGATATGACGTATTTTACATCCAAAAGTTTAAAAGCACCTATAGTTTTTTCCGGGCTACAGTTTTTTTTAATAAAAACTTCATACTTGTTTACCTGTATCATAATAATGAAAATAAAATATTTATTATGGCTGTTTCGATTTTGTTTTTATTTTTTATTTTAACTAGCGAATGCCCGCGACTCTGCGTGGTTTGAGATTTTTTGGTTCCCGCGGGAACTCTTTAATTTTCCGGGATAAAAAACCTGTGTGCTATTCCAAACTATAATCTATCTCTGTGCCAAATTTCAGCCAGATCCGTTCAGCCGTTGGGTCGTGATTGAGTAACAAACATCCATATATCTATACATCCATACCTCCATCCAAACCTTCGCATTTATAATATTAGTATAGTTAAATACTAGTGACGCGGTCACCGGATCAGTAAAGTTTGTGGGACTATACTTATATAAAGTTGTATATTTTAAATGGGTATCCAATTAGTAATTTATGTAGCAATAAGCGCTCAATTGCTTTGTGGTTAATCGGCTTTTGCTGTAAACCGCAACCAAAACCACCTTATTGTAGGTAATATTCATGGGGGTGTCCGCGGTAATAAGCAATGAGTATCTAGATATTGAAACAGAGAGAAAATTAAAAAATATGTAAAATCAAAACCACCATAATGTAGATAATACTCATGTCCTAGGTAATAAGCACTGAGTATCTAGATATTGAAACAGGGAGAAAGTTAAAAAAAATATAAAATCAAAACCACCTTAATGAAACAGAGAGAAAATTAATTAAAAAAAATATAAAATCAAACCACCATAATGTAGGTAATATTCATATCCACGGTAATAAGCACAAAGTTGAATCTAGATGTTGAAACAGACAGAAAATTAAAAAATATAAAAAACCCGTGCGTATGTACAAAAAAACCTATTCGATTTTTAAAACTGTGATAGATGTGAAAAAATACCGGTCAAAAGCGAGTCAGGCTCGCACACAAAGGCTGCCGTACCACCACACAACATCAATTATTTTAGTTAATAACGAGAACGATGTCTTAACAACACGTAATTTTGTACCCACAACATCAAATTGAGTTAGGACCCTTTTGTTGGCACGACACATTCTGCACGATGAGTATACATCAATATCATTTATTCAATATAGGTACACTTTAGGTAATTATTGACGTTAAAAACTACTTATAAAACACGATGGTGATAATCGGTAACGGTATCTTAAAACTAAAGGTACGAGGGTTTAAAGTAACTATGATAAGTTAGATTTTAAGTACTTTTTGTATTTTCTGTTTACTATGTGTTGTATCAGCAAATAAAACATATTCTATTATATTCTTATCTGCTGTGAAATAACTGGCTTACATATAGCGCTATAATGGTAGCGCCTGACAAACAATTCCACACCCTATGAGTACGGATACTTAATTATCGATTTTCGGATTTTTTTCCTGTACTTGTGCTGTGAGACCCTGCTTCTTGCCCATGATTCTAGGTTAGTACTCTAAAGTTTTTATTTATTGGCGAGTGTATATCCATTTCTTTTCGAGAGGTATGGAGTTGCTTTGGTAAAACCAATATATATGATATATATATATATATATATATATTATTGTGTTTTAAGCTATAAAATACGCCTCCATTGAACGACTGGTAGGAAAAAACGTATTTCCATAGACTATGGTTATAATATGCTAGTGCTATGCTAGACTGGAACGGTAGACTGTGTTCTAAATTATATTATGCTACTAGATGATGCCCGCGACTTCGTCCGCGTGGATTAAGTTTTTTGATTCCCGCGGGAACTCCTTGATTTTTCGGGATAAAAAGAAGCCTATGTCCCTCCCCGGGATACAAACTATCCCTGTACCAAACTTCATCAAATCGGTTAAAGAGAATTTTTTGCTTCCCGCAGGAACTTTTCCGGGATAACGTAGCCTATGTCCTTTCCCGGAATGTAAGCTGATTTCATAAAATCGGTTGAACAGATGGGCCGTGAAAGCGTAGAGACAGACAGAAAGACAGACACACTTTCGCAAGTATGGATTGTATGGATTCTGCAGAAAAAATGCAGAACATTTAGCATACGTTGCAGTTGCCCCGGGCAGTGTCTGAGAATTATAAAGGCTTACATAAACCCCAGCGTAAGCTCGCTACATAAAAGTCTAACTTGGTTTACTCTTTACTAGTTTCTTTTCTAATTCATAGTCTAACGCTTGGCTTCAGAATCAGAATGTTTATACTTTACTAGCTGTGTGCTTTCTCCCAGTTTTAACATTGCAAATACGATTGACGACTCACCACGCCAAGTGTAAGCGAATATTTCCGGTGAGTTACGAATCCGCCATCGAATGTGAAAATGACGTCATTCTCGCATTTTGAAATGTCAATCTGTGAGACAAGTAACATTCGGAGTGCCAAAATAGCAAATGGCATTAGTCATATCGTATTTTTTGTACGTTTGGTGAGTTATAAACTCGATCTGTCTCTTCGAATTTCACTTGGAGTGGGAATGACTCGGTGACTTTTTGTTCACCATGTTTCCGCTTGGAGCGCTGGCTGTAGATGTATGGAGGAGCTCACTTTCACCTCACTTTAGTGAGACGTAGTTCAAATTCGATCAATCTCAAAGTAAGGGTACTGATGGCTGCGACTTCGTCCGCTTGGATTAAGTTTTTTGTATTTCGCGGGGAACTCCTTAAATTTCAGAATAAAAAGTAGCTTAGGTCACTCTCCAGGTACTCAACTATGCCCGTGCAAAAAATTGCGTTGATCATTTGCTCCGTTGCGGCATGATTGAACCACAAACAAACAAACTTTCCCATTTATTAGTACTACAAATTAATAATTCTAAATCAAGTCAATATTTTACAACACAAAAACATCCGTTTAAATAAAGGTGTGTTTACATTTAACTATTATACATAAGCCAAAAAAATATTTCAAGGTTTTTTTTACTTCTATCGTTGACTAGCGAATGCCCGCGACTTCATCTGCGTGGTTTGAGGTTTTGTGGTTCCCGCGGGAACTCTTAAATTTTTCGGGATAAAAAGACTATTCCAGACTATATCTATCTTTGTGCCAAATTTTAGCCAGATCCGTTCAGCTGTTGAGGCGTGATTGAGTAACAAGCATCCATAAATCCATCCAAACTTTCGCATTTATAAAATTAGTAAGATTTGATTTGATCGCAGTTACTAAAAAAAGAATTATCCAAATCAGTTCGTCGTCGTCGACATAGATTTCTTGTAGGTTCTTCCACGGGCCACGGTCTTGCGGCGCTTGGATCCAGCGACTCCCTCTGACTCG
This sequence comes from Erebia palarica, assembly GCA_964035005.1. Taxonomy (NCBI): domain Eukaryota; kingdom Metazoa; phylum Arthropoda; class Insecta; order Lepidoptera; family Nymphalidae; genus Erebia; species Erebia palarica. The sequence goes on from OZ035983.1 coordinate 38,196,874, forward strand.
CTTAATGTCGTCCCGCGTCTGTCCACCGTGTATAGGGGTCGCCGTTCCAGGATAGTGACAGACAAACAAAAATCTCTGGTTCTTTGGTATAAATAAATTACTAAATAAATCATTTATTTTGTATAATCGTGGGTAAAAACAGCTGTATACGTAGAAACTTCCCGTACACAATCTACTGTTAGAGACAGTGCAAAAACTATATTAGATTACTAAATTTAAAATTTTTAACAATGACTTTACAATATAAAATTTCAATTCAAAATGTGTCTGGTATATCAAAAAAAAAAACATTTTTTTTTAATGTCATCAATAATATGTCAAATCATTAAATAAATAAATAATTCTTACATCAATTCTTTATCAAAATTAGTTGTTAAAGTGTTATTACTCGTATAAACCTTACTAGTGGGGCAGATCCTTATGGCAATTAGGAGGTAATATTCTTATAGTTTTTGTTTCTGGGACTATGCGTCCGTAACGAAAATGCGTGGAGTAAGATTTTTATGTATAGCTATTCCAAATTAAACCTTAACACTTACGCATTTAAAGTTTAATTTCGAATGTAGTATATTTAAGACCTTTTGTCTGCGTAACAACGCGAGCATGTTCGGTGACCAGCTCGCGTTGTTTTTCTTTTTACCTCGACTAGAACTTGAAATTAATATTTATGTAATAAGGAACTTCATTCCTATCTGGTATCCCACGACACCACACGTTTTTTTCTTTTGTTTGATATATAGGCTCTATGCCTTTCCATAGTAAAGATTCCAATAAAACAGTTTCAAAAAATATTTTTCGTACGGGATTCGTCCAGTTTAAGTTTTATTGATATAAGTTTGTGTGAACAAAGTATATAATTTACCAATGTGAACACAAGGCTTAAGGCCGTCTAGTTTTTTCGTTAATTTTCGACTCAAGTGGAATCCAATTTGCGTCCGCTCAGTTATTAGGAGTAGGTTATTATTAAGAACTAAATGATGCCCGCGAGTTCGTACGCGTGGATGAAGTTTTTTTCATTTCCCGCGAGTACTCCTTAATTTTACTTACCCCGGCATATAAAGTATCCCTGTACAAAATTTTATTATTTATTTTTTAATTCCCGCGGGAACTCTAATTTTCCGGGATAAAAAGTAGCCTACGACCTTCCCCGGAATACAAACTATCCCTATACCAATTTCATCAAAATCCGATGAACAGATTGGCCGTGAAAGTGTAGCAGACTGATAGACAGACAGACACACTTCGCATTTATATTATTATTATGGATTGGCTCTTCAGTTAAAGAGTTAATTAAGGCGACTGCTTGAGTGTTTTAGTTTTTTTGCCAACGCTACGAGTAGACGCTCTTTAGGGTTTGAGCGTGGTAGGAAATCTAAGCTGTCACTAGCAGATTTTAATAGGATTTGAGAAATAAATATTGAAGTGTAGTTCTATTTTAATTTTAATTCAAGCACTTCAGTTTTTTATAGTTCCGTAGTTGAGCTTTAATCCGCGTGAATTAAAGTTTTATATTAGTTTATTTTACGTATTTGTACCTATGTTACATGTGTAATTTAAAGTGGTAGCGATGGAGCCAACTGAAGACCAGCGCTGAGTTTTCTTTATTGTTTGATTTTAATTTAGTTGTAAGATACATACATGATAGATTGTGTATATTTACCCCAACGATACATATGTAGGTACTAGATGAGCCCTTTCATAGAAAAAAGTTGGGCGTCCAACTTGCAGAGCACGTTCCACAACTGTCATAAGCCTGTCTTTGTCTCCGTCGTAGCGTCGTCACGGTCGCTCGTCGTGTAGATAATATGTTATTGTTAAGTTAACATTTAAAGTCTAATTAGTTTGGCACTGTATAATTTTTATTTTTAGGTAAGTGTTTCAATTCACAATTATACTTTTCCAAAAAAACGTTATTTAATCTTCCTATTTATTATTTCTATGCATTAGGCAATCATATAATTTCCGTGGCAAACTGTATATTTTTTGTGTTAACTGACTTTAATGCTGGCTATGACATTTAATACTATGACCGAGTATGGAGGGTAGAGATAAGGAGTAACATCTCTGTTACATGTGTGCATTAAATTGGGGACGCCACATTAGCATCAGGGTAAACTTAAAAGGAAGCGTCAAATATTATCATCATTGCTTTGCACTAAGGATGATTGTCGTCCAGCGCAAGGCTGTCACACCAAAAATATATATATACAAAAAAAAATTTTTTTTACTCAAATAAACTATTAAAAGTACTTTTGAATCGTCGAGTGAATCTACCACTGGTTCGAAATGCCATTCCAATATAATATATCTAATAATTATTGTAATGAAAGTAAAAAAGAAACAAGTAAACCCAAAAACATTCCGAGTCGAATAAGAAGAAGAAACTACCTTGTATTAGTGACATTATTATCCTTATTTTCCAAAAGAAAGTGCAATATTTCCGTCCCACGCTGAGGCATCCTTCTGTGCTTAAAAATACATTGTAGTGTCGCACAATAAATAATTTATACTTATTTTTATCGATGTCAAGTGTAAACCGCCATCGCGCTGCAATAAAAACGTGTAAATTAGTGTAGCGCAATACTCAATATCATTTATTCAATATATGTGTCACCGTATGATTGTAAAAACCGTTAGATTATAATCTAACTCGCGAAATTGTAAACTGTCAAAGATAGTGAACCGTTCAATGTTCTGAGTATAAAGGACATTGACCAAATTCGCCTAAGAATCAACACACGTTTGAAATATACAGTAATTCTTAGCTTAATTTATAGACTTTATTCCAAATATCAGAATTTAACGGACACTTCAAATTAATTAAAAAATAAGTAAATGGGTATTAAATTGATTACTACACGTTTCCGTCTCTGGATTATTAACCACAGATCAATAACTTAAGTTTTAAATAATATAAAATACCACCGCTTGAGCGCTAGATCTGTATCGTAAGAAACAAAATAAAGGCTGCTTAAAGTGCTAAGTGCGCTAGTATTCGGAATCTCGCAACGCCATCTATTGAAAGTACAATAATTTAATATTTTTAAGGCCATCTGTGAAGTTCTCGATAAACTATGACGATACCTGCATTATTAATAACGCCATCTGTAATGTTTTTGATGAACTACGGCGAATCTTGTCTTATCTACATACTGTTTACAGCTCTATTACAAATGGATAGAGATGATATTAATTTGTTCAAGTAGATTGATCGTGAATGCTGAAATAAACTCAAAATTGAAAATATTTTTGGTAATAAGTAATTTTCTTGCAAGTGTCCGTAGTTTTAATCTGCCCTCAAGTATAAAAAGGTATTAATTTGAACCCAGTAATCAATGTTTTATGACAGTTGGTTCTTAGGCGAACTTTGTATGGGGACAGAACAATGTCCTTTGTGAAATATTCATTGTATTTAGTTTTCTTGTAGGTTAGGTTAGGTTTCGACATAAATAATCAGGTAGAGGCACTTAGGTTCTATCGGGTTAATATACCTAACAGATTACCATTTACCGAAAAATAATGCGTCCAATTGTAATCTTACGACAGTTTGCAATTTCGCGATTTAGATTATAATCTAACGGTTTTTACAATCTTATGGTGACATAAGTACACTATACGTAATTACTTACTTATAAAACATGATGGTGATAATAGGTGTCGGCATCTTAAAATAAAAACGGAAAGGTATCGTACCGGAACGCTTAATCGTTTGAGAGTACGTCTTTGCTGGTAGGGTGGTAACTAGCCACAGTCGAAGCTTCCCACCAGACCATATGAGCTGGAGCGGTATATTATAGTTTGCGTGTACCAACCTCCTTCAGGTGACCTTGTGCTGTTTTTTTTATCCGCTACAAGTTACCCCTTGACTGCGATCTCACCTGATGGTAAGTGATAATGCAGTCTAATATGGTAGCGGGCTAACCTGTTAGGAGCATAGCAGTTATATTAAACCCCCTATTCGTTTTCTACACGGCATCGTACCGGAAAACTAAATCGCTTGGCGGCACGTCTTTGCCGGTAGGGTGGTAACTAGCCACGGCCGAAGCCTCCCACCAGGCAACATTTTTGTTTGGCAAGTGTTATCGAACGCTCGATACAACACCTTAGACTAAACATACCGTTGTCTGACCTAAGCGCATCGAATGAAGACACCATTTTAAACATTTTCGCAATATTTTTTCCGCATAAAATACAATTTATCGACCCCAACTTCACCTGACTACTTTCGCTCGCGCATTACCAAAATTGATGCGACTTTCCTGGAAATAAAGTTTTTTTGACAAATGGACGACGTCGGACTGTATTTGTGTTTTTGTGCTCGTCCTAAATACATATAGAGTAGTTTATTAAATTATTGCGTGTTGTTTTTACTTCAAAGTAGAACGTCAGCTTAAGTGCCTACCTAACCCGGTACTTAAGCTGACGTTCTACGTGACTCCGAAAATGCTATAGGTATCAATCATACTAATAGATATAATTATAAATGCGAAAGTGTGTTGGTTTGGCCTTCAATCACGCCGCAATGGAGCAACGCATCGACGTGATTTTTGGCAAGGGTATAGCTGAGGACCTGGAGAGGAACATAAGCTAGGTACTTTATATCCCGGAAACTTCTTTATATCCGGGAAAGGAGTCCCCGCGGGAATAAAAAAACTTAAACCATGCGTACGAAGTCGCGGGCTTCAGCTAGTTAAAACTAAATTAATTTTGATTGATTATTAAGTACAGGATCTGCCAAAATACGTAATACCTACGTTCCCTTTTAATTTTATGTTGAATTAGTTAAACGAACAAGTATGTTTCGATATTTAACGGGCTACAACCTACCGACATGGGGTCAGATACCGGGTATGGGGATACCCTACCAAAATTATGAATGCAAAAGTGTGTGTGTGTGTGTAGTCAAAGGGTGCCCACAAGGAGGAGTCTTATCTCCAATCCTGTGGAACCTGGACGTTGAAAACTTGATAACAAAAATTAACAACAACGGATTCTACACCATAGGTTATGCAGATGACATTACGATTCTGATAGATGGTAAACATGAAAACACACTTTGTGCAATAATGCAAGATGCACTGAGACTCATGGAGAAATGGTGCAAAGACAATGAACTAACAGTGAATCCAAAAAAGACCGAACTAGTACTGTTCACAAACAAAAGGAAACCAGATGTACCAAGAATGCCAACACTCTTTGGTACAAATCTAACACTATCAACAGAAGTGAAATATCTGGGGGTAATTCTAGATAACAAGCTTAACTGGAAGAAACATATAGACACGAGAATACAAAAAACAACCTTAATCCTAAATCAATGCAAACGCATTATCGGGAAAACCTGGGGTCTAAAACCAAAAATAATGCTTTGGCTGTATCTGACAGTGGTAAGAAGCTCAATAACATACGCGTCACTAGTATGGTGGCCCAGAGCGCTTCAGACGACAACCCAACAGGAACTAAAAAAAATTCAAAGACAAGCATGCCTAGCGAGCACTAGCTGCATGAGCACCACCCCAACAGACGCTTTAGAGGTAATACTGGGAATCCTACATCATCACATAAAGAAGAAGCTACCCTCGCAGCGCTAAGGATTAAGACTTATGGGCTGTGGAAAGATATAAACACAGCACACACCCGGATACTGTCTGCTGAGAACATGAAGTGTCCACTGCTATCCTAGCAGTGGACACTTCATGTTCTCACCTGACAAAACACATCTGTAACAAAACACAGAAGGAACACATAATTGAGAAAGATTATGAGATCAACATCTCAGAGACCAGAATACACAAAACTACTATATATACGATAGACGTTTACACAGACGGATCAAAAAACAGCCAGGGAACTGGTACATGAGTGTACTGTCCCGAGATAAACATACACATCGCTCGCGCGCTCGGTAAGAATAACTGTTTTTCAAGCGGAGTGCGTCGGCATTACTGCGGCGGCCATGGCTATGGCCGACAGACAGGTAACAAACTTTCCTATTAACATTCATAGTGACAGTCAGGCAGCCCTGCGAGCATTAGCCAAAAGTACGACCTCATCTTAGCTCGTATTGGATTGCCACAATGCACTACAAACATTAACAAAATCAAACCTGGTATCACTCGGCTGGGTTAAAAGTCACAGTGGCAACATAGGTAACGACGCAGCCGATGAACTAGCTCGACGAGCCTCAAACCTAAAGGTAATGGGACCTGAACCAATCGTTCCAATACCATTCAGTGAGCACAAAACTTGGTTAAAGCAACAAACAGTAGGCACACATGCCAAATTATCGACAAACACCACCAATTGCAGACAAACAAAAGAGGCTATAACCAGCCCAAACAAACGCCTAACTAAGAAACTACTGCAACTAAGCAAAGTTAAACTCAGGACGCCTGTAGGCATGATAACAGGACACTGTCCACTTAACAAACACCTATATGTTCTAGGTATAACCGACAGCCCTCTATGCAGAGCCTGCATGGAGAGCGAGGAGACACCAAGACACGTACTGCTCGAGTCTACTGCTGTATCCACTCAACGAGAAGCTTACATTGGCTCCCCAGCAACACTCTCGGAAGTCCTCGCCGACCTGGGCGGCCTGCTTGGATTCTGGAGTGAGCTCGGCTGGCTGGAGTGATCCAGCGGGGAGTCGCACCAGAGGTCTCACGCACAACGGGCACCTATGCTTAAGTGCGGAAAAGCCCAGTGGAAGAAGAAGAAGAAGTGTGTCTGTTTGCTAAATAGCCGCACAGAGCATACTTTTTATTCCTAAAAACCAAGAATTTTTTAAACCCACGTAGACGAAGTCGTGGGTATCATATAGTAGGTAGGTACTGTATATTTACATCAAATATTTTAATCAAACCCGATCACGAATGCATTAACGGTTGTACTTTTTTTATTTATTTTAGCTTGCAGTACCTACAACGGTGAAAGTGAAGCGATAGAAGCTCCTACGATTTGGCCTCAAAAGAGGAAAAACAAGATAAATAACATTGGCTAAGGGCGAGATGATCTAAAACCGAAAGGGTTCCGTACCTACTTATTTCTCTGCTTACATTAATTTGTTGTTAATCAGTTTTCGAAACTGTAATCCAGTGTAAGTAGTGTTTTAGATCCCGCGGGAATGGAACTGAGTTAGTGCTAATCCCGCAAGTCGACAGTAATTCATTATCTATCATAACTATAGTCAGCGCGTGAAGTCCGAGGATTCGGGGGCTGAGGTAGCGGGCGGATGGGCTCCGCACCCGACCGTCGCTTCATACCCTGCACAGTTCCATACTAGTGCCGACCGGACGTGAAAGTACGCTTTATCGAGTCCTGCTTTTAATTTTGCGATAGCAGTATTAAATTTTACTACAAATAGTACTAAACTTAAAAGTTTCTTTATCTGTGCAAATAGCTGTTTAATTTTTAAATTCCATAAAGAACTGATTATTCTGATTGCTACAGTGATTAATTGAATCTACTCGCGTAGAGCACTGCAGATTCGCGAAGATTTTGCGTGATTTCGACAATTTTCGATGGTCGACAAATAAGCTCACAAACTTGCTGATCCGCATGCGAATACGAAAGCAGATGCGGGATCCCGCGGGATCAAATGATGCGAGATACCACGGAATTGCGGGATTCAACTTTAATGGATCCCGCAATTCCCTCGTCATTTACTTTTTAATTTCATAATTGACTCAAACATTCTCTTCCAGTGTCTTGGATACGCATGGTGGATTCAAAATTAACAACTAACCAAACGAATTCGAACCGACCATTAAATTCTAAGATATGAAAACTTCACTCAACTGACTAATTTATTTTCTCAAAAAAAGTTGGTATCTATGTACAAAGAGCATCTTGAAAGACTTGAAAGAAAGTCTTGTTACAAAAAGTAGGTAGTTACCTACTAATAAAATATACTAGTAATTTGCAGCCAAAAATCCATCCGCGATTTAAAAAGTAAAAATTTGAATGGGTTTTTTAGTAATTTGGTGATTCATTATTAATATTTACATATTCATAAATAACAGCAAATGTTTGAAACACAGTATATGGAGTTCAATTTTAAGAGTGATTTTTTTCTTGTTGTGTCCGTATTCAGACCGGAATCTAGGAATTGTAAGTAGGTCCATTTCCATAAAAACAATATCTTGGTGATATATTTATATATGTCACCGTAAGATTGTAAAGACCGTTAGATTATAATCTAACTCGCGAAATTGTAATCTGTCGAATGATTATAATTTAACGCATTATTTTTCGGTAGATTGTAATATCCTAGGTATACTAACCCGATAAAACCTGATTATTTATGTCGAACCCTAACCTAACCTTCAAGAAACAGACAAGAAAACGTTAATACAATGAATATTTCAAAAATTGACACTCAGAACTTTGAACGGTTTACAATCTTTCGACAGTTTACAATTTCGCGAGTTTGATTATAATGTAACGGTTTTTACAATCTTACGGTGACATATATATAACACAAAAATGTTTCTACCTATGTCCGTTAAAGGCTTTGAAACCATCCAATTGATATGCCCCAAGCCAGTTTCATTAGGAAGGCAATTATGCGAAGATGGTTTTAGAAGTCTACAATAACTAGTTAGAAATTTCTTTTTTTTATACGACTGCCTGAAAACAGGAGTATATTGTTTGTGTCAGGGGGCTCATGTATGTATGTATGTATGTATGTATGTATGTATGTATGTATGTATGTATGTGTGTATGTATGTATGTATGTATGTATGTATGTATGTATGTATGTATGTATGTATGTATGTATGTACGTATGTATGTATGTATGTATGTATGTATGTATGTATGTATGTATATTCCATTGAGTTTGTATATTCCACCATAACTTCTATACGCCTGAACCGATTTTGATAAATGAGGCATCGTTAGAATCCGTAGCTTATTCCGGGTGACATAGGCTAGTAAAATTTTTAAAAAAATTGATGGGGTTGACCATGGTCCCGCATTAAAGACTAAAGTTGAAAAATATAATTCAAAAATAAGTATTATTAACTATATAATCATCATCTATAAAATGATGAGTAGATTCCGAAAATATATAACTGCATAGTTCAATATCCACCACCACCACTACAGCCTATTAACGTCCCACTGCTGGGCACAGGCCTCCACTCTCATAGGAGAGAGGGAATTAGAGCTTAGACCCACCACGCTGCTCCAATGCGGGTTGGCGGGCTTTAACGACTATTATCATGTTAGTGATAATAACCGGGACCGACGGCTTAACGTGCTCTTCGAGGCACGGGGGTGAAACACCGCCAACTTCCTAACTCCGGGCTAGTACGGAGAATTTGTAATCAGAAAATCCCAACACTTAATAATGGCCCGACCTGGGATTCGAACCCAGGACCTCGTCAGCCGCAGTCGAACATGATAACCACTAGACCAACGAGGCAGTCAATATCCGGTGATTCACAAAAAAATATCATTTAATAAAAATGTGAATAAGATTCTAATTAGATTTTTAACTTTTTAGTTCGTTTTCTGGCAGGGCAGTCGTGTTTTTAGTTTTTTTAATTATGACTTGTTTAGCGTAGTATCCACAAATAAAATAATATTTCTAAAATGCTAAAAAAAAATTGGAAATATTTCACTTACAATTTTTAGAATTAGTATATATATAGACACATACATACTAATATTATGTATGCGAAAGTAACTCTGTCTGTCGGTGTGTTACGCAATCACACCTAAACTACTGAACCGATTTAAATTAAATTTGGTACAGAGATAGTATAAAGCCTGAGAAAGGATATATATAATAGGCTACTTTTTATTGCGAAAAGAGCTGCTTAAGAGCTGCAAGGGGTTGAACTATTTAAAAAGCTTGTATGCAAATTACGTCATTTATAAAGCTAGAAGCTTGAAACTTATTTTTTAGGCTTTTGACTAGATATAAATAAATACGACCTTCAAAGTTTTTTAAAAAAATTACCATAAAGGAGGCAAAAATAGGGGATGAAAGTATTTGTGTGACGACGTTGGCAAAAAAGCTTACGGCCAAAGTAAACTTTTTAACCTATGTCAAAGATACTACAATAATAAATAATATACTATTAAATCATACTAATATTATAAATGAGAGTGTGTTTTTTGTTGGTTTATCCTTCAATCACGCCGCAATGGAGCGACGGATTGACGTGGTTTTGGGCATGAATAAGTATCTATGGTTGAGGAAGACTTGGAGAGTGACAGCTACTTTTTATCCCGCAACATTAGGGAGTTCCCGCAGGAATCAAAAAAACTTAAACCACGCGGACGAAGTCACGGGCATCAGCTAGTACTTTTATACATATTCAATTCTCTATTTGATATAATAACATGATACGATAGGGGTTCTTATTCCTACCACAGATAATAAATATGTTCATTATAATAAATATTAGTTATATCATATTAGTTAAACCTTGCAATGCGGAGCCCTAAGTTTAGTAGCGCACCTCGCTACTATTCAATCAAATCAGATTAGTTTTGATTTGACAGACTTATTAGGGACCCGGACCGACTCACTGACCTAGTATTAAGATATCTACTAGTGACTACCATTAGTTACCAAACTCATCGAGACATCGGTAAAATAATTTCTGTTGGCTTTTGAGATTTTGAGGCATTAGCATTTCTATGACTATAATTTTTTTATCCACTACAAGTTAGCCCTTGACTGCGATCTCACCTGATGGTAAGTGATGATGCAGTCTAAGATGGTAGTGGGCTAACCTGTTAGGGGCATGGCAGTTATATTAAACCCATGCCCCTATTCGATTTCTACACGGCATCGTACCGGAACGCTGAAATTATAAATTCCCAAATTGACCCTGCCGGGAATCGAACCCGACACCTCCGCACATTAAGACAACAGCGCTACACACTGCGCCACGGAGGTCGTCAAGTAATAAAAGTTTAATCGATCGTTCTATCTATAACCAGTAGGCCCGGCAGACGTTGTCCTGCCTTGAACCTGGAACCCGACCGCAGCGCCCCCTACCGGGCTCAATAGTAAATATAAACCATCCCAGAACCCACTAAAGCGCACACAAAATCGGTCGGTGTTCTACAGGATATATTTCGAAAAGTGTTCACAAGAACTATTCGAACTGGTTCCTCCATCGCCTTTTTATGATCGAACAGCAAGGCATCGACAAAGTCTGCACCCTTACGCAGTCGAAATTCCGCGAACTCGTAGGAAGCGATTTGCTTCCTCGTTTCTAATTCAAACCGCTAAGATATGTTATGCCCTTCCGGCTTCCGTTTTGCCCTCCTCTTTTAATATTGGTACCTTCAAATGAAGAGTGAATAGGCATCTTCTAGGCAAGCGCTTAGGCTGCATCACCACTTGCAAGTCAGTCTGATTGCAGCCAAGCGCTAGCCTATATATTAAAAAAAGAGGTCAATGATAGTGAATGAACTAGAAGTTTAATTCGCTATAATCCGCTACAGTAGACAAATCTGTGTGCAGTGCGTGCCTTTCACCTGCAGCATGCGACAACCACCACCCAGCAATTCGCACATGCACAACACCACACCACACAAATCCTCCAAATCACTCTTACCGTACGTTTCACTCAGACACCGTCACTTCACAATCGTGCATTGTCGAGTCAACATCTCCTGAAGATGCTCTCTTAATTTTCCGGGATAAAAAGTAGCATAATATGTCCTTACCCAGAATACCACCTATCACCAAACCAAACATCAAAATCGGTTGAAAAGATGGACCGTGAAAGCTTTGCAAATATACAGACAGACACCCTTTCGCATTTATAACATTAAAGTATGGATATAAGAAAGAATAATATAATAAACTAGGATTTCCATCTCCAATCCTTTAAGCGGATGGGCCGTGAGAAGGTAACAGACAGACGGACGGTCATTTCATCGTTATCAGTCTGCGGTTTGTGGTTGCTGTGCGGTTAGCTGCAATCTCGCAAGGTGATAAAAATATATTTAGATTAAGTATTGGGTCCGCGACTTTGTCCGCGTGATTTAGGATTTAGAGAATTCCCTTTGATTTCCCGGGGAAAAACAATAGCCTGCCTTTCTCCGGGCACTCTAAATCTGCACCTATTTTTAATCAAAATCTGCTGAACACCATGAACGGCCATGAACCTATTTCTGCGCCAAATTACGAGTAAGTCGCAAGTAAGTCCATGTGTAGCAGCACCAATTCATTTAGAGTAAAAAGAAAGGCAAAAAAAAAATAAGCCATTCAGAGTATCGACCTAGAATAGTCTCCGATCGCCATGTTGGAGGAAAAAAGTTTACCCCCTACCAAAACGTGCTCAACGCGACTATGGAAGGTTTCACTTCAAAAAGGCATTTTAAATGACATTATTTATTTAATTATTTTTTTACCCCCTACCAAAAAGTACTCAACGCGGCTAAAGAAGTTAAAAAGTGCACAACGCAGCTAAAGAAGTTTTCACTTCAAAAAATTACGAGTACGTTAAAATCGGTTGAACAAATATGGACAATTGTCAATTACTACTAAATCTATTGCTGTCCCTTTCCACGGCGAGCATTATGATAGAAAGAGCAATACGCACAGGTAGGTAATAATTATATTACTGCAGTTCTGCCATTTTAGTTTAGTTTAGAGATTGTTGTTAATTTTTTTTTATTCAATCAATCAATCGATACTTATGAATTTATTCATATTAAGAACACTGTACACCATTGACGTCCAATTACTTATAAAACACTAGCGGACGCCCGCGACTTCGTTCGCGTGGCTTATGTTTTTAATTCCTGCAGGCACTCCTTAATTTTCCAGGATAAAATGAAGCCTATGCTACTCTCCAGGTCCTCATCTATACCCATGCGAAAAAATAAAAAAAAAACACGTTAATCCGTTGCTCTGTTAAGGCGTGAGTGAAGGACGACTCTATTCAACGTCCTTGGGGATAGAAATTACAAAAGTTGTGAAATACGTATTTCTTTATTTTAAAATGGAAGCCCAAATGCCAAGTTTCATGGCTATAACTTGAAAAACGATGGGATTTCATAAGAACTTTCAACCCTTAGTTTACCCGATTTAAGCAATAAACGTGTTGTTTTTTTAGACATTTTTACCTTGACTTTTTTCGGAATAATAAATCCATGATAATTTCGGTTTTAATTTTTAAACCTTACTGTAAAAATGGAAATCCTGCGCATTGTCCCGAATCGGAGGGCAGTTACTGGTCATGTCATTTCATGTCTCTAGGACCAGCGTTTTAGGCTGTGCGTTGATATATAAGTCAGTCAGTCAGTCAGGACTTTGAATATAATATACTATATATAGATGATGGTAATAATCAGTTACGGTAACTTAAAACTAAAACCACGCACCTGCGCAGATGGCTAGTCTCCGTGAAAACTGACCATGGCGGCCAGTTTTGCCGAAAACCGGTTGGGAGGACCGAATAATTATCTACATTATACATACACTAAAAATTAACTACTGACTTCAATAAAACACACATAAGAAACAATATTTTCGGTATGCGAACCTAGGACTATAAAACCATAGCACGAACACTTATCGGAGTGACATAATTGCTCCAAATAATGATCTGATGAATCTTTCATAAAATGCACGCAATGTTAAAATTCTTTCTTATTATCAAGAATCGTTTTAGAGAGAGTATAAATAAAACATGCCATTTGTAACCTTATATTCTTTGCTATAGAGTATAAAATTGGTTACGGTAAATGTCTATTGCGTGTAAATTAATCATACGAAAGTGATGTTTTGAATAATTATTACACCTGTAATAAATTAATTATCGGTTGCCGGTTCTAATTATGTTTGAAGTGTTTATCAATTCTGAATTTCATAAATGCGGAGTGTGAATTATTCATTGGAGCCTTTTTTTACCGACTTCCAAAATGGAAAAGGTTCTTCCATTATGTTTTTAAATAAGAAATCATTTTGGTTTTGAATAAAGGGCGTTCTTGATGGTTGTTAAGTTACGATTTTTTCTTATACTTATCCACATTTGAATAATGGATAATATTAAAAACAAATCATTCAGCGTGTATTTCAAAAGGCACGCATATCCATACTTCCACACTAATGAAAATATGTATGTATATTGTTTATTGTTCACCACAAAAACACCTAATTAAAAAAATTAAAAAACACGACTGCCCTGCCAAAAATTAGTTAAATTAGAATCTTCACTACTACATTAAGAATTATCCCTACATTTATGAAATAAACAAAGAGATTTGAGTTTTTATCATCCAGTTTAACAGTAACTGGCCTCTTTTACTCATCGCGTCTTTAGCTCATAAAATAAAAAGAGATAAAACAACGACAGTCTAACAATAAAAGAGGCATTATAATCAAATTAATCTCCGTCCGACGAGAAAATGAGCTTAGGGAGGGGAATAAAAAGTTTAAGGGCTTTGTTTGATTATTTTCATTTTCATTTATATGTATGTGAGTAGGTAATTTAATCTTTGGGAAGGGACAAGTGGCCAGTTTGTACCAGCGCATATCAGCCGATTAAGCAACGTTGACCCAAGTCGATAACTGGATGGGTTTCTGTTACATTTTTTTTTCTTACCATAAAGTACCATTACAGTATTATAATGGCAACTTTATTGTGCACTGTCTAGCCTATTGGCTAATTTTATATATAAAATTCTCGTGTCACTATGTTAGTTACCAAACTCCTCCGAAACGGCTTGACCGATTTTTATATGCATATTGAGTAGGTCTGAGAATCGGCTACTATCTATTTTGTATACCCCTAAAACACCTCAATCCACGCGGACGGAGTCGCGGGCATCAGGTAGTAAGTAAGCATAAACTTAAAATTAATTTCTACATATAATGTACAGTCCAATAACAGTCCTTAGTTTATTCTAATGTACTTAGTATTCACTACGTTTTTGTGACCTACTTAAGTAGCCACTACAGCCCAATAACGTCCCACTGCTGGGCACAGGCCTCCACTCTCACAGGAGAAAGGGAATTAGAGCTTAGACCCACCACGCTGCTCCAATGCGGGTTGGCGGACTTTAACGACTAATATCAACCGGAATTAGTGATTATAACCGGTACCGATGGCTTAACGTGCTCTCAGAGGCACGGGGGTGAAACACCGCCAACTTCCTAACTCCGGGATGAGAATTTCTCGTCGGAAAAACCCAATACTTAATTATGGCCCGACCCGGGACTCGAACCCGGGACCTCGTCGGCCGCAGTCGAACGTGCCAACTACTAGACCAACGAGGCAGTTCTTTAGTAACTCGAGCACTTATTCACTTAACAGAAGTTATGCACATTTTACACTAGTTCAAATGGCTTCGTTCTCTTATATATAAAGCGAGAAAACTAGCAGGCGGGTCACCTGATGGTAAGTGATTACCGCCGTGATGAACATTTGCAGCACCAAAGGAATGTTTTGCAGCGCCAATGTGTTGCCAGCTTTTGAGAAATTTGTTTATACGGCCATTGAAGACCCCTTGCTCTGCTGCAGCGTGATTGAAGGACAAACCAATAAACAAACACACTTTATAATTTATATTATTAGTATGATATTTTTTTTATTCTACTACAAGTTAGCCCTTGACTGCGATCTCACCTATCGGCAAGTGACGATGCAGTCTAAGATGGTAGCGGGCTATTTTAGGGGTATGGCTGTTATTATATTAAACCCATACCCCTAGTCGGTCTTTACACGGAATCGTACCGGAATGCTAAATCGCTTGGCGGTACGTCTTTGCCGGTAGGGTGGTAACTAGCCACGACCGAAGCCTCCCACCAGACTGGAGCAGAGTAAGTCTGCTCATGTAGACCGGCAACAATGAAGAATAAGATGTAGAGAAAAAATTGATTTGAGGTAAATATACCAACTCTAACTCTCTATGAGTCGGTCAAAGCCACTTGCAAGTAGCTTGTATAAACCGGCCAAGTACGTGTCGGGCAGCGCGCAGCGTAGGGTCCGTAGTTGCCCGTCACAATAATATCCGGACTTAACGTAATAAGCTTTTAAGTAATAACTTGGTCGATTATTAAAAGCCGACATAGCTGTGAATGTGATAGTTTTCCATTTAAATTCATAATAACATTTTTACTGGACACGTGAATTCATTCATTCACAAACACTTGACTCTTAACACAATTAATAAGGATTTATAGAGCTTAATATTTCACAGACCGATCCCTCAATCGAAAAATGGTTGTCAAACAGTCTAATATTATTCTAATCTTATCTTACTAATATTATAAATGCGAAAGTTTGTATGGATGTATGGATGTTTGTTACTCAATCACGCCCCAACGGCTGAACGGATCTGGCTGAAATTTGGTACAGAGAAAGATTATAGTCTGGATTAGCACATAGGCTACTTTTAATCTCGGAAAATTAAAGAGTTCCCGCGGAAACCAAAAACCTTAAACCATGCAGACTAAGTCGTGGGCATTCGCTAGTAAACAATAATTTTTAACGATCTATCAAACGAGATCCCACACGATGCCATAGTGGCAAATTATAACTGTCACAAGTATCTTCTAAAACTCACTGACGGACTACAGATGGACAGTCATAGTGAAGCTTTATTATGGGTTCCTAGTGGACTACACGGAACCCTAAAAATGTGGGTATAGGAGCCGGTATCTAAGTGTTCTAGTACGAGTATGGTCAGACATTCCAATTTCCAGTACTAGACAGGTTCTGTACGCGCCGTGATACACATCCAGTCTGCCACTTAGGTACTCACAAACTATTATTCAAATTCAAATGTTTTTTATTCAAATAAACTTTTAAAAGTACTTTTGAATCGTCAAGTGAATCTACCACTGGTTCGGAATGCCATTTCTACCGAGAAGAACCAGCAAGAAACTCGGTGGTTGCTCCTTTTAAATAAATATTTCAAATACAATTATTATATCAATGTATACATAAGTATCCTCTATCATTTACATAATCTTCAACAGTATAACAAGCTTTTTTCAAGAGCATACTTTTAATGGATTCGTGTTAACGTCTATCCCCACTACAGAAGCAGGGCGCGGCGCGACACTTCATATTCTTGTATGAGTTTGTATGGAGCTAGGCCCACTGATGCGACGCGGCACGGAGATGCACTGCGAAATAATAGGGATGATGACAACTCAATACAATCAGCAACTCTTTATCAACGCACTTCTAGTATGGATGTTTATATATAAGGCTAACTTGTAGTGGTTAAAAAAAAGAGACACATAGTTGTGACGTCATCAAATTTCAACCCAGTTTTTCTTTAATCTATAGTTTAAAATGGTTATCAAAGTTAAAACAAACTAAACCAGTCTTTTGGAAGACCCTCTATTTAATCCGTAAGGAAAAATTTTTTTTGACGTATTCATCATCCCTTTGTACTAGAATACTTGCCACTACGTGCCGCGTCTCTGTAGTGGGGCTAGACCTTTACATTTTATTTACACTTAACACACTGAGCTTGTTTTTCATTGCTTGGGCTTTATCGACTGTGGGTAAGGGTCCGTTGTTCCCTACTTTTTTTACATTTTTTTTATTACTTTTTATGGTCCCGACGCATTATGAGTGGTCTTAAAAGTTTAAAACGTGTACCTGTCAGTGGCATCGTAGCTCCTAAACGGATGAATCGATTTTGATTTAGGTTTTTTGTTTGATTCAAGAAAATCTCATCAACCGCTTGAAGATCATCAGGTCAATTAACTAGCCACACGCAGCCTCCCACCAGAACAGATCAGGGAAAATTCAGAAAATATAAATTCTCAAATTAAACCTACCGGGGTGCTCTTATAGTTTCTGAATGTTCTCAAGTCTGGCCTGGTGTAAGACTTCTGGGCATAGAAACCGATTAGGTTTAATAATTATAACTGCGAAACCTCCTAAGATTAGCTCGTTACCAAATACCACCTTAGAGAAGTTTGTCATTTTCCATGGAGTCGTATCGCGTCGCCTGAGTTGGTCTCTCACCTAGGACATCGGGTCATATAATAAATAGCTTAAAGTAGCTAAAACCTAGCTTTACAGTTTTTTATAGATAGTCCTTATTTCGTCATAAAATAAAATAAATAACTAAACGATCCTTGCTGGACTCCTCTCCGAGGAGATTAATCGGATAATAAAGCTTGTTTTCTCGTTGTTTTGTTTTATCTGTTTCATGAGCCGTGAACGCGACATCAAGATAAAAAGACATATTTTTTGCAGAACCCCGGATCATTATGGATAGATAGACAGATAAATCCTTTATTGTCACACTAACATAAAGATATAAAGAAACAAGTATAGAAAACGAAGTGTGCAAGTTCGGTCTTATCACTAAAACTGATCTCCATCTCCAAGAGAACTCATCCATTATGAATCTTTAAAAGGAGCGGGATAGTGCAACAATTTATGATCATATGGACTTATGAATGTACGGAATTATTTGTTTATTGGCCTTTGCCCACGGTTTCACTCACGTTAGGTTAAATTTTCATACAAAGGACTTGACCGGTGGAACTATGGCAGCTTGCCTATGTGTCAAAAATCAATGTTCAGCAATGATTTCTTTATTATTGTAATTTTAATATTTCACTGTTTTCAGATAAAAAAGTTTCAGGAGTCTGAAGGCTCGGAAAACTGCGAAAATGAACAAAAAAAGTTTCACCAAAAGACTGCTTTCCCACACTAGATGGCGCTATTTATTGTGTTGAGCGAGTCTAAAAAAATATTTTCAAGTATTATTTCTTTATTATTGTAATTGTTATATTTTATAGTTTTCAAATAATAAAGTTTCAGGAGTCTGAAGGCTCTGAAAACTGAGAAAATAAATAAAAAAAGTTTCACCAAAAACTGCTTTCCCACACTAGATGGCGCTAGTTATTGTGGTGAGTCTAGAAAATATTTTTAAGTATTGCTCACTACTTTTGGTTAACAAGTTCAACTATTCGACCACAGATGGCAGCATATGCAATGTGAAAGGGCGTTCCTTTAAACGCAGTATTTCAAAATTCTTTGTTCGATGTATTAGTTTGAGACTTGTCAAAAAATAAAAATAATTATAAACAAAACATACATTTCCTTTTCATTACTATTTAATTGATCAAAAATAAATCATTCATAATATAATGACTAAGGTACTTAAATGGTATTCATGTAGGGTTACAAGATTATTATTAGGCATGGATATAATGGAACGTCAAAATGGAGTAGTGCTTAAAGAGGAAAGCGGACGCTCAAGAATTAAACAATAAACGTACTGTTTTTTTTTTGTCATTTGAACCCTGACCTTATTTGGAACAATAAATCCATAATAATTTCGATTTGAATTTTTAAACCTTACTGTAAAAACGGAAATCCTGTGCATTGTCCCGAATCGGAGGGCAATTACTGGTCATGTCCTTTCAATGCTTTTTTAATTTAAATTTTGAAGTTCAGTCAAAGTTAAATCCCTATTTTTACCCATAAGGAGTAAAATTTTCAAAAATCCTTACGGCCTACATCATAAAAGCTATTTGTATGGTAAATTCCAGCCCGATCCGTGCAGTGGTTTGAGCCCTGGAGTTTTTTTATATTTTTAATTCGAGATAGGCTTGCGCTTGACGACAATCATGCCTAGTGCAAAGCAATGATGAGGATGTTTATAATTTCTGAATTTTCCCCGGTCTGGCCTGGTGGGAGGCTTTGGCCGTGGTTAATTACCACCCTACCGGCAAAGACATGCCGCCAAGCGATTTAGATTTCGGTTTCTACACGCCATCCGGTACGATGCCGTATAGAAACCGAATAGAGGTACGGGTTTAATATAACTGCCATGCCACTAACAGGTTTGCCCGCTACCATCTTAGACTGCACCATCACTTACCATCAGGTGAGATCGCAGTCAAGGACTAACTTGTAGTGGATAAAAAAAAGTATTATAACTAAATTATACGTGGCAGGAAACACGTCCGCTGGGAGGGTGTTCGGTTCAGATCAGAAACGTCGAGCAAAACCGTTTCGTGCGAGCAAATTGGACATCAACCAAATAAGGATGCCAACGCTGAACTTCTCGCTGTTCTGTGGTGAAACGGAGAAAGAGGAACAAGGTTGTGAAGTTCCTGAGCACACTCTCCGTGGCATATGCGATAAAAAACCGATAAGTTAATCAATTCGTAATTGTAAACCTCGTAGCTTTAGTTTTAAGATACCGTTACTGATTATCACCATTATATTTTATAATAAATAACTGGAAATCAATAAGTGTAGTATACCTAAATTGAATAACCATTATTTGAGTTTGAATTGAAGTAATGATTAAGCGACTGTGCTGCTGTAAGCTCTGTTATCGATATTTCATTGTGATATACAGTTTCTAACAAAAAACCTTGTATACGGCAGTCGAGCAAAGTTGTTTTAAAGTAAAAAACGTTTTGTAGCGTCGAGCGGCTTGGATGACTCCATTGCTTTCTAAACTAGTGCGGAAAAACCGCGCCCAGCCCGTTAGGTCTAATCGATTAGGTTTATCCACAAATAAATATTATAAATGCAAATTATTGGCCCAGGGGCTAACAGGGGTGGACTTTTTGATTGGGTCTTATTTTTTTAGTAGATGTAGTAGGAATTTATTTTTATCAACTTATCCCTTCAAGTTTTAATTTATTTTATAGCTCATTAACTATTTAGATTTTAGTATATTACAAGATGATGCCCGCGACTTCGTCCGCATTTATTAAGTTATTTAATTCCCGCAGGAACTTCCGCTAACTATCAAATTTCCGCCAAACTTCCTGCACTCACCTATAAAAAGGGTCACCCAGACAGCATCTATAATAGTCTCTTCAAGACAATAGACAATGAATTTAATAAAGTATTCAATTTTAAGCAAATAGAAATAAGTGACAAATTAAAGTTCAGTGATTGGGCTACTGTAGATATTTACAAAAGCAGAGACAAGTTGTACCAGTTATACGATGAAAAACAATACAACCGGTCTCTCAGTTTTGTTGAACGCGTGAAAACTTCAAAAATGTTTGTATTCATGCTAAGGCACTACATATTAAAGAGAAAATTATGAAGTCGGTTAACAAAATAAAAACCACTTGGAACATAGTAAATGACGAATCTGGTAAAACTAAATCTCGTGATGGTCAACTACGAGATTGTTATTGATAATAATAAAATAACGTCTGATAAAGAGGTTGCCAAAACTTTCGAAAAGTTTTTCCAGGATGTTTCTATTTTGTTGGCCGACTCACTAAACTCCTCACCCACTGCAGCTCAGAGTATATTAAAGGACAATGTAAAAGAGTGTAATGTCTCATTTGAATTTAGATACATCACTGCCATAGATATTATAAAAAACTTTAAGTTATTAAAATTAAAAAATAGTGGTAACCATTGGGGCATGACTGTGAAAATCATAACTAACGTAATAAGCAAAATTGCCCGTTACGTAGATGTAATTTTTAACGATTGTGACTTCCCGAGTTTAATGAAACATGGTAAACTCATTCCCTTATTTAAATCAGGAAATAAAAACGGCCTTAATAATTACAGACCTATTTCAATTTTACCAACTCTCAGTAAGGTTTATGAAAAAAATATTTTGAGCCAATTAATAAATCACTTTAACACTAATAACTTACTGCATCCCGAGCAGTACGGCTTCACTAAGTGTCGTAATACAACTGATGCGGGCGCTAAACTTTTAAAACATATATACGATGCCGTGGAGCGTTCACAGAATACTATTGGTGTCTTCTGTGATCTGTCCAAGGCATTTGATTGTGTTGATCATAAATCTTTATTGCTTAAAATAAGCCACTATGGCATCAGAAATGTTGCACTCGATCTCATTGCTTCTTACCTAAACGATAGAACTCAGAGGGTATGCGTAAACCAAGTGAAGTCAGAGGGCTCAACTGCATTAATGGGTGTCCCACAAGGCTCGATCTTGGGTCCTTTTCTATTTTTGGTGTATATAAATGATTTACCATACCATGCCAACAATATATGTGTCATTGTATTGTTTGCTGAAGATACATCACTTATTTTTAAAGTGGATACAAGCAAGGACCATTTTGACGATGTAAACAATGACATATCACACGTATCACACTGGTTTACTGTCAATAGTTTGTTATTGAATGCTAAAAAAACCAAGTGCTTAGAATTTGTTCCACCTAATGTACAGAATATTGATAAAACTTTTATTATGATTAATGGAAAAGCACTAAACATGGAGAACTCCACAGTTTTCTTGGGGGTGACCTTGGATTTCTTGCCCCAGTAATGTTTTTTATATGATTGCCCCAGCTTCAATGGAGCGCTCAAATAGAGACACTAGTGCGAAAACTTAGCTCGGCTGCTTTTGCTGTCAGGAAATTTAGACAATTTACCGATATTGAAACGGCTAGTCTTGTCTACTTTGCTTACTTCCACAGTGTCATGTCGTACAGCATTTGATTGTAGGGCATAGTAGCTGATATCCAATCCATTTTTATATTGCAGAAAAGAGCCATCCGGTCTATTTATAAACTCGGATCACGCGTATCACTTCGTGAAAAATTTAAAGAGATTGGTGTTCTTACAGTGCCTTCGCAATACTTAAACAATAATATAGTCTTTGTTAGGCAGAACATTAATCTTTATAAGCAAATATAGGTGATACTCACAATCGATACACTAGACACTGCCATAAGCTAGTAACAGCGTCGTATCGTGTGCGCAAATTGCAGAAATCCTTTGTGGGGTCGACTATACGCTTTTATAATATGGATCCCAAAGAGTTTCTGGATTTGCCATTACATAGATTTAAAGACTGTGTTATGTATTTGTTATGTCGAGATTATTACACTATCGATGATTTTATTGATGACAAAGTTGCATGGAAGCAACCTGCCTCGTTTCCAATGACCCACAAGTCAGTGTAATACTTGTAACGTA
Organism: Erebia palarica; assembly: GCA_964035005.1. Lineage (NCBI taxonomy): Eukaryota > Metazoa > Arthropoda > Insecta > Lepidoptera > Nymphalidae > Erebia > Erebia palarica. The sequence continues at coordinate 38,219,778 of OZ035983.1, forward strand.
TGTGTTGTGTTGTCTACATATTGTAACCATTTCTTTTCTATGAAAAGAGCAACTGCTGAGTTTCTTGCAGGCTCTTCTCAGTAGTATCATCTTTCCGAACCAGTGGTAGAGTCTTAACGTTACATAAGTGACACAAGTTGTCCTAAATGAAATAAATAAATCATTTATCATTTATCATTTATAACTGTTTAAATTTCTGGGATAAATTAGACGAAGTAGTCTATCTTCTTCCCCGGCATATACCCTAGATACCACCAGATTTCATCAAAATCGTTTGAACAGATGGACCGTGAAAGCGTAGCAGACAGACAGACAGACACACTTTGGAATTTATATTATTATTTGGATACTTGGATTTGGATAATTTGGATTTGGAAATATTTGGAAAGGACTTGACCGGTGGAACTATGGCAGCTTGCCTAGGTGTCAAAAATCAATGTTCAGCAATGATTTCTTTATTATTGTAATTGTAATATTTCACTGTTTTCAGATAAAAAAGTTTCAGGAGTCTGAAGGCTCGGAAAACTGCGAAAATGAACAAAAAAGTTTCACCAAAAGACTGCTTTCCCACACTAGATGGCGCTATTTATTGTGTTAAGCGAGTCTAAAAAACTATTTTCTAGTATTATTTCTTTATTATTGTAATTGTTATATTTTATAGGTTTCAAATAAAAAAGTTTCAGGAGTCTGAAGGCTCTGAAAACTGAGAAAATAGATAAAAAAAGTTTCACCAAAAACTGCTTTCCCACACTAGATGGCGCTAGTTATTGTGGTGAGTCTAGAAAATATTTTTAAGTATTGCTCACTACTTTTCGTTAACAAGTTCAACTATTCGACCACAGATGGCAGCATATGCAATGTGACAGGGCGTTCCTTTAAACGTAGTATTTCAAAATGCTTTGTTCGATCGATTAGTTTGAGACTTGTCAAAAAATAAAAATAATTATAAACAAAACATACATTTCCTTTTCATTACTATTTAATTGATCAAAAATAAATCATTCCTAATATAATAACTAAGGTACTTAAATGGTATTCATGTAGGGTTACAAGATTATTATTAGGCATGGATATAATGGAACGTCAAAATGGAGTAGTGCTTAAAGAGGAAAGCGGACGCTCAAGATTTAAACAATAAACGTATTGTTTTTTTTTGTCATTTGAACCCCGACCTTATTTGGAATAATAAATCCATAATAATTTCGTTTTGAATTTTTAAACCTTACTGTAAAAACGGAAATCCTGTGCATTGTCCCGAATCGGAGGGCAATTACTGGTCATGTCCTTTGGATTGTATAATATTAGTTTATTTTAGTTACATAATGTATGTTTTAAAATTATAAATGCAAAAGCGTGTCTCTCTGTCTGCCTCTCCGTCTATCTATCTGTCAGTCTGCTATACGCTTTCACGGTTCATCTGTTTAACCGATGAGATTTGGTACAAGGACAGGTTGTATCCCGGGGAAGGACATAGGCTAGTTTTATCCCGGAAAATTAAAGTGTTTCAGCGGGAATCAAAAATCCTAATCCATGCGGACAAAGTCGCGAGAATCATCTAGTAGTATAATTATTCGCTTTCATTGAAACCAAAAACCAACTTCAAAACTATACCTAGGTATAAGTACCAACTCAAACTAAAAAGTAAAAAACATTATCTGGGTATATACCTATTTTGTTTATTTTCTCAAAAAGCGCTAAATCAATTTCGATAAAATGTATATGGAACCACCTCTGAAGGAATCTACCAAACAAAAAAAGAATCATCAAAATTGATTCATACTTGGCGGAATGATCGCGTAACATACTTACAAGAAGAAACATACGGTCGAATTGAGAACCTCCTCCTTTTTTGAAGTTGGTTAAAAATAACACTGCTTTGAGCAATTCAATTCAATTCAATTTATTTTAAACGTGTAGGACATACAGGTGTCTCTTATGTTACGTCATGATTTGACTCTACCGCCGGTTCAGAAATAGTTCTTTTTTTTTATCCACTACAAGTTAGCTCTTAACTGCGATTTCACCTGATGGTAAGTTATGATACAGTCTAAGATGGTAGCGAGCTAACCTGTTAGGGGCATAGCAGTTATATTAAACCCATACCCCTATTCGGTTTCTACACGGCATCGTACCGGAACGCGTAATCGCTTGGCGGCACGTCTTTGCCGGTAGGGTGGTAGCTAGCCACGGCCGAAGCCACCCACCAGGGCAGACCAGGGAAAATTCAGAAATTATAAATTCCCAAATTGACCCTGCCGGGGATCGAACCCGGGACCTCCGCACTTTAAGACAACAGCGCTAACCACTGCGCCACGGAGGTCGTCAAAAAGAGAGTTTCTGCTGAGAAGAGCCGGCAAGAAACTCCCTGAGCGGTGGTGGAATGCGCCGGAAGCGTCAACACATCATTTTGTCACTATACGGCGAATTAAAAACAAAATTAAACTCGTTTGGCGTGGATTTGACGGCCTTTCCGGTTTACCATGTGAGAGTATGTGTAACGGGGAAAGAGACCAAAATACCATGTCTAAACATTAATACAACGCACTATATCTATATACGCAAGAAACTCAGCAGTTGCTCTTTTCATAGAAAAGAAAAGGTTACAATATGTAGACAACACAATACATATTTACGTTACAAGTATTACACTTACTTGTGGGTCACCGGATGCGAGGCCGGTTGCTTCCATGCAACTCTGTCATTAATAAAATCATCGATAGTGTAATCAAGGTTATTACACTATTACTTAACTTTAAATCTTTGTAATAATAGATTATAAAATTACAACGTAACACCCCAGGTCTGTTCACTGTTTAAAGATAAGTTTGTGCTGCGTTTTTCTTATAAATTTATATTATGATTTTGCTCCATAAATCCCTTTGAAAGTGAAAGGGAAAAAAAGTTGACTAAACGAGTAAGTATCGAAAGTAATTCATGGTAATTATTTTATCAGTTACCGAATTTGAGTAACTTCGAATGAATATGTAAGTTGGCATGACAATATATTTTTTTTTATCCACTACAAGTTAGCCCTTGACTGCGATCTCACCTGATGGTAACTGAACATGCAGTCTAAGATGGTAGCCGTGCTAACCTGTTTGGGGCATGGCAGTTATATTACCCATACCCCTCTTCGGTTTCTACACGGCATCGTACCGGAACGCTAAATCGCTTGGCGGCACGTCTTATTACCGGTAGGGTGGTAACTAGCCACGGCCGAAGCCTCCCACCAGGCCAGACCAGGGAAAATTCTGAAATTATAAATTTCCAAACCCTGCCGGGGATCGAACACGGGACCTCCGCACGTTAAGGCAACAGCGGTCACACTGTGCCACGGAGGTCGTCAGAGTACGGAGGGAGTACGACTCCCAATTCACTTGTTTACCCAATACATATACTAATATTATAAATTTTGGATGGATGGATGCATGGATGGATGGATAGATGTTTGTTACTCAATCACGCCATGACGGCTAAACAGATCCGGATAATAATAGATAAACGGAAAGCACAATTATTTTAAAATTAACGTTCTACAATATTGGGTACTTTGACCTCCCTAAAATAAGGATTATAATTCTGGAACAAGAGCGTCAACAAGGTTAATATAATACTGCTCATAATGGTAAGCCTCCAGGACTGTATTTGTCATGGGTAGTTACTCTTATTAATACCCTAAAAAGTTAAGCTTAAGGTTGTCTGGCCCTGAGGTTTCGGTCTTGGCTAGTTACCACCCTACCGACAAAGAAGTACCGCCAAGCGATTTAGCATTCCGATATGCCGTGTAGAAACCTTTTAGGGGTATGAGTTTAATATAACTGTCTTGCCCTTAACAGATTAGCCCGCTACCATCTTAGACTGCATCATCACTAACCATCACTAACCATCAGGTGAGCTCTCAGACAAGTGCTAAGTTGTAGTGGATAAACAAAATCTGATATCATAAAAGTCTCTACTCCGCTCTGCCGGTGTGGAAGCTCGAGCTGATTCCCTATATATGTGCGCCGAGAGGTTATAAGTAATAATAATAATAATGAATAATAACAACAAGGACTTACAAGGACTTACACGAATCCACCAAGCTTAGCACAAAGAACTATTTAACTTAAAGTCACTTTACGTTATAAAAAAAATCTCTCCATTTAATTATCATCATAATCTTGTTTAATTTATTTAAAACTAGATGATGCCCACGACTTCATCCGCGTGGATTAAGTTTTTTGATTCCCGCGGGAACTCTTTTATTTTCCGGCTTTATTTTTAGCTTATATCACTCTCCAGGTCCTCAACTATATCCATGCCAATAATCACGTCGATCCGTTGATTCGTTGCGGTGTGATTGAAGGACAAACCAACAAACAAACACACTTTTGCATTTATAATATTCAGTATGACTAAATAAGTAATGCCCGTGACTTCGTTCCCGTGAATTAAAGTTGTAGAAATTTCCTGTGGGACTGGGAACTCATTTATTTTCCGGGATAAAAAATACCCTATCTGAAACTGGGAAGCAACCCAAAATCTCTTTTCCAAATTTCGTCTGATTGAGACGGATACAGACAGACAGTTCGCATTTATAATATTAGTATGGACTATTTAAATTGCATGAACTTCATCTCTCGAGTACTTAAATATATAATTTATAAGGTTAATTAATTAATAATAAGTTTTTGAGTACAGATGTGACAACCTTAATGGAGAAGGTAATTGTAATATTAATTAAATAATGAGACGCAAAATAAAATAAAATCTCTCTGCATCGTATTCCTCATTACTGAGAGTCGAGACAGACCCCTTTCCATTACTCAAATAATGGTAGGAGTTTTCTTGGGATAATAATGTGGTGGGTTCACACATCCTTCCGCATACGACTCGGCTAAGAGTATTTTAACTCTTAGGTTTTTGTTATGGTTATTATCAGAATCAGATGATAGTGTTATTAGTGATAATGGCCAGGAGGATAATTTCGTTTCCTCCGAGGCTAAAGGCCAAACTAGAACCTCCAAATTCGGTCACCTATCCAGGTACTGACTTGGGTCAACATTGCTTAACCTTCGCAATCGACTGATATGCGTTGTCACAACTAGGCCACTCGTCCGTCAGAATAAAATAGGACTGACAATTGCGGTTTCAATCTTAAGCCTTTCGAATTTTTCCCACGCTGTTATCTCATGGAATATTCCACAAAATTATTTCTTGCTAAAGGTAAGTAGCCTAGAGTCACAATTTCAACTTATTATTAAGTCTGTGTTCTCTTAGGAAAACATTGTGCTGCTGCTAACCTAATGACCTAAAGCTAAATTGTAGGTACAAGACATCCGCAGGGCACGACTTTGAGCACAGAACTCTGAATAAGGTGATAGTAATACTTCGCATCCATTCTGTTTAATGCCGGCATAGGATGTCACCGATTGTTTACCACTCTCTCATCTTATTTCATTTAGATTATGCTCGCGCCTTCGTCCACATGGAATTCATTGCATGTTTTATAAAATTCCGGGACAACTCTTTCATTTTCCAGGATAAAAAGTACACATTGGATACCTGAAAGTATTTATTCTTCCAGGTCTTAAACCATACCCGTGCCGAAAATCACGGCGATTCATTGCTCTCATAAAGACATACCTATTGAATGGCACAAATAACAAAATTATACTTTCGCATTTTATATAATTTTTGTTTGTAAATTGTTATGGATTCGTTTAAAACATCACAGAACATTAGGTATACTTTAAGGACTACAGATTCCTTTACGGTATTTTGCTACACAGATCTTTTGATAGTGGGGGTTTTCCTTCGTCTTCATTGTTATATCATAGCAAGTGATATTCAATTAATTAAAACGGTTTTAAAACAACTTTTTGGAACATAAATATGGCAACTGTCTCTTACTACCTTTTGCTGATTTGCTGTGTCCCATCGGGATTCCAATATTGCAATACGAACTAAACTATATTCTATTGATATTATGTAAATTACTTATAACCTTAATTGCATTTGAATGCAAAATAAATGAATATGAATATGACTCAGCAGAATACCTTGAAACTACCAGTTCTATACATCTTCTGAATTCTGTGGCTTTAACCTCAGCTATCCACTTAACCCGCCAGTGTACGTAATGCCCGTCAGATAGTTGTTAGTTACACACATTTACGACCTAGACCGACCGTTAGGGCCAGTCTTCAGGCTAATTTAAGTTAATTAGTAAACTTAGATAGACTCTTTTTTCCACTACAAGTTAGCTCTTGACTGCCATCGCACCTAAGTGATGATGCAGTCCAAGATGGTAGCCGGCTAACCTGTTAGGGGCATGGCAGTCATATTATATCTTTATTCGGTTTCTACACGGCATCGCACGGAACGCTAAATCGGTTGGCGGCACGTCTTTGCCGGTAGGATGGTAACCTATAAATCCATACTAATATTATAAATGCGAAAGTGTGTCTGTCTGTCTGTCTGTCCGCCTGTCAGTCTGTCTGTCTGCTACGTTTTCACGGCCCATCTGTTCAGCCGATTTTGGTTAAATTTGGTATAGTTTGTATCCCGTGGAAAGACATAGGCTATTTCTTATTAACTAATATTTTCAAGTAACAAAATTGGTTAGTTGGCTATAAAATCGAGCGTATCTCGTAGTGCTATGTGTGCGTAGTCTGACTAAATATGCACTAGTCTGACGACTAAAATATCTACCACCGGTTTCATACTGATTGTTTAAGCAGCTTTAAGGCTGATATCCTGGCCAAGTGCAAGTGCGGATAGAGAACTAGGTTATACTTTAGCTCATTTTCATCGACGGAAGACATGCGGCCTTTTCAATCAGTCCGTATTCCATTCGTCTACAGTATAAATAGAACGCATTTGCGATATATGTACGAAGGGAACGTTTGTACAAAATATCAACTTTCTACGCCCAAGAGTTTCAAACGTGCCCCTGGTTACTACCGTCGCTTAAAGCCGTATTGTTTTAATATCGTTGACGTTCGTGTTTTAGGATTTCAACCATTATTTTAGGGACGTTAAGGTACATCACATAAAGCTGTTATTTTGAAATAATACTGGTTTAAGCTATGGTAGTAAACCCCTTCTCTGAGAAGAGACTACAAAAATATTCAACATTCGACCTTCGGAGTCCATATTTGAAGTCCTTTTATTGTACCTACCCGCCCACGCAAACTTTACAAAGGAAAATATAAGAGACACCTCAAGTCCTTATTAAATTTAAGGTCATTGCATAAATATCGCAGACCTATTGACCGCGAAACCCGATGCAGGTTTGAGACCATCTTTACCTACTCATTAATTGGTTTCATTGAGGAAAACATTGTACGTTTGCCGAATTTATTACCAAATGGATGCCTTAGCCTTTATTGTAACTTTATATGTTTTTTATCGGATATATCATGGAGAGTGTGCTCAGGAAATTCACAACTTTGTTCCTTTTTCTCTGTTCTACCACAGAACAGTGAGAAACCGTCAGCGTCGGCATCCTGAGGTGGTTGACATCCTATCTGCTCGCTCGAAACGTTTTTGCTCGATGTTTCTGATACGAACCGATATGGGTGTGGAACATCCTCCCAGCGGATATTTCCTGCCACGTATAACTTAGGTGAATAGGCATCTTCTAGGCAAGCGCGTTCCAATGTAGACCTCATCATTGCTTTGCACTAAGCATGGTCGTCGTCAAGCGCAAGCCTAGCTCGCAATAAAAAAAACCTACAAGAACCCGCGTTAGGGTTCCGTACCTGATGTTAAAAAAATTTAAATCATTAGATTGAAACCATAACTTTTTTTATCTGTGGCGAAACATACCAGGAACCATTCAAGACAAAACGACGTCTGTGCAAAGCGATCGCGTATAGAAGGGAACCAGCTTTTGTCCTGTCGCGCAGGTTGTGCGCTCAATATAAAGTGAGTGGACGCGGACTTTTTCGCCAGACTCTGTTGAAAACTAGCTGATACCCGCGACTTCGTCCGCTTGGATTGTTTCTTTGCTTCCGGCGGAAACTCCTTAATTTTCCGGGACGAAAAGGACGAAGACTCTCCAGGTCCTGGGCTAAAACCATGCAAGAAATCATGTCGATCCGTTGCATCGTTGCATCCATCAAAACAAACACACTTTCGTATTTATAATATTAGTATGATAGTATAGTTATTGGGTATAATAATTAGTTATGATATTGTCAATATGTAGGGTTAGGTCTATCTGCAATGTATCGCATCCACAAACAGATTCAGTCTTTAATTGTCAATACACATACATAAGGACTACACTTTTTATTAATCCACACGTACTTTACGTGTGGATTAATTTATTACCAGATTATACGATCTTATTCGATTTGCGTTCCGTGTGAGATTTTTATTTCATCTTGATTTGAGTGCTGTATAAACAGGCATAAAATATATGTATGAACACTTTATGTTGAGAAAAGATATTCAAACCCCTTAGGTAGAATTATTATCAAGGCTATGCAGGTGGGTCTCAGTATATCATTGATATAATTGGTAATAACTAACACAAGAATATCTCAATTAAACTAAACAGCGTGCTATGGAGCGGACTATGTTGGGAATTTCTCTCAGGGATAAAATTCCGAAAGAGGAAATTCGGTGTCATATATAGGTTACATCATTTGTTTACTTTTCCTCAAGAAAAGTTATATCAAGTGGGTAGATTAATAATAACATTGATTTTTCACTACCTATTGTTTACTTCGGCCGTGGCTAGTTACCACCCTACTGACAAAGACGTGCCGCCAGCGATTTAGAGTTCCGATACGATGCCGTGTAGAAACCGAATAGGAGTATGGGTTTAATATAACTGCCATGCCCCTAACAGGTTAGCCCGCTACCATCCTAAACTGTATCATCACTTACCATCAGATCGCAGTCAAAGGCTAACTGGTAGTGGATAAAAAAAAGTGAACAATAAAGTTATATTTGTTTACTTACAACACTTTCATTTATTGCACTGTTTTTAAAGTAAACAATAAAATCCTGTTTACTTTTGAAGTAAGTAGATATAGCAAAGTACGTATTTAATATGTTTTTGTTTTGTGGGTTTTCAATTCTAGTTTACTCATTACTGCAACCTCATCCGGTGGTGAGATCATAGGGCTCACTACCATCGCCTAAAGCAGTAATATTCTAACATTGCAATTTTTATAACGTACGTTGACGTCCCAAAAATTGGAATTAATATTCGGTAACAAGAGCGTCAACAACATAAAAGTAATACTGCTTTAAGGGATGGCAGTAAGCTCCCTGTTCTAACGCATTGTCCGACTTGAGCAACAAACGCGACAACGCTACGCTATACGACGCAACGTGACATATCACACAGTAGCTGATCTACGTTGGCCTACGTTGTCGCGTAAATAAGTTTTTTTATGTTCTACTATATGATTCCCGCGCATTAGTTCGCGTTGGCAAAGTTTGCTGATTCCCGCGAGCACTCCTTGATAGCCTATTCCCCGGGATTTAATCTACCTCTATACCAAAATTCATCAAAATCGGTTGAAAATATGGCGCGTTAAAGCTTAATACAGATAGAGAGACGGACACACTTTCGCATCCATAATATGCATACTAATATTATAAATGTGAAAGTGTGTCTGTCTGCTATTGATTGTGTGATTTTGATTTTGATGAAATATGGTATAGAGGTAGGTTACATTCCGGAGAAGGACATAGTCTATTTTTAAACCCGAAAAATTAAGGGTTTTCCCTGAGAATTAAAAAACTTTATCCTCCCGGAAGAAGTCGTGGGCGTCATATAGTTTATAACTAGCGAATGCCCGCGACTTCGTCTGCGAGGTTTTTTCGTTCCCGCGGGAACTTTTTAATTTTCCGGGATAAAAAATAGCCTATGTGACTAGCCTAAAAACTAAAAAATACTACATACTAGACTAAAAAATAGCCTAGACTATAACCTATCTCTGTGCCAAATTTCAGCCACATCCGTTCAGCCGTCGGAGCGTGATTGAGTAAAAAACATCCATACATCCATACATCCATACATCCATCCAAACTTTCGCATTTATAATATAAGTAAGATAAGATATCAGTATGTATGGAGTCAGGGAAATGCTGAGTCGTAAAAGAGCTGCAATGATTCGCGAATCCGGCAACTCATCGGCTGTCACGGAGCCCACTTACTGCTAACTGGCTACACCGGTAGCTATAAACTACTAGCTGCCTGTTGAGCTGGTAGCACACCTGTCTCACCGATAACCCAGAATTTCATTTTTATTTATTTTTATTTTATTTTTATTTGAAAAAATCATCACAATTAGACGTCTCAGTTGACCTGTAAATTTTCGTCGAGTCGAGGGGAGGGAGGGAAGGGAGGTCGTTATGAAGACAAAAGATCTTATATTATATACTATTAGCGTTCCGGTACGATGCCGTGTAGTAACCGACTAGGGGAACAGGTTAGCCCGCTACCATATTAGACTGCATCATCACTTACCATCAGGTGAGATCGCAGTCAAAGGCTAACTTGTAGTGGAATAATTAAAAAAAACCAATAAACAAGTCCAATATAATCGGGCTTTCTTTCATATTTTACGATATTAAGTATTTCACGGACCTATTTTACAATCGAAGAAAAAAACAATGTTTTACAAGATTTTATATAAAAAATATAAGTGCCTAATTAATATTTTTAGGGCTGTGCTTCACTAGCCAGACGCACCCGGTGTGCCTCGACCTTTACCCAAGTGGTTGTACAGTGATAATACGTTTTTGCGCAATAACGTTCAACGCTTAACGAACGAGTGACCCACAGCCAGTTCTAGGCCACAACGGCGGTCATTTTTTATCAATTTCTTTCATTTTAGTTGTTTTGATAAATGTTTAGTAGTTAATACCAGTCACTACTTGTCACTAGGCTAACGAATACGTACCACTTCCGTGGACTTGACCCCCTTTAGATTATCTCAAACTCAAACTCAAACTCAAATAATGTTTATTCAATTGGGTAAGTATACTACACTTATTGACGTCCAGTTATTTATAAAATATAATGGTAATAATCAGTAACGGAATCTTAAAACTAAAGCTACGAGGGTTCCAAACGCGCCCTGGTCTGAGAAGAGCCCACAACAAACTACGTCAACGTCCCCGGCTGCGCTAATGGGATAACAAGGATGCATGTTGTGGCTGCCTATAAGTGAAATTATGTGTGTTCCGCTACCCTAAGTTAATCTATGTCTAAGTTTAATGTACAAGTAACTAATTTTTTGTTGGTAGTCCAAATAAAAACCAATCTATTTTTAACTTTTAACTAGTGTTTAGTGATTTATTGTTCTGCTTACATCATAATCAGTTCCTGTATCTTATGTAAAAGCTATAGTTTATTTAGTTATGATATTCTTATCATTCAGTTGTTTTTTTGTTTGTTTTTGTTTTTTGTGTAACGGACCTAGATCCGGTTAGCTCTCTGCTACGGCTTGCTGGTTCTTATCACAGCTAATTTAAGTTAATTATTATTAGTTAGCTTATTTTTTATTTTATTCTTTATCTTTTCCTCTTTTATTTCTTTTTTCTCCGACCCATAGTGTGGTTTTAATATAATATTGCAAGCTGTGGCAGCCTCTAAGTCTACAATAATGCATATTATTCTTTTAACTAGCTTTATTTTTCCTGTTATTCTATTGTAACCTGATGGATGTACTTAAAAAAAAACTTCAAAACTATTTTGCACATCTTGCAGATCTTTCTTAGGTGCAACGCATACCAGTCGAATGCCGCGGCTACTTTTATTTGAATACTAGCTGATGCCCGCGACTTCATCCGCGTGGATTGAGGTTTTTTGGTACCCGCTGGAACTCTTTCCAGGATAAAAATTAGCCTATGTGTTATTCCAGATTATAATCTATTTTTGTGCCAAATTTCATTCAGATCCTTTCAGCTGTTCTGGCGTGACTGAGTAACAAACATCCATTTGAGGATTTTTGGTTCCCGCGGGAACTGTTTCCAGGATAAAAAGTAGCCTATGTGTTATTCCAGACTATAATCTATCTCTGCTCCTTTCATCCAGATCCGTTCAGCCATTCTGGTGTGGAAGAGTAACAAACATCCATGCATACAAACTTTCGCGTTTATAATGAAGAACGAAGAAAGATAGTTAAAAAAATATTTTAAATAATTAAATTATCACTACAGCCCATTAACGTCCCACTGCTGGGCACAGGCCTCCACTCTCATAGGAGAGAGGGAATCAGAGCTTAGACCCACCACGCTGCTCCAATGCGGGTTGGCGAGCTTTAACGACTATTATCATGTCAGTGATAATAATCGGGACCGACGGCTTAACGTGCTCTCCGAGGCACGGGAGTGAAACACCGCCAACTTCCTAACTCCGGGCTAGTACTGGGAATTTCTAATCCAAAAAAACCCGATACTTAATTATGGCCCGACCCGGGACTCAAACCCGTGACCTCGTCGGCCGCAGTCAAACATGTTAACGAATGTAGTATATTTATATTTAAGACCTTTTGTCTTCGTAACAACGCGACGGTGGCGGTGACGCGAATCCACAAGTTTACCCCCTACCAAAAAGTGTTAAAGAAGTTTTCACTTCAACTTCACTTTAGGGCACGCAGTTATATCAAACCCATACACATAATTCTACTAAGTAAGTAATTAAAAGGTTTCTACACGGCATCTTACTGGAACGCCAAATCGCTTGGCGGCACCGAAGGTTTTCAAAAAGTTGAAAGTAACAGACTTATTGAGCTCTAGACGCAAACTAGGTATACGTAGATGACCTAGCGCGATTCCTTTTCTCTCGTCCTTATCTCTGAGTCGTGGAGTTAATTCCCAGATCAAGTAATCAGATGCCTACTTAAGATCGAGGCAATGTCTATGGCCAGTGGGTCATAACTAGCTAGGCAAAAGTTTTTCCCTAATTGAAGAGAATGTATTTACTTATCTACCTTTTACTTGTACATCGTAGCTTCACTTTATGGGTAAGTATTTGATTTTAACTGCCTCGTTAATCTCTCTCCGGTTGTGCTGGATTTTCCGCCCCATCAGGCTATGAGAGTAAAGGAACAGCGAGTTACCTGTACCTGTGCTTGCGCACAAGTGTGTGCACAAACACAGGTACAGGTAATAATATCTCCCCTGCAGACTGCTAATCTCTCTGGAGATTGGCCGCCGTAGCCGAATTCGGTCAGGAGAACATTATTATTGAAGTGAAAACTTCTTTAGCCGCGCTTAGCACTTTTTAACCGACTTCCAATGTGTATGTACTGTAGGTATATTGTTTATTTAATATGATTGTATATTAATTGTTATTTCAATTAAATTGTATTTATATTTTGTCATGATCTTGTACAGCCCGTAATATATTTGAATACTAAAGGAAATGGCCAGTGGAACTATGGAAGCTCGCCTAGAGATCAAAAATCAATGTGCAGCAATGATTTCTTTAATATTGTAATTTTTATATTCTATAGTTAAAAATAAATTAAAAAATATAAAAAATATAGTTAATAATAAAGGACATGACCAGTAATTGCCCTCCGATTCGGGACAATGTGCAGGATTTCCGTTTTTACAGTAAGGTTTAAAAATTCAAAACGAAATTATTATGGATTTATTAATCCAAATAAGGTCAGGGTTCAGATGACAAAAAAAACAGTACGTTTATTGTTTAAATCTTGAGCGTCCGCTTTCCTCTTTAAGCACTACTCCATTTTGACGTTCCATTATATCCATGCCTTTTTTTTTTTTTTTGTCGCTGGGAAATGCGTTTAGGCATCGCAGTTTCACACTGCCTGCTTCCGAGAGGGTATGTGGGACTCACTGGCACTCCAGAATACCCACTAAAACCCAGCGGCGCTCCTGCGCATCGCCTTAAGGCTGGGTTACGGGAACACGCAATCATCCGCGACCCAGCCAGCGACGTCCGCCCAAGCGGACCCTCCTGCGGGGGGCATGCTGCCCCGACTCCCCCCTCATGTTCCTCCGCGACTGAGGCTCAACGGGCGACAACGACGACGACGACGACGAAAACGACGACGACGACGACGGTCTGGCCGCCCGGAGCTCCCGTAAGGGTGGGAGGCGCCGGTCTTGCGCGCGCCTCCTGCGCCCGGCCCTTCGGCGGCGGAGAGGGTCTGCGTTGGCAGCTGCCTCACGCAGCCGTTCCGCCGCCTCCTTCTGGGACATCACCTCCTCGCAGAAGGAGGCGACGGCGTCCCAGGACTCTTCGCTGCCCACCATGGCTCGGACGACGGCGGGCAGCGAGAGGTCCGGCCCCACCACTGCCGCGAGTGCGGCGCGCTGGGGCGCCCACTCGGCGCACGACTCCAGCGTGTGCTGCGCCGTGTCCTCCGCGTGGCCGCACTCGTGGCACACCTCGGTGGGCTCCCGTCTCGCCACGCCGCACAGGTATCTCCCGAAGCAGCCGTGCCCCGAGAGAACCTGCACGAGGTGGAAGGAGAGGGCCCCGTGCGTCCGGCCGGTCCAGAGCTCCAGGATCGTCCGCCTGCCGGCAGTCGACGCCAGAAGACGGTCCCGCCAATGAGCGGCGAGATCGGCCTCCGCCAGCCGCCGCCAGGCGCGATCCTGCGCCGGTGTAGGGTGTTCCCCCGGATACGGGCATCCACCCTACGCCAATACGCCGCCGCGAGCACTTCGGCATCGAGGTCCCATGGCGGCGTCCCCGCCAGCACACAGGCCGCCTCGTGCGATACGGTCCGATAACCCATTATATCCATGCCTAATAATAATCTTGTAACCCTACATGAATACCATTTAAGTACCTTATATTATGAATGATTTATTTTTGATCAATTAAATAGTAATGAAAAGGAAATGTATGTTTTGTTTATAATTATTTTTATTTTTTGACAAGTCTACAACTAATAGATCGAACAAAGCATTTTGAAATACTGCGTTTAAAGGAACGCCCTTTCACATTGCATATGCTGCCATCTGTGGTCGAATAGTTGAACTTGTTAACCAAAAGTAGTGAGCAATACTTAAAAATATTTTCTAGACTCACCACAATAACTAGCACCATCTAGTGTGGGAAAGCAGTTTTTGGTGAAACTTTTTTTATTTATTTTCTCAGTTTTCAGAGCCTTCAGACTCCTGAAACTATTTTATTTGAAAACTATAAAATATAACAATTACAATAATAAAGAAATAATACTTGAAAATATTTTTTTACACTCGCTCAACACAATAAATAGCGCCATCTAGTGTGGGAAAGCAGTCTTTTGGTGAAACTTTTTTTGTTCATTTTCGCAGTTTTCCGAGCCTTCAGACTCCTGAAACTTTTTATCTGAAAACAGTGGAAACAATTACAATAATAAATAAATCATTGTTGCACATTGGCTTTTGACACCTAGGCAAGCTGCCATAGTTCCACCGGTCAAGTCCTTTAAAATGTTTCACCAAATAACTGCTTTCCCAGACTAGATGGCGCTAGTTGTTGTGGTAAGCGAGTCTATAAAAATATTTTCAAGTATTGCTAACCACGTTTCTCAGGAAAATAATTAAGCTTTGCATTATTTGGGCATGGATCAGGATTATAGTGGAATAATAAAACTATATTTGCAAGAATTATGTAATTCCTTTAAAAATCACGCTACATTGTACTGCTGCCACACTAGATGGTGCTAAACGTTTTGGTTGGCGAGTTTTGTCAACTATTCGACAACAGATGGCAGACATGTAATGCCAGAGGGCGTTACGTTCCTTTAAATGCAGTGGTTATTTGAAAATGCTTTGTTCGATCACACGATTACACGTTTCATTGAGGCTTGTCATCTAACAAAAATAATTATAAACAAAACATACATTTCCTTTTCAGTACTATTTAATTGATTAAAAATAAATCACTCCTATTATAGTGACTAAGGTACTCAAATGGTATGAATGTAGGGTTAGATTATTTTGACAAGATTATTATAAGGCATGCATAAAACGGAACGTGGACTAGAACAAAATGGAGTAGTGCTTAAAGAGGAAACTAGACGCTCAAGATTTAAACAATAAACGTATTGTTTTTTTTAGACATTTTAACCTTGACCTTATTCGGAATAATAAATCCATAGTAATTTCGGTTTTAATTTTTAAAACTTACTGTAAAAACGGAAATCCTGCACATTGTCCCGAATCGGAGGGCAGTTACTGGTCATATCATTTAGACATTTATATAATTGTTGCTAGGAATGTCAATAGATGTGAAAAAAAACTAACGCACCGAATTGAGAACCTCCTCCTTTTTTGGAGTCAGTTAAAAACCAGATTGATTTTGATCATTTTAATTAAAACATTATGAAATTTCAAATTCTCATATTAAAATTCTAAGTTTTCACTTCTATCAAGTGTTGGAGAACAATCCAGAAGTAGGTATTAATAAAACACTTTTAATATATTTGTACTCTAACCACGAGAGATTTAATGTAATTAGTTAATTTATAAAACTCAGTTAAACAATACTATAGTATCAAATCATTTGACCAGGCTGCAGTTGCCACCGCAGGCTCGTAAACAAGGCAACGATCTAAACACCGAAGGTATTCAATAATCGTTTGAGTCTCGGTGGAGACTGCCCTACCGATGGTAAAACATTCGTATTTATACAAGTTATTCCAATATGGCGTCGGGAACGAACTGACGAGTGAAATACATCGAAAGAGTCAAATATCAGTACAATCGAACCTTCATCAATAAATAAATTAACAATCTTTTAACTTTTGTAACAATTAATTTCAACTGTAAACGCAAAGCTGACAGTTCGGCCGTCCTGAGAACAACACGTCCTCGTGTTTATGTCATATCACGGGCGTTTATGCCCCAAATCATATAAATCATGATCAGACGTTTTTGCCTGGGGCGTTCTTGCCCATAATTACTAATAATAATTACTTGTAACACACTAATGAAACTGCTGAACTTCTAGTCTTATCAAACATACATAAACTATTCTCAAGAAATTGTAAATTGATACAACTAACCTCATTCGTTGTACTTTTCAAAATCTGACACACTTTATGAACTTTTAGCACAAACATATTTAAAACATCTAAGGTTACAGCCACTAATCTCAAAAACTTATCATCACATATAATATGAATACTTTCACAACTGCGAATCTACCACTGGTTCGGAATGCCACGTCCTAGCGAGAAGAACCAGCAAGAAACTCGGTGGCGTCTAACATCGAAAATAATTTTGACACAGCTAGTGTTGACGCCGCAACCGTTGAACAACGAAGGTACCGTTGCTCGGAAAAATACAAAATGGCGGTCGTCAACATCGTTGTTCAATCAAATAATAAATATGACAATTCGTTAATAAAGTAATTTGTGTTAGGCACGTAATAATTATCAGATATCCGCTAACAGATTCGGCCATCCGTTATTAAATGTGTCCTCACATCCATGTAACGATTTAAGTTATTTTTCATAAAAACAAAAAATATGTGATGACAATTACAACAACATAGGACACCTTTGTCCCATAAATGTAACGATAATAATAATAAGCTTATATTAATAATTAGCTTTAAATAGCAATATTTTGCTGACGCCTTTGTCTTGCACACAATAAGAAGGAACACCTTTGTCCACAGGAATAAATAAAACTATTAGTTTTATTTACTTCTGTACTTTTGAGACACTTTTGTCATCTAAGCTAGGACACTTTTGTCCAACAGAAATAAACAAAACCAATAATTCAGGACACTTTTGTCCAACACACAAATAAATCTACTCTTTTGAAACGCATGGAAATATATAACACTGTACTTGAGTACCTTTATTATGAAATTATGACATTTTTATTATGAAGTTACGACACTGTAATTTGTAAATAACATTAAATGTTGTATGACTAGGTACCTGGATAACTTTTTTTTTTTTAATTTTAATGACATCAATGTAAAGGACATTGTTCCGTCCCCATACGAAGTTTGCCTAAGAACCAACAGTCTTTAATATTGATTACTGGGTTCAAATAAATACCTTTTTATACTTGAGAGCAGATTAAAACAACGGACGCTTGCTAAAAAATGACTTATCTTGAGGTTATTTCAATTTTCACAATCAATCTGCTTGGACAAATAAATACCATATTTATCCAATTGTAATAGAGCTGTAAACAGTATGTAAATAAGAAAAGATTCGCCGTAGTTCATCAAAAACATTACAGATGGCGTTAGATATATAAAATTATTGTACTTTCAATAGATGGCGTTGCGAGATTCAGAATACTAGCGCATTTAGCACTTTAAGCTGCTTTTATCTTGTTTCTTACGATACGGATCTAGCGCTCAAGCGGTGGTATTGCATATTATTTTAACCTGTAAGTTATTGATCTGTGGTTAATAATCGAGAAACGGAAACGTATAGTATCAATTTAATACCCATTTATTTATTTTGTAATTAATTTGAAGTGTCCGTTGAATTATAATATTTGAAATAAAGGTTATAAAATAAGCTAAGAATTACTGTATATTTCAAACACGTGTTGATTCTTAGGCGAACTTCGTCAATGACCTTTATATTAATATTGTTTTGTACAATATTGATCCGACTTTCGTAAGCGCTTTTGTAATTCTCACTTCTGTGCTTTGGTGACACTTTTGTCGTCCAAGCAAGGACACCTTTGCCCAACAAAAATAAATAAAACCAATAACGCTTTTGCGACACCTTTGTCATCTAAGCAATAATTCAGGACACCTTTGCCCAACAGAAATAAATAAAATTAATAACGCTTTTCCGACACCTTTGTCCTGAAACATAATTAAAAAAAACACAGTCTTCACATGACACCTTTGTCATGTTAAGATAAATTAGGTTAATATATTATAACAGTCCGATTCCTCCTCACTCAGTCTGTCCTGATAGTGTCGTGAAAAATGTAACCATGTCTTGTGTATAATCAAGCTGAACGTTTGAATATTTTAACAGAAACACAGCACGGTTTAGGAGAAATAGGTCAGCTACTATTGCTATATTTCAGTTAATAACCAATGACCAGTTAATACTGAGAAAACAAAGATTATTGCGTTTAAAACTTCACAAGAAAAACACCTATAAAAATTCAATACAATAATGTTATAATTAAGGAAGTCAACACTATTAAATAGACTTCCACTGCAATTGGAAATACCACATTAATAACCTATGCAATTGATTAGAAAACATATGATGGATATGTGTCGTCTGTACTCAATAGCTTCCAAAAAAGAACATACGTGTTATATGTAGGGAACATTTCCTGGATATTTGTAAACCCATGTTTAAGGCACTTAAGATATTTATTTATCCTGTATTTACATTAAGGAAATTTGCATCTTTGTCAAAAAAAACTACTTCGAATATTGTGAAACTCATGGCCAGGCTCTACAAAGGCTTAGAAATAGGCTACTTGTACCTAGCATAAAGCTAGTTATGTATAAAATAAATGCATTTTGTAGGGCGATTTCAATATAAACTTCAAAAGACTGTCAAAGATATTACCCTGTCTTAATTTAAACAATTTCCTTGTTAATGAATTTATTTTTAATTTTACTGAATGGTAATATGTATTCTTGTGCTTGTATAAACAGCTAATATTTATTGTGTTAAAATAATAATTTAATAATAGTTTAATATAATGTAATATTGTATAAACTAGATTTCTTTATAATTGATTATTAAAGCTAGTTATTATCAGGCATAGACTTAAAATACGGAATATATAATAAGAATGCATTTGAAGTGAGTTAATAATATTGCATGCCATTCGATGTCAGATTGTATTACACCGTATTATTATATAACATTATATAAAGCAAATAAATGAATAGAATTCAATTGACCAAACTACTTACAGAATCCATTGACAAAGATCAAGGTATTACTGTAGATAGATTGCACACATGAAAATACAAGGTAAAGTTAGCTGTAAACTAGTTATGCAAAGGCGGCCTTATTGCTTACTGAGCAATCTCTACCAGGCAACCTTTGGTGAGACGTTCGAATAAGATACGTAGGGTAGTGTGGCAGAATACAATACAAGTTATAATAAGTAAGAACATAATATAAAAAATATAATAGACGTATTGCATATATACATTACATGTAAATAAAATATAGACAACAATAATAATATTACACACAAACATACACAAATTACACATATAAATAAAATTAAAAACGCATCGTAACGAATTACGATAGAAGTATAATTTATGTATTATGGCACGACTTGGTTAAGGAAATATTCTTTGAGGCAATTTTTAAAAAATAGGCAAAGATTTGGAGTTTCTAATATTTTTGTGTAGAGATTCCCATAAGTACGATGGCTAGGAGTTTTGAGTTTATTATCCATGGTAGAACGCAGCTGCATATGGCGAACGGCATCGAGAAAGTTGAAACGTACTTTATGATAGCTGGGAGTATGAGGAGCATATAGGATCGAGAATAGTAAAGAAAGAACATAAAAATTTCGAAGCAACCTAATTGGAAGCCAATCGAGACGAGCACGATACGCACTAACGTGATCAAATTTTCTCAATCCATAGATGAATCGAATACACATGTTTTGTAAGCGCTCAAGCTTGTTTAATAACTCCTCAGTGAGATCCGTGTAACTGCTATCGGCACAGTCCAGTATAGGTAAAAGGAGTGTTTCAGCTAAGGATATCTTAGTTTTGACTGGAAGGAGATCCTTCCAGCGTTTCAGGGAGCCGATAGCAGCAAAGAGACGTCGGCTAACGTGGTTAACTTGCGGTCTCCAGGAGAAGGAGTATTACTGTAGGTATTATATCAGACTATACAATCTGATAATGTAATAATTTATCAGTAATTTTTTTTGGGAATAAAATTAGACCAACATTGTGATTGGACATCATAATAGTGGCATTTGTACTAGATCAAATAGATTCATATGTCCGCTATGACAAATTGTATCCATGGTGCTGCGTACCATGGTTACATTATGTCGAACCTTCGATGCAGAATTGTCATATGGGAGATCCTGGATTGGTATAAATAAATTAGTGTTATTGTAAAATGGTGTGTGTTTAATAATATTGTTTGAGGTCCTAATTTAATAATAAATTCGATCCTTTTGAGGTTAGGTTTTATCTCTTAAAAATCAATTAGGTACCCGTAATACAATACGTATAATAGGTAATAGGCGTTTCCCCAAACGCTCTAAATATGAGGCAGACTTCTTAATCACTAGGCAATCACCTGTCATATTAAATTTTAAGGTATAGTTTTATAAAAACAACATTTCATCAACATAACCTCTAATAACTATCATGAAGTTCTTAATAATACATAAAAAGCAGATTTTACGGATTTAGGACTCTGACTGGTGCTCAATGTATTATGGCGAATTGCCGTATTTTGTAGTTTCATGTTATCAAAATAAATAACAATCTCGTTCAAAATAGAAAAATAAATACTTTTATTTTTATAATCGACGAATCCTATTTAATCAGATAATTTCATTGATTCTTGATTATTGTCATCATGCCTACTCGTTTACTTTATGCAACCGCATAGTCGTTATTTTGTGCGAGTCAGGAGTAATGGACTTTAATGCTTGGACTAAAAATTTAAGTAAATCAAGACCATCTCTACCCTCATTATTGAGTGTAAGGATGTCACCTCTGGAATTCCGGATGTCGACCTCGTCGGTAGCACGGCACAGGGGCATACGTAACCGGTGGCTGCTCTGGCAACACCTGTCGTCACGCGGCTGGCCGTGCTGGTGATGCCCGGAGCGCCCTCTGAGCGCTGCCCGGAGCGCCCGCAAGACGCGCAGATCGAAGGGCCCCCGAAGCGCCCGCGAGGTCCGCCGGCGAAGCGCCCGCGAGGTCCGCAGGCGAAGCGCCCGCGAGGTCCGCAGGCGAAGCGCCCGCGAGGTCCGCAGGCGAAGCGCCCGCGAGGTCCGCAGGCGAAGCGCCCGCGAGGTCCGCAGGCGAAGCGCCCGCGAGGTCCGCAGGCGAAGCGCCCGCGAGGTCCGCAGGCGAAGCGCCCGCGAGGTCCGCCGGCGAAGCGCCCGCGAGGTCCGCCGGCGAAGCGCCCGCGAGGTCCGCCGGCGAAGCGCCCGCGAGGTCCGCAGGCGAAGCGCCCCTCGAGGCGCTGCTCGGAGCGAGAGAACGGGCTGTGCAGAGCCCGCCTTGGCGCAGCGTACGTCTCATGAAACAAAATAAGAAACCATGAACATTTCCGTTCGGTCTTTCTAATTATTGATGGGTCTGATTACTTAGCAATTAATCCGTATTCCTGTATTACAGCCAGCGGTAAAAATAATATTTTTAAATTACCCACTATTAATATTATTTAAAAAAAAATAACAAAACGGATGTGCAGAAGGCAAAGGAAAATCAAGGCAACGTGAATCATATCCCACTTCTGAACTGTTGGAGAACAATCCAGAAGTAGGTATTAATAAAACACTTAATATATTTGTACTCTAACCACGAGAGATTTAATGTAATTAGTTAATTTATAAAACTCAGTTAAACAATACTATAGTATCAAATCATTTGACCAGGCTGCAGTTGCCACCGCAGGCTCGTAAACAAGGCAACGATCTAAACACCGAAGGTATTCAATAATCGTTTGAGTCTCGGTGGAGACTGCCCTACCGATGGTAAAACATTCGTATTTATACAAGTTATTCCAATATGGCGTCGGGAACGAACTGACGAGTGAAATACATCGAAAGAGTCAAATATCAGTACAATCGAACCTTCATCAATAAATAAATTAACAATCTTTTAACTTTTGTAACAATTAATTTCAACTGTAAACGCAAAGCTGACACAAGCCTGCCAATTTATTTATTTTTAGCTTTACCTTATAAATCTAAGCTGCGTTAGGTATTCAGCTTAATGGTGATTGGATTAACGGATTAAATTATTGAATTTGAGGTCAAAGCCTAATGGTTTAGGTGACGACCTCCCATTTGGGTTGTCGGTTCTGTCGTAAACTCATTGAAAAATCTTATTACCATCTAAAGGACTACTTAAACGACAAGGAAGCTTTGCAATAATTTGCTCTAGGGCTCTGATAGTTCCTTATTTAAGATGATTTGTGAGATAGTTATAATTTAAAAAAACCGGCTGAGTTTGTTGTGGGCTCTTCTCAGACCAGGGCGCGTTTTGAACCCTCGTAGCTTTAGTTTCAGAATCCGTAACCGATTATCACCATCATGTTTTATAAGTAAGTAATTTTTAACGTCATTAAGTGTACCTACAGTGTACCTATATTGAATAAATGATATTGAGTATTGAGTAAGTATGTTGAGTTCTAATGATTATGGGAGAATCGAGATGGGAATAGTACCAAGAGTTGAGGAATTTATCGAAACACGTGTGAGCGTTTGAATTTCGAAAAACGGCGAACAGACTAAATTTTTTTTAACCTACATTTTTTAACTTTCTTATTCATTTTCAATGTTCCGATTCTTGCTTTTTATTCCACTACAAGTTAGCCTTTGACTGCGTCCATCCATCCACTACCATCTCACCTGATGGTAAGTACCTAATGATGCAATCTAAGATGGTAGCGGGTAGCGGGCTAACCTGTTAGGGGTATGACTGTTATATTAAAACCATATATTAATGATCATAATTACAAGTTACAACCCATTGCCAACTCACAAATGAGCACGAATCACATCTCGGAATGAGAAGGGTTTAACCATAATCCACCATGCTGGCCAATTACGGATTAGCCTACCTCCTCCTTCGAGAATATTGAAGACCTCTGAACTTGAAGGTTGATTAATAGAAAAGTTTAAATCATATTAGATAAATATTTCTCTCAGATTTAATATTTAAGAAGAAATTTCTGATAGTTGTACTTCAATTAACATAATATCATTTAAATTTAATTAATTAATCAACTTAAGTGTAACTTTAACAAAACTCTTTAAAAAATCTACATAAATTAAGATGAGCCGCATAGCCGTAAATAAAGATGTTAAAACACCGACTTAAGCCTTGCGAATACAGAACTGCTTATTATAAGTTAATTATAGATCTACTTACCTTATTCTAAACCTATGCAAAAGTAATAAAAACCAGTGGATCTAAGACAGTAGTGGATTAATAAATAGAAGTTATAACAATAATAATAATTATTATTATTATCATTACCCTTTATTCATACACCGTAACACAAAAATACAAAAAACACAACACAGAAAACACTAAGAAAGAAGTAGAATACAAAAAGGTGGTCTTATCGCTTAGTAGCGATCTCTGCCACTACCTTAGGACAAAAGGACTTACCTTAAGTAAAAATCTGTTTACTGTGCTTAGGATTAGGAGAAGTTATGAAGAATAACTTACGGGTGGTGTAATTATATAAACATACAAACAAATACCAACATACTAATAGAAAGAAAGAAAGAAAGAAAATCTATTTATTCTCACCATTGTGCCACACATTACAATACCTTAAGGTAAATGCTACCATTCTTCTTTCTTTTCTTCTTTTACATACTAATACATAAACAGTTAAACAAATAATATACCTAACACATATAATAAATATATGAAAATAAACTAATTTAGCCATAGAAAAAAGTATAATATATATAACTTATACTATTAATAAAAATTAAAACTAGACGTCTGTATTATGGTAATAAATAGAAATTCTTGACAGATTTTTGAAATATTTCCAGTGATTTTAATAATTAACAGTTTTAAACAATAACTAGTATAAATGCGAAAGTTTGGATGGACAGATGGATGGATGTTTGTTACTCATTGATGTAGAATTTTAGTACGATGATGTTACTCAATCACGCCTGAACGGCTGAACTGACCTGGATGAAATTTGGCACAGAGAAAAATTATATTCTGGAATAACACAGGCTATTTTTGATCCCGGAAAGTTACAGAGTTTTTTTTATCCACTACAAGTTAGCCCTTGACTGCGATCTCACCCGATGGTAAGTGATGATGCAGTCTAAGAAGGTAGCGGGCTAACCTGTTAGGGGAATGGCAGAAGACGCCAGCATCAGCTAGTCTTAATTATTACTCATGTATTAGAAGTAGACTGGACAAATTTCAATCGATTTTGACAATTCCTTTTTTTCCAAATGATAAGTATAGTAATCAGTTAAGTACCAAAAATTGGTCTGAGTTGGTATCATAAAAAATGCGTTATGGAAAATGAATATTTTGGAAGGACAAAACTCCTCAACGAGTAGATACTTAGATAGCAACAATACAATCGCGATCAGTGGGTTCCAATCGCACCCTAGCCTATGAAGAAGTCCACACCAAATCCTGTTGGATATTCTTATTTTATCATCTCACAATATAGGCTCAAACTACTAAAACAACTGCTTACCATGCGACAAGAATCCTCTGCTTTCAGCATCATATTTTTCAGTCACATTCCCAAACTGAAGCCCGTTCTTCACAACACCACCACCTTCGACTCTTCTTTTAACCTTCTTCTTATTGTATAAACCATCGCAAAAGCATATCAATAACACTAGCACCAAACATCCAAGAAGTTTCGTATACATTTTCGATTCATAATTGTTGTTAGAACACAATATATCTTTGGTAAATTAAACACACTGCTTTTACTAAGTATTTCACATTATTTCGTAAAGATCATAAATAAGTACAGTCGCAAAATCTATTTCCAAAACTTTCAGAATGCATTTTCACGCAATGTGTTTGAGCCAATCAATATTACCTAATATTTTTTAATATTCCCTTTCAATTATTTACAGGAAAGTCGAAATACCTTATTTAGCCTTTGCGATTATCCAAAATGTTCATATTATTGCGTTTTCACTATATTTATCACTAGATTCTACTACTTTAATATGCAAATTACGATACGCAAAGCATTTAATATACAGTGAATTAAATTTCGCGATGTTTGGCGCGCAATTCGGTCAACCATATCTGTCTGCTGGATGCGCGTGCGCCGGTGCGCGCTGCCGTAACAGATTCGCGACTGAGTCGGTGATAGTGACGGTAAACGGTTTCAGCAAGAGCTGAAGGGAAAAAAATAAGATAAATTAGACGGCTAGGTTGGTGCACTGACCAATTGTTATTATTGAACGAGATTTTGCTTTCGTTAAATGGTAATCGAAAATCAGGTGAGGTCTGTCTCCTTGGCTTCTACGATAGATTTTTATTGGTTACAAAGATAGATATAAGCCAAAGTAAGTATTCTGTAAACAACATAAAATCTAAATAATAGCGACGATTGCTTTAAGTGTATCTATGTGGCGGAATTTTTAATTTATTGAATACTTACCCAGAAAAATTGAATCTCTAGAGGGAGATAAAAAAATTCACGTTTTTATCTCCCTCTCAAAATTCTGCAAAATTTTCACTGCTGAAAGGTTGTTCCATGGATCAATCTTTATTCGCAGAAATGAAGAAACGGATCGACGGTATGATTTGCACGAAAATGGTTATGGAACTGGATTAGGTGTACTTTAATGAGAGCCCAAGGGATTTCTAAAAACATATATTCATGCTGACTAAGTCGTCTCTACTTAAGTACTTATTATGTCCAGCAGGCTTAGCATGCGCACAACGAGATATCTCGCGATTTTATCACGAGATAATCTTTGGTTCGTAGAGAAAAACACCACAGATAACAAATATTACTCTACTTTTGACGTAACGAGACAAATCATATGTGTAGCCATGCTAGCCTCGGTAGACCAATAATAGAGATAAAGCGAGAAAATGAGTAGACACAATTTTACTCGTTGTGCACATGCTAGCCCTGCAGGAATGCAACCTATCCCTGTATAAAATTTCATCAAAACCGAACAAATGAAAACGCATAGCAAGCAGACAGACAGACACAATTTCTGAAAAAGTTTGAAATATTAAAATAAATTCTGTGCCACACGATTTTGTTTACTAGGTGGCCCTTTGTCAAAATTAATATTCGCATCGGCATTCGGTGCATTCTTATTTGTATCCATAATAATGTAAATGGTTGAGCACCAGTGCTGCCAGTCGGCGAACAATTCCCCGATCGACAAGGTAAAGTATGGGAAATATATGCAAGACCACTTTCGTGGAATTGGGAAATTCAAATCAGCAATTTTTTTTCAAACGTCAGAACACGTCCTAAGTTTGGGAATTATATGAAATTCTGAAATGTGACGTCATTAAAGTTCGTCGCACTTTTTACTCTAATCGATTGTTTAAAATGGTTATCCAACATAAAATTATCAGGGGACGTGGATATTTTGACTTTTGGGAGACCATCTATTTAATAATCACAAAAAAATATATTTATTTGAATAGTAGTCAAATAGCCAATCGATAATTCGAATTCAATATTCAATACTCAATTGGGATTTTTTTAGGGTTTCGTACCTCAAGGAAAAAGGAACCCTTATATGAGGATTTCGTTGTCCGTCAGTCTGTCAATCACCTTTTTCTTGAAATTAATATCAAATACTACGTATATAGGTCTACGGTCCCTTCGAGCTGTGAAAAAATCAAGCACTTTGCAAATGTTTATCATTTCTTTTTTAATGACAAACTAGATGATGCCCGCGACTTCGTTCAAGGGGATTAGCCTATGCGCTCTGGGGGTTCCAACTTCCAACACCCTTGTGGGTATAAGCTATCTCTATTCCAAATTCCAGCGAAATCAGTACAGTCGTTTAGGCATGAAGGAGAAAACATCCAAACATACAAAAACATCCAAACTTTCACATTTTTAGTAATATTAATATACTTAATCATCTAAGTAATTTATTCATTAAACTAGCTGACCCGGCAGACGTTGTCCTGTCATAACTAAGAATATTGAATTCGAATTGTTAATTGGGTATTTGACTACTATTCAAATAAATTCTTTTTCAGTGATTATTAAATAAAGGATCTCCCAAAAGTCGTAATTTCCACGTCCCCTGATATGTCCCCGTTTTATGTTTATCAACTATTTTAAAATATCGATTAAAGTAAATATCGAACTTTGATGACGTCACAATTCAGTATTTCATACAAAATCTCATACTAAGGGTGTGTTTTTCCGAATTTCATGTAAATCCCATACTTAGGAAAAAAGTTGCCGATTTGTCAAATACCCAATTGCGCCAACTGTCACACAAGTGGTAGTCATGTCAGACGCCATAAGGTAACAAAAGGAGAAAAGGTTAAAAAAAGATTATATTAAGGGTTAGAAAAGTTAATATGGCTGTTAAGTTTTCTTAAATAAACTAATGTTCCGCCTTTCCAATAACTTCCGCCCGTCCCTTACAATAACAAACACAACAAAAAAGAATTGGCGAAATTGGTCCAGCCGTTCACGCGTGATGCCGTGACCAAGGGTTTTTTTTTTTATTGCATGATAGGCTTGCACATGCTTACTGCAAAGCAATGATGAGGTCTAGGTTGGAACGCGCTTGCCTAGAAGATGCCTATTCACTCTTGCCTTGAAGGTACTTAAGTTATAAGTGGCAGGAAACACGTGCGCTGGGAGGGTGTTCCACACCCTAGCCGTTCGTATCAGAAACGTCGAGCAAAAACGCTTCGTGCGAGCAAATTGAACGTCAACCACGTAAGGGTGCCAACGCTCACGGTTTCTCGCTGTTCTGTGGTAGAACGGAGAAGGAGGAACAAGGTTGTGAAGTTCCAGAGCACACTCCCCATGGTATATCCGATAGAACATCGATAAGCAGGCGACATTGCGTCGGTGTTGTAGACTCAGCAATTTCGCCTGCGTAAGTGATTGAATTATTCTTCGGGCACGGCGATCTATCGAGTCTAATGTATCGACTTGGCGGATCCATCCCAAAGGTGGCAGCAATACTCCATGCCAGAACGAACTTGTGCCTGATAAAGAATGAGGCGCTGTTCTGGCGTGAAGTACCGCTTCACTTTGTTCAGGATACCAAGTTTTTTGGCAGCTGTTTTGGCCTTTGACTCGATACATTTCCCGAAATTGAGGTTGGGAGAGATGTCAATTCCCAAGAGCTCAATGTGATCACTAATCGGTACGGATATACCACGGAAAGATGGAGCCAAGGTGAAGGGGCTCTTCTTTGCGGTAAATAAACACGCTTGTGTTTTGGTGGCGTTGAACTCGACTAAGTTGGCGTCACCCCAATCGGACACCTCCTTAAGAGTCGAGTTAACGCGATCCACCAAGGCCTCTCTTTGCTCACGTATCTCAGAAGCGCTGGCTCGAGAACTGGACATGTATCTCTCCGTAACAGTGCTGTCATCAGCGTACCCAAAGATACCGGGTTTTAGAAGATCGTTGATGTGCAGCAGGAAAAGTGTTGCGGGGAGAACAGACCCCTGAGGAACACCGGCATTGTCAGCCATTAGGTCAGAGGAACTGCCGTCGACGACCACCCGGAATGACCTGTCACTCAGGAAATCAGATATCCAGTTGCAGAAGCCAGTGGCAATCCCGTACGCGGGGAGCTTATTGAGAAGACTGCCGTGCCAGACCCGGTCAAAAGCCTTCGATATATCGAGAGAGACAGCAAGTGCCTCGCCGTGCTTCTCGATGGCTTCGCCCCAATCGTATGTGTGGCATACACTAGAAGATCTCCAGTAGACCGATTTTTCCGAAAGCCGTACTGACGGTCTGACAGAAGATCGTTTTCTTCTAGGCATGCTAGGAGCTTGTTGTTAAGCACACGTTCCATACTCTTACAGAGGATAGATGTGATGGCAATAGGTCTGTAATTGACCGGATCAGCACGACTCCCCTTTTTCGGTACTGGCTGCACATTTGCAACTTTCCATGACTTGGGGACTTGAGCAGTTTCAAGAGAGAGGCGGAACAAGCGTGTTAGCACAGGAGACAACCCAGGAGCACAATTCCGTAGAACAACTGCAGGTATACCGTCAGGACCACCGGCCTTACTCACATCGAGGTTCCGAAGAGCTTTTAAGACCTCATGCTGGTGTATGCGTAACTCTGGCATAGTGGAGTCACACGGTGTGAGCGAGGGTAGGATGTTACTACCAGCACTGAGCTGTGAGTTTACTGCGAACAGAGACGCAAGCAGATTTGCTTTGTCTGTTGCAGTTACGGCCAGTGATCCATCGGGTTTCTGCAGAGGAGGCAGAGAGGAACGGCAAAAGTTCGTGTCAACCGACTTCGCGAGCGACCAGAAAGCTTTACTACCACTTGGGTACGCAGCTAGCTTACGTCCAATGCGACTTGTGCGGCTGAAACGAGCCTTCTCTAAGACCCTTTTGTAGGACTTGGTGGCAAAATTGAATTCCCGTTTCTTTAGTTTGACGTCCGGAGCTTTGAGCGCTCGCGCGTCAGCCCATGCCACAAACGCAGAGTATTTACGGGCCTCTGCAACTGCACATTCTGCGTTGTACCACGGGGGGGTCTTGCTATCAGACGATACATCAGAAAATAAAATAAAATATTCCATTGCCTGACGTATCACTTCCGATATAGCACACTCACAGCTATGATAAGATGCAAAGAAGTGCCGCATCTCATCCCAATCTGCTAACCTGTATCGCCACACCCGCCTCTTCACTGATGGGTCAGAGGCAGGAGGGTAATAGTTGGATACAGATTTCACCAGACAGTAGTCAGAGGTGCCCAATGGGGCGGAAACCGAAACCGAAAAACTGTCTGGATCTGTTGTCAGCAGAAGGTCCAAGCAATTGGGTGTGTGTCCATCGATATCCGGTATCCGAGTGGCTTCCTAAACTAACTGAGAGAGATCTAGCGATAGTGCAAATTTGCGCGCCTCTCTCCCGGCATGGACAGTTTTCTGGTATGGGAACAGCCACTCCTGATGGTGGGCAT
Organism: Erebia palarica; assembly: GCA_964035005.1. Classification (NCBI taxonomy): domain Eukaryota; kingdom Metazoa; phylum Arthropoda; class Insecta; order Lepidoptera; family Nymphalidae; genus Erebia; species Erebia palarica. The sequence goes on from OZ035983.1 coordinate 38,250,560, forward strand.
TGAAGTCCCCCAGAAATACCAGCTTAGCGGATGGATATCGATTTTGGACTGTGTCAGCCATTTTGCCCAGGTAATTGAACAACTGAGTCGTCTCCTGGTCACCGCTATGCGAACGATATATGCACGCATAAATGGTTTGCTCTAACCCTGTATTAACCAGACACCAAGGAGGAAAGAGGGATTCATTTTTATATACTCGTATATAGAGGATGAATGCAAAATTTTACTGAAGAATTCGCGGGAAAAACGGGGTAAGTATTAAGCATATTGGGACAGGGAAATTACAAATTCAATTCGGCACTACTAGCAAATCACATACGGCATAATTCTTACCAGAAATACCGGTCGATGCGATCCCACCTGCAAATCAATGCGTCGCAGACATGCCTGCCTGGTTTATATAACTGTTATTAGTGGAATTATTAAGTATAAGTATACTTAGTTTTGACTGCCTCGTTGGTCTAATGGTTAGCATGTTCTACTGCGGCAAGCCAGGCAGTTCGAGTCCCGGGTCGGGCCATAATTAAGCGTTGGGTTTTCTAACTAGAAATCCTCAATACGAGCCCAGAGTTAGAAAGTTGGCTATATTTCACCCCCGTGCCTCGGAGAACACGGGGGTGAGGTGAGTTAAGCCGTCGGTCCCGGTTATTATCACTAACATGCTGATAGTCGTTAAAGTCCGCCAACCCGCATTGGAGTAGCGTGGTGGGTCTAAGCTCTAATTCCCTCTCTCCTATGAGAGGCCTGTACCCAGCTGTGGGACGTTAATGGGCTGTAGTGGTGAGATCTACATAAAACTAACGTAACATGAAGTATTCGTTTGGTTTTACGTCAGTCTTTTCTCTACCACCGTAGTTTTCGGGCGGTAGGGGATTCAATCCGTGGACACACAATTAGACTTGGACCGCTTTAAGTTATTCAATATCACTTGCTATAATGTTTTTTTTCATCCACTACAAGTTAGCCCTTGACTGTGATCTCACCTGATGGTAAGTGATGATACAGCCTAAGATGGTAGCGGGCTAACCTGTCAGGGACATGGCAGTTATATTAAACCCATACCCCTCTTCGGTTTGTACACGGCATCGTACCGGAATGCTAAATCACTTGGCGTGCACGTCTCTGCCGGTAGGGTAGTAATTAACCACGGCCGGCCAGAGAAAATTATAAATTCCCAAATTCGAACCTGGGACCTCCCACTTTAAGATAACAGCGCCAGAGAAGTCGTCAATCTCAATAGTATGTGAAGTCCGCCAATCTTCACTTGGGAAGCGTGGTGGACTATGGCCAAACCCAGGTCATTCTGAGAGGAATATCGTGGCTCGTGTTTAGTGGGCCGATAATGGGATGTAATGATGACGACTCTACCACCGGTGTCGGAATGTTAACTAGTTAAGTAGACAAGTACCTATATTTTAATCTTGTTATTCCGGTAGTACGGTCGAACGGTTAAAAAGCTCTTTACTGTCGCACTAATAAGCAAAGGGTCCAATTAGTGGACAGATAATTGGTCTACTTATGCCTCGAAGGCTTAGAAATGTACACCCATTTTGAGGGAGGTGTCAGTTTTTAATCGCTGGTTTTTGGATTCCGTTGAAAAAGTGAGAAACCCACAAGCCTGTGTAATACCTTTTACGTAACCGTTGTATATTATGTACAAAGTGTAACATTTTTCATTTTTCTGTTAATGAAAAGAGCAACTGCTTTCTTGCCGGTTCTTCTCAGTTGAACAGTTTTCTGAACCGGTAGTAGATTCTTACGATTTATCATAAATGCCAGTAAATAAATCATTTCATTTTCATTTTCAAAGGCAAACAATAATACTGTGTTTTGTCCAGTCCTTATTTTACTAAATAAATAATCCATTAATTTGGTAAACTCCTCCTTTCGTGATGATCCTTTAAAAATGAAAGACTGTTGGTGAATTAACCATGGACCGGTGAGTCGGTAAACATCGAAGTCGTTTTTTTCAGAGCCATCTGACGTCTCTTTGTATATACTTATAAGCCAAGTAAAGCTCTCAATCCACGAGCTCTTTTCATTACAGGTCGACGCGAGCACTACCGGACGAGACGTGGAGCGTACCGCCCACAGCGCGGGGACCCTGGACTTGACACCTAACCTCGAGGCCCTAGGCCTAAGCCATGATGGCAGGCCTTAGCCGAATTGTATGTGTCGGCAGAGGAAATGGCATCAACGGGAAACTTTGAGAATATGTATTTAACAATTATTTTGCCGTTGCGCTGCTCCTCGAATAGAATTCCATAACACCCGATAGGGTCAACTGCAGCTTGAACCGATAATACATATGAAAACAGTCGAATTCTTACTCTCATATTTTTCTGTTTCCTCCTCCAAAACGGAATCGATTTTTTTTTCAAGAATAGTTTAAGGACTCAGGCTATATCGTCGTTTGCAGGATGTCGGATAATGGCGCGAAAAAAGACCCATTTTTGAAGGTTCCTTGTTTTTATACGACTGCCTGAAAAAAGGAGTACATTGTTAAAATTATTAATTTATTACAAAAACCAAAACATAGGGAAAAAATATGGACACATTTGGATTTTATGGTGCAAAAATATTTTCCCTATTGTAATTATTCACGGAGAAAACAGACAAATACGATTGTATGGGGAAACCGCCGACCCAATGCCTCTTAAAGAAAATTATAGGGAAAGCGTTCTTTCCCGCGCTCATACCCGGGTAAGAAGGCATGCCTCGAGGCCCACACCTCCGATTGGTTTACGGCCAATTGGAGAAGACCACGCTCTCTCTCTCAATCAATGAATTAATATTATATTTAATTATTCAAATTAGGTACTGTATACTTATTGACGTCCAATTACTTATAAAACATTATGGTGATAATCAGTTACGGTATCTTATAACTAAAGTTACTCTCAGCTCTAGCTCTCAGATATACCTCTGTTGTAACGCTTCTTTGCGGTCATAATTTGTTTTGACGAAGAAGTTTAGCATGCGGCTGTGAGATGGCGATGTTAATAATATTATTGTTGAGAAATAAAAATTTTAGATAAATTTTTATTCAGTGATAACTTTGGTTGCCTCAGTAACGTCCTATTTTTTTTTTAAATCGTTTACGTTTCTGTGGTACCTTAATGACTCTCCATTCCAAGTTCCAAGTTTATGTTCTAAATAGTAGAGCTTAGCTTTATGTAAGGTAACAGGATCACTAAATCACTTAGAGGCACTCATTCCCAAGCTTCCTTTTATAAAATAATCATAATAAATATTCCTTTATTTATGTTCCTATAAATATCCTTTTATACTATCCAAACTTATCCAAGTAAGTAGTTAAGTTTTTTTTTCTTTTTTATCCGCTACAAGTTAGCCCTTGACTACGATCTCACCTGATGGTAAGTGATGATGCAGTCTAAGATGGTAGCGGGCTAACCTGTTAGGGGCATGGCAGTTATATTAAACACATACCCCTATTACACGGCATACCCTACCGGCAACGTAGGTATAAATTCTTTAACCTGTATTTATGACCCTGATTTCCAGTAGATATATTTGCTGTATAGAGTTTATATAGATGATTTCAGACATCGGCCACCTATATTTACGTTTTTTGAAGAATCCCGCGGAAAATTCATTATCTCCGGGAAAAAAGTCTAACCTAGTCCTTCCCTGGGATGCATTCTACATCTGTTCCAGGCCACAACGACGTTTTGACCTGGAATGACCATATTAAAGAAATCACAGGGGACGAGGGGACTTAGTAATAAAAGTATTTTTATAAAAATTATGTTTAATAATCTCTTTTTTAAATTATTATAAAATAAAATAAATCACTGAAGGATAATGCTTATCGCTAAGCATCAATAAGTTAATCGATTTGCAAAATATGTTATACATGATTAAGTAAATCGATCTGGAGCCCCGATGTATTTGTGCAAAAACGTGGTGGTTAAACAGTTTTGGCGTCAGAATACGAGCTAGTGTGGACTGACAAATGAAGATTGTAATCATTTCATAACTTAGGAAGTCACAATCAGGGATTTGAACTTTGCTCGAGTCGTCGCATTGGGTTAGGAATTAACCACGGTATCCTTGTAACTTGCTAGTATCGGTTTTGTTGTTGTTAAATCTGTTGGTTGAATGTATTGGAGTGAGCGGACGCTAGCTTCAGGGAAGATGGTCACCCTTGGGATGGAATCCTGTAAACCAAAAATGTTATTTAAAATTCAAAATTCAAATGTTTTCAAACGGTTCGGAATGTCATTCCTACCGAGAAGAACCAGCAAGAAACTCGATGGTCGCTCTTTTGAAAAAAATAATTTGCAATTTCATTAATGTGTAGATACATAAATAACCGCTGTCCTTAGTATTGCTGGAGCGAGTCAAATCCGTGCTCTTTTACGTAATCTACAACAATATATGAAGCTTTTTTCAGAATCATACTTTTAATGGTTTATGCATGACTTTGTGTTATTTGACTGCCTCGTTAGTCTAGTGGTTGGCATGCTCGACTGCGCCCGACGAGGTTCCGGGTTCGAGTCCCGGGTCGGGCCATAATTGAGTATTGGGTTTTCCTGACTAGAAATACTCAGTACTAGCCCGGAGTTAGGAAGTTGGCGGTGTTTCACCCCCATGCCTCGGAGAGCACGTTAAGCCGTCGGTCCCGGTTATCATCACTAACATGATAATAGTCGTTAAAGCCCGCTAACCCGCATTGGAGCAGCGTGGTGGGTCTAAGCTCCGATTCCCTCTCTCCTATGAGAGTGGACGTTAATGAGTTGTAGAGGTGGTGGTAGTGGTTGTGTTATTTGAGCTCATATTTTAAACAATATCGACCCACCTGCCGCTTTTTATTATGCGCTATGTTATAAGTGTCAGGTTCAATTCCTGGCGGCGGCAATTTGAAATTTATAATTTCTAAATTGTCTCTGATCTAGTCTGAGCGGAAACATCGGGGTTGTGGCTATAAATTTCACACTACGAGTACCAGTTAAGACGTATCGCCAAATGACTAAGCATCATACTAAATATTATAAATGCGAAAGTGTGTTTGTTTGCTGGTGAGTTGGTTTGTCCTTAAATCACGCCGCGACGTAGCGACGGATCGACGTAATTTTTGGCATGGACATAGTTGAAGACCTGGCGAGTGACATAGGCTTCTTTTCATCCCGGAAAATTAAGGAGTTCCCGCGGGAACCAAAAAACTAAAACCACGCGGATGAAGTCGCGGGCATCAGCTAGTTGTGGTATATTTCCACAAAGCAACTGATTAGAGGTATGGCTTTAATATTACCGCCATACCCTTTTCAGCTTAGCCCACTATCCTCTTAGACCACTTACTGCCATAATGCTTTACCAAGGGAGAAAACTGGACGAAGTCCCGGGTTCGATCCCTTTCGAATTTTCCCTGGTCAGGTCTGGTGGGAGGCTTCGGCCGTGGCTAGTTACCACTCTACCGGCAAAGACGTGCCGCTAAGCGATTTAACGTTCCGGTACGATGCCGTGTAGAAACCGATTATAGGGGTATGGGTTTCATATAACTGCCATACCGCTATCAGGTTAACCCGCTACCGTCTTAGACTGTAACATCACTTACAATCGGGTGAGATCGCATCGGGACTAACTTGAAACAGATTTTAAAAAAAGGCCTTAGCAGGTTGATAAAACGTGGTACTTGAGCTTACCGAACTCGTCACCAACATATGACACGGAAATGGGGATACCCTCAGGGCTAATGTAGCTGAAAGATCCCTCGACGACCGCTGCTTCGCCGTCCTCGACCCCAGCGTTCTTAACATAGCCCTTTGCTTGGGCAGCTGTGCCATCGCCATTCTCTTAACTGAAAATTAAAATGAGTATTTAAAAATAATTAAAAAAATTAAAAAACACGACGGCCCTGCCAAAAAACGAACTAAAAAGTTAAAAATCTAAATTAATCTAGTTAAACTATATAGTCTTATTCACATTTTTATTAAGTGATATTTTTTTGTGAATCACTGGATATTGAACTATAGTGGTATATATTTTTGGAATCTACTCATCATTTTCTAGATGATGATTATATAGTTAATCTTATTTTTATTTTATTTTCAAATTTAGTCTGTAATGCGGGACCATAGTCTCCCAACTTTTTTTTTTTTTTAATTTTACTAGCCGATGTCGACCGGAATAAGCTAGGGATTCTAACGATATCTCATTTATAGAAATGGGTTCAGGCGTATAGAATTTATGGTGGAATATACCAACTCACATACATACATGAACCCTGAAAACAATACACTCCTTTTTTCAGGCCGTCGTATAATAAGTCATTTCACGTTCAAAGAGTTCCATCGATTATAGGCCTTTGAAAGTAGTCTCGATACTCCAACATATCGCTACTAGATGGCTTTGACGACCTCCGTGGCGCAGTGTTGAGCGCTGCTGTCTTAACGTGCGGAGGTCCCGGGTTCGATCCCCGGCAGGGCCAATTTGGGAATTTATAATTTCTGAATTTTCCCTGGTCTGGCCTGGTGGGTGGCTTCGGCCGTGGCTAGCAACCACCCTTCCGGCAAAGACGTGCCGCCAAGCGATTTAGAATTCCGGTACGATGCCGTGTAGAAACCGAATAGGGGTATGGGTTTAATATAACTCCCATGCCCCTAACAGGTTAGCCCGCTACCATCTTAGACTGCATCAAAATTTACCATCAGGTGAGGTCGCAGCAGTCAAGGGCTAACTATTGTAGCGGATAAAAAAAAATAACAGTTGCGTGGACGGGAATAGATGCACCTCAAATTTCGGCACTGACTGATAATTAAACTATGTAGTCTAGGAAACGGGGCGGTTTGTTGTACGGAGACCCCCGCATTAAATCCTCGGTCGAAGCTTGGCAGGGTTGTAGTATGGTAGGAACCAATATACATATATATAATATAATATCCAAAAAGAACACGCGGAAGTTAGGTATTTATACCTAAAACTTAAAATTTATATCTGAACATTTTTTTAAACAATAGTAGGTAGTATATTTACACTCAAACCCAAATATCAAAAGAAATAATCATGCAGAATATCGATATTGAAACCGATTTAATTATCAACCTGCTATAACAATCGGGTATAGCTTAAAAAACCTTACTTACTTTCTGTTTTTTTATTGGATATTTATCAAATACATTTAACTCATGATAGTACTGTAAAGTTTCGTCACCTGAGGAATTATTGTTGGGGGCCACTAGCTTTATTGACTAGAGTCTAGTCAAAAAAGCTAGTGGTCTAGTCACTAGACTAATGGCCCCGCAATTCTCAAAGTGACGCGGGTTTAAATCCTACCGGTTCCACAATTTTTGATATACTATTTAAGAATAGGTGTTAGTTACGTTGTTAGGTGACTTCACGTAGGTTCTCGACGTAAACAATTAAACTTTACATATCGTAAACGATATTTTTTGTTGAATCTCATTAATATCTCAAATAACTATACCTACGAATAAAAAATAATCCATTCTAAACAGTGTTTAATGTCAAGATATTGATATCTTTGGATAGAGTTTGCTTGAGAAAACTCTATCCAAAGTCACACTCAGGATTTGTTGTTGAATACACAAATTCACACTTGGCTGACTTAAAATCAAAATTTTAACCCTTAAGAGCAAAACATTTGGTAAGAATTATTTGAATTTAAAACAGTGCAAAGGTTATCCACTTTAGTCAAATTACGGAATACGTGGGGTTATTTTCCCCCTTTGGTGACAGAAAACGCCAGCCCGACTTATTTTTTGCACAAAGGATAAACCTAACTTTTTAGTGCGGCATTCTTTGCCACCATTCTATGCGGAACTCTTTAATTTTCCGGGATAAAAAGTAGCCTATGAGTTATACCAGACTATACCTAATCTATCTTTGTGCCAAATTTCATCCAGATCCATTCTGCCGTTCTGACGTGATTGAGTAACAAACATCTATCCATCCAAACATAAATACACTCGCATTTATAATATTAGTATACATAGTATAGATTCCTAAAGTTTAATTTAGTATGGGTTACTCATTAATTCTTTCGACGTGGGAAATGGGTTGTCTGGAAGAGATCACTTGTGCACGTGTTTTTTTCTGTTTATATTAAAGTTATTTCTATATTATGTGTGGCCATAAAGAATGTATCTATGCAGAAAGATAGATAGATACTAAAACAATTACTATTAAAATTACAATAAGTAAGTAGTGCATTGTCTTACGAAATATTACTGTTTTTGTGCTCTACAAAAATATTCTATAGTTAAAATCTGCACCTAAATTACCTCCACGTGTAGGACCCATCTGGGTTTACTTCATAATCCTGTCTGACGATAGGAACGTAATCGATCCTTGACGTGTATTTACTCTCCTGGGGGGCGGCGTAGCATAACGCTACAAGGGCAGCGAGTACGATGACCTGAAAAAAAAAATAACGTCTTTATTTCAGATTAATACAACCCTTGTTAATTAAAGTACATAAGAAATAAATAAAGTTAAAATAAGATAAAGTAAAAATGCGAAAGTTTGGATAGATGGGTGTGTATACTCAATCACGTCAGAACAGCTGAACGGATCTGGATGAAATTTGGCACAGAGATAGATTATAGTCTGGAAAACTTTAACTTAGGATTTAAAAACTTTAATTGACACGGGCGAAGTCGCGGGCATTAAAGTTTTTTAATTTTGTAATTAAATACATAGAAAAATAACAATGGAAAATAGAACATTAAATAAAAATGAATTAAGTATATTTTTTTAGCGAATCATATGGCAGCAAGTTTAATTTTGAGTGTGTTTTTTAGAAAAAAGGGGTATTGTACTTTACAACGGAGCCTTAAAAGGATGAATGAATGAATGAATACATTTTTATTGTACACCACAAACAGGTGACCTCCGTGGCGCAGTGTGTAGCGCTGTTGTCTTAACGTGCGGAAGTCCCGGGTTCGATCTCCGGCAGGGTCAATTTGGGAATTTATAATTTCTGAATTTTCCCTGGTCTGGTCTGGTGGGAGGCTACGGCCGTGGCTAGTTACCACCCTACCGGCAAAGACGTGCCGCCAAGCGATTTAGCATTCCGGTACGATGCCGTGTAGAAACCGAATAGGGAGGGGTATGGGTTCAATATAACTCTCATGCCCCTAACAGGTTAGCCCGCTACCATCTTAGACTGCATTATCACTTACCATCAGGTGAGATCGCAGTCAAGAGCTAACTTGTAGTGGATAAAAAAAACTAAAAATAAAGTAAGTTGGCAACCTTATCGCTACATAGCCATCGCTTCCAGGCAATTAATGGTTTTTATGGACCTATTTACAAATACAACCGGTAGATGGTGCTGAAATAATAAAAGAAATAAAAATATATTTATATAAAGCTACAAATTATAATATATATATATATATATATATATATAAAATTATAAAATAAATTATTAATGCGAAAGTGTGTCTGTCTCTCTGTCTGCTACTTTTTTTCGGTCCAACTACTCAACCGATTTTGATGAAATTTGGTACAGAGATAAGTTACATCCCGGGGAAGGAGATAAGATTTTTTTATCCCGGAAAATTATGGAGTTCCTGCGGAAATTGAAAAACTTAATCCACGCGGACGAAGTCGCGGGCATCATCTAGTACATAATTATATAAAATAAATATAACATTTAAGCCATAAATACTACACATATAATTTATAAATATATCCCACTACCACCACCACCACCACTACAGACCATTAACGTCCCACTGCTGGGCACAGGCCTCCACTCTCACAGGAGAGAGGGAATTAGACGCTGCTCCAATGCAGGTTGGCGGGCTTTAACGACTATTATCATGTTAGTGATAATAACCGGGACCGACGGCTTGACGTGCTCTCCGAGGCACGGGGGTGAAACACCGCCAACTTCCTAACTCCGGGCTAGTACTGGGAATCTCTAGTCAGAAAAACCCAATACTTAATTATGGCCCGACCTGGGACTCGAACCCGGGACCTCGTCAGCCGCAGTCGAACATGCCAACCACTAGACCAACGAGGCAGCTGTCAAACATATATATTCACAAATAAATAAATATACAAATAAATAAACGTAAACCTAATAAAAAATAAGAAACAGTAGGTATCCTCCCCCTAAACAATCATGTCATAATTTTTATTGACAGTTATTTTTAAATTAAATTAAATTTATTTATTTATTTTACATGCTACATCAATTTTTGCCATGATTATTCACTCACCGTTTTCATTGTTTTAATTTTAAAAAAATCAAATGTTTGGGTGATGATCCTCGGTGAATGTGTAAGACTGGAATAATTTAGAAGATCTTCGCATCTGCTTTTATACGAATCGACGTTTGCACGTTTCGAGTATCCGAGATCTGCAATCCGATTGTGTAAAGAAATCGTAATCGTTATCGTTTGTCAAACGGATGATACGACCTGATAAATAATTATAGAGTTCATAGATGCCTGCACGTCAAACAGCATGTATGAATCCTTCCTTAAACAGTTCGAGTTATATGTTGTAAGCTGTGAAATGAAAACGATTACATCCAAGAGTTACGGCCTGTCTGATACGTCATAACGATCGTACTCACAGGATAAAGTCCGACAATCATATCTGATCCGGTGACAGCGTCGCTCTAGTATATGTACCTATATGAAAAAAATAAAAATAGTAGTAGAGTAAAATAACTAAACAGGCATCAAAATTATAGTTTGTAACATTAAGAATTATAGTAGAAGAATTTATATCCGCTGCAACCGTCTACAAATCGATGAGTAAGATGACGGAAAGTGACGCAATAGCTATTTAGTTTGCCACTTAAATTCGTAGGGGAAGCTGCAACATGGTGGCAGGGCGTAAAAGAAGGCGTAAAAACTTGGTCAGAATTCGAAAATAGATTACGCCATGCATTCGCGCCAAACCTATCCGGATACATGATCTTCCAGGAGATATTTGCGCAGCGTCAGCAGGCGGATATGCTGACTGAGACCTATGTCGCTAAAAATTGGGCATTGTTGGCCCAACTACCTGCACCAGGAATTAACGAGGAGCAGCAGATAGATGTTATCTACGGGGCTACATATAAAGATTCGCGAAAAAGTTCAACGTAATACAGTAGACAATTTCGAGCAACTGCTCAATTCAGCTCATAATATTGAACAGCTGCTTAGGGAAAAACCTTCCACCTCAGCAGCCAACCAAGAGAAAGAAGCAACAAAGAAGCTACGATGTACCTTCTGTCGGCGCTTCGGACATTCTGTGGAGGTATGCAGGAAGAAGAACCAGCCTAGTGACTCTAAGAAGGTTACCAAAGTTGGAGTGACTACCCAGGCACCCTCGCCGTCGCAGCCTGCATTCTCATGCTATGGCTGTGGCGCACCCGGGGTGGTGCGCAGCAAGTGTCCGACCTGCAATCCCAACTTAAAGCAGGAAATAAAAATGGAGGCGCAGGTAGATTTCTGTGCACTAAACATAAAGACGGATGTTCGCCCGAGGCCCATAGTTGGTATAGGAATATATGACACCGTGGGAACTGCCTATGTAGACACGTGCGCTAAAACCAGTATTGCGTCGTATCAGCTGTACACTCATCTGAAGGCTAGACGGTGCAAGTTTCATAAACAGACAGTGACGGTTACCCTCGCGGATGGTATTAAACGTCGGGAGGTCCTTTCAGCTACTGTGCCCGTAAAGCTATGCGACCGCACGATGCCAACTACGTTTATCGTATTTTCAGCTTCGAGGGAAAACAAAACATTATTAGGGGTAGGCTTCATCCAAGATGCTGGTATGGTGATTAATCTACCGCAACTTACCTGGCATTTCGTGGATCGGTCCAATTGTGTCTACGATCTTCAGTTGGAGGACTTGGAGGAGATTTCAATGACTCCGGTAGCGAACGCAGTCACTGATATAGGCCCAGCTACAACAACAGAGGCGAGTTACCCGATGGAGGGAACCCGCACAGATGAGTGCAGGCTGCCAAAAGCTAAACGGCCTCGTGTGGGTTTCGATGGTACTCCGCCAGACTACACCGATTTCTTGTATGCAGATGCAGTGCGAGCCGTAAACAAAGCTCGAGTTGATCTCTCCCCTCTATCAGCGGCGCTGTTTCCCGGGTACACAGGGGATGACATAGGCATTAGTTCTATCAGTTTGGAAGATAAAATTGATCTGGGACCCGAGATAGATGACAACCAGAAGCAGGAATTATTAAAGGTCCTAAATGGGGAACATGAAGTTTTTCTGCCAAGCCGGAAGCCGACGAGTCTCGCTGAACACTGCATTGATACAGGACAGCATACGCCAATAGCAGTACCACCTTATAGATTGTCTCCAGCACGGCGGAAAGTTTTAGAGACTGAAATAGCCAAAATGTTGCAGGACCAAATAATCGAACCCTCGTGGTCTCCATGGTCAGCGCCTACGGTTATGGTTCCTAAGAAGGACGGATCCGTACGGCTATGTGTAAATTACCGACGCTTTAATGCGATCACAACACCGATGCTTACCCGATGCCACGAATAGACGATCTACTAAGGGAGGCCAAACCAACCCCTTTCATGACTACGCTTTATTTACGTACAGGGTATTGGCAGGTGAAAGTCCGCGAAGAAGACCAGGATAAGACGAGTTTTATAACGCCATTCGGCATTTACAAATTAAACCGAATGCCTTTCGGACTCCGCAACGCGCCGGCGACATTCCAGCGACTAATCGATCGGGTAAAGGCGTTAGTGGGAAATGTTAGAATGCTGGCATATTTAGATGACCTCATCATTCTGTCTCCTACGTTTGAGGAGCACCTTGCGGATCTCAGAAGGGTTTTGAGAGTAATAAAGGAAAATCACTTGGCTGTAAACTTGAGTAAATGTCACTTTTGCTGTACAAGTGTCAAGTACTTGGGACATTATATCGCACCTCAAGGCCTTAAAGTGGATGCTGAGAAGGTGGCAGCAATAGCTGAACTGCAAAGGCCGAAAAATTAAAAGCATTTGCTATCATTTGTTCAGACCTGCTCTTGGTATCGCCGGTTCATATCCAACTTTTCGGCAATTGGCGAACCACTCACCAGGTTAACAAAGAAGAACGCCCAATGGAATTGGGGAGAAGCCCAAGAAGAAGCGTTCAACAAATTAAAGGCCAGCCTCACGTCAGCTCCGGTTTTAGTTCAGGCTGATGAAACAAAGCCATATATAATCAAAACCGACGCGAGCAATTACGCGATAGGGACGGTATTGGTGCAGGGGGAGCAAGAGAAAGAACATTTCATAGAATTTGCTAGCAGACTGTTAACCCCTGCGGAAAATAATTATGGTACCACGGAGAGGGAGGCCCTCGCCGTTGTATCCCAAAACAAGTTCCGCGGGTATGTCGAAGGAGTACCTGTTACCGTAGTTACAGACCATCAAGCCCTCAGGTGGTTGTTGACATTGAAAACCCCTACTGGCCGCTTGGTACGATGGGCCCTTATGTTACAGGCTTTTGATATAACGATTAAGTACATACCGGGGAAAACCAATGTGGTAGCCGACGCTTTGTCGCGACCCCCCTGCACTAATGAGAATAGCGATATTTGTGGTGTATGCAGCGTTGTAGTAGAAATCCCACCACGCAACCCTGCGAAATTCGGCAGGAACAACTCAAAGATAATCATATTGCCAGGATACTTAAAGCATTGGAAGCTGAAACCGGTGAAGATGCTGTATATTGGAGCGGAAAAGGTTACGTTATGAATGTCGGTGTGCTGTACAAGTATGACCCTGATGGATCGGGAGAGGATGCTCAGCTTGTGGTACCAGAACACGAAAGGAAAAACGTGGTAGAGGTCTACCATGATCAACCCACAGCGGGACATTATGAGGCAGAGAAAACTCACCAAAGAATATCGCGCAGATATTACTGGAAGGGAATGAGAAAGTTTGTCGAAGCCTATGTCCGTAATTGTATTGTATGCCAACGATATAAACCAACCAATCTGAAGCCAGCTGGTCTGCTACTGACTACGGCTTCTAACCAACGTTTTGAGACACTATCCTCAACTTAATAATATAGGTAATGCCTAAAAAGGCAATACTTGCATAAAACAACTATGCATTTCCGCAGGCCACTTTAGTGGTCCGCGCAGCCAAGCAACATACTATCATACTAATATTATAAATGTGAAAGTGTGTTTATTTGTTGGTCTGTCCTTCAATCAGCCGCAACGGAGCAACGGATCGATGTGATTTTTTGAATGGGTATATTTGAGGACCTGGAGAGTGACATAGGCTACTTTTTATCCCGGAAAATTAAGGAGTTCCCGCGGTAATCAAAACAACTTAAACCACGCGGATGAATTCGCGGGTATCAGCTAGTTAATATAAATTTATAATAGGATGATTATAACCAGAAAGCTAACAGGATGTAAAAATTTGTTGTAAGACTATTATTATATTATATTGGTTATATTATTTCTAAGCATGTATTTTTTCATGTGGAAACGGATGGTCCTTGAAACCAAAATGGATTTTATTATCTATATAGCCATTACAAACATCGGGCTTCTTTTCTATTTGAGTAGAATACTTTTTGATATTGATAAAGTTATCTTTATAATTTACCTTTATCCATCCATCCATCAGCCCGTATGCATCCACTGCTGGACATAGGCCTTTTCGAGAGCGCGCCAACAAACACGGTCCTCCGCCTTCCTCACCCAACTGCTTCCCGCAACCTCCTTTTGGTCATCGGACCAGCGAGCTTGGAGGTCGTCCTACACTGCGCTTACCGGTACGCGGTCTCCACTCCAGAACACGTCTGCCCCAACGGCCATCGGTTCTGCGACGGATATGACCTGCCCACTGCCACTTCAGCTTGCTAATCCGCAGAGCTATGTCGGTCACTTTAGTTCTACGAATTTCCTCGTTCCGGATTTTATCCCTGAGGAAGATTCCCAACATAGCCCGCTCCATAGCACGCTGAGCGACTTTTAATTTGTGGACGAGGCCTACAATCAGTGTCCACGTTTCCGCTCCATACGTCATTACCGGCAGGACGCACTCGTTGAAGACTTTAGTCTTCAGGCTTTGCGGTATCGACGAATCGAAGACTTGACGAAGCTTAGAAAATGCTGCCCAGCCCAACTGAATTCTTCTGTCAGCCTCCATGTCGAAGTTGTTCCTACCGAGTTGTATAATCTGGCCAAGGTAGTTGGCCAGATTATACAATTCGGTAGGAACAACTACTCGGTTGGTATAATTTACCTGCTAAATCTAATTGCGGCGATTTTCTTTGCACCCAGGGTAGTAGTCTTATCTAGTAGGTAATTATACGTAAGAAATACATTTATATTTTGATTTTACACTTGGGTTTATGATGTATTATAGTAGAATCTTGGACTATAATAATTAATGCCTTGGTTTGCGTATTGTTTAATAATAAATACGTAAAAATAACGATTTTAATTACTATAAAATTTTCTGATCATCTCTCGTAAAATATAGATCTTTATGATGTTTTAATAGTACCTAATGGTTTAGTAGTATTGACGTAAGAAATCATTACATTTCTCGCTGTTAGCGTCAATAGCGACATGTTTAATTTGTCTATTATTATTTACATGTGTGTGTATATTTATTTAGGTCAAAACTTCAACGAAGTAAGTGGAGAAATTAATCACAGATAAATGTGGCTCATAAATTAAAGATAAGGGACTGACTTCGACTTACGAAGTTCGAAACTAGTCGAGCATTTTTTTACAAAAATACGCGAGTTCTAGTCGGGCTTTTACTTTGAGAAATGCATTTCATGCCGAGTAATGATTATTTTAGTATCGCTACTGGATTTTATCGCAACGCTCGCGCTGGCAACGAGGCTTAACATACGCTATTATTCGCAGTTCATTGATATTGAATCAACTGTTTTAAGGGATGCCATCTGAACATTTATGTTTAAATTTTTAAGTCCTCATAACTCCCCCAGGATGTGAGCTACACGTCTCATGATATTTTTCCAATATCCATATACACCATCTAACATGGGTAGCCGCGGGTATGCTATACTAATTACCTTACACCTTGTATAAAGTATACATTTAGATTCTAGATGTCGTTTAGATCGTTGAGGTGCAGGGGTGATCTACCTCTTCAGATACGCTTGTTATGTAAGGCACAATTTGGAAATAAATGTTTTTTCTTTCTTCTTCTTTCTTTCTTTCTTCTCCGTGACTGGCGATAGGAATATTGAGTTGAGAGCCGGTTTTTGCATAGTGTAGGTGCTAGGCGAGGGTGGGGCTTCTTGGGGGCACTTCCCGACGCTTAAAAAATAGCCGGTAAAAATATTAGCAACTTTTTTGGGTGATTTGATACATGTATCTTTACGTATAACGTATGAGCTCACAGCCTAATCCGTCCAGTGTTTCGATCTGATCGTTGCTAGATCAGACAGTCAGTCACCTTTTCCTTTTATATAGACTGGATGATGCCTGAGACCAAGTCCCTGTGGTCTTAGGTTTTTTTTTTATTTGTATTCCGTTACTGTTATATTTTCTTCCAGCATTTAATTAACAGCAGAGTTATTTTTCTTATTTACTCACCTTCTTATGTTAAGTCTTACTGACGGCATTTTATTTAAGTATTCCAAAGTTTGAAAGAGCTCTGGCTTGCATTTCAATCATACTTACTAATATATTATAAATGCGAAAGTGTGTTTGTTGGTTTTCTGGTTTGTCCTTCAATCACGCCGCAACGGAGCAATGGATCGACGCGATTTTTGGCATGGGTATAGTTTAGGACCTGAAGAGTGGCATAGGCTATTTTATCCCGGAAAATTAAGGAGTTCCCGCGGGACTCAAAAAAACTTAAACCACGCGGACGAAGTCGCGGACGTCACCTAGTTATTGATATAAGGTCATAGAAAAATGAAAATAAAACAATTACTGTTATACTTTTCCGTATATTATTTATTGCTCCGTTCAAAATTGTAAACAATTCGTTGAAACATTTACAATAATAATAATATTATAATAAGGTAATTTCACTCAATTGCTATAATATACAAGATACTTATTGTTAAAACGAATTCACATAAAAAAAATAATACCATTTACAAATACAGAAACAAATAAAACCAAAACGTCAACAGATAAAATAATATATCTCCAAAATAAGACATCGAAATCTTGTACAATAGTTTTATAGTTTAAATACTGTTTATTGTCCATTTGAAATTTCACATTAAGGACGCTAAATATATAATTATATAGAATTAATTTATAATGTACTTACAATAATAATTATAAAATAAAAATGAATTCGTTGAGGTTAGCGTCTATTGAAAACGCGATGCGAAGCGTTAGCTAACCATGAAGAATATTTTTTGCAAAACTGACATGTCATCACATAGGAAAGGAATACCAATTTCATGCACACAACCTGTTTCTATTGAAATATATAGGAAAATATTCTGCTAATACAGTGTTTACAAATAAACCAAATTACTTGAATATTTAAATTTCGATATGATTCGATGATTCAATACTACTTCTTTTCTTTATTCCAACAAAACAAATACCATAGTATAATCTAAAAAAACCATTTAGTACGGCTGAATTCTAATTAGTATAAACCAAAATATATAAAATAGGCTGCTAATATAACTTATACAAAGAATAAATAAATACACATAAGTATATGAATGCTAAAATCAATAAAAGCTTTTTTGTTGTAATAAAATATGTTAAGTCATAAATCATAATATAATATCAAAATCAAAGTAAGAAAGCACGTTGCAAGGACAATTTTTTGCAGTTTTAAAAGCTTCGCACATTTTCGCATAGCAACGCATCCGCATTGGAAAACAACCTTTAGCAACCGATTTCCTTATTAGAGCCTTTTCACATGACGACATTTTCAGACGCAGTTGAAACACTACATACGCGATACATTAGATTGGTGTACCGTGCATGCAGTTTCATCCCCTTCCCAATTCATACCATTGTAGACAAATGTCGATTGCGCGCTAAAAATGTCACCACGTGCAAAAGCGCTTTACAGTAATATCAGATCAAAACGAACGTACACTTAAAAACTAACTGTGGGTTAAAAATATATTTTAGTTAAACCTTGAACTGTATTTTTGTGCAACATCGAATATTTTTAATTATTTTTCTTATACATGGTAACTATTTTATTATACTTTTATCATATTTGACCGGGAATAATAAAAATTCTTTGTGAGACGGCGTTTTAATAAAATATTTTACAAAAATATAAAATTCGGTGAATATCTCTTTACTAAAATTAGCACCATTTTATTTCAACAGGAAAATAATGATTCTGTTATAGTTTCGGACAACCCTAATAGGACCCTTAAATCGAGGACCAGAGGGCTTGATTCTCAATGACATTGAAAGCACCATGAAGTCACCAAGATTCAGTCTCCAGCTTATACAAGTCCAACCACACCATAGAGGTAGGAAATTAGTTGAACCACTCCGATTAGAATGCAATAGAGAATTGCAACTTTCAAAACTTTTGTTTTGAGAGTTGAAAATACCTGTAAAACTAGTTTAGCTTTAGAATAATTATATAATATTATATAGTGTTAAGCAAAATTCTTTATTATTCCAGGTCATTACATTTTGAATATTTTAACTGTTGAAATATTGCTTGTTTATAAAACATTTGGCGCCATCTATGCACCGAAAAGAACAACAAAACTTTAAAATTCGTAGATGGAGAAACTAATAGACTATTTGATAATTTATTTCATTGCTAAACCGCTGAAAGACAAGCATTAAAAAAAAGAAATAAAGAGTTTTATTAATTATATTATTATTAAATTCGTGGACACAATGATACAATATATTAACCTGTTATAACGTTTTATAATTTTATAACGTTATGAAATCGTTACGATAATCCGCATGCAATAACGTTACACAGCTTTAACGATAATATGGAAAGGTCTGATTTAATCTAAAGATTAACTTATCTATAGGTTTCCCCATCCACGTCCAAACGACGACGAGCGTAAAGCTGATTCAACGGCGAAAAGCGAATAGTGCTAACGTTACAATAAACTCGTATCAAATCTCTGTACATAAAAAACTTAACCACTAAAAAAACTGTGCTGAAAATTATTAAAAAAAAAATATCGTTATAAAGCCTCATCACATGTAAATATCAATGAGATCGCGAATCTGTTCTGCATTTTACCACTGTTTTGATACATATACGTTGGCTTGTATCGTGTGAACTTAAAATTCTCTTCGATGGTAAATAAATGACTGTAAGTATAGTCTATTTCTCCTTTTCTAGAAAAAACGTAAATGAGTAGCTTCTCGTTGAAACGCGTAAGAGACGTGATTATTATTGCGAAATAACGATCAGGCGTTATTATCCTGAAATAACGATTAAGCGTTATTATCGAAATAACGATAATATCATGATAGAAGAGCGACTTAAGTAACGGAAAAAGCAAGTCGCTAAAGAGTTTCGCTTAGAAAGTTATTACGAAATACAAAATTGCCGGTGAAAAATATGTAAACCAAAGTTACAGAATATAACGTAAGAATAGTTTTATCGAAGTCGATAAAAAGTTGGTCCTACATGTATATCCAACCCTACATTATCCGTTATATACCACGCTCCGTGCGCATACTTGTGTGTATTATTTATACTTATCGAGACCTAAAAATGTATAACGCGTTATTTATGAACGTCTAAAGGCCTATCGATTTACAGGGTGTTATTCTGGCAGCAGTTTTCGAAAAATAATTGCCATATTTATCATTATTAACATATGCCGATTAAGTTATAAAATGAAGTGAGGAAGCCAGTTTTTTCAAACAGATCGGCCGTCATTTAAGGGATAGGAGCTGCGACCCACGTTCTGGTTCCTAACTGGTTCAAAGGTTATCCATCGCCATCCAGCGTGGCAATGCTGTAAGCTTGATGGGTACCTTTGGCCCAGGGGCAAACAGGGGTGGTCTTTTTGATTGGGACTTTTTTTTTGTTAGTAGGTATATAAGGATTTATTTTATAGTTAGTTTAATATTTAGATTTTAATATGTATTATTATTATAGTGGTACTTAAGGTCTAGCTTACGCCTATTAAAGTTTACAGACTTCTCTCTCAGACAAAAAGTCATAAAATTGTCATAAAGTATTGTTTTTCTTCATACAAAAGTGATTATATTTAAGTCACACGTCATATTTGTGACGCTGTCCTAATACATAATATTTATATATACGATACTTTCCGCGCTTGGAATTTATTGATATGACTTTTAAGGCGTAGTCATGGAACCTCTCTAATGCTGAGATCTATAGCGTACTTTAACTTAGCTCAGACTTTACGAGTACTTGAGTTAAAACGAAACAGTTTTGAGTTGGCCATAAATGCGTCTCTGTCTAACTCTGGGGAAAGTTAGTACACGCTCTATAGACCTAAGCTCCATAGTCTAAATGTATGCTGCTGCCAAAATAGCATCCTGAAAGTTATGCAGGCTGGTGCAAATAGTGACATCCAAAAAAAATTTGATTCTTCGTACCTTGACCTATCGGAAAATACCCCATGTATGTTCAGCGATTTTTAGTAGTTTTCGACTTATATTTTTTTTTAGTTTTATCGTGAGATTTCTGAAGAAGTGAGTGTTAAATGTTTTTTTCTTTTTATTAAGTGGTTTTTTCCGAGCATTTTTTTTGTGAACATACTTGCTATGAAGTGTACTTTGCATAAAATAATTACCATCCAACACAGGTAGGAAAATTTTTGGTCGCAAGTGAAAAGTTTACGTTCGACAGAGATAGAGTCAAAAAAAACTAAGAAAAATATAAGTTTTCGACTACCAAAAATCGCTGAACATACATGGGGTATTTTCCGATAGGTCAAGCAACGAAGAATCTAATTTCTTTCTTTGGACGTCACTATTTGGGCGAGCCAGTATATAATATATATTTATTACTGTGATCTAGAGTGTTATGTGCTTCCTAATGTTCGTGCGATGTGATATGTGTAATATATTTTAGTGCAAAATAACGTTAATTACACTATGGATATTTTATACGATACAGTTTAAATGTTCGTTGTACTGTGATAGGACCGTATTTGAGTTTTTAGATTCTCAAAACTTTGGACTCTGGAAATTAGTGACTTACGCAGCACCTTTCAATAACTGTTTTAAAATAACTTTTATATTTGATGGTACATGTAAATATTGCCCATATGGGATTTATGCCTTTTAAAATCTTTACTTGAACGACTTCAGTCTAAATAAGAAGTGATTTCAAACGACTACGTTGCGCAAAATACTCTTCAAATGTCATAAATTGATAATGAATATTGAATTTGAATTTTATTTAAATGATTGATATATTCCATTTCGATCAATTGGCTTAATCATTCATGAATTTGCAAAGTCGTGAAATATATACATAATATAATCGTCTAAGGAATACAAAATACGGCCAATGTATTACCCGGTATTACACCACAGCTACTACATACTATAAACATCTAAAAACATAACAAAACCTTCTTTTTCTTGATCCCTAAGGAACTACCCTTTAATTATAAATAAGTGTAGAAGATGCCTTATTAAACATTTACAAATAAATAATATTGGCGACGCCTTGCGGCTGGTCGGCCATTTTGATTTTCGCTAATTTCCTTTATCGTGAAATGCCATTTTTCTGTCAAGTTTTTATTATAGCTAATGAGCGGAGCGAGCGTCATATTAATTTCAATTTTGTCGCGATCAAAGTATTTTAAGGGCAGGTTCTCTACACTTATAACACGAGCGAAGGAACTACCTCAAACCGACTATACTAGTTTTATAAAATGACGTTTAGGCTAATATAAACTGTGTTAATGCAACGTCTATCTAGGACTAAGGTCTAAGACACTTTCAAAAATGATTGCTATTAGTACGGGCCTGAATTGTCGCCCTTTCATATCACAACAATTCGTACATGTCATCTCGTCCTTGAAGTAAAAGCCAAAATTGCAATTTGGTTGTCTCCTTTTCTAGTGAAAGAACCAGAAGTGTAATTCACTATAATCCGACACAGTAGTCAAATCTATGTGGCACAGCGCGTAGCTTCCACTTGTAACTTGCGATATTAACCGCCTAGTAAGCCAGAAATTCGCACCGGCACAACACTACACCACACAAATCTTCCAAATTATTCTCAATGTACATTTCACTCCGACACCGGAGCATCTTCAGGAGATGTTGACTCGACAAACTCTCCTGAATTCTGATTGTTGGTCTACTGTGGCGGATCACAGCGAATTAAACTTCTAGTTCCTTCATTATCATGAAATTCCGCAAAGTAACGCCTGCTTCTATCCAATATCCTTTTATAGTGTTGCTGTATAAGAATTTCTTTAAAAGAAAGAGCCCTCATTATGAGTTCTGGATACTGGTAAATCATAACTATTATTAAGTAGATAAAATTCAATGTGAAGGACAATTTTCTTATTTTATTAGTAAGCATAAATATTCATATAAAACTTTGTAATACTCATTCGACTTATATGTTACCTAAACCCGATTTTAAAACAAACTTCTTTACGTAATGTGTCCCATTCTGTAAGACCCACTCCTGATTTCACGCTTAAGTTATATATTTTAAAAAAATCGGGTTTGCCTGGTTAAAGATATTATATTCTGGCACTAAATTGGCTGTACACATAAACTAAAATAACAGGACTAAAAATATAACCGTCTTTTAACGTTAGAGTTAAAAAAACAGTTATTTTTAGCCCTTTGAACTAGTTGAGTTTAATAAGTATTATTCGTGAGAGATCTGTGTATAGGTTAAAAACTCCAGGAACGAAGACCATCCATGAATTAAATTAAATGTTGTAGTTCATTAGTTCACTTATATGACCCTACATCGAAACCATCGATACTAGTATAGGGATGAATAGATTTTTTTCTTTTATCTAAAGTTTAAAACGGTTAACAAAGGACTTGACCGGTGGAACTACGGCAGCTTGCCTAGGTGTCAAAAATTAATGTTCAGCAATGATTTCTTTATTATTGTAATTGTAATATTTCACTGTTTTCAGATAAAAAAGTTTCAGGAGTCTGAAGGCTCGGAAAACTGCGAAAATGAACAAAATAAGTTTCACCAAAAGACTGCTTTCCCACACTAGATGGCGCTATTTATTGTGTTGAGCGAGTCTAAAAAAATATTTTCAAGTATTATTTCTTTATTATTGTAATTGTTATATTTTATAGTTTTCAGATAAAAAAAGTTTCAGGAGTCTGAAGGCTCTGAAAACTGAGAAAATAGATAAAAAAAGTTTCACCAAAAACTGCTTTCCCACACTAGATGGCGCTATGTATTGTGGTGAGTCTAGAAAATATTTTTAAGTATTGCTCACTACTTTTAGTTAACAAGTTCAACTATTCGACCACAGATGGCAGCATATGCAATGTGAAAGGGCGTTCCAGTTCAACTATTCGACCACAGATGGCGGCATATGCAATGTGAAAGGGCGTTCCTTTAAACGCAGTATTTCAAAATGCTTTGTTCGATCTATTAGTTTGAGACTTGTCAAAAAATAAAAATAATTATAAACAAAACATACATTTCCTTTTCATTACTATTTAATTGATCAAAAATAAATCATTCATAATATAATGACTAAGGTACTTAAATGGTATTCATGTAGGGTTACAAGATTATTATTAGGCACGGATATAATGGAACGTCAAAATGGAGTAGTGCTTAAAGAGGAAAGCGGACGCTCAAGATTTAAACAATAAACGTACTGTTATTTTTGTCATTTGAACCCTGACCTTATTTGGAATAATAAATCCATAATAATTTCGTTTTGAATTTTTAAACCTTACTGTAAAAACGGAAATCCTGTGCATTGTCCCGAATCGGAGGGCAATTACTGGTCATGTCCTTTAAAACTAACCGAGAATATGAATTTTAGGTCTTTTGGAAGACCCTCTATTTAATAACCAGTAAGAAATAGTTAAATTTTGACATAGGCATCATCCCTATTATTGTAATCTTAAACATTGGGTGAAACTCTAACATTGACAAGAATAGATTAACAAGAATACTTGATCAGCCAAGTATTGGATTTTAGGTTCGTTACTTTAAGGTAAGGAATTACTAACCATAACAAAAACTGAAAGGCGCAAACATTTTTGGCACACTATTTTAATTTATCAGCGTCTGAGGTTTTGTAGTGAAACTTCTTTATAATCGTTGTGATTTGAAAATTCAACGAAACAAAAAATGAAACGAAAAAGCGACACCAAAAAGAGACAAACCTATTCATAAATAGGATTTAGCCTGCGGGAGAATGAGATAGAATACAAGTTATATTTCTCTCATTCTCTCATAGACTACTTTTCTGAAGTTTCACTTCTGCCGTATGTGAATTGTATATACACACTTTTTTAATAATATAATACAGGCTAGCGCTTGGCTGCAATCAGAGAAAGAAGCTAAACGTAATTAATTAATGGATGATCCTTAATCACACGTATCCGTAAAATTTCAATGTAAATATTTAGAAATGATCTGTAATATTACTTGTTGATAAGAAACGTGTTCCAGTACATTAAAATCTACAAATTGTCCTAATATCAAGATTATTTAGCAACTTAATTATTGTATAAGTATAGGTAAATACACAAATCTAATTTTAGTTCTTTATTGGGACCTCTAACGGCATCTACAGATCGACCCAAAAGTGAGCTGTTTACAGCAATTTAGTTTACAAAATCACTTGTAAAAGTTTATTTTAATAAAAAACATTTAAAATTGAATTTAACTATTAAAATATTGTGCTCAATTATGTGGGCAAAAATACATGCACACGATATTTTTATTGGCTAAGTTGTTTTATACATACCAAAAAACTCCAACCGCAATGTGTGCAACACACAGCGTGTGAATGTTGCGTATAATACATACGCACTCAAGAAATCCTAACCAACCGCTAATTGGTATGTCTGTAGATGCCCCGTTGTCCTAGGTGAGCGACAGAAGCGATGCGACGCGATACGACGCCATAGAAAATGACAAACTTGTCTACGCGACAACGTAGGCCGCGTGAAGGGTCAGCTACAGTTTGATAATATCGCGTCGCATTGCATCGTGTCGCGTTTGTAGCTTACGTAGGTTAACGGGTTAGGTTCTGTCCCCAAGATATAAAGCTTCTACTATTTTAGCACCTACACATTGGTAATACATAGTTTAGACCAATTCTGAACACTTGCGTTGACTCAAAATATGTTATTACAATACAGAGAACCAATAGAATTATTTAAGATCTAAAATAAGCACCAAGATAAGGAAATATCAAGTACCAGCCAGGCTTTCAAATGTTACACTATGTAGAGAAATAGAGCATAATATTTAGCATACATACTTTTTAAAAAAAACAATTTTTTTTTTGAAAACCTTGAAATAAAAACCAAACTTGTCTGTTTTAGCAAAACAAAACATTGGTTTTGTTTTGCTAAAACAGACAAGTTTTTTATTTATTAATTTTTTATACAAAAACATTGGTTTTTGTATAAAAAATTGATAAATAAAAATAAGTCCCCTAAATTTGCGAAATCAATGCTGCAATTTGATAAAATATAAGCATACCTCATTGATAAGCATTAATAAAAATATTTCCCTATTTCTCATAGATCAATTGGAAATGTATAAAATTAAAAAAACATTGTCCAGCCTGACTTGTCAATAAAAATCTCCGAAAAGTCAATAATAAATATACAAGAAAGATTACAGCTTAATAATCACAGAAGTTACAAATACAAATACGAAATAAATTAAAACAACACCAGGCTTATAAATTTATTAAAATATAAATATCTCAGTAGGATTTCCACAGTCCCTTGATAGCTTTGAGTTTGGGTGACCTTCTCGTGGCCTCCAACTCTTGTTTGAAACTTATTATGAACTTTTCGCGTAAACTCAGCCGCGGCGAGGACGGTTTCAGGAGAAACTTTTTCAAATCATTCGTGAAACTAGACGCTGTATAATTGGGTTCATCCTTCGACTCATCATTACTCGATTCCAGGAAGGATACCGATTTATTCGATTGTACGGAATTCTTCCGCTCGCGCGCTCTATTCGAAGGGGTCGATTTCGATCGCGAGCTAATCGTTCCTTTGCTAGATGGAAGACTGTAGCTTTTGGATACGAGTGAATATTCATCATCTATCGAATCTAACGTATCCGTTGAACGATTGCATATTTTGCAGCAAAGTCTGCAATGCTCCATATCGCTGTGATACCTTCCGTTGCAAAGAACGAAATTTTCTCTAACGCGAACGTTTCGAGGCGGTTTTAATCTGCTTTTGTCTTTGTATTTGGAGTCCTTAGTTTTGGAGCGTCGTCGTTTGCACTTGGGGCAGTGTTTGCGCGCGATTTTCCTCAGTTCTTTTAGGAATTCGTAGTCGATTTCGAAGTACTTCGCGTCCGGTTCTGAGTAGTACTTGAGGTCGCTGTCTGTGGAGTCTTTTTTGGGTTCTTTCGGTTTCTTCTTTGCTTTGTGTTTGGGTGTATCCGGTTGTCCAGGGTCGGAGTAGTAGCGCACGTCGCTATCGGGCGGCTGGGGGGGTTTGTCGTACTTGCAGTGCGTACAGAAGGTGACGGACTTGCGCGAGGGGGTGCTGGAGGAGGGGGTGCGCGAGGGGGGCGTGGGGGGTGTGGGAGGTGTGGGGGGAGTGGGGGGCAGGGGTCAGGCCTGCGCGGAGGGCACCCACAGAGTCTTGTTCTGCTCCTCTTCTACTGCCTCTTTGATTTGTGTGCACATGTACGCTATGTTGACGCCCGCTGGGATTTCAGCTGGAATAATTTATAATATTTATAATCTAAACTAATATTATAAAGAGGAAAGGTTTGTTTGTTTGTAATGGATAAACTCAAAAACTACTCAACCGATTTTAAAAATTCTTTCACTTATGGAAAGCTACTTTATCAGCGAGTAACATAGGCTATATTTTATTTTCAAAATTAGTTGGAGATCCATACGAAAATTGCAATAATGTGAATGAAGTCGGAAAAAATCCACACATCTGAGAGCTTCCGTGGTGTGCGCTGCGTAAATAGTAAAAGTTACATGAAAACAATGTATAGTGGAATTGTTCCTCTCAAAAAGTTCTAAAAAAAAGTCCGCGATAGCATATATCTATCTTTTAAGGTGGTCTCACAATAACCATTTTTATGATTTTAAAAATTTTGTCTGTGACAAAGTTTTACTTTCGAATGTGTTTTACTGACATTGTATTAATCCTTATCAAAATAAAATGGTTTGTCATCTAAAGTATATTAAATACTTTAGATGACAAACCATTTTATTTTGATAGACCAAGTTCGCCCTTTACACCATCTAATTCAGATGAATATCTTAGAAGACATCACAAGAAATAGGGGGCCGCGACCTGCAATGGCAGGCGGGGTTCTGCCCAGTGCCAACTTGTTATTATTGGGTATGGACTATTATGATGATTAGTGCTGCCCGTACGAAGCCGGGGCGGGCCGCTAGTTAATATTTATAATCTAGTAATATTATAAATGCGAAAGTCTGTCTGTCTGCTACGCTTTCACGGCTCACCTGTTGGTCATTTGAAATTTGGCACAAGGAAAGTTTGTGTCCCGGGAAAGGACATTTCTTGTCCCAAAAAATTGAAGAGTTCCCGCGGGAATCAAAAAAACCTAAATCCACGCGGACGAAGTCACGGGCATCATCTAGTGGATTATAATTTCGTGTGTCAATTTTTGGCGGGTATAATAATCACTGGGCAGTCTAAAAACCTAAACCTTAACTGTGGTATTCGCTCATAGTAAGTCCTCGAAGGTATTCCAAGGATTTTTAAATCTTTGACTGAATATACAGTGAACAAATGCTGCAGACGATAAAAGATACAAATATATTTATATCAGTTGAGATCTTAGATTTATTTTATATGTATAGCAAGCAAACGAGCAGGCGGGTCACCTGATGGTAAGTGATTACCGCCGCCCATGAACATTTGCAGCACCAGAGGAACCACCAACGCGTTGCTGGCTTTTGAGTTATCCGCCCTTTGAAGAGCCCCATATTATAATCATGAGGGAACACAGAAGACGGAAGCTGGTACCACAATTTGCGGGTACGTGGCAGAAATGACCTGGAATAACGGGTGGTGGAAGAGGACCAGGTATCCAGATGGTGAGGATGAAAATTGTTTCTGCGACGTATGGTGCGACTGGAGAACACGGAAGGTGGTATACGGAATTACAGGTAAAATAAACGTTATAAGACATATGGATTGATGGCATTAAAAAGGGATGAAGATTGAATGATTATGAAGACACCAGTAATACCTATTTGGAGATGTCGATACTTGTGTGGTAAACTTGAAGGTAAGAAATGAATTCATGTAGTGTAAATATTTTGACGCCTTTGGGGTTCTTGGCGCCTTTAAACAAAAAGGAGTCAAGAATCCTTAAAATACTAGAAAAACTCCCTCCCGACCTCCTTGGCGCAGTGTTGGGCGCTGTTGTCTTAACGTGCGAGGTCCCGGGTTCGAGTCCTGGCAGGGTAAATTCGGGAATTTATAATTTCAGAATTTTCTCTGGTTTGGTCTGGTGGGAGGCTTCGGCCGTGGCTTGTTACCACTCTACCGGCAAAGACGTACTGCTGAGCGATTTAGCCTTCCAGTACGATGCCGTGTAGAAACCGAGTAGGGGTATGGGATTAATATAACTGCCGAACCCCTAACAGGTTAGTCCGCTACCATCTTAGACTTCATCACTTACTATCAGATGAGATCGCAGTCAAGGGCTAACTCGTAGTGGAATAAAAAAAACTCACCAGAGATGTAGTTCCTATATTCGTTCTCGACTTTCAGGCCGTGTTCGTACATCTCTTTGGCGGCCTTGGCGGAAACCTTGTCTGCGGGGTATCTGGTGTCCTTCACTTCTTTGATCTGCTTGAAGGATTTGAACTTGATGAACAGCACTATGGGGTATATCTGATGCTTGTGGAGCTTCTCGATTGTCGGCACGCTCACGTCCACTATACAGTGAATGCCCTGTTACACAAAACTAAAATTTAATCGGTTAAAATGAATAAAACAGATTAATTGGTCTAAAATTTATATTTTTATCATGTATATATGTCACCGTAAGATTGCAAAACCGTTAGATTATAATCTAACTCGCGAAATCGCAAAGTGTCGAAAGATTACAATTTAACGCATTATTTTCCGGTAGATTGTAATCTGTTAGGTTTATTAACCCGATAGAACCTAATAGAGGCCTGCGGCCGGGCACTACTTGGTTATTCATGTCGAACCCTAACCTAACCTACATAAAACAGACAAGAAAACGTAAACACATTGAATATTTCAAAAATTGACACTCAGAACATTGAACGGTTCACAATCTTTCGACAGCTTACAATTTCGCGAGATAGATTATAATGTAACGGTTTTTACAATCTTACGGTGGTATATACACTAATGGTTCGCCCCGAACTGAGACCTCGCGGTATTTTTAATTCCACGTAAGATGGTGCTAACGTTTATTATTTGTAAGCACAAACGAATAAACGTTTACAGAGCGCCATCTATTGACATCATTGTGAAGTTAAAAATACTGAAGCTCATTAAAAATTAAATAATTTCGTTTCCTTATAAAATATTTATCTAATTTTAGTATTTGTTGTTCAAGTACAGGATATAATTCAAATAATTGATCAGGTTTCGGGCTCAGCCTTTCAGAAAATTGCGAGTTCTGAGGTCAACTTTGGATGTTAGATAATCTCAACTTTGAAAGCCCCCCATTTCGTAAATTTTAGGGGAAAAATTTTAAAAAATATATTTTTAGTCTCTATTATCTAATTATCTTTAAAATGATATACCGCAACCTTATGTAACTCTATAAAAAATATTTTACTTCGCATTCGCTTCTATGAGAGCCCCCCTGAAATAAAGATTTTTATAACTTTTTAAGCCATATTCGGCTGGAGGCCATCGGTTTACATATTATATTTAAATTTGAAGTAATTACGTTCAGTAATTCAGAAGTTATAAGGCTCTGACAGACAATTTTTTTTGGCAACCCTAGGACGGACAAGTGCAAATTCACTCAAGAAGACTCAGAGACATTCGCTTCGCTCGGTCAATTATATATTATTATAAGTTATTTATTTATTTTTAAATACAGCACCATCCTGCGCTCCGTTTTATTCCTTTCACCAAAGGTTGTCAGTAAGAGATTGCTTTAGCAATAAGACCGCTTTTGCACATTTTTATGTAGTTTTACTCCTTTTTTAACCGACTTCCAAATATGGAGGAGGTCCTCAATCCGGCGCGTATTTTTTAAAAATTGTATACCGCATATTTTGTGTTTGCAATAAAGATATCGAAATAAATAAACTCGCCGGCATATTTAGCGGAACATAAAAAAAAGGTCCGTAATTAAAAAAATATGGTTTTATTTTAAAATCTTCTTACTACACTTCTTTTGTTATTTAAAGTTTCATTTGTTTTATTTAAAATGGGATCACATTAAGAACAGATTTTGCGAGTAAAGGATATTTGTGAAAAATGGTACATTTTTGAACTTTTCATGTAACCGGGAAAAGTGAAATTTAATATTAAAATAACAATTAATTAAATTAGAAAAATGGTGATTAATATCGCGTATTTCCTCCACGTGCTCTTATTAAAGTTTCTACCCGTCTAGGCATACTGAGAATGATGTTATCGATGGTCTCCTGGGATAGTCTCCGCCATTCCTCAACTACGGCGATTCGCAGTTCTCCCACGTTGGCAGGAGCTGGAATTCTGGACTTAACTTTTCTTTTCAGCAAGTCCCAAACGTGCTCTATTGGGTTCATATCCGGTGATCTCGCCGGCCACTCTATAACAGTGATATTCATATCATTAAGATAAGCTTGAGTTACCCGAGCGGTACGCGGCCGAGCATTATCCTGCAAAATCAAATCTTCACCGATATATGGGGCAAACGGTACGACATTTTCTTCTAAAACTTCTCTGATATAGCGGTCTGCAGTCAGACTCCCTCTGTCAATCACTACCAAGTCTGTGCGAACTCCCAAACAAATGCCCGCCCAAACCATTATTGATCCACCACCGTATGCAACTGTAGTTTCAAAATTTGTCTGAATGTATCGTTCTCCTTTGCGTATGTATATTCTCTGCCTGCCGTCAATTTGATTTAAGAGAATTCTGTACTCATCACTAAACAATACCTTACTCCATTGGTCCGCGTTCCAAAGCCGATGTTCCTGAGCAAAAGTTAACCTGTTTCTACGATGATTTACCTCGAGCCTTGGAGCTTTGGCGGGCACAAATGAACCGAAACCAGCTTCTTCGAGCTTTCTTCGTACCGTACGCTCACTTACGGTTACACCCCGCACTGCTTCTATTCTTTCATTTTGTTTTTATGCAGGATAATGCTCGGCCGCATACCGCTCGGGTAACTCAAGCTTATCTTAATGATATGAATATCACTGTTATGGAGTCGCCGGCGAGATCACCGGATATGAACCCAATAGAGCACGTTTTGGGACTTTCTGAAAAGAAAGTTAAGTCCAGAATTCCAGCTCCTGCCAACGTGGGAGAACTGCGAATCGCCGTAGTTGAGGAATGGCGGAGACTATCCCAGGAGACCATCGATAACATCATTCTCAGTATGCCTAGACGGGTAGAAACTTTAATAAGAGCACGTGGAGGAATTACGCGATATTAATCACCATTTTTCTAATTTAATTAATTGTTATTTTAATATTAAATTTCACTTTTCCCGGTTACATGAAAAGTTCAAAAATGTACCATTTTTCACAAATAGCATTTACTCGCAAAATCTGTTCTTAATGTGATCTCATTTTAAGTAAAACAAATGAAACTTTAAATAACAAAAGAAGTGTAGTAAGTAGATTTTAAAATAAAACCATATTTTTTTAATTATGGACCTTTTTTTATGTTCCGCTAAATATGCCGGCGAGTTTAGATAAAAACAGAAGAAACTGGAATTTTCCTCAACTATAACCATGACAAAAATCACGTCGATCCGTTGCTCCGTTGCGCCGTGATTGAAGGACAAATCAGCAAACCATAACACAAACACACTTTCGCATTTATAATATTAGTATGATATGTTGTTGAATGCAGCGTACTCACAACTTACAAAACCTTACCCTTTCTTCTTTGCTGTCTTCTTTGTCTATCTTTGCTATTGCACAGTCGGGAAAAATTACGCTCGTTTTGCCTCATCATAAAAGTCAGCCTCCATATGACAACCTCCCTGGCGTAGTGTTGAGTACTGTTGTCTAAAAGGTGGGAGGTCCCGCGTTCGATACCCGGCAGGGTCAATTTGGGGATTTATGATTTCTGAATTTTCTCTGGTCCTGTCTGATGGGAGGCTTCGGCCATGGTTAGTTACCACCCTACCGGTGAAGACGTACCGCCAAACGATTTAGCGTACGATGCCTGTAGATACCGACTCGGGGTATGGATTTAATATAACTGCTATACCCCTAACAGGTTAGCCCACTACCATCTAAGACTGCATCATCATCTACCATCAGGTGAGATGACCTTGACGCAGTTAAGGTCTAATATGTAGTGCAATAAAAATAAAAGTCAAACATATTTCTTTTTTTTTGTTCTAATTGAAAGTATAACCATAAATTTACTATACCCCACTATTCATTTGTAAATATGTCCAAAATAATTAATTGAAAACTTTTATGGTATAAGTGTTGTGTATTTGTATTACCTATTGTATGTTGTTTTAAAATTAATAAATAAAATAAAATAAATACCTTCTCGGCCAAGTCCCGTAACGCCCTCGGGTCGGGACGTGCTCGCGCGAACACGTGCGGCCAATCCGTCACGAGCTTGCCCGCGACACAGTCCCGCAACGGTCCGAGCACGGCCACGGGCCGCCGGCTGCCGTCTGCCGCAACAGAATCACCTTCGTACACCAAACATCCAGTGTCACCTCGCTGTACTGTACTGACAGGCAACCGGGGGATGCCCCGTCGCTCACGTCGGCAGAAACTACCTTCTACCTCCCTGCACGTGTTCCCTGGCCGGTGCTAAACGAACTTAAAGGCTAAATAAGCGTTCGTTCGTTATTTTGCTGTACTTAAACCGCCAACAGAAAAAATTCTGTATGGTCAAGCATGCAGTTACAAGCGAAGCACCGTTTACCTTTCAACCAAGCAAGCTCGTAATTCCGCATGTATGCGTAAATTGAAACGGCATGTGGCGATGTACAGTCGCAATCCTACTGCAGAGTCATATGACGAGCGACGAACTTACAGGCGAAAGAAGCTTCTTTTGGATAGCTTGATATAAACTTTTTTTTTTATTCATGATAGGCTTACGTTTGACTACAATCACACCTGATGGGAATTTAATTAATTTAATTTAATCACGCTTAATTTCATATAAACGCTTAAATTATGTACTATAATATATACATACGATTAAATAACTGACAGGCTATCACGACAGACTAGAGAGGTGACATTCGATGCTTTATCCAATACACAATCAAAACATAAAAGTTTAAAACCACATTAAAAGAAACTAAAAAGTTGGTTAATGTGAACTGGACTCGACAAAACTAATTAAAAAAAAACTAAAACATGAGTTATGTGTGGATACAATTAAAAAAAAATTACAGTCATAGGGACTGCCGATAGAAGTGAAAACGAGTATTTAAATATACGTTAACACTAAGGCATTAAAGATTAATTTCGAATGTAGTATATTTATATTTAAGACCGTGTGTCTTCGTAACAAGGCGAGCATGTCGGTGACGCGAATCCACATTGTTACCCCCTACCAAAAAGTGCTCAACGCGGCTAAAAAAGTTTTCACTTCAATCGTTTAATCGAAGTTTCAAATCACAACGATTTTATAGAAGTTTCACTTCAAAAAAAAGTAACTCCACTACAAACTCACAGTGCAACCTCTCGACCCTCTGGTAGGACAGCGGTGGGGCGTCGTCCGCCAGTGTGCCGGAGTCGCTCCAGCACCCCAGCTCAGTATTGGAGAAGGAAGCCAGCTCCTTGCTGTCTCGGTGCTTCTTCCGGCGGAAGAACGAACGCCGCGCCGTACTGGACGCGCGTCTTTGCGCCTCGTTGTCCAGCGTGCCTATCGATCGCCGGAGGATTTCTTCTACCCTGGAGGAAACATTATGATCTTGAAAAAGTCTTATTATAAAGAAAAGAAAAAGTGCAAGCTAAATATATTGGCAAGTTGATTGTATCAAAAATCACGCCATCTTTGCCAGCATTTTCTGACAATCTTAGAAGGTATGGCAATGCGGTTAACACAATGTTACAATTTATTAAAATACGCAAAAAGGTGACCTTTGTGGTAGACTTATAAATGAGGACGACGACGACACGATATCTTTTGAGTTATGATTCTAATAATACATTACATCAACCTGCGAGGCTAATCGAAAGATTTCAAGTATCGGCGCGCGATTCCCGGCGCTCCGTTGAAAAGAGTTTTGTCCACAAACTACACCTCGTCCTTACGGAACCATAGGAAGAACTCGTCTGATGCCTAAAAAACTCGTAAAAACTAGCTTTCACCAGGATACTCACTTGAATTTGCTGAGTATGGTCCCGCTCTGTCGCTTAACGCCTTTGAAGTCCAACCGCCACGCGCGCCAAAGCCCCGGCGCTCCGTTCGACAGAGTATTGTCCACAAACAAAACCTCGTCTTACGGAACCATAGAAAGAACTCGTCTGATGCCCAAAAAACTCGACAAAAGTAGCTTTCATCAAAATACTTGTTTGAATTTTCTGGGTATGGTCCCCCACTGTCGGTTAACGCCTTTGAAGTCCAGCTGCCACGGCGCCAAAAGCCCAGGCGCTTCGTTGAACAGGGTATGGTCCACAAACAACTCCTCATCTTTACGGAACCATACAGAAAACTCGTCTATGGTGTCCAAAAACTCGTGAAATAAGTCGCTTGCACCAGAATACTGACTTGAATTTGCTGGTTATGGTCCCCCACTGTCGCTTGACGTCTTTGAAGTCCAGCTGCCACGGCGCCAAAGCCCAGGCGCTCCGTTGAACAGGGTATTGTCCACAAACAACACCTCGTCCTTACGGAACCATAGGGAAAACTCGTCTATGGTATCCAAAAACTCGTGAAATAAGTCGCTTGCACCAGAATACTCACTTGAATTTGCTGGGTATGGTCCCCCACTGTCCCTTAACGCCTTTGAAGTAACCAACACCTCGTCCTTACGGAACCATTGAGAAAACTCGTTTATGGTGCCCAAAAACTCGTGAAATAAGTCGCTTGCACCAGAATACTCACTTGAATTTGCTGGGTATGATCCCCCTCTGTCGCTTAACGCCTTTAAAGTCCAACTGCCACGCGCGCCAAAGCCCCGGCGCTCCGTTGAACAGAGTATTGTCCACAAACAACACCTCGCCCTTACGAAACCATAGGAAGAACTTGTCTGATGCCCAAAAAACTCGTGAAAAGTAGTTTTCACCAGAATACTCACTTGAATTTGCTGGGTATGGTCCCCCACTGTCGCTTAACGCCTTTGAAGTCCAGCTGCCACGCGCGCCAAAGCCCCGGCGCTCCGTTGAACAGGGTATTGTCCACAAACAACACCTCATCCTTACGGAACCATAGAGAGAACTCGTCTATGGTGTCCATGCCTATGGAGGTGATTTTGGTGCAGCGGTCGAAACCCGCGCGGATGTAGAAAGCGTCACCTGGCTTGTCTTTGATCTCGTGGTATTGTTGGAGATCATGCCTCACCAATACGCTGACCTACGGAGATAAGTTTATTTGTAATTTTAAAAGGTGTGGTTTAAAATTAAGCTGTACATTTTCAAGATCGGAAGTGATATTTGGTAGATTTTAATTTTCTGTATAGGTGGAATTTCCATACTAATATTATGAATGCGAAAGTGTGTCTGTACGTGGACTTTTGGTACAGAAATGGTTTGGCATTCCGGGAACGGACATAGGCTACTTTTTATTCCGAAAAATTAAGTGCTCACGGAAATCAGAAAACTTCAATCAACGCGGGCATCATTTAATTTCTAATAATTAAATTTCAATAATAAGTGCTAAGAGTTCGTTAAATTTGATTTCGTGAAATAAGTTCAATTAGTTACCCCATAGGTTGTGCTACAAGTTAGGACTAAGTACTTGAAAATCGCTGTACTCAATAACACGTCAGAGCCTTTTAAACTATACTAACTGTTTGGATTTTGACTAATGATTTGTTTATGCTTTCATAATGCTCGAAAACGCACCTTATCCGCCGGTTTCGCCAACTCCAAAGCTGCCTGCTCGGCAGTCGCCCGCCTCAAGTCCACATTATTGTACTCCAAGATCTGATCTCCCGTCCGCAATCCAGCTATATACGCCGGTGACTCTATCTGCACGCTATGCACGAATATCCCAACGGCATTACCACCCACCAAACTTATACCTAAATCCGAACAGTTCCGCATCTCGATCAACAAGAATCTAGGAAGATCTTTATTCCCCTGGGACTGTCTTAAAGTTGCCGCATCCGTCGATGGCACATCCATTCTTAAAGACTGCTGTGGACCCGGAGAATTTCTAGGTGTAGGTGACCCTGATAACGAAACCTCTTCATCGTGAGAACTCTCTCCGGAAGACGAACTACCAGGCACCTCCATTTCATCCTTATACTTCTCAGGGCTGTACTGCACTAACATGGTAATCGAATTTCCAATCTGCCTTAAAACGCTCGCAGCCAACGTGTAAGTCGCCGACCGCATGTTAATACCGCAAACTTCTAATAACTGATCACCTATTTGTAACCCGACTTGACTGGCCAAGGAGTTGTCGTTCACAGTCGAAACGAATACTCCTCCACTGCTCGGAGGACAGTATATCTGAATCCCGAGTGGTTGCTGACTTTTGTCTATATGCACCCTGCGAAGTTCGCCAGGCAACGGCTTATTCCAACTTAAACCGCAATACTCAGGCATGGAATTCCTCGTCCCTTTATGCGTCAACTGTTTAGCTCCTCTTCCAGGGCTTAAAACTTCAACATGAAACGTCGGCATCGGGGAATTCCTCTCCGAACTTCTCTCAATAGATCCTGTACTGAGTTTTCCTGCAGAATTTTTAGAGGTTACACTGGGGTTGGACGGTATTCGAAATCGCTGATTCTCTTTCTTCCTCGGAAACGTACCACCTTCGTACGTTTGTTGGTATTCTCGGTTCACTCTCGGCACAGGATTGAGATCGGACATATTATGCGTGTGGGACGTAAATGAGTGCATGTCGTACGTCGTGCCAATACTCTCACCGGATTGACTTTGCGGTATGTTTGTGGGGCTCGACAAATGTGTGTATCGACTTGAATTGTGAGGGTTCGAATTCGTAAAAGGGCCTCTGTAGTACTGCGATTGTAATCGGGACTGCGTAGGTAGTGTTCCAGTCATGGGGAAATTGGCGTTGCTATTCAAACTGTCCGGACCGAAACTATCACTATCCGAGGGATACTTATTCACTGTTTTCGGCGACGAGGACTTTTTTGACGAATAATACTGGTCGAGGATATCTTTACCCGTGTGATTTTTTATCGAATGGTCCAAAGAGCTTGGAGACTTTCTCGTGACAAAGTCAAGAGAATTAGGTCCTTTGTTGACCATGAAATCTAGGGAATGGGGGCTTTTTGTCCTGTTTCTCATCGCGGGTTGATAGAATAAGGAATCTTCTGATGGGTTGAGCACTAAACTCAATCTGTTGGGGGTGACGTCCTGTTCGTAGTCACTTATTGATATTTTGTCTTTTTCTAGCGTGCGATTTTTGTCAAAGCTCATGCTAGTGGGAGCGAAAGGGTTGTGTATAGCCAATGGGGCCGGTTTGGGGAAATGCTCCACCGCTGGACTAGATTCTATAGATTTGTACACTGAATGCCGCGCGGGCGTTGTCACTTGGGTTAAAGGGACGTGTCCTAATGGTATGGGGTTCGAGTTTCGGTTGGTGTTCGACCTCTGTGGTTCAGGCGGCAGTTTAGTTGGCGGACTGAGCAGGATAGATAGTGGAGGCCTTTCTTTTCTCGACCGAGGTTGGACTATGGTGCCGGTGGCGTTATCCTCAAGTATGAAATTCGCTCGCGCTTTGGGCCACGTCCCGCCATTTTTCGCGTCATTCTGCGCCTCCTTGTTTTTTCTCCGCGATCGTTTTAGCACACTGCTGGTTTCTTTCACTGGAAAACAAAACGTTATGTATATCAATTTAAAAAAAAACTTGAACTCGACAAATTTATGTCACGAACCTTGACATCCCTAAAATAAGGACCATAATACTAAAACAAAGTCAACAATATAAATACAAAACAGATTAAAGAGATGTAATTATGCCCCCTGATCACATTTTCATAGATAATTTGATGAAATCAAGAACTAATTTAACATTACCTCTACAACTAACACAATATAACAAGTTTACAAGTAAACTATTTATTTATGATTTATTTCAAGTATATTTTCATAACGCCCACTCACCGGTTTTCCCGTGATAACTGTCGATAACGGAGTCTAGCTCCGCGATAGCGTCCGATTCTGGCACCTGAAACAAGCACTGTTTGCACAATTGTATACAAATATATTTCTCTTCTAGAAGAAGCCCGCGACTTCGTCCGCGTGAATTGAGGTTATTTGGTTCCCGCGGGAAATCTTTCCGAGACAAAAAGTAGCCTATGTGGTAATCCAGGAAATAATCTATCTCCGTTCCAAATTTCAGCCAAATCCGTCCAGTAGTTTTTGCGTGAAATAATAACAAACATACACACATACAATCGTATCTTCAAATCAAGAGTGAATAGGCATCTTCTAGGCAAGTGCTCTCCACCTTAGGATGCATCACCACTTCAAGCAAGTCACACTTCAGCACTGCACCCAAGCGCTAGTGAAAAAAAATTAGCAGTCATAGGGACTACCGATAGAAGTGAAAACGAAAAAAATTTATAATATTATAAAAATATAATATAATTTACACGGCCACGGTTACACAGCACTAAACCTTAAAACTAAGACATTAAAGTTTAATTACGAATATACTTAAGACCTTTTGTCTTAAGGAGAATGGTGTCGGTCTCGCGTATTCCACATTTTTACCCCCTACCAAAAAGTGCTCAACGCGCCTAAAGCAGTTTTCACTTCAAAAATCGTTAGGCTTTGACCAATTACGATGTCTACGTACGTTCTGTACGCTCACACGGATTCCAAACGCGCTCTAATCTGATAAACAACAAGTGTTACCTTGTTCTGTTTGTCCTTGGTTTTGCCGCCGGTCACCTGCTCGATCTTTCCCCGGATCATGCCGCCGATCATGTCCCAGGTGCCTGCCGCAACAAATGAGATGCTATAACACTGAGCGTTAAGACGGGGACACACTCAATACTCCATTTATTTATAACATGTGGGCCATACAGGTGTCTCTTATGTCTTCATGTTTTGATTCTACCACCGGTTCGGAAAACAGGTTCTACTGAGAAGATCCGGCAAGAAACTCACTGTGTTTCTACTCCACCACTACAGCCCATTAACGTCAAACTGTTGGGCACAGGCCTCCTCTCATAGGAGCGCGAAATTGGGTACTTGACAACTAGTGAGATAAATTATTTTTAGTGATTATTAAATAGAGTTTAAGTAACTTAGCTCTATTCCTTGCCTATAAAGGGAATATCTTTTCAAAAGGGGTATGAATATTTTGGCTTACCTACAGCCCCGCCATATTTTTTTGAGATAACGGCCACTTATAATACATGTATTAATCAATAGCTGGCATCAATACAAGGAAATGAGACAAAATCTTCTAAACGGTCAGGTATCCGAAATAAAGATATAGTTTCCTCTATGTTGACGCCACCAGTACAGCTTTGATAGCTTCTATCTCGGAATCCTGACGCTTTAGAAGATTTTGTCTTTACATGAGAGACAAAATCTACTATTTCCTTGTATTGATGCCAGCTATTGATTAATACAGGTACGAGAATAATAAGTGGCCGATATTAAAAAAAAAATAATGGCAGAGCTGTCGTTAGCTAGGATCCATACCAAAATATTCAAACCCCCTTCAATTTTCTAGATCCCAGGGATTGCGTGCGTGCGTGGTCAAGACGTTTCTCAACAAATTCAAGTCAAGAGTGAATAGTAATCTTCTGGGCATGCGCGTTTCAACCTAGACCTCATCATTGCTTTGCACTAAGCACGATTGTCGTCAACCGCAAGCCTATCTCGCAATCTATATTTCTATACTTATATTTGAATAGAAGTTAGAATATTGTAATAGTAATAGAATATTATTGGTTGGATGGATGGATGTATGGATGTCTGTTACTCAATCACGTCAGAACGGCTAAATGGATCTGGATGAAATGAGGAACAGAGATAGATTATAGTCTGGAATAACAGATAGGCTACTTTTTATCCCGGAATATTAAAGAGTTTCCGCGGGGACCAAAGAACCTCAATCCACGAGGCTAGACCCGCTAATGCCTGCGACTCCGTCTGCGTGGATCCAAACTTTCGCATTTATAGTATTATATATGTCACCGTAAGATTGTAAAAACCGTTAGATTATAATCTAACTCGCGAAATTCTAAACTGTCGAAAGATTGTAAACTGTTCAATGTTCTGAGTTTCAATTTTTGAAATATTCATTTTATTTACGTTTTCTTGTCTCGTTCTTGTAGGTTAGGTTAGGGTTCGACATAAATAAGTGGCCGGGCACTTAGGTTTTATCGGATTTAAATACTTATCAGATTACAATCTACCAGAAAATAATTCGTTAAATTGTAATCTTTCGACAGTTTAGAATTTCGCGAGTTAGATTATAATCTAACTCGCGAAATCGTAGGTTAGGTTTATTAGATAGAACCTAAGGGCACTACCGAATTATTTATGTCGACCCCTAACCTATCCTACATGAAACAGACAAGAAAACGTAACGTATATATATATATATATATATATATATATATATATATATATATATATATATAATATATACTTATGTATATATATATATATACATATATAGAAGTTGTAATAAGTATAAGTAAGATAAGAAGTAAGATCGAAAGGGCCCGGTGTACCACAAGCGTAGGCCGATACATCGATGAATTATTACAATCTTATCAGCACGCTCCTCGATTGCCGCTAGCGATAACACTCGAGAGTAGTGCCCAAATACACTTGTTTGTACTTACCACACGTACACACATTCAACTGTGTTATGTAATATCCATATTTTATTTACCGATTTAAAAAGTTATTAAACAGGCATCATACTAATATTATAAATGCGAAAGTGTGTTTGTTTGTTGGTTTGTCCTTCAATCACGCCGCACCGGAGCAA
Organism: Erebia palarica; assembly: GCA_964035005.1. Taxonomy (NCBI): domain Eukaryota; kingdom Metazoa; phylum Arthropoda; class Insecta; order Lepidoptera; family Nymphalidae; genus Erebia; species Erebia palarica. The sequence continues at coordinate 38,291,931 of OZ035983.1, forward strand.
CGGATCGACATGATTTTCGGCATGGGCATAGTTGAGGACCTGGAGAGTGACATAGGTTACTTTTCATCCCGGAAAATTAAAGAGTTGCCGTGGGACTTAAAAAACAGATTTGTCGCGGACAAAAGCTAGTAATGACATAATGTGATTCCGAACCAGTGAGAAAACCCTCTATTTAACAATTAGCAAGAAATAATTTATTTTTGACATGTTGGTGGTCACTGCCTCGTTGGTCTAGTTTTAAACATATTCGACGAGATCCCGGGTTCAAGTCCCGGGTGGGGCCATAATTAAGTATTGGGGTTTATAGAAATTCTCAGTACTAGCCCGGAGTTAGGAAGTTGGCGGTGTTTCACCACCGTGCCTCGGAGAGCACGTTAAGCCGTCGACCCCGGTATTATCACTAAAATGATAATAGTCGTTAAAGCTCGCATTGGAGCAGCGTGGTGGGTCTAATCTCTAATTGCCTCTCCCCTATGAGAGTGGAGGCCTGTGCCCAGCAGTGGGACGTTAATGGGCTGCAGTGGACGTTGCTGGCTAGCCCCGTTCCCCGGTACGTACCCCTCTCCTGGTGGATCTTGCCCTGGCTGCCGGCGGCCACGTGGTATACGTAGCGCCGCTCCAAGTCCGCCGCCCCGTGCTCCAAGTGCACCTGACAGAACAACTCTAGCCTATAGGAACTCCCCTCACACTTCAACATCCTCCAAAACCTTTCTCACTGCCAAGGGTCACTGGTAGAGATCTCTTATAGAGATAAGTAAGCACTTATCTCTATAAGAGATAAGTGTTGTCCTTGTCCACTATGTATGTTTTTCTTTTTATTTTATAACTTTGTGTTACTAAGTAAATTTTAAAAAAATTAAACATATTTACTACTAGCGAATGCCCGCGACTTCGTCTGTGTGGTTTGAGGATTTTTGGTTCTCGCGGGAACTATTTGATTTTCCGTGCTATTCCAGACTATAATCTATGTCTGTGCCAAATTTCATCCAGATCCGTTCAGCTGTTGGGGCGTGATTGAGTAACAAATATCCATACATCCATACATCCACACATCCATAATAATATTAGTAAGAGTAAGAAGTAAGATACAACTACAGTAAACAGATACAACCAGTATGGAAACTAAGCCAAGTTGATAAAATAATTACCTACGCTCCATTGAAGCAATAGGGTTGTCACTTTTAATGCTTTATGGTTTAATTTTGTTTTTGTTAATTAAAACATTCTATGTTCTGTAGTGATCAATTAATCGAATTGAAATAGCTAGTTTACGAATAAAAATTAAATAAGTATCTCATGGCGTCGGTTAATCTCGATAGTTTAAAATACGGAAAACAGTTTAATCGGTTCAATAACAAAGAATTTCAAAATGGCGCTGATTTTTTAAATTTTGTTAACAGTTTCCTGTTTTGTGATCCTAGGGATCCTCAGATATCGATTTTGAACGAAATCGGTTCAAAAACAAAGAATTTCAAAATGGCGTTGATTTTGTAAAATTTTAGTAACAGTTTCCTGTTTTGTGCTCCTAGGGATCGTCAGATATCGATTTTGAACGAAATCTGTTCAATAACAAAGAATTTCAAAATGGCGCTGATTTTTAAAAATTTTGGTAACAGTTTCCTGTTTTGTGATCATAGGGATCCTCAGATATCGATTTTGAACGAAATCGGTTCAATAACAAAGAATTTCAAAATGGCGCTGATTTTTAAAAAAATTCGGTAACAGTTTCCTGTTTTGTGATCCTAGGGATCCTCAGATATCGATTTTGAACGAAATCAGTTCAATAACAAAGAATTTCAAAATGGCGCAGACTTTTTTAAATTGTGGTACCAGTTTCCTGTTTTGTGATCCTAAGGATCCTCAGATGTCGATTTTGAACGAAATCGGTACAATAACAAAGAATTTCAAAATGGCGCTGACTTTTTTAAATTTTGGTACCAGTTTCCTGTTTTGTGATCGTAGGGATCCTCAGATATCGATTTTGAACGAAATCGGTACAATAACAAAGAATTTCAAAATGGCGCTGACTTTTTAAAATTTTGGTACCGGTTTCCTGTTTTGTGATCCTAGGGATCGTCAGATATCGATTTTGAAAAAAATCGGTTCAAAAAGAAAGAAAATCAAAATGGCGCTGATTTTATAATGCGCCCCAAATATCGATTTTGAACGAATTTAAAAAACGATAGTTCAGACAGAGTTCAAACAGCCGTATACAACGCAATACACTCCTGGCATTTTTAAAAAGATCGCGGAATAGACCACTCGTCATGACGCGGCACTCACTACTGACGGCCTCGCGACGACTGCTTAGGAGTCTCGTCGATGCGCATGTTTGTGTGAGTGAGCTGTTTCGAACGTTTCTAGGTAGTTTCACTACTGTTTGTATCTGTTTACTGTGATACAACTATGACAAAATGTTAATAATTTTGAATGTATTAAATCTATATCCATACTAATATAATATGCGAAAGTCTGTCTGTCTGTCACTCCGCTACGCTTTCATAGCCCATCTGTTCAACTGAGCGGAAATAAAAAATCTTAATCCACGTGGACGAAGTCGCGGGCTTATAATAATAGCATAGGTCAAACAAATAAAAGTGATAAGCTGAGCAGGACAAGAGACAACATTTTCGCGCTCTGTCTCTCCTTGGCATTAGCGTAGGTATATACTCATTTCGCTCACCTGTGGTATTATTATTACATTGTCTCATCTTGTTATAATTACTCTATGTTATGCTGTGAGATCTTTCTTTTTGCCAAATTTTATTATTCTAGGCCCTAGAATAATGAAATTTAGCAAAAAGAAAGGAAGAAGAAAGCCTAGAATCTAGGCCATCGGAAAGTACCCTGAAGGTTTTGATTTATTGGCGAGTCAAAATGTGCGGCATAAACGGCCGTATCTTTTGAATACGTTGACTTAGAAGTTTGATTACTTTACACCTCCAAGGAACCGTAGCTCTTATAGACCTATTACACTGTACATTTCACAGGGACCCTTACATTACAATCAGTGTAGTGTAGTAAGAATTAGGGAGTAAGTGTCCTTATTTTGGTCCTTATTGCCGTGTAATAAGCGACTCTCTAACAAGCGGCCATGCCCACCCTTACCACAGGGCCCTGTGAAAAGTGCAGTGTAATAGGCCTATTAGTATTTGCTATTAATTTTTTATACAAGGCCGTGTGAGATTCACGTGACGACTTTCCCCAGCATTGGACATTTATCGGTCGAGACGACGGCGACGGCACTTCCCCCCATGTTTAAACATTCTGCTCATTAATATAAATAAAGAACATTTGAATCAGAATCCCTAGTGTCATTCACCTTGGGCTCGTGCGGCGGCGCGGGCAGCGAGGGTAGGGCAGGCAGGAAGGCGCCCCAGGGCTCCTCTGCTGCCGTACTGCTCGACGGGTACGCGGGCTCGAACGACGCCCTGGACCACACACATTTACTTTATAACCTTTTCTCAAACGTGCTTGGAAATTTGAGCATTATTTTGACAACATTCTTCGAGATAAATCGAAATTGCCGTACTGGCCAAATACATGCGAACAGCGGCCGGCAAGTTGTATGAAAATCCATATCTGTCGTAGTTTAGCAGCCAAATAAATTACATAGTAAATCTTTTACACCGAAACATGGCAACCAAGGAGGTAAAAGGTTTTATTTAAATTTCGAACTAGCTTGCAAATAGATTATATTGAAAAAAAAAACAAATGAACACTTTAACGCGGGAAAAATTATTGTTGTTCGTTGTTCGTCATTGATTTTGAAATGTATTTGACAAAATGAGTTCATGTGAAGACAATGAGTGTGATGAACTTAATTTAACGGCATCTGAAATTCAAGAGGCGGCTAGAGCCGTAATAGAAAACTTGTTACCGCCAAAATCGAAAGAAAAATATTTAAAAAAAAAAAGTTCTGTCCAGGTACTACTTAGTTTTAATTTCCGCGCATTATTTGAGAAAAGTACTATACAAGCCTTGGCCACAACTACGCATTGATGGACTTACGTATGTGTCGGCTTCGCCTCGGCCCACATTTACACGTTTGTCCTTCAAAGCCTGTTTTGCTAGCCGCTGCAGTAATGTACTATTCTCCTCCTTTTTTTTATAGGTATATCGAGCAAACGAGCAGGCGGGTCACCTGATGGTAAGTGATTACCGCCGCCCATGAACATTTGCAGCACCAGAGGAACCGCCAAAGCGTTGCTGGCTTTTGAGATATTTGTTTATCCTAATAAATCAAGGATCTTAAGGTAACGAGGTAACCGAATAAGGAACCAAAAGCTTAATTCGCTGTAATCCCCCAAAACACTTAGGATTCAGTATAACAACTCTTTCCGCATCCTAATGAAGCAGCCACGATTCTGCAGTGCTAAAGCCATGTTTGCTGCTGCGAGAGTTCCTGACTTCTCCGCCATTCTCAGATCAAGGACGGCTTCTTTCTGGGAAAGACTTAGACTCAGTACCAACTCCATCTTGCGTGCTGTAATTGAGGATTTAAGCAATCCTTTTGCGAAATATCGGTCTGGCCTGCATCGGTGCGAGAACAACGCTCCATTTAGATTTTAACAAAGTAGATTGTAGTTACCTGTTACATTGACGTATTATTAAACATGTTTTACTTTTACCCTATTTTTATTTTTATTTGTGAATTATTATTTTTTTTTTTTCTTTACGTTGTAATTACTTAAAATGTTGCCTTTATATTAATAATAATGTATTTTTTTAAATTTCACACTGTTTCTCTGTTTTGTTGACTATGGGTTTGTAAAATTGCCTGAAATAAAGAATATTTATTTAAAACAGACGAAGGAGATGTTTATGAAGGAACAAGAAGTTTGTCGTCGTCTCAACCTATAGACGTCCACTGCTGGACGATAGTCTCCTGCATGGATCGCCACAGAGCACGGTCTTGTGCCGCTTGTTTCACTATAAGTTCAATTCTCCATAATCCAAAGCAGACAAATCTATGTGGTACAGCGTGTAGTGGCATATTCTGTCCTTTAAGATTTATACACAACCTTATTGGCGCCATCGACTTCAAAACTTTATTATAATACACTTTTATACCATACAAATATTAGGATTGTCAAAACTTCGATAGTCTCGAAATGTACATTGAAATCTCTGAACAATTGTTACGCATGTGAAATACTAAGAGAATAACAGGTGTTTGAGTCGCGTGCCGGATTCATCTAAGAGACAAACATCCTGCCTGTTATTGTGGATTGTAAAAATGCAAACATAATCTCTTGTAGCGGAACTGGTAAGCAAGAATTTCTCATGAAATCTGTCTGTTCAAATAGTTCTGCGTAATTGCGACAAATCGTACTAATATTTTTAATGCGAAATTGTATTTGTTTGTTTGTCCTTCAATCACGCCGAAACAGAGCAACCTATCGACGTGATATTTGACAGGGGTATACTTGAGGACCTGGAGAGTGACATAGACTACCTTTATTTCCAGAAAACAGCACGTAAAATTACTGTCGTGTCGGATTTTCCGTCCCGTCGGGCTGAGAGTAAAGGAACAGAGATTGCAGCTGTTTATGCGCACACACTTGTGCACTATATCTCCCGCGCAGATGGCTAGTTTCTTCGGAGATAGGCCGCTGTGGCCGTAATTCGGTCGGGAGGGAGGACATCATTACCTGTTCCTAGGGTAGAAGCACGCAGTCGTACTGACAGTTGTTGAGAAGCGCCGTCGCTTCCGAAGCGCTCTTCACGCTCTCTAGCGAACAGTGATGGATCTGTTTAGCGTATATGACCTGTTCCTAGGGTCGCAGCAGGGGTACAACGGGCGAAGCACGGTCAGAAGCACGTAGTCGTACTGACAGTCGTTGAGAAGCGCCGTCGCTTCCAAAGCGCTCTTCACGCTCTCTAGCGAACAGTAATGGATCTGTTTAGGGCATATTACCTGTTCCTAGGGTCGCAGCAGGGGTACAACGGGCGAAGCACGGTCAGAAGCACGCAGTCGTACTGACAGTCGTTGAGGAGCGCCGTCGCTTCCGAAGCGCTCTTCACGCCCTCTAGCGAGCGGTTGTTGATCTGTGTGAAAAAGGAACATCGATCGTTATATTGATATATATCAATACTAAATATATTACTATACTAATATATCTATACAAGAATCACCCTTCCTAGTTATTGTTCATTTTTGATAACCATAACACGTCATTGCGCTGCGATAAGTAGTCAGATCCCCAGCCGCATGCGGGCAGACCATCATTATTTTAACCAGAGTATCCACCAAATATATAATGTATAGGCTTTCCTGGTGATAGTTATCTTTTAGTCTACAAGTCGAGTAATGCTGTCAAAGAGCAGCCAATTTCAATAATTTTATTTTTGTATGAAAAAAATTCTCATTATTTTAAAAGTCGTATTAGAATTAGAATTTTTATTATGCAAGAACAGAAGAAGGCACAAATATTGCTTAGATCTTAAAACTATTTTGTTCTAACACATTCAAATAAATAGTAAATAAATAATAAATGAATAAATCGTTTATTTTCAATCATTTTGTGTTACATTGTAATTGATCTTGGAACTATTTGACGCTAACAATTTTTGGGCTTATAACAAAATATTTACATTAAATGTTGCAAGATCAAGAACTGGCTATCCTAGCTAGATTTTATTTTATTTTATGCAAAATGTGAGCTTACAATATATGAACTAAGATAATATAATAGTATTGTAGTATTAAACTTGTTAAGTATTATGAAATGAACCCAATGAAGCCTACACTTAAGAGATTATAAATATTAGTATTTGTAAATCAACCCTTTAAAAAACAAAACTATAAAAGAGAGCTGCCTTTTCCGCGAGGCATACAGAGTTAAGGACCTTATGTAATACAATGTTTAAAAAAACTAACACTGTAAAACTCTGAAATAAAGGCTGTTTTATTTTATTTATATAAAACAAATCTAAACTTACACTAACAACCCGGTCGCCGACGTATAGGTTGCTTTCTTTCGCGGCGGCGCTTCCACACGCTATTTTGCCTATGAAAATACCTGTCAACAAATTGTGACGATCGTTTATACATTTATCTACTCCCATGCTATAAATCCTCTATAACAGGTTCTTTAACAGTTAGCTTATTGCCAACATTAAAACACCCAATATCCTAATAACCATAACATCATCCAAACGGGTGATGTAATGTTGTACTGAATTTCATAACAACACTCCTTTTCCTCATTTTTTTTTTTCGATCCCCTTTGCGCAAAGGGTTTACTCAACAGACAGCCACATCTGCTCGATGCGTGGTATCTGTATGAATTACAAAAAAAAGAACATCTATACAAATTTCAAAAAAAGAACATTGTCATACACGCGCGTTTCACTACAAGAACGCCGCGCGCTGTAAAAAAAAAAGTTGGTTATTAGAATTGTCCCCGCCATTTTTCTCCGTTTTTTTATTGTTTTGTTAATATAAATATTCCGCCGAGTACATGGGGATCAGGACCTTCCAACATTAAAGAACATCAAGTGAATTTTAATACTTGCACTATACAAAATGTTAATTACTACTACAAAAAATAATTCTTTCATTAATACTTAGTTTATTTGTATATACTCAGTAATGGATGATATTAGGTTACTAGGACTGGATGTTTTAATGTTAGCAGTAAGCCAACTATTTCAGAATCTGTTATAGAGGATTCATAGCATGGGAGTAGATAAAGTCTTGTATGCAACTGTTGATAATTAGGTATTAAAACACTCATATGATACTATTATCACACTCCGCTTCGCGTCGTGTGATAAACCCACATTCGTGTTTTAATACCCCTTATTACACAACTGTTGCATAAATAACTATTAAAACATCCGGAACAGAATCGCTTATATTTTTGATTTCTAAACAAATTTTATAAAAAAAAACCTGTTGTAGAGTCTATCTAATCGTATATTTTGTCTATTTTCTATCTATGAATTGTCTATCTATAGTCTATCAACTGTCTAGAAATTGTTTCTGAATTAATATTTACCATAATTAATAATTAAAAAATATGCACATGCATTTTCATCCATCTATGAAGAGACAACTCATAGAATTGTCTCTTAGATGGACAATATAAAATAGTTGTCTCTCTACTGTCTACAAATTGTCTATCTATCATCTACGAATTGTCTTTTACATAGATAAAAGACAATTTCTACTATCTATGCATTGTCTATCAATAGTCTATGAATTACTAGCTAATGCCCACGACTTCGTCCGCGTGGATTGAGGTTTTTCGGTTCCCGCGGGAACTATGTGTTATTCAAGATTATACTTTATCTGTGTGCGAAATTTCATCCAGATCCGTTCAGCCGTTGGGGCTCAATCACGCCCCAACGGCTAATGTAACAAACATACATCCATACATCCATCCAAATTTTCGCATTTATTTAGTATAGATCTATTTACTGTCTATGAATTTTCTATCTACTGACTATCTATTGCATATGAATAGTCTATTTATTTTTCATCAATGAATTGTCCATCTCCTGAACATATATTGCAGCCAATGCTGTAGTACGCCATTTTCAAACTAAACTAAAATGAATAGCTCTATTTTTACTGCTATCACTTTCATATTCCCTTTCATCTTCTCCCTGTGGAATGGGACAACTCTAGATCAAGAGCTGTCATTTTAGTTTAGTTTAGAGGTTGAGTTAAACAGAATTGGCCTCATTGTCTATCTATTGTCTATGAATTGTCTATCTATTGTCTATGAATTGTCTTCGAATTGTCTATCTATTGTCTATGGATTGTCTGTCTATTTTCTAAACGTTGTGTATATGTCACCGTGAGATTGTAAAAACCGTTAGATTATAATCTAACTCGCGAAATTGTAAACTGTCGAAAGATTGTGAACCGTTCAATGTTCTGAGTGTCATTTTTTGAAATATTCATTGTATTTACGTTTTCTTGTCTGTTTCTTGTAGATTAGGTTAGGGCACGACATAAATAATCAGGTAGGTTTTATCGGGTTAATATACCTAACAGATTACAATCTACCGAAAAACAATGCGTTAAATTGTAATCTTTGGACAGTTTGCAATTACGCGAGTTAGATTATAATCTAACGGTTTTTACAATCTTACTGTGACATATACAACATCGTCTCGGTCTCACCGTGCTGCAGCGTGAGGCCGCACTGTCCGGCGTGTCCGCCCGCGATGCGCAGCAGCGTGCGTGCAGCGCGCGCGCGCTGCAGCCGCAGCGGCACGGGCCCGCGCGCTAGGGCCGCGCGCAGAGCCGCCGCGCACGCCGCGCCGCGCGCCCACTGAGACACGCCGCACACCTCCGCTATGCGGTCCAGCACCCTGAAAGAAAGAAAGAACAAGTGAAATTAATTTAACGAATTTAAAAATACGACTGCCCTGCCATATTATTTTTGGAGTTTACCTCCATAAGAAGCGATTTGCATATTTGTTAGCCTTTGGAATCTTATTCACATTTTTTTATTAAATGGTATTTTTTTGTGAATCACTAAATATTGAACTATAGTGTTATATATTTTTGGAATCTACTCATCATTTTCTAGATGATGATTGTATAGTTCATCATATTTTCGATTTTTTTTTTCAATTTTGGTCTCTATCTTAGTTTACGCTATATTTTATTATGAGACACTGTGTTCTTGTGTTGTTTGTATTGCACTACACTTTCACTTCACTACACTAACTCCAAGGGCTTAGATGTACGATAAGATGAAGATTGAAGATTTCATGTAAATGACTAGCGGATGCTCGCGACTTTGTTCGCGTGGTATAAGTTTGTTTTCCCACAGGCACTCCTTAATTTTCCGGGATAAAAAATACCACTCTCCAGGTCCTCAAATACCCGTGCAAAAAACCCGTTGCTCTGAAGGACCAACTCTCTATTTCACCCCATTGGGGGTAGAATTTTCAAAAACTGTGTTCATGTTCATGGCGGGTACTTGAAAAATGAAGGACTTTCATACAAACTTCCAACCCCTATTTTACCTCTTCGGGGGTGAAATTTTGGAATAACTGTGACACACGTACTTCTTTATTTTTTACCTAAAGCCAAAATACCAAGTTTCGTTGAAAGAACTTGCAAAAATATCTTGAGAAATGAAGGCCTTTCATCGCCTATTTCACCCCTTTGAGGGTCGAATTTCCAAAAACTGTGAAACAAGTGTTTCTTCATTTTCAACCCGCAGCTCATCTACATTTGACAACTAGCCTAATTATGCAACTTTTTTTCAAAAGTCAAAACGCGTGCTTAGTATGGGATTTTGTATAAAATACTGAATTGCGACCAGTTCAACAAACTTTATTACTTTAATCGAAAGTTTAAAATGCTTGTCTAAATATATATAAAAGGACAATAATAATAGTATTTAATAATAATAAAATATGTGAAAAACTGACAGACTGATATTATCAACACAAAGCTCAAACCACTGAACGGATGGGGCTGAAATTTGGCATACAGATAGTTATTATTATGAAGGGTTTTTGAAAATTCAACCCTTAAGTGGGTGAAATAGGGATTTGAAATTTGTATGAAAATCGAACCGAACGTGCGGAGCCGCAGACAAAAGCTAGTAACCAATTCGGGTGTATAATGTCTCACTTGACGCGTCCGTCAGCGACAGATCCCTTCTTGACAGCGGTGACGTATACGCTACAGTCGTTAGGGTAGCAAGGCTCGTCTCTGCCGCCGCACAGCTCCAGCCCGAGTGATCCATCCGCGCTCATGCCGTGGAGCTCCACGTCGATTATTTCCCACTCGAAGTCCTGTAATAAACGATATATATAGTCCGTCAAACTTAACTGGCCTAGGTGGCCAAATTGGGACAAATTTTTTTACCTGTTATTTTTTTTCATATCTGCTAGCAACGCTGTCACCGGGTCAGATAAGTTTGCAGAACTATAATTGTTTCAAAAGAGCAACCGAGTTTCTTCCTGATTCTTCTCAGTAGGAATGGCATTCCGAACCAGTGGTAGAATTCACTCAACGATTCAAAAGCACTTGTATAAGTTTACTTGAACCAAAATAGATTTGAGTTTAACACTATAGCAGTCAATACGATACGTTATTTTTTACTAACTAAATTTTGATTATAAACGAAACCGGTCCAAAACCTAAACTATATGGCGCCGACTTTTTAAAGTTTTGGAAACAGTTTAATCTTTGGTGATCCCAGGGAACGCCAAATTTTGATTTTGAACGAATCCGGCCTAATAGCTATAATTATTTCTTACATAGTTGAAGATTTCACAACAAAATATTCAACAGGTATTTTGGATTGCAAAATTGACATGATATTCGGAGTATGGCTCCATTTGTATGATATGTCCAGGGTTTGGAATTTTTAGAGGACTTTTTTTTCTATTTTGTTATTTTTTATCATGTCAAAAGAATTTCACGTTTATGATTTATCGCATTCCATTTACCACTACAGCCTATTAACGTCTCACTGCTGGGCACAGGCCTCCACTCTCATAGGAGAGAGGGAATTAGAGCTTAGACCCACCACGCTGCTCCAATGCGGGCTTTAACGACTATTATCTAGTTAGTGATAATAACCGGGACCGACGGCTTAACGTGCTCTCCGAGGCACGGGGGTAAAACACCGCCAACTTCTAACTCCGGGCTGGTACTGAGAATTTCTTAATTGAAATACCGAATACCTAACAATTTTTATGCCCGACCGGGAATCGAACCCAGGGCCTCGTGATCCGCAGTCGACTATGCTAACCGCTAGACCAACGAGGCAGTCAGGATAGGTAAACCTCAAATAGATTGCGAGGTGTTTGCCATATTGGTACTCTGCGGCGGGGGCATGTTACCTGTACATCCGTGGAGTGTCGGTGCGAGCCGTGAGGGGCGAGGTGCGGGTGCGGGTGCGGGTGGGGCGGGTGAGCGGGCGCGGGGGAGGGCAGACGGCACGCCTCTTCGTGTTTGGAGCGAGACTTCCCGTCCTTTGACTCCTTTTTGTTGTGCCGGCGAGCCTCAGCCAACTCGCCCACCATTTGGTCGCGCTCCTGTACAGAAATTAATATTTATTGCATTGCATTGCATTTGTCACACTTTGCCATTTTATAAAGGTTTGTCGTAGTCAGTTAAAATAAAGTATGAACACTTAAAATGTTGCGCACGCGCAAATAACCTCGGGCTCCCGCAATTAAGCAAGTAATAATTGACGACGTCTGAGCGCTGCGCACGCTGGCAGTGAACCAATATCAAATTCAGAATGAACTAGAAGTTTAATTCGCTATAATCCGCTGCAGTAGACAAATCTGTGTAGTACAGTGCGTGTCTTTCTTCTGCAGCATGCGACACCCACCACCCAGAAATTCGCACAGGCACAGCACCACACCACACCACACAAATCCTCCAAATCACTCTCGACGTACGTTTCACTCCGACACCGGAGCATCTTCAGGAGATGTTGACTCAACAATGCACAATTGTGAAGGTGTGTCAAATTAAATCATACATTGTTGAGTAAGTATTTATTGTCACATACTGTCACACAGATTTTTTGGAATTTTAAAACTTTAACGGTGCAGCAAAACATCGTGAGGAAATCTGCATGCCCGAGAGTTCTTCATAATGTTCTCAAGAAGGAGGCCAAAACATGGCCAATCCCCTTTTTATGGCAAGTGTCTCAAAAATCGTTCATAAAAAGAACCAAAACAATAAAAAATTACTCAGATACTCTATATAGTCTCTCTATAAATTTATCTGGACCGATGGCCAAACGAGAACAAATTTTTATGCCTGTTTAGTTTTTATTTTATTTTTCATATATGCTAGCAACGCTGTCACCGATGGAATACAACATTCCACCTAATCAAATAATAACGGGAAAACGACGATATTTACATCTTCATATTTTGGCGTATTAACATGGCATGTGTGGCATGAATAACGGACATGACTAAAAGAGGGCTTCAAACAAAATAGAACGGAAGGCAAATAATAAAACATACCTTTCTCAGTCTGTTACAAAGCGCTTTGACGCTCTCTCGCTCTTGCAATAGTTTGTCCCGTTCCGAGAAAGCCCAATCTCGTCTTCGTTTGGAGACCTGTGGAACAATTACAAATTACAATAATTGCGAATACATACAAATCTAAAAATATGGAAAACTGTAGAAAGGCTTCCTTCTAGATCCTTTCTACAGTTTTCGAGTCTTTTAGATTTCTCGAAAGAATAGAATCTATGTTAAATCTTAGTGTTTTTTTTTATAAATTGGCTAAGTATCCGCAAATGTACCGCTTAATCTAGACTCAATTTATATGACTTTTTCAATGGGAAAAGTCATAAAAATTCACAAAACCTTCAACACATCTGCTCATAGTCAGAAGACTGATCGCATGATATAGCACAAAGAGAATAAAATAAATAAATTGGCAGTCATAGGGACTGCCGAGAGAAGTGAAAACGAATATTTTATTTTCTAATTAAAATAATACCGAAAAAATACCAAAAAAATACAAAACAATAATATTTCAAATATAAACCTTAAAACTAAGACGTTAAAGTTTAATTACCAATGTACTATATTTATATTTAAGACATTTTGTCTTCGTAACAACGCGAGGTGGCGCCCACGATTACACAGCACTTATTAATATAAACCGTAAAACTAAGGCATTAAACTTTAATTACGAATGTACTATATTATTATACTTAAGACCTTTTGTCTTAAGAAGAATGGTGTCGATCACGCATATTCCGATTTTTACCCCCTACCAAAAAGTGCTCAACGCGCCTAAAGATGTTTTCACTTCAAAAAAATAGGTATCCGCAAATGTAAAAATTTTTTGTTCAGCCCTTTTACATAGCCCGGTGTTCCCCACATCTAAAAGTCCGACTCTCAATTTTAACTAGACTAATAAGTTTTGTAATGAGACTGACATAGTGGACAATCTACAACTTCAGATAATCCACTACACTAAAAGGTTTCAACTTTCAACCCATTCTCATACAAGTTAGCCCTCGACTGTGTTTTCACCTGGTGGTTTTGAACCATAATCGGATTGCTTGCTCAAGCGCTTAATCTCCTGGCTGGCTTGCTCCAGATTGTGCACTGAAGCAGCACAAAAAGCCACTCAGCCTCCCTCTGCGCGTCATTGAGCTCAACCTGCAAGCGGTCGGCTTGCTTCCTCAGCCGCTCGATCTCCTGGTTGGCTTGCTCCAGCTTGTGCACTGAAGCTGAACAAAGAGCCACTCACCTCAGCCTCCCTCTGCGCGTCATTGAGCTCAACCTGCAAGCGGTCGGCTTGCTTCCTCAGCCGCTCGATCTCCTGGTTGGCTTGCTCCAGCTTGTGCACTGAAGCTGAACAAAGAGCCACTCACCTCAGCCTCCCTCTGCGCGTCATTGAGCTCAGCCTGCAAGCGGTCGGCTTGCTTCCTCAGCCGCTCGATCTCCTGGTTGGCTTGCTCCAGATTGTCCACGCGCTCTTTGTCCACAGCGTCCACTACCATGCCCACTAAGCCTGGACAAAATATTGGATTTAAAGATAGACATACAAGTAACACTGTATTAAAGACCTTATTTATCAAAAAATAAGACAGATATTAGCGTAAAAACACGCATCTGTTTTTCTGGAGAAAAAATACAGAAATAATAGAGTCCTAAATACCTTGCAATTTATCCATGGAAGGATCGTTGGAATGCTGCCCGTTAAGAAATCCATCAGTACCGACGCCACTCGAGAGCCCCAAGTGGTGATATGCAGAATTATCTTGACTGCAAAAACAAGAAAGTGTTTGTTAACCTTTAACACATTGAATTGAAAGTATAAAATCAAATCAATACAAAAAAAAGTAGGCTTTCACCACAGGCTCGCATCCACATATGAACGTACGGGCGTGCGTACGTATGAAAGTACGTATTTGTGTATGTAAAGTAATTGAAAAATCCTATTAAAGTAAAGGATTACTTAAATGATAAAAAGCATGGGAATATATTGTTCCAGCGACTAATTAATCAAATCGATAATTTTAGTTCTATTAAATATAAGATGTTTGTGAGATGGTGATAGTAAAAAAACCCCCGGCTGAGTTTGTTGTGGGCTCTTCTCAGACCAGGGCGCGTTTGGAACCCTCGAAGCTTTAGTTTTAAGATACCGTAATTGATTATTACTATTAGGTTTAATAAGTTTCGGACGTCAATAACGTAACGTACCTAAATTAAATAAATAAATATTGATTCATTGATCCATTGAAAGTACGTCCGAGCGTGTGTGTGTATGTTTATGTAATGGTTTTTATACGGATGAACGTGTTTTACCTCGTTCAGAATGGACTATACGAAACTCACCGAGATTTCACAAGCGTAGCCGTGTTTTGCGGCGTCTTCAAGTCGGTGCACTCTTTGATGGCGCGATCTCGGTCCACCAGAGCGGACTCTATCTCCCGACGCAGGCTTTCTGCCTATACAACATATAAGTACCAATTTCAGCCTTGAATATTACTCAATTTGTTATTTTTATGCAGCTGCGACCCTTAATATTAAATGCATTATACTGAGCTGTACAATGTACGATCATTTAGAATGGTGGCACAGACGAAAGATCGTTTTTCTTTCCCTAGGATTTTGCCTAGAAGGTTGACAGGAAAAAGACAAATATAGGATACATGCGAGTTAAGACTATATTCGCGGCACAAGAATAGAACCTGTGCAATTTTCGAGGCACGATCTCAGGTGCGTTCAGGTCCTGGGTATTTGAGCAGACCTTGTACTTTGCTATTTTTAAAATAGGGGTCATCTAAAGGAAATGGTGAATGACTGACTGACTGATCTATCAACAACAGCTCAAACCACTGGACGGATCGGGCTGGGCATAAAGATAGCGTTTAAGACGTAGACATACGCTAAAAAAGGTTTTATTGAAAATTCAGCACAAAAGGGGTAAAAATAGGGGTTTGAAATTTGTATGAAAATCTAAAATAACGTGGGCGAAGCTGCGGACAAAATGTTATATAATATAATATGCCTATTTGTGGCATATGCATAACAGCATAAACTGAATATGGCGATTTATTAAATTTCGTGACAATACCTGTAAGGCGGTGGCCCTCTGTTCCTCCCTGGAGGCTTGGAGGGCGGACTCAAGAGCAGCCACCCTCTTGAGTGCGGCCTGGAGGTCGTCCGATAGTTTCTCCATTTCTTTGTGCACCGTATCCCTGTAAGAAGCCCTTTGAAACTTCACTAACCACTTCTTGGATTAACTCCTAAGAATCGCTTAATAATTACTTAAGGAGCGCCTTAGTATAGATTTTGTATTGATATCTACATTATGGAGTTCCTTAAGCAATGATGATAGCTAGTATTTAGCTGTGCTAAATGCTAGCTAGTGATTTATTTGTCCCAAACTAAGATCTACTTTGTCAAACGACCTGTGACTTTATGCCACCTGTTACGTGAAGACATCACAACACAATTGGGTATTTGACAACTATTCAAATAAATTATTTTTAGAGTATCACCCAAAAGTCGTAATATTCACGTCCCCTTTTAGTTTTATGTTGAATGACTATTTTAAACAATCGATTAAAGTAAAAAAGTGCGTCGAACTTTGATGACGCCAATATTTCATACAAAATCCCATAATAAGCACGCATTTTGGCGTTTAAAAAAAATTGCTGATTTGACTAGTTGTCAAATACCCAATTTCAAATTACTGATGTTTCCGTCATCTACGTGATCTACGCCATCAAGGTAACCGACATAGCCCAGAGAATTTGTAAGCTGAAGTGGCAATGGGCAGGTCAGGTATGTCGCAGAACCGATGGCCGTTGGGGCAGACGCGTTCTGGAGTGGAAACCGCGTACCGGTAAACGCAGTGTGGGACAACTAAGGTAGCGGGAAGTGGGTGGATGACGAAAGCGGACGACCGTGTGTACGACCTTTAAAAGGACCTTTTAAGGTCGTCGGTCCAGCGATGGTTGGACCATGGTGGATGAGGAAAGAGGCCTATGTTCAGCAGTGGACAATACAGGCTGATGGATGGACGTGATCATGATGTCAATGTAGATGTCTCACCTCTCGCTCATGATGAGCGTATACTCAGCCATGGCGGCGTTCCTCTCGTCTGTGAGCCGCTTGATGTCGGCTCTCTCTCGCACCCCGCCGCCCTCCCACTGCCGGACGACGCTCGCCACCTGCTGTTTCAGCGCGTTGCGTTCTCTTATCTGAGATTTAAAAAAAAAAAACAATGTTTGTGTGTCCTTTCGATACAAATACTTTGGAGCGCTTCGTTCAACAGATTGGATGCAACTTTGTACGGTTATTGTTCAAACACACTTATTTTTTTATTTATTTTTATTTGTACTTGGTTGAGGTTAGGGATATGACAGTTATAATAAACCCATACCCCTAGTTGGTTCTATTATGGAAACTGTTTTTTTTACTTGCTGGAAAAATGCAAAAAAGGTGGGTCGAGCCAAAATAATGAATTTTTCTCAACGACCTCAATTTACATATACGGGCCCTGTCAAACAAAGAATGTGAACTTAATTTACTAACGCCATCTAGTCTGAAAAGTGGGAACTTACGAAGAAGAGACTTACTTAAAACCATAGAGTAAATATATAGAAAGAGGAGACTATGTAATAATAATACCACAATTGAGCAAAATGAGTATATACGCTAATGCCAAGGAGTGACAGAGCGAGAAAATGTTCTCTTGTCTTGCTCAGCGTATCACTTTTTTTGTTTGACTCATCCTACAGTTTAGGTTAGAAAACCCTGTGTCATTTTTGTTATTTGCCCATATTCGTACGAAATCGGAATTGAAAAAAGTGGTTTAACTTATAGACCAAGATGTATTGCTGTGTGTTTGGCTGCAAAAGCCAAACTGAAAGAAAATAAGACAACCTAATACGTAAGTTTACAATTTTGACCTTATTTACCTGATTGTTACAGTTAAATACAGGTTATATTTGTAGACTCGCATGAACGCTACAAAGTAGAGAAATAACAAAAAAAAAACTTATTTAGCATTAAGAATATAATATCGCATTAAGGCTATGGCTATCGCATACTGTATACGCTGACGCCATGTCTCTTTCTCTGTCTTCTTCTCATATGTGCAGTGGCGTGCACAGGGTTTGAAGCTAGGGTAGGCATTAGTTAGTCAGAATACCTATTTACTGACTGTCATGATCAAAAATGAGCATTGACTTATTACCGTACGGGTAAGCAGTGCTTTTATGCCTCTATGAACTGCACGCCACTGCATATGTCCAGGATAACTATGTCCAGAAGTGAACTTCCACAGCCTGACGATGATGATGAATAACTTAATAGTACTCACCACAGCATTTCTCTCCTGCGTGAGCTCATGACACTGTGTCTTCAGGCGACTGTTCTCCTCTTGCACTATTTGGAGTTTCTCCAGTGTAGTATTGTGGTTCTCTATCAAGTCGTCATACCTGCAAGCAGAACTGACGATTGCCTTATACATACTTTAAATTCTCATCTATACTTTTTAATTAAATTTTTAATTTTTTTTTATCCCTACAAGTTAGCCCTTACTGCGATCTCACCTGATGGTAAGTGATGATACAGTCTAACTGGCAGTTATATTAAACCTTTACCCCTATTCGGGTTCTACACGGTACCGTACCGGAACGCTAAATCGGTTGGCGGCACGTCTTTGCCGGTAGGGTGGGTGGGTAACTAGCCACGGCCGAAGCCTCCCACCGGGCCAGACCAGGGAAACAGAAATTATAAATTTCCAAACCCTACTGGCGATCGAACCCGGGACCTCCGCACGTTAAAGCAACAGCGCTCAACAGTGCGCCACGGAGGTCGTCAATAAGAGGTGTGTAGTTTTGTTAATCTTTTAAGCAAAAAATACTGGACGAATTTGGCTCAAATTTGGAATAGAGACAGATTATACCCTCCATTAACATATTAAATTAAAGAGTTCCCGCGGGAACCAAAAAACTTAATCCACGGTGACGAAGTCGCGGGTGTAGGGGTACACATTACCTGCAAGGATGACGTAAACATGACGCAGCCACGTTAGCCAATCACGTGCCGCCGCCTGGATCGCGATTACGAAGTTCTTTCGGAATTGTACTATATATAGAACTTTCAACCTACGACAGTTGACCCAGCTGAGATCCCCGAGCATGACATCGGCTCGGAGGAAGATCTTCCTATTGTCTCGGTCGAGCATACAATACGCTCCCGACACGGGCACGGTTCTAGCAGTGGACGCGAATATGCTGATGGTTTGGATCGTATTGGTATCGCGCGATGTGTGTCGGTGTATGGGCGTTACCTGTTCTGGAAACAATCGAACTCTTGCTTGAGAGCGTCGTATTTCCTGAGCGTGTGGACGAGCGCGTCCGAGCCCTGCCCGAGTCTGTCTCGTGTGATGTGTGTGTCGGTGTATGGGCGTTACCTCTTCTGGAAACAATCGAACTCTTCCTTGAGAGCGTCGTATTTCCTGAGCGTGTGCACGAGCGCGTCCGAGCCCTCCGCGCCGCCGCTCTGCTGCAGGTGCTGAACCTCGCGCTCGAGTCTGTAAAAATATATTGAAACCTAAAGGTACGGTTCCGCCAGGATCATGTGCTGCACATTTGTTTGCGAACATTCTTTGGAAGCAAGACTTGAGTTCGCGAACACTGTGTGCGTGTGAGCCGTTGCGAGGCCTTCTCTGGAACGCGTACCACTGTGAAAACTAGACGTCGCTAATTGTATCTACATCACAGAATAGATAATCGACAGAAAACTTCACCTACAATACTAAATCGCGACAAAGAACACTTCTTTTGTTTGCTTGTGCGAGTCCACTAACCCGTTGTCCATTGAGCGACGCCAAAGAAAATCACAGACATTTCTACGGGACAACGTAATGTCATTTTCCATAGCGTCAAAAGAGACAAACATCTCAATTTCACATATTCATGCAAATAAATCTTTTCTTTCTTTGGGACAATAGGTTAGCAGTGGCGGCCTTATGGGGTGGCAAGCAGGGCAACCGCCCGGGACCTCGCTCATGCAGGGCCCTCGCGCTCTTGTCCAACAACGCTATAGCCCAAGCTGAAAAAGTGATTAGGTACTAATGTGTTCTCGCGCCTCGCAAATATCTACCGCCCAGAGCCTCGCAATGGCTAAGGCCGTTACGCCACATAGCTATCTGTTTTACTCCATGCTAGGGTTGTCACGCACCGTTGGTTGTCGCTGAGCAGATCGCCGTACTTGCTTCGCAGACTGCTCGCCTCCTGCGCGGACACCTCCAGCTGGTTCATGGCCGCGCGGTGCTGCCCGCGGAAGTACTCCAACTCCTGGAGAAAAGCGCTCCTTTAGGATCACCAGAACACCGGAGACGCGTCAATAGGCATGATGACAGTAACCAAGAATCAATGAAATTATGAATTTATCCAATGAAATAGGATTCATGGATTATAAAAAACGTATTTATTTTTCTATTTCGAGTGAGATTGCTATTTATTTTGATAAAATAAAACTATAAAATACAGCGATCCGCCATAATGGACTAAACGCCTAGAAGCGAATGACGTCACAATGGTTTGTTTTCGAGCTACGACAATCACACTATTGCTTACTTGCACACTGCACAGAGTACATCGGTAATAACAATAGTGACGTCACAAACGACGCCATGACACCGGCGAGCGTTTTAGCGTGAATTTTAAAATTTAAATTTCAAATGCCAATTTTATCTACCAAACCTAATTTTTCCAAACCAAATACCAAATACCAAATTACCAACCAAATAGTAGATACTTCCGAACATAATCGGACCATTTTTCAAAATCAGTCATCATGCCTATTCTCTTCGTGTCCCATCATCTGTAGAGGCGATCTAATACGACGAAGTCGTTTGAAGTGAAAGTTCTTTAGAACCGTTGTGATTTGAAAATTCAATGAAATGAAAAAGCGACACCAAAAAGAGACAAAGTGACAAGTGCGTGCGTGCGTGCGTGCGTGCGTGCGTGCGTGCGTGCGTGTGTGTGTTACTTTTACACACACCCTTTTTTTTATTCTACTACAAGTTAACCCTTGACTGCAGCATAGTTGACACCCGTAAAATCGATGAGTCTTCCGACAAGATCTTTCTTACAAGCTTTTATTTAACTCGCAATGTTATCAGTTTGTTTAGGTCAAATCTTGCAACTGGATTTTAAAACAGCTATCCTCAACCAATTGAGCTGAAGTTTTGCATGTACACCTTTTGAATGATTGTCATAGAAACTTAACGTGTACATGCAAATTACATGGTTAGCTAAGTGGCGTCATACTAAATCCAATATAGCGTACTCCCAAAGATGCAGAACTAGATATTTTTATGCAGTCCCAAGAAATGGGTATCAATTAAAAGGGTTCGCTGAGAAGAATACGAACAATACAAAATCGTTTTATAAAAATTATATTGATTTAAGCCTTATTAATACAATTCAAAGAGTGTCTAGCGGAAGCTGAGAGTCGATTATTTAACGATTTTAGATATTTTCAACCCCAGTGGCAATACTGGCACTAGTGGCATACATGTCACCGTAAGATTGTAAAAACCGTAAGATTATAATCTAACTCACGAAATTGTAAACTGTGACATACATAACACAGAGAAAAAAATAGAAAGAAATTATCCTAAAAACATTCGGGGACACCTGTATTTCAAATTTGTATTCTCAGCTTTCACTAGACAGACTCTACCCCTCGTATTCTATTTAACCATCACAATCGAATTGTACCTTAAAATAAACTCACTGCTGGAAGCGAAACCGAGCTAGCCATAGAAAGTGCTGAAAGCCCGTCGCTATTCAACGTAAGCCCGCGTTTCAGAAATGAGTCTCGCATACAGCAAACTTGACCTGGTGACCCATATTTTATTCAATGCGCCCGCTTGTAAAAAGCTGCTTACGCTTTTTGCACCGTCTACTAATGTAAATGAGTCTCTTCTCTTCAAACAACGCTCCAGTTCTTATGAAAGAGGATGAAAATGCGAAATGTTATTCAATATACGGTAAATAGGTTATTCAGGGTCTCAGGGAAATGGTATTTCATATCGGCTATAAGGTTATTAGTCAACAGGAATTTTTCTGACATTATTTTAGGAATTCGGGCAATCTATCAGGGAATCAGATTATTTTAACCGACTTCAAAAAAAGGTGGTTCTTTATTCGACGCGTATTATTTTTTTTATATTTTTTTGGCGATGTTACTCCATAGCTCTGTCAAATCTGAATCGATTTCAATAATTTATTTTATTTGAAAGAATGGAACTTCAGGTTGCTCCCATTTAAAATTGGTGAAGATCTGATGAATATCTTCGGAGATGGAGGACGGAACTCGTTAATAAATAAGAGTAAATCACTGGCCATCAGAATATAAGTAGACTTCTATATAGTACATAATATGAAAGAGCTTTATTTGCACTAATATGATATGATTAGCCCCACTAAAAATTATTAAATAAAAAAATAAAAACCTACTTCACTAATAACTGAAACTAAAAGGGGAAAAAATAATTTCATTGATTACATAATGTATTAAAACAAGCATTTGAAACAAAATAGTATTTTTTGGTGCCAAAAGTGTTTTAAAAGAAGAAAAAAAATCCCAACCGCCAATCACATCTGACGTCTGGGGGCTGGCATGCTGGTCTGGCACTGACTATGCTTGTTGATGGATGATGTGAGAGGTAGAAAACTGCGTACATATTTGACATTAAGAGTGATAGAATTTTGTATTGAGCCAGTTTCCTCCATCGCGTAGAGTTGCTGTGTAGACGCCACCGTCGAAAAAATGGTAGGAAAGAACGTATGCCTCTTAGAGTCTGACTCGATACGACGCGGAGCGACAATATGAAACAGAAGCTGACTCTTCACGTGGCCTACGTTGTCGCGTAGACAAGGTTGTCATTTTCTATGGCGTTATATCGCGTCGCTTCTGTCGCTCACCTAGGACTACAGGTAAGATCGTGAAAGGCCTTTTTTCTTGCACTGATGACGTCACACTAGTCCCTACTTTAATAACATGCTCGCAGCGGCGCGAAGTTTCCGAGTGTTGTCGCCTCAGTTGGTTGAGATCGTAGAGGGCCTCCTCGCACTGTTGTTTGAGACTCTCATCGGCATGTTGTTTGATGACGTCACACTAGTCCCTACCTTCATAACATGCTCGCAGCGGCGCGAAGTCTCAGAGTGTTGTCGCCTCAGCTGGTTGAGATCGTGGAGGGCCTTTTCGCACTGTTGTTTGAGGCTTTCATTGGCCTGTTGCTTTATGACGTCATACTGCCCCAGCTCGTACGGCGCGCTCATGGTATGCGTGTGAGTGTAAGCCGGTTTATCATAGCATTGCGATGCCGATAGCACCTCATACTCAATAGGTAGTTGGGTTGGGTTGTGGCGCTCATTGCTGACGTAGCTGTGGGATATTGATTCTGGAACAAGAGAACAACATTACAATGAGTTACATGGCGTCAGGTTAAGAGAAATTATGAAACTATGCAGTGGCGTAACAATAGGGTGGCAGGGCTGGCAAAATGCCACGGGCCCCCGACCCAAGAGGGCCCCGGCCCAAGAAGGCGCGAGCTCATAAATATTTTTTTACATTGTACCTGAGTATTTTATTTTATTTGAAAAGTATATTTTTATAAGTTGTGCTTAAAATCCGAAGTGAGACAACTAATGACCATAATACAATTTTAAGTTAATCGTTAAGCATTTCAACCAACCTAAGCAAAAAGATATTGATTCATTTTTAGAGATGTACACGTTACGCGTGACGAGTAATTTTACGTAAGTACTTATGACTGTCAAAAAACCGTCAGTTAAAATACCGGTAGTTGCACATCTCTATTCATTTTAGAACGCATCCATTGGTTTCTACATATTATTTGGTCGCGTTACGTTGGCAGCGCGGGTGAGCATTGACGATCGGGGAATTCCCCATTTTGTTTTCACTTTTTCCGTAGCACTGCTGCTGGGGCGAGCTAGCAACATTATATTAGGGGAATTCCGGATTTGATGTTTTTTTATGAGGGCTCTACTGACTACGTATTCTTTGTGTGATTATTTAGACAATCGGTGATTTGTATCTTTGATTTTTCGTATTTGTTCTTTTATTGAATATGAAAATGGTGGCAAAGTAAAGTAGATTGTGAAAGTTAGATATTAAAATGTCTAGTTCTAGAAAATATTTAAGTGGGAGCGAAAAACGAAAGAGAAAGAGGGAGACTGAAGAAAAAAATAAAAAGCTACCTAAAATTAGTCAATACTTGAAAAATGATGACTTAAATAATGAAAAGTCGAGTGAACAGTGCTCCAAAAGTGAAGAATTGGACCTTACTAAAAGTATACCAGAATTATTAGATGCAGCACCCAACACCAGTGACTATCCAGGTCCAGAACAACCACAAAAAGGTACTAGCAAAAATCAAAGAGAATTATATTTTAGCATGAACAATATTGTATCTTCGCCATATGTTACTGATAAGGGTAATTTTTAAAGAGCTAACTGATCAAGTGAAAAGGTTCGTGATTGAAAACGGACATTGTAAACCTAAGGGTCCTTTCTTGAAAGATATTGACAATAGATCTTTTTTAGAAAAACATTACTACGCAAATCGGGCATCTAGGTTTCGTCACGATGTTGTTCCTTCACCGAATGGATGATGAATGCATTGAGATATTATGTTCTATGGATGAATGTGAAGCCTCCAATACGCATTGGGCTAGCGTGGGGACTACAGACGATTCCCTCTCCCATTAGTGGGTCTATTCCCATTAGTGGGACATATACAACGTGTATATGTCCCACGCTGAGTACGCTGAAAATCTCGAAGTTTATTAAAATTAAACTGAGTACAACGTGACGATTTTTACTGGTAGGGCCCCATCAAAAGAATTTGCCACGGGCCCCAGATGGTATAGTTACGCCACTGAAACTATGCAGTGTAAAGTATGTTTGTTCAAAATTGGTACCTACACACTACGCTACCATCTTAGACTGCATCACCACTTACCATCAGGTAAGATCGCAGTCAAGGGCTAAGTTGTAGTGGATAAAAAAAAACACTTTTTGAAGGTCGATTATACAAAGTATAACACGTGATGGTGATAATTAAGTATGGAATCTTCAAACTAATGGTATGAGGATTCCAAGTGTGCCCTGGTCTGAGAAGAGCCCACAGCTCAAACAAACAATCTCTGCTGTGTTTTTTACACAAAACATCTTAAATTAATAGACATCTATCTGGAGCCGCTAGAACCATTCACTCCCCTGCTTTTTTATCATTTAAGTTTCACATTGCAAGTACTCAATACTCAATATCATTTATTCAATATAGGTACACTGCAGGTACACTTATTGACGTTAAAAATTACTTACTTCTAAAACATGATGGTGATAATTGGTTACGGTATCTTAAAAGTAAATCTACCAGAGTTCCAAATGCGCCCTGGTCTGAAAAGAGCCCACAACAAAATCAGCTGTTTTTTTTTTTTATTATCACCATCTCACAGATCATCTTCACTAAGGAACTATCAGAGCCATAGAGCAAATCATTGCCAAGCTTCCTTGTCGTTTAAGTAGTAGAAAAACTGAAGAACTGAAGAACAACATTCTGAAAAAGTTGTGTCCTTCAACTTTTTAAACTTAAAGTAGATAAATTCCCCTTAAAATTATTTTTCTCCTAATTGCTCAGAAATTCCTTCATTATTTTAAAAAAACAATTCATACATTGGCTCTTTTCTGGCCTCCATATCAATGCCCCACAGCACAAGATATTTGTATGAGTTAAGATAAGTCATCTATCAGCAATGTGAAAAGCTTCTTCCTCGCAAATAAGAGAAAAGTACCATACTAGTCTTGGAAGAAATAACAATTCATGGCCTGGTTTAGTCAGAAAGGCCTAGACCTGGTCCTTTTAAAATCACTTGGAAAGTCCTCCGCCTTCCAATATTACTCAGCCTTAAATTGTTTAATTTCCGGCCTGGGCTGTAATGTGCTATTAAATTAAAGTTGTATATAAAATACATGTAGAAAAAAGAAAATTACCATTACTCCCATTGCTTTCCAAGGAAGATGTGCCCGATGCCATCATATATCTGCAAATGAAACTAAACATTATAATACAATAAATACCACATAATAGTTAGTAAGTGCTTTCTGAGTTGTACACAATCCTGTAGTAAGCTTACATTCACAGATTCAAAATGTAATATTTGTCCCTTTATAGTGCCCTTGGCATGAAAGTTGTGAATTTTAGATGTATCACATTGCTGCAATTTTAACAGTTTTTATTTCACTAAACTACATGGATTATTAAGCCTTCCACTTTGTTTTTGAGATGCCACAATGCAGGATTTTGGCAAATAGCAGTGTTACCCAAACAGCTGAGGTGATTAGAATGTTGTCACTGTAGCTTTCATTATAGTGTAATAGGTCAAAAATTGGCCCCCAGCATCTCTATATCATCATTAGTAGTAATTCTACAGAGGCTGGAGCATTAACATCTATTCATTCAGGATTTCTGTACAATCAAAATAACACCTATGTACAAATGATTAGTGAAGCAATACCTTCAATATTACAAGCTGCCTTCCATTGTATTGTGTCACCTACAATGACAAATATATACTGAATTATAATTATTCTCTATCCACACATAAGTAAGCAGTTATAGCCTAATGGTTCAGACTCCGGCTTTCCAAACTCTTGATGGTCCCAGGTCCCAGGATTCAAATTCTGGACATGCATATCTAGCAGTGTCTTTTGAGGAATTAAATATCAATAGCTTTAATGGTGAAGGAAATAATCATAAGAAAAATCTTATGAATGTCCAACTCAGCGGGCAGTAAACTATACCTGAGCCGAGGTTTTCAATAAAGAATGTGGAATTAATTATTAAATTGCTTATCCCTTGTGTACTCACAAATAGACACAGTAAAAAATCTGAGAGTTCTCTTAGAAGTCGCTAAGGTGCCTTTTGATGTGGACACATAAAATCAAAGAATCTATGAATTATCAGAACAGAAATTACAGCGGGCGAAACTGCAGGCAACATCTAGTTAATTATCCAATAAGAATAAGAATAGTTAAGTTACTAGTAGTATAAACGTTTTTATCAGAGGATCCAAATCTCGCGGGGTGTAAGCTTGACACGGTTTTCACGCTCTAATGATGGTTGCAAAACTTATAAACCGCAAGTATTGTTGCAACTATCCACTTCGCTGTCTGAGTGTTTACACACGACGAAAGTGCAAGATTACGCGATAGAACACCAGGAATCTCATCGTCACCCGCGAATATCACATAACTGTACACAGACACGGCCCATAAATACCATCACCGATCGCCGAAAACATCTAAATCGCAACGAAAAACTCTCCTTTCCCTACGAATAGCAATAATATGATTTCACGGATAAAGAACTAAAACTTATTTCACAATGTAAACAGATCACATATTACCCGTCCCAATTAACTTTATCGCACGAACTACACAGTTTAACACAAAGAAGCTTAGACGAGAGAACAAAACATTTATAACACGTATTTATCAGTAGTAATTTGCCAACATTTCCCGTTTCCCGTTTGTTCTCTACAGTCTACTTTTTTAGCAAGAAATGAATGAATGAATGACGGACAGAGACAAGTATGATGACGGACACAAAAGCGGACGGACATTTTAATGAGTGTTGCCATATAAGTAATTAATATTTGATTCGGATACTTTTACCAATTTTTTCAAATGTCAAATTACAATAATAGTGCAAAAGAGCAAAGTACGATACAACTGCAAAGAACAATCTATTTAGATTTGCGCAGCATATACATAGGCGCCTGATACGTATGCCAGTTAGAAGCAAAAACAAGCTCATTACATCTCATATCTCGTATACGAGATTCTGCCTGTCCAAGGCATGCCAGTAGATCACAAGCCGTTTGTTTTTTTTTATTGCAGGGAAGTGGGGGGACCCTGGATCACTTTTTCTATAAACCGACATACATGACATTCACAGGCATATATATGGCGCGCCGACTTAATGCTAGCTTGCCAGCGCCTAGTGCACAATTGCACTTAACTGCAAAATTGTGTCTGTCGGGCCATCATTTCAACCAATTTTAATGAAATTTGGTATAGTTATAGAAATTTCTTTTAGATATAGGTTGCATGATGCATCCTGGAGAAGGACATAGCCTACTATGGATCTTGGAAAATTAAGGAGTTCCCGCAGAAATAAAAAAAACTTAATCAACGCGGCCGAAGTCGCGGGCATCATCTAGTATACTAGTAGTAGTATTCTATTTGAAATAATGATTTTTAGGCTTTTGTACCCAAAGTTTGCCAACGGGACCCTATTATTAAGCCTACAATGTCTGTCGATCCGTCCGTCCGTATGTCTATCTGCGGGCTATATATATCTCATGAACTGCAATAGATAGAAAATTGAAATTTTCACAGAGTGTGTATTTCTATTGACGCTATAAGGACAAATAATAAAAAAAAACATAATAATAGAGGGGTGATCCTTTTATCAGACACTACTACTGAAAAATTCTCAGAAGTAATGTCTCTGAGTACAGTGTTAAGTTTAAGTTTGAGTACGTGAGTGTGATAATTTAAAAACATTCAAATATTTACAATGCAAAAAAACAAGATATCTATGGGGGATATCAGTGAAAATTATCTGCAATCTTATTGCAAGGTATGGCTTGCTCATATTTTTAATGAGTCTGTAGATTTGGGATCTTTTCCTAACCTCATGAAATGTTGTAAATTGATGCCTCTTTTTAAATCAGGTAGCAAAAGTGATCCAAATAATTACAGACCAATTTCAATTTTGCCAACCCTAAGTAAGATAGGTACTTGAAAAAATTATGCTCAACCAACTACTCCGACATTTTAATTTAAATAAATTACTACACTCCGAGCAGTATGGTTTTACGAAAGGTCGATCAACAGTCGATGCGGGCGCGGCGCTGGTAAAACATATATTTGATGCTTGGGAGAACTCACAGAATGCTATTGGTATTTTCTGTGATTTGTCTAAGGCATTCGACTGTGTTGAGTACGTGACACTATGGAATCAAAGACACTTAGCCTCATTGCATCATATCTTAGTGACCATATTCAGACGGTATGTGTAAACAATGTGAAATCATCTGGATCAGCTTCGTTAATGGGTGACCCTCAAGGGTTCCTTCATGTTCTTGGTATATATAAATGATTTACCATATTTTGTCCTGGATACTTGCGATATTGTGCTTTTTGCTGATGATACGTCTTTAATTTTTAAAGTTGACAGAAATAAGAATGATTTTGACTACGTTACTCAATGGTTTACTGTAAATAACTTACTTTTAAATGCAACAAAAACTAAGTGTGTTGAGTTCGCACTGCCCAATACCAAAAATATATGTAACATTAATCTAGTGATAAATAATGATATGTTAAAAAATAGAAGATGCCACCATGTTCTTGGGAGTGACCTTAGATGCTAAGCTTCAATGGGGCACCCATAAATCAAATCTAGCTGGTAAACTCAGATAAGCTGCTTATGCTGTCAGAAAGATTCGGCAGTTAACAGACGTTGAAACTGCAAAGCTTGTATATTTTGCTAATTTTCATAGTATTATGTCTTACGGAATCTTGCTAAGGGGTAAAGCGACAGATATTAAAAAAATATTTGTATTACAAAAAAAGGCAATACGTGCAATTTATAATTTAAAACCATGTGAATCCCTTAGGGAGAAATTCAAGGTAATAGGTATTCTTACAGTAGCCTCTCAATATATTTACAGTAATCTAATCTTCGTAAAACAGCATATTCAAAATTACAAAAGAATATGCGATCTGCACGATAGGCCAACTAGAAACCACCATAGGCTCGTCACTCCATCGCTTCGCCTCAAGAAATTCCGAAGGTTGTTCGTGGGCATGAGCATTCTATTCTTTAACAAAATTCCACAACCTATTATAAACTTGCCTTTATAAAAGTTTAAGAAAACCATTAAAAAATGATTAAATAAATGATAAAATCGCATGGATTTGACTCGCTCCAGCAATGCTCAGGATTGCTGTTACTTATGTATCTTTAAACTAATGCAATTGTAAATATTTTTTTTTTCAAAAGAGCTACCACCGAGTTTCTGGCTGGTTCTTCTCGGTAGGAATGGCATTACAAACCAGTGGTAGATTCATTTAACTACTTATAAGCACTGTAAAGCAAAGTCTATTTGAATAAAAAAACATTTGAATTTTGAATTTTATCATGCCCGATAAAAGATCATGTCGTGCTTAAAAGTTTTACTTTAAAAAACTTATTACAAAACGGCGCTACCTTAATCGAATTATACCTGATTACACCAACACCTAAACCCATAGGTGACAGTTTCCAAATAAGTAAAATTTACTGCAACCTAATGGGCTATAAACAATATTAAATACAAGATTATGCCTGCGACGTCGTCGTCGGCATGGATTTAGGTTCTGGAAAATCCCGTGGAAACTCTTTGATATACGTATTTTTCTGTATGAATGTCTGACACGTTTCCATGAGCAAACGCATTGGTTCAAGTGAGTTTGACGAAATTTTTCAAAACCTTACGGGCCTACCTTATTAGTCCAGGATCCAGGGTCCATTTTTGCACTTGATTACTATCAAGCAAATTTTCCATGAGTAGCTTCATTTTGATGAGACACCCAACAATTTCCTGTACGAAAACTCTCGATTGTGGTAGGTAATAGGGGTAGCAGGGATAAAATATTTTTATTAGATGGTTCTCAGAAATTTATTACTAATTGTTTTTTTTTTGTTAAATCTGATGATAATTATCTAAATTATTCGAAAAAAATATTTGTCCTACAAGATTAATTATGGTTCGATCAAAGAGCCCTCTCCTTCCATGTTGGAATATGTTATTACAGCGGTCAAAATTTAGTTACTTATTATTTTATACTATATATTATAAATACAGTTGAAAATCTACCTTTTATCAATAAGTTATCAAACTATTTATTAATTATTTGCTTCAAGCTTCTTTATCAAATATTATCAGATAAGGAGCTCTTCCCATCATTTGAATGAATTTAATGAATCTATTCGGAGATGGAACGCGGAACTCCTCAACCTAATAATAGTAAACTTATTTAGTGATTTAGAACATGAGTAGAACGACTCTTCTTAGCGAGTAGAGTCGCTAAAAAGAGTCAAAATGCGCTTGTCTCAAGAGCATTTTGAATTTTGACGCGAAGCTAATTTTTAAATTCTTTGCAAGATTATTGTAGCGCGTTATTATAATTCGACATTCGTGTATCCGAATTCCGAATAATACGGCACTATTTTATTTTCTCGTGTCGTAAGTACTGTCGAATGTACTCTGTGTGTCGTACAATCGTCGCTCGAATAAATGACACGCAATAGCGATGAACCAATAAAAAACAACGCGTAAATCCAGGAGTCTAGAAATCAAATGCCATACAAACGTTCAAGCGTAATTTGACTCTTTCACTTCCTAAAATCGCGAGGTACTGAAACAGTGGTGTGCAGCGCGTAAAATTGATTGTTTTGATGTCGCAGGAAGGCATGACCACGGCGTGACTTCCATGCCCTGCGTTCCTACGGAAGGGCGTGCGGATTACGTTTTACTATGATGAATGATTTTATCTCTTTCTAAACTCGTGTATCTGTGAATGACCGAGTGTAATAGCAAGCGTGCAAAATTATGGATTGAAAAGCGTTTGTTATTGTATTTCGGTTCGCACCGCATTGCTGCAAACTTATCGGCCGTTATCTAGTTGGCGAATCGGTGGTGTGGTGTTGTTAACATTTAGCAGGAGCCGTGTAGCACGGGCGGTCATATGGCGCCCACAGGACTCAGCCGGATTAGTTACACCGTTCGATTCGACGAGTTTACTATTTACGCACTATTGCAAAGACATAGTACGTATTTTTAGTCGCGTCGACGGTACAGAATACAGACACAGTGACTTTCATCATAGTGCGTAAACAACTTCAAGGTTATCCGTCGTGTTTGTGCCAGGGTTGGTGCGGAGGCGCTGATATGGCGGCGAGCTCCGAGGGCGGCGCCGTGGTGCGCCAGGGCCATCTGTACAAGTTGAAGACAATGAAAAAGAAATATTTCGTTTTGCGCGCGGAAACTGCGGAAAATTCCGCACGGTTGGAATACTATGAATCGGAGAAGAAGTTTCGCTCAGGGTCTAACCCTCGGCGTATTCTAGCCCTAAAGAGTTGCTACAACGTTACCCGACGGTTGGACTTGAAACAGAAGCATGTGATAGCCCTATTCACTAAGGAGGAACAGCTGTGTATAGTTGCTGAAAATGAGATGGATTTACACTCGTGGCTCACTGCCATCCTCAAGCATTTCCGCTCTGATGATACATCATGTAGTGAGGAGTTACTTCATCCCATACGTAAGTTTTTTAGATACATTGTATACAGTCTAGAACTTATCTAATAACAAGAAACTCTGTTTTATAAATACTACATTAGATTTATTGCTTTAGCTTTGCTAATCATATACTGGATACACAAACTTTTCAATGTGGTTTGTAAATTTGTACTTATTTTCTTGTGTTGTCACCATGATGGCCTTTAAAATTCCCCATGACATTAATGATTTATAATGTGATTGTTGCAATATCGGTTTAAAAGTGGGAGTGTTACCAAATATGAAATATTTCTATAATCCTGAACTACTTACTTAATACATAAGTACTTTTAAAAAAAAGATTCCTATTTTAAAAAATGATAAACATCATTGCATACCATAAGCTCTTCAAAATAGGCAAAAGAATCTACTAGTAGTTTGATTAATAGCTCCAAATAGTTATTATCTCTCAGGAAGTTTCGACATACCAGTTTCCAAGTATAGCTCGCAAAAGTTGTTTTTCTGTTTTTAATCTTATTTACATTGAAACGTGAATCATCTGATAGAAGTGCTAATAGTATTAAACATAAGCTAAACTGATTTTCGCCATACATTATCAATGTATTGGTATCTTATCTTTATAATTTATTTCATACTAATATAATAAATGGAAAAGTGTGTTTGTTTGTTTGGTTTGTCCCTCAATCATGCTGTAATCAAGCAACAGATTGATGTGATTCTTTGCATGGATATAGTTGAGGACCTGGAGAGGGACATAGGCTAACAAAAATATTTCATGTGGACTAAGTCCCTGGCATCAGTTAGTTTCAGTATAATTTTCTACACTTACTATTATTTTAATTTTATTTATAATATTATACTATATAGTATAATATAAAAATATGGTTACTACCTAACTAACAATCACTTGCAAATTACTAGAAATAAAAATCATCATATACTTAAGTAAATACAAGCTAAGTAATGTGATTACTTATAATTACACACAGCATGAACTAAAACAACATCTATTAAGGTTAAAAGATATTGATTAAAATATAAACTACAAGATAAAGAATTAATGTTACCATTAGATATGAGGCTATAATAATTAAATTATTTAATATTAATTAATTTAGTTTTAAGTTATTGATCAGTCCTGTGGGAACTCTTTGATTTCCCCGGATGAAAAGTTATCTATGTCCTTCCCCGGGAAGCAACCTATATGCCTGCCTATACGTGCCTGCCTGTACCATATTTTGACTATAGTATGTTGAACAGATGGGGTGTGAAAGAGTAACAGACAGACTCAGTTTCACATATTATAATAACAGTATGGATTATAAACTGACACTGATATATTCCCATTATTCAGAGTTCACTCGATAATTCAAAAGCACTTGTAAAAGTTTATTTGAATAAAAACAGTATAGCTATTTGATTTGAAAAATATATGATCTTAAAAATTTAAGAGATGAAAATCAGAATAATAATAAAAATTAAAAAACATGACTGCTGTCCCAAAACACGAACTAAAAAATAAAAAAATCTAAATTAAACTAGTTAATAATCTTATTCAGATTTTTATTAAATGATATTTTTTTGTGAATCACTGGATATTAATCTATACTCTATAGTGTTATATATTTTTGGAATCTACTCATTTTCTAGATGATGATTATATAGTTAATCTTATTATCGTTTTTTTTTTTCAAATTTAGTATTTTTTATGTGGGACCATGGTCACCCCATCAAATTTTTTATTTTATTTTTCTCTGATCTCACCTGATGGTAAGTGATGATGCTGTCTAAGATGGTAGCAGGCTAACCTGTTAGGGGCATGGCAGCTATATTAAACCCATACCCCTATTTGGTTTCTACACGGAATCGTTCCGGAACGCGTAATCGCTTGGCGGTACGTCTTTGCCGGTAGGGTGGTAACTAGCCACGGCCAGACCAGGGAAAATTCAGAAATTATAAATTCACAAATTGACCCTGCTGGGGATCGAACCGATCGACCTCCACACGTTAAGACAATAGCGCTACACACTGCGCCACGGAGGTTGTCAAACATACATACATACATACACAAACCCTGAAAACAATATAATCCTTTTTTCAGGCAGTCTGATAAAAATGCTTCATTTGGCACATCTAAATTAAGTTAGTATTTACATAAGTAGTAAAGTAATGGTTTTTCTAGTTATCCGTAATGAATTCCCTGAACCTTTTATAAAAATCAGTTTTAAGAACTAATTTAGCAACCTACCTACTTCTTTA
Source organism: Erebia palarica (assembly GCA_964035005.1). Classification (NCBI taxonomy): domain Eukaryota; kingdom Metazoa; phylum Arthropoda; class Insecta; order Lepidoptera; family Nymphalidae; genus Erebia; species Erebia palarica. Next base: position 38,326,583 of record OZ035983.1, read on the forward strand.
TAAGTAGGTAGGTTACTTATGCAGTTGAGGATAAATTTTGAGAATTAGATAGAATATGCATTCTTAATACCTAATTACCTAACTTAATCATGGGTTTCCCCAAGCATTGCTATCGGTATTCAAAATTCCCCTGAAATTATAATATCATAACATAAAAAAAATTTACTCCCAACCATATTTACAATTTTTTTTCTGCAGGGCTGTCAAATCGCTGTTGACGTAGCTAATTTCACCTTGAAGAAAATAAGCAATATTGAGTACTAGATGATGCCCGCGATTCCGTCCGCGTGGATTGATGATTTAGCCTATGTCCTTCCCTGGGATGTAATCTATCTCTGTACCAAATTTCATCAAAATTAGTTGAGAAGTTGGGCCGTGAAAGCATAGCAGACAGACAGACTTTCGCATTTATAATATTAGTATGGATGTTATGAATGAAGATTCATAACATCCATACTAATTTCAATTTTCGAATTTTAACCAAAGATCTGCTGTGTTATTAGATTGACAGTCAACTTTTCTTCCTGAAATGAAAAAATACTTAAAATAATTTTTCTTTATGCAAACACAAACCTCCCTGAGGATAATATCAGGAGGCAGCCTAAGGGGCAACACATACCTTCAGGGTGGAGTTGAGTTGTGAAGCAGACAGGCAATACCTAGAATGTTTCTGGCTTAGTAATGTGTCTATACTAATACTAGCGGTCGCCCGCGACTTACACAGCTTATTATTATTTAAAACTAATAACCTACATTCCGATTTTCAAGCCTCTAACTTCAAACACAAAGGACTTTCATACAAACTTACAGCCCCATTTCACCCTCTTCGGGGTGAATTTTCGTAAAATTGATTAGGTATACAGGTTATTATAATTTAAAACTAATAACCTAAATCCCGATTTTCAAGTCTCTCAAATCACATCAAAAATTTAAAACACTCTTGTAAGTTTTCAACCCCTATTGCACCCCTATTGGATGGATGGAAGGTGGATTTTCGTAAAATTGCTTATGCAAGTTATTATTTATTTAAATTTAATAACTTAAATGCCGATTCAAACTTCAAACATAATATTTATTTATTTATTTATTTATTGATACGACATAGCCGATAGGACCTTACAGTTTCCCAATACGTCTTATCAGGCTACAATAGGTATTACATACTACAATTACATACATTACTAAAATTACACATAGATCCCAATCAAATACTAAAAATAGAAAAACAATAAAAACACATTAATTAAATTTAAATTAGGTAAATAAACAAACAATAACAAAAACATACAACATAAATGAAATTAAAACTAGCTATTCTCTAATAACAACTTTATTATTTTCGTGAGCTGGGTCAGTTGGGTGTGGAAAACGTCAAGTCTGGGATTTTTACTAACCAAATCATTGAGCAAGCGCAGTGCACGAGCCACTGGCGCATGTTTAGCTAGCTCTGTCCGGCAATATGGTAGTGCAAACAAAGTGCGCCGACGAGCAATCGCATCCGGTACGTGTAAGCGAATGGCACCCAAGATATCGGAATTACATTTTTCTCTTTGGATCAGGCTGATTATGTATGAGATTAAGGCCACATGGCGCCGTAGTTCCAAGGTATCACAGCCAGTCATACCAAGGAGAAACAAACTTGGATATATTGTTGGATATCCTACGAAATACCCGTACTGTTGCCTATACAGCCAGCGAATAAACTTTTTCTGAGTTTTCTCAACCATATTTATAATATTTGAATTCATGCGGATTCCATATGATAGCGTTACTTTCAAGCTTGCTTCGTACAAAAGCGTTATATAAAAGCTTTATTGCAGTAATTGATTTTAAATGCTGCACTTGCCTAAGTACAAATCCAAGAGTTCTATAAGCTTTAGCACAAATATCTTTGATGTGATTGCGAAATGTTAGGTCTTCTGATAAATTTATGCCCAAATCCCTAACTCCACTCGCGATAAGTTAGATCCACCCAGGTGATAATTTATAATGAGTGGTGCCGTCTTCCGACTAAAAGTGATCACTGCGCACTTTTTTGCATTAAATAATAACTTATTCTTCCAACACCACTGCAACACATTATCAATATCTACCTGAAGTATTGAGCGTCAGAGTTATCTTCAACACTTAAAAATAGTTTCAAGTCATAAGCAAATAACAAGCAATTAGTACTAGTGATTACATTTGGCAAATCATTGATTAAAATTAAAAGCTCCAATGGGCCCAAGTTACTGCCTTGACTAACGCCGGAATAAGTGTAGTATGGTTCCGAACAATATCCCTCATATTGCACGTACTGTTTCCGATCGCTTAAGTAACTGGAGAAAAAATTAAGTAACAACGGCGTAAACCCGGCGGAAGCAAACTTACTGAGAAGTACGTCATTATCAACTGTATCAAACGCTTTTTGGAAATCAAAGTAAGCCGCACCCACCTGTGAACCCTTATCTACTGCTACAGTTACATAATTCCAAAAGGACAACAAATTAGTGCACGTCGAGCGACCCGCTCGGAACCCATGCTGAGCATCTGAAAGTTGGTACTCAAATTGCCTCCTTATGCGATATTCCAAAATGGACTCGAATAGCTTTCCAAAAATTGACAACACAGCAATGGGCCTAAAGTCACTTACTTCGGAACTAGATCCTTTTTTTGGAACTGGTACTACTCGAGAAATTTTCCAAACCTCAGGATAGAATGAATTCCTATAGCAAACATTGAAAATGTGGTACAATGGTGAAATCAGGACACTGTTACAGTCTTTAACTACGTAAGGCGGGATGCCATCTGGACCGGCGGCATGTTTCGTTTTAAGCTTCTTGAGTGCTCTCCTCACATCACACTGCAATATTGATTCTATGTGAATACGCGCACTACCCCCTTTACAAGACATTAAGGCCTCATTAACGCTAAGTCTCGGTGGCACCTGTGCGTATACTGAACTGAAATATTCCGCAAATAAATCAGCACACTGCTCCCTAGGTACAAGTCCCTAGGTACAATATAGGACAATCATACAAACTTACGACCCCCATTACACCCCTTTGAGGTGAATTTTCGAAAATTTGCTAATGGGTTTTATTATTTATAGCTATTAACTTAATTGCCAACTTCAAAAACAAAGGACTTTCATCATCATCATGGGAATTTAAAAAAATTATTTCACGAGGCGAAGTCGTGGTCGTCTGCTAGTATAAAATATTATAAGGATTCAGTAAACTGAAGTAGAAGTATGGAATTATACTCATAGTCATAGAGTTCTCAAGGCCACGTGTCACTGACCTTACTATGGCGCTCTGACATGTAAACACTAAGGTATGTTCTATTAACAATCTCAATTAAGTTAATGACAGTGTTGATTAGGGTTGCCACTTGTTAAAAGTCCTGTGAAAGCTCAGGGAAATAGTTTTAGCCTGCGACCTGGATATTTTGCCGGTCCTAGTTATACTAACAGTCCATGAAAAGTTTAATGATTGTTTTGTTAGGTTAAAATTAAATGAATGCTTAATTTAGTAAATTAACAAATGTAATAAGTTTTGGTTATTTAAGCTTACATTACTTAGTTATTAATTATTTGTTTTAGTTTGAAGGCTGTATTTTTGCTTAATATTTTCTGGGTTCAGTAAACAACATATAGTCAATAGTCAAATAATGTTTATTCAATTTAGGTAGGTACACTACACTTATTGACGTCCAGTTATTTGTAAAATATAATGGTGATAATCAGTAACGGTATCTTAAAACTAAAGCTACGAGGGTTCCAAACGCGTCCTGGTCTGAGAAGAGCCCACAACAAACTCAGCCGGGGTTTTTTTTTTCATTATCAGCATTTCACAAATCATCTTAGCTAAGGAACTATCAGAGCCAAAACATCAAATCATTGCCAAGCTTCCTTGTCATTTATCCTTTACATGGTAAAAGAATTTTTTTTACGAGTTTACATTTTACATTAACTTTGAACTTATTCAGAGACATCTTCAACATGTCTTCTGGGAGATTTTTGTAGAAGCGGACACTGTTTCCAACAAATGAATTGATAATTTTACTAAGCCTAGAAGCAGGCATTACAAGTTTATTTTTATTTCTAGTATCAACATTATGACAATCAATTTGCTTCTTTTTCTTCTTGAATTTATCAATGGGTTGTGCACTGTCATAATATTGATTTCTTTAAATTTATCTCTTAGTGACTCTCTTGGTCCCATGCTGCAGCACAAAAACAGAATTAATATCAGCAGCATTACCCCATAATAATATACCATATGACATAATGCTGTGAAAGTAAGCAAAATAAACTAATCTCGCCGGTTCTATATCTGTCAGCTGGCGAATCTTTTTAACCGCGTATGCAGCAGAGCTAAGCCTGTTCGATAAGTCATTTATGTGATTGCCCCATTGGAGTGCAGCATCTAACGTTATACCGAGAGAAACAGCGGTATCCTGTTTCTAATAATCTAATTCCTCATGATCAAGTTATGCAGTGGTTTTTACCTGTTTGACATTAGGTAATGTACCTACATTTGATACACTTTGCCTTTTTTTCCATTGAGGAGTAGGTTATTAGCTTCAAACAACTGTACCACTTAGTGAGAGAATTGTTTACTTCGTCAAGAGTTGATTCGTAACGATTTATTTTAAACAAAAACAAAAAAAAACTATTCCATGATTATCCTTGGCAAGATAAGGAAGATCGTTAATGTAAATGAGGAATTGGAGAGGCCCTAAAATTTAACCTTGTGGAACCCCCATTTTTACAATCGATCCGGAAGACCACTTTCCATTGACGTCTACCTTTTGTATCCTATTTTTTAAGTAGGAATTCATCATATCCAGTGCTACACCCCTAATTCCATAATGGTACAGTTTTCTGACTAATGTTTCGTGATCAATACAATTAAAAGCCTTAGATAAATCACAGAATACGAAAAGTGCATCATGTGACTTCCTCCCAGGCTTCGAATATATTTTGAATTAACTCAACACCAGCATTGATTGTTGAGCGAGTCATTATTACAAAAATGTTAGTCTAAAGTTATGGGGTATAAAAGTAATTAGTACTTACTGAATTGACAAAATAAAATATATAGAAGATAAACCTGCAAAATACAGCAAACATTATTTCTATTAGATTTTGTATCTGATTGCAAATAGATCAAATTCCGACTACAACCTATGGTTAAAAGAAAAGTTTTAAATATTACTTTTTTTAAATGTGACAACCCTAAATACGATACCAATATCATATGATATGGTGATATAAATTATACAATATAATTGGCATTCTGATGTTTTAAAAGGTTGAATGACGTTTTATTAGGAATTTGCTTAACTTTTTTTCTTTTTTTAATTAATTATCTAAGTAATTTGCCTTTTTGGGAGTTCTTCGACCGCATAAGTGTCGTTTTGGTGTAGTAGTAATGTAATTAGCGTGGATAAAATAAACTGGAGTTTTTTCAGTCATTGATACCTTCCATCCTGTGTAGGTACTAAGGACTAATTACTAATCGCCATAATTCAAGTCTCATTGATTACTAGTTGTTAAACAATTGAATGTTATTCCATAGTATAATTTAACATTAGGCCACGATTAAACAATTTTTACTCACGTAAGTCGCTAGTAACTTACGAAATGTAAACAGTCTTTGTGAGAAGAGAGAGTATCCCATGTAAACGTTAGTTAGGTTACTAACGTACGCTACTTACGTAAAACAGCGTTGTTCCTGACAAATTTAGAGTTGCCGTATTCTAATTCTAAAATTGCCGGATTTTTAGGGAAAACTAAGAAAAATGCCGTATTGTACAAAATATTTATTCAGAACGCTACAATTTAAAAAAAAACATGAAATACTGTTGTTTACGTAAACATATAAGTGTGCTATAGTTGTACTAACTTTATTCTTCACCATATAGGTTTTGAATAGTTTCCAGTACATCTGATTGTGTCGCATTTAGATCGTCCTGTTTTTTATCTTTCATTTTACGAATAATTTCGTTTGGCACTCGAAAATTTGTACAATTACCGTGATTACGGATTGCTTGTCTGGCTTGAAGAGTTCCATTAATAGTTGAAGTTATTAATTTATTTCGAAGTCTAGTTCAATTCATAGATCGTACATGAAGCAACACAAAGCATTAAATGACACAACCACGATAGGTACAGCACAGTAGAGTAGTAACAATTATTCCGGGGATTCCCCACAGGCCACATACCACATTGAAAACTGATAACCAATGTTGAATATGAAAATTATTATTGTTTGTTTCTGATCGTGGCGCTTCTACTTTATCCGATGCAAAAGTACTCTGTGATCTATGGTTCACAAGTTGGTCCGTTCCATTATACGAAATATTTTTTTTTGTATACTTTAGTCGATTACCGTATATTTTAACACGGTAATCAAATAGCTGCCGTATACCGTATTTTTGTTGACTCAGATACCTGAATGCCGTACAATACGGCAATTGCCGTATCAAGACCAACGCTGACGTAAAATGTGTGGCCTAATAAATACTTTCTTACCTATTATATTATAAACTACAGTTCGCGCGCGAGTTGAATGCAGAGCTAATGTATGGTGACATAGGTATGGATGATACCTACTCCTGACTTCGTCCGCGTGCATTTAGAGGATTTGAAATATCCGCGGGAACTCTGATTTTTTAAATTGTGGCGAATAGCGGTGTTTTTTTCTATATCTTTATCTTTATTTATATACGTATAAATTTTTTACTTATCTCACTAGGACACCAGTTGCGCCACCAATAAAGTGTATAGCAGCTCTATGGAGGGTACCTGCCGGGATTACACGCTGGTGGCGCTATGTATATAGAAGGAACTATTTGGTGTCTCACTCACTCGACCTGGAGTCTGCTCTGGTGTTACCTTAAGACACCACGATGGCGCGACTGGTAGCGCCGCAATGGTGTCTTAGTGAGATATTGGCCTAGGACGCTGTCCATGTACTAAATCGAAAATTCGGCCCTGGAGGTGGTCGGAGGGGTAATTCCGCTAAATTTACCTTACCGTAGTCGTTACAGCAAATTTTTAAGCATTTAAGTTTTTCTGAAGCGGTGATAGCCTAGTAATCATTGGCCTCCTATTTTGGGGTCCGTCACTCCGGAGTTCAGATCCCGGGCATGCTTCTAAGTTCTAGTAGTGAGCCAGCAATAGGTTGAAATGATACCACACGGGACTTGATGTTTTTAACTATAAATATAGTCCACCACCACTACAGCCCATTAACGTCCCACTGCTGGGCACAGGCCTCCACTTTCTTAGGGGAGAGGCAATTAGAGCTTAGACCCACCACGCTGCACCAATGCGGGTTGGTGGGCTTTAACGACTATTATCATGTAACTGATAGGTAATAGCCGCGACCGACTGCTTAACGTGCTCTCCGATGCACGGGGGTGAAACCGCGCCAACTTCCTAACTCAGGGCTAGTATTGGAAATATCCCAATACTTAATAATAAACCCAATAATAAATGCCCGAACCGGGACTCGAACCCGGGACCTCGTCGGCCTGCTAACCACTAAGAACTGAAACAGTAACCGAAATAAGGGGTTAAAACACTGTTTTTGAAACTGTTATAAAGCAGAAACACTCATAAAGGAAACAGAAACAATACCCAGTCAATCTGTAACCGTTTATTTCTGTAATAAGTGGTTTTATCTGTAACCCTAATAGGTACATGCCCTAACAAACTGCACGGTGTGACAACGCGTTCTTCTCACTTCATCGGACTTTACACAAACTGGCACAACATGGCCGAGTTTTTCTTAAAATAATTGCAACCAGCTTCACTTTTGTTACACTTATATTTCTGTAACCTCTAAGAATCTGTTTTCAGTCCCTGCTAACCAGTAGTTAAATATAGTCACACACACATAAATGTTTATTTTGTTTGGTACCTAGTTTCCTACGAAACGGGGGAAGTCCATATATAGTGTTAATATATTTTTTTATTGCTTTATTATTGTTGGATATCCGTATCCGTGTCACCGTAAAATTGTAAAAACCGTTAGATTATAATCTAACTCGCGAAATCGCAAAGTGTCGAAAGATTATAATTTAACGCATTATTTTCCGGTAGATTGTAATCTGTTAGGTTTATTAACCCGATAGAACCTAAGCGAAGAAATCACTACCTGATTATTTATGTCGAGCCCTAACCTAACCTACAAGAAACAGACAAGAAAACGTAAATACAATGAATATATTATATATTTCAAAAATTGACACTCAGAACTTTGAACGGTTCACAATCTTCCGACAGTTTACAATTTCGCGAGTTAGATTTTAATCTTACGGTTTTGACAATCTTACGGTGACAGATATAAATCTGTTCGCATCGTGGGCTGCATAAAACATTAAACTTGATTGGGTATTAATGATTTTAATGATAACTTAGATTCTTGGTAGGTACTTCTATTTTCTATATTACGTATTATTATTTACTAGCTGATGCCCGGGACTTCGTCCGCGTGGATTGTGGATTTTTGGTCCCCGTAGGAACTCTTTAATTTTCCGGGATAAAAAGTAGCTTATGTGTTATTCCAGGCTTTAATCGATCTCTGTGCCAAATTTCATCCACATCCGATCAGCCGTTCTGGCGTGATTGAGTAACAATCATCCATCCATCCAAACATTCGCATTTATAATATTACTAGCTGATGCCTCGACTCCGTCCGCGTGGTTTAAGTTTTTTGATTCCCTCGAGAACTCCCTAATTTTCCAGGATAAAAAGTAGCATATATGTCACTCTCCAGGTCCTCAACTATGCCCATGCCAAAAATCAGGTCAATCCGTTGCTCCGTTACAGCGTGATTGAAGGACAAACCAACAAACAAAAACACTTTCGCATTTATAATATTACCCAGTATGATTATAGATTATACTAAATGATGCCCGTGACTTCGTCGGCGTAGATTAAGTTCTCTTTTTTCATTCCCGCGGGAACTCGCTAATATTCCGAGATACAGAAGCTATACCTATATAATTTAGAATATTAAAAAACCATCACCGCTGAAGCAAAAAGTATTTTTTGTCAAAAATTTATAGCCGGTGTCTCTCGGGATAATGTAAGGATTCTAACAATACCCCATACATCCAAATATGTCGCATTTAGAAGTTGACATAATTTCTCAGAAACGGCTTGAGGTATCAAGTTGGAATTCATACCTACTGATTACCTAAGTACCTACTTTAGGTTTAGCTTACTTAATACAATCAAAATAGGTATAAGTAAATAACTCTTTGTTATTTACCTGACTACATCCTTTCACAACAAATCATGTTAAAAGACTTACAATTTGGGGTCATACTGCCATCGCTTAAAGCCATATCGTTTCGTTATTGTTGACTTTCGTGTTTTAGAATTATAATCCATATTTTGGAACGTCAAGGTACCTATCTATGTGACATCAAACTGTCATTTTGAGTAATATTGCTTAAGTATTGCTTTAAGCGTTGGCACTATGGCCTCTGATTGATCATCAAAACCTACAGGGAGGGTACTTTCCAGTGACCTACATTCTAGACTTTTGGCACGCAGGTAGTTAGATCTTTTGGCACTGTAAGTAAAGCGAAAAATTCTATAATCAATGATTTCTAATCCCGTACCTATTGAATTATTTATTACGAATCAGAGGCCCAATTGTCTAAGCCAATCGTATTGATTTGACAGCTCATAACGTTTAACTCGAACTTTTTAAGGAGTATATATGTCACCGTAAGATTGTAAAAACCGTTAGATTACAATTTAACGTATTATTTTCCGGTAGATTGTAATCTGATAGGTATTTAAACCTGATAAAACCTAAGTGCTCTAGGGCACTACTTGGTTATTTGTGTCGAACCCTAACCTAACCTACAAGAAAGAGACAAGAAAACGTAAATAAAATGAATATTTCAATAATTGAAACTCAGAACATTGAACAGTTTACAATCTTTCGACAGTTTAGAATTTGTCGAAAGATTACAATTGAGTTATGATGTACAAGTACCTCCCTATACAGGCCGAATTGTACGTTTGACAGACGATTACGATTTCCTTACACAATCGGAGGGCTGTTTTCGGATACGCAATTTTCATACACAGTGTAACATTAAATAACCCGGTCGAGTTAAGATTTATCTTAATTTTACGGGATAAAAAGTAACCTATGTACTTCCCCGGGATGCAATAACCACTGTTACCTCTGTACCAAATTTCATCAAAATCGGTTAAAAAGTTGGGCCGTGAAAGCGTAGCAGACAGACAGACACACTTTCGCATTTATAATTGACCGAGCGAAGCGAAGGTCTCAGAGTCTACTTGAGTAAAGGACATTGTTCCGTCCCCATATAAAGTTCGCCTAAGAACCAACAGTCATAGAACATTGATTACTGGGTTCAAATAAATACCTTTTTATACTTGAGAGCAGATTTAAACAACAGACACTTGCTAAGAAATGACTTATTACCAAAAATATTTTTAATTTCGAGGTTATTTCAACTTTCATAATCAATCTGCTTAAACAAATAAATACCATCTTTATCCAATTGTAATAGAGCTGTACAAACAGTATGTGGATAAGAAAAGATTCGCCGTAGTTCATCAAAAACATTACAGATGGCGTTAGATATATTTAATTATTGTACTTTCAATAGATGGCGTTGCGAGATTCAGAATACTAGCGCACAGCACTTTAAGCAGCTTTTATCTTGTTTCTTACGATACGGATCTAGCGCTCAAGCGGTGGTATTGCATATTATTTTAACCTGTAAGCTATTGATCTGTCGTTAACAATAGAGAGACGGAAACGTTTAATAATCAATTTAATACCCATTTATTTATTTTGTAATTAGTGTGAAGTGTCCGTTGAATTCTAATATTTGAAATAAAGGTTAAAAATAAGCTTAGAATTACTGTATATTTCAAACACATGTTGATTCTTAGGCGAATTTGGTCAATGTCCTTTGCACTTGTCCGTCCGTCCGTCTGTCAGAGCTTTATTACTGAACGTAATTACTTCAAATTTAAATATAATATGTAACCATGGCGCAAAAAGTTATAAAAATCTTTATTTCAGGTGGCTCTCATAGAAGCGAATGCGAAGTAAAATATTTTTTATAGCGTTACATAGGGTTGCGGTATATCATTTTAAAGATAATTAGGAATAGAGATAGATATTTTTTTTTTAATTTTTTCCCTAAAATTGACAAAATTGGGGGCTTTCAAAGTGGAGATTTTCTAACGTCCAAAGTTGACCTCAGAACTCTCAATTTTTTAAAAGATTGAGCCTGAAACTTGATCAATTATTTGAATTATATCCTGTACTTGAACAACAAATACTAAAATTAGATAAATATTATTAGGAAACGAAATTATTTAATTTTTAATGAGCTTCAGTATTTTTAATAGAACTTCACAATGATGTCAATAGATGGCGCTCTGTAAAAGTTTATTCGTTTGTGCTTACAAATAATAGACGTTAGCACCATCTTACGTGAATAAAAAAATACCGCGAGGTCTCAGTTTTGATTTGGCGAATCACTATGGATAGGTAACCTCGAGACAGTGCCTCCTTAGCCCGGTTATGGACGCGGGGCTAAACGCTTCCTCACTAATATTCTTAAGCCGATAGGAAATCGGCTAAGGCCTGCCAGCATGGCTTAAGGCCTCGAGGTTAGGTTAGGTCAAATTTTGGGGCCACGCGTAGTCACCCAAGGCTGAAGCAGTTGATTCGCCGTCATGCGTGGGGTTGTCTACTACTCCGGCAGTGCTCGCGTAGTCCAGTCAAACCTAACTCACCCGGTGACAGCGTCGCTAGTAGATATGTATGCCACCGTAAGATTGTAAAAACCGTTAGATTATAATCTAACTCGCAAAATTCTAAACTGTCGAAAGATTGTAAACTGTTTAATGTTCAGAGTGTAAATTTTTGAAATATTCATTGTATTTACGTTTTCTCGTCTGTTTCTTGTAGGTTAGGTTAGTGTTCGACATAAATAATCAAGAAGTGCCCGGCCCCAGGCCGGGCACTTAGATTTTATCGGGTTTAAATACCTATCAGATTACAATCTACCGGAAAATAATGCGTTAAATTGTAATCTTTCGACAGTTTAGAATTTCGCGAGTTAGATTATAATCTAACGGTTTTTACAATCTTACGGTGACATATATAGCAAAAATAAAATAAAAACAAAATCTAAACAGGCATAAAAGTTCTTTCCAATTTTAGCCACCGGGTCAGATAAGTTTGACGGACTATACATACAATATGATTCTGTATAACCTGCATCAATCATTGCTTGAAGCTTCAGTCTCAATTGTTGTGATTGACTTAATTTATGGTAATCTGCTGGAACAATCAACTTCCAGTAGTGGAAGAGTTTTAAGCAATCAAAGGTGATTGCGATCATTGCAGTCTAGCAATCATTTAAATGTAATGACGTATGGAGCGGAAACGTGGACACTGACAGTAGGCCTCTTCCACAAAGGACATTGACCAAATTCGCCTAAGAATCAACACACGTTTGAAATATACAGTAATTCTTAGCTTAATTTATAGTCTTTATTCCAAATATCAGAATTTAACGGACACTTCAAATTAATTAAAAAATAAGTAAATGGGTATTAAATTGATTACTATACGTTTCCGTCTCTGGATTATTAACCACAGATCAATAACTTAGGTTTTAAATAATATACAATACCACCGCTTGAGCGCTAGATCTGTATCGTAAGAAACAAGATAAAAGCTGCTTAAAGTGCTAAGTGCGCTAGTATTCGGAATCTCGCAGCGCCATCTATTGAAAGTACAATAATTTAATATTTTTAACGCCATCTGTGAAGTTCTCGATGAACTATGACGATACCTGCATTATTAATAACGCCATCTGTAATATTTTTGATGAACTACGGCGAATCTTGTCTTATCTACATACTGTTTACAGCTCTATTACAAATGGATAGAGATGATATTTATTTGTTCAAGTAGATTGATCGTGAATGCTGAAATAAACTCAAAATTGAAAATATTTTTGGTAATAAGTACTTTTCTTGCAAGTGTCCGTAGTTTTAATCTGCTCTCAAGTATAAAAAGGTATTAATTTGAACCCAGTAATCAATGTTTTATGACGGTTGGTTCTTAGGCGAACTTTGTATGGGGACGGAACAATGTCCTTTAAAGTCGCTCAGCGTGCCATGGAACGGGCTATGTTGGGAATCTCTCTCAGGGATAAAATCCGGAACGAGGAAATTCGTAGAAGAACCAAAGTGACCGACATAGCTCTGCGGATTAGCAAGCTGAAGTGGCAGTGGGCAGGTCATATCTGTCGCAGAACCGATGGCCGTTGGGGCAGACGTGTTCTGGAGTGGAGACCGCGTACCGGTAAGCGCAGTGTAGGACGACCTCCAGCTCGCTGGTCCGATGACCTAAAGAAGGTTGCGGGAAGCGGTTGGTTGAGGAAGGCGGAGGACCGTGTTTGGTGGCGCGCTCTCGAAAAGGCCTATGTCCAGCAGTGGATGCATACGGGCTGATGGAATGGAATCATTTAAATGTAATAAGGTCCTAGGACTCCTAGGGTAAGTATCAGAACATCACAGGGTTTTATTCAAGTTTATTAATCTCATGATTACAGAACACGTATGGCAAGTGAACGTACAGAAGAAGGGTCTTGGTGCGTCCAAGAACATCCAGGGTTTATACAACCTATGCCTTACGGACAAGACGCTGACCTTGGTGAAGATCAAGAGTCACAACAACTTCATCTGCGACCTGGGCATACCTGAGCGCGTGGAATACTCCCTGAAGCATATTAGACGGTAGGTATTTTTTAATTTGTGTAAGTCCACCATCTTTTATTTGAATATTGACGTTATTTCCGCAATCCGCCCCGAAAGGTGTTGGATCTTTGATTTATCGGATTTATTAATTTTGGTATTGAATTCTCCTAAAGATATCTAGGTCTTCAGAGAGGGAGAGTTTGTAATTCGTACCGCTGTTCCCATCCGATTTTAATATCGGTATCAGATTGAATAGGCATTTTCTAGGCAACCACGCTCTGCTCCACCTTAGGCTGCATCGCTTGAAAGCGGATCTTATAGCAGCCAAGCGCTAGCTTAAATAAATTTAAAAAAAACTGATAGACGTCAACAGATGGGCATAATATAGTCCGTGTCACGAAAGAAGTCCCCTAGAGGCGGCACTAGTAGTCGCAAGTTTATGTAATTATTGTATATGACGTCTTCGGAACTAGTTATGTCGGAACTCTCGTGACACGGACTAATGGGTATCTTGTGGGAATTCCATGCCAAATTCCATTCCATGTCTCAAACTCAAATTCATATTTTTTTTTATTCAAATTAACTTATTAAAAGTGCTTTTGAATCTACTACTGGTTCGGAATGCCATTCCTCTCGAAAAGAACCAGCAAGAAACTCGGCAAAGAACTCGACGGTCGGTGGTCTTTTAAAAAAATAATTTACAATAGGAATGAAGGATAGAATAGAGGGTCTTTCAAAAGACCTAAAATCATCGGTTAGTTTTGAAAACCATTTAAAAGCTATAAATTAAAGAAAAAAGTGCGTCGAATTTTGATGACATCACGATTATGTATTTCATACAAACTTAGATTATTAGAAGCGTGTTTTCTAGTTCGATAAAGAGTTGCTGATTTGATTGAGTTGTCATCATCCCTATTACATTAATGTGTAGATACCTAAGTAACCGCAGTCCTAAGTAAGTCCACCTGGTCAGTCAACTGACTAACTAACTGACCTCATCGTGCAGAAGAGGTGGTTAATAAAGCACGTAGCGCAAAAGCATAGCACGTTTTTTTCCATAGCATGCTATCCAATGAGCCTCTATGTTGCTACGGTGCAATGACGCGCGAGCGCGCGCGGTGCTTCGTAGTTCGTTTCGTAGCACTAGTAAAGCCCGTTGCGGCGCCCGCCTGCCGGTAACGCACTGGCCGACCGCTAGACTCGCGTAACGCGCTGCTGTGAACGTACGTCATATGCTATATGCGTGCTATAGCATAGCATGTTTATAGCCTGTAGCGTGCTATGGTATCACAGAAGTTTCAAAATGAACAACTCTATTCTGCAGGTGCGGCGACTCGGAGTGCTTTTTCTACATGGAGGTGGGGCGTCTGACGGCGACGGGCGCGGGCGAGCTGTGGATGCACTCCGAGGACTCCAATATAGCACAGAGCATGCACTCCACCATCCTGCTGTGAGTACATCGGCTGAGTTTGTTGTGGGCTCATCTCAGACCAGGGCGCGTTTGGAACCCTCGTAGCTTTAGTTTTAAGATAACGTAACTAATTATTTATCACCATCATGTTTTTATACGACTGCCTGAAATAAAGGAGTATATTGTTTTCAGGGTTCATGTACCTATGTATGTAAGTATATACTAACATATACATAACTTATATAAGCCTGAACCTATTTTGATAAATGAGGTATCGTTAGAATACCTAGCTTATTCCGGATGACTAGGCTAGTAAAATTAAAAAAAAAATTGAATGCGGGACCATAATCATTATAGGATATCATGATAAGATTGACTATAATCATCATCTAGAAAATGATGAGTAATTTCCAAAAATATATAACACTATAGTTCAATAATATCCTGTGCTTCACAAAAAAATACCATTTAATAAAAACGAGAATAAGATTCTAATTTAACTAGATTAATTTAGATTTTTAACTTTTTAGTTCGTTTTTTGGCAGGACAGTCGTGTTTTTAATTTTTTAAATTATGACTTGTAGATTGTGCACTATATTTGGGAAATTCATAATCCACGCCTGCTGAAACCCGATAAAAATGTGGTAACGATAAAAATACCTAAGAATTAAACATTTAATCGTACAATTTCCAGTGCAATGAAGAACTGCGCAAAGGAAAGCGAAAATGAAAGGGATCACATAGTGGTGCCAGCGAAATCATCCCTACTGGACGGCTCACACCCCCTGCCCGCGCGCCGGCAGACCTACTCGGACGGTAGGGGGCGCGCCGGCCTGTACAATGGTGAGTACTAGATTTAAAAAAAATATTTAAAAAAATACAGTTCATTTATAAGCCTTTTAGAACGTATAGCCGTCGTGAGCGATATGTTATTAATTTTTTTTATTGATAGGACATACCCGATAAGACTTAAATAGAATACTTTTAGACAAATATAAATTGATTGAACTCATAAGAATATTTTTTTAGACATGAACTAGCTGATGCCACCGACTCCGTCCGCGTGGATTGAGGTGTTTAGGGGTATGAAAAATAGATAGTAGCCGATTCTCAGACCTACTGAATATGCATAAAAAATTTCATAAAAATCGGTCAGGCCGCTTCGGAGGAGTATGGTAACTAACATTGTGACACGAGAATTTTATACGAGATTTTAACATATATTTAACGATATAAGTTAAATGAAAAATGCCCGTCTCAACTTCAAACCCCTCACACAGTAAAGCACAAAACACACAGGGAGCGGGCGGGCGAAAATGTGAATAAGATTCTATATAGATTTTTTACTTTTTAGTTCGTTTTTTGGCAGGGCAGTCGTGTTTTTTAATTTTTTTAATGGCAAATGCATATTGTAGTAAATTAATTTAAGAGTCCTTGTGCAAGTGGGCCTTAATCAAATCGCAATTATTAACATTAGACCAATTTTTCAAAGCAAAGTCTCAAATTCAGATCGGCCTATTGCAGAAACGCTCCAAAATCCCCGTGGGCCCCCGATCTACTGAGCACCAGAGATCAATGCCCCGCCAAACTTGATGAGTCACGCGGAAAATTATAAAAGGGATCTAACGACCTTCGATTAGTTCATAGAATTTCGCGTCCCCCGGCCGTCAGCCACTTACCGCGCCCGACTTAGCGCTCGAGTTTTATTATAATACTAGTTTAAGTAGATGATGCCCGCGACTTCGCCCGCGTTTAACTTTGGAGTTCCTTGATTTTTCCTGGATTCAAAACAGCTTATATCTGCCTCTGCGATCTAGCTATACATATATTAGCTATACCAAACTTTGTCAATATTGGTTAAACGGATTGGGTGTGGAACAGGGGCCATACTGTCAACGCTTAAAGCAATACTTAAGCAATGTTACGCAAAATGACATTTTGATGTCACGTAGCTTGACGTTCCTAAAACAAGGATTATTTAATGGTAAAACACGAATGTCAACAATAATAAAACAATATGGCTTTAAACGTTGGCTGAATGGGCCCTGTAAGAAAAAAAGAAAGATACGAACACTTTCGCATTTCTAATATTTGTATTATTTATGAAACTTGAGTTTTACGAATAAGTTGATTTCTTTTAAATTTATATTCTAGAAGAACTTTACCCATCTTTTTAAAGAACTTTTGTACCAGCACATGCTGCACGTACTATTTTTAATTAAAGTTATTAAATTAATTTTTATTGAGTGAATTTAATATTTCGAAACTTCTACTATGATAAGTTACTTAATTGAAACAAATCAGTACGGCAGCTTCACTGATAGAATATTTTTTTCACCAGTAAACCGAATGTCGCGGGCGTTTAAATTTAATAAACAGTAGAGCCGCTAGCTTTTATATTAAATAAAAAACACTTTTAAAAACAGTAAACTGCTCATGACTGAGAAATATAAGTCACCGTAAGATTGTAAAAACGCGAAATTGAAAACTGTCGGAAGATTGTGAACCGTTCAATGTTCTGAGTGTCAATTTTTGAAATATTCATTGTATTTACGTTTTCTTGTCTGTTTCCTGTAGGTAAGGTTCGGGTTCGACATAAATAACCAGGGCACTTAGGTTCTGTCGGGTTAATGTAACAACAGATTACAATCTTACGGTGACATATATATTACTCTATATACTCGGGGATTCTTTCATCGTATTTGTTTTTCATCTAGTTGATTGAGTAAAAGCAGTATTGTCATGTAGAAACACTTTTAATCTTTTTGGATGCTGCACTTTTATGAATTAATTCATGCATAATCTAGTAATTTAAATTGTAGTCTCGTACTTTAGTTTTAGATTGCTTAAATTATTAACTTTTGACTTTATGTGGGAAATCGGTTCAACTGATGCATATAGCTTAAATATAGCTTTTTGGCCGACTTATAAATTCTCGGAATTCTAAAATGATCATAGAAATTAACAAAATAATTTGTAGCTTATGTAAGTAATCGGTTATTATCATAATTACTTTTATTAATTCAATTATTGCAATTCAAATAGCGTGCATAATTTTGAATAATGTAATGATTGAATTTTGTTTATGAATTTTATGCAATGGCAGCATTATGGCCCACTTGCCCAAGGACTCTTAAATTGATTTAGTTAAATATTTTAACGATGTCCCTTTTTAGCAACTACAATATGCATTTCCAAAATGGGACAACGTATTACAAAATTTAACTAAATCAGTCCTTGTGCAAGCGGCCTTATGAGTTATTATTTTTAAACGTGTGTTGAACTGATTTGTGCACTAGTTACTAACAAGTTTGTTCCTAGAATTTTACATTAGAGATGTAACGAAGTTCATTTAGTGACTAACTTAAAGGTTCGATTAGTAGCAATTTTGACAGTTTTTTTTGTATGTAAATGTTTTTGGTGCATAGATAAAGTTATGTGAAATCACTTAAATACTGGGGTCAGGTAAAAAAACTCTGGATGTATGGATGCAAATTAGGCATACTTTTCCATAAAGCTGGAAGCATATGGTTGACTGACAAACTAATAACGCGGCGGTATAGACACACCCGCCGGCGCGTCCCAAACCGAACCAGCATATATATTATCATCCACTACCCAATGCCAGATTTCTTTTTACCTGACGCATACCATAGTTATAGTCTTCAAGAACTTCTTTACATCTCTAAGCCCAGTAGAGTAGTTTAACCCCCTAGGGTTAAGGCATACTATTTAACACTGATGCTGTGTATACAACACGACACAAGGTATTATGCAGTCAAAGGAAAATTACTCTAATGTACTTGAGATCTAGTACTCCGTCCATTTTATATTTTCTATGATATAGATTATTGTCGTCTGATTCCTATTTCAGGAAGAAATAAATAAAGAATAACCATTATTTGGGTTACTAACATAAATGATAACCTCTCCTGGCGCAGTGGTGAGCCCTGTCGTCTTATAAGTGGGAGGTCAAAGGATCGATCTCAAGCAGGTTCAATTTGGGAATTTATAATTTCAGAATTTTCTTTGGTCTGATCTGTTAGGACGCTTCGGCCGTGGCTAGTTAGTATCCTACCGGCAAAGACGTGCCACCACGTGGCACGATGCCGTGTAGAAACCGATTAGGGGTAAATAATCGGTTTCTACACTACCTAAGGGGTTAGGATAATTTAGGGTTACCGTGGAAAGGCCTGATATATAAAATGTAGGTAATAAACACATTTGACGGCTTTATGCAAGTGGACCTAAAAGGAGAGTTGTAGAATGGACTGAGTATAAAAACGTCACGAAATTTGATATAAAGATTAGCGGGACCGTTGCAGTGGTGGGTAGAAATGAAACGTGTCCACTTATTAATTCGTCCAAGCTTAAGGCGTTGTCAGATCACGAAATCGAAACACAAATGAAAAGTTGATTTTCTTCACCCCTCACGCCTGATATGCTTAGGAACAATGAAAAAAATTGTGAGAAAAACACAGATCCGTCCGATCAACACTGGCGGACTGTGGTGAAAATGTCCAAGTGCTTCTTTAAACTTTTTAATTAAAAATTAAACCTTTAATTTGATTTAGAATTTTAAAAATGTTAAATTTTTAGTTTTGTATGATCATTTTCGACGGGGAAACAAGTTGATTTGAAATGAGAAATAAGAGTTATTTTTTAATGCAACGCATATGTTAAAATAGTATTTCGATAAGGGTCAATGGCTACAGCAAAGGTCTTCAAAACATTATATATTTTTCAATCTTACGTATGCCATCTTTAAACTTCTTCAGACTTCAATCCTTTTTTATTCAAATAAACTTCTTCAAGTGCTTTTGGACAGTCGAGTGAATCTACCGCTGGTTCGGAATGCCAGTGCTCTAATAGATACACCGCTTTAAAAACGCCCTTTTAAACGATTTTACGAGCTGACAGAGCCTTAGATAGACGTATGCACAGCTAGCTTCAAGTTTCGTGACTGACCAATCTCTTGCAGAGAGAGGCCTGTGTATGGGCGCTTGTATCAGACAATGCGTCTGTTCAGCCACGCGGTCCATAGACGACTCCTCGGCGGCGATCGCGCCCCTAACTCCGAGACACGGTAGGATGTGTAGCTCTACAGCTGTCTCATTGGTAGCCTGAGTCATTGTAACACTGTTATATTATGACTGTTATATAGCTGTATCATGCCTATTTGGTGGAATGAGTTATCACCGTAATCACAATCGTTGATATGATGTCTCATTTGATACGCATAGTGCAGCCTAACTAACACGTAAGCTGTTCAAAAGGATCAAGGACAGTAATGCTGAACGTCCACATGTCCGCATTTTAAGCATCGGACGCATCGCATCAAACGAATGAATTTTTATACGACTGCCTGAAAAAAGGAGTATATTGTTTTCAGGGTTCATGTATGTATGTATGTATGTATGTGAGTTTGTATATTCCACCATAACTTCTATACGCATGAACCGATTTAGATAAATGAGGTATCGTTAGAATCCCTAGCTTATTCCGGGTGACATAGGCTAGTAAAATTAAAATAAAAATTGATGGGGTGACCATGGTCCCACATTAAAGACTAAAGTTGAAAAAAAGAATTCGAAAATAAGATTAACTATATAATCATCATCTAGAAAATGATGAATAGATTCCAAAAATATATAACATTATAGTACAATATCCAGTGATTCACAAACAAATATCATTTAATAAAAATGTGAATAACATTCCAAAAGCTAATTATATGCAAATCGCTTTTTAAGGAGGTAAACTCCGAAAATAATATAGCAGGGCAGTCGTATTTTTTAATTCGTTAAATTAATTTCACTTGTTCACAATTTCAATGCTTATAATTTTTAACGTCAATAAGTGTACCCACAGTGTACCTATATTGAATAAATGATATTGAGTATTGAGTATGCGTCCACCTTATCGGCAGCAATCGGATTTGCCGAAGCAACTACCAGCAATCGGATTGCCGACGCCACGCCGTAGTGAGCGGACGTGCGAAATGCGCGTGGACAGGACGATCGTCAAATGCAAATGACAGACGATGCGGAGTGGACGCGTCCACCTGCCCCCCGAATATCTAAAAGTTGCCGATCAAATCGTCAAAGTCCGGCGTCAAAGTAAAATAAACCATAGCATTGAATTAGAGCTCAATTTCGTGTATCCATTCTCACCCGTTTAGGGTTATGTACATACCTAAAATTAACCATAACAGGTTTATTTTACTTTGACGCCGAACTTTGACAATTTGATCGACAATTCTTACACAATCGCACCTCTGGTCGGCATTCCGTATGACGTCATCGACACGCCTAGCAAAAGTTGCCTCTCGGAGCATCGGTTGCCGATGAGCAGATTCGAGCAATCCGTACGGTGCGGATCAGTGGGCGCACTTGTGTGACTTTCTATACAAAGAATACTACGATCCGTTTGATGCGATGCTTCCCATGCTTACGATTCTTACGATGCGGACATGTGAACGCTTAGCTTCAAACTGCTGTTAAGCAGCACTTTGAGGCCATTGAAGCGCTGCTTAGCAGCGGTTTAGTGGTACTTGACTCTCTTAACCAGCTTATGTGCTTATTGGGAGGTTCCACCTATCAGCTAACTCCGAGACACGGTAGGATGTGTAGCTGTATAGCTGACTCATTGGTGGACTTGAATCATTGTAACACTGTTATATGACTGTTATATAGCTGTATCATGCCTCTTTGGTGGAATGAGTTATCGCCGTTTTCACAGTCGTTGATATGGTGTCTCACAATGCGTTCGAATTTGATACTTACATTGTAGGTAATTAGTGATAGAAATAATTTAAGATCATTACTTGAAGACTACACGGGGAAAAAATAGGATTTTCAAAAAAGGATAAGTTTGATTATAGGGGAATCGTAAGTTCAAAAGTCTCTAATTAAAAAACTTCAATATTAACCTTACAAAATATAATTTGGTTCGAAATATAAAATATACAGTACATAATACATAATACATAAATTCTTCTTAAATTCATAATTACTCCTTAAAAACTAGACAAAGTAATTGTTATTTCATACATAGGACATAAACAAAGGAGTGCTTAGACACTCATACTGAGATAATGAATAGATTTCCGAATAAGTTTTCGTTACATTGTGCATTACATTACAAACATAAATACCAAATATACATAAAGAACGTTAATGGTTGCAATAGTATAAAATGATGCGCAACCACCAACGCCTACTTCAGAGATTCAGACAGTCATAATTAGACCATCATAGCCTCTGACCGCGACGGTTATTGATAATACCAGAAAGGTATAGGTAGCACTGTTAACTCAAATTGGGAAGGATTTTACTGACATTCCTTGTTTTCCTGTGTAGTCTTCAGTTATTAGAATTCGAGCGTCGAAATACAAGCAATTCAAAATGGGCCTTAACTACCTTGTTTTAAAGCTCAAGTCTATATAACTACAGCCAGCGCTCCTAATGGAAACCTTACAACTCCTAAACCGGAGGTACTGGATTCAAGGCTTCAAATCAAGGAGGAGTTGTATGTTCATTTTCCTTTGACGTTATTGTATTCGCCGTTTGGAATTCTATCAATGTTGATGAGATGTAAAATGTTTCAGATTAGGTATTTACATTTGACTTGGAAACTTCTTTATGTAGTAATGTCACTAATGGTACCTTTTTGGATTTGGATGCACTGTGAGATTTCATAGTAATGATTGTGAATACCTCATCATTGTATTGTGTACTTAGTACGATATTATGTGTCCTTTTTCTACTGACCATAGAAGTTAAAAACATGTCCGCGCTTACGTCCGCGTAGATTTAGATTTAAACGGTTCAAGAGTTAAAACAAGGAACGCTTATCATTCGTCCAACCCGTCTGTCTGTGTTACAGCCATTATCAGCCGACTGCATCATCACTTACCATCAGGTGAGATCGCAGTCAAGGGCTAACTTGTAGCTGATAAAAGACTTCTAAATATGGAGGTTCTCAATTCGGCATGTATCTTACTTTAAAAAAAAAAAGTAACAGCTGATAACTTGACTTGGAACAGTTATTAAAACCTGATACAGCTACGCCTATTTAAGTTCTGAAAAATAAAATAAAATGTGAAAATGAATGTGAAAAGCCGGAGATGAAAAAATCCTTAAAAAGCCACCTTGAACAAAAAAATACAAGGAATTATAAAAAAGTAACAATTAGCATCGCTATGGAACATTTCTGCATGTTTTTCCTAAAAAAATCATTAGTCCCTACTGGGTTTTTAAGAACCAGATAAAGTTGCAGGCAACATCTAGTATAAGATAATTTGCTCAACATTAAAAGGAAAGGATACGTGATATTCCTCAAAGTACACTTACCATCATTGCCTGGACTGCCCTATATCATCCACACCATTCCAAAAACAAACTTTAATACATACCATAAACAATCATCATGATCATTATCATCATCACGGGCCATCTTATTCTTCGAAAACGTTTCAAAGATCTATCTATCTAGGCTATGAAAAATGACGTAATTTCTTCGCAATTTCCTTTCGCGGTAAAAAATGTGGATGAAAATTATTGTTAAATTAAGTAGAGCATACATGTTAACTGCAAACACAAATAGGATGCGGTTTATTAAATTTTGAAGTTGGCTTGCATTACAAATTCTGGTTGTTTGAATTGACCTTAAGCTTTTATAAGCTCATTAGTTATATATGTCACCGTAAGATTGTAAAAAACGTTAGATTATATTCTAACTCGCGAAATTCTAAACTGTCGAAAGATTGTAAACTGTTCAATGTTCTGAGTGTAAATTTTTGAAATATTCCTTTTATTTATGTTTTCTTGTCTCTTTCTTGTTGGTTAGGTTAGGGTTCGACATAAATAATCAAGTAGTGCCACAGGCCGGGCACTTAGGTTTTATCGGGTTTCAGATTACAATCTACCGGAAAATAATGCGTTAAATTCTAATCTTTCGACACTTTAGAATTTCGCGAGTTTGATTATAATCTAACGGTTTTTACAATCTTACGGTGACATATACACTCTTTAGGTTAATAATGCTGTGACGTCATTTCTTCGCAATAATTTCTTCCACAGATTACAAATTGAATGAAAATTAACGCTTTTCGTTTGATCCTAAAAAGGCCAGATAATTGGCCCTGTTAATTTAATAATAACTTAATGGAGCTACTAATACTTTAAAAACTATGTGTGCTTTCAATATTTAGATTTAAGTGATTTTTAAGGATCGAAAATATTCGAAATAAAAAAGGCAAAACTGTGGGGGAATTCATGATCAATTTTTTTTCATAAGCAATAATGATCAGTAAAAATGGCGCCTGAAATCGTTGTACTTGATCGGTTTAAAAGTGTTATTCTTTTTACACCGATTCTTGCGGAAAGTATTAGCACTAATTTAAGATCTGCCATTTACTTTCAACTTAAGAATATATAACTGAATGTATTTCTACGACGTTACCGATGCTAACGACTTAATCGATTTTTCAGTACTGAAAAATGTGTTACACGAGGCTTACTTGAGATGTGCTTACAAAGAAATTTAAAACATTATGGTGCTAAAATTTAACACCACCTTACTTGATTGCAACCTTAGTTATTGTGAATACCATTCTAGTATAGACATTGTCTGTACTTTTTGTAATCAGATCTTACTAAAAATTTTTATAGGTGTCTACAGATTTCTGTGACCGTTGATCATCAATGAACGTGAAGGATTTGCGTAAGACAAAGTACCGGAAAGATATAATCGAGCATGGTGTAAAAACTCAAAGCAACTTGACCTTGGTTATTGTAAATACCATTCTAGTATAGACATTATTGTATATACTTTTTGCAATCAGATCTTACTAAAAATTTCAATAGGTGTCCACAGATTTCTGTGACCGTTGTTCATCAATGAACGTGAAGGATTTGCGTAAGAGAAAGTACCGGAAAGATATTATGATCGAGCATGGTGTAAAAACTCGAAGCATCTTGAGCTTTGTGGCGTCGTCATAAGAATGAATATTGTCTGCATGACTGTTGGTGATGGTTTTGGTCTTTCGAATAGTGTACTGTCCAGTGTGACAATCATACCTAATATACCCAGTACATAAACACATAATGAAAGCTGAAACATGGCAACATTTACTGTATAAATGACATTCCGCACCAATGGTAGAGTTACAACCAATAGACAGATAAGAGCCTGCAATTTCTTACTTATACAATATATTTTAAGTTAAAGGCATATAAAGTGTTGCGATGTTTTAGTATAATTTAACATAATATCTGAGGCAATGGTACCCTTCGCGTTGAGTTTTAAAACGTGATAGTTGTTTCTTATACTCTTTTTAAGTTCTTTATTATTAAAGTGAAATGACTGATTATATGTTTTCCTTTTATTTATTTTTACAGCATTTATTAAATAATTCAATTATAAGTTATCTTTTTAGCAAATTGCATTATTATTTATTGGTTTGTAGGTCAAAAAAAATTCATATTAACAGTATTTTACCTCTATTACTTTTCTACCTTACAATGTTACAGTATCTTGTACAACTGATTCCGACACAAGTAATTTTGACTGTACTAAATAATTAACTCATTCATTCAGGTTTAGAGCTCAAATACAATGTCGTGCAGTAGTGGTCGGGGATGCCTTAAATGGCCGTTTCATATACAAAAAAATTACCGAATGTCAAAAGGTACCATCGCCTAGCCATATCTCACGTAACCCCACATCGCACCGGGTGAGCTTGGTGCCATATGTTTACGTGTCGCTTCTCATTGTTTTTTCCGCAGCCGAAAACCAACCGCCGAATAACACACTAACGAACGACAAAGCCGATCATCCGACGCGGGTGATCAAACACCACCGAACTGTCTCCCTACCCACCGGTTGTTCTTTATTTCAAGAGCCCTTGAAGATCCACCACGGGAGGACATACTCCGCCCCTTTAACGGGGGACGAGTTAGATAGAGCTATTTTAGAGAAAACGGCGATGCACTCGTCGTGTAAAGCCGTCAATGGAATGGACTTCTCGAAGAAAACGCCGTGGTGTCGCCGGGCCAGTACCGGCGCGAGGTTGTCCAAACTGTCGCCGGCGCATACGAAGAGTATGTATTTACGAAACGCTTCACCTAACCTGCATCGCACCGTACTAACTCTCCCTATATTTGTTAGAGGGTTGCCAAGTTACGAAAAATCCTACCATTTTGGTAGAAATTTTGTTTATGTAACTAATAGATTTACTGGTTATTTTACGTAACCTGGCAACTCTAACTTTGATTGTTACTTTGTTTTGCGATTAAATTAATTTTTTTTTCAACGAGGAAAGCTTGCAGCGTTACGCGCATGTGAGTGCTTGTATAAGTTACGCTTTGTTATGTGCTTGCGATTGTTTTAATAAACTATCTTTTATTGTTTAAGTATATATTATTTTATTTCTTGGTTGTTTTTTGTTAAGTTTCTACAATTCCTCCTTATTCGACAGTGATTTACAAAGGTGGTTAAATGTCCACTAAAAGCCGTCTACAATCTAATATACTTTGACGAATAAATTAGTCATTTTGACTGATTTCGAATACAAAAATTACCAAAAAGTTAAATTTATTCTTCAGTTATTAGGTATGTCAAATACTTACTGAAGAATAAATTTAACTTTTCTATCTATCGATGAAAAATCGACATTGGGAAGTCATAGGAATGAAATAAGAAAATTTGGGCACACAAAGTTAATAAGAACAGCATGTTTATATTATAATGGGTATAAAACTTTTCAATGACGCAAAAACAAAACAGCCTGGCCAATCCCACTGCTTAATGTGCTTGCCTATTGATTAACAGGCACTTTTCTCAGTCTAATAGTTACATTATGGTGATCCCTGTTGGGAAAAGAGTAGCATATATCAGGTATGCATGCTAACTCTGAACCAAATTTCGTCAATACCATTTAAACGGGTGGGCCATGAAAAAGTAACAAATGAACACACTTTCGCATTTACAATACGAAGTATGGATTTCTATTTTGAGAAATAAAACGCAGGTATAAATACTGCTAAAACTTCCCCAGATCCAGCTTTCGCAATATCTGTTTTATGTATCTACCTATGGAATTGTGATTAAATTATGGCAACACTGAAATAGCCTCTGAAATGTTTGTGTTACAAAGAAGACCAGATTTGACCTAAGTTTTCTAACATACCCATTGATTTGTTTATTATGTTGATGTTTACAGTTCATTGTTTAATATAAATAATATAATTAAAATCTTGACTATCTAGTGTTAAATGGTTATAAGTTTAACAAGTGGATTAACTTCGAAGGGGTATGGCATCATTAAATACACGGGTCATACTCGTAATCGATTTTTTCACGGTTTTTTTCACCAAGATAAATCGCTTGGCGGAAGGTACTTAGCCGATAGGATTACTAGCCTCCTACCAGACAAAAGCTACTGTCAGGCTTGATACCTACCATTGGACTGAGTCTTAAACATGTGCAATAGTGTAACGTCGTGTTTTGTTAGCAGATTCGGGTACGCTGCGCAAGCGCTGCGAGACCATGCCGTCAAGAGCGACCTCCTTCGAGACCGACCGACCGCCTTCGAGGGACATTGAACTCGACGGTAGGTACTTTATACTTAACCGTATTTTGTAAACACGAGAAACGGGTCTCGTATTCATTATAAACTTTTTTAATGGATATTTTTCTTGAGACTCGTCTACTAAACCAGTGGAGACGTGGTTTTTTGGTTGCTTTGGGGGTAAAAATACCTATTCGACGAGGTATCTATCACTCGAGGGGTAAAAAACCAACATATTAATTTTGGGCTCACGTCCTGTGAAGTACTCTGTTGTTTTTTTTTCAATATTTATATACCTCTATGGTAGAAACCGCTACCATTTTATTCATCTAACTGCTTCAAATTTCAAAAGTGCAGCTCTTATAAAAATCAGCTCTCGACTCACAGAAAGACGCACTTGACGAAACTAAGAAAAGACTTGTTTTCTACACTTAGGATTCGGTTTCGATAATCTCGTGATTCTATTATAGAATCCTTCGCTTGTTCGCGATTAGGACTAGACTAGACTAACTAGGCACTAACAACAAAAAGGAACTTTGCTATCTTGTTGAACAAGCTGCCGCAGTGTATACAAAAAGTTCATAAGAACGTGTCCTCCCCAGGTACGGACTCTTCGCGGGACGACATAGACTCTATGACGGAATGGTACCGCACGCCGCGTATACCCGAGGAGCCAGACTGCTGCGATGGAATGTCCAAGGACTTTATGAGGTATCTATACTATCTTTACTAATATTATATCACCCGCAAATGCGTTGACGACTTTTGAGAAAAAATATAAATGGATGCGTATATTCAGTGTTCACGGAAAAGAAGTTCAGTTTAAAAATTCTTGGACGTCATTTTCGCAATAAGCACCCCGAAAAACATTGAAAACGATATTCAAACCCATACCCGATATGATACCCTTAATAATATACGATAGTCGGCCATGATAGTCAGACGCCTACACGAATGACATATCCGGCTACCATGACAGTTGTAGTATCAAGAGGTACGATACTCTCACCTATAGCTGAGAGAGATTAAATAAATACTAAATTATAATATTTATTTCGAGCAACTGGGGCTCAACTTGTTAGACTCATGTTAGTAAGGCAAAGCAACAGTGGAAAAAGACTGATTAGAGATTGATTTTGAATTTCCAAAACTCAAATGCTTTTTTATTCAAATAAACTTTTACAGGTGCTTTTGAATCTTCGAGTGAATCTACCACTGGTTCGGTATGCCGTTCCTACCGAGAAGAACCAGCAAAAAAACTCGGTGGTTTCTCTTTTGGAAAAAAATACTTATTCTCACGAACGACCTTCGGAGTTCGGACTTTCTTGAGGCGGAGCGATGGAGTCACGAGCTTATTGGTGCCTCTAGTTTGCATATCATGCAGATCGCAATTTTAGAAATAGTGTCTAGTGAATGAGATATTATTGTATTGCTAATAAGCTGTTTTCCCACGCGGGTTTCAAGCTTAAATTTTGTCAGCATGACGACGCGCGGCAGCTCCATAGCGCACTCCCGTACGTCGTCCATGGGCGCGGACGAGCCGGACGCGGTGGAGGCGGCCGTGCCTGACGGCTACCTGCCCATGGCGCCGGGCCACGAGCCTTTCGGCCGAGTATCCTCCAGCGGCTCCGTGTGTAGCGGCACCCCCTCCACCGACCCGAGGTTCAGGTGAGTGTGACTATGCGTTAAATTCTAATCTTTCGACAGTTTAGAATTTCGCGAGTTAGATTATAATCTAACGGTTTTTACAATCTTACGGTGACATATACACGAATATGCGACACGACAAAACGTGCCGTCGCCGTGTCGTTCGTGCGTTTTCCACGAGTGACGATTCCGCAACCACGCCGGCGGAATTTCTGAGGTATCTGGTATAGGCGTCGTGAGAAGTGTGGTGCGTCGTCAGCGAGTTTAAACTTGTTTCGTACAGTCACTACAAAAAACTCGTGACAACGTAGCCATAAAGTCGCTTGCAAAAAAGATTATTTATTATTAATCTTTTTTGCAAGCGACTATTACATTAAGCTTATGAATAAGGATACCAAACGGATTCAAAACTAGTCGGGCAATTATACGACAAAACACGTGAATTAACTAAACAAAGTTTCCCAAGATCTTTGAGCCGTTCGAAAACATTCGCGCGAATTTTATTCTCGCGGTTTATATTTCGCGTACAGATTCGACGATGATCTAGTAAATAATGTGTTCACAGCGAGTACCAGTTGGAACCAGCCACGTCACACATATCAGAGGAGCGGTCAACGCGCGCGTACAGCGTGGGCTCCCGTCCCGCTAGTACGCGTACAGAACCAGCCCGGCTGCGGGCCTACAGCGCGGGCGCGCGCCGTCGCCCCGCGCTTCCCATCGCGCCGCTCGCCACGCATGCGCCCAGAGCCTCCGCTGACGATCTGATGGAGCTAGACTTCTCCTCCAACTCGCCTGCGCCAAAGGTAAATACGAATAGAGTTATATTCTAAGCCTCAAAATTCGAGTCTGTACAACGTGCGAAGACTTTTATCGAACGTACTCAAAGCACATTGAAGAACTCTTAGTTGTATGCAATTTTGTAGTTTGAAATCGTTATTTATTATTATTAATGATGATGCCTATATCAAAAATAAATGATTTCTAACTGATTATTAAATAGAGGGTCTTCCAAAAGACCTAAAATTCACAGTCTCGTTTAGTTTTAAGTTTGATAACCATTTTAAAATATAGATTAAAGAAAAATAGTGCGTTGAAATTTGATGACGTCACAACAATGTAATTCATACAAACTTCCTTACTAGAAGCGCGTTTTTAAGTTCGATAAAGAGTTGCTGATTTGATTGAGTTGTCATCATCCCTATGCCGCAGGTGGTCGTAGCGCGAACGCCACCGTCCGCGGGCTTCATGGAGCCCAAGCGGCCCAACATCGACGAGTACGTGGACATGTCGCCTCGCAACGCGAGCGCGGTGACGTCCGCGGCGGCGACGGCCGGCTACGTGGAGATGCGGCCCGGAGACCTGCCGCCCCCCTCCCCCGCCTCCACGCCCGACGGCTACGTGGAGATGACGTGCGGCCGCGCGCCCACCAGGCCCATCGCCATAGCCACGCCCCGCCAGCCCCCGCCACAAGGTGCGTGACTTTAGTGACCGAGCGAAGCGAAGGTCTCTGAGTCTTCTTGAGAGAATTTGCACTTGTCCGTCCGTCCGTCTGTCAGAGCCTTATAAACTCTGAATTACTGAACATAATTACCTCAAATTTAAATATAATATGTAAACCGCCTCCAGCCGAATATGGCTTAAAAAGTTATAAAAATCTTTATTTCAGGGGGGCTCTCATAGAAGCGAATGCGAAGTAAAATTTTTTTATAGCGTTACATAGGGTTGCGGTATATCATTTTAAAGATTATTAGGAATAGAGTACAATATATATTTTTTTTTAATTTTTCCCCTAAAATTTACGAAATGGGGGGGCTTTCAAAGTGGAGATTTTCTAACGTCCAAAGTTGACCTCAGAACTCTCAATTTTCTGAAAGGCAGAGCCTGAAACTTGATCAATTATTTGAATTATATCCTGTACTTGAACAGTAAATACTAAAATAAGATAATTATTATAAGGAAACGAATTTAATTTTTGATGACCTTCAGTATTTTTATCTGTATTTTTATTTTTTAACAGAACTTCACAATGATGTCAATAGATGGCGCTCTGTAAAAGTGTATTTGTTTCACCAATAACTCTAGCTCTTTTGCGTCTAATGTTAAAACTTAACTATTGTACTATATATTACAAAAACTATCCTATGGATACCGCGAGGTCTCAGTTCGGGGCGAACCACTAGTTAAAAGATGGCACTACTAGTTCGCTTATCCACGGTTGCATCTGGTACTAATAAGTTAGACATAGATATCTACGCCCCGGCAGCCCCCACCAAAAGGTGGGTTCATATATTAATTACAAGATGATGCCTGCGACTTCGTCCCTGTTGTTTTATTTTTATTCCTACGGGAACTCCTTCGTTTTCCAGGATACTAAGTAGCCTATGTCCTTTCCTGGGATAAAGATCTCTGTACAATATTTCATCAAAATTGGTAAAAAAAGATGAGCCGTTAAAGTGTAGCAGACAGACAGACTTTCGAATTTATAATATTAGTGAGGAATTAATAGATGGCACTACTAGTTTCGTCCACGGTTGCGTCTGGTACACTAAGGTTACTTAGTACAGCCCGGAGACTTTCCTGCCCCACCTTTAAGCTAGTCATAGTCGACATGGCGTGTGGAGTGTGGACGCACGTCCACTCGATCCATAGCGATTTATTCGCCAAGACACCGACTCCAAATTTCTTGTCAATATATGGCGCTAGTTGTAAGTTATCCCGCAGTTTAAAACTTCTTGTAAGTGACGATCGGTGAACCATAGCATCGGGCATCAGCTAGTAAAAAAGTAAATTTAAAACAAACATAACTAACCTTTCAAAACTTTATAGCAGTTTATAAGATTTGTGGGGCGAGTAAGTGATGTATACTCATCCGCACCAATAGGAAGACCTTCCTCCGGGCTGATGTTGTGCCCGGGGACCTTTCTGGTCCGTTGTAACATTGAATGGTCTAAATGTCACCGTAAAATTGTAAAAACCGTTAGATTATAATCTAACTAGCGATATTGTAAACTGTCGAAAGATTGTGAACCGTTCAATATTCTGTTCATGGTATTTACGTTGTATTTTGGTTAGGTTAGGGTTCGACATAAATAATCAGGTAGTAGGCACTTAAGTTCTATAAGGTTAATATACCTAACAGATTACAATCTACCAAAAAATAATGCGTTAAATTGTAATTTTTTGACAGTTTACAATATCGCTAGTTAGATTATAATCTAACGATTTTTACAATTCTACGGTGACACATATATTATATACACTCAGAAAACTTCGATATCGCTTTTCAGGCTTGTATGTGAGTAAGTTTTCAGCCGATTATCTATCCTGTGATGTAGATACAATAAGCGCCATCTAGTTAACGTGTAGATGTAACCGCCACATGCTCTCATTGTATTTTCAGTTGCGAGCTCCCCTGACGACAGACGAAGGAGACGGGAACCGAGAACGCATCACGGCTCGCAAACTCTGTTCCACATGTCCCCATCCTCCCCTCCGGACACTGACATCACTGACATGGAAGACGAGCATCACTATTTGACAACCGTGCGCGAGATGTCCGAAGACGGACGGAAGAGTCCGGAGAGCCGGCCGGATTCCGGAGAGATCTCCTCTTCCCCGCAGTATGTGAAACTGGCGAGGGGCATCCCTATTGGGAGCAAGACTCCGGAGCCGGAAGACCTGCCGAACAACCCTACCGCTACCAAGGCTATCATGAGGCAGGAGGATGTTAGAGGTTAGTAAACTGAGTCTATTTAGTCTATTTATATGGTATGGTTATTGTGTAAAGACTTCTTTTGTTGAGTCAACATCTCCTGAAGATGCTCTGGTGTCGTAGAGAAACGTACGTTGATAGTAATTTGGAAGATCTGTGTGGTGTCGGTGCGAGTTGCTGACTTATAGGCCTATTACACTGCACTTTCCACAGGGCCCTGTGGTAAGAGTGGGCGTGGCTGGTAATTAGAGCGTTGCTTATTACACAGCAATAAGGACCCTTATAATAAGATTTTAGGGACCCTTACTCATTGAATCTTATTACACTACACTGAATCAAGTGTAAGGGTCCCTGTGAAAAGTGTAGCGGCCTATTACTGGGTGGTAAATATCGCAAGCTACAAGTGCAAGTACCACACTATACCACATAGATTTGTCTACTGTGGTGCGGTTTATAGAGAATTAAACTTTTAGTTCCTTCATTATCATGGACTGCCGTAAAGTAACGCCTGCTTCTATCCAATATTAAACTAACGTCGTTTTTTTACAGATAACGCAGTGACGGGCGCCCTGCCCACGGGCGTGGTGGGCGGCCTGCACTACGCGGCGCTGGACCTGGAGCCGCGGTGCGCGCCCGCTGCGCCCGCGCATCGCACGTACACGCAGATAGACTTCACCCGCAGCGAAGCGGGCAAGTTCGCGCCCGACGCCACCTAGCCGACAGGTGAGGCGTTACTTTTATTTATTTATTTATTTAAGGACAACCAACAGGTTACAATAGAATAACAGGAAAAATAAAGCTAGTTAAAAGAATAATATGCATTTGTGTAAACCCACTTAGAGGCTGCCACAGCTTGCAATATTATATTAAAACCACACTATGGGTCAGAGAAAAAAGAAATAAAAGAGAAAAAGATAAAGAACAAAATAAAAAATAAGCTAACCAATATTAAATTAACTTAAATTAGCTATGGTAAGATCCAGCAAGCTGTAGCAGACAGCTAATCGAATCTAGGTGCATTACACAAAAAACAAAAACAAACAAAAAAACAATTGAATGATAAGAATATTATAACAATACAAACTATAGCTTTTACTTTTTGCCTTGTGGCGTTTTGTCGGCATACGCCCGACACAATCGTAACGGTGGATGGATGCTGGCCCCGGTGTGCAAACCACTTTTTGACCACTACCACTACAGCCCATTAACGTCCCACTACTGGGCACAGGCCTCCACTCGCAGAGGAGAGAGAGGTAATTAGAGCTTAGACCCAACACGCTGCTCCAATGCGTGTTGGCTGACTTTAACGAATATTATCATGTTAGTAATAATATACCGGGACAGACGGCTTAACGTGCTCTCCGATGCACGGTAGTGAAACACCACCAACTTGTAACTCCGGGCTAGTAGTAATAGGGAAATTCTAGTCGGAAAAACCCAATACTTAATTATGGCCCAACCCGGGGCTCAAACCCAGGACTTCGTTGACCATAGTCGAACAAGCTAACCACTAGACCACCGAGGCAGTCGGCATATGCCCGACACAATCGTGACGGAGGATGTATGCTGGCCCCAGTGTGTAATCAACTATTTAATGCCAATACATAATCAAAAATCTATTATTTTGCAAAATTGTGGGTAAACAGTTGTTTGTTTTTTTTAGCCCTTGACTGCGATCTCACTTGATAGTAAGTGATGATGCAGTCTAAGATGGTAGCGGACTAACTTGTTAGGGGCATGGCAGTTATATTAAACGCATACCCCTATTCGGTTTCTACACGGAATCGAACCGTAACGCTAAATCGCTTGGCGAAGCCTCCTCTAACCAGGCCAGACCAGGGAAAATTCAGAAATTATAAGTTCCCAAATTCCCCGGACGTAAAGACAAAAACGCTCCACACTGCGCCACGAAGGTCGTCAATGTATGGTATGTATTATGTAGAAACTTCTCGAACACAATCTACTGACAGAGACAGTGTGAAGATTTATTAATTTTCTAGAATAACTTTACAAAATAATAAAATTCAAATTTAAAATGTGTATGGTGTAAAAAAATTAAATCAATAATATATTATTGGTCCAAGGTAAAATTTTCATCAGCTACCTAAAACTTGCAGTGGAATAATATGGAAAATCTCAAATATCTAAGACACTACGATCCCAAACATCAATCTCCCCAAAAAAAAAGAGAAATGGTTAAAATATTCATCTGCTACCTAAAACTTGCAGTGCCTTCGCCTTACCTATTTACGGGACAAAGTCTGTCATTTTCTATGGCGTCACTTATGTCGCTCACCTAGGACAACGGGTTAACTTCGCGCTTAATCTAGTACCGCATCTGTGTCGCTAACACTTCTGTATTGCTTTTTGATGAGTGCAGTTAAAATTTTTTTTTTTTTTAATTCCAGATTAGTTTAAGAGATATCACCACACGGCTTCGCTCCGCGCGGGAGCGCTTTGCGGCAACGTTGTAGCAGCAACGCTACTCCATACATACTCAACTACTACTCCACGGTCCCATCCATACAGTAACGTTATTGCTCTATCCATACAATAGGGATGATGCCTATGTCAGAAATAAGTTATTTCTTACTGATTATTAAATAAAGAGTCTTCCAAAAGACCTAAAATTCACATCCTCGGTTAGTTTTAAGTTCGATAACCATTTTAAACTATCGATTGAAGAAAATAAGTGCGTTAAAATTTTATGACGTAATAACTATGCATTTCATACAAACTTCCATACCAGAAGCGCGTTTTTAATTTTGATAATCAGTTGCTGATTTGATTCAATTGTCATCGTCCCTTTTCTATAGCCATACAATTAGTCGTAAGCTTTATCAAAGCAAATTCGATTGATCGCATGAATGTTCCATCACATTGAGGTCAAAGTAATATGTACACAAAAACTTTTGTTTAAACACAGTACAAATTCAGCACAATCGATTTCAATTTCGAAACGCTCCCGTTTGGAGCGCTGGCTGTGAGTGCATACACGAAATTAAGCTCTAAATCCATGCGATTAAGGTTCATTTTAGAGCACTGGCTGTGCATGCACACACGAAATTGAGATCTAAATTCATGTGGTTAAAGTTTATTTTAGAGCGCTGGATGTGAATGCATACACGAAATTAAGCTCTAGATCGAAGTTTTTAAGGTTCATTTTAATTTGACGCTCGATTACGATCAATCGAATTTTCAGTGTGAAAACTTAAACTAAGCGTACAGGTTATCAATCTAGCGAAAATCCGCGAATCGCATTCCGCATAAATGTAACATAATGGTATTGTTCAAGTGATAGGGGGCTTTATCTGCACGGATAAAATCTAAAAAAAATCCGCGTGCGTTTTTCAATCAATCAATCGTTTATTTGCTAGGAACATTGTACAATTATGATGACAGTCCAGAAATAGTCCAACATCGAAATTTCGCGACTTTATTTATTTCGAATTAATTTTCCGCTAGATTTGTAACTAGCCTTACTTGGTACATTATACGTATACAAGGATTTTCGTGCGAATTTGATGACGCGTTTATTGAAGTAGTAAACTGCCATTAAATGTAAAAGCGTGTTAGGACGAGATTTTCACGGACTGACTAAACGGTGACGGCTAATTTTGGAAAATAAACGGATAGATTTAAACATACTTGAGGACCATCGGCAATTTGTTTCGTGCTCGTATTATTACGTGTTGAAAGAGAAACGAATCGAAACGAAAATACTTTAATCATTAACACGACTTACATACCTGCTCATACTATTAAATAAGATGTTTTATCTGTACAAAAGCATTAAAAAATAAACTATGTTTTAGAAACTATATAATATGGAAAATCACAAGTATTCTAAGAAGCTAAGATCCCAAACATCAATCTATAAATTTTTCCTTCTCTAAATAATACAGATCTTATCTAGGTCAGTTACACTCTAGATTCTAGAACAATCGCAGTTACAACTAAAAATATACATAATAATAATAAATAATTAAAACATTCTTCTATTATATAAATTGTTAATATCCGATTTTAAAAATAGACTACTATTTTTGGATTACATTTTTGAAAAACTTTTTTTCCCCACTTGTAGTAAAAAAAGGAAAAATCAAATGGTTAAAATATTTATGTAATCCAAAAATTAATGAATAGTAAATAATAATAATAGTCATAGTTACATGGGCAGTTGAATATATTTTTTATGCAACTTATTCTGCTTATAATCATTGTCAGAAATACTTTCCAAATTAAAATGGTCTTAAAGCTCAATTATTTAACGTCGAAAACTTAACTAGTAATTTTTATTGCACTGAATTTTGATAAAAGCACTGCTGTAGATTTATAAGCGCCATCTATTCACGTGAAGACCACCATATTTTAAAGAAATTAAGCGTAAAACAAAATGGTTTAAGTCCATTTTACTTTACGTTAGTCGTCTCGATAATCGAGAATTCGAAATCCATCAACTTTGTCGAGATGTACAATCGAGGTATTATATATGATATTATATATAGATGTATAAACACGTCAAAGCAAAATTGCCTTTAATTTTATTGCTTTAAGGCTCAAATTCGTCCAAATATCTAACGAGAACATGATGAAACAAAAATCGGTAGTGATGAAAATACTCCTTTGAAACTATTTTATCTTTAGGTCCATTTTAATCTGAATTCAAGTCGAACGGAATGTATTCGATTGCCCTTAGTCGATAATGCAACGGTTGTGAGAGAGGCCTAAACGTAGTGACCCAGTTGTTTACGTATCCGGATAATAAACCTACTGCCTATTGTGTTCCTAAGGATTTCTAATGCCCACTATACACTCGCGCCGCGAAACAGATCCGATATTGATATCCAAACATGCTAACTATTGTTTCGGGCCATTGCAGTGTGAGTGTGTAGGGGGCTTAATTAGACTACTTTCCGAGTTTAGCGACCGTACAGTGAGGAAATAACCATAATATTGCTGACTGATTGAACTAGTCAGTTAAACTAGTGGGAAGTACCCAAATTTGATCAGCATATAACTTATTATATACTAGATGCTTAGGTATTCGAAATCCCGTGGGAACTCTTTGATGTTAGAAATTTGAATTTGAAAAAGTAGTTTAGTTCACTCTCCAAGTCATCAACTGCTCCATTACTCCGCTACAGCATGCACTTTCACTCATAGACACACACATACTTTCGCATTTATGATATAGATTATAGGTAGTGACGTATTGTATTTTTATAAGGAGTGAATTCTGGACAACCAAGGTCCAAGCTCATAAATATTTTACATAATACTTTAATTTGCCTGTGTTATTAGTTGAAGGCATGAGTAGTCTTGCTAAAATTTCTACCAATTGGTAGGATTGTGTCCATAAATGGTACATATTGTTGTCAAAGTTTGATTGGAGTTGCTAGATTCGCGCGTCGCATAATTAGCCTTTTATTTTAAACCTCAATCACATTTCTGAGCTGTATGATCACTAAACTGTGCTTACATGTGCAATTTTTTTACCGAAAGTTTTTGAGTCTCAAGTTATGTCTATTATCGTCTCTGTTATCGTTTGTTATTACATCGCGTTTACGTTTTTCATTGATCTGCACTCGTTTTATTTAAACACTAAAGCTAGATTAATGAGTTATTTCTTCATCTCTTTCCGAAGCGAGATATTCCATACAGATAATAAAATTATAGAATAATTAGTAATACATATTATGGAATAATATCATACCTTGATATTCTATTATAAATATCTATAGCATTTGCTACTTTTCAGACCAAATGGAGATTGACAAATTTTAAACCTGAGCTTGCGCTTTATCATTTTTAATAAAATCATGAGTTTTAAAAAAATGTATTTTTGTTCGCAAGATTGTATTCCGTTATTTCATACAAAAAATACTTTTAGGTAAAGCTACAAAAAAAACTTATTTTTATGCATTGACTAACGTTAATCCGTACAAAATACTAAAGTATAAGTATGTACTTTGAACAACTATTCTATACTAGAGTTGACTTGTGATTTTATGGCCGAAAACTATTAAAATTCGTCTGCTATAATTATTTCTAGATTCTAGGCATACATAAAATTATGTATACGATGGTTAAAATGTACGTAAAATACGTACGATTGTGCGAAGTATGAATATTATTTGTCGTCGTCATGCGTTTCGGTTATTCGGTTTTCGAATACAGCCAACGTCGTACCAACTTTCGGGCTAATAATGGACGGTCACCGCAAACTAGCTGCGATCGGAACTCAAACTCAAATTATATTTATTAAAAATTCACTACACAGTATAATAATGTCCTTCCGACCGATTATCGGCCACGGCGGCCTATCTCCAGATAGATTAGCCATCTGCGTGGGACATATTATAGTGCACAAGTGTGAGCGCATACACAGGTGCACTCTCTGTTCCTTTACTCTCATAGCTCGATGGAACGGAAAATCCGACACGACTGGAGAGAGATCAGGCGCAGGACCGACGGCTTTACGGCTCCGAGGCACGGGGGTGAAACACCGCCAACGTTCTAACTCCAGGCTAGTACTGAGAATTTCTTGTCAGAGAAACCCAATACTTGTTATGGCCCGACCCGGGACTCGAACCCGAGACCTCGTCGGCCGCAGTCAAACATGCTAACCACTAGACCAACGAGGCGGTTACCTTCACACACACAGTATATCTTCTGAACGTCACGTTTAAAAAGTATACAAAGTTTACAAAGTATTACGAATGCGTCTAAACTGACCTAATGTAAGCGTATTGTACCCCGCTCATATAAATTAAACGGCACATCAGATTAAACTATTTTAGTTAAATATTAGTCCAGTCATTACGTTGGAAAAAACGGGTTAGAAATGCATGTGAACCGAGAAAGCTAAATTTTTGATATTACGTGGGGGAGGCCTAGAAAAGCTTAACTTCAAACTGTCGACCAAGGTTTCCTATGTGCATTTTCCGCCATCTTGAAAAAAGGGGTAAATTCAGATTTTTCACAATAACTCGCTTCTCCGTTGAGATACGAAAATTTTGATGCGATACTTTTTGTTGCTTTTTTTACGAT
Organism: Erebia palarica; assembly: GCA_964035005.1. NCBI lineage: Eukaryota > Metazoa > Arthropoda > Insecta > Lepidoptera > Nymphalidae > Erebia > Erebia palarica. Next base: position 38,366,754 of record OZ035983.1, read on the forward strand.
CTACAATTTAGGTCCTTTACATTTTTCAACAATCGTTCATAGTTATTGATATAATCGTAATTACCATCAATTCAGGTAGTGAAACATTTTTATGTTATTTTCTTTTTTCTCGTGAAAGATATCGAAAAATGTCTATTATCAAACTTATAGAGCGTACAAACTTTCGTTTTAAAATATTATTTTACTTATAAAGTAAGGATTTTGTATCGCAATAATTTCCTGAATAACCTTTCATTCGTTTTGACGTGTGGATACAACCGCGAGAGCGGCTAAATCGAAACTGGGCACAGACTTGCCGACTTTGCGGTGCGCTAAAGGTCGTAATTTTTGCCAAAAATAAAAAGTAAAAAAACGAAATTGTAGGTCTGAATATGCTCTACAAGTTTGATAATAGACATTTTTTCGATAGATTTTTTCATGAGAAAAAAGAAAATAGCAAAAAATAATTTCACTACCTAAATTTATGTTTTCTTCGATTATCTCAATAGCGATGAACGATAGGTGAAAAATGTAAAGAACCTTAATTATAGATCGTAAAAAAAGCAGCAAAAAAAGGATTGCATAAAAATTTTCGTATCTCAGCGGAGAACCGAGTTACTGTGAAAAAACTGAATTTACCCCTTTTTTCAAGATGGCGTAAAATTCACACAGGAAATCTTGGTCGACAATTTGAAGTTAGACTTTTCTAGGCCTCCCCCATATAATATCCAAAATTTAGCCTTCTCGGTTCACATGCATTTCCAAATGTATGACTGGACTATATACGACGCAGAAGATTTTTGCATCAACGTGTATAACACAGTTATTAATACTTAGATTTTAGTTTGTTCCTATTCGATAATCGTAATTAGATTATTGTCCTTATTGAGCCTAGTTTGTAAGCTTGTAGTATGTTAAAGTTTGGTGTATGTTATAATGTTATTTTTATTGTTGTTAAGTTGCTTACCGAACTTAGTAGCAAGTCGGCTTCTATTAATGATCATACTTAATCAGTTTTAAGGTAAACATACAAAACTTTTAGTGTTAGCTGAGACCGCGAAATGGCGAGATCTGAAGGGCTAGCATGCGCACAACGAGTAAAATTATGTCTAGCCGTTATCTCTTTTTGTCTACCGAAACTATTATGGTTACTTGTCTCGTTACGTCAAAAGTAGAGATAAAAGTAATATTTCTTATGTTAGCATTATTACTTTTTGTCATTATATATCATGAAACAGGAAGTATAAAATACTGTCAATTTGACTCCTTTCATGTCATTCGATTTTATCTGGGGATACGGACGCCATATTGAAAATATTTAGTATAAATACGAGTGTTTGAACGATGGTAAGTCTCCCCCGATGTCATCGAGCCCTATGGCTCTTTTCTCGGCGACGCTTAGCGCTCGCCCATCCCCCCGGTGACGCTGTAGCGGCCAGTAGGGCCTACGCAGCATACTCAATCCGCAAAAAAAAAATAGATGGTAAGTCAGTCTCCTGCTGGCAGACAGCGATTATTGAATACTTTTGTGTTTAAATCACGATTTGATTTAGAACTTCACGATAGCTATCGTGGCCGGAACAAATGAATATTTTCTTTAAGTTTAGCTAACTTTTGTCTAATTACATTAAACCTCTCGTACAACTTGTACACGTTTAACCATTTACTCGTGCGAGTTTCAAACGAGAGGACAAATATATTAAAAGTGTTTCATTAATACCTACTTCTGGATTGTCCCTTACACTTACTTATCTGTGGTATTTTTCTCTACGAACGCTTTCATGGCAACTTTTTTTTTCTTTTAATATACCGCATTTTGTGCATGTAACGAAAAATTTGCCGGCAACGACAACATCTCTTTCGCTCGTCGCGAGATAAGTTGTTGTGCGCATGCTAAGCCTGCTGGTAGGTATGCCCAAATGTACTAGAAATTAAGAGTGAATGGGCATTTTCTCGATTCGGGCTAACGACTAAGTGTTATCAAGGCGTAAACTTATTTTGTATTGTTAATAGTTTCTCACCCAGTTTAAAAAAAATACTAATCTATGTTTATATGATAAATGAATGATTTATTTTTTGTTCGGATAATATTTGACCTATTTTTATGTATATTGCTTAAGTTTAAATAAATAAAATCGTTAATGTAATCGAATTAGATTCGCTTATTTTGCGGGTAAGACCCGTTGTTCGAATAAAATTTGGACGATTGAAATCTTCTGCTCGTATTGAATTCTTGCTCATTGTGCAAATAAGTTAATACTCTGCACTCGCAAAAATCTATACTTATATTATAAATGCGAAAGTTTGGATGGATGGATGTTTGTTACTCAATCACGCCCCAAAGGCTGAACGGATCTGGAAGAAATTTGGCACAGAGATAGATTATAGTCTGGAATAGCACATAGGCTACTTTTTACCTCGGAAAATTAAAGAGTTCCCGCGGGAACCGAAAAACCTCAATCCACGCCGACGAAGTCTCTGGCATTAGCTAGTGATGTGATGTGATGTGATGTGTCGGTACACTACGCATCAGTTTAACGTCATACTACAAAAGTAGAAGTATGGTTAGTATTCGATTTTACGTCTCACCATTGTTTATATAATTCGAGAGTCAAATAGGTCGAAACGCAAGTCGAAAATTTAGCCACGCCGATTTTAACTCCGGTTGTAAATGAATGGATGAAATTCAACCTTATATCGTGCGTGTTAAGGTCCATTTTTTCTCTTCTATTACGGAATGATGGTTAGTTCTCGGTAAGAACGCCTTAAGCGCCATACACGCGCATCCAGTTTAAAACCCTATAAAGTACAAGCTCAGGAGCGTAATTTATGCATTCAAATGAAACAGTAAGGTTCAAATATTGGATAGAAGCAGGCGTTACTTTGCGGAAGTCCATGACGATGAAAAAACTAGAAGTTTAATTCGCTATAATCCGCCACAGAAGGCAAATCTATGTGGTACGGTGCGTATCTTGAACTTGATGCCCGCGATATTCACCACACCACATAACCCTCAAAAATACCCTCAACGTACGTTTCACTCCGATACCGAAGCATCTTCAGGAGATTTTGCCTTTACAATGCACGATTGTAAAGTCAAAATGACTTTACCGTATAATTGATTTTGTTTCTTGTTTCTACAATGAAATAGAATTCAAGTGTACATATAGAATATTATTCATTTTTGTATTTATCAGGGTATTGTATTGGTTAGTACCAATACAATACCCTGATAAATACAAAAATGCTATCCAGATGCTACTACCAGGATTATAAAAATATGTTTATCTCTTTTCTTTATATGATTACAGTCACTCGAGAGAAAAGGATAGAATGCTAACTGTCATCCTAATAGCATCTGTATGATAGTAAGTGGCTATAAGATGAGAGAAGATATTATCGTTTATATTATAATAAGGACCCATCCATTTATTACTTGAAAGTATAACATATAAAATAAATCAGTTCAGTATCCAGTGAGAATTTAATGGATGGATCCTCATTTCTAAAAAAGTCGGTACATTTCTCCAATCAAAAATACTATCATAGTGTCAGAGAAATTACATCAAAAATAATTTAAATATGTTCATAAAAATAAATAAAATATAGCTATACGTAGGTGCAGATGTATAACCCATTTCGATTCTAGCGTTCTTACAAAAACCTTTTTGCAAATGTTTAAAATATATTTTTAATTTATTGCGAAAAGTTTTTAAATTTGATTTGATTAAAATATTTATTCTTATCGCGGTTTTTTTTTAAATTTATGACTTGTCCGGTTCGTCCGCGTGTTTTAGGTAAATGTATTTATGATTATTTTATTTTTGGTTCTCCTAAAAACAAGTAAAAACTCAAAATGGTCAATTTTTCATGAGATTTCGTGTGGGATAACTTAACCTGTACATTAAAGATGATGATTTTTTATTTACCTATACCATGTTTCAAAAAAACTAATTTTCAAATATAATTGCAAATAGAAATGAGTAGTTTTAAGTTGGAAAACTAATACAATTTCCATAAAATAAAAATGAAATAAAAAATAAAGTAAATGGGACCTGTAAAATAATGCCTGACTGAGACTAACACCAAATTTTTATAAAAAATAAAATAATAATAATTTAAAAGGTTATTTATTGCGAATCAATGACGTAATAGGATGACTATTTTGTGTAATTTGTGACCTATTGAGTATTGACAGTAGAATACAATTCTATTAAAACAGCGTTTGAAGTCGGATCAGGAAATAAAAATTACAGTAATGGCAAGCGAAATTAAGTTTATTTTTGGTACAGAAGTTAAGTGTTATAAAGATTGGTTTTCGTGTATATTACCAATGTAATTAAAAACAATTTCGGTTTAAAAACTCGGCTCTTGTTCATTAAGGCGGCTACACACGTCAAATACAGTTTTAGTTGGCTGACTGCACCGACCATTCGGATAGATCAGTCTTAGTCCGACAAACTTATCTGACCCGATGACAGCGTCGCTAATATCTATGAAAAATACATAAAATAAAAAAACTAACAGGCATAAAAATTAGTTCCAATTTTGGCTACCGGGTCAGATAAGTTTGTCGGTCTATAAATTCCTGAGGCTGACTGAGAAATGCATTGTAAAATTTACAACTATTCAAACAACACTGCACAGCAGAGTTTCGATTGCATCACATGTATAATATGTGCTTGATTAAATATTACACGCTGATTACAAGTATGTAATCACAATTAGTTTACTAGTTGAGTAGTAGATAAACTGTCAGACATAACTGCATGTGTGTAGTTACCATTAAGCCTGATTCAGACTACGCGAATGTTGAGTCGAGTGACGTGAAATGTAGTGAATAAAATACTCGCCATCTACTGCCCAACAATTTTGGTTTTAAGATAATTAAGCTTTTAAAGCAAATTAATAATTAGCTCGGACTTGTTTAGTGGAATTAATGAGGGCAGGCATAGTTTCTTTCATAGACTGAAGATTAAGAAATATACTCAAAAACGTACACTCTACGTTCTTAACCAATTACACTGGCGTAGTCTAATGCTATTTTAAATTCAGTTTTAACTGGACACTGAAGTAAGTTTGGTGTATAATGTAGTACAATTTGGCACAGCCATTTTTTTTATGTGTTAAAGAATTCGCTCCCAGTTTGAGCCGGTGTTGTATAAGTAAAGCGAGAGAGTTGTAACTTGTATAATACATTGTTTATTTAATTAATTTTAAGATTTATGTCGATAAGCAGAAGATACACGTTTTGTTTATAATAGTTATGTTACCCAGTTTTTTCCCAGTGCTATTAATTTTGTTTTCTAATATTAGTTTAGTTTTTGACCATAAGTTAGAAATGATTTAGCTTTTACTCAACGGCTGATTATTCAATCGATGAATAAAGTTTTTAACTGAGAAATAAATTATTTATTTTTTTGCATTTTAATTGAAAAACTTCCAAATTTGGTCAATAAATTCGGTAAGTAATTGAAATACGACCCTAAATGAAATAAAAAAGCACGCATAAATAAATACTTACATGTGTAATTAGAATAATATTTTAAGCTTGTAATTAGTTTTATTTGTTACCGTTTGTAACATAATTATTAATTTATGTGAATATTCCAAACAAACCAATCGTTTTCTGACTGTTTAATGTTGTAATGTATAAATTAAATTATACAAGTGGCAATTATCTCGTCTGCTTCACTAGGTAAGCCAGTACGCAGTTAGCGTCACCTCGCAATTATATAGTAACATTTCAACGTTGGATCACATTAGCGACATATTGTCGCACGACAAGACTTCATAGTCCGTCAGTTGGAAATGTGCGTGAAGAAACAAAAAGTCGCTGGTGTGTCCATACGCTTAGTGTACATTATTACATAAAATAGCATAAACTGTTACTTTATTCCAGATAGCTGTAAGACGTTAAGTTGATTCTATTCTACACTAGACTTAAGAATGGACGGTAACGGAAAGTAAAGATAGGATATTTAGGCAGGTTACACACAGACGACATTGATAATAAAAAAAATATAATATGTGAGACAACTAAATTATTATAACTATCGATTGTGTGTATACAGCTTTATGCTGTCGAACGATGAAATAAATCTCCTTTTAAAATATGCCTCGCCTCATTGATATTTTATGTAGAAAAAATATACCAAATTACTTAATAAAAAATGTTATATATTCATTTATTAGCACAAAATATAGCGCCGCACTAGGCAAGGTCACAAAACAGGTTTAAAATAATAACAATAATTTATAGTTGAAATTGTTATAAATGCGTATTCTAAAAGGAGTTTAATATTGTGGCGTCATTTACATTGGTGGGAAATACTTGTTTTACGACATCGAACGCTAGTGTGAATGTGGCCTTATTTGGACACATATTGAATACATTAATGTATGTATCTAAAAATACGGTAAGCCCAAAAAAATGCGATTCTCGCCGTCTCTATGTATATCTATGTACTATACTAGTCCCATTGCAAGTTGAATAGATTTTGCATTAAAATGTTCCTGTAACGGCGTAAATAGTGGTTTTTATAATGTTTAATAGTAAGGTTTACTAAGTTATGTCTATTGTCTATGACGGTTCACGGTGTCGTTTACCTAAACGGTATTTAATGGAATGGCTAAGGCACGACCGGTCGTAGCCATCGAGTATATATAAATCCCGATGGGCTTGGCGGCAAATGATCGTTATTTTGTTTTATTCAAGTTCTTTTGGAGCGTTAGGGGAAAATTACACACCGACACCCAAATTCGACACCCTGTTAGTTGGTCAAGTCAAGTCTTGCAGAAAAAGGCCTACCAACAAAATAAAAATAAATACATTTACTGTATCTTGGGTACCAATGTACCAATAACTATATCCAAGATATTTATTATTTGCTGTCAAAAAGTATAACTTCTTGCGTGAGTACCTAAGTACACACATTTTGTTTTGCTTGCCGCATTCATTAGCGTCGTTTCACCTTTTATCTATTAACGAAATAGGCAGTTAATACAAAAAATGCGAGTCGATGCTGATAGGTGTGATTTAGGCCTTTGAAATCCCGATTGTGGTTTATTTTTAAATCAAACAAGAGTTAGTGTGAATGTAACTATAAAGTCGCAAAAAAACGCTCATTTGTTCACAGCCTTAGGTCGTCGCCACAAGTTTGCACCAACGTTGGCCCCAGTGCTACTCGCCAAACATCAGAATCGCGAAAAAAGTGCTCCAATACAAATGTTGGTCGAGTAGCAGTAGTACCAACGTTGGTTCCAACGAGCCAGGGTCAGGTATTGCTAAAACGTTTCAAGATATAATATCATAGATATTACCAAGAAAGTTTCAAAATTGACTCTTTTAGTAAAATTGAAGTCGTCAGTCCGGTCTGGGCCTAATATGATGCTACTGCGAGGGCTTATTGGAATATGTGTCGCAGCCGATAATGAATTTTAAAGCGTTCAACGCAAGAGCTAAAAGGCCTATTACACTGCACTTTTCACAGGGACCCTTACACTTGAAACAGTCCCTAATTTGATCCTTATTGCTGTGTAATAAGCGACGCTCAAATTTGCGGCCACACCCACCCTTACTTCAGGGCCAAGTGTAATAGGGCTATAACTTAGCCTACGGCTGACCTAGCGAATTTTTCAGTGGCAACAAGTCCAGTAATGCGTATAAAATGAAAATAGCAATTTTATTCAATTTTATTTGGCTTCACTTCTTAAATCTATCCCTGGTTCCTAAGGAGCATCTCTGTCAAAGGAAATCATTTGTTAACGAAACGAACAAAAATATTGCATTTTAATGTAGTGTACAGACTACTGGTTTAACTAAAACACGTAAATATATGGTTGAAGTAACTAGCTTCTTAGCGGACATTAACTCATATGGGGACCTGAACTAGCAAAAAGTTAAACGAACGATTTTATAGCATTTAATAATCAAAAGAATAAGCAAGACAATGCATTTTACAAGCTTTGCGTCTGTCTGTCCAAATGCAACTTTTGTCGCGTAGAAAAAGTCGCTAGTGAAGTCCTAGACTTATTAATTGTATAGAGCGTTGAAATCGGGGGTTTTGGAAAATGTGGATTTTTTTAACAAATGGTGCTACTTTTGTGTTTTAGTCAAATGATTGCTTCTCTGCGTATTCGCTCTCGTACGGGTACTGTTGACGAATGGGTCCCTTCACATTGTAAGACCTTGCGATATCTACATATCTGGTACTTTTTTATTCTATGAGAAGTTACCCTTTTACTGCGATTTCACCTGGTGGTAGGTGGCAATGCAGTTTAAATGAAAGCTGGTTAATTTTAAAGAAGTAAAGCTGCCAATTTTCTACTAAACATCGTACCGGAACGCCAAATCGCTTGGCGCAAAAACTCGTCTTGTGTTGTGGAGGGGACGCAAATTAAACGTCCCCAGTAGCCATACTACCATTGCTTGAAGCAGTGTTATTTTCAAATGTAATTTTTAGTCAACCTTGACGTCGCTAAAATAAGAATGATTGTAATTCTGAAACATAAACTTAATATTTTAGTTTTTCAATATAAGTAAATAGATCTGTAAATAAAACAGTATTATCTATAAAAATTTTATTACGTAGCCTTCCCTTTTGTGTTCTTGTTGGTTGACTACTACCGTCCCGCAAATACGGATATTCATTCAAAGGTAGTAGTAGAAACCAATCAATCACCTTCGTGTTTTCTCTAAGCAACGCCGACATTGGCGAAGTGACGTGCTGGCACAAACAAAAGCCACACATAAAATAACAAAAAAAACGTGTGGTGTCGTGGGACACCAAACACGAACGAAGTTCCATAATACATAAATATTAATTTCAAGTTCTAATCAAGGTAAAAAGAAAATAATTATTCAGGTATACATTTTTTAGTATGATTTTTGAAGTGAAAACTTCTTTAGCCGCGTTGAGCACTTTTTGGTAGAGGGTAAAAATGAAGATTCGCGGCGTCATCTACATGCTCGCGTGATTACGAAGACAAAAGGTCTTAAATATAAATATGTATGCTACATTCGTAATTAAACTTTAATGCTTTAGTATTAAGGTTTAATTTCGAATAAAATATACAAAAAACTTATTCCACGCATTTTTTACGGACGTTTTTTGCCAGCTAGGGTACCCCTTCGCATCGTCCCATAAGGAACTTCGTTCCAACAACAATTCTGAAACAAGGGCGTCACGAATATTAAACTAAAAAATTAAGATTGAGATACGAGTCAAGCACCCATTAAATATATTCAGTAGGTAACCACAGCCAAGACTGGTCTAGCAATGTGCAGGTGCCTGAAAAAGGGGGTAGACTAGAGAAATGTGAGGTTTAGGGGAGAGGGGGGTAAAAGGAAGGCGCCGCATCACAATGAGCCTATCACTCCGGAAAATGTATTAATTGATAATTGAATAAGCTCTAGTCTTATGCTTAGATCTTAAGAGCGTACTTTAACTTGGCTCAGAGTTAAAACGAGATGGATTATGTGAGTAACATAAATCTCTCACGTTTTAACCATGTCTTAAGTATAAGCAAAGTCAAAGTTCGCTCTATAGATCTCACACTTAGAGATTTCCAACCGCATGAACAAGTTTGGCGGCATTTAAAAAGAAATGATTCTTAGGTACCGCAGAAAATTAAAAAATTGTATTTAATAAAATTTCAAAAAATAACAATTACATAAGTATAATAACATTATAACTAATAATAATAATAACAATTACAATATCAATTATGTAAATTGCAATTGTTAAAATAACAATTACAATATGAATTATATAAATTGTAAGTGTTATTTTAGAATATAGAGAATGTTATTAAAAAAGGTTGACTGCTCTAAAACTTTACTATTATTATTTGTTACATATTTTTATTCACACGATTGGAAATCTCTATAAAAGACTGGTAATTAGATGTACTTTAGCTTTTGTAACTCGTGTTTTCTCCGCGAGATGGCGTCTTGCTCGCTATGAATAATATCGCCACAGTTTGACGAACATACAACAGTCTATGCATACAACTCTATAGTGGCTTGACATGGACAAATGGTACCCCAAAACTTGCCCAAAGCTCAATGGTCAGACGGAACTGTATGTTCGCTATGCTGTGACATCGCACGCGCCGATGTTATGGTTATTGAATTTCTAAATCTAATTGTTTTGGTACCTACGTTACATTTTGTTTACTTTCATATTATTATTACGATTATATTGTAAATAAAAATAAAAAAAGCTTTGGATTTGAATGCGTTTTGTTTTTACCCTTATTTTATAGAAAGGTGATAAATAGTAGATTGTTAAACGCGGGGGAAAGTAACCCATTCACACCTGATGTATTTGTATGCACAAGCGTAGCGAGGGCATAATATATATCATAGTCTGAGGGTGTGTGAAAGTAGAAGGGTCTATCATGAGTACCCGCAAGAATATAAAGTATAGTTCGACAAACTTATTTGATCCGGACCCGTCGCTCGTATCTGAAAAATAAAATAAAAACTAAGGCCAGATAAGTTTGTATTGTATCTGAATTCTTTAAGTTAGGGTAAAGTCTTACTTTTTGTTTCAACTAAGAATTAAGTAACTAATTAATCTCGATTGAAATGCAGTGTTCGTCAAACGTGTTAAAGTGGTGAGTAAATAGTCTTATTTGCTAAGTTTTAAATAAAAGAAAGATTAATATTACAGTTTAATTTACATAATACACAAATTCACTATCGATCCATAACACATACATTCATATTTAAAAAAAACTATTCAATTGAAATTCAATAGAAACGTTAACAATTTAACACACAAAATAATTGAATTATTAAGAAAATAATAAAATAAAAGGAATTAAGCAATACTGAATTTATCTTAATATAAAATGTTAACATTATTAAAACATTAAAAACACGACTGCCCGCCATATTGATTTTATTTTGCAAAAAAATTATAGGCAGTTAACTCTGGAGGATGTAAGGATTCTAAAGATATCACATACATCCAAATCTGCTTAGGCATTTAGAAGTTATGGTGGAATAAAGAAACACTAACATACATAAACCTTGAACCTTAACTCCTTTTTTGGTTATAAAAAACGGTATTTTGCAATAATTTAGATTCAGACGAATAAGACATATCGGCATACCTATCAGTGCGGATAAGACTGTCTTACATGAGCGACGAACGCGCCTATACGACGCGACATGACCGTATCAAATAGTAGCTGACCCTTCACGTGGTCTACGTTATCGCGTAGATAAGTTTGTCATTTACTACGGAGTAGTATCGCGTGACGCGTCGCGTCGCTTTCGTCGCTCACCTATACACATACAGGTTACACAAAGTAAAAAGAGTTCGCAAATATAAGATACATCTTAAATCTTCTCAAAACTCTGCGTTAAGTTTCAGCAAACTCAAAAACAAGATCCACAGATCTCGATGCTTCAATTAAGACCCAGCAAGTGTAAGGAAAATAAAACTAACTTTCTAGAACCAGCTCCCTAACCAAGTTACTTACGTTTCGTGTCTATTCTCTTTCTTTATCAGTTAACGCTTTCGTGGAGAAAAAAATAAGTGAATAGTCTATGGTATATTGACGTTTTTATCGCTTTCGCTAAAGTGATAACGATTAAAGAAAGATAATAGACACGAAACGTATGTAACTTGGCTACCCCGGGGGGCTGATAAAACAACTGTTAATAAGAACACGTAAGAAAACTTAACACGAAAGAATTTACGTTGAGCAATTTCGGTTTAATTACCGCCCGAACTCATTACTGCGGAAGTCCGTTCTTGCGATCACCTTTTAAGGGCGAAAACACACTACTGACAGGAAAATGTTGAACGCGCGGTTTTATATACAGAACTACACAGACTTGCACGACACGATGAAATGTGTGGCCCATACAAACATGACGCGGGCGTTTCGCATCAACATTTTCTGTCATGTCCTGACAATAAGAATTTTAATTATAGCCCGTCAAACTTATATGACCCAGTGGCCAAAATTGCAACAAAATTTTATACCTGTTAAGTTCTTTTTTAATTTTATTTTTCATATCTACTAGCGACGCTGTCATTTTGTGGGATTTTGTGGGATTATACCTTATACATGATTTCATTTGCAGCATCCAATCTTATTAAATCTAATAATTATAATAATGTCCGAAATTCGGCAACAGCGGCCTATCTCCAGAGAGATTAGCCATCTGCGCGGGATATATTATAGAGCACAAGTGTGTGCGCTCTCTGTTCCTTTATTCATAGCCCGATGGGACGGAAAATCCGACACGACCGGAGAGAGGTCAGGTGCAGGACCGACATAACATAACCATACCGACATAACCGGCGCAGGCTTAACCTGCTCTCCGAGGCACGGGGGTGAAACACCGCCGACTTCCTAACTCCGGGCTAGTATTGAGAATTTCTTGCCAGGAAAACCCTGTTATGGCCCGACCCGGGGCTCGAACTCGGGACCTCGTCGCCCGCAGTCGAACATGCTAACCACTAGACCAACGAGGCAGTTCAAAATAAATCTAAACTATAAATAAATGGACTGTTTCGGGGGTTTGAACTTTTCAAGGTACATTTCATTTGGTGGGTAGAAAAATCTATTATGGCAATTTAATTGTATAGAATTAAAAAAAAGATAGATGGAATCCACATGAAAGAAATTGTTCATAAAACTAGTCTAATAATATGCTTTGAAGAAACTAATCCAAATCTAAACCTTAGAATGGATTTCGCTTTTTTCAGCTAGACCTCTTACCTTTTAATATGTTCATACTTAAATGCTTTAAAAAATCTAAGAGTACCTCAAATATTTATTCATCATCTTAACGCATCGTGCAGAGTGTCAGATTGCACACATCTATGAGAACATTATGAAATCTTTTAGCATGTAGACTTTTCTTTCACCATTAAAGAAAATGTTATTAATTATTGTCGATTGCTATATTGTGGTAAAATATCACAAATGTGCAACTATGAAAATTCCTTTTTTCTTTTTTTATCGATAAGTAATTCAAGGTACGCTTAAATTTTAAGCAGCATCTTAACTATTCAGATATAAAATATGGCACAGTTTCATCTATTTCGGTGGCGACCGTCCGTTCAGGATAGCCGAAGTATCCTTCCACGATTTATTCACTTTGGGTTTGGCGGAGGTCACTTTTTTCCTAACTACCCTCTTCACTGTCACCTCTTGTTCCGACAACAGCTTCCTTTTCGGCTTCACTTTTTTGTCTTCAATAACGAATGAATCCTCGAAAATGTCCGCACTAGAGTTCGCCGATTTATCTTTGATGCTTTTGTCGCTTTTGTCGTTTTTCGACTCCTCCCCTATAACGGCGCTGATTGGGCTGTCAAATGACACCTGTCTAGGGTTCCGTCTAGATTTTTTCACAGAAGTCTGTGTCGCGATGTTAACGTGATTTTTCTTGACGGGCGGCGTCGCTTTCGGCGCCATTTTCGTCTTTTTCACTTTCACAAGCACCGAGGGTTCGGATGATTTTCTTTTATTCGCTCTGACTGGAACTTTTCGTATACTCTGTTTTTTTTCTAAAAAGGCAAGACACGTGTTTTATACAATAAGATAATCATAACTAAAATCTAACTAAATCTGATCACAACTAACAAACTGTTCATAATTACAAACTCCACCAAAATTAAAAATGCGAAAGTGTATTTGTTTGTCTTTCAATCATGTAGCATAGGAGTAATAAGATTTTTATGCTTAGTTTAGACCTGGCGTGTTACACAGGCTACGTTCTGACAGAAAATCAGTTTTCTCACAAAACTTTTGAAACCCTTAAGTCAGGTAACAGCTAGTTTAAATATATCTTCGACATATACACAATGAAACCTATGAAAAAGACCATGCATTTTGCCATACCCCTACCAGGTTAGCCCGCTTCCATCTTACACTGCATCCTTACAAGTTCAAACTCACACATCAGCAACAATAAGTAACAAGTTCAAGAGGAAGTGATATCGCAGTCAAGGGTTAACTTATATTTGCAAACAAGCAATAATTAAAAAAAATAAAAAACACGACTGCCCTGCCAAAAAACGAACTAAAAAGTAAAAAATCTAAATTAATCTAGTTAAATAGAACTGCCTCGTTGGTCCAGTGGTTAGTATGTTTGACTGCGGCCGACGAGGTCCCGGGTTCGAGTCCCGGGTCGGGCCATAACAAGTATTGGGGTTTTCCAACTAGAAATTCTCAGCACTAGCCCGGAGTTAGGAAGTTGGCGGTGTTTCACCCCGTGCCTCGGAGAGCACGTTAAGCCGTCGGTCCCGGTTATTATCACTAACATGATAATAGTCGTTAAAGCCAGCCAACCTGCATTGGAGCAGCGTGGTGGGTCTAAGCTCTAATTCCCTCTCTCCTATGAGAGTGGAGGCCTGTGCCCAGCAGTGGGACGTTAATGGGCTGTAGTGGTATAGAAGTTATGGTGGAATATACAAACTCACATACATACATGAACCCTGAAAACAATATACTCCTTTTTTCAGACAGTCGTATAAAAAGTGTTTACCTATACTAGGCTCCTCCTGGCTGTTACCTGAGCGTGTCACCTGCAGTCTTCGGCCTCGCTTGGTGGGTGTGACGTTGTCTGTGGTCGGCGGCTCCTCGTTTTCGCTGTTCTCGTCTTGCTCCACTGTTTTCGCTTTTCTGCCCCGTTTCGTTACTTTCGCGTCGCCATTTTGTTTTGTGGAATTCTTTTTAAGTACCTTTGGGGAAATAATGAATGTTTTATTAAATAACCCAATCCCGATGCTCCCATTTTTATTATCCCGAGGATAATAAAATGGGTAATAATAAAAATAGAACCTCTAAATCAAATCAAATCAAATATGTTTTATTCAAGTAGACTTTTTATAATAAAACACCGACAGTGTCGAGCTCCTTGGTATCAACATATCGTCCAACCTCAACTTTGGACAATGCATCGAATCCAAAGCAAAAACAGCTGGCAAGAAACTTGGCATCCTCAACAAAGTCAAGCGGTACTTCACGCCGGAACAGCTTCTTATCCTGTACCAAGCACAAGTTCGATCGTGCATGGAGTACTGCAGCCATTTATGGGATGGCTCTGCCAAGTACCAGCTTGATGCATTGGATTCGGTGGATCGTCGCGCCAGGAGACTTATTGGTAACAAAGCGCTGGTCAGTTCGAAGCTGCAAAGCTTAGAACATCGGCGAAAAGTTGCCTGTCTGTCGGTATTCTACAGGATATCTTTCGGAGAGTGTGCTCAGGAACTATTCGATCTGGTTCCTCCATCACCTTTTTATTATCGAACCGCAAGGCATCGACAAGGTCTGCACCCTAACGCAGTCGAAATTCCGCGGGCTCGTAGCTCGTACGAAGCGATTTGCTTCCTCGTTTCTAATTAGAACCGCTAGGATATGGAATGCCCTTCCGGCTTCCGTTTTCCCCACCTCTTTTAATATAGGTACCTTCAAATCAAGAGTGAATAGGCATCTTCAAGGAAAGCGCGCTCCACCTTAGGCTGGCACCACTTTAAGCAAGTCTGATTGCAGCCAAGCGCTGGCCTATATAATTAAAAAAAAAAAAAAAAAAAACCCGACTGCTTGGATACCAAAAAGTATAGAACAAGATGTGAATTTCATTATTATCAATTTACATAGTATAATAACTGTTAATGAAATAATGAACAAAATAATATAGCAATTCAGTATTCTCACAGCTCACGTTTTATAATAATATTCTTCCCTCATAAATAATTTTGTAATTATTACAAATAATCAAGGCGCAGTCGCTCGTCCATTAGCTAACAATAACGTGCGACTGCGCCTTGATAACCTTCGCAAGTAAAGCACTGTTTTAGACCAAATTAGAAATTCATAAAAATGGTTATTGTGAGTCAACCTTAAAAGATAGTTATATGCTATCACGGACTTTTTTTAGAACTTTTTGAGAGGAACGTTTCCACCATACATTGTTGTCGTGTAACTTTAAGGATTTAGGCAGCGCACGCCACGTCCACCACCCCACCACTACAGCCTATTGACGTCCCACTGCTGGGCACAGGCCTCCACTTTCATAGGAGAGAGGGAATGCACGCCACGTAAGCTCTCAGAAAGAGATGATTTCTCGAAAAGATCTCTATTTTTTTGGAAATAAAATATAGCCTATTTTACTTGTTAATAATGCAGCTTTCTATAAGTGATATAATTTTTAAAATCGGTTGAGTAGTTTTTGAGATAATCCACCTTGTTTGATAGATATAGATGATATGAGTAGGAACTTTAAACATTTCCTTTGAAACCTCGTAAATCCTAAATTATCATTTAAACGGAAAAATGGTTTATGGAAGCTAGGTGTGATTTTAAAAGACCTATCTAACGATACCCCGCTTGCCTTTAGCCTATCGAGTTCTACTTTCATTTATTAATTGGCTTCTAGTGGACGCCATTGAACATGAACTTTTGAAACCTCGTAAATCCTAAATGATCATTAAAATGAGAAAATGATCAAGGGAACCTAACTATAATTTTGCAAGACCTATTCATTGATGCCCCACTTGCCATAGTCTATAGACTTTTATTTTTTAATTTGTTACATTATGGCTTCTAGAGGCCGCCATTTGTTTTATCTCAAATTTTGCTTCCCGAGTGACACTAATGATATATATACTCGGCATAATCTGGTGCAAAAGTCATCAAAATCGGTCCACGCGTTTAGGCTGTAGCTGTCCTGCAAGGAACAAACAAACATATATAGACTGATGAACATATAACCCTGTGCGTTCCGCAGTCGGGTAACAAGTGAAATTAATTTAACGAATTAAAAAATACGTCTGCCCTGCCATATTATTTTTGGAGTTTACCTCCATAAGAAGCGATTTGCATAATATGTAATAATATAGCCTTTGGAATCTTATTCACATTTTTTATTAAATGATATTTTTTGTGAATCACTAAATATTGAACTATAGTGTTATATATTTTTGGAATCTACTCATCATTTTCTGGATGATGATTATATAGTTAATCTTATTTTTGAATATTTTTTTTCAATTTTAGTCTTTAATGCGGGACCATGGTCACCCCATCAATTTTTAAAAAAAATTACTAGCCTATGTCACCCGAAATAAGCTAGGGATTCTAACGATACCTCATTTATCAAAATCGGTTCAGGCGTATGGAAGTTATGGTGGAATATACAAACTCACATACATACATACATACATACATGAACCCTGAAAACAAATACTCCTTTTTTCAGGCAGTCGTATAAAAAGTGCTTTTGAATAGTTGCGTGAATCTTATGATTACAGTCACTCAAGAGAAAAGGATTAATAGGCCTATTACACTACCCTTTTGCAAGGGAGGGTCCCTGATATTACACACAGGTGTAGTGTAATAAGTTTAATAAGGATCCCTAATTTGACCCTTATTGCTGTGTAATAAGCGACGCGCACCCTTTACACAGGGCCCTGTGAAAAGTGCAGTGTAATAGGCCTGTTAATGCTAGCTGTCATCCGAACAGCCTCTGGATACGATTGTAAAAATTTAGATAAAATTATCGGCACCTGCAAGGATTAATATTGATATCACAGATTTTGACAATAATTAATTTCAAACATAGTTTCGCAGTAATTAAAATAAAACTAAAAAAAAAAAAGGTTTTTCTTACAGGTGTCGATATAATGTCAATATACCCACAACAATATTAGGCCTTGCAAATTAGTAGTCTTAGTAGCCCCGACTGACGCAGTGTTGAGCACTGTTGCCTTAACATGCGGAGGTCCCGGGTTCGATCCCCAGCAGGGTTTGTAAATTTATAATTTCTGAATTTCCCTGGTCTGGCCCGGTGGGAGGCTTCGGCCGCGGCTAGTTACCACCCTACCGGCAAAGACGTGCCGCCAAGCGATTTAGCATTCCGGTACGATGCCGTGTAGAAACCGAATAGGGGTATGGGTTTAATATAACTGCCATGCCTCTAACAGGTTAGCCCGCTACTATCTTAGACTGCATCATCACTTACCATCAGGTGAGATCTCAGTCAAGGGCTAACTTGTAGTGGTTAAAAAAAATCACAAGGAACAAGTGTACGGCGTACACCTTGGGCCATTGATTTACATATTAATTGTGAATTGTAAAGTAATTAAGTGCTTTTGTCATTCAAAAGTTCTAAGACTCAGACAGACAAAGAAATACAATATTTTCCAAGTAGAAAAATATTATCCATATCCATACTAATATAATAAATGCGAAAGTATGTCTGTCTGTCCGTTTGTCTGTCTGTCCGTTTGTCTGTCTGTCTGCTACGCTTACACGGCCTATCTGTTGAACCGATTTTGATGAAATTTGGTACAGGCAGTTTATTATTAGGCTAATTTTAATCGTGGAAATTTAAAGAATTCCCGCGGGAACCAAACAAACAATCCTTACGGACGACGTCGCGGGCATCAGCTAGTAAAAATATATTACTTCTACGAAACGCTCCTAACCTCTACGAAGAACGCTCTAAAGACATATTTCCTTTCAAATTAAAGATGGCTTTAGTTTATTCTATATAATTGTATGGTATGTATGTGTAATGTGTATGTATAATATATTATATATGTATATTTTAGTATATATTTAAATATACTTATATTTCCGTTTTATACTTATTTATACGTTATATTAAGTAGTATTTTATTTGTGTATTGTATTATTTAATTAAGTAGAAATTTTGAGCCACCCGCATTCTGGTTTCCTAGGGCTTTCCTAATCTTAAGGTTGCGTGGAAGCGATAAGGCCTTTTGTACCTATCCTTCTTCTTTATTTTATTTCATGTCTTTTTGTCTTTGTTTTTTCTTGTGTGGTGCAAATAAAGAGTTAAATAATAATAATAATCATAATAATAATACCTTTCCTTCCGTCTTTTCTGCGTCACTATCGTTTTGATCTCCGTTCATTGCTTTGTTTCCTTTCCTCTTTTTGCTTGTGAACTCCAGCTTGCTAGTGGAGGTGACTCCTTGTGTCTTCAGATACGCTCCGAACATTTGCTTGCACTTCGTGTAGTCTATACTGTCTTTAGGCTTCAGTGTGTTTATGTATTCAAAGAATTTGATTAGGGCTTCTGAAATATAATTATTTAATTGTGAGAATTTGGATGGATAGATGCTATGATACAGTGTTTATGAGTGATATGAATTCCATCAGACAACCCTGAACTTTAGGTTAGTTAGATATAGTCCGATTATCGGACCCCGTGGCAGCGTCGCTAGTATATATGAAAAATAAAAAACCGGCCAAGTGCGAGTCGGACTCGCGCACCAAGGGTTCCGTAAAAACCTGTAGTAAGTTTAAAATTATTAAAAATATTTTTATCATATGATGTAACTAAAAATTTATGCTTTTCGCAATTTTTCCTTTAACTGTGCTATAAGACGTTGCTTCGTACCAATTTAAGATTCTGAGTTCACGGGCAGTACCCTGTAGGGTTTGATTCCCTTGCGAGTGTCGAAAATTTGCAGCATACCCGGCTGTATCTTTTGATTGCGTTGGTTTAGATGTTTGATTTTTTCCCAGCTCCAAGGGACAGTAGACCTGAGTATGTGATAGGTATTTCAGCTTGATACCTCCATGCGTTCGTGAGAAAAAGTGTCTTGACACACAGGCCAGTGGCGTGCAGGACATACAGGTATAAAAGCACTGCTTATCTTTCTAAATTATACCCATTTCAAAATATTGAAAAATTCTAAGCCCACTTCTTCAAATAACTACATTGTTCCCGCACGGCGTAACTCGCGTCAAGTAAGCGACAACCGATGAACGCCATCTATCGCTAGAAGAGATCGCGCGAAGCCGAAAAGCTTGCGATATATCTGCTTCTTTTGCGCTTCATCGTAGGCAGATATCTTTACTCTATTCGCGTCATTCATTCATGATTCTACTCGGAATCATGAACGGATGACGCGCAAAAGAAGCAGAGCTTATTATCTTGTGATTGGTCAAACACCAGGGTGAACCCTGCCGATTGACGATGACCAATCACAAGCCGCCTACGGGTATGTTCCGATATGCACCGCGAGCACTGTTCAGTTCCTGTTTCGTTCCATTATGCCGTTACAGAATACTGCTGCAGTATCTTAGGATAATATAATATGACGTCATAAATCGTCACCATTTTCGTACTGTGGCGTTTTCGAAGTACGGTGTTTTCAGTACGTGATCACGTGATCAACAGCGTCTAGATATAGAACGGCTTGCATTTGTATTAATTATTAATAAACAATTATTTGCCAAAATAATTTCATCACTTTTACCTTACATTACCTCATTAGTAATTCGCTTATGAAGTTATTATGCATTGGATTACTTGAAAATCAATATATTCTTCTAAAACAATCTTTCTTTCTTATTTTCACGTCAAAACAGCGCCAAAAAATATAGATGACAGTATACTGGACTGAGTTCCGTTTGATACCAACCAACCATAGTAACCAATATAACTAACTATAAAGGAACGGCTTCGCAGTATATTAAATTGACGTCACACCTTACAGAGCTCATAATGCATATCGGAATATACCGAAGATTGTATTTTCAAAAGCGCGCGCGCTCGAAAGTTAAAACAAACGAAGGTTTTATTTTCTAAAATCCAAATAAGTAGCTTGATTTCTTTTAACTATAAACTCATTCATATGCAATTTAATTTATTCAGATTGTTTCCTTAAATTTAAGTACGTTTTTATATCTTTAAAAAATATTAAGATCGAAAAATGTACGTAGTATTTTCGCAACTGAATTCAATAAAATAAACAAAAACTAGTCCGATTAAAAACAATGAACATTTTGTAGCTCTAGGCTATACATAGGAAATGAAGATATTTGTTAATTTAATTAGTAAAACTCGTAAAGAAAATTAAAGATTCTTTCTTTGATAGCATTTAATTAGAATTTTTGACTTAATTATTTATAGATCAGTAAATTTTTACGCCATATTTGTATTCTAGTAATTGTTTCCTTTTGTACCGGCGTACAATGTTTTGATTTAATGTGAATTATAAAGTTTTTGCCGAAATAAGTAAGTGAAGTAATTAAAAAGAAATCGGATTTGTGACTTACAAAGTTTCTGTAAAGGTTTATTCATAGAACATACTAAATTATTATTTCGAAAATGGAAGACTATTCATGTGAAATCTGTATAGGCGCTGTATCTTTACAAAAGGTACATAAACAAAATTGTATTGCCTTTCTCTATAATGTAAAATTAGATATTATTCGCAAAGGGAGGTGCGTACCTTTGTTACAATTGTCACAAAAAAAAAGTGAAAAGGTAACTCGAGTATCTAATGTTAAGTATTACGATTCTTATAACTGGTTAAGTGGCTGTGTGCACACTAATAGTTTGTTTTGTTTTCCGTGCGTCTTATTTTGTAATAGCCGTTCGGTATGGAATAATAAAGGATATTCCGATCTTAATAACCTTCATAGAGCAGCTAAAACTTTGAGCATTAATATGAGCACTGCGTGCCCTAGTGCTTACCCTAAGCCAAAACCCTGTGCACGCCACTGTCACAGACGGACGGACAACAAAGTGATCCTATAAGGGTTCCGTGTTTTTCTTTGTGAGGTACGGAACCCTAAAAAAATAACTAAACAGGCATAAAAAATAGTTCCAATTTTGGCCACAAGTCAGATAAGTTTTATACATGATTAAAGATTTAAAAACAATATGTTATGATGGGGTCGACATAATCTGAGGGTGAATACCCCAAAACAAATAAAGATTAATGCTTTCAAAATGGTGTCCACTTTTCAAATGCTGACATTGTAAATTTCAAAAAAGCTTGATTTTTTGCATTATTGCTCAATGGTATTTCCAATGGTAAATTGTTAAATACTTTTGCCACTAGGGATGTGCCCACTCACCGGGCACACTGGCAGACAGCTTGGTGATCTCTTTGCGGACATGGCTCATGAAGGCCTCCTTCATCTCCTGCACAGCCTTGGGCTGCTTGAGGCTTTTCTCCCAGGGCAGCTCCCCGATCAGCCACTGGAGCATATTGTAGCCCAGGATCTCCAGGTCACCACGCATTGTTGGCACTGGAAGTTTAACAAAGTTTATGATTGAGCGTTGCATTGCCAAGATATACTTTTGGACGGTAATCGATCCCCTAGCCAAGTCACATATATTTTGTGTCTATTCTCTTTCTTTGTTAAGGCTTTAGCGGAGAAAATAAAATAAGAGAATAATCTATAAGGTTTTTTAATCGCTTTTGCTAAAGCGTTAACGATTATAGAAAGAGACTAAACACAAAACGTATGAAAGTAAGCAAAGTTGGATAGATAGTAAAAAGCTGCACCCCTAAACATTATATTTTTAAAAATTTACAATGACTAAAGGCGCAGTTTTTGTTAATAATGTAATATAATAGTATGAACAATTCCAAGGATATGGTAAATGTTTTTAAGACTCATATTTCTGTAGAATCGCCGGTAGGTCTAAGAATATGAAAATCTACCGATTTTAAAACAACTTACTTTTTTTGGGTTATGTTGATTATAAAAGTTCAAATCAAAAGTTAATAGGCGTCAGCAAGCTCTATCTCAGACTCCAAAGCCATTTGCAAGAAGATATGATGCCAAGGCATTAGCCAATAAATTAAAAAAAAAGGAATTTTCTCAAACAAGGTTTTAAATTTGAGCATTATTTTGACAACCTTCTTCGAGATAAATCGAAATTGCCATACTGGCCGTACATGCGAGCAGCGGCCGGCAAAAATTGTATGAAAATCCATATCTGTCGTGGTTTAGCGGCCAAATAAATTACATAGTAAATTCATATCTGTCGTGTAATTTAAAAATGGAACGATCTTTTACTCCGAAACATGGTAACCAAGGAGGTAACTTATCAAAGGTTTTATTCAAATTTCGATCTAGCTTGCAAATAGAAAGCTGTTTATTGGGAAAAAAAAACAAATGAACACTTTAACGCGGGAAAAATTATTGTTGTTCGTTGTTCGTCATTGATTTTGAAATGTATTTGACAAAATGAGTTCAAGTGAAGACAATGAGTGTGATGAACTTACTTTAACGCCATCTGAAATTCAAGAGGCGGTAAGAGCCGTAATAGAAAATTTGTTACCGCCAAAATCGAAAGAAAAATATTTTAAAATAAAAAGTTCTGACTAGGTACTACTTAATTTTAATTTCCGCACATTATTTGAGAAAAGTACTATAAAAGCCTTGGCCACAACTAGGCATTGATGGACTTACGTATGTGTGGCTGAGCTTCGCCTCGGCCCACATTTATACGTTCGTCCTTCAATGCCTGTTTTGCTGGCCGCTGCAGTAATGTTCTATTATTGCCTTGTTGATATAGCCCACTAGCTCAGTAGTTAGCTCGCTTGTTGTCCTAGGAGAGCAACGAAAGCGATTGCGAGGCGACTATGAGTTCGTCTTCGTGTCGCGTTTGCCGCTCACGTAGGATGATCAGTACCCGTTGTCCTAGGTGAACCACAAACGAGGTAATGCTACGCGACGCGACAGGAACAAACGACTCTCCTCATGGCCTACGTTCTCGCTTAAATAAGTTGGTCATTTTCTATACAGTCGTATCGTGCCGTGCTAAGTCGCGTTGCTTTCCTCGTTCACCTAGGATAATGGGTTACTTAGCCGTATTTTTTTTAATCCACAAGTTAGCCCTTGACTGCGATCTCATCTGATGGTAAGTGAAGATGCAGTCTAAGATGGTAGCGGGCTAGCCACCTATTTGGTTTCTACACGGCATCCTACCGGAATGCTAAATTGCTTGGCGGCACATCTTTGCTGGTAACTAGCCACGGCCGAAGCCTCCCACCAGGCCAGACCAGGGAAAATTCAGAAATTATAAAACTGACCCTGCTGGGGATCGAACTCAGGACCTCAGCACATTAAGACAACAGCACTCAACACTGCGCCACAGAGGGCATCAAAAACCGGAGGTTGTATCCGATATTCAAGCAGGAGAACATTATTAGGGTACAATAACTCGCCTCCTAAATGGGCATCCCTGCTAGTATACTCGATGGTACCGTTGTGTGCACATTTGGGGTCCGGCTTGAACTCTTTATCATTAATCCGTGAGGCGAGGCCGAAGTCCACAAGGTAGGCCTGATTCTCTGTCCCTTTCTTGAGGCCCAGTAGAATGTTACCACCCTTGATGTCTGCGTGCACATAACCTTTAGTGTGCACGTACTCTAACACATCTAGCTGCAAACAAACTTCAAACTTCAAACTTCCAATTATTTATTTGTGGAATACATACTCGTAGATGTTCTTAAAAATAGAGGATCCTAGTATTCTACCAGTGTGGTGTACAAATATTGATTTAATTTAATTTGAATTTGGCATGCATTGTAATAACTACCGAAATGAAATGATTCATTTATTTCATGTAGGACTACTTGTGTCACTTATGAAACGTTAAGAGTCTACCACTTAACTATATACTGAGCCAACTGCAATTGTTACAAAGAAATAGGTCTCCCTTTCAGAAGTGAATTGATTGAAGGAAATCATAGTAGGAAGGAAAATATATACATCACAGTTATTTTATTACGTATCCAAGAATAGGCCAAGCATTAAATATATAGTTATCAATCAACTGTTACTTGTATACTACATTTTGTGAAGAAAATACTTTGCATTCATTAAATTTTTTTACTTTATCCATGCTTAAAATTATAAATGCGAAAGTGTGTCTCTTCTTCTTTTTTTTTCTTTGATCAACAAGTTAGCCCTTGACTGCGATCTCACCTGATGGTAAGTGATGATGTAGTCTAAGATGGCAGGCTAACCTGTTAGGGGTATGGCAGTTATATTAAACCCATACCCCTAATTGGTTTCTACACGGCTTCGTACCGGAACGCGTAACCGCTTGGCGGCACGTCTTTGCCGGTAGGGCGGTAACTAGCCACGGCCGAAGCCTCCCACCAGGCCAGACCAGGGAAAATTTAGAAATTTTAAATTCCCAAATTGTCCCTGCCGGGAATCGAACCCGGGACCTCCGCACGTTAAGACAATAGCGCTTAACACTGCGCCACGGAGGTCATCAAAGGTCATCAAAGGAGGTGTCTGTCTGTCTGCTACGCTTTCACGGCCCATCTGTTCAACCGATTGATGAAATTTGGTATAGAGATAGGTTGTATCCTGGGGAAGGACATAGGCTACTTTCTATCCCAGAAAATTCAAGGGTTCCTGTGGGAATCAAAACAAAATCTCTTCAACCGATTTTGATGAAACTTGGTCAAGGGATAGTTTGTATCCAGTGGTTAAGTTACTTTTTATCCCGGAAAATTAAAGAGTTCCCACGGGAATCAAAAAATCTTAATCCACGCGGACAAATCGCAGGCCTCATCTAGTTTACAATAAAATATAACAAGTTATGTTTAAGTATCTACTTCCAACACAATCAAAATCCAAACATGTTTGTTACTCAATCATGCCAGAAAGGTTGAACAGATCTGGATGAAATTTGGCACAGAGATAGATTATAATCTGGATTAACCAATAGGCTACTTTTTATCCCAAAAAATTGAAGAGATCCCGCAGGAACCAAAAACATGCAGACGAAGTCGCAGGCATCAGGTAGTACAATATATTAAACTAGTTATAGAGACATCAGGCCCCGTCAGGGCATTGCAATTAGTCTAGTAAGAATACCATCTGTAATCTTAAATATGCACATATATCAGGCTCCCAAGTTCCCAAGGGAGCAAAAACACCTCAATCCATGCGGAAGAAGTTGCGGGCATCAACTAGTTAAAAATAAGAGTTTTTCATCGGTCGCACATCAAAATTACACACATTTTCTTACTACTTAATAAATAATTGAATATAAAAAAAGTACAAACCATTTGCGAGCCCAGCAAGAACACAGTGTGTGGGGGGAACATCCGTCCATTCTGCAGGAACAGATTCCATATATTCTGTCCATATCGTTCCAGAACCAGGTACCTATACTTCTCTCCTTTGTACTCGTGGGAGCCATGACCAAAGTACAAAGGCATACCAAATGTTGTGAGTTTCTTGTCTTTCATGTACTTTGCAACTGCAAAAACCCAATAAAAGGATCAACTTGGAAAAATTTAAGTTATCTATAAAACTAAACTCGCTTATATATATATATATATATATATATTTAGCGGAACAAAAAAAAAAGTTTGATATCAATATCATATAAGGTTGCTGGCTGGTTTATACGTCATTTAATTTAAAAAGAAATATTTTCAAATTAAGAAAACAACACATTTTCTGCAATTGTTCTAATTTTATTCAAAAGGTGTATCTGGAGCGAACTTCGAGTATTTCTTCCTTCTGAGTTTGATTTAAAATTTCATTGAAATACTGTTTTTTGTTCGTTTTTTTTTAATCGCGTATCTTTCTGGAGTTGATGACTGAATTATGCCAGACTTAGCCCCAACGGAGATTGCCAGGGCACTCGAAATGCGAAGAAATGGTCAACCCTACAGAGTGATATCCAGAGATCTTCGTCGACCAGTTTCAACGATCCATCGCAGTATCCAACGGTTCAGGGAGACCGGTACTTATGTGGGAAGAGCAGGACAAGGCAGAAAAAGACGCACTTCGAGTAGGGATGATCGTTTCATTCGGCTTCGTAGGAACCCCCGTTTGGCGGCCGTCCAAGCCCGACATGAGTTAGAAAGCAGTGCGGGGTGTAACCGTAAGTGAGCGTACGGTACGAAAAAGGCTCGAAGAACCTGGTTTGGGTTCATTTGTGCCCGCCAAGGCTCCAAGGCTCGCGGTATATCATCGTAGAAACAGGTTAACTTTTGCTCAGGAACATCGACTTTGGAACGCGGACCAATGGAGTAAGGTATTGTTTAGTGATGAGTGCAGAATTCTCTTAAATCAATTTGACGGCAGGCAAAGAATATAAAGACGCAAAGGAGAACGATACATTCAGACAAAGGACATGACCAGTAATTGCCCTCCGATTCGGGACAATGCACAGGATTTCCGTTTTTACAGTAAGGTTTAAAAATTCAAAACGAAATTATTATGGATTTATTATTCCAAATAAGGTCGGGGTTCAAATGACAAAAAAAAAACAGTACGTTTATTGTTTAAATCTTGAGCGTCCGCTTTCCTCTTTAAGCACTACTCCATTTTGACGTTCCATTATATCCATGCCTAATAATAATCTTGTAACCCTACATGAATACCATTTAAGTACCTTAGTTATTATATTAGGAATGATTTATTTTTGATCAATTAAATAGTAATGAAAAGGAAATGTATGTTTTGTTTATAATTATTTTTATTTTTTGACAAGTCTCAAACTAATCGATCGAACAAAGCATTTTGAAATACTACGTTTAAAGGAACGCCCTGTCACATTGCATATGCTGCCATCTGTGGTCGAATAGTTGAACTTGTTAACGAAAAGTAGTGAACAATACTTAAAAATATTTTCTAGACTCACCACAATAACTAGCGCCATCTAGTGTGGGAAAGCAGTTTTTGGTGAAACTTTTTTTATCTATTTTCTCAGTTTTCAGAGCCTTCAGACTCCTGAAACTTTATATTTGAAAACTATAAAATATAACAATTACAATAATAAAGAAATAATACTTGAAAATATTTTTTTAGACTCGCTTAACACAATAAATAGCGCCAACTAGTGTGGGAAAGCAGTCTTTTGGTGAAACTTTTTTGTTAATTTTCGCAGTTTTCCGAGCCTTCAGACTCCTGAAACTTTTTTATCTGAAAACAGTGAAATATTACAATTACAATAATAAAGAAATCATTGCTGAACATTGATTTTTGACACCTAGGCAAGCTGCCATAGTTCCACCGGTCAAGTCCTTTTGAAACTACAGTTGCATATGGTGGTGGATCAATAATGGATTGGGCGGGCATTTGTTTGGGAGTTCGCACAGACTTGGTAGTGATTGACAGAGGGAGTCTGACTGCAGACCGCTATATCAGAGAAGTTTTAGAAGAAAATGTCGTACCGTTTGCCCCGTATATCGGTGAAGGTTTTGTTTTTATGCAGGATATTGCTCGGCCGCATACCGCTCGGGTAACTCAAGCTTATCTTAATGATATGAATATCACTGTTATGGAGTGGCCGGCGAGATCACCGGATATGAACCCAATAGAGCACGTTTGGGACTTGCTGAAAGTTAAAGTTAAGTCCAGGATTCCAGCTCCTGCCAACGTGGGAGAACTGCGAATCGTCGTAGTTGAGGAATAGCGGAGACTATCCCAGGAGACCATCGATAACATCATTCTCAGCATGCCTAGACGGGCCTAGACGGGCCTAGACGGGTAGAAACTTTAATAAGAGCACGTGGAGGAAATACGCGATATTAATCACCATTTTTCTAATTTAATTAATTGTTATTTTAATATTAAATTTCACTTTTCCCGGTTACATGAAAAGTTCTAAAATGTACAATTTTTCACAAATAGCCTTTACTCGCAAAATCTGTTCTTAATGTGATCTCATTTTAAGTAAAACAAATGAAACTTTAAATAACAAAAGAAGTGTAGTAAGTAGATTTTAAAATAAAACCATATTTTTTTAATTATGGACCTTTTTTTTACGTTCCGCTAAATATGCCAGCGAGTTTATAATACATATGGCTATGACAAGGAGCTTTTAGTTTTTTAGTTAAAAATATATCTTGTTTTTAGTAATATGTTTTATTGTAAGTTTAGTAAGTAATTTGTAGTTATAATTTCTCATTTTTGTGTTTTTTACTCTATATCTGTGTAAAACTAACCCAGTAATTGATTTATTTACATCCATGTCCAATCTAGTAAAAATGGACATTCTTATTGTAGGGAGTCATGCTTATCAGCAAGATTTACAGCAATTTTTGAAGTGTTACTGTCTCAAAACAAGACACTCAACTAATTTAATTAAATAAAATTTCAATAAAAAATTCTATTGTTGTAATTAAAAAGTACTCACTATCAGCTTTGTTTGAGTTTCTAATGTAGAAATGCACCTCCACAAACAGTGGCCCATTTTCATGCGGCTCCTGGGGATAGAGTATGCCTTTAAAAATATGAATTCCTTAAGAGAATAACTTTATTTATGACTAAATGATGTCATGGTGATGTACATCATCCATGTTAATTAAAGCGTTTTTATTATTTTTTGTTTTTCCCCTGGACATTATCTCTCTGTAACAAATTTCGTCAAAATCCGTTGACAAGGTGTGATTAATTATGAGATAGTAGACGATGTGCGACTTTGTCTACCTGGATTAGGGTTTATTGATTCCTGCAGAAAATTAGCTGATGTCTTTCCCCACCGATGCAACTTATCTCTGCACCAAATTTCATCAAAAGAAAAGATGGGCCAGGAAAGAGTAGCAGACAGATAGACACACACACTTTCACATTTATAATATTAGTATGGATATATGGATATAGATTTTAATAATTGCTGACTGAAACAGCTCATTACCTAGTGCAGGTGGCTCCTGCTTGACATTAAAGATGAGTTTTGATATTTATAATTTATAGCTGTATCAGTGAAACAGATATCCCATGAATGTTTTACCAAGAATAAATTCAGTAAACAAGAGTAGGCATTTAGTCCATTTTATTTGAAATGCCAAAAATAAATTCTCAGGAATTCCGGAGTAGATTTTCAGCAATATTTGAAATGTAACAAATAGACATGGTGCCAAGGTGCTTTATGGACGTTTGGCGACCCGCCTCAGGTGGAATGTCGATCTTTTTAGCGGCACAAAACCGTGTTCCGTAGAGATCCTTGCAAGAGAACTTCATCTAAACTGAGGGCGTCTATTGTTCGAGATGATGATGACGAAAAAGAAAAGATTTACTGGTAATTTGAATTAGTTTTAATACTCACGATTTTGATAACAAAAGGATAGCCCCCTCCTTTCTTGGGCGAACTTTCGTGATCGCAGGCCGAGTATATTTCACCAAAGCCCCCGACGCCTATTGAAGGGCCTATGCGCCATTTCTTCTTGCCAATTGTATCAACTAAAACCTCTCCCAGAGGTATAGGAGCAGGCATTTTGTATCCATTGGCCTTCTTCTTTGGCGCCGCGGCTTTTTTCGCCCTGCCACTCATGTTGTACCGAAATATTAGTTTGTAGTATTAATTAAAGAAACATTAAGCATTAGTTCGATATGTTACATAAAACTTATTTAAATTAACAAATTTATTTCTAACTAAACAAAATATTTTACACAAAATTCTGAGCGTCTTGTTGTTGATTTTTAATTTTCCATAGACAAAAAAATACATATAGTAACGTCAAATCATAAATAAACTACAGATAAACAAGAGGTCAGAGGACAAGACCCACGTTGCACGCCTTGATTATGTACACATGTATGTCAGCGTAAGATTGCAAAATTATTACTCGACACTGGCGAAGTGCATTGTGTTGGCTTGGCACTACTCAAAGCCATAATCCAAGAGAAGATGAAGAATATTGCAAAAACCAATAGATCTAAATCGCGAAATTGTAAACTACAATCTAACGGTTTTTGCAATTTTACGGTGACATATACCTACGTAATCAAAGGTTGGACGTTTTTACTTTTTAAGCGTTTTTACACGTTTTGATTTTATGTATAGGAGAGGATATGTTGCATTTTACTCAATTATGCGATGCATTTTATAATTAAAACATGTGAAACTATTTTTTGACTTTTCTTACTTACTAAAAGCTACGTTATTAGAACGAGACAGGTGTATTATAGTATTGCGTGAACGTGTCGCACAACTGTCATATGACGTCATCAAATTTATTGATGACGTCATTGAAGCCAATTTTTTGCTAACTACAAATGGCGTCGGTTGTGCTTCCGGTGTTTCAGTTGTGAATAATTACCTGTTTTGTGAATATTTTCATGTATTTTGTTGTACTTTTAAGTAATCAACTATGGTGTAGTGCTCAGTTGTGGGATGTCATAATAATAATGTAAAACGCCCAAGAATTTCATTTCATAGGTGAGTAACAAAGTCGCCTAGGTTTCCTTTTTGTGGCGAATATTTTAAGTTATTTCGTGTAATTATATCTCAGTTTCTTCTTTACTGAATCCAAAACACGTAAATTTTTGCGCTGTCCCCAAAAATTTTGATTATCTCATTACTTTTTGTTTGGAGTGTATATAATATAGTGTGGGAATTGTATTGTTTACAAATTATTTGAATAGCGATAAAACTAAAACTTCATATCACTCTTACTGTTTCTCACTCTGAGGGGTAGAGAGGGGAAATTAAACAGTCAGCTTCTACTTATAATATCGCCAAACTCATTTTAGGCTGTAGCGATGATAACCTAGTGATTAAGACACCCGATCTCCGGTATGGTGTCTCGTATTCGAAAATTAGTGTTTATTTAAGTGGTTTTTAGTCGTATCATTTTAACTAATGTTTTACAATTGTTTCAGATTCCCAAAATATCATGAATTAAGGCTAAGATGGCTGAATGCTATAAACAGACCTGAGTAGAGACTGCAGGCACAAAAGGAAGCAGAATATGTAGTCATAATTTCAATGCGAATGAAACTCTAAGCCGCCAGCGTCTCAAACATGAAGCCTGCCCATTTCTACGTATACCAGTAAGAATCTTTACTCAATATTCTTGTTTGTGATGAATAATAAAAACAATAATGTTAACTTCTCAATTATGCTTTTCTCTAATCCAAATAATAAAATTTTACTATTTCTTTCTTATTGCAAAATTTACCACCTGGGCATCAGGCAATTCAACACTTGCAAGAATTGAACCTCAATTTGTGTCCAGAAACTAATAAAGATGTTTCTCAAAACAGAATACTTCATACTTCAACCTATTGCAGGCTCCAATTTTAGCATGAGTCTCCTCTCGGAAAGAAAACGGTTTGGCCATAGTCCACCAAGCCGATCAACACGGGGGCGTTGCAGCATGATTATATTACTCATCATTTCACCCAGCCAGTGCCCACTACTGAGTAGGAGCCTCCTGTTGGAATGCTAAGGGTTCAGCCCCACTACACTACGCTAAAGTCCACTACGCTGGCCAGCAAGAGGCCTTCCGATCGTGATTACCATTTTTTTGAAAAACTACTGCGGTTTTTGGTTTTAGATATGCATATTCTTAGAAGTTCTAATTAATGTTTCAAATTTATTCGCACAAAGGAGAGCTGCAATAAATATTTTTTTAAATCAGTCTATTTTTAGTATTCATATTATTATCACGTCATTCAGTAACATTTTTTCCATAATATCTAGATATTCTAACTAATATTATGAAACAGTTTTGTTTGTAAGGTTTACATTGAACTGATAATATACTGATAATAATTGATACTTATATTATAAACGTGAAATATTGGATTTATGGATGGATGGAAGAGATAGATTATAGTCTGGCATAATGAGACATCCGCCAGTTTTTTTTTACCGGAAAATTACCACGGGAGCCAAAAAAATTCAATTCACGCGGATGGAGTCGCGGGCATCAGCTAGTTCATTATAAAATACAAATATAATTTTATTTGTGATAATTTTATATCGATTATACTAATAATTACCGATAATACCAGCCCTAACTCCCAGCTTAAGCTCCGCCCATACCCCATTTTTACTTACCGGAAGCTTCAATTTAAATATGATGTTTCTTATCCTTCTCAATATTCAAAGTTTTGACATTATTGATAAACAGCTCCGGCTTCTAGGTACTTTGTGGCATTTTGTTGAGCCATGTTGACTTTGATTTTATATATAGGAGAGGATAGGCATGATTAACAACATCATCCATACATCCCAACTTGGCGTTTATAATATGTGTTAGTATAGATTTATATTATTAGTTCATGTGAACCTTACAAACATACTGTTTCATAATATAAGTTAGAATTCCTAGATATTATGGAAAAAATGTTACTGAATGTGATGATATGAATAATAAAAGTAGACTGATTTTAAAATTGATTTATTTTAAAAATTTATAAAAATGCATACAGATAGTAAAAAAAATCACGATTGCAGGGCAGCGTTGTGTACTTTGACCATAAAATATTTCTAAGAACTTTCTCACAAGCTATACATATCCAATGCAAAAACCGCATCTCAATCGACCCAGAACTTTTTGAGAAAAATGGTAACATTGAAGAATAAAAATCACGATTGCAGCTCAACTTGATGGACTATGGTCCTACATATCTAAGAACCTTCTCACAAGTTATGCATATCTAATGCAAAAAACCGCATAATTATCGGTCCAGTAGTTTTCCAGGAAAATGGTAACAACAAAGTGCACAAACTAACGCACACCTCTTAGGGCAAACACATATACCGTCTCCGTTCCATCGTGGGTACAAAAATGAATACTCAGAAATTAAAAAATGGTGTGATAGAGCCGATTAAATGCGAAAATCAAGAAAGAATGCCTAAAAAGACAATAGTTGCATTTGAAAAAAACCTGTGCATATCCGCGGGCCACTTTAGTGGTCCGCGCAGCCAAAGAATATACTAGTACTTTATAGTAGTAAATCAGTTATTGATTTTTAATATTGACGTATCGGGGATTGGAGATCGGGTGTCTTAATCACTAGATTATCATCGCTACAGTCTAAAATGAGTTTGGCAATATTATAAGTATAATCTGACTGTTCAATTTCATCTCTCTACCCCTCAGAGTGAGAAACAGTAAGAGTTATTTTATGAAATTTTAATTTTATCGATATTCAATTTATTTGTAAACAATACAATCCCCGCACTATATATATGTCACCGTAAGATTGTAAAAACCGTTAGATTATAATCTAACTCGCGAAATTCTAAACTGTCGAAAGATTGTAAACTGTTCAATGTTCTGAGTGTCAATTTTTGAAATATTCATTTTATTTACGTTTTCTTGTCTCTTTCTTCTTGTAGGTTAGGTTAGGGTTCGACATAAATAATCAAGCAGTGCCCGGCCAGGTTTTATCGGGTTTACCAGTATATTTAATGTACTCTGTGCCTATCTGATTACAATCTACCGGAAAATAAGGCATTAAATTGTAATCTTTCGACAGTTTAGAATTTCGCGAGTTAGATTATAATCTAACGTTTTTTACAATCTTACGGTGACATATACACTCTATACAAAAACTAATGAAATAATCCAAATTTTTGGGGACAGCGCAATAATTTTCGTGTTATGGGTTCAGTAAAGAAGAAACTAAGCTATAATTAGTCGAAATAACTTGAAATAGTAGCCACAAAAAGAAAAACTAGACGACTTTGTTACTCACCTATGAAATGAAAATCCTGGGCGTTTTACAATATTAATATTACGACACCCCACAACTGAGCACTTCACCATAGTTGATTACATAAAACTAAGCAAAAACACATGAAAATATTCAAAAAACAGGTAATTATTCACGACTGACACACCGGAAGCACAACAGACGCCATTTATAGTTCACAAAAAATTGGCTTCAATAGCTAAATTTTATGACGTCATATGACAATTGCGCGACACATTCACGCAATAACATAATACACCTGTCTCGTTCTAATAACGTAGCTTTTCGTAAGTAAGAAAAGTAAAATCATAGTTGTACATGTTTTATTAACAAAATGCATCATATAGCTATAATTGAGTAAAATGCAACATCTCCCCTATTCTGTAACTCAGTGGCTATCGAAAAATGAAAGCCACTGACGTATATATTTTGTAAAACGTAAAAATGAAAGAACATTTCATAGTAAATCTTCAATGGATAAAAAATATAAGTCAGTGGCTTTAATTTTTTGATAACCAATGAGTTACAGAATCGGGCTGCATATCTTCTCCTATAAATAAAATCAAAGAAATTTGATGACGTCATATGACAATTGCGCGACACGTTCACGCAATAACATAATACACCTGTCTCGTTGTAATAACGTAGCTTTTAGTAAGTTAGAAAAGTCAAGTTATAGTTTTACATGTTTTATTAACAAAATGCATCGTATAACTATAATTGAGTAAAATGCAACATATCCTCTCCTATAAATAAAATCAAAGCATGTTGAGCACTATCTTTCTCTGTCACCGCATTCGGGCCTTTGGGATTTGGGCCACAGATTGCTTGATCTATGTCAAGAAAATTCGCAAAATCTATTTAATTTGTCTAATTATATATGTATTTGTTCGATGTACGAGTATTATCGTAAAATATCTGCAGTACCTTCCATAATCATTGGCGATACCATATGATGGCCCTCCCCTTGAGTGGCAAATGACCATTAAATGGTTAAAGTCGTTTTAAGACTAGGTGTAGAGTTGTTCAAAACTGCTATAAAACCATAGCACGCTAAAGGCTATAAACTATAATTATACTATAACTATGCTATAGCATGTATATGTAGCATATGACGTACGCTCACAGCAGCGCGATACACGAGACTAACGGTCGGCCAGTGCGCTACCGGCACGCGGGCGTCATAGCACCGTAGCAGCTTAGAGGCTCCTCGGATAGCATACTGTCCATGCAACGGAAAAACGTGATAAGCTTTTGCGCTACGTGCTTTATTAGGTGCACCTCTACTTAGGTGGTACTTAGCCATTAGATGGTCATGTTAAGAGCGGGTACAAAGCGAGCAAAAAATCAGATTTCAACCCCGCGCGCCTCTCGCGTCCCGCTCTCGTCATGACTCAAATCCTACGCGGTGCCGGGTAAATCCGAGCGTGCCCGAGCGCCCAATGGCTGCCCCGTCTCAGGCGCTCTTGTGTGTTGGTGCACAGTATAGGTAAGATAATCAGATAAAAACCAGCAAGTGCATATTGCATATCGGATCACCTAGCCTCATTTCGGAACCCTAAACATATTCTTCGATACTGATAAACACACAAAGGTAGTTATATCTTTCATTATTTATGGGGGTTTTTAGGGTTATTTAACATACATTAATACTAACAGTATTTTTAGGCACCCTTATAGGATCGCTTCGTTGTACGTCTGTCAAGAAACCTATAGGGTACTTCCCGTTGACCTAGAATCATGAAATTTGGCAGGTCGGTAGGTCTTAAAGCCCAAATGAAGGGAAAAATTTGTGGTTACATCACAAAAAAAAATTAAAATGTGGCCAAAACAAATAATTAGTAATTTTCAAAGTAAGATAACTATGCCAAGTGAGGTATCATATGAAAGAGCTTTACCTATACATTCTAAAACAGATTCTTATTTATTTTTATACGTAATAATTTTTGATTTATCGTACAAAATGTCATTAAAAATACCGTTCTCTCTTTATCTCCACAATTTACTAATCGAAAAATCTGAAATAATTATGGTCAATAGAGGTTTATGCATATTTTACATGAAAAATAAAATCTATGCTCTAGCTATCATAGTTTTTTGATATCAACAATAAATCTCTACAAATTAAAGTTAAAGTCAAAGAATGTTGATTCAATATAGGTAGATAAACTACACTTATTGACGTCCAGTTATTTGTAAAATATAAAATATAATGGTGATAATCAGTGACGGTATCTTAGTTAGTTTTGCTTTTCATTAATAAAAGTGATTTTATTACTTCTTCTGTAGTACGGAACCCATGGTGCGAGAATCTGACTCACACTTAGCCGGTTTTTTGTATGAAACTTTTTTATTATCATATGTCTGCCCACTACACTATTTATTCGTAGCTCTATCTCTCTGTTATTCAATATTGTAGTTCGCTAGAGTAAGAAGACTGCTCACCCGGAATCGGAGCGCCAATGCCGCCAAATAGTGCGGGCGCTGATCTGTATCTATGCGTTCTGGCGAATAATATTTCTGAATGGTAGAAAGGGACTTTATTTTTCTATTTTTCGTTTAGTAAATTATTTAATAATAAAAGTTATCAAGGTGCAATCGCACGTTAATATTTGTTTGTTGTAGTGAACGTGTGAACTGCGAGTACGCCTTGGTCAATTATAATAAACTAACTTATGCTCGCGACTTCGTTCGCGTGGACTACATAAATTTCAAAGCCCCATTTAACCCAGTTAGGGAAAATTTCGAAAAATCCTTTCTTATTGGATCCTTTCTTTCTTATCCTCTCTTTACAAATAACACACCCTCCAAATTTCATGTCTCTAGGACCAGCGGTTTAGGCTGTGCGTTTAAAATTTTGGCTACAATTTCCTTTTTAATTACAACTCGGGAACCCAGATGTCGTTTTGCGAGAATTCGGTTCAAATAGCAAAGTCAAAATCAAAATCCTATTACGATCAAAAGGAACCCCAGATTTCGATTCTGAAAAAACTTTGTCCTATAATAAGGAATTTCAAACTTTTTAAATTTACTTTTAGGGTAAGGAATCTTTATAGTTTAACTGTGTCAGTCTATCCATCTATCCGCCCGCTGCTTATTTCAGACTAGCTTATGCTCGCGACTTCGTCCGCGTGAACTTGCAACAAATGCACGCAATACTGGTCATATAAAAATAAAGAAAAACTATTTAAAAAATTATTAAAAACCATCGTACTTTTTTGCATATACTACCCGTGCCGTCATTGCTTTAGCACTCAGCACATTGAATTCTGCGCTCTAAAGTCAAAGGGT
This sequence comes from Erebia palarica, assembly GCA_964035005.1. NCBI lineage: Eukaryota > Metazoa > Arthropoda > Insecta > Lepidoptera > Nymphalidae > Erebia > Erebia palarica. The sequence continues at coordinate 38,404,248 of OZ035983.1, forward strand.
AAAAGGTCGATATTTTAAAGCGATAGTACTCTTCAACTCAATTTATTTACCTATCAAAAGTAAATAAATATTTACATTTAAAGTATAAAAATAATATAAAATAATTTAAAAAATACCTAGTACCTAATATACACGCTATATATGAAAACACACAATCTCTATTTTACATGTAAACGCTATATCTAAAAAATACAAAACAAAATAATTAATCGGCGCTCGAGCACAGAAATACAGTCTTCTCGTCTCAATGGAGTGATCGCGACTAATTGATGAAAAAAAATATGCCCAAAGTCTCGTGTCAGGTGAGAAAGACGATCGCGTTTTGCGCGGAATAGGAATGTAGTAAACGCCAAAAATCTCTTATTTATTATCTCTTAAAATATAGTTTTTTTTTTTAAATCGCTTAGGTGAGCCCTTGGTAATATTAATTGGAATTACATATTAAAATTTTAGCTCTGTAATATGTATTACATTGAAAATAAATTGAAATTAGTCGAAAATTAGACCTAACTTCGTGATTTTTTTTTATCGATAAAATTTTATTCTTTTATGGTTTTACGTATCCAGTCTCTTGACATTATGGTGTAATATTTATATGTTTTTTTTCGGGTAGGTGAAACTTGATCTACTATTGTAAAAATCAAATCTCAAACTGGCATTTTCACTTTGTACCCGCTCTTAATGCATTGTCTGCCACAACGCGTCGTAAGCAGATGCGAAGGTTTTTGTTTCTTAAAAATATAATACTATCTCGATTCCTCTCTAACTTTAGTATAAACTAATAGGATAGACAAGGAAAGAGTGGGAATTATTTTTTTGGGCCCACTCACCCTGCCAGATCGTCCGAAATCTCGAAATGGCGGCCCGCCGTCGAAGGGATGCAGCATGCAGCAGAATCAAGTCGATTAAAATATAGTAAATTAATTTTGTGTCCTACATTAATGAATGTGGGGATACCCTTGCTTGTTTAATTGTTATACGACGCGGCGCCTAAACTAGTATTGTTAACAGTAGATATGTAAATAAAACTCAAGATAAAATAACAATGAAACTTTAATAAAATTTTGCATTAATTAGGTATAACACCATTTTACACTAATAATAAATTATTACGCATTAGGTAATTTCACTAGCCTTAAACTTAATTAAATATTACGATCATTAATCAAGTAAATAGTAAAATATACTTCCTCTAACAATGTTAAATAATAATAATTTTTAATTACAGAGATGATTAACTAAAATAAATAAATTTTTACTAAGTAAGTGATTACTTGAAATAAATTTATGCGCCATGCCTCACAATAAGTATTAGGTATGTAATAATATTAAAGTAAGTACTTACCTGCTTTAAGTATACAATATTATGTATTTGACTAATTTGTTAATAAACTTAAGTATCAAAAATTAAAATAACAAAAACAAAAACGAAACTTATTCGAGATAAGAAATCCTGTGTTTATTTTTCTGTTCTATTTTTCCTAAAGTGCCTCTGAGAACGCGTTAAGCCGTCGATCCCGGTTATTATCAGTAGCATGATAATAGTCGTTAAAGCTTGCCAGCCCACATTGGAGCAGCGTGGTGGGTCTAAGCTCTAACTCCCTTTCTCTTATGAGAGTAGAGGTTTGTGCCCAGCAGTGGGACCTTAATGTGCGGTGGATAGAGTAGGAAGGTTAATTCAGAACAGATCGCCGTCTTTTTCGTCGTCCTCGGTTGTCGTGTACCAGTACATACCGCGCCTCGTCCCCATATGGTCTACAGGCTTAATCAATATTCAGTGCAGAAAATGCAGCGTTAGAAAGACATCAAATTTACGATATATCGATTTATCGATATTATCATGAGTAGCTGAGCGTCACTACCAGTACAGAGATCTTTGCAAGAGACTTTCTTCCAGCAGTGAATGGTTTGTACCGTAGCAGGTTTGATTCAGAATAGATCCTCGTCTTCCTCGTCGTCCTCCGTCGTGGTGTACCAGTCTCGCGCCACGTCCTCGTATATGAGCCGGCGGACTCGCTCGCCGTACTGCGGGCGGAGGATGCGCGGAGAACGCGCGCGGAACTCGAGTGGCACGTCGTAGCACTTGCACACGCAACACGCGGGGAACTTGAACCAGTCCGCGAAAATGCCGCGACACTCGTTCCGCGGGTCGTACGCGAGCAAGCGGTGCAGCCGGTACTGTTGCTCGCATCTGAAACGGTCAAAGTGATCAACTTTAGTAATAGTCCCACAAACTTATTTATCGGTCGCTAGTTTACGTGTTAAAAACTAGCTGATGCCCGCGTGGTTTAAGTATTTATTTATTCCCGCAGGATTCCCCTAATTTTTCGAAATAAAAAGTAGCCTATTCCTCATCTATACACGCAAGCCAAAGATCACGTCGATTCGTTGCTCCGTTGCGGCGTGATTGAAGAAAAAACCAAGAAACAAACATATTTTCGCATTTATAATATCTGTATAACTACCATTAACGTCCCACTGCTGGGCTCAGGCCTCCACTCTCATGAGAGAGAGAGAATTAGAGCTTAGACCCACCACGCTGCTCCAATGCGGGTTGGCGGGCTTTAACGACTATTATCATGTAATATCTGTATGATAAAATAAAAACAAAGACTAAACAGGTATTTAAATTAGTTCCCATTTTGGCCACAGAAAAAGTGGCCGGTTAAGTTGGCGGGACTGTACAGCCATTCCGATTCAAACTTTATAACTTCGCATCAACCATCAACGAATATCGTGCGTTTCGATTCGCAGAATACCATATTATGTATCAGCGGGACGGTTCCGTAGCGCGAATCTACACTCGCGGCTAATTTCCGAGACGTCATAAAGTTTAAATCTGACTGTACGAGTCTTCGTACGACTAGATATAGCTCTATCCCCACGTCGTATTCCTCAATGCTGCTCATGAGCTCATTCCATTAATCACATGATGGGGTTTTTTTGGGATAATGACGCAGTGGGTTCCCAGGTCCTTTCGACTAAGAGTACTATTTCAACTCTTTGGTTATTAACTATAAGTATGAGATGTTAGCCGACGGATGAACGTGCGAAGGGTTAGAAAACAATAAAATATTTATGTTCACGCAAATGGAGTCGTTTCTTTATAGATGCGAACCATCAATATGCGTAACAGACAGCCATATTCGTTGCATGGATATTGAATGTGAATATGGAGGTCTCCCGCACCTGCATCCCTCCCTGCAATACATCTGCTTGTGGCGGTGCACGCAGGTCTCAGAATGGATGTACTGCTCAAAGGGGTACATGTTCAGAAGCGCAAGCATCTCCCCGCGGGTGCTGTTCGCCCAGAACGGCGCCATCATCTCCTCCTTAGTTTCACACGCATTCCTGCAATCAGAACATTTTGGATGTTGCCAATAGTGAGCATAAGCAGGCACCAGAGGATACCTCGACGACCTCCCTGGCGTAGCATTGAGTGCTGTCATCTTAACGTGGGAGGTCCCGGGTATGATTCTCGGCAGGGTCAATTTGGGGATTTATAATTTTTGAATTTTCTCAGGTCTGGTCTGGTGGTTATTACCATCTTACCGCCAAGCGATTTAGAGTTCCGGTACGATGTCATGTTTAATATAACTGCCATGCAACAGGTTAGCCCGCAACCATCTTAGACTGCATTTATTTCGTCCATAAATAATGTCGTTTTAAGAAAATACAGCAGGTGGATGATGGTTCCACAATATGAAAGTTGGTACTTAGCAGGAATATCTTAGGTACATTTTATGGCAATTATCATTACTCCGATCTCTATACCCTACAAAAATCATATTGCGCTGTCTACCTAGCTTGAAAACACTGCACACTGCACTGTTAGAGAATCAAAATAAATGGGCCCGTTAGAATCGAAACTCCCTCCTCCTCCTTATCCTCCCTGGTGACATGTGCCTAAAAGAGGCATCCTGTACTGTCCGCCCCACTAATTGGCATTTTTTATCCAATCAGTTAGCAGTTTACCATCTTATCAGTGGAATTACCTTAAACTTTACTATTGGAGTAATACATGCAACAATCTATGCATAAAACCATTAAAAAGTAATAATATATCAAACGATCTGGCTTCTTTAAAAAACAACGATGTTTTTATTGTGTTTTTTGCACGTTGTCGTTTAAATAATAATGTAAACATCTAAATAAGTAGGTATAAGACATAAGTTTAATGCTTCGAGTCTGGGAGAAAGCAATGAAAGTGTGAGCGTGTCGCAAATAAGGAAACCAGTTTTTGGATAACAATATTTTGGAGTCTGACTTCATCAGTGTTATCATATTTTTCCATAACATCGTTAGGAATATTTCGAAATTTGAATCACATAAAGTGTAAAAATGGTTAAAAATAACCAAATTAAAATCAGATTCAATACATTACTAGGTATACTATAATACCTACTACTGGTACATACAAAATAATACATTGAAAATAGAACTTAAAGCTAGCTAGCCTAACCTAATTACTATATAAATCATGCCTACGTGGAATGGTGGCAAGAATGCTGGCGGCATATCCGCGCTGGACAGCCAGGCCTTATCCTTTGCGCAAAAAATGAGCCAGCCCTTCTGTCACTAGATGAGGCAATTAACCGCGGTGAATTAACTCGCAAAAAATTTTGCCACTAAGACTCTACGGCCCCTACGGTCTCCACGGCAAACGGAACAAATATGTAACTCTCTATGAGAGAGGCATACTTCCGCCGCTTGCCGTTTTCAGCCTTTACTGCTGTGGCTCCCGGCCTTGATGCTGTCTCCCTGATATGACACGGGGGCAATGTGTCTACGCATGTTGCGTCCCACATTAGCGCCCATCCCCGTTCCCAGGGAACCACTGGTATAATATTGCAAATGAAAATCTTTTCTGTCATTCGCAAATACGTTCGCACTTCGCAGTGACTCAATCCTGACGAACCTCATTCTAGGCATCCGTGCAGCAGTACTCGTTAAATATCAATAACCTACTTAGAACATAAAAAACTTACGCTCCTCGTAATTTGATAACAGAAGGTCGCATAGTCTCCTGATGCTGCACTGGCTTCGGATGAAACTCTTCTTTTTTCTCCGTCTCTTTGTTATCTATACGATCTATTTTAACTTTCTCGTGCTCAGAAAATAGAAGAGTCGGAGGCAAGGTTGAGGTATCCGTATTACTTTTCCATAAGTCTTTACCCGATTCCGTTGTCAAGTCATCATATTGATCATCACTACTATCGGTACTATTCACGATATTCTCAGTTGTAGTTGTTGCATTTCTGTCTGTGTTGTTTTTACTTTCTAAAGCCAATGGTTCACTTTTAGAAGTGCCAGAGAAATTCGGATATATGCTGTTAGTTTCTATACTTTGTTTAATCACAGCCTCCAGCGTGATCACATCTGGGTCTAAGTTATTGATTTCAATATTCGCAATACTTTCGAGCTTAGTTTTGTATGAAATACCTTTATCTTCATTCTTTGTTTCATTACTTACTTCGGTTTTATTTTCAGTTTTTTTATGTGCGTTACTGGTAGAGTTTCCTAGAGGTTTCACTTTTAAGGGATCACTGTCGACCTTTTTCTGTTTCTCTGGATTTGCCTGGATCGGTCTAAAATGAGGTTTATCTTTCATAGCGCGTCCGAAGCTTTTCTTCATATACATCATCTTCGTTTTGATAAAGTTTTCAGAAAAGTCATTATTGCTGCCGCCTTCATCATCATCATCATCATCATCGATAAAGTTTTCCAATTCCGCTTTAAGAACGGCGATGTGACGTTCCTCACCATACATTCTTCTCATGAGACCCTGGAATTAGTAAACACCAAGGCTAAGTTGTTAACAATTTATGATATGAATGTATGAAAAATGATCACATAAATGAAAAGCAATAACGGTAACATTGTATATTTGCGTCACGAAACTATAATTTAAGATAATAAAAGACGTGATAAGGTCCAAGCTAATAAAATATGTATCTTGTATAGATAATGGCGCTATGAACTACTTTGATTTTTACAGTCTTCAAAATAATATTTACACGTTAAGTAAGAATTAAGAGCTGAGGTGAGGTGATGCTCGCAATTTCGTACGCTAGGATTAAGTTTTTTTCTATTCCCACTTCTTAATTTTCTTTTCCGGTATAAAAAGCCTGTGTCACTCACCAGATCCCCAACATACCCATACAAAAAATCAAGTCGATCCGTTGCTCTGTTGCGCCGTGATTCAAAGACCAACAAACAAACATACACACTTTCACATTTATAATTAATTATTATAGTATATTAACAGCCAATGTTATCTTTGATGAACCGCTATATTGCAAAGCGGAATAACGCATACGTGATCATAAGAACATCAGAGACTCAAGAATTAAAGGAGCATCAGTAAATCTGATTTTCAGTGATGAACCGTCGCGCGTCGCGCATTGTTTCGCAGGCCAGTGGTGCTTAACTCGTGATGCAGCAGCAGGTCGCATGGCACGTCGGGTGGCTCACTGGCACTGAAGATGACGTTATGCTAAGGGTAGATAGATCAGTCAATACCTGGTTCTCTCTGATGAACCGCCGGATCGCATGCCAGGGGTAGTTATCGCCAGGCGTGGTACAGTAACTCTGTTTGCTCAGGTCGCATGGCACGTCGGGCGGCTCCTTGGCGCGCTTGGAACGATAAGGCCGCGCGCACGCCGACGCGTAGTCGTAACCGTATGCCACTGTCCATGTCACCTACTTGAGCAAGAGAAATTTCATTTTATGAACCTTATTTTATAGATTGAAGTTATCTTTTATGGAACAGTAATAGACAGAAAATTGAAACTGAAAATGCAAATCTTGAAGCTTAATTATGTAAGAGTTGATACTATCGGCTCTCACAGTATCATATAAACGTTTTCATAAACTATCACTCGTCTAGGAATTGCGTATAAGTATGTTCATATTTACAACATTTAAAGCAATGCATGGATAGTAAAGTAGCTAATCTACGTAAATTATTATGCTTATTTCAAGCCTTGATATTATTTCGTAGTACATTTTTTTAAAAATAATGTATGCAGTTTTCCTCACGAAGTTATTTGTTACCTTGGTGCATGAGGCGCATATCTAATCGTATTTACTTCTAAGAACAGTTTAGAGTACCTATTTGTATACCTAGTTTTTTTAAGTTTTATTATACGACGACGCAAAAATATGGGAAGTATTTAAACACGGTTGTAAGTCCAAAAGAGAAACTAAAGTAGACTATCTAACTCTATCTAATCTAATTGGTATCACCTCATAAAATATAACATGACGACTCCACAGTGGCGAGCGCTGTTGTCTTAAAAGCTGGAGGTTCTGGGTTCTATCTACGGATGGGTCAGTTTCGGAATTTACAATTTCTGAATTTTCTCTGGTCTGGTCTGCTTCAACCACCTTACGGCAAAGACGTACCGCTTATTCGATAAGGTAATAGGCAATAGATTTACTTACTTCTTTAAGTAAATGTTGTCAATTGTTGTTTTCGTGGGCAAATAAATCCATTATCTATCCATCTATCTATGTCCATTGCGTCGGGGGTAAAAACGGACACCCAATGTGATACGTTTTTTTATCCACTACAAGTTAGCCCTTGACTGCGATCTCACCTGATGGTAAGTGATGATGCAGTTTAAGAAGGTAGCGGGTTAACATGTTAGGGGCATGGTAGTTATATAAAACCCATGCTCCTTATCGGTTTCTACACGGCATCGTACCGGAACGCTAAATCGTTTGGCGGCACGGCTTTGCCGGTAGGATGGTAACTAGCCACGGCCGAAGCCTCCCACCAGGAAATTTAAATTATTATTTTTAATTTCTTCGCCATAATTTTATTTGAGAATTTATAATTTCTATATTTTCTTTGGTCTGGTCTGCTTCAGCCACCTACAGCCGTGACTAGCAAAGACCTACTGCAAAGTCCTTTGCGTCAGGGGTTAAAACGGACACCCAGTGTGATACGTTATTGGTTTCCAGTATGACCAGAGTGGCATGACGCATAAGCATTGTAAAAATTGACAATATTATTTTAAAGTGTAAATAACGGTAGTCCGCGCCCCCACGTATTCGCCTTGCCCGCGTCACGTCAAAAATGTACATCTGTTTGTTCCACATTCAGCACAAAAAATCGTCCTGGGGCCATACTGCCAACGCTCAGAGCAGTACTTAAGCAATATTACTCAGAATGACAGTTTGATGTCACGCACCTTGACTTTCCTAAAATAAGGATTATAATAGGCATGATGACAGTATCCAAGAATCAATGAAATTATGAATTTATGTAATGAAATAGGATTCATGGATTATAGAAAACTTATTTATTTTTCTATTTTGAGTGAGATTGTTATTTATTTTGATAAAATAAAACTATAAAATACAGCAATCCGCCATAATGTATAAAACACCACTGAAGCGAATGACGTCACAATTGTTTTCGAGCTTTGACAATCTCTTTATGTACAGGTGTTCTATATGTTTATCAAGTATTTTCGTGTTTTTTTGTTTCCCAAAGATCATTTCCATAATCTAGTTTTGTTTTACCGGATCATCAAGAAATAAAAAATCGTTAGCCAGGGATCAAGGATTTACCAAAGCTACTAGCTCTAATTTACCCAGGATTGATTTGTTGATGCTGGGTGAGTATCTTGCATCAAACACAGACTTTTGTTCAGCAGAATTTCGCAACGTCAAAACTTCCATGTAAGTACAATAATAACATAATAATTTATAGGTCCTAAAACCCGTAAAATCTGCTATTTTATATACTAAGCACTTCATGATAGTTATTAGAGGTTATTTTAATGAAATGTTGTTTTTTAAAACTATATATGAGCGGTCATTGCCTAGTAACTATGACGTCTGCCTCCTATTCGGTGCGTCTGGGGTTTGATTCTTGGCACGCATCTCTAACTTTTTGCAGTTATTTGTGCTATATGCAAAACAGCATCACTACATAGTATAAAACAAAGTCGCTTCCCGCTGTCTGTCCCTATGTATGCTTAGATCTTTAAAACTACGCATCGGATTTTGATCCGTTTTTTTCAATAGATAGAGTGATTCAAGAGCAAGATTTATATGTACTTTTTATCCCGGAAAATTAAGGAGTTCCCGCGGGAACTAAAAAACCTCAATCCACGCGGACGAAGTCGCGGGCATCAGCTAGTATTAGAATAAAGCAAAAACTTACGTCAAGTGATCTTCGCAGAAATAAATAGTAGAATTTAGCCCTATAGCTGTAGGATCTCGCCGTGCAAGATTAAGCCACTTAGATCGCATTATTTTTTTAAGTGGCGCGTGAATAAATAATTTGTTTGGAGTTAATTTTGATGTGTTATCACACTCGGGGACCGCACACGACTTACACGCTTTAGAATTCATATTATTCACACAAAATATCTAAATTGCTTTACGAAGACTTATTGTTTACTGCACACAGTACAATATAGTACATTGGTAAAAACAATAGTGACGTCACAAACGACGCCATGACACCCGCGAGCGTTTTGGCATGATTTTTGAAATTTAAATTTTAAATGCCAATTTTATCTACTAAACCTTATTTTTCTGCTGAAATAAGATATTTTTTCGAAATAGTAGATATACTTCCGAACATAATCTGACCATTTTTCAAAATCAGTCATCATGCCTATTTTAAAACACGAAGGTCAACAATAACGAAACTAAAAAAAGTAATTTAAAAAAACAAAAAACCCGACTGCTTGGACACCAAAAAGTATAAAACAAGATGTGAATTTCATTATTATCAATTTACATAGTATAATACTTTTAATGAAATAATGTACAAAATAATATAGCCAATTCAGTATTCTCACAGCTCACGTTTTATAATAATATTTTTCTCTCATAATTAATTTTGTAATTATTACGAATTATCAAGGCGCGTCGCACGTCCATTAGCTAATATTAACGTGCGACCCGCCAACCCGCATTGGAGCAGCGTGGTGGGTCTAAGCTCCTAATTCCCTCTCTCCTATGACAGTGGAGGCCTGTGTCCAGCAGTGGGACGTTCATAGGCTGTAGTGGTGGTGGATGCAACAGAACACTTCAGGCGGATAAACGTCTTTTACAAATATCACTCGCGGGAAGCGCGTCCGCGAGGAGTGCGGTGCGGTGCGGTGGGGACTGATCTTTTTTTTTCGGATTGAATATAGTGCATAGGCCCTACTGGCCGCTACAGCGGCACTGGGGGGTTGACGAGCGCTAGGCGTCGCCGAGAAAAGAGCCCTAACGCTCGATGACATCGGGGGGGCAACGTCCTCCTAAGGGCGCCTCCTGTGAGGCTCGGACCACGGCTTAGGATGACGTTGGGATGAATGGGAGGTCGGTTGGACTAGATTAGTCCATACGCCCTCGAGGCCGTGAGTTAAGACCACGTCCGGGTGACGTGGATATCGTAGATATCGGGGTCCCCGTCTTCGCCGGCGAAGACGCTGTGTTGGGTTAGTGTTTGTGTGTAGCCCTAAGTAGGGAGCATTGTCGGTAGCGATTTGGTCATTGGGGTCGAAGGGGGACTGATCACTGGGGTGCTTGTGGTAAAACGAACTACAGCCGCACCGCGCACGACTGACGACAATTGCGTGCGAGCGTCCTGATGATGCCATCATCAGGACGCTCGCACGCAAAATTTCTTAATTTAAGCTTCGCAAGCCTATGCTTGTGAAGCTTAAATTAAGAAATTTTGACGCGTTTTCATAAATTGTTTAATTGGTACCTATTAATTTTGTTACATAATAGGTACCTAATAAATATTGTCATTTACCTACTGTAAAATTAAAGTTAGGTATAGTTATATTAATATAGTTTTGGCACCTACCTAAATAAGAGTCAATAAACCGTTAGTAAATCTAAATTAAGGAATCTAATAGTTTAAATAAATAAAAAATACAATTAATACAAAAGTAATGATTCTCATTACGGCAATAATATTATTAGGATTACCTTGCAGGTAGGTAAATAAACAACATAAATAACCAAAAAGTTTAAAATAAAAAAGTAATTTAAAAAAACAAAAAACCCGACTGCTTGGACACCAAAAAGTATATAAAAAAGTAATTTAAAAAAACAAAAAACCCGACTGCTTGGACACCAAAAAGTATAAAACAAGATGTGAATTTCATTATTATCAATTTACATAGTATAATACTTTTAATGAAATAATGTACAAAATAATATAGCCAATTCAGTATTCTCACAGCTCACGTTTTATAATAATATTTTTCTCTCATAATTAATTTTGTAATTATTACAAATTATCAAGGCGCAGTCGCACGTTAATATTAGCTAATGGACGTGCGACGCGCCTTGATAATTCGTAATAATTACAAAATTAATTATGAGAGAAAAATATTATTATAAAACGTGAGCTGTGAGAATACTGAATTGGCTATATTATTTTGTACATTATTTCATTAAAAGTATTATACTATGTAAATTGATAATAATGAAATTCACATCTTGTTTTATACTTTTTGGTGTCCAAGCAGTCGGGTTTTTTGTTTTTTTAAATTACTTTTTTATTTTAAACTTTTTGGTTATTTATGTTGTTTATTTACCTACCTGCAAGGTAATCCTAATAATATTATTGCCGTAATGAGAATCATTACTTTTGTATTAATTGTATTTTTTATTTATTTAAACTATTAGATTCCTTAATTTAGATTTACTAACGGTTTATTGACTCTTATTTAGGTAGGTGCCAAAACTATATTAATATAACTATACCTAACTTTAATTTTACAGTAGGTAAATGACAATATTTATTAGGTACCTATTATGTAACAAAATTAATAGGTACCAATTAAACAATTTATGAAAACGCGTCAAAATTTCTTAATTTAAGCTTCACAAGCATAGGCTTGCGAAGCTTAAATTAAGAAATTTTGCGTGCGAGCGTCCTGATGATGGCATCATCAGGACGCTCGCACGCAATTGTCGTCAGTCGTGCGCGGTGCGGCTGTAGTTCGTTTTACCACAAGCACCCCAGTGATCAGTCCCCCTTCGACCCCAATGACCAAATCGCTACCGACAATGCTCCCTACTTAGGGCTACACACAAACACTAACCCAACACAGCGTCTTCGCCGGCGAAGACGGGGACCCCGATATCTACGATATCCACGTCACCCGGACGTGGTCTTAACTCACGGCCTCGAGGGCGTATGGACTAATCTAGTCCAACCGACCTCCCATTCATCCCAACGTCATCCTAAGCCGTGGTCCGAGCCTCACAGGAGGCGCCCTTAGGAGGACGTTGCCCCCCCGATGTCATCGAGCGTTAGGGCTCTTTTCTCGGCGACGCCTAGCGCTCGTCAACCCCCCAGTGCCGCTGTAGCGGCCAGTAGGGCCTATGCACTATATTCAATCCGAAAAAAAAAGATCAGTCCCCACCGCACCGCACCGCACTCCTCGCGGACGCGCTTCCCGCGAGTGATATTTGTAAAAGACGTTTATCCGCCTGAAGTGTTCTGTTGCATCCACCACCACTACAGCCTATGAACGTCCCACTGCTGGGCACAGGCCTCCACTGTCATAGGAGAGAGGGAATTAGGAGCTTAGACCCACCACGCTGCTCCAATGCGGGTTGGCGGGCTTTAACGACTATTATCATGTTAGTGATAATAACCGGGACCGACGGCTTAACGTGCTCTCCGAGGCACGGGGGTGAAACACCGCCAACTTCCAACTCCGGGCTGGCACTGAGAATTTCATAATTGAAAAACCCAATACCTAACAATTTTTATGCCCGACCGGGAATCGAACCCAGGACCTCGTGATCCACAGTCGACTACGCTAACCGCTAGACCAACGAGGCAGTTAATGTTTTGTTGCATGATAAACTTTATTTCTATGATATCTCATAAGATATTCATCTAAATTGAATGGTGTAAAGGACAATTTTTGTCTTAATTAAATACTTAAGATGAGTAAGATATTTTTTTTGATAAGGAATTAACGATTAATAACTATGTTGGTAAAAACACCTTCGCAAGCAAAGCACTGTTTTAGACCAAATTTGAAAGTCATAAAAATGGTTATTGTGAGTCAAGCTTAAAAGATAGTTATATGCTATCGTGGACTTCTTTTTAGCACTTTTTGAGAGGAACGTTTCCACCATACATTGTTGTCGTGTAACTTTAACGTTTTAGGCAGCGCACGCCACGTAAGCTCTCAGATAAGATGATTTTTTCCGACTTAACTCACATTATTGCAATTTTCGTAAGGATCTCCAATTTTTGTGGAAATAAAATATAGCCTATTTTACTTGATAATAATGTAGCTTTCTATAAGTGATATAATTGTTAAAATCGGTTGAGTGCTTTTTGAGATAATCCACCTAGTTTGATCGATATAGATGATATGAGTAGGAACTTTAAACATTTCCTTTGAAAGCTCGTAAATCCTAAATTATCATTTAAACGGAAAAATGGTTTATGGAACCTAGGTGTGATTTTAAAAGACCTATCTAACGATACCCCACTTGCCTATAACCTATCGAGTATGGACTTTCATTTATTAATTGGCTTCTAGTGGACGCCATTTTGTTTTTCTCAAATTCGGCTTCCGCTATGACACTCGGAAGATTAAGATAAATCTAGTGGTGCAAGTATTATCAAAATCGGTTCAGCCGTTTTGTCTGTAGTGCGACACGAAGGAATACACTAAAAATGAGCCTTTGAAACCTCGTAAATCCTAAATGATCGTTAAAATGAGAAAATGATCAAGGGAACCTAACTATGATTTTGCAAGACCTATTCATCGATACCCCACTTGCCATATTCTATCGACTTTTATTTTTTAATTTGTTACATTATGGCTTCTAGAGGCAGCCATTTTGTTTTTTCTCAAATTCGGCTTCCGTTATGACACTCGGAAGATTAAGATAAAGCTAGTGGTACAAGTATTATCAAAATCGGTTCAGCCGTTTTGCCTGTAGTGCGACACGAAGGAATACACTAAAAATGAGCCTTTGAAACCTCGTAAATCCTAAATGATCGTTAAAATGAGAAAATGATCAAGGAAACCTAACTATGATTTTGCAAGACCTATTCATCGATACCCCATTTGCCATATTCTATCGACTTTTATTTTTTAATTTGTTACATTATGGCTTCTAGAGGCAGCCATTTTGTTTTTTCTCAAATTCGGCTTCCGTTATGACACTCGGAAGATTAAGATAAAGCTAGTGGTACAAGTATTATCAAAATCGGTTCAGCCGTTTTGTCTGTAGTGCGACACGAAGGAATACACTAAAAATGAGCCTTTGAAACCTCGTAAATCCTAAATGATCGTTAAAATGAGAAAATGATCAAGGGAACCTAACTATGATTTTGCAAGACCTATTCATCGATACCCCACTTGCCATATTCTATCGACTTTTATTTTTTAATTTGTTACATTATGGCTTCTAGAGGCAGCCATTTTGTTTTTTCTCAAATTCGGCTTCCGTTATGACACTCGGAAGATTAAGATAAAGCTATTGGTACAAGTATTATCAAAATCGGTTCAGCCGTTTTGTCTGTAGTGCGACACGAAGGAATACACTAAAAATGAGCCTTTGAAACCTCGTAAATCCTAAATGATCGTTAAAATGAGAAAATGATCAAGGGAACCTAACTATGATTTTGCAAGACCTATTCATTGATACCCCACACGCCATAGTCTATCGACTTTATTTTTTAAATTTGTTACATTATGGCTTCTAGAGGGCGCCACTTTGTTTTTTCTCAAATTCGGCTTCCACAGTGACACTCTAATGATATACTCGGCATAATCTGGTGCAAGAATCATCAAAATCGGTCCACGCGTTTAGGCTGTAGCTGTCCTGCAAGGAACAAACAAACATATATAGACTGATGAACACATAACCCTGTGCGTTCCGCAGTCGGGTAAAAACTACAGGTGCCATACCTGTAGCGACCAGCTTTACACACTTTTTAAAAGCTTGACATTTTGACGATTTCCATGGCGCAGTGTTCAGCGCTGTTGTAGTAACGTGCGGAGGTCCCGAGTTCGATCCCCGGCTGGGTCAATTTGGAAATTTAAAATTTCTGAATTTTCGCTGGTCTGGCCTGATGGGAGGCTTCGGCCGTAGCTAGTTACCGTGGGGTATGGGTTTAATATTACTGCCATGCCCTTAACAGGTTAGCCCGCTACCATCTTAGACTGCATCATCACTTACGCTACCGTACTTACACTACAAGCCCTTGACTGCGATCTCACCTCATGGTAAATGATGATGCAGTATAACTGCTTTGCATTAATTTATGCTTCAAAAGCTTGACACCGAATCTCAAAAAATATTTTCATCCAAAGATTTTTGCGTTTTTTTTATTCCACTACAGGTTAGTATCTTGACTGTGATCTCACCTGGTGGTAAGTGATGATGCAGTATAAGATGGTAGCGGGTTACCTTAGGGGTACGGAAGTAATAATAACCGAATCTCAAAAAATATTTTCATCCGAAGATTTTTTCTTTTTTTTTTTTATTTCACTACAAGTTAGCTCTTGACTGTGATCTTGCCTGGTGGTAAGTGATGATGCATTATAAGATGGTAGCGGGTTACCTTAGGTGTACGGAAGTAATATTATCCGAATCTCAAAAAATATTTTCATCCGAAGATTTTTGCGTTTTTTTTTATTCCACTACAAGTTAGTTCTTGACTGTGATCTCACTTGGTGGTAAGTGATGATGCAGTATAAGATGGTAGCGGGTTACCTTAGGGGTACGGAATTAATATTAAACCCATACCACTAATCGGCCACCATTTACACGGGACCAGTCCACGGCATGTCTTTGTCGATAGTTAATGAGGTATACGAAGCAAGGAGAGAGACATTACAAACACATTTGCCAACGTGCCTTCCGCCAAGTAGAAAGTCGGGTACTAAAAGTGAAACCTAGGCTTAATGATATCTTCAATAAGAGCGGGCATTGGGCGTTTACTTTCGTTTGGACAGATGATCGGGTATTTCGATAGCTACCAGCCGGCGACCCCGATTCGTCTAATGAACACAGAACAAATTATTTGCATTACGGTTGATTTATTGTGGCTCATACTTCCAAAAATGTACTCCCCTCAACTCCAATGCACTTTTAGGACTCTTCGAACTCTTTTGAAGCTTAACACGTTTACTGTGTTGATTAATGATTTATTTGATCTATGAATACTTACTATCTATCTTATGATACTAACTTGGAGCCAATTTTTTCGATGTTTCATTTCGTCCTTCCATTTCCAATTCCATAATATAATTATTACGGTAGGTAGAGCTCCTGAGTTGATGTTTTACTTAGCTATTTTTTCATACGTGGATTTAGTCTAATAAATGATTATAAAGTAATTTATTTCAGGCTCACCCATAGTGAAAATAACATAATATATAAAATCTAAACTCGTCCTGCATTTTAGCGAAGTGGCAACCGATTAAGGAAGTTCTTGATTGATTATATTTTTTATTTTATTATGTCCCACTGATACTTTTATTGTAACTTAAGTAAATTTTAACTGTTTATAGAGTATTTTTTGTTGATTTACATTGCCATAAGTAGTTACTGTTTTATTGATGCAGATAATCAGATTTCGTTGCGTTTTCCTGCGACTTCGCTCACGTTAAGTTCAGGTCTGATTAACAAATTTTAAACCCCTATTTTATCCCTTTAGGGGTTGAATTTTCAAAAAAAAAATTCATATCGCATTATTTCAATATAATGGCTATATCTATGTTCCAAATAGCAGCCCAATCCATCCAGTGGTTTGAGCTGTGCTTTCATAAAGTCAGTCAGATTTTGTCATAGAGCCTATCGGTAGTGAAGAAGACAGAGGTGAAGAGCATAAAGATTCATTGGATAAACACGTAAAAGCAGAATGTGGTAAGCTGGAAAATAAAATGTCCACCGGAAACGAATATCATTGAATAATGGGTGAACTTACGTCCAACGGGACGTTTAAAAGTGCGGAAGCCTGCTCAGAAAGAAGAAAAAGAAATTTATGAACCTGAACAAGCTTATAACAAAAGCGTTTAATCTGGATTCTGGAGTGATGTCAGAATATCCAATATGTCGAAAGAATGCACATAATCGTTATATAAGTAGCGGTTAACAAAGAGTTAGTAGTAGCTGTATCATTAGTTCATTGGGTAGTGTGGACGGGTGAAAGTGATGGTATTTGTATTTGGGAGCAGGTTGTGTGACGTCACACGCTATTGTAACGCGTGCGATTGCGATCGGACATGTGACTAGAGATTACTGTTTTAGATAATAATTTGTATTCATTTATCTTAGTAAGTATTTTACGTATGCTTTTCTGTGAAAAAAAAATAAGCTAAAGCAAGCTCTTGGGTCCCCTGAATAATGTCTATATATAACGCCCACGGCTTTAATCAAAATAATCTTGCCTGATTCATTCATTGGAAAACGTTTAATGATTTAAAAAAAAAAGAGAAATTAAAAAAAAATATCATAGGGCATAGGTATGTTCTGGGGATGTCCGTGCAAGGATGTGAAAATAAAGCAAGAACTTTCTCTACCTGCTGTACCACCGGAATCATTTTCTAACTAGGTTAACTAACTCTTCTACTTCATAACTTCATTTTGCATAAGTTATAAAACATAAAACAATCGTTTAATAGGTTTAGCCACTCAAATATTTTATAAAATTTTTGGGCTAGAAAAAGGTACGTAATCTTAATAATTTTATTCTTATTGGAGGTAAAAATCTCATTTTTGACATAATATTACCTGTGTTTGATATCATCAAAGCTAAGACATCAAAGGCATAGTAAGATGGCGTTATTGTAATAGTAGAATCTGGATAGGTTCTATCTTTCCTAATGGAATAATGGAATAGCTTTTCCTTTTACCAATTATGGTATTGACGCAGATATGTCGTAAGTATCCTATCCTATCATAACTTAGTTGTAATGTAGTATTTGCGCTCTTCTATTTAGAATTTTGTCTATTACAAGTTAAAAAGACTACAATGTTAATGATAATGATTTAACGATAGTGATATTTTTTATGATGTAGCCAAATTATAAAAATGTAATAAAATCGACAATACAGTGGGCTATTTTGTCTTCAAAATTTACTTTATTGTACTTACGGACTTTAAAACCCAGCAAAATTCTATTGAAGAACATTATTAAATTTTAATATTTTAGTTCTTATTAAGTATATAGTAATAAGTAAAGTAATAAGTAATAACTAGATACTTAATGCTCTACATTTAAAATATGTAACATTTCTCTTGGGTATAATTTCAGTTAGGAGCATTTCATGGACATAAATAATAATTTTCGGCACGGTCTAAATCCTTTTGACGATTAATATGTTGTTTACTTAATTTGTCTTCATAATGCCAACTAATGTTATTATTTTCCTAGAATTTCGTTTAACATTTCACCATTACTTGTGTACTTACAAAGAAGAAATCATCATATCATATGTTTGCACTATTTTCAAATTTTACAACTACTGCACGTGAATCTATACCATAACGCTTCCAGGTTTAATGATTATAATCGTTTGTAGTTCTGCTCTGTGTAAGTTCGGTAAAAAATTGTGTGTTGGTGTGTGTTGGTTGGCCCGCTTCCCACGTTCTTGTAGACTGCCGTTCGCCCTGCTTTCGTAGATAGTGGCAACCCGACAAGCAACGCGTCTGAGAGGATGTAGAACTCTTACTTGAAACAAATAGTTCAGACATTTCATGTGGGAGGAAAATGCGGCTCTGTTTCCGTTCTAGTTGCAGTTTTACGTCTGCTCCGGGTCTGGGTTCAAGTTCAAGGCGCTGGGGAATCATAGGGTAAATGTGACGCTAATGTACGGCACAACTTTTAAATGAAAGTTATTTTTTATTCATTTTCAAATTACACACTTCCCTGACACTCTTATCTGGCATTTATTATTAGGCCAAGTGATCAGCTAATTTGGCAAAAGGGATCGTTAGTTCTCATTCTGTCATGGAAAAAAGTCGTGTTGCTTTCTGGCAGATACTACATATATCACAGGAAGTCTTGGAAGTGCAGATTTATACACGTAATGACCAGTTATCCGAGTTATCAGGTTTACTTCTGATTTTAGAACTTGAATTTACGACTTATCATCAGCACAGGTCGACTTTGTGTAGATTCTTGTTTATCTACTTTCTGTTCAAATACTCAGTTTTTTAATCCAGTACATGTCACTGATGACTGCGATCTCACCTGATGATTAGTGATGATGCAGTCAGATTATAAGATGGAAGCGGGCTAACCTGTTAGGGGAATGGCAGTAATATTATAACCCTTCCCCTCATCGGTTTCTATACGACATGACACATCGTACCTAAACGCTATTTATTTAGGGAATTTTAAGCAAGCAAAAATAAAACTTTTTTATTTAATAAGTACGAAAAGAAAGTCATTTTTTTCAGATGACGCAAAGTTTATCTTGTTTACTTAGTCATTTGATGATTTAGCATTTTCAAAGATTTACTGAAATATTATTAATTTTAGTAGTCAGCGGATTCCCTATTATAAGTTTGTTTACTTTTTCCTTTTTTATGGAGATTTTTGGTCTTGCACCTGTGTCTTCTTAGTATCAAACCAATATTAATCTATTCTCTGTAGAACTCACGTGAGTGGTAGAGTCCTAAGTTATACAAGTTGTCCTACATGAAATAAAACATTTCATTTCACTTTAAACATTTCATTTCATTTCAATCATTTTATTTTATGTATCTGAGTCAAGTGTTTACTTAAAAGGTCATTGCACTTAAACTCTTCAAAGATATTTTAAGTAATAGCAGCTAACTCATTATCTTAACAAGTCCCAACGATGGAAAGCATTGTTTCACGCCGGCCTCTTTTAACCTCGGTTTTGTTAAGTGCTTTGCATATTAGTTGTGCGTTTTAATGGATTTAACTACAAATTCAATTTCTCTATCTCTGTTAATGTTCGTAAGTTAATCTTACTCGTAGACTTGTGTTTTATATTACTGCTCTTACTCTGTTGTTTTACTGTCAACCTTACAATGTTTATCTTTATTTGTTGTTTAGTTTGTGTTGTGTGTATTTTCAAACTTTCTAATAATATTCTTCCCTACGTCTTCTTTAAAAATGAATCGGTCCAATTATGATATTTTTAGTATCAGATATATACAAACAATCTTCACTGATCTAATGTCATAGTTTAATATTAGTTTAATGGAACAAATATATTTAATTCCATATTGTGTTAGGGGCAATAATCATTTATTCTGATTAATGCTACTCTCTATATAAATCTCTCTCTATTTTATCTAACTACCATAATTTACTTTGGCTCTCAAAGCCAAAGAACGATTTTTTTAATTTTACTTTTTTATAAAGCGATTCTGAACCGCCAAGTAAATTCACCACCCATTTAGTAAATCTATCGCATAGGTTTTCATACAAAAACTATAAATTAACCTTCCTCACCAATGACCTACATAATAATCAACAAACCATGGAAACCATCAAACCAAACCAAACCGTCTCCAAATCCATCCAGATCTAAAGGCAGTATCCCACGACCCTCGAATACGTCGGCATCATCAGACAAATTAGCACTGTTACCATAATTAGCACTCACCACAAACATAAAAGCGATCGCGGAACGCATTTCTCTCAGCGAACTTTCACTGTCGCGGTTGGAAAGCGCATGGTGGGATCGCTCGCCACCACGTCCCGACACCGACTGAGGCTGGCTGCTGGCTGGTTGGCCTGCAGTCCCAATGCCAAGGACTGTGGTGATAGCTCATTGTAAACAAGGCAGTGTGAAATTAATTAAAACCACATTCGTTCGTTCAGAAGTTTTGAATTACGTTAGCAATAGATATTTGCACATCAATAGATATTTGCATGTGCAAATATCTATCTATTATCTGATATTATGTTTCCACAAAACTATACGATTTCAGAGTATTAAAATTGGTTACGCAAATTATGGGAGGAAGCTAGCTGGAGCTTGTTGCTGCTGGTCGACCTGCAATGCCAAGGACCTGCCAAGGACTGTGGTGATAGTTAGTTCATTCTAAACAAGGCAGTGTGAAATTAACTAAAATCACATAGGTACTTTTGTGCGGAAATTTTGAATTCAAGGCAATCGCAAATTGTGGCGATTCTGAGATGTTCCCACAAAAGTATGATACGATTTCGTACCTATAGTCCGCGTACGAGCTCCGAGGAATCGGGGTCTGAAGAAACGACGGCTGTACGCCACCACCGATCGTCGCTCCATATCCAGCTCGCTCCCAGCACTAGTTTCCAGCTTGACGCGTGTAATTTTGCGATAGCAGTTTTGCACTTTAAACTACTCTAGGTCATTACTTTAACATTCCATAGGATTCCTCAGAGCTCACGCGCGGACTATAATAGTATATGTGGATATGCAAATAAGAGGAAGCTGGTCTCATACAGTGAAGGTACCTGGTTGACCTGCTATGAATGCTAGAGACTGTGGTGATATTATAAATCCGACAGTGTGAGAATAATTGCCCAGCACAGTTAAACATTTCTGAATTTATAACCTACGGTGCAGTGCCTATCTCAAGATTGGAATTAAGACAATTCTAGTTCCTCTGGCGCGATTGGTGCGAATTGCGATAAATTCTGCTGCTAAGTTTTCATGGTCTAATATTGGGGGAAGGGTATTGCCCCTATAGCAAGAGGATATCCAAAGGATAATATATCTGTTAGGGATGAAATTATTTAAATCCTTCAGCGTTTCAATGGTAAACATTAGTGCCGATTCTGTAATGTAACATCTCTAAACTAAACTAAAATGGCAGCTTTAAATCTAGTTCTGTCCCTTTCCGTAGGTTTTAGGTAGGATTGTTATGAAAGGGTTAGCAATATTTATAATGCTCTAATTTTAGTTTAGTTTAGAGATTGTGCACTACAGAATCAGCCCCATTGCCCTTAGAAGTTACTAAGCAGGACCCATAAACCTTAATAAACCATCGCTTTCAACAGTCTCGTCTCTACACAGACTTATTTTCACCGATATTATTATATTTCAGCCAAAAGGTAAAGTTACTGGTTCACTTGTTTTCCTGGTTTTTTATTGTACTTATTTTTCATGTTTATTTGTTTAAGAAAATGCCGCAGCGGTTGCCCTACGAGAGTTTCATTTAATTAAGGAGTAGCGAATGGCAAGAGGTACTTATAATTGATTGATCGACAGATGTGGAACGAATAATGTTGTGAGCTCTTAATTTAGTATGACTTTATTATGGTGGACTTTCTTTGTATATGTCACTGTAAGATTGTAAAAACCGTTAGATTATAATCTAACTCGCGAAATTCTAAACTAAATAAATATAATATAATATAATAATAAATAAGTTAGGTTTTATCGGGTTTAAATACCTACCGGATTACAATCTACCGGAAAATAATGCGTTAAATTCTAATCTTTCGACAGTTTAGAATTTCGCGAGTTAGATTATAATCTAACGGTTTTTACAATCTTACGGTGACATATATACTATATACTACTCCGCAATGGAAAAAAGACAAGACAGCTGGCCAGTGTATCAAATTTACATTACCTAATGTCAAACAGGTAAAAACCAACTGTACAACTTGATCATGAGGAATTAGATTTAGTGGATACCGCTGTTTCTCTCGATATAACGTTAGATGCTAAACTCCAATGGGGCCATCACATAAATGACTTATCGAACAGGCTTATAGTTCTGCTGCATACGCGGTTAAAAAAATTCGCCAGTTGACAGATATAGAAATGGCGAGATTAGTTTATTTTGGTTACTTTCACAGCACTATGTCATATGGTATATTATTATGGGGTAATGCTGCAGATATTAATTCTGTTCTTGTGCTGCAGATGAGGGTTGTTCGAGCCATATATAATGTGGGACCAAGACAGTCACTAAGAGATAAAGGACATTGACCAAATTCGCCTAAGAATCAACATACGTTTGAAATAGATAGTAATTCTTAGCTTATTTTATAGCCTTTATTCCAAATATTAGAATTTAACGGACACTTCAAATTAATTAAAAAATTAATAAATGGGTATTAAATTGATTACTATACGTTTCCGTCTCTGGATTATTAACCACAGATTAATAACTTACAGGTTACAATAAACAATAGCACCGCTTGAGCGCTAGATCCGTATCGTAAGAAACAAGATAAAAGCTGCTTAAAGTGCTAAGTACACCAGTATTCTGAACCTCGCAACGCCATCTATTGAAAGTAGAATAATTTAATATTTTTAACGCCATCTGTGAAGTTCTCGATGAACTATGACGATACCTGCATCCTTATTAATAACGCCATCTGCAATGTTTTTGATGAACTACGGCGAATCTTGTTTTATCTACATACTGTTTACAGCTCTATTACAAATGGATAAAGATGATATTTATTTGTTCAGGCAAATTGATCGTGAAAGCTGAAATAACCTCAAAATTGAAAATATTTTTGATAATAAGTAATTTCTTAGCAAGTGTCCGTAGTTTTAATCTGCTCTCAAGTATAAAAAGGTATTAATTTGAACCCAGTAATTAATGTTTTATGACGGTTGGTTCTTAGGCGAACTTTGTATGGGGACGGAACAATGTCCTATAAAGAAATCAATATTATGACAGTGCACAACCAATATATATTTGAAAATTTAGTATACTTACCGTGCATAAACACATTGATAAATTCAAGAAGAAAAGTGATTGTCAATACTAGAAATAAAAATAAACTTGTAATGCCTGCTTCCAGGCATAGTAAAACAAGCAATTCATTTGTTGGAAACAGTGTCCGCTTCTACAATAAGCTCCCAGAAGACATGTTAAAGATGTCTCTGAATACGTTCAAAGTTAATGTAAAACGTAAACTCATTGAAAAATCTTCTTACCATGTAAAGGACTACTTAAACGACAAGGAAGCTTGGCAATGATTTGCTCTATGGCTCTGATAGTTCCATAGCTATGATGATTTGTGAGATGGTAATAATAAAAAAAAACCTAGCTGAGTTTGTTGTGGGCTCTTCTCAGACCAGTGCGCGTTTGGAACCCTCGTAGCTTTAGTTTTAAGATACCGTAACACACTATCACCATCATGTTTTATAAATAAGTATTTTTTAACGTCAATAAGTGTACCTACAGTGTACCTATATTGAATAAATCATATTGAGTATTGAGTATTGAGTATATATATATATATATATTTTGTGTTTTTAATTTCCGTGCTTTGGCCTTGGTCCGAGTTCAATTTCCACGCCTCGCAGTCAGAACTCTTGGGAGTTTTGATTGACTTGACGATAGATGGTAGATGGTAGAGGTAGACAGTGGTAGATTCACTTGACGATTCAAATTCAAACCTGTGGAAGTTTATTTGAATTTTGAAATTTTTGTGCGTTTTGAGCAAAACATTGACAAGAAAAACTGCATTTTTGAGAGTTCTCCATAATGTT
Source organism: Erebia palarica (assembly GCA_964035005.1). Classification (NCBI taxonomy): domain Eukaryota; kingdom Metazoa; phylum Arthropoda; class Insecta; order Lepidoptera; family Nymphalidae; genus Erebia; species Erebia palarica. Next base: position 38,428,692 of record OZ035983.1, read on the forward strand.
TTTAAAGGTTTGTATCTACCAATCAACACTTGGACAGCGTGGTGGACTATGACAATACATTTAGACCAGTAATTTTTGTTTAGTTTCGAGATCATGTACCTACGGGTTTCGACAGACAGCCACATCAATCACGTTAAAAACATACATTACATGCTTCTAATTAGCGTCGCTTCGTCGCTAATTCGCACGATTGAAAAATTAGGTTCCGCAGAGTAAGAGTTAGATATACCTATTACTATCTAGTAAGTAGTAACTACGCGATGAGTAGGTCACTCGAGTAATCGTGTGCGGCCGTCCATCTGCCCCCCGTCCCTGTCTAACAATCGGTGATTAGAAGCGAGCGAATGGGAGGGGAGAGGTGCGCGTGCGCAGCACCGTTATTCCGCGGCGATATCTTGAATGAAAATGGTGTTTTCTCCGGCGCGCCAAAACAGTGGCCGATGCCGTCCGGCGCCCGTTGCGGGTACGGCGACCATGCGATCCGATTTCCCAGGAATGGTCCAGTTTTTATTATTATTACGAGACTAGTTATTTAAAAATAAATGTTATAAAGTTCCTTAGTCATTTCAAGGAAAACAATGACATTACCTTAGACATAGGCATTTGACCATAATACTTGGCATTAAGAAGCTGACTTATCACTTTGGTACTTACTTAATAACCTGTTTAACTTGATTGAACTTTTTTTAACTAGTCTCTTTTGTGGATTTTCCACTCCACCTGAAATTGGCAAAGTGCTTTGTGCTGGTATGGCACTAATAAAAGCCATTTAACAGAATAAGAAGAAGAACTGATAATGCAGTCGAAGAAAGTGGGCTAATCTGGAAAAAGTGTGGGGTTAATTAATTCGACAATTGCAATTCCACAGTGCCTTGACAGAGGTACATATTTATTTGTTTACTTTAAAATATGAAATACATATTTTTCATTTCCCTTCACTAGGTTGACTTTGTTGCGGGCTTTTTCAGTACGGATGGCGCATATGAGACTCTTTTAGCTTTAGTTATTTTTGCCTAATTATTTTTTAGCTTTTACTACATTATCTACGTAGTTATTATCTTTTTTTTCAATAAAATTGATTAACTTAAAAAACCTATTTTGAATCGAATCATCGAATATAAAAGTCTATAACTTTTATCGAATCGCCGTCTCCTGAACTTCAGTTTAACTTGGTGGTTACCCCAATGGCGAATAGTCTGCTACTTTAAAATCGAAAGGCGCAGTTTAATTAGATTGAATTGTGCTAATTGCGCTGCTGTTGTGCATACATGTAGAGTTCTCTCTTGTTGTTTACCGTAATTTGAATATTAAATCATTAAAGAAGTCATAATTAAAACAATTAAAAAACACGACTGCCCTGCCAAAAAACGAACTAAAAAGTTAAAAATCTAAATTAATCTTGTTGAATTAGAATCTTATTCACATTTTTATTAAATATTTTTTTTTGTGAATCACTGGATATTGAACAGTGTTATATATTTTTGGAATCTACTCATCATTTTCTAGATGACGATTATATAGTTAATCTTATTTTGGATTTTTTTTTCAACTTTAGTCTTCAATGCGGGACCATGGTCACCCCATAATTTTTTTTAAATTTTACTAGCCAATGTCACCCGGAAAAAGCTAGGGATTCTAACGATACTTGATTTATCAAAATCGGTTCAGGCGTATAGAAGTTATGGTGGAATATACAAACTCACATATATACATACATACATACATATGAACCCTGAAAACAATATACTCCTTTTTTCAGGCAGTCGTATAATAAGACTGGACATTCAAATGGATATGATCAGAATATTATGAATAATATAATTAAAAAACAGCAGTCAATGCAAATGAGGAAAGATCTCTACATGGCTACATCTGATAAGATAAATAAACATAAAGCCAGTTTAACGTACTTTGGACATATATCTGAGCGCATTGCCAAGACGCTCAGATCTCATGAGGTGCGTGTCGCATTCAGGATAAATACCTAATACACTTCGCAGAATTTGTAATGGGAAAGATAAATTAAAGAATCATCAAAAATCGGGTAGATATTTATAAACTTCCCACAAAAGTCCCACTTCGCTAAACATCTTTTAGACAGTGGACATGAAGTGGGCAGTAGTCATTCATATAAAATCCTACATACATGTAATAAGGGATTTCGACTGTTCGTAGGGGAGCAATTTGAAATAATTAAACACAATATTATAGGATTTGAACTGGTTATTGAACAAATAAACGTATCAAATTCATAGTAGTAGAGAGGTGGGGCGGGTCTATAGTTTGAGTCATGCCAAAAAGGTATAAAAGCCAGATTTTGCGACAAAATCGTCACTTCACAATCGTACATTGTAGAGTCAACATATCCTGAAGATGCTCCGGTATCGGAGTGAAACGTACTTTGAGGGTATTTTTGAGGGTTTACGTGGTGTGGTGCATTAAGTTCAAGATACGCACTGTACGACATAGATTTGCCTTCTTTGGCGAATTATAGCGACCTAAACTTCTGGTTTTTACATCATTAAAAAAGATTTGGTATATTCCTATATACCTATAATAATACCTACAAATTTTTTACTTACTTAAGTTTTACCTAATTTAATTCTGAATTTGAGCAGTAATACCTGCAGGGCTTTACTTTGAGGTGAGAATAACATTAAAGTGTTAAATAGTCTAGTGGGTGAGATTTCTGCCAATCAATCACGAGTCCGGCGTTCGTACTTCGATCCCCGTGCACGCACCTCAGCACCTGGATGCCTGGTCTTCTTCTACCACCTACCACTTACGTACCGACACGTACTTCCTGCCACGTACCTACTTACCTGTAAATAGGCATGATGATAGTAACCAAGAATCAATGAAATTATGAATTTACCTAATGAAATAGGAGTCATGGATTATAATAAAAATATATTTATTTTTCTATTTAGAGTGAGATCGCTATTTATTTTGATAAAATAAAACTATAAAATACACCAATCCGCCATAATGGATTAATTCAATTCTTGGTTTTATGGCTTGCGTTTGTACTAAATGGGTACAATATAGCTCGCCAATGACGCGTGGAATGGAGGAGACACGCTATAGAGCTGGGAGGTTCTAAGTGTCCAGCTTTTAATTTGGATTATGTACCTATTAATAGCAGACTTGTTTTTCCTATGTTTTATGGATAGTTTCTACCCTAGAACAACACAATATTATGACTATAGTACCTACTTAAAATGTTACACACTTATGATCATAGATATTTACAGCTTAATATTGTTAGTTTTAATATATTTACATAGAAGACATGAAGCAAATGACGTCACAATTGTTTGTTTTCGAGCTTTGACAATCACACTATTGTTTACTGCACACTGCACAGAGTACATTGGTAAAACAATAGTGACGTCACAAACGGCGCCATGACACCGGCGAGCGTTATGGCGTGAATTTTAAAATTTAAATTTCAAATGCCTATTTTATCTACCAAACCTTATTTTTCAGCTGAAATAAGTTGTTTAGATCGAAATAGTAGATACTTACTTCCGAACAAAATCAGACTATTTTTCAAAATCAGTCATCATGCCTATTATGGAACCAGCTTCTATCTTGTGTGTTTCCTCATGACTACAACATGGGGCTCTACAAGAGCTTCTTATTTGGAAGTAAAATCAGTTAAAATTAACGTTTTGCAGGTTTTTTCAATTACCTCACAAGTTTAGTAGTTTTAAATTCGAAGAGCCTGCCCTGCGTCTTCTCAATTGAAATGCGTAGCGGAATATACAACCACTTACATATGCATTATATACTACGAAATGTTTCAGCTAAAATGTTAATTATTATGACATCCATTTCTATGAACCCTGTGCAGTAAACTCGCACCTAACTTACACGTGCTTTATGACTTGCATCGTGTATGCGGAGCGTATTTAAATTGGAACCTTGTTTCTGCGAAGGGCGCTAATTCTACTTTAGTTTTGTACGAACATAATCTATTACTAATTATAGTAATATTATAAATGCGAAAGTTTGGATGGATGGATGGATGTTTGTTACTCAATCACGCCAAAACGACTGAACAGATCTGTCTGTTCAACCGGTTTTGATGAAATTTGACAAGATAGGTTGCATGATGCATCCTTGGGGAGGTCATGGTTGATTATGCTTCCTCTCTTCCTTATATATTATTTATCTAACTAGCTTGTGCCAGCAGCTTCGTTTAAGTTAAGTTCGATTTTCATACAAATTTCAAACCCCTATTTTAACACTTTTTAGTTAATTTTCAAAAATCCTTTATGCCTACGTCATCTGTATGCCTTTCAGCCCGATCTGTCCAGTGATTTGAGCTGTGCGTTGATAGATCAATTAGTCAGCCACGTTTTCCTTTTATATATTTAGATAGATATGACAAGATAATACCCGCGACTACGCCCGAGAATTTAGGTTTTTAACTAATCCTCTGGGAAATCTTTAATTTTCCGAAATAAAAAGTAGGTACAGTAAAACATACGTCGAAGTAAGTAGGTTAATATAACATTATTTATACAGAAGGAGTAGATAAATAAATGATTGAATATGATAATTGGTAATTGTAGCGTCAAGCAAATTATACGGTCAACGGCTGTCGCCATGAAATAACGAATTAACTGTTTGAAAGTGACGGCATCCTTGAGAAAGTCAAATATTGAGCGAACGAATGTGCATTAACGCCGAGGCTTATCGCGCTTTCTATGGATTACTCTCTTTAATACGATGCGACTGACTTATCGGATCGATATCGGTTTAGCTCACCTCCTGATATATCAGGAACGAGATCCTTAAAATAATGTAATGCGAGAAAATAGATAAATCTGTGTGGTAGAATGTGTAGCATGCGATATACACCGCTGGCCTAATCATAATCTTCTAATCTGTTAGAAAGTATACTAATTATTCTGTATTCTAAATAGAGGTTGTTATTAAAGCACGTAGCACAAAAGCATAGCACGCTTTTTTTCTATAGCACGGACAGCATGTTATCCGTGCAGCCGCTATGTTGCTACGGTGCTATGGGGCCCGCCGGCCGGTAGCGCGCTGGCCGACCGTTAGCCGACCGCGCTGCTATGAGCGTTTGTTATTTATTATGCTTTCATGCGTGCTATAGCATAGCATATTTAAAAGTATGCTAAAAATTTATAGTTTATAGCCTGTAGCGTACTTTGGTTTTATAGCAGTTTTGAACAACTCTAATTCTAAACATGTAGGAAAAACGCACCTATTTATTATTATCTTCTAAAATACATTGATTATATAGCGCTTGCTTTTGCTTTAAGCCTCTTTATTAAGCTTTGAATCCGTGTTTGCAGTGCCGTAAATAGGGCGGTGCCACCGTTGCCCAGGGCGTAGACTCTGGCCACTGTGAATGGCCAGACCAGGCAGGACTATTATTTTTTCGGTTTGCTCCTGATAATTTCCCGCTGCGCCCTCAGTGCTTTTCTTCTTTAAAGTAAAACGAAAACGTTTTTTCACCAATTCATACTTAAACGCAATTTATGTTATGCTACTTTCCTTATTCAAAACTCTAACATACCAAGTACTTAAAATTAAATTAATAGACAGTTTACAGAAACTTTGCAGGGTGTTATTTTTTATTATAGAAGTGTGAATACCAAAGTGGCCCAAAAATTAAACCTTAAGCATCAGGGTGGGCAACGCATTTGCACTAGTGAACTTGCGTTTGAGTTTTAGTGAGTGAGACACAGTGGGTGATATAATAGGCGAAGGGTCCACTTAAATAGCTCGTCTACTTGTTTGCCCACTTCAGTTCTAGTTCTTTAAAAAAATATTGCTCTAGCCAACCCAAGATAGATACTTTTTTTTAGATATTATAGGTACCCAAGTACCTATAATATCTAAAAAAAAGTAATAAGTAATAGAAATCTTCAGTAATAGAAGCTCTCGCACAGGGCGCAGAAAAGGCTATTTACGGCACTGCGTGGTTGTAATGGACCTCTGCAAAGTAACGCCGTTCTCCTTTTAATTTTATCAATGTACTTTTAATCATATATCATCATGAAATAGATCATAATAATATTTTGTAACGACTCCAATATATACCTTATTTCTAATATGAGAAAGATCAATCGTGATGGAATACAAAGTCGAAACGGTGGAAATCAGGTGTAACATATCAAAATCGTGTCGTGAAGTGTAAAAGCTCTAAATCGGAGAGACACTTCATCTCACAAGTCGGTCGTTATAGCTACGGATCCAGATGCTAACCTCTTTATTTCATCGATACATACAACGACAACCCTAAGTATTACATAATTAAGTACACACACAATACAAAATTGTGTGTGTAATTATGTACGCACGCAAGAAGATATACTTTTTGATAGCAAATATATATATATGTCACCGTAAGATTGTAAAAATCGTTAGATTATAATCTAACTCGCTAAATTTCAAACTGTCGAAAGATTACAATTTAACGCATTATTTTTCGGTAAATTGTAATCTGTTATGTATATTAACCCGACAGAACCTAAACGTAAATACAATGAATATTTCAAAAATTTAAACTCAGAACACTGAACTGTTCACAATCTTTCGACAGTTTACAATTTCGCGAGTTAGATTATAATCTAACGGTTGTTACAATCTTACGGTGACATATATATCTTGAATATAGCTATCAGTTCTCATCCAAAATACAGTAAATGTATTTATTTTTATTTTGTTGGTAGACCTTTTTCTGCAAGACCTATAGGTTGACCATCTAATTTCAAGGTGTCGAATTTGGGTGTCGGTGTGCGCGCGCATCGTAAAAATTCACTGATAATTTTTTCCTAACGCGCCAAAAGAAGACTTCAAAAAACTGTACCTAACAGCGGAAAGTTCAAAGGGTCACCACTTTTTTTGGATGTAACACCCGGTTCGGTCATATTGATTTTCATGTAGTAAAATTATCCTATGTTACTTGTACCATAATAACGAATCGATTGACACCTCATTCATCAAAATCGGCTCAGTAGTGTTTCACCGTAGAGCATACGCTATACGGTAGTGGTAACCGTGACCAGCGAATAATCGGAAATAATAATATATTCCCATATTATTTTGGGAATATATTATTATTTCCGATAATCCTGCCGGGGATCAAACCTGGGCCCTCCGGGCTCACACTACAGAATATAGGAAATATAGTACTCGCACTAAGTTCACAGCGCTTACCCCTGCGCCATCGAGGTACCATAATTTGTGCACCAAAATTTTTTAAATATTATGTAGGTAAGTATTTAGAGAAAGGATTGATTTTGTTTACTCTTTCTCATGTCAATGTCGTTATTTTCGCCGGCAGGTAGGGACGCGAAAGTGAAAGTGTGAGGTGTATTTTTATTTTTTACTGCAGGTCTCTTTAGCTCCAGATCAGGTTTATGCAGAGAAGGGTACTTTGGCCGTGCTACACTACTTTCACGTAATTACACCATGTATTAAATATTATAGCGGCTCCTTATTTGGTAATGCCGGTAATTAGAGTAAATGCTGTGGTTTCATCGCGATTCTTCTCTCAGAATGAGAAGAGCTTACGCCATTGTTCACCACGCTGGCCTGATGCAGGTTGGCCGGCTAACACCCTTAAGAATAATAAGGGGAACTATTATTACTCATACGTTTAGGTATGTACGATACCCTAAACGTATGAGAATGGATACACGAAATTGAGCTCTATTTCAATGAAAAATGAAGGTTTGCTATGTAGTATAAATTACATATTATTTTCATAGTGAAGCCTAATAATAGGTTTCTAATGCAGTCTCAGAAATTGCGAAGTTCTAGATAGTTACTAAGGTAGGTGTCGCTACGGTAGTAGAGAGTTCTTTGTGCATCATTCTATTGAAATGTTGGAACTTGGAGTTATAATTTACATTTGAATGGGTGGCACAAATACAAGTCAAACATTGTTTTGACCATGTTTTGACAGACCTAGACGTCTAGACGTAGACAGGTATTTAGATGTACCATCTAGCTCATTTAGAAGCTCTTTTAGTCTTTTGAATATTCAAATCTGTCTGCAGTCGGCTCCAAATAGGTAGAACACCACTGAGATCGTCAACCGACCAAATATCGATAAACTTAATCTAAACTTCTTTACCGTCTTCCTCTCCGCTTTTAATATTGGTATCTTCAAAAGCGAATAGGTATCTTCTAGTCAAGCGCTGCAATCTTAGGTTGCATCACTAATTGCCAGCAAGTTTGATTGCAACAAAGTGCTGCTCTATAAATTTAATTTTAAAAAAACATTAGTTTTTCGTCAACTACTAGCCATAGAATAGGTAGATATACCAATAGCATCGGGCACCAACTATAAATTATGATATTTTTCAATCTGATTTATATTCTTACAGCTTCATTATACACGTCATGTTCTTCATAACAATTAAATTCCATAAATTCACATGCTCATATTTTCCAGTTGCATTTGAATTTACATACTAAGCATTGTGAAATAAAATTTCTATCGCGTACACTCGTCACAATATGTATGTATTAATAGTTTTGTACAAGGAAATCCCCAGCGAATGTTTGCTATGCATTTAATACTCGTTTCCCGGCTGTGTTTGCTTTTATCATTCTCGTATCGACATTGCATTATGAAACGATAAGCAAAAAGATCTTTGTTATTAGATCATGACCAAATCCTTCATCTAGATTCTAAAGTAAAGGAAAATAGCCATTTTCTTAAAAAAAAAAAACGAATAGCAGCGCAACGAATAGAACCATAATGGTACGTGATCCTTCGAAAACCTGATCCCAAAGTCGCAGAAATCATCGAGTTAAATTATTGCAGAACAGTGATAGATAAAACCTATAAAGTAGACTTTTGAATAAATTAAACGGAAAAACTTTGGAAAATACTTTTTAATGAATTTTAATTATAATTTTTTATATTGAGTAATGATGCTGTCTATTTTTGTTGAGAACATTCCTTAATTTCTTCCAGAACTCTTCCGATTTCTGTTCATCCCACGACAAATATATCTTCGTCTTCAAAAGAAACTTTAAAGTCGTAGTCAAATATTTGCTTTCCACGTCACCTATTCTTATTAGAACTAACGGATCGTAAGACGTGCCGTCTTCGAGAAACAGCCTGTGGTATTCAGCCAGCTGAGTTTCCCATCTGCACCACTGAGATTTCGCAAAATGGTTACTTATAACTAAAATAATGTACCTGCTCTCGTTTATGCTAGCTAATATAGATTCTGATATGAAAGAACCTATTTCAAAATCCCTCTCGTAAATACACAGTTTGAAATAGGGCGGTGAACATTCTAATTGACTAATCAGTTCAGCAACAAATTCTCTATCTTCACAACAATATGACACAAATGCATCGTACTTATGTCCGACAGGAGGTGCTTTCAAAGATTTCTTAATAAATTTTCTACCTAAAGCTAATTTAGCTAAAAATAACCAATATTTTAAATAAATTCTATATTTAAATACACCTACTATTATCACGATTAATATTATAAGAGTAACTACAGACGGCGCTGTCCACACTAAAATGATCATATGCGAGATCCTGTCATACATCAGACAGCGCATATTCTTAATTGAGGAAAGATAATCTGCTACCCTTCGATCCTCCCAATTATCTGGACTACTGCACAAAAAATTGGAATGCACAAAATAATCAAGTAATGCTTGAGAACCATTTCTTCCCAGCCACATGGATGGCTTGTACATTGAAGCACAATCACAAATAAACAAATTATTCATAAGGTCTATTTCAACGGAACAATTTTCTTTATTTTCTAGTAGAAAATTGATGTCCTGCATCATACTAATCGTGAAATGCGTAATTTTATTGTCCCCTAAATAAACATTGCACGGTTTAGCTCCAGATGACAAGAATAAGGGTTTCCACCATGACATTATCAGATTATCACTCAGGTCCAGTACTTGCAATAATTTCAACGGTTTCAATAACTCTGGAGTAATATAATACATTTCATTGTTAGCCAGTATCAGATGAGTCAAATTAGGCATCATCTCAAACATATTATCTTCGTCGTAGAGATGTTTTATACCACAATTCTTAAGATTTAACATTTTCAGCTCATTCAGTCCATCGAAACTTTCACCTGTTAAATTCTGGTTAGCAGTCAAAGGATTGTTGGCTAAATTGAGTACTTCTAGGTGTTTCAATGGCTTAAAAGTCCTATCGCCTATGTAAAATATCGTACCGTTTTCTAAATTTAAAATTCTAAGATTTTCTAAACCCATGAATGTGTAGTCGAAGATTGACTTCATTCTATTAAAAGCCAAATTGAGAACCCTCAACGCTGTACAGTCGAGGAACGCTCCTCTATCAATTTCAAAATACATAGGGTAAGAGTAAGTGCCTTTGTTAGAAGATAAATCTAGAAGCATAAGTTGTTGATTCGATATGTGCCTGAAGTGAATTCCAGGCAGGTTATTGCCGCTCAACAGTAGAATGCGCAGATTCGGAAAGTTTAACGGATCGAAAGCTTTAGGTCGGATGAGTATCGCACTGATTCTCTGTAGATTTAATACTTTTATGTTGGGCATTCTGGGGAATGTGTCATCAGTAATAATCTCAAATTGATTGTCTGATAACGTTAATTTCTCGACTGTTGTGTTTGCAATAATTTCCATGAGTTTTCTCGGAGGATGTTTACGGAAACCCATGTCGGATAAATCGAGAGATGTTAAGCTCATATTATGTTTCTTCACACTCATAAGAATATCACTTATAATCGATGAATTAAAGTCATTTGCACCGATTCCTAGCTCTTGCAGCATTTGCAAACGTAAGAAACTGTCGGGATGAATAAAATCAAGTTGACATAAATTTATGTTCAGCTTTTTAAGCGCCGTTCCTTTCATTGGATCGAAAGCGTTCTCTGGAATCGTCTCAAAGGAGTTTTCTGATATATCAAGCACTTTAAGGCATGGCAACACCGACGGTTTTAATGCTGGGGTTAGAGATAAAATATTTACAAATCCATTATTGACTAGACGCAATTCCCTTAGGCTCTTCAATCCTGAAAACGTCTCGTCGAGGATAACGTGTAGTTGAGTATTATAAGATATAGATAATCGCTGTAACGTCGTCAGGTTCCGGAATAGTCCTGGCTGCAGGTACTTCAGCTGATAATTAGCGTCTATTTTCAAAGCCTTCAAATAGTGAAAGGCGTCTAATTCACCTACTCGAATTTCTGGCAAAACTGTAGTCCTGACCACGAGTAGTTCACTCCTTACTTTTATCTGAAAATCAATTGAAATAAATGAGTAAATAATTTCTTTTGAATCCAAAGATGCACACACACACACATAATTATGATAATTATGAGTTGTTTACTGTTAGGGATATAATCTCAACACAAATAATGTTATCGTAAAAAATATTAAATACAAAACAAAGGTTTGGATAATTTATGTGTAACATAAAGTTTCGTGTATTTTTTGATATACTAATAAATATATACCTAAATGATAGATTTCAGACTGTAACATATAAACACTACACAACATAAAAAATAATACACTATCAGCCGAAGATTAAAACTTTGACCGTTAGATTGTATTTAGAATATTTTAGAACTTCCTAGAGCTATAAAGATACGCATTCCCATGGATTTATAATACTCAGCGACGTAATATATTTGTATTGTGATAGCCGTGAGCCTTTGTTTTTCTGAGATAATTATTAGCGTTCCAGTAGATGGTTATAAATTAATTAGGGCTATGCAAATGCGACATAGGTACCCACTACCCACGATACAAGATTACATAGGGTGGGTAAGAAAAATGTCAAAGCTGTATTTTTGGTAAATAAACATTTTAACTTTTTACATTTTTTTCATTTGCCAATGTGTTATATCAAAATTACTATGAGGTCTTTACATAACATTTATAGTAGTCAACTATTAGTTTCCACATTCTTAAATATTAACTTAGATGTATATTTATTGTTTTAGTATATTTAACTTTTAGTCACAGTATATTATCTTCATGTCATCATCTTTATCTAATTCTGTTACATATTTTTTTCCCAAATCTGAATAAATCGCACTTCTATCTAAAATTTTAAGAACCGTATAAGAAAATGCAGAAAAAACATCTTGATATCTACTTGCTGAATTTTTTGCACAATATTATCATTTGAATGTTCTATTTATTCGATGATTGTAAAGTGTATCTAAAGACAAATTTGGTAACGTTACATCAAGTATTCTAAAATACTTAAGCAAATACGAACAGGTATGTTGGTTTATATACTTAGGATATTACAATAACATTATAAACCTTATATTCATAACAGGGATTAAGGCATATAAGAAATTTCCATTTGATACGGTTCATACTTGAAACATGTTGATGCCCCGTTTAATCTTATATTGATCGTGTAAGCACATATGGTTCTTATCATTCTTAACAGCGAATTCTGCCAAAAGTAGTAGATACCTTAAAAAATCTCATGTATTCGTAACTTTACTTAAAGTTGTACCTTAGGAAATCTTCTGCACTCGTAGTTCCCAAAGCAGACAATAACCTTGCGACTTTTAGTACTTCTGCAAATGCATCCAGAAGTTTCGTCCTTCCCCACTTCTACAGGCAGCGCTGCAGCCGTATGGTCTTCTGGTGGGTAGAGAATGTTACGGGATAACTGATCGTATTCTTCTAGAAGATTGTTTCTAACGTATTGGGCGTTACAAATTAGAAGGCTTAGGGTAAGGGCCTGCCACATCTCTCCTTCATTGGACCACGTTTAAACCTGAAAATCAAAGTCGAAAGATTATTAAGTTATTATTCAAATAAACTTTTACAAGTGCTTTTGAATCCTCAAGTGGTTAAACCACTGGTTGCTTAAAAATACGTGTATCCTTATTATCCAGAAACACAATGGTGAAAAAGAACCGATGATCTAAAAATATTTTTTTGTTTATCAGCAATTTATTTGGTTTAGAACTAGGCTAAGAGCTTTGGTTTCATTAAATCCTCACGAATGCCTCAGTGCTTCAAGCATTGGAGATGAAGCCCTATGGCGTACGTCATTCTAAATGTCTTCTTCCCTCTTTCGTTTGCATAGGATTTGGTGTACCAATGTATTTTAATTTTGCATTATAAAAAGTAGCCTACGGGGAGGCGCATATCAAAATCGAATCAGTTAAACAAATGAGCCGTGAAAACAAACATACAGATCGACAGACACAATGAAACACTTTAACATATTTTATAACATTAGTGTGGATATTACTCCATCACCTGATACCTACTTTGAACAAGTAGGTAGGTGCTAATTCCTTACACTAACAAAGCTGTTGGTTTTGTAACTAAAAGGTTAAATATTGTCCTTATTCGTCTGCCGTGTTTCATCGTTATCGACTAAATCTATCCTATATCCAAAGAAATGTAGTTAAAAATACTCTATTAAATTATTTATTATTAAGGAGATATATTCAACCAAAAATGGTACGATGTCTTAAGTCAGACACCAAGTTGACTGCAAAAATTGGAGAAAACTTGGCCAACTTGCCTAAATTTGAGCAATAAAATATTTATCTTGATTTAATGGTGAAGGAAAACATCGTGATTCAAAATATGATGATGGAGATGCTTTCGTAGGTATAATCAGCAATGGAAAAATAAAGACTAGCGAAGACCTGCTTTCATAACTTAAAGTTTTCTTAGGTTGAAAAAGCTATAAGGTAGTTCGAGCTTTTATGATGTATGCTAGAGCTATCAAGAACTACAGTATTCAATTTCATTAAGAAAGAAGAGGTAAGCGTAGGACTGTAAGCGAAGCCATTTCAGTATCTAAATAAACTGAACTTTTTCAACGGCCATCGATTTCTGAATATTTATTTTCCAACTGAAGTCGAGGTAGAGTCACTTGATTGTTTGAAAGCACTTTATACAATTCTTACTTTTTAAAATATTTATTTTTCTATAGATAACAAACTGGAAAATTATAAAAATTAAAACTTACACCAATCTTAGTGATCCTTTTGCAAAACTTCGCAGAGAGCCATTTATTTTACAGTCACTGATATTATTTTCTTCATCAAATTCATCAATTTCAACCGCAAAAACTTATTATTCTATCCCATTTTTATCACAAACATTTGCAACATTCATGCCACTTTGTTTGTTTGTTTGTGCGTTTAAAGATGCGCATGCGCTGATTTGCGCAAGTTCGTCGCGTTTCGCTACTCGTCCTCAACTCAATCGCTACATTCAGATAGTTCTAGCTGTTGTGGTTGTATTTGCAAGTGATTATTTCATCATGATAGCACATGCGACATATGTCGGGATTCGGCAGAACTTTTTCTTTCTTTTGTTTGGTGGTTTCTTTGTTTTACGTGTGGTTGTTAATTTGGTGTTGTTAATTAATCCATTTTTGTGCATGTGTTCTATAACTAACTTGTGTGGATAAGATTCTTAGTTATTCCTAAGTTAGGAATACATTAATAAGTTCCTCAAACAAAAAAAAAATATCGTAAACAGTCAGCATACGGCATTAGTTTATTGCAGGCTTCGTCTGAGTAGGTACGAGTACCTTCTCGTAATCTGTGTTCACAAATGGTGGTAAAGTAATACAGACAATCTTGACGTTTCAATCTATCTTAGTACCTACCTTTAAACCTACTACGAAATAAACGTTATTTGCTTATGATCTTTTCCTTATACTTTCGCTGATTTCGGTATTTTCTCTCGTTGTGGAAAATTTTGCGGAGGCGTGGCGTGATTTACAATGTGATAAGAATATATATTGTGAATGCTTACAGGAAATGCGTGATTATAGTATTTTTGAACATTAATTACTACCGCACTTATTAAACCTTAACAAAAACAGGGTTCTTTAGCATTGATGTAGAAATTTAGTCTTGATGTAGAATTTTAGTCGATGTTCTTTATGCATATTGGGGATTAAAATGGAGTACATAAAATCATTTTTTGGAAGATAGTCGCAAGCTCATGTGTGACTAATGACTGATAACACCTACCTTCCTAATCTTGAACACTCCGTTTTACAGGATGCTAATTGGATTGCGTATTGGTGCGTATTGTTTACTTGGTTATAATTCTTCTTCTTTCGTTGTGGACATTAGGACTAGGTACGTTTGTTGACCATTATGAAAATAGTGGCGATTTTAGATTTCCTTGCCTGTATATATGTAGCCTGGAATTAGAGTAGCTTTTTCAGAGTGTACTGTGTTTCCCTAGATGGATTCTATTTCTATGCATTAGAAAGGGGCATTAGTAGAAAATACGTTATCACCTTGATCACATAATTTTAATTCTAAGCATGTATAAATTTAAGTAGGTATGTTATCCTCTCCATACTTGGGGCCACTCCTTCTTCACCTCCTTCGTCTCGAAGGAGGTTAAGAGATCGCAGGTTACCTGGTGAGTGGTGCGCAGGTATATATGGTTGTGATGCTTAGAACGCCTCGACTACCACGTTATTTGCTCTGAGGGATATACAATCGAAACACAGCCGATTTCAAGTGGTGCATGTGATACAGAGCACTTATCAGTTTTGGCATACTCGTAGTTGCTTATATTTCCTGCAAGTGTAGTAGCGTGGGAGGCGGGGGGTGCATATTATTATTATTATTATTAAAATTCTTTATTGCTTAAACAAAAGGAATACACAAAGGACATTATTACAACATTATAAACAAAAGGCGACCTTATCACTAAAGTGATCTCTGCCAGGCAACCCACATGAATGGACCGTACTTGCTGTGAGACGGGAAATCGCATGAAATAAAACATAAATACATAAACGTACATTCTAATAGTTACATACTATAACAGATAAAAAATTATACATATAATAAATATATATTTAAATATAACACATATTATATACATAAATATTAAATTACATATGACTAATTTACAATACCTAAACACAAATAATAATAAGAACAAGTTTACAGCGATAGGTAATGCTTCTTGACACGACTTTTAAAGGCCGGTAGAGATTTTGCTCGTCTGATATCAGCTGGGAGTGCGTTCCACAATAAGACCGCCTTTATGGTAAACGAGTCTGCATATCCCTCGGCGTTACGTTTGGCGATTTTAAGTTTGTTGTCACTGGCAGATCGCAAGGTATGCTGGATTGGGAAGGAGCTAAGGAACCTGAATCGTTCCTTTAGGTAAGGGGGCGACCATGGGTGGTAAAGGGTAGCATAGAGAACAGAGAGGATATGGAGATTACGCCTTAGCCTGATAGGGAGCCAGTTAAGTCTCCTCCTATATTCCGAAACATGATCGTACTTCCTTAGGCCAAAAATAAATCGAATGCATAAGTTTTGCAAGCGTTCTAACTTATTTAAAAGATCTTCAGTCAGGTCAAGATAACAGACATCGGCGTAATCAAGGATGGGGAGGAGAAGTGTATTAGCTAACAAGATCTTGGTTTTAATTGGCAAGAAGTTTTTCCACCTTTTAATAGAACCATAAGCGCCAAAGATTTTCCTACTAACCTCTGAAACTTGCGGTTTCCATGATAGATTGCTGTCTATAATCACTCCCAGATTTTTAACGACAGGACTATAAGCTAGCGCAGTACCATCAAAGACCACAGGTGGTAAAGCAGAGTAATCAAGTCTAGACAATTGTCTGGAGTTTCCTATGATAATGACCTGTGATTTACTAGCATTCACTAGTAGACCAAAGGACTCACTCCAGCTGCAGACGATATTAAGTTCGTCGTTTAAGCGTTTAATAGCTTCAGATATCTGTTCAACAGGAGTGGATACGTACAATTGGAAATCATCAGCATAAAGATGATATGGCAGGGAAAGAAGATTAGTGACCGTATTTATGAATATGGAAAAGAGCAAAGGAGAAAGGACACCACCCTGTGGAACACCAGCACTGAGACGGCAGTAGGACGACAGTTTATCTCTAACACGTATGCATTGCGACCGGTCAAATAGGTAAGACTTGAACCAGCTGATAGAAGCAGAGGAAAACTTAATTGATTCAAGAATTGCTAAGAGAATATCCAGGTCGACGGTATTAAACGCGTTAGAGAAATCGAGCAATGCTAAAATGGTTACCTGCTTGTTATCGATTCCAAACCGTATGTCATCACACACCTTGGTCAGTGCCGTAACCGTACTGTGTCCACGGCGGAACCCAGACTGAAAAGAACTAAGTATATTATTTCTATTCAGGAAAAGCGTGAGTTGGGTATGGATAATGCGTTCAAGGACCTTAGATAAAAAAGGGAGAATGGAAATCGGACGGTATTGGGAAAACAATAATGGATTTGAAATTTTAGGTACAGGGATAACCTGAGCGAAGCGCGACAGCTACTGGGAAAGGTATTAGAAGAGAGGGAGTAGTTAAAAAGATGACACAAGACATGTAGGATACAGTCTAGACTTAATAGAATCATCTTACGGCTAATGCCATCACTACCCATAGCATCTGATTTTACGGCAACAATTTGTTTTTTTATTTCATTCGAACTAATTGTGCTAAAGTTGAAGAAGTCGTAGCTAGGTTTTGGACGCAGGTTAATGGAAGTAAGCGTTTCGGACTTCTTCAGTATATCAGTTGTGACGTTAGAGAAATGGCAGTTGAGGGCATCAATGTCTACATCGTGAGATACACCCTTTTGGTTCCTTCCAATACCCATAGACTCCAAGAATTTCCACACCTTTAATGTACTTTTGCCATCAACAGAAGAGTGTATGTAATTACGTTGAGCATCCCTGCAGATTTTATTACAGCGATTACGTAGCTGTTTATACTTCAATAAATTCGGTTCAGTAGGTTTTAACTTATATTTTGATTTGGCAGCGTTCCGTTTATTCATTAGCAACTTTATATCACGAGTAAGCCACGGTGCAGGTAAATGTTTTAATTTAATTGGACGAAAAGGAGCATGGATGTCAAACAAATCGGATAAGAGAGAATTGAAGATAGTAATTTTGTCATATAAGGTTGGAGCATTAAAAACGGAGTTCCAGTCTATGTTGTTTAAATCACGCAAGAAGCTGTCATTATTGAAGTTTTTAAAGCTGCGTCGCATAACAACTGTTGGTTTGATCTTAGGTGGGCGCACTTTGTATGATGCATATTTGCATGCATATTTGCATACTTATCGACGTATTCATATGATACCATACAAATCTATCTGGATTAGCGGATTTTCGCATAATAAGCTTGTTGACTTCCGCAAAGCAATGCCTGCTTCTATCCACAGATCATCTTGTAATCTTGTTTATTTACATTTCCCACGTCCACTATGGCACAGTGCAGCTAACTGTCCGCAAAACTGGAACGGGTTCGATTCCGTGAATCCACCGCTGGCCCAATTACTTGCCACGCCAGCTGTCACTCTGAAAGGCAAGCCGCTGTCGGACTGGTTTGATACAGGAATACCGGGCCGCATGTCCGCTCGATTTTTACCCTTTATTAAGTGCTTTATGGAAAACCAATTAGTCCAACCCGTCCATTTTTCCTTTTTTTGTTTTTCATAGCGACTCTGCTTACAATGAAACAGCTTTACAGAAAGTAAAGACATTATGGGTGGCACATTTAAAAAACTCGAACGCGACTTCGTTCCCGTGGTAAAATTTTTTGATTCCCGGGGAATTCCTTAATTTTCCGGGATCAAAAGTAGCCTATATCCTTCCCCGGGATACTGAACTGTCCTTGTACAAAAGTTCATAAAAATCTGTTGTATAGATGTGCTGTGAAAGCGTAGCTGACAGACAGACCAACAGACAAACTTTCGCATTTATAATAATAGTAACTAAGTATGGATTTAATAAAACAATTACGATTCTGTTTACACATTTACTAGACACTACCGGGTCGATGGAAGTAACTACAGTAGGGGTTTTGACGCAGTGGTTAGCGCAGTGGTTAGCACTGTGGTCTTATTAGCGGGAGGCAGCGGGCTCGATTCCCGGCCGGGTCAAAAATTTTTGATTTTTTATCTGGTCTATCTGCAAAGACTAGCCGCCAAGAAACCGATTAGGGGTATAGGTTTAACATGACTGCCATGCCCCTAATAGGTTATCATCTTCGGCTGCATCACGACTTATCTTCGACGAGATTGCAGTCAAGGGCTAACTTGTAGTTAGAGTTGTAGATGTTTTTTTTTTAGTGCGTGATAGGCTTGCGCTTGACGACAATCGTGCTTAGTGCAAAGCAATGATGAGGTCTTGGTTAGAACGCGCTTGCCTAGAAGATTCCTATTCACTCTTGCCTTGAAAGTACTTAAGTTATAAGTGGCAGGAATCACGTGCGCTGGGAGGGTGTTCCAAACTCTGGCGGTTCGTATCAGAAAAGTCGAGCGAAAGCGCTTCATACGAGCAAATTGGACGTCAACCAGATAAGGGTGTCAACGCTGACGGTTTCTCGCTGTTCTGTGGTAGAACAGAGAAGGAGGAACAAGGTTGTGAAGTTCCTGAGCACACTCCCCATGGTATATCCGATAAAAACCGATAAGCAGGCGACATTAAGTCGGTGCTGTAGACTGAGCAATTTCGCCTGCTTAAGAGATTGATCGCCAATTATTCTTCTTCAGTGAGCCCGCTACTACCTTAGACTGCATCATGACTTACGACCAGATGAGCTCGCAACCAAGGGGTAACTTGTAGTAATACTAGGGGTATAAAAGGGGTCACTAGTTCACTACAGGGGTGCGGGCAGGGCGGAGGACAGGTTGAGGATGAGCTCGTCCATGTGCGCCAGGTTGACGCGCGCCTGCCTCCCCAGCCTGCCCTCAGGCAGCTCGGGCGGCTCGTGCGCCAACAGGGTTGCTGACTCCAGCAGGATCTTACGGGACTCCTGGAAAATTTATATCCAAAGCTGATCAAGTTTCAACCTCCGTGGCGCAGTGTTAAGCGCTGTTGTCTTAAAGAGCGGAGGTCCCGGATTCGATCCCCGGCGGAGTCAATTTGGGAATTTATAATTTCTGAATATTCCCTGGTCTGGCCAAGACCAAGGGATATTAAGAGATTTTAAATCGAAGAGATTATGAAAAAAATACTCGGTTGTGCGGTCGGTAATGCCTTGTGGCCACTTTTCAAACAGAAACCTTGAACTTAGCTTTAGTTCAAGGTTAAAAATGAAATTTGTTAAAAATGAATGTGTATGATAATTGATAAAAGGGAATTGAACAAACGAAGGAGCGAGGTATTGAACAGTCAGTCTTTAACAAATTAATGCAAGTTTTCGTTAAAAAAAGTAACTTTTTGTCACTGCCAATTTGTATTTGTAACTACATTTCAGAGTATTATAAGCTTTTCTTTGTAAAACGCAGCTCTAAGTTATTTGTATGCGTTATTTAGACCAATAAATAATTTTCTGCCCGAATTACCAGATTTTAGTAATTACCTGAGTAATCGGTGATGCAATTTCAGGCCTAAATATGAGATAAATTGGGGTGCCTTCAACTTGGTTTATTCCATGTACTTTGAACTTGGGACGCTAATATTACTATGAATGTCTACTACCGGATGGGAAAACTTATTCCACTGAGAAGTACAGGCATGAAACATATGCTGCTGGTATAAAGTGGATTATTGTAAACCTAAAGGAAATCAATAGTTTATCAGCACTCAGTCATAGTACCGTGATGTATCCAAGCATGACCGCGGGTCCTTCGGTGAGGGACTTCCTCCTCCCCGTCTCTGCAACGGCGGCGTGAAGCTCAAACAGCAACGAGCCGCGAAGACGGGTTTCCGCTACGAAAAGTAGAGAACACATACGTAAAATACATTGTCCAAAGCTCTTTGCGATTATCTTTTTTAAATTTATAGACTAGCTCTAGGCTGCTATCAGACTTGCTGGAAGTAGTGATGCAGCCTAAGGTGAGACGCGCTTGCCTAAAAAATATAGATATAGTTGGCAAAATTGTTGTGAGTAGTGTAGGTACCCGACCAAAACCTATAAAAGCGAGCACCCAACCAAGCTCGGGGGAGTCCAACCGACCTCCCATTCGTCCCAACGTCATCCTAAGCCGTGGTCCGAGCCTCATAGGAGGCGCCCTTAGGAAGACGTTGCCTCCCCCGATGTCATCGAGCCCTAGGGCTCTTTTCTCGGCGACGCTTAGCGCTCGCCCATCCCCCCGGTGACGCTGTAGCGGCCAGTAGGGCCTATGCAGCATACTCAATCCGAAAAAAAAAAAAAAGCTCGGGGGATTCGTCGCTCAACCGTCGAACGCAAAAGGTCGTGGTACCGGCATTATTCGCAGTAAGTTTGTTTGATACAATTCCTTGTTATTTTTCTTTGTTTGTTTAAAATTATTAACAATTGTTTGTGATGTTCACTTGATTGATTATTTAATGTTAATATTGAAGTAAATTAGATTTAATTGTCTTGATCTTATTTTTTTTTTAATTTTCCTCTCCGTTCAGAAGCGGAATAGGCCTGTGCTCACGTTTTTCTTTGAAACCCTCGCAAACAACTGTTAATTTTCGTTCATAATGCCGTGCCAACGACCTTCACGTTCGCGTTCGCGTAATAGACCTCGTTCGCGTAATAGAACTCGTTCGCGTTATAGAACTCGTTCGCGTAATAGAGCTCGTTCGCGTAATAGAGCTCGTTCGCGTAATAGAACTCGTCCACGTTCGCGTTGTGGTAGAAGTCGCTCGAGATCACATCGCGATAAGAGTCGTTCACATTCACGTCATAATAAACATCACTAATATTGTACGGGTAGTTCTAGTTCACGCAATAGGTCTGTCTCGAGTAGCTCGCTCGTGTCAGCGTCGGAGTAGATCTCCGCCCTACCCTCATAACAGTTCCATAAAAGATACATTAGGATCTTTTATATCACGACTAACCGCCATTGAGGAAAATTCTGCTAGTATCTCGCGTAATACATCCTCCTTTCGTGGTAGCACACCTCCGTTAGATAAACATACCGCTTCTACAGGCCGAACGCTTGTTGATGTTTTGGATACATTAACAAAAGGTAAGTCTAGTAACTATTACGTTTCAAACTTTGACCCGGCTGTAAATAAATAACTT
The DNA here is from genome assembly GCA_964035005.1 of Erebia palarica. Classification (NCBI taxonomy): domain Eukaryota; kingdom Metazoa; phylum Arthropoda; class Insecta; order Lepidoptera; family Nymphalidae; genus Erebia; species Erebia palarica. Next base: position 38,450,703 of record OZ035983.1, read on the forward strand.
TGAGGTGTGGTGCAGTGTCATAATACTCGCGTAAACTGCCATAGACACCCTTCAAGGATTTTCTAGGTAGATGATCAAGTATTCGTCATAAAGTACTCCCAGTCCACTGGAAAACTAGACTCTGGCATGAGAGGTCCATACCGCGTAACCAGGGTGTTACGAAATGATCGCTATGAGTTGAGATTATTAAGTGGAGCCAGAGGCAAGACAACTCAGGCTGCAGCTCAGTACATGGTTCCTTGGAAAGGAGAATGGTGTCCCGAGAGTTGCGCTGCATTTTTTGAAAGTAAGCTTCAACCGAACGTTTTAATGTTTTCTTATGATTACAGTAGCACGTTTGATGTATTTGGGTGTGAGGTGAATTGCCTTGCTGGTCGAGCTGTGTGACTGGTGTTGCCCAGATGCAGCGTGCTTCCGAGGCTGGCGACCTAGAGTGGCTGGCTTCGAAAGTCGCGTCTCTTGGATGCGCATCAGACTGTGTCCTGGTAGGCTGTGTACTGGGAAGTCGCGTTCTCTGAATGCGCATCAGGCTGTGTCCTGGCAGGCTGTGTCCTGGAAAGTCGCGTTCTCTAAATGCGCATCAGACTGTGTCCTGGAAAGTCGCGTTTTCTGAATGCGCATCAGGCTCTGTCCTGGCACGTTTTTAACGTGGTGTGTGTGTGAACTTGCAAGTTCAGGTATGAGATTAATTGTGATGTAATGTAGATGGAGAAGTATGCATACTTTTGAATGTGAAGCGTTTTATTTTGTGTAGCGAAAGTTGTTATTTTGAATGAGGGCCTTGCATGCGTGATGAATGTCAGAATAGGCAACAGCGTGCATCGGCATGAATAATCAACCATTTGTCTTGTGCAGGTTCTGATGACAGTAACTGTGAAGATGCGGGTGAATATTTGGGTGCCTAGTACTAACTAGGCACCCAAATATTCACTAGTGATAGTTCAGGAGACACCGCAAGAGGGGGAGCTAATGAAGATGGCATACGCACACCAACCCCTTCTGCAAACGCTTCTGATGAAACTGTTTCCGGTGCAGCCGAGGGCGGCGCACAATCAGGATAGGCCGAGTTGGCAAAATTGTTGTGAGTAGTGTAGGTACCCGACCAAAACCTATAAAAGCGAGCACCCAGCCAAGCTCGGGGGATTCGTTGCTCAACCGTCGAACGCAAAAGGTCGTGGTACCGGCATTATTCGCAGTAAGTTTGTTTGATACATTTCCTTGTTATTTTTCTTTGTTTGTTTAAAATTATTAACAATTGTTTGTGATGTTCACTTGATTGATTATTTAATGTTAATATTGAAGTAAATTAGATTTAATTGTCTTGATCTTATTTTTTTTTTAATTTTCCTCTTCTGAAAGGCTAAATATATAGATAAGATTCAGCCCGAATAGGTCAACTAGGAATAGGTCCCGCGGGTTCGAAATTTTTAGGTTTAGAAATTTATACTTACTGAACTTTCTCTAGTCCGGTCTGGTGGGAGGCTTATCTATACTAATATTATAAATGCGATCGTTCGGATGGATGGATGTTTCTTACCCAATCACACCAGAACGGCTGAACGGATCTGGATGAAATTTTATCACAGGGATATATTAGTTAGCCTGGAATAACAGAATACTTTTTAAGTTTCCCGGAAAACTAAAGAGTTACCGCGGGAACCACGCGGACGAAGACGCGAGCATTATAACAGCTATAATAACTGTAACGCGTTACCATATGAGGAGAAATCGCTGACGTGTAGGAGGTAGAATAAAATTAAAAATAATAGTTGGAGTTGAAGAAAGTGGCTGGTTAGGTGGTAAATATTTACCTGGTGCAAGTGTCTCCAATAGATCCGTGATCTTCCTGCTCAGCTGAGTCTTCAGTAACAGCCGGTCGTCCGTCACTCCGGCGAGCCCCATCTCGTTCTGCTGGCCGATCATCTGCGCCAGCGCCAGGCTGACGTCTGTCATGTAGTAGTGGGACGGGTGGAGGTAGGTGCTGCAATGGCCTATGAACCTGGAGGGCAAAGATTTTTCGGTTTAGGATTTCGCAGTTAAGAATTTCTCAGTCCAAGCTCGGAGTTGGAAGTTGCCGGTGAGTCAACCCCATGCACGTGCATTGGGGTTGACGGCTTAACGTGCTCTCCGAGTACGTACGATCCCGGTTATTATCGCTAACATGATAATAGTCGTTAAAGCGCGCCAACCCACATTAGAGCAGCGTGCTGGGTCTTACCTTTATTTCCTCTCTCCTCCAAGTGGAGGCCTGTGCCCAGCTGTGGGACGTTAATGGGCTGTGGTGGATAGTTTAGTTTTAATTTCACATAAGTACACATAATGGTTCAGTTTCATTTATTTATTTGCATACTTAACATGAATCAATTATACAATAATTGATGTCATCCCGTTAGGGCATATATATGCAATGTTAGTGACAGGTAGGTACTTCGAAATTATTATTTTTATTTATTTAAAATTATTTATCGGTAGGTACTAGTGATGTGCCGCATCGTTAAAAATGTATATCCGCGGATACGGATATTTGGTGTCAAGATCCGCGGATATGGATACGGATTTCAACTTTTTACTCAATCGGTGTCGGGGCGCGTGGCCTTGAAACTCACTACGATAAATGTTTGTAATATAAAGGTGCCAAATAGGTATATGTTTTTAAGAAATAAACAAATAATCTGAATGGAATTTAATAGTTTTTCATTGCCACCTAATCATGTATAGTATATAGAATTTCATCTTCGTATTGAAAATTAATAAGGTAAAAGAACCGTTAGCAGATCCGTCAAAAAAGTAACGGATACGGATATGGATACGGATCTTTCTTCAACCGCGGATATCCGCGGATACGGATACGGATATCCGGCACATCCTTAGTAGGTACTTAATAATGCCGAAAGTAATCTGTAAGTCATCTTAGAAAAGTTACCATAAGAACTGGTTAAAACAAACCTTTCACAAGCATCCGGTTCTCCTTTGGGCATGACACTCAGCTCCCGCCCTATGTCCTGCAGCAGTTGCTGTATGATGGCGTCTGTCACCGCGTCCTCACAACTGCTGCACTTCCAGAACTTGCTGTCCAGACCACGCGTGCTGGGGTCCGGGCGCTTGGTTTTGTGCAGGATTGGAACGATGAATGTGTCGGGCAGGAGGTAGCCTTTGCAGTCCCTGGAAATTGTAAAATGGACACGTGGAAGAAAGATCTCATGTCATTTAATCATTGTCAATATAGAATTTTAGTATGGCTTTAATGGATGTTCAAAATGTACTACGCGTCTTTACAAATTGCTTGTATAGTCCCACCAACTTATCTCGCTAAATTTTAACTCATTTTTATGCTAGTGTTAATTATTTTGATTTTAATATACCTATTGTATGTATAGTGGCAACGCTGACCAGAGATGTTTGTGCTTTGTGGGACTATATATGTATTTAAATAACAGTAAATCATCAATCAATTAGTTATTGATTGATTTATTGATTGATGGTAATAAACAAACCCTGCATTCGAGGTAAAAATAATATTGGGTAATACATCAGTCATGAACGATTAATCTAGGGTTTGGTGTTAATGATTCTTTAAATTCAGCTGCTAATAAAGACACAAATGAAAACATAAAGTATGTAAAACAAAAGAAGTTGGCATTACCTTAGTGTATCACGAGTCTTGTATCACGACTCACGAAACCAGAGCGCTGACCACTGCTTCAGGGAGGTGGTCAGGGTAGAAAGGTTTGTTTTAAAAGTGAATTGTCTACAGATGAACTTACTTCTTCTTACACTTGACAGCGCTGAACATGGTCCCCAGCTCGGTCGCGTCGGAGCACCTCTCACAGCAGCACTCGAAGAACTTAGAGTCAGACAAGTGGTGGCGACGCGCCTCCGTGCCCCACAGTGGGTCTGTGTAACACACTGACAGGTGGCTCCCCACCGGTATGGGGATGCCTGCGCTGAGGATCTGCACGACATGATAGTATTGGCTCATTCCACTTATGGCAACGTTAGAACTTCGAAAAATAGTCGGGCGAATTTCATTCTCCCGATTGTGTAAGGAAATCGTAATCGTAATCGTTTGTCCAACGGATAATTCGACCTGTTTAAGGAGCTCATAGATGCCTGCACGTCAAAAAGCATTTAACTCTATAAACAGTTCGAGTAATTACGTTTTAAGCTGTCAAAATTTGACCCGATGACAGCGTCGCTAGTAAGTAGTATGAACAAAATAAAAACAAAAACGAAACAGGCATAAAAATTAGTTCCAAATTTGGGCACCGGGTCAGAAGTTTCCGTTAAGTACCGGGGCAAATGACACTTGATCTGTGTGAAGTTTCATCTGCCCTGTCAAGCGACTACGCCGAGGCTACCGGGGCCGATGGAACTTTTAACCCCGACTGCCCCGGAACCGGGGCAGAGGCACCGGGGCAGTTGGGATCAAGTCGACAAGACAATTGGGCCTCTGCTCACAATGTGTCCATCGGAGTTGAAGCTCTTGTTGCAGTTGGCGCGACAGTTGTGCTCCACCATAGAGATTTTATCGAACACCGCTACGTATTCCGGCTCCAGTAGAGGCACCTCGTGACCGTTTATCTGGAATCAAATCAGATATCTTTCATTCAGGTAGACTTTTAACAAGTGCTTTTGAATAGTCGAGTGAATCTACAATCATGTTCGGAATGCCGTTCCTACCGAGAAGAATGTGAAGAAGAAGTTTTAATGATTAAGGCTACGATCGCATATTTTTTGCAATTCTGTAACACTAGGAATCATTTTATGGTGTACGCACTTGCGAATAAAATTCGAACGAAAATAATATCTCTGGTAAGATATAATTATATTATTCGCGCGAATATTTTGTGCTGTGTGGAGTTGTTTGACGCTCACTGCATTCGCATTTCGCAGTGCGAAGTATTTAGGTGAAATTCGTACGCGAAATGTGACTTAACAATTTAAACTATATTATGTTGAGGTCGGTATTTTACATATGTATTTCTAAGTGGTGAGATTAACTTAACATTCATGAAATTCATTTTACCTGAATAATTCCACAGCACTTCATGATCTCCTCTTCATTAAACACCCCCTCTAGCTTGAAGAACGTCCAAATAAACTCCGCAACCATTTTCCTGTCGTTATTCCACTTGTCTGTGCCCCTGCGGTCCTCGCTGTGTGACTCTAAGGCCTGGAGCTTGGACCATAGTTTCGGGTTGTAATCTCGCTGGTACAAGCAGCGTAGGACTGTGATGCATTGGTAGTTCGGGTGTGGCTCGCCAAATGTCGATATGGTTACCTGGTGCGAAACCACTTATATTAAGTTTTAAACCTATTAATGACCGAAACGATGCTGAAATGGTTTAATGAAGAAGATGTTCTATTTCACGAAGTTTTTTAAATGTGTATGTTGTAGTACACAATGATTATTAAAATTAAAAAACCGACATCAACCAAGAACACGTTCTCAAGCATCGGTCAATCTATGCTTATGTCTTATGGCCCTTCTTAGCTGATATTTGTATATTAATACAGGCCTAAGAGTGCGCGGCCGAGAAAGCGTTCCTGTCGAGCTTACAAATAAAATTATAGGGAAACGGTCTGCTTGAAACACAAACAATTGCATCGTGATTTTCTGTGTCGACAGAATATACCTACCTAGTTATAGACCCATAGCGCTGGACAGTACATGAGCAATGGGCTCATGCTTCTTTTTATCACGGAAAATGAAAGAATTGCCGCGCGATTTTAAAAGATCCTGAATCCACGCGGATTCGTTTGTAACTTCAATGAATTCATAACTTCATACGAAATACGAATACGAACTTCATACGAAATACGAATACGAACTTGCTGTATGAAATTGTCACGCTGTTTAATACCTTTTCCCCTCGCTGCTGTGTGTAATAGCACTCCGGTGTATGCACTACGTTTCGCGTGCAAGCCTCTGAGCAGAATGGCCAGCCGCATTTCTCACAGGATACGGTTCTACCTTCTTCTAGCAGTTTATAACAGCCAAGGCAGATTGGAGGAGTCACCTGTAACAATTTAGATTTCACACCGTGGAACTGTGCAACTGGGAAAGCCTGTTTATAAAGGATTATGACGAATTAAGTTTTTTGCTCCTGGTTTTTCTAATCATGGGCTACTGGGGACTAGGTACCTACACTGTGTTTACCGGTACCTCCCCACACAAGAAAACGTCTGCCTCCTCGACCGTCAGTTGTACGACAGACAAGCTTGCTAATACTTTGAGCTAGTTTGCAGGTCATTTTAAAATTTAAATTACCAATCAATCATGAGTCATAAGTTAGTTTATAACGGTGAAGGAAACCCGTGAGGAAAACTGCATAATATGCGACCGAGAGTCCTTTATTTTTATTTTTTAATTCACATTTAATTACCACCGCGGTGGATTACGGACAAACCCTGATTCTTATTCTAAGAAGAAACTCGAGCTCTAGGGCCATACAGCCAACGCAATACCTAAGCATTAATATATTGATATTAATATATTTGATATCACGTACCTTGACGTTCCTAAAATAAGGATTATAATTCTAAAATACGAAAGTCAACAATAATTAAACAATATGGCTATAAGCGTTGGCAGTAATATATGCCGGCAATGGTTTGATATGATTGATGATGATGACTAATCTATTTCCAGAGAATTTTACGAAAATAACACAGAATAGATCACCTGTGATGGACCAGAAATTAGGGGTGCCTCCTTCATAACAATTTCGCCAGCTTTCAAGGTCCTGATGGCTTCAAGATAGCGTCCGTATTTGGCGTCCTGCTTGACCCTGGCTGGTGTACATTGCTGCTTGTGAAGCTTCCAATGCTGCTTCTGGTGCTCTCGGGAGCAGTAGTGGACGGACTGGCAGCTTGAGCATTTTTGCTCAGTGGGAGTTGAGCATATTTCGCATGGCTCTTGCACTGCCATGGTTTCCTAACGCCTGTAACGAGATCTTAAATTATGTAGGACACTGGGAGAATGATTGATCTTCTTTGTATATTAACCGTGAGTTTTTGCTTTAAATCTATACTAAGGACTTCCTTAATTAATGATTAAAAGCGAATCTTAGTGCAGCAGCTAATTTCTAAACTAAAATTTCCTTGTCCATAAAAATTTACTAAAAATATAATAAATTTCTTCGGAGATAGAGGATGAATAATTGGAATTCCTCAATGCTAATTGCTACCTACCATCACTCGCAATCATTGTAATTAGGTAGGTAGATCTGTGTAGTACCTACCTGAATAAGAGTTCAATAACTGTACAAATATTACCCACTTTACCAATAATCTTTTGTATAATATCTACTTACTTATTGTACCCACATATGTCTATCTACCTCTTAAACATCAACATTTTAAATCAAAATTTTTGTAAGAAGTTTGTAAGCTTCTAGCATCCGATATATGTAGGTACAAGTACGAATAGGTACTCCCTAATTACCTCTATCCAATTGACCTGAATACAAACGGCTCATAAAGGTACAAAATATACTTAGTTAAGAAACTTACCAATATGTCTTATCCAATAAAAAAATTTCTCTCTAATGCACTTTTCTAATACCCAATTCATCAATACATTTCAGTTCACGTGTCAATAATTCAGTTTCAAAGACGAAACAATAGAACGGTGCGAACCGAGCGCATTGACTTGCGGTAAAAATAAACTGCCGGCATCTGCAAAACGGGAGCCGCATGCAGACAGGTCTGGCTAATTAGTAGTAAGCTAGCTTTGTGACCGCGGCTTTGTTTGCCGTAGACCCGTTTAAATCATTGATTAAATGACGACCTCCCTGGCGCAGTGGTGAGCGCTGTTCGATTCCCGGCAGGCTCCATTTGGGAATTTATAATTTCTGAATTTTCTCTGGTCTAGTCTGATGGAAGGCTTCGTGGCTTAGTTACCACCCAACCGGCAAAAACGTACCGCCAAGTTCCGGTACGATGCCGTGTTGAAACCGACTAGGGTTTAATATAACTGCCGTAACCCTAACAGGTTAGCCCGCTACCATCTTAGACTGCATCATCACTTAACATCAGGTGAGATTGTTGTCAAGGGCTTACTTGTAGTGGCGTAAAAAAATATTATTTTCTAAATTTAATATCAATGTGTCACTTTCTGAAAGTCAAACAGGCAGGCTTATAGGTAAAGCTACGATAGTTCCAAACGCGCCCGGTCTTAGAGGAATTGACAGAATACACAGCCGGTTTTTGTTTACCTGATAATGCCCGCAACTGGAAATTATAGTGTTCCTCCGGGAATTAAGGAAAACTTAATTTACCTACCTAATTTCATCAAAATAAATTTTCAATTAAAATTGGTTTAAAAATGGACCGTTAAAGCGTAACAGACAGACCGACAGACACACTTTTGCATTTATTATATTAGTATGGTTAAGGATTATGCGTAGTGCGATTGTAATACATTATAAATACCTATTTCCTGGGTAGGTACTTAATTAGAACTACTTGCCTTGGTCGTAAACGAGAGTTGTATAATATGTGCTTAGTTACGCTCATATACATTTACACAAATAGATTTAGATGTAGATTAATTATTCACATATTTAAAACGCCCTTGTGAATAAAGGACATTGACCAAATTCGCCTAAGAATCAACACGTGTTTAAAATATACAGTAATTCTTAGCTTATTTTATAACCTTTATTTCAAATATTAGAATTCAACGGACACTTCAAATTAATTACAAAATAAATAAATGGGTATTAAATTGATTACTACACGTTTCCGTCTCTCGATTATTAACCACAGATCAATAACGTAATGGTTAAAATAATATGCAATACCACCGCTTCAGCGCTAGATCCGTATCATAAGAAACAACATAAAAGCTGCTTAAAGTGCTAAGTGCGCTAGTATTCTGAATCTTGCAACGCCATCTATTTATTGAATGTACAACAATTTAATATATCTAACGCCATCTGTAATGTTTTTGATGAACTACGGCGAATCTTTTCTTATCTACATACTGTTTACAGCTCTATTACAATTTGATAAAGATGGCATTTATTTGTTCAAGCAAATTGACTGTTAAAGTTGAAATAACCTCAAAATTGAAAATATTTTTGGTAATAAATCATTTCTAAGCATGTGTCCGTTGTTTTAATCTGCTCTCAAGTATAAAAAGGTATTTATTTGAATCCAGTAATCAATGTTTTATGACTGTTGGTTCTTAGGCGAACTTTGTATGGGGATGGAACATTTTCCTTTGCAACTTCCAAATAATATATTGTGATAAATATCCTGTCTGAATTCAATAGCAATTACTAAATGTATTGTAATAGGCATGATGACTGATTTTGAAAAATGGTCAGATTATGTTCGGAAGTATCTACTATTTCGGAAAAATATCTTATTTCAGTAGAAAAAAAGGTTTGGTAGATAAAATTGGCATTTGAAATTTTAATTTTAAAAATAACACCAAAACGCTCATGGGTGTCATGGCGTCGTTTGTGACGTCACTATTGCTTTTACCAATGTACTCTAATGTACTGTGTGCAGTAAACACTAAGTCTTCGTACAGCAATTTAGATATTTTGTGTGAATAATATGAATTCTAAAGTGTGTAAGTCGTGTGCGGTCCCCCAGTGTGATAACACATCAAAATTAACTCCAAGCAAGTTATTTATTCACGCGCCACTTTAAAAAACAATGCGATCTAAGTAACTTAATCTTGCACGGCGAGTTCCTACAGCTATAGGGCTAAATTCTACTATTTATTTCTGCGAAGATGACTTTGACGTAAGTTTTTGCTTTATTCTAATACTAGCTGGTGCCTGCGACTTTGTCCGCGTGGATTGAGCTTTTTTGGTTCCCGCGGGAACTCCTTAATTTTCCTGGATAAAAAGTACAAATAAATCTTCCTCTTGAATTACTCTATCTATTAAAAAAACCGCATCGAAATCCGATGCGTAGTTTTAAAGATCTAAGCAAACATAGGGACAGACAGCGGGAAGCGACTTTGTTATAAACTATGTAGTGATGTTGTTTTGCTTATAACACAAATAACTGCAAAAAGTTGAGAGATGCATACCAAGAATCGAACCCCATACGCCCCGAATAGGCAGACGTCATAGAAGGCAATCACCGCTCATATTAAGTTATACGGTATAGTTTTAAAAAACAACATTTCCTCTAATACCTATTATGAAGTGCTTAATATATAAAATAGCATATTTTACGGGTTTAGAACCTATAAATTATTATGTTATTATTGGATGGAAGTTTTGACGTTGCGAAATTCTGCTGAACAAAAGTCTTTGTTAGATGCAAGATACCCAGCATCAACAAATCAATCCTGGGCAAATTAGAGCTAGTAGCTTTGGTAAATCCTTGATCCATGGCTAAGGATTTTTAAATTCATATCTTTGGATTCGTTAAAAGAAAACTAGATTAAGGAAATGATCTTTGGAAAACAATAAAACACGAAAATACTTGATAAACATTTAAAACACCTGTACATAAAGAGATTGTTGGTCGATTGTCAAAGCTCGAAAACAATAGTGACGTCATTCGCTTCAGTGGTGTTTTATACAATATGGCGGATTGCTGTATTTCATAGTTTTATTTTATCAAAATAAATAACAATCTCACTCGAAATAGAAAAATAAATACGTTTTTTATATTCCATGAATCCTCTTTCATTAGATAAATTCACAATTTCATTCATTCTTGGGTACTGTCATCATGCCTATTGCTCATAAAATCTAACAGGCGCTATAAAGATAAGAGATTTAGTTTTTAAAATAATAATTTCTTTTTGTGTTAAACATCAAGTTATGCTTAAATTATAATGCAGTACAGTATAGTATAGTAGGTATATTGTCCTTACATTGCTGTCATTCGTATAGCATGACCTTATGGTTTTTGACTCGAAGAAAGGCGTTTTTGATATATAGACTTTAATAATGCAAATATTCAGATAGCTTTGTTCTGTGCGAGATTTGTCAGTGGCGTAGAGATGTCCACTGAAACTCACAATTAGATTGGAAGATTTGAATCCTACCAGTTCATTTGTTGAAAGGTAAATAAGTAGTCGTAGCAACATGAGGGAAAGACGGTACAATAAAAATGTTTTTTTTTTGTGTAATAGTTTATTATTTTATTTGATAAAACGGTTAATTTTTTCAGTAATTTAGTATTAGATTAGATTGGTATAACATTATTATAACTAGTTACAAAAATAATTTTACAAATTATTGTCGCAAGTAGGTAGGTATATCATTTACATCAGAATAATAATAATCTCATTACGGGTTTTCTTTGGGACACGTAAACCTGCTTTGTATAAGCTCAATGTCTTTTTGATAGGAATGAATTATGCAATTTACAATAATATATTATGAGTGGCTAAGTTAACATTTAATCAATTTATTAGGTCATGATTTTAAGTTTAAAATGAAGAAAGTTATTCTTAAATTATATCAACGTCGATCTTCATTATACAACTTTAAAGACTCTGAAGTTTTTTATGTTCAAATTAAGTACTGTGCGTATAAACCGAAAGTAAATCTTCGTAATAAAATAACATGAATACAGTAGTGAATAATATTATAATTTGTAAGTTACAAAATGCATTATCGTATTTTGAAGCTATATATTCCGTAAAAGGTGCACATTATCACAATCTCATTTATTGATGTGATTGGCTGAATTTATCTTACTCTTGCTGTGGCAAATGGCTTTTGGTGAGTAGCGGTAAAAACTGAGGTTAAAATTTTCTCTTGACTAATTGCTAAACGCACATTTAACGTAAGACAAAGTTTACAGTAAAACTTCAGATTCAGAATGATAGCTATTTGCTAAAACTACATCGTTGGCTGTGGAATCGACACGGTAAATTTAACTTGCAGACCCCCTACACACTAGATATGTACATAGTAATCGTTCAGGAGATCTTCCCAATGATTTGCTCCCACGTCTTGATCTTCCGCAGCGCGTCGGATGCAGCCGACGCCATCAGCCCCTCGGGCGTATGACGCGGCTCGAAGCTCAGGATTAGGGCCGACTGGGTTAGGTAGCTTACGATCTGGGAATAACATTGTATGTTCAATATATATGCAACCTTTTTTAGTTGAAATGTTGCCGGCACACTACACGACACACCACATTTACAAAAACCTACACATTGACTTATAAAATATGATAGTATGTATTATATTGCGGTCGGGGTACAATTGTGAGCGGGATAATTAGTGATAAGTTGTGCTACATATCTGAACTCCTGAACGGTGATCGCGGTACCGAATCCTGCGGTTAACACCAACCAACGGGCGGGTGAGTTTATGGCGTATTACTATTTATATATTTTATGGTATTATAATACAGATGAATTCCGGTTCAATATCGGCCCAACGGCCCAATTAATATTAATAATTTACATTTGGTCCTTCGAGCGGGACCAAGTGTAAATATTGTAATATTAATATTATAAAATATAATAAATGCAAAATTGTGTCTATCTGTCTACTATAAGCTTTCCCGGCACATCTGTTTAATCGATTTTGGTACAATTTGGTACAGAGATAGGTTGCACCCCGGAGAAGGACATAGGCTAAGCTAGGAATCATTTTATGGTGTACGCACTTGCGAATAAAATTCGAACGAAAATAATATCTCTGGTAAGATATAATTATATTATTCGCGCGAATATTTTGTGCTGTGTGGAGTTGTTTGACGCTCACTGCATTCGCATTTCGCAGTGCGAAGTATTTAGGTGAAATTCGTACGCGAAATGTGACTTAACAATTTAAACTATATTATGTTGAGGTCGGTATTTTACATATGTATTTCTAAGTGGTGAGATTAACTTAACATTCATGAAATTCATTTTACCTGAATAATTCCACAGCACTTCATGATCTCCTCTTCATTAAACACCCCCTCTAGCTTGAAGAACGTCCAAATAAACTCCGCAACCATTTTCCTGTCGTTATTCCACTTGTCTGTGCCCCTGCGGTCCTCGCTGTGTGACTCTAAGGCCTGGAGCTTGGACCATAGTTTCGGGTTGTAATCTCGCTGGTACAAGCAGCGTAGGACTGTGATGCATTGGTAGTTCGGGTGTGGCTCGCCAAATGTCGATATGGTTACCTGGTGCGAAACCACTTATATTAAGTTTTAAACCTATTAATGACCGAAACGATGCTGAAATGGTTTAATGAAGAAGATGTTCTATTTCACGAAGTTTTTTAAATGTGTATGTTGTAGTACACAATGATTATTAAAATTAAAAAACCGACATCAACCAAGAACACGTTCTCAAGCATCGGTCAATCTATGCTTATGTCTTATGGCCCTTCTTAGCTGATATTTGTATATTAATACAGGCCTAAGAGTGCGCGGCCGAGAAAGCGTTCCTGTCGAGCTTACAAATAAAATTATAGGGAAACGGTCTGCTTGAAACACAAACAATTGCATCGTGATTTTCTGTGTCGACAGAATATACCTACCTAGTTATAGACCCATAGCGCTGGACAGTACATGAGCCCATTATGCTTCTTTTTATCACGGAAAATGAAAGAATTGCCGCGCGATTTTAAAAGATCCTGAATCCACGCGGATTCGTTTGTAACTTCAATGAATTCATAACTTCATACGAAATACGAATACGAACTTCATACGAAATACGAATACGAACTTGCTGTATGAAATTGTCACGCTGTTTAATACCTTTTCCCCTCGCTGCTGTGTGTAATAGCACTCCGGTGTATGCACTACGTTTCGCGTGCAAGCCTCTGAGCAGAATGGCCAGCCGCATTTCTCACAGGATACGGTTCTACCTTCTTCTAGCAGTTTATAACAGCCAAGGCAGATTGGAGGAGTCACCTGTAACAATTTAGATTTCACACCGTGGAACTGTGCAACTGGGAAAGCCTGTTTATAAAGGATTATGACGAATTAAGTTTTTTGCTCCTGGTTTTTCTAATCATGGGCTACTGGGGACTAGGTACCTACACTGTGTTTACCGGTACCTCCCCACACAAGAAAACGTCTGCCTCCTCGACCGTCAGTTGTACGACAGACAAGCTTGCTAATACTTTGAGCTAGTTTGCAGGTCATTTTAAAATTTAAATTACCAATCAATCATGAGTCATAAGTTAGTTTATAACGGTGAAGGAAACCCGTGAGGAAAACTGCATAATATGCGACCGAGAGTCCTTTATTTTTATTTTTTAATTCACATTTAATTACCACCGCGGTGGATTACGGACAAACCCTGATTCTTATTCTAAGAAGAAACTCGAGCTCTAGGGCCATACAGCCAACGCAATACCTAAGCATTAATATATTGATATTAATATATTTGATATCACGTACCTTGACGTTCCTAAAATAAGGATTATAATTCTAAAATACGAAAGTCAACAATAATTAAACAATATGGCTATAAGCGTTGGCAGTAATATATGCCGGCAATGGTTTGATATGATTGATGATGATGACTAATCTATTTCCAGAGAATTTTACGAAAATAACACAGAATAGATCACCTGTGATGGACCAGAAATTAGGGGTGCCTCCTTCATAACAATTTCGCCAGCTTTCAAGGTCCTGATGGCTTCAAGATAGCGTCCGTATTTGGCGTCCTGCTTGACCCTGGCTGGTGTACATTGCTGCTTGTGAAGCTTCCAATGCTGCTTCTGGTGCTCTCGGGAGCAGTAGTGGACGGACTGGCAGCTTGAGCATTTTTGCTCAGTGGGAGTTGAGCATATTTCGCATGGCTCTTGCACTGCCATGGTTTCCTAACGCCTGTAACGAGATCTTAAATTATGTAGGACACTGGGAGAATGATTGATCTTCTTTGTATATTAACCGTGAGTTTTTGCTTTAAATCTATACTAAGGACTTCCTTAATTAATGATTAAAAGCGAATCTTAGTGCAGCAGCTAATTTCTAAACTAAAATTTCCTTGTCCATAAAAATTTACTAAAAATATAATAAATTTCTTCGGAGATAGAGGATGAATAATTGGAATTCCTCAATGCTAATTGCTACCTACCATCACTCGCAATCATTGTAATTAGGTAGGTAGATCTGTGTAGTACCTACCTGAATAAGAGTTCAATAACTGTACAAATATTACCCACTTTACCAATAATCTTTTGTATAATATCTACTTACTTATTGTACCCACATATGTCTATCTACCTCTTAAACATCAACATTTTAAATCAAAATTTTTGTAAGAAGTTTGTAAGCTTCTAGCATCCGATATATGTAGGTACAAGTACGAATAGGTACTCCCTAATTACCTCTATCCAATTGACCTGAATACAAACGGCTCATAAAGGTACAAAATATACTTAGTTAAGAAACTTACCAATATGTCTTATCCAATAAAAAAATTTCTCTCTAATGCACTTTTCTAATACCCAATTCATCAATACATTTCAGTTCACGTGTCAATAATTCAGTTTCAAAGACGAAACAATAGAACGGTGCGAACCGAGCGCATTGACTTGCGGTAAAAATAAACTGCCGGCATCTGCAAAACGGGAGCCGCATGCAGACAGGTCTGGCTAATTAGTAGTAAGCTAGCTTTGTGACCGCGGCTTTGTTTGCCGTAGACCCGTTTAAATCATTGATTAAATGACGACCTCCCTGGCGCAGTGGTGAGCGCTGTTCGATTCCCGGCAGGCTCCATTTGGGAATTTATAATTTCTGAATTTTCTCTGGTCTAGTCTGATGGAAGGCTTCGTGGCTTAGTTACCACCCAACCGGCAAAAACGTACCGCCAAGTTCCGGTACGATGCCGTGTTGAAACCGACTAGGGTTTAATATAACTGCCGTAACCCTAACAGGTTAGCCCGCTACCATCTTAGACTGCATCATCACTTAACATCAGGTGAGATTGTTGTCAAGGGCTTACTTGTAGTGGCGTAAAAAAATATTATTTTCTAAATTTAATATCAATGTGTCACTTTCTGAAAGTCAAACAGGCAGGCTTATAGGTAAAGCTACGATAGTTCCAAACGCGCCCGGTCTTAGAGGAATTGACAGAATACACAGCCGGTTTTTGTTTACCTGATAATGCCCGCAACTGGAAATTATAGTGTTCCTCCGGGAATTAAGGAAAACTTAATTTACCTACCTAATTTCATCAAAATAAATTTTCAATTAAAATTGGTTTAAAAATGGACCGTTAAAGCGTAACAGACAGACCGACAGACACACTTTTGCATTTATTATGGATTATGCGTAGTGCGATTGTAATACATTATAAATACCTATTTCCTGGGTAGGTACTTAATTAGAACTACTTGCCTTGGTCGTAAACGAGAGTTGTATAATATGTGCTTAGTTACGCTCATATACATTTACACAAATAGATTTAGATGTAGATTAATTATTCACATATTTAAAACGCCCTTGTGAATAAAGGACATTGACCAAATTCGCCTAAGAATCAACACGTGTTTGAAATATACAGTAATTCTTAGCTTATTTTATAACCTTTATTTCAAATATTAGAATTCAACGGACACTTCAAATTAATTACAAAATAAATAAATGGGTATTAAATTGATTACTACACGTTTCCGTCTCTCGATTATTAACCACAGATCAATAACGTAATGGTTAAAATAATATGCAATACCACCGCTTCAGCGCTAGATCCGTATCATAAGAAACAACATAAAAGCTGCTTAAAGTGCTAAGTGCGCTAGTATTCTGAATCTTGCAACGCCATCTATTTATTGAATGTACAACAATTTAATATATCTAACGCCATCTGTAATGTTTTTGATGAACTACGGCGAATCTTTTCTTATCTACATACTGTTTACAGCTCTATTACAATTTGATAAAGATGGCATTTATTTGTTCAAGCAAATTGACTGTTAAAGTTGAAATAACCTCAAAATTGAAAATATTTTTGGTAATAAATCATTTCTAAGCATGTGTCCGTTGTTTTAATCTGCTCTCAAGTATAAAAAGGTATTTATTTGAATCCAGTAATCAATGTTTTATGACTGTTGGTTCTTAGGCGAACTTTGTATGGGGATGGAACATTTTCCTTTGCAACTTCCAAATAATATATTGTGATAAATATCCTGTCTGAATTCAATAGCAATTACTAAATGTATTGTAATAGGCATGATGACTGATTTTGAAAAATGGTCAGATTATGTTCGGAAGTATCTACTATTTCGGAAAAATATCTTATTTCAGTAGAAAAAAAGGTTTGGTAGATAAAATTGGCATTTGAAATTTTAATTTTAAAAATAACACCAAAACGCTCATGGGTGTCATGGCGTCGTTTGTGACGTCACTATTGCTTTTACCAATGTACTCTAATGTACTGTGTGCAGTAAACACTAAGTCTTCGTACAGCAATTTAGATATTTTGTGTGAATAATATGAATTCTAAAGTGTGTAAGTCGTGTGCGGTCCCCCAGTGTGATAACACATCAAAATTAACTCCAAGCAAGTTATTTATTCACGCGCCACTTTAAAAAACAATGCGATCTAAGTAACTTAATCTTGCACGGCGAGTTCCTACAGCTATAGGGCTAAATTCTACTATTTATTTCTGCGAAGATGACTTTGACGTAAGTTTTTGCTTTATTCTAATACTAGCTGGTGCCTGCGACTTTGTCCGCGTGGATTGAGCTTTTTTGGTTCCCGCGGGAACTCCTTAATTTTCCTGGATAAAAAGTACAAATAAATCTTCCTCTTGAATTACTCTATCTATTAAAAAAACCGCATCGAAATCCGATGCGTAGTTTTAAAGATCTAAGCAAACATAGGGACAGACAGCGGGAAGCGACTTTGTTATAAACTATGTAGTGATGTTGTTTTGCTTATAACACAAATAACTGCAAAAAGTTGAGAGATGCATACCAAGAATCGAACCCCATACGCCCCGAATAGGCAGACGTCATAGAAGGCAATCACCGCTCATATTAAGTTATACGGTATAGTTTTAAAAAACAACATTTCCTCTAATACCTATTATGAAGTGCTTAATATATAAAATAGCATATTTTACGGGTTTAGAACCTATAAATTATTATGTTATTATTGGATGGAAGTTTTGACGTTGCGAAATTCTGCTGAACAAAAGTCTTTGTTAGATGCAAGATACCCAGCATCAACAAATCAATCCTGGGCAAATTAGAGCTAGTAGCTTTGGTAAATCCTTGATCCATTGCTAAGGATTTTTAAATTCATATCTTTGGATTCGTTAAAAGAAAACTAGATTAAGGAAATGATCTTTGGAAAACAATAAAACACGAAAATAGAGAAGAAAGAGATTGTTGGTCGATTGTCAAAGCTCGAAAACAATAGTGACGTCATTCGCTTCAGTGGTGTTTTATACAATATGGCGGATTGCTGTATTTCATAGTTTTATTTTATCAAAATAAATAACAATCTCACTCGAAATAGAAAAATAAATACGTTTTTTATATTCCATGAATCCTCTTTCATTAGATAAATTCACAATTTCATTCATTCTTGGGTACTGTCATCATGCCTATTGCTCATAAAATCTAACAGGCGCTATAAAGATAAGAGATTTAGTTTTTAAAATAATAATTTCTTTTTGTGTTATACATCAAGTTATGCTTAAATTATAATGCAGTACAGTATAGTATAGTAGGTATATTGTCCTTACATTGCTGTCATTCGTATAGCATGACCTTATGGTTTTTGACTCGAAGAAAGGCGTTTTTGATATATAGACTTTAATAATGCAAATATTCAGATAGCTTTGTTCTGTGCGAGATTTGTCAGTGGCGTAGAGATGTCCACTGAAACTCACAATTAGATTGGAAGATTTGAATCCTACCAGTTCATTTGTTGAAAGGTAAATAAGTAGTCGTAGCAACATGAGGGAAAGACGGTACAATAAAAATGTTTTTTTTTTGTGTAATAGTTTATTATTTTATTTGATAAAACGGTTAATTTTTTCAGTAATTTAGTATTAGATTAGATTGGTATAACATTATTATAACTAGTTACAAAAATAATTTTACAAATTATTGTCGCAAGTAGGTAGGTATATCATTTACATCAGAATAATAATAATCTCATTACGGGTTTTCTTTGGGACACGTAAACCTGCTTTGTATAAGCTCAATGTCTTTTTGATAGGAATGAATTATGCAATTTACAATAATATATTATGAGTGGCTAAGTTAACATTTAATCAATTTATTAGGTCATGATTTTAAGTTTAAAATGAAGAAAGTTATTCTTAAATTATATCAACGTCGATCTTCATTATACAACTTTAAAGACTCTGAAGTTTTTTATGTTCAAATTAAGTACTGTGCGTATAAACCGAAAGTAAATCTTCGTAATAAAATAACATGAATACAGTAGTGAATAATATTATAATTTGTAAGTTACAAAATGCATTATCGTATTTTGAAGCTATATATTCCGTAAAAGGTGCACATTATCACAATCTCATTTATTGATGTGATTGGCTGAATTTATCTTACTCTTGCTGTGGCAAATGGCTTTTGGTGAGTAGCGGTAAAAACTGAGGTTAAAATTTTCTCTTGACTAATTGCTAAACGCACATTTAACGTAAGACAAAGTTTACAGTAAAACTTCAGATTCAGAATGATAGCTATTTGCTAAAACTACATCGTTGGCTGTGGAATCGACACGGTAAATTTAACTTGCAGACCCCCTACACACTAGATATGTACATAGTAATCGTTCAGGAGATCTTCCCAATGATTTGCTCCCACGTCTTGATCTTCCGCAGCGCGTCGGATGCAGCCGACGCCATCAGCCCCTCGGGCGTATGACGCGGCTCGAAGCTCAGGATTAGGGCCGACTGGGTTAGGTAGCTTACGATCTGGGAATAACATTGTATGTTCAATATATATGCAACCTTTTTTAGTTGAAATGTTGCCGGCACACTACACGACACACCACATTTACAAAAACCTACACATTGACTTATAAAATATGATAGTATGTATTATATTGCGGTCGGGGTACAATTGTGAGCGGGATAATTAGTGATAAGTTGTGCTACATATCTGAACTCCTGAACGGTGATCGCGGTACCGAATCCTGCGGTTAACACCAACCAACGGGCGGGTGAGTTTATGGCGTATTACTATTTATATATTTTATGGTATTATAATACAGATGAATTCCGGTTCAATATCGGCCCAACGGCCCAATTAATATTAATAATTTACATTTGGTCCTTCGAGCGGGACCAAGTGTAAATATTGTAATATTAATATTATAAAATATAATAAATGCAAAATTGTGTCTATCTGTCTACTATAAGCTTTCCCGGCACATCTGTTTAATCGATTTTGGTACAATTTGGTACAGAGATAGGTTGCACCCCGGAGAAGGACATAGGCTAAGCTTCGCTTTTCTTTAACTTTGATCAAAATTGACTGCTGTTTTAGTGCATTAAGATTTCCCGGGAACTATAAAAAAATTCCCAGGAACGAAACCCGTTTCATCTCACACTAACAGGTATCCGCTTACGCGGTAACGTAAAAGCGGTGATAAAAGTTAAGATCATTTTTACTCACCTCTTTTAACCGATTTCGTAAGTTCTCCTTTGTAATAGCTTTTCTCTCAAAGTCCCTCGTAGTCAGTACCATAAGAGGCGCATGCAGTTCGTATAACGTTATACCTGCAACAAATAAACTCATATTATAAACACAAACTACCTAATTATATGGACATCTTTGAAAATTATTGAAATAACTTTTTATTATAGTTTTTTATCGTCCTGACATTTTAAAATAGCAATTTTGGCACTATTGTGTACACCAGTTTTTGCTTTTAGATTGCAGCAGGCGCAAATCTTTATTTTAATGAAAAGTTTTAATACTCCCAAAATCTTTTGAATTTATCTTTGTAACATAGTGCTAAAATACTTGTGATGCATATTTTTTGTTTAATAAGAGATATATTTGGAAATAATAAAGTTAAAAGTTTAATAAAACTCAAAATAACAGTTTGATGTCACGTACATTGACGTTTCTAAAATAAAGATTAATAGGCCTATTACACTGCACCTTTCACCGGGCCCTGTCCGTCGTCGCTTATTATACAGCAATAAGGATCAAATTAGGGACCCTTTCACCCTAAATCTTACTACACTACACTGATTCAAGTGTAAGGGTCCCTGTGAAAAGTGCAGTGTAATAGCCCCATTAAACACGAAAGTCAGCAATGATGAAACAATATGGCTTTAAGCGTTGACAGTATGGCCCCAGTTAATAAAGAAAAAGTAAGTACCCTTGGCAGTGGGAAAAAATAGACACAGTAAAGAAAGAAAGCGCACCTACCTCGTAACCTAGAATACCCAGGCTCTATCACATCGAAGACCTTCATTAAATCCCTGCATATCTCAATTTTCCTGTGAAGCTTCTCCTCTGGCATCTCGTGTATCATGTAGTCAGTAACCTTCCCATACAGCTGGCTTAAAGAATGCTTAGCGGATAGGCAAAGATAGTGAGTGTCTTGTAGAACATTGCGGTATTTTGTCAGGTAGTTTTCAAAGCCTTGGACATCGTTGGCGTCTATTTGCTCAAATTCATCGGTTAATCTGAAAGACAAATTTAGAATTTTTATTAAATAGTTTCATTATGGATAATGTGATGCTAGTCGTTTTTCTGATCATTCGTTATCCATGATAGGTATGGATTCTGTGCTACTATTACTGGGTTTTCTCCTTTCTGTACTTGAAACTGAAAACTGATTTATCATGTGGCCTGTGCCCAATAGTGGGACGTAAATGGGCTGTAGAGGGGGTCGTGGTAGCCAGATTTTCCATAGCAAAATTCTATTAACGTTAAGTAATCATACTAATTGTGTATTGCATGATTAAGTAAGTAAATTGTGGAAACTGAAAGTGTGACACACTGATATCTTAAGGGAACCTGCATGTCGGAGAGTGCTTTATAATTATTCTGAAAGGAGGTCATGCAAACATAAATCATTGCATTAGATGATGAGTTATCCGTTAATCACAATTTACAACAGAGTGTGGCATAACTGAAAACAAAAGCTATGCAATATCAGATGGATCAGCTCCTACAATACTTACTTCTTGATCAAGATTTGCACAGCAGTCGCGGGCATTTCATAAGGGCAGTGCTCACACCGCCAGGGAGCAGCGGCAGTCAGCGGTGCACTGCTCATAACTCTGCCACTGCATCGTGGGCAGCGGAACGCGCTGGCGTACGTTCCTAGCTCGGTCGGATCTGAGCAGCGCTTACAAGCGCACTCGAAGAATTTGCTTAGCCTTAGATGCTCACGACGTCTTAAGGTGCCCTGAAAGAGATCAATTAATTAATATTTATTTATTCAAATTAGGTACACTGTACATTGTATCTTATTGAATAACTAATAAAACATGTTGGTAAAAATCAGTTACGGTATCTCAAAACTAAAGCTACGAGGGTTCCAAACGCACCCTGGTCTCAGAAGAGCCCACAACAAAGTCAAGTTATTTGAAAATTATAACCATCCCACAAATTATCTTAAACTTAAGAATTATCAATTTATCAGAGCCGTTAGAGGAAATTATTGCCAAGCTTCTTTGTCCTTTACATTGTAATAAGATAATGTCCTTTGAGATGCATACAATATCATACTTTGTCACCAACATTATTATCATGGAAAATTTTTCTAATGGCCATCATTTCACTGATGATAACTAATGTTCTTGTCGTGATCTAATTTCAGTCATAGCTAACAGCAACCTACACTAGCGGCACGCTATGATGGCCGGTTTGACACATTACAATAGTGATGTGGAATGTCAATTTATTCTCGAACAAAAAACAATTAAGTTTTGTTTTTGTACCTGATTAAATAGGTTTAATAAAACAAAAATGTATATGTTTATTTAATTTATTTGAACGAACTGAATATTTGAACGAAAATGAATATACATACTTTATATGCACACAAGAAACATATGAATACAAAAGATACCAAAAAAGGTGCCACAAAAGGCCATAATTAATCAGATTCGTCCATACTACTATTTTCACTGTCGTCACTGCTATCATCACATACATTAATAATTATATGTTCGTTTTCTATAATATTATCTATTTTCACATCTCTTTCATAATCTTCCCTTATTAATTTAACAGTTCTATTCACAACCTTTTCCCAGTCTCCTTTAGTCACATGTTCACAAGCTTCTTCTAATAATTTTAGCATTTTTTTTGTGGTAAATGGGGGTTCTGTATTGTGTCTTGCAGCATATCCCTTAATTTGAGCCCACACCAACTCAATCGCATTATACTCACAATGGTAAGGCGGTAACCGTATAACTCTGTGCCCATGTTCTAATGCTATTTCGTCAATGACGTATCGGATCTTGGTTGGTTTGTTTTCTTTTAAAAGACGTACTAATTCCGCTTTTAACATATTCATGTTTGCATCTACGCCATTTTTACGAAGCCATGCGACGATATCAGCTTTCTTTTGGGATTGGGCAGGTGGCTTGTCAATTTGCATCGAGTGGTATGGGGCGTTGTCCATAATTATAATAGATGGTTCAGGGAGGCTACACAACATTGAGGTAAACCATTCAGTAAACTTTTCTCCATTCATGTCTTCATGATAGTCTCCAGTGGTTTTTGACGCAAAAGCCATGAGAGAACCTTCGACAAACCCGTTGATGGTTCCGGCGTGACAAATTATAAGTCGCGATCCTTTTCCTACAGGAACTTTGGAAGTAGATGCTGCTGTGTCATCGTTCCAAGAACGGCCTACAGTATGGTTAGCATTAAGCCATGTTTCATCCAAGAACACAACATTTTGCCAATTTTTGATTTCTTTCACTTGCCGTAAAAAAGTATACCTTGCCATCGCTATATCAAATCTTTCCATCAATATTTTGCGTTTGTTACATTTTTTGTATCGAAATCCAATGGTCTTCAAAATCTTCGTTAAAGAACTTTCCCCACCGAAGAATAATCCAGCTTCCTTCAGTGAATGCACCAACTTTTTTCTTGTTGGATACTCCTTCTGTAAATAGTAGCCGTAAACATGTCTTCGGATAGCATCGGCATCAAAGCTATCGATGCCTACGACTGGTTTTGCTCGTTTTCTCTTTTTTGGTGTGTGAAGTTTATTTTCTTCTGTGCCAGTCTCGCCATATTTTTTTTTAGTTATCCGTCTAACAGTTCGTTGTCCAATATTAAGCGCATCAGCTACGCGTTCAACCACTGACGTTATAGGTAAAATTGGCCCTCCATTTTGAGCTTCACGATCGAAATAGTTACGAAGGCGTATTACGAACTCACGTGTCTGACTATTTAGAACAGTTCTCTGCGTACGTTCGGTCATATCGACGAAATCCACAACAAAGGGCTTGAACAGAGTCCAAATTAACGAGCAAGGGTCAACAGTAATGCAGTATCAATATTTGAAATCCAAAGCCAGGTCAAAACTATATCACAATCGCATTGCACTGACAGTTTATACTTTTCGAAGCAACGTCAATTCGAAACTGCTTTGTTTTGCATTGAGCATTGACGCGAGTTTGCCGGAGGTAGTAGTTGTGCTAGCCAGCGATCCTATGTGACGATCGTATTAGATTCCATTTTTAAAAATTTATTGATATTTTTTTGCGATTTCAGAGGTTTGTCCACATAGTGAAAATTGTTCATATTCACAAGTACATTCACCCCTTAAATGGTGCAAACTGATTTTTCTACACTTGTATACATTTAAGAAATCAATTTAATAAATAAATTTTGAGTCCTAAACCTAAAACTACATTCGATAATATTTATGAATCTCTGCACATCACTATCGTCAATAAAGTAATACAATTATTTCCTTCAAAGTCGTTATCAATTAATACGGAACTTCATGAGCGGACAAACGTCAAACCGGCCATCATAGTGTGCCGCTAGTTTAGTCAACAGGAGATTAATTTAGAGTAAAAAAACCTATTAATTTTCCCGGGACCTAAAACTACTGATTACCACTACATGATTTGTAATCAAATAAGTTACTAATCAGAATAATTATAAAAATCAGAATAATCAGAATCAATCACAATAGTTATAAAAAGGTACAAAAATAAATTTGTAGTAGGTAAATAAATTCTCGCTTGCATGCAAAGTTGCAAGCTATGTTAAAAGAGAGGGCTATAATATTCTTCAAGTATTTTTTATTTAAAATGCAAATTAATACCCTGCGGCCTGCACGAATAAAATAAAACACTCTTATGAACTGTCGACTCTCGAGTTTAGCATAAGTGGACACACGGACAGAGAGTCGTTGTAAATAGTTAATTCAAATAAAGGAACATTTCTTAAATAAAATGACTGAATGATTTGGACTGATGTATTTGAGAACTGAGTGAGTGAGTGGAAGATTTTCTTCCCAGTTGATCGCGTCAATATTAACTACGGTTATGGAAGTGTTAAGCACTTGAAGACAGATAGTTACTAATGTAAATGGTAGGTTATCTTTAACGCGATCAAGTGTCTGCGCATATAACTGTTTTTACAAGCTTATGTTTTACTTGCAATGTTTGTGTGTTTGTTTAGGTCAAATCTTGCGACTAATTTTTAAAAGAGTTACCTCAACCAATGGACCTGAAATTTTGCATACATTAGTCTTGATGACAATGCACGGTTAACCAAGTGACGTCACTCAAAATTCAATATGGCGCACTCTCAAAGATGGTGGACCATGCACCCTCATGATATGGGTATCAGAAGGGTTTGCTAAGAAGAATGCGAAAAATAAAAATACGTCACGATGAATATGGTGAACGATAAAAGATTGTCATTTTGATTATAACAAAATTCCACAACCTATTTTAAACTTGCCTATAATCAAATTTCAGAAATCCATTAAAAGTATGCTCTTGAAAAAAGCTTAATATACTGTTATGTAAATGATAGAGGAGCATGGATTTGATCACTCCAGCAATGCTAAGGACAGCGGTTACTTATGAATACATTGATATAATAATTGTAAATGACATATTTATTTAAAAAGAGCAACCACCGAGTTTCTTGCTGGTTCTTCTCGGTAGGAATGGCATTCCGAACCAGTAGTAGATTCACTTGACGATTCAAAACTACTTGTAAAAGTTTATTTGAATAAAAAACATTTGAATTTTGAATTTTGTGCTAAATGCTAAGACAATAATGTTGTTCACCTGTAACGTATAAGCGTAGCACAGAGAGATGAGGTCTCCAGGCGCGTGCGGCACCGCGGCGCGTACGGTCAGTGTGCGTGCGGGCGCGCGCTCTGCGTCCGTGTGAGTGGTGGACGGCGTACAGTCGTGCGCTAGGAGGAACGCCGCGTCGTACAGCGCGCGGGCGTTAGCGCCGGTACCACCAACTTCAAACGCGTTTACCTGATAAAAAAAACTCATTAATTTCCTCTGCTGGTTTACTTTATTGAAACTAAGGTAAGGAATTTTCTATAGAGATACATAGACAAGTTTCTTTAGAGAACTCTCAAGAGACAAGTTACCGGTATGGTGGACTGTGGGCTGAGCCCTTCTGTTACCCTCATGTTATAAGTGAAACTAGCAGGAGGCGCAAAATTACGCGTGTTAGCGTTTGAATAGGGATAAACTAGTCTTCCATAAATAAGCTTATATAAAGTGTTACAAAAACCGTTTTCTGTATGCCACTCTTGACTAGAATTTCAAAATAAAATAGCAAGTTCACTAACATTTGTACGTAATTTCGTGCTATTTAGTTTTGTCAGGCGCAAATTGAATTGTTGCGCTAGGCCACAGAATAAATAAATGGGTATCTCTGTTTGTCCTTTCTTGACGGACAGGCGTTACACTGTGTCCATTATTTCACAGCAATTCTGTCGCTGTGAATATAATAAGCGATTGCAGTTTTACATAGCTGTGTAAGTGACAATCCATAAGTAGGTATTATTGAGACACTTATTATATTTGTAATCTCATATTTTGGAACTTGCACGAATAAATGGTTAAACGTGTAGAGGTTTCACGAGAGATTTAATGTAATTGAATAAAAGTTAAGCTAAACTTAAAGACAAATATTCATTTGATCTGGCCACGATTGCTATCGTTAAGCTCTAAACCAAATTGCGGTTTAAACACAAAAGTATTAAGTAATCGCTGAGTCTGCCAGCAGGAGACTGCCTTACCATCGATAAAACATTCGTCTTTATGTTAACTATTTTCAATATGGCGTCCGTATCCGCAGATTAAATCGAATGAGATGAAATGTGTTAAATTGACAGATATTATACTTCCTGTTTCATGAGAAATAATGACAAACAGTAATAATGCTAACAACTGGCTGTGGTAAGCCTGCTTAGTTAATCATAATTCTTACCTCCAGAATCCCGCAGACAGTGTGTATCTCCTCCTCGTCGTACTCCAGCCCCCACTTCCTGAGCCGCTGCACCACGTTTCTGTCGTTGACGGGGTAGATGTCACCACGCGCGCGACGCACGCTGTTGTGAGCCTCCATCGCCGACACTGCTGCCCATTTAGCTGGATCTGCTTTCTTTAATAGCAGACATCTGTGAATTCAAAAGGCACACTAATGTCCTCCCGACAGAATTTCCGCCACGGTGGTCTAAGTATCTGCAGAGAAATTAGCCATCTGTGCGGGAGGTACCTATCTGCACAATTGCGTGCGCATACTTAGGTGCACTCTTTATTCCTTTAATCCCATAGGGACAGAAAATCCGACACGTCCGGAGAGAGATACGACGCAGGACCGACGGTTTTACGTGCTGTCCGAGGCACAGGGTCAAATAACGCCAACTTCCTAACTCCGCGCTATTACTGAGAATTTCTTGTCAGAAAAACTCAATACTTATTATGGCCCGAACTGGGACTGGAACCCGGAAACCTCGTCGGCCACAGTCGAACATGCTCATATCATAATAGCTATCTGCATGCCAAATTTCAGCCCTATTCGTCAAATAGTTGAACCATAGACATAATAATATTATATTTACAAGCTAATATTATAAAGAGGAAAGATTTGTTTGTTTGTAATACATAACCTCAAAAACAGCTCAACCGATTTTTAAAATTATTTCAACTATAGTAAGCTACCTATATTTTATTTTCAAAAAAATGAGGCGTCCTTACGAAAATTGCTATAGTGTGGACTAAGTCGGAAAAAAATCGTCTCTTCTAAGAGCTTATGTGGCGTGCGCTGCGTAAATAGTTAAAGTTAAACGAAACCAATGTATGGTGGAATTATTCCTCTTCAAAAGTTCTAAAAAAAGACCCCAATGGCATATATATATCTATCTATTAAGGTTGACTCACAATAACCATTTTTATGATTTTCAAATTTGGTCTAAACCAATGTTTTACTTGCGAAGGTGTTTTTACCGACACAGTATTAATCCTTATCAAAATAAATATATTAGTCATCTCAAGTATTTAATTAGATAAAAATTGTCCTTTACACCGTTCAATTTAAATGAATATCTTATGGGATACCACAGAAATAATATAACGTGCAAGGGAAAATGGCAGCTGCGGCCGCGCGCGGCACTCAGATTAAATTAAGTACCTATAATCTGATGGCTGGTTGCTGTGGCAGGTGTGGTGAGGGCAGGGCATACTCTTACAATGTAATATTATAATTTAAAAAATTAATAACACGACTGCCCAGCCAAAAAACTAACAAAAAAGTTAATAAAAACAATAAATGATATTTTTTTGTCATGGTATGTCAGTGGATATTGAACTATAGTATTATATTTTTTTGGAATCTACTCATCATTTTCTAGATGATGATTAAATAGTTAATCTTATGTTCGATTTTTTTTAAACTTTAGTTTTAATGCGGTACCATGGTCACCCCATCATTTTTTTTTTTAATTTTACTAGCCTATGTCACCCGGAATAAGCTAGGGATTCTAACGATACCTCATTTATCAGAATCGGTTCAGGCGTATAGAAGTTATAGTGGAATATACAAACTCACATACATACATACATGAACCCTAAAAAAACAATATACTCCTTTTTACAGGCAGTCGTATAAAAATGTAAAACCTGCCCATATTGGGTATAGACTATTTTAATTATTAGTGCTACCCGTGCGAAGCCGGGGCGGATCGCTAGTATTTACTAATTGGGCTGAACTATGCGTTGACACATCAGTCAGGCAGTCGCGTCTTCCTTTTATATATTTAGATAGATTAGTTTGTAATTCAAAAGATCTTACCGTAAAGGCATCAGGGCATGATAGGAGTCCTTCACATCCTCGAGCCTGCTGTAGTCGGGGGGGACAGATTTCAACGTTTCGCATTCATACGTCGAGTGGCCGGTGTATCGGCCCAGGCCGTAACATTTGCTGCTGCATAGGGGCCATTTGCAGCCTGCGCATCTTTATACAGATAAAGTAACTAATTATAGTTAGCGATGTGTATCGCTTAACCTAGTCGCATCAGTATATTATATAAAATGTATGAGATTCTATCTAACTATGCCTTATTCACTGTTTTGTGTAAAATTAATTAGTACATTACTGCAGCGGCCAGCAAAACGGGCATTGAAGGACGAACGTGCAAAAACGAGGCACACATACGTAAGTCCATGAATGCCTAGTTGTGGCCAAGGCTTGTATAGTATTTTTAATGATTAAACGAACTTACCTGTACGTGAAGTTCTATCATAATTATACGAAGGCTTTGTCCGAAGAGATTAGCATTAGGTATACATGTAGTAGACACACGGTGTCGCCAATCTGCACTGTCTATTGAGATTTTTTTTTTTTTTTTGCGGGTGGTATCGCTATTCACTAGTTATTAGGTACCTGCAATTTTCATTTAGTTTAGAGCATCTAGCAATTAGACTTTGTCAAAGTTGATATTTGAATGTTATATACTGTAAAATATATAAGGTAAGCAGATTTAACAAGGTAAGTATATATGACGTTAAATATGCTCATTAATCGGGAAATATTAAATGGGGTGGGTGGGTTGCTAATCTCTTCGGACAAAGCCTTCGTATAATTATGATAGAACTTCACGTACAGGTAAGTTCGTTTAATCATTAATTATACTCATGCTTTGTCCTCGAGATTAGCATTAGGTATACATGTAGATGTTGAGAGTGAAAATATCAACTTTCAAAGAAACAATAGATTTATTTATTTAGCAAAAAATCAATCATCATATATTTTAGCTTAATTACATACATTATAATCAAGTATATATCATATTAAATTAATATCAAATAAATTTTAATGTTTTTTTTTTTAATCATAGTGATTCACTCATAATACCTCTTGCAAAAGAGACATCACGATTAGCATTTTGAGTTACAATAATTCTATTATAAAATTTACCAAATATTTGGGAGCTACCGCTCCATCCTGCAGTTTTCTGATAAGGTCTAAATTAACCCCCAGACTATGAGCTTTGGAAGTAGCAGCATGTCTTGTGCTATGGGCGGTAAAAATGGACACATCTATTCCACAACTACGTATAGTTGTTTTAATCCATCTGCTCAAAGTCTGACATGTGATGGATTTATGAGGTTTCCTAATACTTATAAAAAGATTATTATCACAACGCAAAGATTGCGTTACATTTAGATAACAGCACAATGTAACAACAGGCCATACTTTTTGGCCGCTCATGAAAAGTAGGAAGAATCAACACTGGCTGAGCTGTTCCAGGACGGGAGGATTTTATCAGGTCTGGGATTTTAATGTTAATTTTATTTTGTAGAATTTCTATATTTTTTATATTAATCTTAGCGATTGTTTGTACTCTATGCGCTGTTGTTAGAGCAAGTAAAGTTGCTAACTTTTTTGATAAATTTTCTAAAGTTAAGGTTTCGTTGGGGTACCAACTTGCTAAGAAATTGATTACAATAGATGTGTCCCATGTGGTGTTACACTTGGGTAACGGTGGACGCAATCTAAATATCCCCTTAAGGAAACGCTTGATATGATCATTATTGGTTAATTCTTGGCCGAGGACGAGAGAAAGAGCTGATCAACAACTATTTAACGTTCCATATTTTGCCCCAGACTCATACAATTGCGTTAAAAAACATAATACTTTGTTCAGATCCCAAGTAAAAATTGATTTTATTCGATTTGCAAAATATGAACCACTTTTTTAAGCATGTGTCGTACTGCTTTACTGAGTTTTCAGAAAGTGATGCCAACATTATAGGCAAGGAAGCTGGGGGTACACCTCTTCTCAAGAGTGATGTCCTGATAACATCCCGGCAACCAGGGTAATCTTCCGATGCACATCCCGATTGTTGGAATGGGAGATAATCAACGTGTCAGAGGGCTTAAAGACCAATGGTTTAGAAATTAATAAACTTTTAAATAAAGGGTACCATGGTTGCGTCGGCCAAAATGGGACTACCGTGATTCCCATAACAAATGGTGGAAAACTATAGAAATAAAGATCTGACCACGGGATTGTAAATGCATCTACTATAAAAGCGTCTGGGTCTCTGTGCCATGATATGTATTTAGCACATTTCTTGTTCAGCCTACTAGCAAATATGTCAATTTCAGGATTTCCAAAACGTTGCACAATTTTTTCAAATGCAATATCTGACAGCTCCCATTCCGTATCTGGATGGACACGTCGCGATTCTGTATCCGCAACATTATTATCGACTGAGCTAATGTATGATGCGAAGACGTCTAGATTACGTGTAGTAACATTTGTGATATGAGGGAACTGGACGCCTCACATGCGGTTTATATATGAAATGTCAATCCGTAAAATTATTTGACAGTCGTGATAAGATTTGGCAAAGATTTTCAAACCAAAAAAGGCAGCTAAGAGTTCTAAATAGTTGATATGTCGAGAACGTTCACTGGCCGTCCACATCCCACTAGCGCGTTCCCCTCAGCAGCAGCTCCTCATCCCGTAGTTGAGGCATCACTATAAATTTCCAAACAAAACTCATTTTGTTTAATATCATTCATGGGATTAACCATCGTGTGACACCACCACTCAAGATCTGGTAATACTGACGATGGAATGCTCATGTGTTTGTCATAATTGTTATCACCTTTCAGGGTTAAATATTTACATCGCTCCAGTTCTTTTGTATAAAGCCAGCAGTATTTGACGGCTGGACAGGCAGAGGTAAGTAGCCCCACTAAACGAGCGAATTCTCTAACTTTACAGTGTTTTATACTTAGGAATTTACTGACTTCAGTTTTAATTCTTGAAACTTTTTCTTGAGGTAAGGTGACTTTTAAATTCAGGAATCAATTATGAAGCCCAGGAATTTACATGTTGTATCCGGGGAGAGATTACTCTTTTCGGTGTTGATAATGAAGCCTCGGGCCTCGAAAAGTCTAGTTGTATCGTTAATGTTTTCCAGACATGATTTTAGACTATTAGATATCAATAAAGTATCATCTAGATATATCGTTGATGGCCAGACGATCTCAGTAAACTGATTACCGGTTTCATGATCTTTGTAAAAACAAAAGGGGCAGTATTAAGGCCAAATGGTAAAACATTAAATTCATATATTCTATCTTCAAATTGAAACCGGAGATACTTTTTGGAATGATCATGAATGCGTATCAAAAAATATGTCTTTTAGATCTACCGTACTCATAAAACATTCGCTAGAAACAAGTTTTAAGGCCGTTCGCAAATCTTCAAGTTTGAAGTGAGAAGTATCAATAAACTTATTTAATGATTTTAAGTTTAGAATAAACCTATATTTTTCATTAGGTTTCGGTACTAAAAATATAGGAGATAGAAATTGACCCTTGCAAGGTTCACATTCCGTGACAGCTCCTATTTTTGAAAGATCACGAATAGAAAGTTCGTATTAAATTTTTTCCGTGGCAGAAAACATTCTTGTCGCAGGAACGTTTGTTTGTTTCACTGGACTGGATAAAGGTATTTTGTACCTCTCTATCCACGAAAGTATTGAATTGTCGCTTGTTACAAGTGACCATTGATCATAAAAGTATGAAAGCCTACCGGCATAACTCACTATATCTAGTGGCGGTTGCGGCTGCGATTCTGCGCTTGACGCGACGACGGCTTCGATGAGCTGGCGGGGCGATCCTTGTAGGTCTTCGTCCTCTGAGTCCCTTTCGGCCTGTTGTTCTGGGGAGGAGCACGCCAGTTTAAATGTTTCTGTGTTGTCTGTTTTGGTACAGGCGTTTGTTTGATAGATGTTGGTTTCATGTCAGCTCCGGATTTGGATATGGCTTTGGCAGCCTTTAATGTTTCAGCCAAGCCTTCGCCAAAGAGTAGTTTATCAATTTTCGTAGCTTGTAACTGATCTTTGAGGTCTTTCTTAAGGCAGTTCAGGACGAAGCTTCTTCTAATATTTGAGTCCATGTTTTGGCTATCACACAAAAGCTTAATTGCGTCCATCAAGATTTGTATGAGGCTGGTATTTTTCGGTTCGGAAGACATTAGCAGAGTGATTGCTTCAGTAACACATGATATTGTGGAAGAGCGTTGCTTTTGTCTGAGCTCTATACCTTTATCTCTTTTAACCACCGCCTCGGGGACAGCAGCAATCACTTCCGGATTAAGAAAGGGTGCTTCAATCAAAGTGCAGTTTGCCGGCGGTAAATGCTTAGTTATCTGTAAGCTCCTTACGGATGTCTTTCTGCAAACCCGTCCTCGCTATATGTTGCAGACGAATGGCTAGGTCTGGTTGAATCGGTTCACCGTACGACTTTGTCTGCGTAGGATCCTCTCCTAGTATTAATAGGAGTTCATGGTCCAGAGCCGGTGTCGGATCTACTGGGGACGGCATCATGTCGATTCCATCACTGGTAGGTGCTGATGTACCAGGCGCTGCCTGAGCACGGCGGTGGCAGTAGCACTGGTAGAAGCTAACGGTGCGGCCTCAGAATCGGTGGCGGCAGTGGCACTGGTAGTGGGACCGGACCTTGGTATAATTTTCAAATAAAATATAAATAGTATATCTTGGTTAAGTGACAGCCCCAAAGACTGACCGCATCTCCAATTTTTTACTTCTGCAATTATTAATAAAGTGACAGCCCCTAAGGCTGGCCGCATTAGTAATTTATTGCGTTTATTTGAGTAGGTGTGTCATATACGTAAGCAATGAAGTGACATTCCCAGAGAATGACCGCATCATCACTTTTATTTAACTACGTCATTTATAGTGAAGTGAAAATCCCACAGACTACCCGCATCACTATATTATAACGTAAATCAAAAGACGCCGTTTTTTCAATAGAGTGATAACCCCATAGGTTAACCGCAGTATTGATTTAAATAAAACTACTATATTGTGGGTATATGAGATTTCATCTACCTTCAATGTGTATTGTGTCCGGCGGCGGTGACCGCGAACCTGAGGCGGACCTTGAGCGTGATGATGATCTTGATGCGTCCGATGATGAACACGATGACAGCCTTGAAGATCTCGGTGCTCTTCGTCGATCTCTGCGTCGTGTGCGCATTAATTTTTGTTCCAATTTTCTAATTTTGTTAGCTATATATTCATAGTCCTCGGAAACGGCACGAGTACGTTTCCCTATGTTTTATTTTTTGTGAAGGAACACTTAAATGCACACAGTAATAACGAACGCGTGCAGACTGGCGGAGCACTGAATGTGTAAATGAAAATTGCAGGTACCTAATAACTAGTGAATAGCGATACCACCCGCAAAAAAAAAAAAAAAAATCTCAATAGACAGTGCAGATTGGCGACACCGTGTGTCTACTACATGTATACCTAATGCTAATCTCGAGGACAAAGCATGAGTATAATTCTCAAATAATGCGCAGAAATTAAAACTAAGTAGTACCTAAACAGAACTTTTTATTTAAAACTACTTTTCTTTCGATTTTAGCGGTAACAAGTTTTCTATTACGGCTCTTGCCGCCTCTTGAATTTCAGGTGGCGTTAAAGTAAGTTCATCACACTCATTGTCTTCACTTGAACTCATTTTGTCAAATACATTTCAAAATCAATGACGAACAACGAACAACAATAATTTTTCCCGCGTTAAAGTGTTCATTTGTTTTTTTTTTCAATAAATAGCTTTCTATTTGCAAGCTAGTTCGCAATATAAATAAAACCTTTGATAAGTTACCTCCTTGGTTGCCACGTTTCGGAGTAAAAGATCGTTCAACAGATATGCTTTTTCGTTTTGTCAACCAGGAGGCGGATTAAATTAAAACAAAAAACAATTAACAATTTTTTTCTACTGCTACATTTAAACAATCAAACAGAAAATTACAAATATGGAACGTTTTGAACATACACGTTTCTCCGGTGGCGCCACTTGCGCCATGGCGACAACATCCGTTTGATCGAATTTTCAAATCACAACGATTCTAAAGAAGTTTCACTTCAAAAAGTGCACCAACACACAACCTCTTAGGGCAAACACATATTATAACGAACTCACTTGGTCAAGTTTTCCTCGTCCATCTCCCGGTAGCAACCGAGACAGATGAGCCCGCAGCCGGCGCAGGGGCCCACAGCTAATGCGGGCGCCTCAATGATCACCTCGCCAGGCTTTATATCACTGGTCGCTGCTATGTACCTGCCGTACGAAAAGATTTGTTGGTGAATAGGAAAATTAAATTATTTATTATTACTATTACTATTTATTATGGTAAATCTTTCACGGTAGCTGCGACGCTATATTATATCGTTATGTATTATATTATAATATATCCTATGTATGTTGGTATGTATTCATTTGAGTATATATTTGACGGCGCGCGCGTCAATGACATGATATTGTAGTCTGTGATCAAGAGTGTTGCTGATCACTCAGCGTCGCGTCTATGGTAGCAAGGCAGCCATCTTGTTGGCAGTTAGAATATGAAAAAGGGCCAGCGCACCATGTCTGCGACGAATCGCTATCGGATATTTTAATCTAAGTTGTTAAAAGTTAAATTTGAGTTGAGTTAAAGACAACGGACTGATAATTAGTTATTAGAAGATTTATTTTGTGGCGACAACATTATACACAGGATTATTATAATTTTACACATACCCAAGCCAGCTAAGATGAATTGCTGATGAGTTGATGATGAAGGCTGTCCTGCGCCTTTTTATTTTTATGTATTATTCATTTTTATTATTTAGTATGTATATTTTCTGTGATTTATGATATAATATCTTGTTTCATTCTATTTTTTTTTATCCACTACAAGTTAGCCCTTGACTGCGATCTCACCTGATGGTAAGTGATGATGCGGTCTAAGATGGTAACGGGCTAACCTGTTAAGGGCATGGCAGTTATATTAAACCCATACCCCTATTCAGTTTCTACACGGCATCGTACCGGAACGCTAAATCGCTTGGCGGCACGTCTTAGCCGGTAGGGTGGTAACTAGCCACGGCCGAAGCCTCTCACCAGGCATATTTCCAGGAAGATCTCATATCTTGTTGTACCTATTCTTCCTCCACAACCTTTCTCACTACCAAGGGTCACTGGTAGAGATCTCGTAAAGAGATAAGTTCTTCCTTGTCCACTATGTATGTTTTTCTTCTTATTTTATAACTTTTTGGTACTAAATAAATTCTGACTGATCTCTCTCTACGCGTCGTATTCCTCATTACTGAGGGTTTAATTACGGAATGGTAGGAGTTTTCTTGGGATAATAATGCGGTGGGTGCCCACGTCCTTCCGCATACGACTCGACTAAGTAGCCTATGTGTTATTGGCTATTGCAGACTATAATCTATGTCTGTGCAAAGTTCATCTAGGTCCATTTAGCCGTAATGGCGTGATTGAGTAACAATCATCCATTTGAGATTTTTTGGTTCCCGCGGGAACTCTTTAATTTTCCGGGATAAAAAGTAGCCTGTATGTTATTCCAGACTATAATCTATCTTTGTATCAAAGCTCATCCAGATCCGTTCAGCCGTTCTGGCGTGATTGAGTAACAAACATTAATTTGAGGTTTTTTTGGTTCCCGCGAGACTTCTTAAATTTTTCGGGATAAAAAGAAGCCTACGTGTTATTTCAGACTACGATCTATCTCTGTACCAATACCATCAAATCAATCCGTTCGGCCAGGTGTGATTGAGCGTCACTCGTTCGTGTGGCATAAGTTTTTTTTCAATTCCCACAGCACTTCATTATTTTCCGGGATGCCTATGCCACTGTCCAGATCCTCAACTATACCCATGCAAAATATTATGTTAATCTGTTGCGGCGTGATTGGAGGACTAATTACTACCTATTACACGTCCTTGGGGATAAAATTTACAAAAAAGGTGAATCAGGTATTTCTCCATTTCAAACCAAAATTCCAAGAAACTCAACCAAGTTACCAAAAAATACCTAGTTTAATGGCTCTAACTTAAAAATTAATGACAGACTTTCTTACAAACTTTCAACCCCTATTTTACCCTTTTGGGAGTTGAATTTTGAAGAACTGTGAGACACGTACTTCTTTATTTTTTACCGAAAGTCAAAACACTAAGCTTCGTTGATATAACTTCAGCAATATTTTGAGAAATTAAGGACTTTCATATACAAACTTTCAACCCCTATTTTACCCTTTTCCGGGTTGAATTTTGAAAAATTGTGATACATATATTTCTTCATTTTTTACTCGCAGTTTATATACCAAGTTTCATGGCTATAACTTGAGAAATGAAGGACTTTCATACAAACTTACAATCCCTATTTAACCCTTTTGGGGGTTGAATTTTGAAAAACTGTGACATACATACTTCTTAATTTTTTACCCAAAGCCGAAACACTAAGCTTCGTAGATGTAACTTGAGCAATATCTTGAGAAATGAAGGACATTCATACAGAATTTCAACCCCTATTTTAATCCTTTGGGGGTAAAATTTTGAAAAACTGGGACACACATACTTTTTTATTTTTTACCGTAAGACAAAATACCAAGTTTCATGGATATAACTTGAGAAATGACGAACTTTCATACAAACTTTCACCCCCTATTTCCAGCCCCGGATCTTCAATTTTTTCGAGGCGGGGCAAAAACTGAAAAATGCCGCCCTCGCCCGCGTATATTTTACCTTTGATTCTCATGTTTACCATTTTTTTATATTTGCTATTTTTTAATTAAAAAAACTGATTTTCAGTTTATTTTTAATTAGAATTCAAAAATTTTTTTCTATCTGGACAATTTTTGTCCTCGTAGGTATATCAAAATATTGATTTTTTGCTGAGCTACAGCTGCCTTTTGTTTATCAGCGCGCGGCCGAAATGCTCGCGTTTCGTACTTTTCTTAATTTTTTTTCTGTTTCTATTAGTGATAGAAACTTCTAATTTGCTTCAGTTTGTCTACATACATACTAATTTGATTTCATAACTTCTCAATAGATATTTTTCTCAAACATGCTTGCGAATTTGAGCATTATTTTGACAACCTTTTCGAGATAAATCGAACTTGCCGTACTGGCCAAATACATGCGAGCAGCGGCCGGCAAAAGTTGTATGAAAATCCATATATGTCGTGGTTAAGCGGCCAAATAAATTTTTTCGGCCGTTTAATTTAAAAATGGAACGATCTTTTACTCCGAAACATGGCAACCAAGGAGGTAACTTATCAAAGGTTTTATTTAAATTTCGAACTAGCTAGCAAATAGAAAGCTGTTTATTGAAAAAAAAAAACAAATGAACACTATAACGCGGGAAAAATTATTGTTGTTCGTTGTTCGTTGTCATTGATTTTGAAATGTATTTAACAAAATGAGTTCAAGTGAAGACAATGAGTGTGATGAACTTTAACGCCATCTGAAATTCAAGAGGCGGCAAGAGCCGTAATAGAAAACTTGTTACCGCCAAAATCGTAAGAAAAATATTTTTAAATAAAAAGTTCTGTCTAGGTACTACTTAGTTTTAATTTCCGCGCATTATTTGAGAAAATCACTATACAAGCCTTGGCCACAACTAGGCATTGATGGACTCACGTATGTGTGCCTCGGCTTCGCCTCGGTCCACATTTACACGTTCGTCCTTCAATGCCTGTTTTGCTGGCCGCTGCAGTAATGTACTATTAATGACCATCTTATTTTTGTATTAAAAAAAATTGCGGCCAGTAAAATTAAATCATTTTTTTAAATTCTTTTGAACTTAATGTTTAGTTTTTAATGTTTTATATATCGCAGTTTTAAGTTGAAAAAATATTGTTCTTTATCTGTATTTTATCTAGCGCTCCGCCCCAGCTTGTCACGTGTAGCACTAATCATCATAATAGTTCATACTGTTAGACTGAAATTGGCGGATCTATCTATGGTCCATCTATGGTCTGATTTCCTCTACAGCGCCCTCGACCGTGACGGGCGATTGGAGCGGTGGAGAGGGGGAGCGGAATGTAATGGTGGGATATAATAATCTATGTTGGAATGTGAAGCAATGGCTGTACAGTGTTTGTGTGTAAATTGTTAATAAAGTATGATTAAAATAGTTATCGAGTGTTTCGATTTAATAGATTCAGAAGTGGGATGGACTTTCACGCGCCAAATAATTAATTATCGGCCCGATCATAGAAGTGATGTGAATTCAGAGTAAAGTAATAGTAGGTACTTAGTGCATTTGATGCCGTGACGCAATATGTGTAACAAAAGGAAAAGTTGAATTAATGATTCTTCATCATGAAAGAAACACGAAGAGAATCATATGAGAATGTACCTATTAGACAAACAACTATCTCGTCCTGTGAAATGGTCGTAAGTACTTAATTTGTATCAAGAGCCGAGGATGCGTACCTAAGTAGGTACATTGTTGCAATCGGAATTGCTTTGGAAAAGTGGCATGGAAAACTTAAAAAGATGTATTCAATGGAATAGTAGGTACTTATCAAGTACTTGCATACAAATTACCAAACGTAAATAAGGTTGTATACTATGTGTTATCTAATCCTATCTGGGGACTAGGTAAGTTTACCATTTGCATTCAGTTAAACCTGGTACTGTGTTTAGGTAAATGAGTTAGATAAAATACCTATATAAGTGAGAGAAATGATTAAAGGTTTATAAAGGTATCTACAGGTAGTATTTACTTACATTTAAGTAAATTGTATATGAAAATCAAAGTGAATTACATTGGTAGGTGGTTATAGTATTATGCAAGCTACCTATGAGGTATTCAGACTTATAAGTTAACACTAAAAGGTTAAGGGATAGTAGTGGGTCGACTACATAACCTGGTATAAGTAATAAGTAACTTATTGAAGAGGTATTTACTAACCTACTCAGATGGGATTTAGTTTCATTGATAATCTTGTACTTAAATTGAGAGTGAATATTCAATTTATTCTGAGAGTTATTGAATTATATGATGTTATTTATATGAACAGAGGTTAAGGGTAACGGTAATATGATACATTCCATTAAAGCAAGCATAACCCGACAAAGGTCCTTACAAGTGAAAATTGCATTTGTGGACGGAATGGATACTCAGTTAAAATAGTGGATAAAAGAATAGCCGTCTAGTATAAATAGGGTGTTTGAGGGGTTACAACAATAATATAACTGAGTACATTATAAAAGATTGTGTGGCATTGATACATTAGTTCAGGTGTATAGATGTTTAGTAAAATGTGAACTGAAATAAAGCAAAGAATAAAATTGAAATAATAGGAAATCTGCAGGGATGATATGACTGGTTTTGAGACCCGGTTCAACTGAAGTTGGTATTTAATAAGTGTGACTGTCTCAAGTATTTCACAGTGGCTGTTTGGAGTGGTGTGCTTATTGGCCTGGTAGAGCACATGACCATAATATGACCTGCATTTGACTTCTCATTATGAGGAGATACTGAAGAGGAGATATCACATCAGTGATTGTGCTTGGTGTAGCATGATTTATGGTGCTATGTACTGGCTAATGCTTGTTAAGATAGCCGAGGTGTTGAAGAGATAATAATATTATTTTTAATTTTACAGGTGTGATTAACTAATTAATTCTTGATTTTTAGTGAGGTCTTATTCTATGGCGAAGACCAAAAGCTAGTGGCATATTATAATATATTATGCTGGTTGCCTAACCTGCACCTTGAATAACAATGGTATGGATAATGTGTATGTTGATTGAAGACTATCGCATTTCTTGTAGTCATGTAAGCAAAAGGAACCAAGTGGTAATTATTTTAAAGTCCAATTTAATTGTAATGGATGAGGACTCTTTAGTCAAAAGGGATAAGTTAAAAAAAAAAAGAAAGAAAAAAATTAAAA
This sequence comes from Erebia palarica, assembly GCA_964035005.1. Classification (NCBI taxonomy): domain Eukaryota; kingdom Metazoa; phylum Arthropoda; class Insecta; order Lepidoptera; family Nymphalidae; genus Erebia; species Erebia palarica. The sequence goes on from OZ035983.1 coordinate 38,491,842, forward strand.
GGAGGATGCCCATTTTTGAAAAAAAAGGAAGATTATGACTTTTGTTTAGAGGGAAAGTAAAGGAGATTGTCTATTTTGTAAAAGGCGATGGTACCTTTTAGTGCAAGGAGATTTTTATATTCATCTGATGAAGGTACAAGAATATTGCAAAGTTAAGATTTAACTTTTATAGTTGAAGAGTCAACGTCAAAATATATTTATTCAAAGTTGGTACTTATACAGTACACTTAATGAACGTCAAGTATACAAAGTATAAGACGTGATGGTGATGATTTACAACGGTATCGTAAAACTAAAGTTACGAGGGTTCCAAACGCGCCCTGGTCTGAGAAGAGTAAAATTGGTTCTTGTGGATTTGGGAGCTAAAGCCTGGCTATTGCAGAGAATGTGAATATTGAAATGTTACTCTGGAAATAAACAAAATAAAGAGGAAGTCGGGGTGGAATGGTACTGGTGAACCAGTAATAATAATATTGCAAATAATTCATATGGTTGAGATGAACAGGCTGTATAATGTGAGAAAATAACACTCTTTTGGGAGTGAATCATTTGTGATATTTTGGTTTGATTTTTTGTTAAGATAAAAACAAAATAGAAACAAATATGCCTGCAGGGCCATGGGTCAATTTTAGGAAAATACCTAAAGGTGAAGTACACTTACTATAAATATCACATGCCTAAGGGGCTTCAGAACAAATTAATGCATGCGCCAGCAGGGCTGCACAGCAGAACAGTACAGAATACAGAACAGTAAATGTAACATGCCTTAGGGGCTTCAGTACAAACTAATGCATAGATTTGCAGGGTGGCAGATCAGTTTCAGGAAAATGCCTAACAGGGGCGTATGGTACAGTGGTAAAACACGCCTAAGGGGCTTCAGTGCCAATTCATGCATATGCCTGTGGGGCTACTGGTCAGTTTCAGAACAAGCCTAAAGGGGCTACAGCGCAGATAATCCAACATGCCTAAGCGGCTACAGAACACATGTCTTAAGGGGGCTCCAATGCAAATGATAGCATGCGCATCTGGGGTGACAGAGCGCATACCATAAGGGGCTGCAGTACGTATAGCGTATGCCTACAGCGTAACGGATCAGCTTGCGGGGCACACGGCTGATAGAACATGTCTGAGGAGTAATCCTATAGCTATCATCACATGCCTTCGGGGCTTCGTCATGTTTTACACCACATGCCTGAGGATTTATAGTATGTGTTACAGCACATGCCTGCGGGGCTACTTCACACAGACTGCCTTCAGTATAATTTAAATTACCTTTCAGTAAAGGGGCAGTTGGCCGTTGTGGGTGTCGCCTTGCCTTCGGGGCCAACGGACTTGCCTTCGGGGCCAACGGACTTGCCTTCGGGGCCAACGCACTTGCCTTCGGGGCTAACGCACTTGCCTTCGGGGCCAACGCACTTGCCTTCGGGGCTGACGCACTTGCCTTCGGGGCTGACGCACTTGCCTTCGGGGCTAACGCACTTGCCTTCGGGGCTAACGCACCTTGCCTTCGGGGCTAATGCACCTTGCCTTCGGGGCTAACGCACCTTGCCTTCGGGGCTAATGTACCTTGCCTTCGGGGCTAACGCACCTTGCCTTCGGGGCCGACATACCTCGCCTTCGGGGCTAATGCACCTTGCCTTCGGGGCTAATGTACCTTGCCTTCGGGGCTAACGCACCTTGCCTTCGGGGCCGACATACCTCGCCTTCGGGGCGGACATATCTTGACCACGGGGCCGATATTCATTGCCTACTTGGCTTAGAGACACCTGCCTTCGGGGTTGAGGGATACATTGCCTTCTGGGCTGAGATAAATAATACTACTCTCGGAGCTGACGCAAGTTAATTTCAGGTCTATTGGAAATGCTTCAAAGCTGAGAAAGGCTTTGCCCTCGGGGCTGTGAAATTATACCTCTGCAAGAATGGACACAAGCTGCCTTTGGGGCTTATATTATATACTTTCAAGTGTGGACACTAGCGCCCCTGGGGCTGGGATGAATAACCTGTCGGATTCCGAGTAGATGGGGAATTACTAGTAAGTTACACGTGGAGCTCATATACGTTGACCGCATCACTCATGTGGTTGTTTCTTGCCCGTGGGGCTCACCGCTCATGTAAGTTAATTCCTTACCTCTTATATTTTACTACATTTTGAATATATCGCTGGTGTGGAAAACAGGGGCCGGGATGCCAGTAGACTTTGGAAAGTCTAGCCTGCGGGGCTGCTACGTTTCGATTTTCGGTAGCGAGAATTGCAACATAAGGCAAAGCTTAGGTAAATTGCCCACGGGGCTAGTCAGGCTTATTGAATCTATTACTCGCCGTTGGGGGCATGATGGTATGAAAGTAGCAAAATAGCTATTTATGAGGTGAAAGCGCAGTGATGATGATACTGTTTAGTGAGTGACACGGTTAGGTTACATAAAGGCTTAATAGGTCTGTAAAATGCGCAGATGGTAGTCACTGATTTCAACTATTGTTATAATGCGAGGCGCTGAGTGGCAAACAAATATTGTAGCCGCCGTATAAGTTGAACCTTGCACAGAAACACATTTCGGGTGTCAAACGAAGTGCGGTATGAGCCTATGAGGTACGTCACGAGGGGCCGCGCCTTACCATACCCCTCGCTCCCCGCGCATGCTACGCATGGTCCTGTAGTTCAATATACCTGCGCAAACGACCGCCATTTTGGGTCAAGTTACGGGACGCGATTTATATCGGTTGAGCGATGTAACAAAACATCGTGTAAAGAGATTTACTTATCGTGTAAAGAGTCTATGATGTTCCTTGGGATATTCATTTATGGAAGTGATATGACTACCAGAATTAGATTGAGGAAGAACAGTGAAAAGTAAACAAAATATTGAACAACCAAGTACACTATTACACATTTATATTTTAATAACATTATATTATATTTATATTATGATATTAAATTATATTAATATATGTTTTCACCACATTATCACTACTGCACAAATCAAAATGATATTAGTGGCCAAGCAGATGCCAAGGTATAATGTATTGCATAGTATCAACATTTGAGTTCGGTTTTACGAAGCGTCGAAATTTGGCAAGAGCTGCCTTCATCAGTATCTGAGTTGAATTGCCTGTTGTGTTGTGTTGTGTTAAAACGAACAATACCATTCAGGTCCACGGTATAATGTTAATCTATTCTTCCGGTGGGAATAAGGTGTATATGAAATTTCAATATTTCAAATTAAATTAGGAACATAGATATTTGCTCATAAGATGGAGCATGTGCAAAGTATACGAAATGGCTCATTATAGAGAAAGTGGTTCGGGTCTTCGAGTTTTAGTGAGTTCTGTAACTCAACTGTCACCGATTGTCAGATAAACATTCTTGGATCATAACATAAGCTAGCCTGGTTGAGGCTTACAGATTAGGTATAAGTCATTTATGGCATGTGTAAAGAGGAAAGTATAATTAGGTGTAATGAATGAGTAGGTATTAATAATCATTATGGAAAGTAACAAGGTGAACATGAGTATACTCATACTCATAGGAAAATGAATTATAGGTGTATAATAATACCATTAGACTATAAGAATCTAATTATCATTTGATCAAATGATGGTATTCTCATATCTGTGAGAATATTGAAATTGTTACGAATTACCCTTATCGAATTAAAACTTTGGGTTAAGTGTGAGAAAATGTATGATGTTATAGATCAGACAAAGTTAAAGTTAGTTCCTCATTTAGATCCCTAAAGACTAATTGTCATTGAATTGCATTGGGTTAACCAAAATGAGTAAGGGAAAGTTATTACTTATATTATGTGTTTGGGTAACTAGCGAAATTCTGTAACGCTGGGGAGCTTCTTCTGAATAAGTGAGTTCACAAATGTACATGGTTGGGAAGCTTTTGTTGTAAGTGAAATATGGCGATTCAATTGCTTCAGAATGTTGCCGCACTCAAATCCATCAGAGTCAACTTATCTAGAATACCTAATATGATGAGCTGTGTCTTGGGTGATAAATCCGTACTTACTTATTAGATGATGTCTTGTAATATGAAAAAAAAGCGATGAAGACTGATGCTCTTGTAACCTCAAATATAATATTGCTATCTGGAACTGAACTTGAAGGTTTATGAAGTCAGGGACCAATATCAATACGACTATGGACAGAGTAGCATCAGCAATCACCGTGAGTTCAATTAATTAAGTGTTCAAAGTGTGACGGGTGTAAACTTCGAGGGCGAAGTAAAGGCAGGATGGCCGAACTGTTAGACTGAAATTGGCGGATCTATCTATGGTCCATCTATGGTCTGATTTCCTCTACAGCGCCCTCGACCGTGACGGGCGATTGGAGCGGTGGAGAGGGGGAGCGGAATGTAATGGTGGGATATAATAATCTATGTTGGAATGTGAAGCAATGGCTGTACAGTGTTTGTGTGTAAATTGTTAATAAAGTATGATTAAAATAGTTATCGAGTGTTTCGATTTAATAATACCCAATAATAACCAGTCGACATTGGGCAACAGTCAGCACATCAGGTTTTACAATTAGCACTGTGGTATCTCCACCCTGCCGGCCGCCCCTATTTCTGTTGCGCGTTAATTTATTTCTATGATATCTTCTAAGATCGGAATGAAATGGTGTAAAGAGTGAATTTGGTTTATATTAAATACTTGAGATGACCAACCATTTTATTTTGATAAGGATTAATAAAATGTCAGTAAAAACACCTTCGAAAGTAAAGCTTTTTTGTAAATTATAAAATCATAAAAATGGTTGAGACAACCTTAAAAGAAGCTATCGCGGACTTCTTTTTAGAACATTTTGAGGGGAACAATTCCACATTACATTGTTTTCGTGTAACTTTTACTATTTACGCAGCGCACGCCACGAAAGCACTCAGATGAGAGGTTTTTTTCCGACTTCATTCACATCATTGCAATTTTCGTAAGGATTTTTGTAAATAAAAGATAGTCTGTCACTCGCTGATAAAGTAGCTATCTATAAGTGAAAGAATTTTTAAAATCGGTCGAGTAGTTTAACAGTAAGTAGTAGAGTAACAAACAGACAAATCTTTCCTCTTTATAGCCCCGCGAAAAATAATTTTATTTCATAATATGAAATTTGTGAGTTATATTATAACTTATTGTCCTTATAGTACTGGACGTCACAGTGGTCAAAGTTGCCAAGTTTTAATGTCCCGCTCGAGGTATGGGTGTCGCCCGGAGTATGGGTGCCGCCCGGGGCATGGGCCCCGGCTTGCCCCCCCCTAGATCCGGGGCTGCCTATTTCACCCCCTTAGGGATGGAATTTTGAAAAATCCTTCCTTAGTGAGCGCCTACGTCAGAAAAGAAACCTACTGTCAAAATTTCAAGTTAATAACCCCAGCGGTTTAGGCTGTGCGTTGATCCCTTAACGATTTTATATATATATATACAATATATTAGATTAGATTAGATAGATTAGATTAGATTAGATTATTATCGGATGTTAGTGATAATAACCGGGACCGACGGCTTAACGTGCTCTCCGAGGCACGGACGAAACGATAAAGCCAAATTTGAACCTCCGAATTCGGTTGCTTAACAATCGCAATCGACTGATATGCGTTGTGTCACCTGGGCCACTCGTCCCTCAATTATAAGAATACTGATAAGAACCTGCCCCCCGATTGCCTTAAATTGCCGATCAAATCGTCAAAGTTCGGCGTCAAAGTAAAATAAACCATAACAGCATTGAATTAGAGCTCAATTTCGTGTATCTATTCTCATCTGTTTAGGGTATCGTACATACCTAAACGTATGAGAATGGATACACGAAATTGAGCTCTACTACAATAACGTTATGGTTTATTTTACTTTGACGATTTGATCGGCAATTCTTACACGGATTTAATCCGTCTATATCTAAAGTCCATAATAAATGGGAAAGTGTGTTTATTTGTTGGTTTGTTGGTTTATCCTTCAATCACGCTGCAACAGGGCAACGGATTCGACGTGATTTTAAGCATGGGTATAGGTAGTTGAGGATCTGGAGAGTGACAGACTTTATTATTATTATTATTTATTTATCTTCCAGCTTAAATCTATTTTTACAGGTATAACAGAATGCGATGGGAATTGGAATGGGAACCGAACCGAAGAGTTCCCGTGGGAATTTGAAAAATATATTCCACACGGACCAAATAGCTAGTAAAGTATAAGTTTAAAGCGGTGATAGCTTAGTGGTTAAGACACCCGACCTTCTGTACGGGGTCGCGGGTACGATCCCCGGGCACGCACCTCCAACTTTTCGAAGTTATGTGCGTTGTGAGAAATTAAATATCTTTTGCTTCAAACGGTGAAGGAAAACATCGTGAGGAAACCTGCACGCCCGAGAGTTCTTCAAGGTGGAGGTCGTCAAAAACTTTAGTCATCATTTATTTATTTTTAGCTGTCATGTCTTACATACTAATACAATATTCTAATATAATTAGCAGTTAGCATGCATGGACATGAGGCCCTGTCAGGGCGTTGCTAAATGTTAACATTATTATTACCTACTTATTTATAACTAGCGAATGCCCGCGACTTCGTCTGCGTGGTTTGAGGCATTTTGGTTCCCGCAGGAAGTGTTTAATTTTCCGGGATAAAAAGTAGCCTATGTGCTATTCCAGACTATGATCTATCTCTGTGCCAAAGGACATTGACCAAATTCGCTTAAGAATCAACATGTGTTTGAAATATACAATAATTCTGAGCTTATTTTATAACCTTTATTTCAAATATTAGAATTCAACGGACACTTTAAATTAATTACAAAAAAATAAATGGGTATTAAATTGATTACTATACGTTTCCGTGTCTCGATTATTAAGCACAGATCAATAGCTTACAGATTAAAATAATATGCAATACCACCGCTTGAGCGCTAGATCCGTATCGTAAGAAACAAGATAATACCAGCATAAAGTGCTAAGTGCGCTAGTATTCTGAATCACGCAACGCCATCTATTGAACGTACAATAATTTAATATATCTAACGCCATCTGTAATGTTTTTGAAGAACTACGGCGAATCTACATACTGTTTACAGTTCTATTACAATTGCATAAAGATGGTATTTGCTTGTTCAAGCAGATTGATTGTGAAAGTTGAAATAACCTCAAAATTGAAAATATTTTTGGTAATAAGTCATTTCTCAGCAAGTGTCCGTTGTTTTAATCTGCTCTCAAGTAAAAAATAGTAGTTTGTGATATAAGAGCGGTAAATAGGTTTTTACATACGAGTTGGCTAATGTCAGCCCGAAGACGCCAGTCGAGGGCTGACCATCGTCACGAGTATGTAGAAACCTTAACGCCCGTATATCACACAATATTTCTCAATATATTTGTGAGAAAACTTGAAGATAAAAGTCGAGTAGGTAGCCACTAGGTACTCACTAGAAAATGGTTTTCCACGTCCATACTTATTTCGAGATTTTTAGCGGCTATTATAAGCGCGGTTTTTTTCTCGGATCTAAAATACCTAATTGTTGATTTAATTTTATGATTGCACATCACATCTACCACCCATATTTATTTATAATTATTAAGAAAATTCAATGACTCTTTCAAAAATAGCGCGCACAGATTAAAGATTTAGTATAGACTACGGCGCGTTGTTGTAATTGCGTTTTTTTTTACTGGATTCATGGCCCTAGGTTCTAGTTCTTAACTCCCAGCCTGGACTATTCAGCCTTTACTTTTTGATTTATAAAACTTAAAACAATTTTTATTAATTATATTAAATACATTTTTTTTTATAATAATAATAATAATAATAATAATAATAAATCGTTTATTTTCAGGCAATAGACCCATAAAAAAATACAAAAGATGAATACAAATAAAAGTTAAAGCCATAAAAACATAAAAGTAACATCAAAAGAAAATTAAAATAAAATTATAAAATAAAATTAAAATTAAAATAAAATTATTATACTATTAAACAATTAAAATGTATTATAAACTTACCCCTGATGGGGGATCATGTCATCGGTAAACCTATTTGCGGTTCTTGTCACGATGTACGGCAAGCCAGTACCTTACGATGGCATTATCCGGGCACCCAGAGCATACACCGAGGATGTCGTTTCCAGAGGTGCGAATGCGGGACCAAAACGCCGCAACCCGAGGTCTTATAATTGCAAAGTAATCAGGGACCCTGGCGTCGGCAAACATGCTCGACGCACTGCAGTATTTAGGCAGTCTCATCAGAATACGGTATGCGTTATTATACTGTACTCTGATGCTGCTACGTACACTTTTGGTGTAGTTGACCCAAAGCTGACACGTGTAGAAGCATTGACAATATGCCCTAAACAGCGTCAGCTTTGCCTCAGTACTACACCTCGCAAACCGGCGTGCGAGCATGTTACACCTAACGGCCAGAGCCCTCCTTTCACGTTCAATATCCTCGTTATCGCGTAGATCCTCGGTTAGAATATGCCCCAAGTACCTGAATCGCTCCACCCTTTCTACCGGTACTCCATCTAGGAAAACCGATGGGATCCTCTCCGGACCTTTACCCGCGCGGATAACCATCATCTGCGTCTTTTTGACATTATACTTGAGGCCGTGACTCTTTGCATATTGTTCACAGATGTTAAGTAACCGCCTAAGACCATTGATTGAGGGACTTAGAAGTACCATATCGTCGGCATAGCTGATATTATTTATGCATGTTGTACCTATATGACAACCTACTCTAGCACTTCTAAGCTCCTCAATCAGATCGTTTACATATAGGCTGAAAAGGTCCGGAGAGGTTAGCCCTCCTTGACGAACGCCACATTCTAATCTAAAATCATTAGAGGTGGCGTCGCCCCATTTCACAAAATTCGTTTGGTTTCCGTATCAGTATCTCAACAGATCTACAGTCTTACGCGGTACATTAGACATACTGAGTTTTTGCCATAGCAACTGATAATTTACTAAGTCAAAAGCTCGGCTGAGGTCTAAAAAGCATGCGTATACGGAGGTGTGTCATTTGTATAATAGTTGACAGCAGATTTGAGGCTGAAGATAGCAGAATCCGTTGAGAGCCCGGGATGGAAACCAAACTGCGCGTCATCGATTCTAATATTCTCATTTATATCAGAATAAATTAACCTTTCCAGTATTCAGTATTCTTTCCCTATAATAGTGCCTAACGAAATCGGTCTGTAGTTTTTGAGGCTGGAAAGGTCACCGGTTTTATTTTTGGGGACAGGAACCACCACAGTCCTCATGAGGTTGTTTGGCAAATAACCTACGTTCACACATATGGTAAACAGCTCCGCCAGTATATTGAACATGTTATCACCTGCATACAATATGTGTTCCAAACTCAGCCCATCAAATCCTCAGGCCTCACCCCTTTTCATTTTCATCACCACACTAGCCACATCGCCGGCTGAATAGCGATGAGAATTTTCGTCACTTATGTGCTTTTCAGTAAGAATAGGTGCACATTCTGTGCTCAGAGTGGGTAATGGATGCACTTTGAAGTGGTGCGAAAATAAGTCGGCAATCAGCTTCGGATCCTGGACGTCATCAACGCTTACTGGTAAGTTAGCTTTATAGTTAAGGCGTTTGGTAGCCTTCCAAAATTTAACAAAATTGTTGTCAGCCTGGTGTGACGCTAGTATGTGCATCTTTATCTGGTCCTCGTTATTTTGGCACCACTTCAATTTATTTTTGAATGCCTTACGACTGTCCGCCATTTTATCGAAGATCGCACCAGATTGGAGTCTACCATACCATAGCCAACAGTTAAAGTAATACCTCGCCTTTTGATGACTCTCACGGACGTGGTAGTTCCACCCCAAGACTTTCTTATGCCTTGCCGGTACATCGTGACAAACACTATTTTTAGCACAGTCCTGTAGAACCTTAACTATACTGTCATAATACTTATCCAATAAAGTTAAATGGGTATTACATATCTTACAATAACTAATATTACAATCTGTACAGTTAAGCTATCACAGCAATACCTATTATATTGACTAATTTCATCCACTCCTCTGTTACCCCAGTGAACACCAGATAGTGGATTATTTTCTGTAGAGATTGTAATTTTTTTTGGGATGATATCCATTTTACACTTAATTAGAAGGGGATAGTGGTCTGACCAATATACTCCAAGATCCACACAAGCGGAGGTAACCGTCGCATGCGCAGCGTCTTTCACAACGCAATGATCTAACCAGCGTTTAGTCCCACTGCCATCGTTTACATGTGTAAACGAGTCCGGAGCTAGAACTTCAGTATCAACACACACGAGTGAGTGGTCAGCGCAGAAGGCAACTAGCTCGTTACCGAATCTAGTACCACAGTGTGAATTATAGTCGCCCAATACGTAGATAGCCTCAATGTCGTTGTCACTAATGACGGCCTCAATGCTTCCCAAACAACTTATGAAGTCTGATAAGCTATCTTCGTTTCCATTATCATATGGTAAATAAACGCTCATGACAAGGATATGACGTCCACCCAGATCAATTTGTACGGCCGCCAATCTGTCACTGATACAGTCTATTATGGATACACAGGGAAACAGTGATTTACGCCACATCAACGCAAGTCCACCGTATGGTCGGCCTTTTAGAACTCCAGCTGAGGTATCAACTGCTGATTTTGCGAAACAACACAGTTGATTGAGCTCATTTACTACACCTAGATCATGGGGGAGGAGCCAAGTTTCCTGCAGGGCCAAAATGTCGACAGACTCACTCAATTTTCTAATTTGATCGGCGGACCGTTTTAAAGAACGACAGTTAAAGGTAGCTAAGGTAATATCGGTAGGTGTACTTCCCATATTATTGTTTGTTATTTGAAGCTGTACGTAACTGTCGTTCCTTAAAGCGCCGTTATACAAGACCTGCAGGCCAGAACTTTGCATCTAAAAACGTATCGATCTTACATGCATGTATTCTAACCTTAAAGGAATTAAAAGATGTTTCTCTGTTTTGTGCAAGTCGTTCAACACTAATACACTCCTCCCCCATGTCGTGTATATGTTCCTCAATATTCGTTTCCGAAACAGTTTTTAAGGCGCGAGAAATATATATCGAGCATACTGGCTCTGCGACCTGTATTTTACATTGGCCCAACGAGGTTCCCCTCATATTACAATTTTTAGATTAACGTTTTTTATATTCTACAATTTTAAACGACGAGTTGCTTGGAGGTAGTCCTTAGATTTAGTCGGTACATCGGGCACAACTATGCGTTCCTCAACTAGGCGAATATCACCCGAACATGAGCTCTGCGTACGGGCGCTTTTCGGTCGGCGCAAACGATCCTTGTCATGCACGATGCCGCGATAAGTCGGCGTGTGCGAGCTCTGCGCAACTACTTCAATCACAAGAATGGGGTGCGGTGCAGTCACAAGCGGTAGCGGGGTCCGCTGTATGGGTGATTTTTTCTTCATAGGAGTCGTCATAGTCTGAGATGTGCTGACACCACGTTCTTTCTGCGAGCTGAAGGCTGAACTTCGTCTTAAATTCACTTAATTCTGCTCTCATCATAGACATGTCCTTCAGTAGACGAGTTACGTCCACATGATCGAAGGAGACAGGTGGTAGACGATTCAAATCCCTCGCAACGAAGGTTGGAGCTACATCTGGGTCGATTTCTTTCAAAAGTTTAATAACATCTTTAATGTTTTTCTTCCGCTTATCTTCCCCTTTCCTGTGTATGTTTCTGACCGCGCCGTCACCACACGCGCTGTATAGTGCTTTCTTGCCTTCTTCAATTTCCAAGTCCGTAAAGTTTGTGGCACAGATCTGTACAATACTTAACTCATCTAGGACATCTATCTTATTTTGCACAAAAGTTAAGAACTCATTAATAATAATGGTCTTAGTCGCCATAGTCTTACACTTAGACCATACACAACTTTTTTAATACGTCATATTGCACAGTACTGCACTGAACACGTCCGCTCGCATCGGTGACGCGCGCGATCATTTTATGAATTAATTTCATCAATTCACATCTAAATGTCATTATTTTTTAAGTCAATATCATTAAGAACCTTCTTGCAAGAAAACTTTAAAAAACTGCAAATTTACTGCACGAGGGCAGTAAATATTTACTGCACGCGACCAGTAAATTTAACTTACAAGCCCTGTTTACTGCCTCTGTAAGTGCATTTTTCGAGCAAGTGTATTGAAAAGGTATTTATTTTAACCCAGTAATCAATGTTTTATGACTGATAGTTTCTAGGCGAACTTTGTATGGGGATGGAACAATGTCCTTTCAGACAGATCCGTTCAGCCGTTGGGGCGTGATTGAGAAACAAACATCCTGGATACATCCATACATTCAAACATCCATACATCCAGACATCCATACATCCATACATCCATCCAAATTTTCGCATTTATAATATTGGTACTTATAGATTAATTATACTAAGTACCTACCCGACTCTACTGTACGTCATCTTAGTAGTTACTCACCATGGTAAGTCGACGGTAGGAATAGGATACACTCGAGATCTGTATTTAGTGCTCTTCGCTCACAGCATCATCGCATTATCTCGATGGGTTTGGCTTTAGAGGGAACTTGGCACGACGACAAATCGTAGTCACATAAGAGAACAACCATCTCGAAGTAAATAAACAATAATATCTGCATTGCCATGGTCCATCCACCACCACTACCACTGGAGCCCATTAACGTCCCACTGCTGGGCACAGGCCTCCACTCTTATTTGAGAGAGGGAATTAGAGCTTACACCGATCACGCTGCTCCAATGCGGGTTGGCGGGCTTTAACGACTATTATCATGATAGTGATATTAACCGGGACCGACGGCTTAACGTGCTCTCCGAGGCACGGGGGTGAAACACCACCCACTTCCTAACTCCGGGCTATTACTGAGAATTTTCTAGTCGGAAAAATTCTATAAGTCATGGCCCGACCCGGGATTCGAACCTCGTTGGCCGCAATCAAACATGCTAACCACTAGACCAACGAGGCAGTTCATGAGGTGGCAGAGTCCATGTAATGTAGATTTTCTTAACGGCCTTCGCCCACGACAGACTATTTGTTGTTCCGATAATCGGCCCGATTTTATGTCCGAACCTTTGGATTTTCCACCGAAACTCTTTCCGAACCGGTGATAGAGTAAAAATATAACGTGAGTGTAACATAAGATAAGAGACACCTGTATGGGCTATCTATACTAGTATTATAAATGCGAAAGTTTGGATGAATGTATGGATGTTTGTTACACAATCACGCCACAACGGCTGAAAGGATCTGGATGAAATTTGCCACACAGAGATAGATTATAGTCTGGAATAGCACATAGGCTACTTTTTATCCCGGAAAATTAAAGAGTTCCCGCGGGAATCAAAAAACCTCAATAAACGCGGACGAAGTCACGGGCATCAGCTAGTTACCTATATGCACTTAACAAATTGAATAGGTATTGAGTATCATTTTTTTCCGACAAATTTCGATTTCATTCTGACGTGTGCCTATATTTTTAGAAAATATTTTGGTACTAAATAAATCGTCCGTTTTTCAACCTGCCCTAGAGTCTAGAAGGCCCTCCAAACCCTGCAAAAATCTCATTAGTCAAGTCCCAAATCGCTGAAATAATAATTATCGTAGTTTAAGGCTCCTACTCGTAGGTAACAGCTTTTTCTGGTTAGAGAATTTCGGGCTCGCTTCGCTCGATATTTTCATTGTTTACGACTGCATTTAAATGACAGGAGACTTACCTGCCCATTACATCAGAATGCTTGATCTCGTAGCAAAGCTCCGTCTTCGGCGCCTCATCAGTCGCCTCAGCTTCATTGCTGTCCTCGCAGCCTGCTTCTATGATGTTCTCCTTATTGCGACCATCGCTTCGGCCGCGCCTCTTCTGCTGACAAACAAAATATTGTTTTAAAAAAACTAGCTATATTGCCTCTATTACATAGTACGTATTTATTTGTAGGAAGTGGACCAATTTTGTATAGTATTTTTAAGTCGTAGCCAATCTGCTGTCAAATAGACCAATTAAAAAAAACACTTTTATGACTCGTACTAGGTACTTACAATCCACACTTATTAATATTTCAATTATTTTTACTAATATTATAAATGCGAAAGTGTGTTTGTTTATTGGTTTGTCCTTCAATCACGCCGCAACAGAGCAAAGGATCGACATGATTTTTGCATGGGTATAGTTGAGGACCAGGAGAGTGACATAGGCTACTTTTTATCGCGAAAAATTGAGGTTCTCGTGGGAATTAAAAAAAAAACATTATTTCACGCGGACCGACTTGCGGGCATCAGCTAGTAATATCATAAATGAGAAAAACTGTGTCTGCCTATCTGTTCATCCGATTTTGACGAAAATTGATACGCTAAGAATTCCGGGGAAGGATATTCACGCTACTTTTTATCCTGGAGAATCAAGGAGTTCACACGGGATTTTTCAAATACAAGTGAAGTCGCGAACATCATCTAGTCAAATTATAAGCTTAGATTTAGAATATCTAAACTTCTTTAGTTATGACTTCTTTATTATAATAGGATAGTAATAGATAAATGTTTACACCCACTGAGTATTTCTGTTATCTGTGCTTACACACTTTAAATGTCTGTGGCTTACACCCATCAGATGCCATTTCCCAAGTAATAACTTTTTAAACTCTTCGTAATTTGCACTATATTCCGGAATTCTTACACGTGGGTTAAAAAATTTCACCTTGGCACTACAGGATTTAAAATCTATTACCGAAACTGTTTTAACCGACTTCCAAAAATGAGGAAGTTTCCAATACAGCACGTTTTTTTTAATGAAATGTAATTTGTTTTTAAATAGTAATTTTCTAAATGATCACGCTATAATGCTTACACAATTAACGCATCCCAGCATTCGCGTGATTCACAATGCCTAAACGTCCGCGTTTTTGTTAGTGGTTCGCTCTTCGCGGGATCTAAGACAAATATGACGTATTCATAACAGAATATAGGTGCAATATGAATGAATAGTTTCAGTTTTGTAGGCGGCGAGTGTCTAGTGCTAAGATATTTCAACCAAACCCTGATCACAGATAGGACTAAACGTAAACCATCAATCGAAAGCTAAAAAGTGGGTATTTGGCTACTTTTTCTTCCGATCTAGCCAACAGTTTTGCATCTTGCTGTGTATATGTCACCGTAAGATTGTAAAAACCGTTAGATTATAATCTAAATCGCGAAATTGCAAACTGTCGAATGATTACAATTTCACGCATTATTTTTCGGTACATTGTAATCTGTTAGGTATATTAACCCGGTAGAACCTAAGTTTTTTTTTAATGCCCTACCTGATTATATGTGTCGAACCCTAACCTAACCTACAAGAAAGACACAAGAAAACGTAAATACAATTAATATTTCAAAAATTGACACTCAGAACATTGAACGGTTCACAATCTGTCGAGTTTACAATTTCGCGAGTTAGATTATAATCTAATGGTTTTTACAATCTTACGGTGACATATATATCATCTACGAGTATCTATGAGTGCTTCTACTCTATTATTATAGGTCTTTTAAATTCCATTGGTCTTTTGAGTTTCTCAAAACATTTCCATAGCGAATGTCTACGTTGTCGGTTGTAAAGAAAATCCACGTATTCGAGAACAGTTGACGGTTGGCGCAGTGAATTGATCATTCAGTTTTTCAGTTTGATCAGCCATACTGTAAAACCAACAGGGCGACCGCGTATCTTCTGCATCAATCATTGTTACAGTATCAATTGCTGTGATTGGCTTAATTTATGGTATTCTTGCTGCGTCAATGGATTTTATCCAATGGTGGAAGAGTATTCAATCAGAGGTGATTGAGATTGTTAAAGTGTAGCTGTCAGTTTTAGCCGGTAGCCCAGCTTGTTGTCAACCCACTAAATGTGTTGACAGCGCGGAATTCAATAAAACAAAAAGTACTTAACCAGCATGCAGTTGTTTGTTAGTCGGCTTCGGCTTTTAGCAAAAAAATATCAATTAGCGCTCTATCATTCAAATATCTTGGGCATGTGTGTGTATTTCTGTTTACCACTTGACTCTGCTCGTATGTTAGTGCCACAACCGCGGCCGCCACTCGCTGTGAATGGCCGTGAAACGGAGGTTAAGGTTGGGTCATAATGGTACCTGAAGGTACTATTAAGTACTTCTTGATAATGGTCCCTTTCTAGTTCGGATTTTTATACGACTGCTTGGAAAGTGAATACTTGGTATTTTTTTTCATTATAGGAAAAACTAGAGGATGCCCGCGTAGATTTAGGGTTTTGAAAAACTCGTGGGACCTCTTTGATTTTCTGGGACAAAATGTAGCCAGTGGGAATCTTCGTTGTTTCAAGTTTCAATCTTTGAGCAAAAGACATCTACAGAATAAGCCTTGATTTAAGCAACTCGCTTGAGATCGTCTTTTTACTTGGGAGATCCTAACTCCGAACTCCCAAGCGCTGTCTTCCATATAGCTTGAATGGAAGTTTCATCGTTATCTTAACCAAGCTTTGGTAGATATACACAGGTCTCCTTTTGGAATGAGAAAGGCTTAGACCATAATTATTACGCTGCTGGCAAAGGTTGGATTGTCAGACTTCACACACCAATCAGAATTTCCTGAAAATATCTCGGTGATGACTCACGATGTAGTTTAGTAGATAGGCAAGGGGTCCGTGGTGCCATCGCTTTGCCCTATTGATACTACGAGATACCACTCAGGATATAAGTACACAGCCCGGTCTCTCTCTCTGCGTCGTATTCCTCATTACTGAGGGACGTGACCCATTTTCATTAATCAAATAATGGTAGGACTTTTTCTTGTGATAATAATGCGCATATCAAGTGTAACATCTACGGCTCAGCCCACTTAGCCCAGCCTGGTATCTGTTTTACTAGACCGACTGTGATTATACTGGAATTTGGAAGTAAGAAATACATCATCAACATTCAATTTTCATTTTTCACACTATCCCCGAGCCTGAGTGAATTCTATTGATAGCCGTGTAATGTTCTTGGCAAGCATTTAACCGCAGGTTTTAAATACTAAACGACACTATTGTTCCCATCCGTCCGCCTCTTGGAATCGGTTCAAATTCTTTTAATTTCATTTATCGTTCGATGAGAGTCATTATTCTCGTTTCCAAATTTTCGACGAAATTGCTGATCTCTTGATCAGACTGTTCCTTTATAATACTTTGACTTTTATTTTTTTTCATCAAATAAACTTTTACAAGTGCTTTTGAATCGTCAAGTGAATCTACCACTGGTTCGGAATGCCATTCTTGATTGAACTGAAATAATAAGTCCGTTACAGATAAACTCAATGTTTATTGCTTTTCAAGTGAAACTTTTTTTGAATCGTTGTGATTTGGTGAAATGAGAAAGCGACACCAAAACGAGACAAACATAAATAAATAAATAGACATAAATAAATAGGATTTAGCCTGCGAGAGAATGAGATGCAAGTTATATTTATCTCATTCTCTCGTAGGCTACTCAATGTGTGTGCACACACACACACTTTTTTTTAAATTAAATTTCAAAACCATTTGACGATAAGTAGGATAAACTAGCCTAAATGCCAAAAAAAGGTGATGCAAATGGATCAATCACAAGGCACTGGCGTATAACAGGAGCCGCTAGGGTTCCACTTTCCAGGTGCTTGAATGGCGAGCTTGCATCGGTAAGGGCAGTGTTGGCAGACCTCGTATTATGGGGACACTTGCACATATGCAATACGGACGGACGGAAAGAAATGAATCAAATGTAACATCAAACCAATGGCAAGGAGAGAGGCAGTTATGAGTACCCAGCTGTGATAACATCAATTGGTTGACAATGACAAACACGATGGTTGATTTGTGCAAAAAATGTATTTTCGTCCCGTTAATTGATCTTCAGTAATGCGTGCTAAATAGTTTCCGCCGTGTCCGTCAGTACGCAGCGCAGGTGACGACAGCCCATCGTCAAACTTTAAACAAGGTAAAGTGGTAAACAATGCACGTTTTTAATTTAACGTCAAGTGCAAGCCTATCACGCAATAAAAAAAACGTAAGTGCACACGACATGAATTAATTATTTAATGCTGTGGAAAAACATATTGGGTCGTCTAAAAAGAAGTAAAGTAAAATATATTATACTTTATTTTATACCATACATATATATCCATCCATCTCATCCATCCATCAGCCTTTATGCATCCACTGCAGGATATAGGCCTTTTTGTGAGTGCGCCACCAAACACGGTCCTCCGCCTTCCTCATCCACCCGCTTCCCGCCACCTTCTAAAGTTAGGTCATCGGACCATCGGGTTGGAGGTCGTCCTACACTGCGCTTGCCGGTACGCGGTTTCCACTGCAGAACACGTCTGCCCCAGTAAAAAGAAATAAAATGACAAAAACTATAATGTTAATAGATATGGCACAACAGGCGACCCTTATTGCTTAAATAGCGATCTCTTAGGCAACCTTAGGGCCCAGAGAACTTTTAAAAGAAAGTGGGAGGGGTGTACTGAGGCAAATGAATAAATAAATGTATGTACATAAAAACATAGAAATACAACTACAACAACACAAAGAAACAAGGATAGATGGAATGTGTAATTGTTTCATAGGTCTAGTGGTTAGCAGTTTCAACTGCGGGTGACGAGTTCCTGGGTTCGAATCCTAGGTCAGGCTTTAATTAGATATGTATTGGGATTTCCTGACAGATATTTCTCAGTACGCATTCACATATACGAGAGTATATAAATAACATATATACGAGTTGAAAGATGAAGAAACCTAAGAGTTGAAACAGTACTTACTCTTAGTCCCTCACCAATGAGGGACCCTCAGCAATGAGGAATACAACGCAGAGAGAGAGAGAAGTAGAGAAGACCCTAAAATTTTCCCTAGTATATTTTTCCTTGTTCTACCATTATGCAACAGCGCATGATAATTGTACTACACAAGATATAACCTGGGATCTAGACTTGGCTTCAACACTAGTTAGCTGTATGTCGGACATCGTGTCACATCGCCTGCCACCTTTTAATTGGTGACGATACGTCTTCATTACTTTTCGCTCTTACCATAGATTTACTCTAATTGGGTTTGTATTAGTTGTAAACAGTGTTTAGAATCGCCCCACTGCAAACCGCTGATCGGATGTTATCTTGTCTATATTCTCTTTTATTTTTCTTCATTTATGGCGTGCACTCTTGACAGGGGCTTTATTACGTAAAATTTACGCAATCACCTTTACAGTGTCTAATATTCTTGCGGTATTGGCTAAAATCAGGCCAGGCTATCACAACAATTGGGACTGAAACAATGATTGATGCAGGTTTTACATAGCAAGGCTTCAGAACATCGAGACTATAGTGTGCTAGTGGAATGATGAACAGCTTTTGGTTAACTTCTGCCCCCTTGTTTTTTGGTCACGCTCTTGAACTCAACATCATTCGTTCATGATTTGAGAAAAGACAATGGCATCTCTGCTTGCTGCATGATATCTTTTCGTCTGTCGCGTTTTTTTGAATAATTATTTAGTGTTTTGGTACTTTAGTAGATGATGCCTGCGACATCGTCCTTCTGTCTGTCTGCTGGGGGTTGGTTGCATCCCGGGGAAGGACATTAGCTTTTTATCCCGGAAAATTAAGAAGTTTCCCAGGGAATCAAAATACTTAATCCACGCGAACGAAGTCGCGGAAATCATCTAGTAATATCATAAGTATGGCTCAAGATTGATTTAATATTGAATTTGAGAAGCTTATAATAATAATTCAAGCGCACATTACTCTTTAAAGGCCAATTCGGTGGTATTGAACTAGAAACCTACAAAATTAATATACTGTTGGACTAATTACTTTACACAGATTTCTTCGTAAATTACTCTAATATCTTTAAAATTCATTACTTCGTTGCACTAAATTTTAATTGGGACTTGCGATACGATGCAAATCATGTTTAACATTTGCCAGCAACTGTAGGGCTAGCATGCGCACGAGTAAATTTATGTCTACCCGTTATCTCAATTTGTCTACCGAAGCTAACATTTCTAATACCTTTAAACGAACAATTCTTGTGTATCTATTATTATACATATATATATTATTATAGGTTATAGTAGGTCCTAGTTGGAAAGCGGGCGAGCCTTAAACCAGAAGACCCCAGTTCGAGTCCAGAGTCTCCAATCCGATTTATTTGTTTCCCTTTTTTTGAATATAAATATAATATTTTACTTTTTAAAAATGAAATATAATTTTTTTTATTTAAATATAATTTCCAAAAAACACGATTTACCAAAAAAAAAAAATACCGAGCAAAGCTTCATCCAGATATTGGTAATTTAACCATGTGAAACAGTGGGCGTAAATAAAAGATACAAAAATACATAATCACGCTCATGTATTTACTGCACACAATTAGACAGCGTTTCGTCATACAATATGATCAACGGCGATAACAACACAAACTGAGGCTGGCGTAGCACTTTATAGGCTAGGCATGGCATCACCCCCTCTACCGGTGGCTACAGGCAGGCTTGTATGATTGGCTGGCTTGGCTATGATTGGCTATGATTGGCTGCTTGTAAATTACCGCTTTATGATTGGTTGAGGCGACGTGGTGTAAGACGTGTTAACTTCGGTTCGTCTCCTTACGCCAAAAGTAGAGCTTATATTTCTTATCTGTGATACTTTTCTCTTCCAACTCCGGATTTTGTGCATGTCATGGTAAACGAGAAATTAGCCGGCATCGACAACCACTCTCTTTCTCTCTCTCTTGGCGTGATATCTCGTTGTGCGCATGCTAAGCCTGCGTCTGCTTGCCAAATGGAAATAGATGAACTTGCTGTTTCACACCAAGGGCTAAGGACGATATCTTCTCGATTTATATCCGACATATTTGTTATTTTGCTATACTGCGAGTATATTATGACTTGTGAGCGTAAATTACGTGTGAGTCATATATATTTAAAAGCCAATAGATTCTCTTGCACCCTAAACAACCGCGGTTAAACATTTTAGAGTAGATGATGCACGTGATTTCGCGTAGATTAAGTTTTTTGATTCCCAGGGAAGCTCCTTAATTTTCCGGAGAAAAAAGTAGCCTATGACACTCTCCAGGTCCTCGACCATGTCATCACGTCGATTTGTTGCCCCTTTGCAGCGTGATTGAAGGACAAACCAACGAACAAACACACTTTCGCATTTGTAAGATGATAATTTGTGGCCTCTATTTCATACAAAATCCTATACTAAGTGTGAGATGCGGAGAAGCTGAGGTTAATCAAATGACCTGATGGTTCAAAAGCAAGTACAGAAGCAATTAATATGAAACAAAGACAAACCTTCTTTTTATGAGACTTCTTGTTCATGATGGAGGGAGCCGGGGCGTGATCTGAAATAATGAAACCTTGATAAAATACAGTGATAAATGAACTGAAATATACAAAATGCATGAATACTTTTTTTAAAGCTTCCATTTAACTTGCAATGGCAAATTGTAGTCTCTATCGACTCTAACTTCTCACTAGACTAAGGTAGAGTTGACAGAGTAGAGAGAGAAAGAATTCTCAAAAATCTGTATCTAGCTTAATCGCCGTGATTTATCTCATAGAAAAACAAGTAGCTCCCCGTCGCAGTGTATTTTTAAAGTGAAAACTTCTTTAGCCGCTTTGACCACTTTTTGGTAGAGGGTATAAATGTGGAAACGCGTGACCGACACCGTCACCGACACCTCGCGTTATTACGAAGACAAAAGATCTTAAATATAAATATAGTACATTCGTAATTAAACTTTAATGTCTTAGTTTTAAGGTTTATATTTTAAGTAAAAAGTATGTTAAATATTTTTATTATTATTATTTTAAATATTCGTTTTCACTTCTATCGGCATTCCCTATGACTGCCAAGTTGCCCTATGACTGTCTTACATAATATGTTTGCCTTTTTAATGCAAATTTTGTTGACACTTTGTATGACACTTTGTCCTACGTGAGCGACAAACGCGACACCGCGACTCGATACGACGCGACGCGACAGTATCAAACAGTAGCTGACCCTTCACGTGGCCTACTTTGTCGCGTAGAAAAGTACAGAATTTTCTATGGCGTGGTATGATGGTGTCGCGTCGCGTTGCATCGCGTTACTTCTGTCGCTTTACCTAGGTACCTATATATATGTCACCGTAAGATTGTAAAATCGTTAGATTATAATCTAACTCGCAAAATTGTAAACTGTCGAAAGATTGTGAACCGTTCAATGTTCTGAGTATAATTTTTGAAATATTCATTGTATTTACGTTTTATTGTCTTTCTTGTAGGTTAGGTTAGGGTCCGACATATATAATCAGGTACACTTAGGTTTTATCGGGTTAATATACCTAACAGATTACAATCTACCGAAAAATAATGCGTTAAATTGTAATCTTTGGACAGTTTGCAATTTCGCGAGTTAGATTATAATCTAACGGGTTTTACAATCTTACGGTGACATATAGGTATATAGGACAACGGGATAGTGTGCGGTGCAAGATTGATGATGTAGTTAGATGCACGGTTCATCTCAGTAGCATCAGCTTTTCGAACCGGTGGTAGATTCTTACGACTTATCTTAAGTGGCACAAATTGAAACCAATCATTTCAATTTCATTTTCATTAGAAATTATTAATTCCCAAGTAAACCCTGCCGAGGTTCAGCCGAGACTTCCCAGTGATCCCACTACACCTAAGAGTAAGAACATAGCCCTCACCGCTGCGCCAGGGAGGTCGTCAGTGAAGTACACTACGGCGCCGAAATAAATACATATAAGTTGAAGAGAGATTCTTCGATCCATACTTAATTATACATATAATTAATCTTTATTTTGTTCCAAAATCCGTATTACATAGTTTCTTAAAATTACGTATTATTTAATTAAGTAATTTTTAACGTCAATAAGTGTACCGACAGTGTACCTACCTATATTGAATAAATGATATTGAGTATTGAGTATTGAGTACCCTGGACCCCCAAACTAGGATAGCCCGTGTCTTGGGGGTCAGTCTCTTCAAAGTGCAATGTAAAATAATATTAGAAAAGGTGACTGAAGTTAGGTTAGTAGTAACTTACATAATTAATTAAGATTATCTAATAAACAGTTTATACTTAATATATTTATTGTGTGTGTGTGTGTGTGTGTGTGTGTGTGTTGTGTGTGTGTGTGTGTGTGTGTGTGTGTGTGTGCGTGTGTGTGTGTGTGTGTGTGAGCGTATGTGTGTGCTTTCTTTGCATGAACGTACAAGCTAAGTGTATTGATTTTTGATAAGCGTTTCAGTAGTTTCGTAATTAACTTAGTTACCTAAATTTACGTGCAAGTTACGAGTTTACGGTCATTGAAAAGTTAAAAGCTGGTATAATATGATATCGATGTACCTACTACCGTAAGTATACCGATTTAATTTTAACCGGTTGGCTCGCTTTTGTTTTATACCGCGATCCCGAATTCCTGTCCAGCGATTTAATTAAACACGACGCCCGAGATATAAACTGGGCCAGCATTTGGGGGACGTTGTGAAATATCAAGCAACGCGCTCAGATGATCCCACGAAATTCTGGCATTTTATCTTCCTCTACCCTCATAAGCCACACCGCACTGCGCCTCTGTAGTAGAGCTAAATCTTCACAGGTTATTTAGACATGATGTCTTTTTTTTCGCAGCCTTTGTTGTCCGATTGCACTGCATATGAAGGAATTTATTTAGTTACTGGATGATGCCCGCGACTTCGTCCGCGTGGATTAAGGTTTTTTGATTCCCGCGGGAACTCTTTAATTTTCCTGGATAAAAAGTAGCCTATGTCCTTCCCCTGGATTCAAAGTATCCCTATACCGAACTTCATCAAAATCTGTTAATGAGACATTTTTTGTATTCCCGCGGGAACTCTTGAATTTTCCGGGATAAAAAATAGCCTATGTTCTTCCCCTGGATACAAACGATACTTATACCGAATTTCATCAAAATCTGTTGAAGACAATTTTTTTTTATGCTCGCGGGAAATCTTAAATTTTCCGGGATTAAAAGTAGCATATGTCCTTCCCTTGTATCTATACAAAGTACAAACTATCCCTTTATCAAATTTCATCAAAATCGGTTGTAGAGACATATTTTTTTGTCTTGCTTGGTCTTTCTTGTCATTTTATACGGCGGATATAGAGGCTACATTAATTCTGACAGATTTCATTAGTTAGTTGCTACGATACTTTTAGTGAATGGAATCAAGACACGCGGAAGCGTGTCCAGCCAAAGTTCAAAAAAACTGGCGAGCAGCACCGTGTGTAATATTACACGAACCATTTGGAGCCACTTTTGACCCCCTCATAACTCAAAAACTATTTCACATAAACATGTCAAATTTGGCGCATATATTGAGACCCGTGAGATACATATGTGCTCCAAATTTCATAAGTACACCTCAAATGGTTATTTAGATATAAACGTACAAAAATCGTCATTTTTATGCTCTACCTAGGTATAGATCAAAACTCTGACACGGGGCACACTACCATTGCTTAAAGCCGTGTTATTTTAATATTGTTGACGTTTATGTTGCAGTGTTATAATCATTATTTTAAGGACGTCAAAGTACGTGACATTCAACCGTTATTATGAAACAATACTGCTTTAAGCGGTGGTAGTAACTCCGTCGTCCACTTCCTGCGGCAACTTGCATTACATTCTACGCATAGTGCATGCACAACTAAATAAAACAAGAGTTGTTAAGTAAAAAAAACTCCGATTACATAAATCATACTGCAGGTCTTTGTTTAAATTCGTTATTTTGTGTTGTTAACTATTGAAAATGACACATAATTATTATTTTAATGTAAATAATAATGAATAATAATATAGTTGCATTAAAACCTTACCTTCGTATTCATGCATTTTGTGCAACGAAACGTCATTGACAGAAAAGAAGAAGAAACGTATTTGAAGTCGTCAGTTCAAGCTGTCAGTCATTGTTATTTGTATTCATTGTTTATAGTGGTTTTAGTGATATCGACTGTTTGCCGTGCTTGTTTTCAATGTTTCACTAAAAACTTTTGATTTTGAACTTTTGCCATCAAAATTGATGAGATGTAGAAATGTGCTGTAGAGGTAGTCTGACCTTAGATGTAATCTGTCAATGTCAGTGTAACTCTAGGTACACTATATATTTTTCTTGAGAATTCTCGTCTTTAATTATCTTGTACAATGAGTCGTACAATAGAATTACTGGTGGGTGACACACTGACCTTACACCGAATAATAAGTACCTACTAATGTAAAACGTAAACTAAACTAATAGAAAAGTCCTATTACAGTGTAAAGGATTATTTGAATGATAGCAAGGCATGGATATGAATTGTTACAGCGGCTGATTATGTAATGTTATATTATAAGTACATATATATAATTTCAAATATTTGTGAGATGGTGATAATAAAAAAAAAGCGGAGTTTATTGCGGGCTCTTCTCAGACCAGGGCACGTTTAGAACCCTCGTAGCTTTAGTTTTAAGATACCGTAGTTAATTATCACCATCACGTCTTATGCTCTGTAAGCATGACGTTCAGAAGGTGTACTTTGTAGGTACATATTTTGAATAAATATGTTTTGAGTTTGAGATTGAGTTCAATAATTTCTGTAAAAAAAGTAATGATATCCCATCAAAAACATAAATGTAAAATGAGAGCCAAGTTCAAAATTGTGATATATATATGCCTTGGTTGTTGACTTCAGCGACAAAAGAAGTGAGATCTAAATGGGTGCCAAGTTCAATGGTCAGTCCTGCAATTTATTTATCCCATCAAATACATAAATGTGAAATGAGAGCCAAATTCAAAATTGTGATATATATGCCTTGGTTGTTGACTTCAGCGACAAAAGAAGTGAGATCTAAATGGGTGCCAAGTTCAATGGTCAGTCCTGAAATTTATTTATAACAACATATAAAATTTTATAACAACTTAAAATATCATTTCTTCTTATAACTTAGTATAAAATGTTGAAGACTTAGGCTTTGGCTTGGCTAGTTTTCATATACGAACTATAGCCTTCACAAGTTGTAAAGCTGTAAGTTCTTATTTTATTCTTCCGAAAATTTGGCTTGCTGGTAGAAACTGTACTTTTAGGTACCTACTTAATAATAATTCGTATATGGAAACTAGCCAAGCCAAAGCCTTAGTCTTCAACATTTTATACTAAGTTACAAGAAGAAATGATATTTTAAGTTGTTATAAAATATTATATGTTGTTATAAATAAATTTCAGGACTGACCATTGAACTTGACACCCATTTAGATCTCACTTCTTTTGTCGCTGAAGTCAACAACCAAGGCATATATATCACAATTTTGAATTTGGCTCTCATTTCACATTTATGTATTTGATGGGATAAATAAATTGCAGGACTGACCATT
Source organism: Erebia palarica (assembly GCA_964035005.1). Taxonomy (NCBI): domain Eukaryota; kingdom Metazoa; phylum Arthropoda; class Insecta; order Lepidoptera; family Nymphalidae; genus Erebia; species Erebia palarica. Next base: position 38,518,244 of record OZ035983.1, read on the forward strand.
GAACTTGGCACCCATTTAGATCTCACTTCTTTTGTCGCTGAAGTCAACAACCAAGGCATATATATCACAATTTTGAACTTGGCTCTCATTTTACATTTATGTTTTTGATGGGATAGGATATTCATGCACATTTCATTTATTTTAATTAGCAAATTATATTTTTTCGGCCAATTGGTCATGTGCTTATTATTCCAAACTAACTATACAGTTACTCAGGGCCCCTCGCGATCGCCTTGCTTTTAGTTTCAAAATATGTTCTGAATTGTGCGATAAATAAATTAGATCGGGGAAGCCTGTCATATTATCATTTTGTAGCTACCATTTTTCACTTCAGCATCTTGGCGTAAGTATTTTGTCTTTAAGTGTTTTTCTATTCGTATTTTGTTTGTTTGTTAAAAAAAGTCCTAATATTTGTCTTATCCATACTATATAATATTATAAATGAAAAAAGTGTTTCTGTCTGTCTGTCTGCTACGCTTTCACGGCCCAACCGTTCTTAACCGATTTTACTTTTTATCCCAGAAAATCTACTCTATGATACGTGGGTTCTGACTAGAACGCGTTTGAAACCTATGGCTATAGTTCTCAGAAAAAATATTATAAACAAACCAGATAGTTTTTAGGTACTTATGTACTACCTATGAAAATTCGTAACAGATTTTTTTTTAATTTTTGTGGTTTTATTTTTTGTACATTCACTGGTGTTAGTCACATCCGGGACTGTGGAAGACTGGCCTATGGACTGGGATTGCATCATCTCCGGGATTTGATCTTCGGCACCCACTCTCGCGCAAATCGATATTCAAATGCACAGAAATAATATTTCCAAGAAAATGTAACACCGAGATACATATCCCGCGAAAAACATAATCATATTATCATAGTAATAAAATAAGTATGCGAAAGTGTGTTTGTTTCTTGGGGTGACCTTCAATCTCACTGCAACGCGACGAAGCACCGGAGCTATGAGATTTTTGCATGGATATTAGTCACAGAATAAATAGTATGTTGATATAGATAAAGGCCTGGAAAAAGTGATATATTTTTAGAAATTAAAGAGTTTTTGCGGAATAATTAAATAAACCTAAATCCAATCAGATGAAGTGAAAAAAAATATCAGATGAAGTTGCTGGCATCATCTAGTACTTATAAAATATAGAAATCTTTAGAAATAGAAATCTTTATTAAAGAAATTAACTTAAGTACCTACAGATACAATGAATTCCTGGCCCCTAAACTAGGAAGACCCGTATATCTTAGGGGCCAGTTCCTTCTCAACAATTAATAATATTTTTCAAAATGTGCTGTGTTGTTCTGTATGTTCTAAAAAGGTAAAAATTTTTAGTTATTTTACATTTTCGTTTATCATTAGGTTAGGTTATTACAAATTAAGGTTACCTATATTAGAATATTTAAAAAAAATGGAAAAAGCAATTAAAGCAAATTAAGTGTGAAGTTACATAAATAAAAAGCTTAGATAGTATTTGTGAGTGTCTGTGCGTGTGTCTCTCTCTCTCTGTGTGTGTGTGTGTGTGTGTGTGTGCGCGTGTGTGTGTACATACTTGTGTGCCTGTTTGTGTGCTGCCATACGTATCAATGCACTCATGCAATATTTTGAACTAAATATGTATTTATAATTCTTTCTGTTTTTTCATAATCATAGTTAATTAAGAATTTTTTTAAGCAGTTTTTTAGTCCATTTCTATTCATTTTATAAATTATTTTCATCTTTCTATAATAGGTACATCTATACAAAAATGGGCCTAGGTAATTGAATTGTCGTCTAGCAAATGTTGTTTTGGTAAAGGGTAGGGTAATAGGGGTTTTGTAGGGATTACACCTATGGTTACTTTCCTGTAACATGGGATAGCGAAGTACCGCATGTAGTATAAATAGTTGGTGTATGGTTAGAAGATCAGAATACTTATATAGCTTGTCTGTAGAATACCTTCGTCGTTTACGCAGCATCACTTTAATAACGGATCTTTGCGCTCTTTCCAGTTCTATCATATGTGTAGCTGCTGCACCCCCCCCCAGGCTGGAATACAGTAAATGAGCAGGGATTGGCATAGTGCAGTATAAACATATACATGCCTAGTCTTAGATCGAAGAACTAATAAACCGTTGGGGTACCAAAATTCATAATTCATAATTCATACTTGTTGGGGTATCAACTAGGTATAGGTAGGAAATATCGGAGCAGTGCAATTTGACGAGTGACGACCTTCATGGCGCAGTGGTGAGTGTTGTTGTCTTCACGTGGGAGGTCACGGGTTCGATCCCCGGCACGGTCAATTTGGAAATTTACAATTTACGAATTTCCTCTGTTCGTGCTGGTGGGAATGAGGCTTCGGCCGTTTCTAGTAACCGCAATACGGGCAAAGATTAAGCGTTCCGGTACGATGCCGTAAAGAAACCGATTTAGGTAGGTATTTTTATTTTTTCATTTAATTTAACGCACAAACAAATTCAGAATTTTGTTTCCCACCGACTACACATAGTTTGTTGGCGAGTTCGCGCTCATCTTAACTGATATTATTATTTTATAATATATATAGCTCGATTACCACTCACTGACTCATTGACATAATTGTTCTCCTAGAAAGAGACAGAAAACGATACAATGATGTACAGGAGATATGTTCCAGTGCGGGATAGGAGTAAGGAAAAATTATGACATTTCGGAAAAACAAGATGGCGGCCGACGTGATTCTTGTAACTCTTTTGTTTTCCAACCGATTTTGTTGCAACTCGCAATGATTGAAGAAATTAGGAAACGATCTATAGAAAAAGTGGAAAAAATTGGAAAAACAAGATGGCGGCCGAGCTGTAGTGTTTTAAAATTTTTGATTTTTCGACCTCGAACCGCGGCGCCACAGATCCGAAACGGCGTGGTCGAGCATAATTTTTTTTTCTATTTCCGCCTACAATTATCCTGTATTTTGACAGAATGGGGGTGGTTTTTAAAAATTCAAGATGGCGGCCGTCACGGCAGCCGTTCGGTTCGAGTTACGAAAAAACGCAATTTTAAAATTCAAATTTCTCGCAGTTGGCAACGTCGGAGCGTTTCGACGTCTATGGGGCGATTGTGTGTACAGACTCGAGGTATGGATTGGGGGAAAAAAATTACCCCATTTCTCGGGAAAATTTCAAGATTTACCCCAAAAATAAAAAAATCGAAATAGGAATTTTTTTAAAAATTCGAGTACGAGCAACCACGTGTGTCACTTGTACGAATGACATTTGGGTATTTTCGTCGCCGAGGTCTGGCAACACTGGAATTTATCAAAGAAAAAGTGATTTTCGACATGGTCTTTTTTCAGGGGCTATCATGTCGGCTGGGTGCGAGCGAGATGAACAATTGAAACGTCGTCAGGAGCGGTGTATCCTGTAGTTCACAGGAAAATTATAAAACTATGCAAAAAGTTTTTGTGAAACGAGGTGGCGGCCATTTTGTATTCCTTTTGTGTTTTTGAAAATTTCGATCACGTCTTAGAGGCGGTTGGCAACATTTGGGAAAGTTGACATGTATGGATCGATTGTGTAACTCGACATGCAGTATCAAGAAATCAAAACAGTGTTGCCACATTCGGGGAAGTTTTCGAGATTTTCCCTAAAAACTTCCTCCTGTAAAACTTTGTATGAAAAAATTTTTTTTCACTGCTGGCTTCGTATGGAAATCAGAAAATATAACTTGAAGAAAAATATGGAGACACCTGATGATTGAGGATTTCGGAGACGGTAAAGAGCACGGCCAGGGTATTGAAGATAGGTGGGGGGTGCTCGAACAAATGTCACTCGAAACCTCATCCAATTGGCAATAAGTAAAAAAAAAATTCAAAATGGTGGATTCAAGATGGCTGCCATACAAATTTAGTGAGCGTCTATCTCGGAAAGTATGAGAGATGAAAGTGTGGTTTCTTGGCAAGAGATGATCAGGACGAGGAGGTCTATTAAGCGAAATAAAAAAAAAATCAAGATGGCGGAATATTTTTTTCATACCAAATTATATGGCGAATATTGAAGAGACTACAAGTGTAGAACTATGTAACATTTTGATACGGTTCCGTCTCACCCACGACGAGGCTCCCTGGGATTACGAAATAGGAAACTGATATCAAAGTTTTAATAAATCAGCGCCATTTTGAAATTCTTTGGCAATTGACCGATTTCGTTCAAAATCGATATTTAGGGCTCCCTGTGATTACAGAACAGGAAACTGGTATCAAAATTTTAAAAAAATCAGCGCCATTTTGAAATTCTTTGTTAATTGACCTATTTTGTTCAAAATCGATATTTAGGAATCCCTGGGGATACAAAACAGGAAACTGTTACCAAAATAAAGAAAATACAGCGCCATTTTGAAATTCTTTGTTAATTGACCGATTTCGTTCAAAATGGATATTTAGGACTCCCTGGGGATACAAAACAGGAAACTGTTACTATAATAAAGAAAATACAGCGCCATTTTGAAATTCTTTGTTAATTGACCGATTTCGTTCAAAATCGATATTTACGACTCCCTGGGATCACAAAACAGAAAACTGGCACCAAAGTTTCCAAAAATCAGCGCCATTTTGAAATAATTTCTTAATTGAGAAATTTCGTTCAAAATCGATATTTAGGGCTCCCTGCGATTACAAAACAGGAAACTGATGCCAGAATTTTAAAAAATCAGCGCCATTTTGGAATTATTTTTTATTGTAGCGATTTCGTTCAAAATCGATATTCAGAGCTCCCTCGGATTACAAAACAGGAAACTGGTACCAAAATTAAAGAAAACCAGCGCCATTTTGAAATTCTTTGTTAATTGACCGATTTCTTTCAAAATCGATACAGTAAAGAAAGTCCTACTTGTAAGTCTAACCACATCCCGTGAGCTGCTTTAGCAGCTCGCGCACAGAGCGAAAAACTAGTCTATAATATAACTGATGTAGCGCTACAAGGCTAGCCTGCTACCATCTTAGACTACATCATCACAAACCGTTTCACCCCCGTGCCTCGGTGAGCACGGCCTCTCACCGGTCGTGTCGGATTTTCCGTCCCATCGTGCTATGAGAGTAAAGGACCAGAGAATGCACCTGTGTTTGCGCACTCACTTGTGCACTATAAAATCTCCTGCACAGATGGCTAATCTCTCTGGAGATTGGCCGCCGTGGCCGAAATTCGGTCGGGAGGACATTACTGCCGCAGGAACTCAATAGGTAACGTGGATAATTCACGTCAAGCCCTGCTTTGAATGGCTGCCAATATGTAAATAAACCGTTGTGCGCCGAAATATAGACCAACTGCGGCATTCGGCCCGCCAAAACAGTGCAATTAGTATACCTACTGAAATATATTATCATCTTTTTAACATAGGTTTTAATCCAGGCATCTTCTAGGCAAGCGCGCTCCACCTTAGCACATCTATTTACTGTGACCTTAGGCTGCATCACTAAGTACTTACCAGCAAGTCCGAGTGCAGCCAAGCGCTAGCCTATAAATTAAAAAAAACGCGGAAACTTTTTATTTAGCCTTTTCCGAGATACAATGTATCATACAACCAATCCCTGTACAAAATTTCATCAAAATCGGTTGAACATAAGGGACGTCAAAGCGTAGCAGATAGACAGAAACACTTTCGCATTTATTGAGTACTAGATGATAACTTCGTCGGCGTGGATTAAGATTTTTTGATTCCCGCGGGATATTTAATTTTCCAGGATAAAAACAATCTACCCCTGTATCAAATTTAATCAAAATCGGTTGAGCAAATGGGCCGTGAAAGCGTAGCAGACAGACAGACACTTTCGCATTTATAATATTAGTATGCATGAATCCCGAAAAGTTAGAGGTGTCTGGATTGCGAGCCCCGGATTTCCAGGATAAGGGGCTGACGTTTTGACTACTAGTCCATTAGGCTTCAGGTCGCGCTTTGATGATATTGGCACAGTAAACAGATACAAATCTGTTTACTGTGATATTAAGTGCCTACGAATATATTATATATCTGCCAAAAAACATTAAAACAGTCAAGCCGCTGGATAGAATATTAACGTTGGAAATGTTTTTTATGTAGGTACCTAAGTAGGTAGGTATATTGTTTAGAAATAAAAATACAGTTTCGCAATCGTCGGTTTCAATAAACTCCCACGCATCCACAATAATCGAAACGAAAACTGTAAAATCATACAGTATTGGATGACGCCCGCAACTTCGTTCGCCAGGCGTTAGGTAGATCATACTCGTTATGTGATTTTCCGGGATAATAAGTAGATCATACGTCCTATTAGTAATCCTATTGGTTTATTTTGTAGTTTTTATCGTAGGGTTTCTCACACTTAGGGAAGTTTCTAAACTATTCTTAGATACATATCAAAACTTGTGGAACCGGCAGGCATTTGAATTTTTGACGTATTTATGTATAGCTTAGATCCTATTGGTTGTACTTAGTATGGTCTGTGATCTCTAAGTGCAAAGGTGCTTGAATGGCAGCCTCGCACCAGAAAGCGCAGCGTTGGACGACCCCCCACTAGGTGGACAGACGATCTCAAGCGTGTAGCTGAAAGCAAGCGGAACGAGATCGTGAAATGTGAAGATCCATGCAGGGGACCTATCGTCCAGCAGTGGACGGCAATTGGTTGACACAATGACGATGTCAAACTTCAACTCCAGGCATTTATCTATTTATACTTAATATTATAAATGCGAAAGTTTGGATGGATGGATGCTTGTCACCCAATCATGCCAGAACGGCTGAACGGATCTGGATGGAATTTAGCACAGAGTTAGATTATAGTCTGGAATAACACATAGCCTATTTTTATTTCGGAAAATTAAAGAATTCCCGCGGAATTCTTTGATTATCACCAACATAGCTACAAACAAACAAACACACTTTCTTATGTTGGTAGGACGCTCACATTAATAACTTCATCTTCCTACCAGATCGCGTAAAAAGTTATGACATGCTGATAGGCATGTTTAGTTTAGAATGTTCGTTAGAATGTGAATTCGTATTGGCACATGTGTTCAATAGGTATACCTATTACCTACATATAATACCTACCTATGTCTTTGTTCTTTAGGTCATACCAAGTTTATGAGTTATGACGCTTTTCTCAGTCGTCTGATGTCAGTCCAACTCCAAAATTACCAATGTTTCGCAAGATTTTATTATAAACATGTTCTGAGTATCGTGTAAATTGTATACGCTGAAGTATCTCTATTTAAATTAGACACTGCGTCGTTGGTCTAGTGGTTAGCATTCGACTGCGGCCGACAAGGTCCCGCGTTCGAGTTCGCAGATGGCGCAGGAGATATCTCTCTGGAGAAAGGCCGCCTGGAAATTAGGTTGGGAGGACATTATTATCTAAATAAGATGTACCTAGGAGGTAATAGTGGACTTTGGCTCCTATTCGGTGGTCTAGTATGCGAATCCTGGGCAAACTATTTCTTCGAAAAAAAAATCTTTTTCAGAGTTCACAGGTGCGTTTTTAGTTATTAAACACCACTTGCTTATCATGAAAACCTGCATGTCCGAGTGTATTATAATCTTTATTTTATGTATGGCTCCTGGCCGCTACAGGAGGGTTGAGCGAGCGCTATAAACCTAGCCGAAAAAGCCCGAGTGTTTTCAAAGGTGTGTGAAGCTGCCAATCCATACTTGGCCAGCTTGTTAGTTTTTGGCCAAACCCTTCTCATTCTGACAGGAGACTCGAGGCCAGTAGTGAACCGGTTATGAGTTGAGGTGATGAATATCTTTAGAATCATAAATCGCGCGCGTCCTCGTCAATCTCCAATCTCTTGGCATTGCCACGCCTCATTGCTTGATGCACTGAGTTACGTTGCTTCGCCGTTGTTGGAGCAAATCCAGGTAACTTATATGAAAGGAGCTAGGTTACAATATATCACTCGAGGTAGTGAATCAATATTATCTCAACTTGAACTTTCCATGTTCAGGACTCCCTGAACTCCCCGAAGATGCCTTGATTTTTTTCTCATTTTAAAAAGCTCTCTGTCATAGTGTAAGTGGTGACAACAGGTTTCTATTGTACGCACCCGAGTTGAATGCAGTCGGGGCTGAGGTGACGGGCGGGAGCATCTCCCTCCCCCGTCCGCCCTCACATATACATACGTATACGGAGTGATTTATATGTTGACGTTAAAACCGTTTATGTTCACATTAACGCTGTGATGTCAACATTAACGTATTCAATCCGTTATGAGTTGGAATATTTTTTTTCTTGCTCATGCTACCTAGGTTATGTAAGTTGACATTTGACATTTCTAGATAATACGGAGTAGGTAAACGGATACGGATAATAGGTACGGAGTAAGGGAATTTTTGTCAAACGGCCAAGCATTCGTTAGAGTTGAGAAAATAGGTTGAGTTGATGGTGGTGATGGTGGACTGTCCCAAAACCGAATCAGCATAACTCGACTCAACTTAGTTTTGTTTGCCCTACCTGTTTTTGTAAAGTGTGAACCTAGAAGCTCACGAAGGAGTTCCTGAATGAAGCAAGGTGTAGCTGAATGAAGTAAATAAAAGAGTGTAATTTTTTTGACTGATTTAAGAGGTTCAGTAACAAAAAAACGTGTTTTTATTCATAGCCAAGCACGCGACATGGCGAAAAAAGCTTTGGATATGTGTACTGAAGAAAGGCAAAATAACTTTTTGACCTTGCCTTTAACGGCAGACCGAGTAAACGGAGTATAAAAAAGGACATTATCTGTAATACGAAGCTTACGAAAAATAATCATATTTTTTACCAAGAACGAACAGGTCCTTACCTCTTCGTTCTTGGTAAAAAATATGATTTTAATCGCAGTGTAATTCACAGAACTATAGAAGACTTTTATCGGACTGAAATAATCGTCCCTACTTGTCCGAATGATTTAATTTTCTTTACTTAAGAAATGAAGTCAATTTTGGACTTTCAATCAATATTTTAAATATTTTTAAAATAATACAACCACTGCTTGCTTTTGTAATTTATCGATATGACTGTCAGTAATAAGGTCACAAGCACTAGCACACTTCTAAGCTGTGAATTCAACTCAGGTGCGATTAATAGGTATATCTGTGCTAAGATTCAACTTTATCTACATGTCTTTTATTTATTTAATGTCATACCTATTCCCTAACTAGCTAATGCTCGCGACTTCGTCTGCTTGGATCGAGATTTTTTTGGTTCCCGCGGGAAATACTTAATTTTCCGGGATAAAAAGTAGCCTATGTGCTATTCCAGACTATAATCTATCTCTGTGCCAAATTTCAGCCAGATCCGTTTAGCCGTTGGAGCGTGATTGAGTAACAAACATCTATACATACATAAATCCATCCAAACTTTCGCATTTATAATATTAGTAATTTAAGGGCGCTGCGCGTTGGGTAGGATAGGTCAATTCAATTCAATTCATTTATTTGCTCATATTGTCTACAATTGTTGTTGTTATCCATTCTATCTAATATAAAAAATGCGAAAGTGTGTTTGTCTGTCTGTTACGCTTTCACGCCCACCTGTTCAACCGATTTTGATGAAATTTGGTACAGGGATAGGTTTTTTCCCGACATCTAGGTTACTTTTTGTAACGGAAAATTAAAGAGTCCCCGCGGCAATCAAAAGCCTCAATCCACGCGGAAGAAGTCGCGGGCGTTATCTAGTATTTAGTAATATAACAAAAAAAAAACTAATCTCTTTTTAATCATGTTAACAAAGAAGACAACATAGTTTGTTAGGCATGTGGAATAAAATAAAACAAAATTACAGTATACAGTTAGCATTAAATCCAACAAAGTATGGTAGGCTGCGTTTAGTGGAACTACGAAATAATTTAGATGCTATCAAAACATTTAATCAGCGCGCGGGAATTAAAATGTTGAACTAATAAATCGGTGGTATAGTCGAATAAACAAGGGTTGTCACAACATCATTACTAAGAGAAACCCTAGCCTATTTTTCGGTTAGCTTTTTAAATAGCCTGAGAAAAATAAAGAAGTTGCATGATATCTTGCTGAACCTAGAGCAAAAGGGGCGAGTGACCTAGATGTGACAATGCATATCAGTCGATTGCGAATGTTATGCAACGTTGACCCAAGTCGGTAACTGGACAAATCTATAGGTACCTATTTAATTCGATTTAGCGACTCTGAGACCTGAGTGCGGCAAGTATTGCGTAAATTTAATTCAAAATACTTAAAACTATAAATATAGATAATACTAGGTAAAGCCGCCAATCTATCCATCTCTTAATTTCGTCTTATACCTATCTGGGTTTACGCCGAACCGCGGAGTAATTTAATAGCTATCAAAACAAACGCGCGCTCGAATTGAATCGTTAAACCTATAAATCCGTTAGCTCGCTACTACAAATTACGGCTAGGATTCCGTAGGCCGGGGTTGGACTGCGCGTCCACTGCTGGGCTCAAGCCTCCACCCTCATAGGAGAGATGGAATTAGAGCTTAGACCCACCACGCTGCTCTAATGCGGGTTGGACTGGGCGTACCTACTTACATCTATTCTAAAGGTGTCTGGTGGATATTGCTGACTAAGCAATAGGCCTTTGCATACCTAGTTTTTAGTTAACTTTGTATTCTTTAATGTGTACAATGATTTACCAAACGAATTTTTTAGTGAAAACTCCTTCGTAAGATTCAAGAAAAAAATACTCAAGCATTTTCAAATTCGTTAGTAATTTCTGTATAATGTCACCATTTACTCTTTAAGCATTTAGGTTTAATTATAGATTATTGTAAGTTCTTATATCTTTAAACCTAATGTGTGCAATCTATCTAACTATACCTTTAGCTATATATCTATTCTGTACTACTGCTAAGGCCTAATAAATCACGTGCAGCAAACTGCAATCAAACGCGGCAACAAGACTGCCATCGACATTGTTGCGACTTGGGACGGCGAAAAATATATGCCATTTATTGGGTCATATTATGCAATAAGTAAGTAGTATGGGTAGATTGGTGCAGCTGCTAGGTAGGTAGGTATTTATATATCACTAAGAGGTTGTATTTTAATAAATAACCAATTATCACAATCATGTTTTATATGCAAGTAATTTTTAACGTCAATAAGTGTACCTACAGTGTACCTATATTTAATAAATGATATTGAGTATTGAGTATAAATAGGTTATAATACTAATATTATAAAGAGGTAAAGTTTGCGAGTTTGTGAATTGTGAGTTTGTGACGTTGTAGGGGGTAATCTCTGGATCTACTGAACCGATTTTGAAAATTCTGGCACCAATAGAAAGCCTCATTATTTGTGAGTGTCATAGGCTATATATTATCCCGAAAAATATATATATTTTATAAAAATGTGTGCAAATAAATGGGAGTTATGAATATAATAATAATAATATAATGATAAAGATAAAGAACCTCAATCAAATTGTGAATGAATAAACTAAATATAATGAAGAGTTATTTTAATTAATGTATGAGTAGATATTAAGTTATATGAAAACAATTTTCACAATTTTCAAGTAAAAAATCGTTAAAAACACACCTTAATTAACACCCAAAATTAAAACAATTCAAGTCACAGGTAATATTTTAAAAAAAAACGAACTATGTAGTCCAAATCCGGAAAACAAAAACACTGACGTCTAAATACCTACTTTCAATTAATAAAAAAGTTTAAAATGCCGAGCAAATAATGGTGCGAGATTTTCCAATATGTCCGACACGACCGATTCGCGCGAACAATCCCGCTAACTATGCATGCCGTCTCGGGACATGACAATAAATATCCTAAAGAATGACCGTCTTGTTGCAACGCATTTTCACGATGACCAAATGTGATGTCGCGATTTGCGAGACATTTTGTCGACGGGATGCTCAAAAAACTTATCTTAGATTGATTATTTGAGCATGTGGAAATGTTAGCATCAAATTAGCATCGATTTCCCACTAAATAACAGGTAAAAAGTATCGAATATAATTTAGCAGATAAACGAATTAAAAGCCGGTAACGGCATCGCATTGGCGGTTCCTGTTGTGCTGTAATATGCAAATGTTCATGAGCAATAATTGATGGATGCTCCGACCCCTGTGCTGCAATTAACGTTCTCTTAAAAAGACGCGCTATCCATAGAAATCTTAGTTTTTTATCCGTAGAAATCTTAGATTATAATCTAACTCGCGAAATTGTAAACTGTCGAAAGATTGCGAACCGTTCAATGTTCTGAGTGTCAATTCTTGAAATATTCGTAGTATTTACGTTTCCTTGTCTCTTTCACGTAGGTTAGGTTAGGGTTCGACATAAATAATCAGGTAGGGCATAAAAAAAATCTACCGGAAAATAATGCGTAAAATTTTAATCTTTCGACAGTTTAGAATTTCGCGAGTTAGATAATAATATAACGGTTTTTACAATCTTACGGTGACATATGTGCTATATGTTGCTATAACTATTTAATATTATGACTTAATTTTTATTTGGCCAGCGATAACTAAGCATATAGGTACTACAAACGCGGCTCAACAAGACATCGATGTATTTAATGCATTGTAAAACACCCACAAAACCATCGCACAAAACATTGTTTTTTGTTTTTATTTGCACTGGAACAGACAGACGGAATTGTGCCAACAACCAAGCGTTTGAAATGTCTGAAGACGTTTGCCTTTCGCGATATTCTTTTCGAAATGATGCCAACAAATGTTTTCAATTTCAGGTCTTGGGAGCATAGTTGTTTACAGCGTAGGTAAATCTCAAAGCTAAATATTTAAAGAAGCTATATTAAAGTGCGAAAACTGTTCTTATTGCAGACCAAAGCAGTAGTACACGGACCCTTACTTGGGAGGTGAGGAGCTAACCTACACAAAATAGCCCTCTGCCAAAATGCCAGACCAGATGGTCCAAAAAAATAAGTTCTTACCTAATGTAATTGATTTATTTCACGTAGGGCAACTTGTACCACTTATGAAAAGTCGTGAGTCGTGAGTCTACCACCTCTACTTCTACTACGTATATGTAAATAGATATCATTGAAGTAAGCATTTATTTAGCGAATTTTGTTGTACCTAGGTACTATATAATAGGTACTATATAATAGTTATAATGCGCTACGTCGTAGCAATAGTGATAAGGATCGCGCTACCATTTCAACTTAGTGACAAAATATGTAGCCCATAATATTGTATTGGCTGCAGCAATGCCCATGCAGGATGTTAATGTAGTGTTGTATTGGAATTTAATGTCCGTTCTACATTCGAGTATAATTATTTAATGATCTTTTCGCATAGGGATCTTAGAATGAGATTCTATGTATATCTTATCTCTTATATCTTCTCTCTCGTCTTACTCGACGTGTTCCTAAACAAGTACCAACCAATGAGTTATTGGGTATAACAAACAATCGATCGCCCCTAAACACCAACTAATAATTCGTCGAAAGTGCGATTAACGTCGTATTTATAATGAAATATGACTATATTTTTACATTATTAGCAAATTTAATAGTCAGTAAACAAATGAAGGCCGAAATTTTATAAATAACACCGAAATAACAGAAATTCTAGCTAAAATTGTCGAATCACTGATATGTGAACTAGGTATAAGTTACCTAATTTTAAAAATAAAACATGACTGCCATGATTGTTTTAATTTATAGGCAGTTCCACTCTGGAGGATATAAGGGTTCTAACGATACCCCATACATTCAAATCCTGTTCGGGCAATTAGAAGATAAGGTGGAATAAAGAAACTCACAAACACTCATACTTACTCGTACATGAACTCTGAAAATATTACACTCCTTTTTTGGGCAGTCGTGTCATAACATAATCTTGTGGCTATAACAATTTTGCAGAATATACTAGGTAAGTACGTAACTACGTGCCCATGGAATTAGGTTTTTGTAAGTAAAATAGTTAAAATAGCTGCCAAAATAGTTACCAGAGGTACCTACATCAAAATTCAAACTCGCGCGACGCTGTGTTGGGAAGAAGATCGCGACTCGAGACGCTCCGAAATAGCCATTTTAATGTGCCCGCTTTGTTTATTATTCTTCCTGGCTCGGCTGCGAGACACACGGTACTGTACCTAAATATAATGCCCGTCGGATCACTGGGGAATTTTTACTGTCAAACATAACAATAAGCGTACGCTTTCACTGGAACTTTATCGATCTCTTTTTCGCAGTGATTAGCGCTGTCGTCTTACAGTGGGAGGTCTCAGGTTAGATTCCTGCGGCAACTTGGGAATTAAACATTTCTGAATTTTCCCTGGTCTGATGAGAGGCTTTAGCCGTACCTAGTTACCCTGCAGTACCTCTAACAGGTCAGCCCGCTACAATCTTAGACTGTTTCGACACTTACCATGAGGCGAGATCGCTATCAAGGGCTAGCTTGTAGTGGAATAAAATAAAAACTATTCATACCACTCACGATTAATTCAGATACTTAGGCAGTCAGGTAGGTACTTACCACTCAAACACGTAGGTACTCTTAATCCACTCATTAAACTAGTAAAACACAATAAGTAATATTCTTTATACAAATCACGCGTTTAGATTTATTTCAGAGAATAAGTATCTACATAAGTAGGAATTTCTTGACTTACACCGTAATATAATATTGATAAAAAGCCAATATCAACACTGCTCTTCGATATGCAGGCGGTAAGGGAAGTAGTGTCCAGTAGAAAAATGATGCTATTTAAAGACTGACTACTTACGAGCTAAGACATGAAACCCTACGCTGTTACATGAGAGATAATCTTTAGTTCGCAGTCAACATTATTGTTAAGTCTAGGAACTGGTAAAATGCATAAAATGTTATATTTAATTACCTACTTACAAAAAAAAAATGTGTATCAACTGCGACACACGACTGGAGTTTTCTCCTTACGAACGAAAATTCCATGGAAACATAAGCATAACGTAACGGAGAAAGTTTGATTTTACCTCTCATAAATTTTCATACCCCGGGCTCATATACGAAAATCGATTCTTATGGAGTAAACTCCAATATTATATCAGTAGAACGTTTCCTAAAAGTGAAAGCTGTTCATTTTTAGATTAAACGGGGTCTATCTCTCTCTCCCCCTTTTCTCTAATGACGGTATCAGTTACATACATCGTGTATGTCTTGTACCTTAAAGTAATTCAGAATAAAATGCAAGCAAACAGTATACTCTATAAAAATTAAATTTATTTAAACTTAATAAGTACCTATATAATTTAAAACAGGAAGCTTACCTATATTAAACTTTACAGTTTAAAATTGGATCATCACTTATTAGGTATAATTCATTGAATATATACTTATTCATAATTACTTTTAATAAGTATCCATATCCATACTAATATTATAGATGCGAAAGTGTGTCTGTCGGTCGGTCTGCTACGCTTTCATGGCCCATCTGTTCAACCGATTTTGATGAAATTTAATATAGGGATAGTTTGTATCCCGGAAAAGGACATAGGCTATGCCCGCGACGTCGTCCGCGTGAAATAAGTTTTTTGAATTCCCACGGGAACTCCTTAATTTTCCAGGGTAAAACGTAGTCCGTCACTCTCCAGGTTCTCGACTAGGTATACCCGTGCAAAAAATCACGTCGATCTGTTGCTCCGTTACGGCGTGATAGAAGGACAAACCAACAAACAAACACACTTTCGCATTTATAATATTAATATGATTTATTGAATAGTCGTCAAACACCCTGAATTAGAAATGATTCATTCACTGGACGTTACAAAAGCACTTTTTTATTTAGTTTAGGGGAGCGGAGGCTAGTACCGTACAGAGGCCAATTCCGTACATTATGTTTTTTTCGGAATGAAGCCTGTGAATATATGTCTGTCACTGTCGCACTTGTTCGTTTAGTGATGCCTCGCATTCTCGCAACTCGCAAGTTTTTTCGTCAGTCCGTGCGGCGACAGTGGTACTAACGGTCGCTATGTGAATTTGCGTTCGGTGTTACTAATTTCTATCACGAGAAATTAAGCCGTAAGTACATATTATTTAGTGGTGATAGTCATTTTCATTTTGTAAGCATATTTAGCAGAATATCATGGCTGATTTACGGTTTCATTGTAGATGTTTTTGTGATCGCATGCAGTTTTAATTTAAAATTCCCTTTCGGGTTATTCCGTACACTGTACGGTATTAACCGCTATAAATTGTGATCATTATTACATGCCCGTTTATTTCTGAACAAACACTTCTCTCAAAATATATTATTTTTTCGTGTCTTTCTCGACCCTCGACCTGCCTCATTCGAATACCTAGATTCGTATTGTTTCAGATGGCTCCTAGAAAGAAATGTACCTGGTCGCCACGAAAAATCAAAATCGCGGTAAAAGCGGTACAAGGTGAAGCTAAATTGCGGCAAACTAATGCTCTTTACAATATTCCCGTGATGACGCTCTCTGACTATGTAAAAGAAACAGGCATTTCCCGAATAGTGACTTTTAAGAAAATGGGAAGGAAACCAGTATTTACGTCCCAGCAAGAAAATGAAATTAAAGAGCACATTTTGCTCCTTTCCAGGAAATTTTACGGATTGACACCAGATTCACTAGAGTTCTGTATTTGAATATACAGTACGAAACAAAATTAAAAATCCTTTTAATGAAGCTTCAAAGCTAGCTGGAAAAGACTGGAGTCTGGACGTATGGTTTTCTTAAAAGAAACCCCAAGATAGACGTCCTGAAGCCACAAGTGTTAACAGAATCCTTCCTTTCAATGGCCAGGAAGTAAAACTGTATTTTGACAACCTGACTTTGACCATGAATAAACACAAGTTTCCTCCACATCGAATCTTTAACGTCGATGAAACTGGTATAAATAGCGTCCTTAAACCAAGCAAGATTCTTGCTCCAAAAGAAGAAAAACAAGTCGGAGCTGCAACGAGTTGGGAAAGGCAAAAATATAACAATATGTTGTTGTGTCAGTGCTACAGGTCAGTACATTCCTCCCATGATAATATATCCGCGTCAGCGTATGCAGCCTCATCTACAAAGAGCAAGTCCAAACGGTACCATATACAGATGCTCGAAGAGTGGGTGGATGAAAGATGAGTTGTTTATGGACTGGGTGGTCCATTTAAAGGAACATGTAGGAGAAACTCCGGAAAATCCTCTTTTACTAATCCTCGACAATCACAGCAGCCATATTTCGTTAAACATATACAATTATTGTCGTGAAAATGGCATACAAATGGTGACTTTGCCTCCACATACGTCCCATTGAACCCAACCTCTGGACTGTCTTTGGGCCACTGAAAACTGCACTACACAAGGAGTGCCAAACGTATATGAAATTGAACAAATATGAAAAGCTCACACCACTGGAACTAATTCCTTTTTTTACCAAATCATACCTAAAATAAAAATTTCAAATGCAGAAAAGGCTTCCAGTGGATTCCAAGCAGCTGGAATTTGGCCGTTTGATCCACATGTGTTCGAAAAATTGGTTGAAAAAAAGGGAACGATGAGCCAGTAACACAATATACAGCAGAAGAAGCAATAAACTATTTAGATTCAACCTAATTAGAGCCACACCACCTACTTATAAATGATCCAGATAGCACCCAGCCTAGTATATCAGGTCAAAATAATCTAATCGAACTTGAAGATTTCAATGATTTATGTAATTCACAGACTACCTGTCTTAATGAACAAGAAATAATTTCATATTTGAGCCCACAGATGAAGAGATTGAATGTGTCAGCAGCCAAGTTTCCCAATGTTTTAAGCCTTCTGAAAGTCCCAGTACACTTGCGGATATTTTTGCCACAGAGAAAGATTATTACCGAACAAAATTAAACCCAATAGAAGAAGGGACTCAATCTCCCGAGCCTAATAAAGATATAGAACGTGTTAGGAAAAAAAACCTGTTATACGTAATATAAAATATGTAATACTCACTTCAACTCCAATGAAGTCACTATTGGACAGCAAGAGAAAGACTATAAAGAAAGAAAAAGAAGACAAATCAAAAGATATTATAAAACAAAATAAAAAGTTTTTCATATTTTGAGCCCACAGATGAAGAGATTGAATGTGTCAGCAGCCAAGTTTCCCAATGTTTTAAGCCTTCTGAAAGTCCCAGTACACTTGCGGATATTTTTGCCACAGAGAAAGATTATTACCGAACAGAATTAAACCCAATAGAAGAAGGAACTCAATCTCCCGAGCCTAATAAAGATATAGAACGTGTTAGGAAAAAAATCCTGTTATAAGTAATATAAAATATGTAATACTCACTTCAACTCCAATGAAGTCACTATTGGACAGCAAGAGAAAGACCATAAAGAAAGAAAAAGAAGACAAATCAAAAGATATTACAAAACAAAATAAAAAGTTAAGAAATAAAGAAAAAGACAGCAAAAGATTTAAACAAACAAAGTATGTATATGCAAAAAAGGAAATTAAATATTTTAATTATATTTAAATAGGCTTTGGTTATATAAACCGTTATTAAACTTAGAGTAACTGTGTAGACTATACTTGACCTTGTGCCTAAAAGATTTTGAGAAAAATATGTTCAAAGTTAGGTGTACGGTACTACCCTCCACTCCACAGTTAACTATCATAATTAAGTAATATTATAAATACGAAAGTGTGTTTGTTTGTTGGTTTGTCCTTCAATCACGCCACAACAGAGCAACAAATGAACGTGATTTTTTGTATGGGTTGAGGACCTGGAGAGTGACATAGGTTACGTCTTATCACCGAAAATTGAGTAGTTCCCGTGGGAATTATAAAATATTGGCATTTGGCAGTCATAGGGACTTGCCGATAGAAGTAAAAACGAATATTTAATATATTTTTTTAAATAATAATAATAATAATAAAAATATTTCAAATAAAAACCTTAAAACTAAGGCATTAAAGTTTAATTACGAATATACTATTTATACTTAAGAAAAACGGTGTCGGTCTCGCATATTCCATATTTTTACCCCCTACCAAAAAGTGCTCAACGCGCTTAAAGAAGTTTTCACTTCAAAAACCTATTCGACGCGGACGAAGTCGTGGGCTAGTATAGTATAGATATAAATTCGTTTGACTTGGTCACATTCACAGGTCATAATTGAAGTAGTAGTGCCGTCGCTCGAGGTCGCGTATCTCCACTATGTCTGTCTTCAGACGCAGTTTGAGTATCTCCCGCCAGATGGCCTCACGGTGCTCGCGGTGGTTGATGCCCATACGCACCAGAGTGTTGTCCGTGATGCGCACCAAAGCTCTGCCCGTTATGTCGTGCTGCAAACGGACATTCAATACCTTTTTAAACTATTAAAGGTTGCCTGGAAGAGATCACTCATAGTGATAAGGCTGCCTTTACACCATAACAAATTGTAAATTCTGTCACGATTTGTTTTACCTCTGTTCTGTTCTTTGTTTGTGTGTAATAAAGTGTTTTACTACTACTACTACTACTACTACTACTACTACTACTACTACTACTACTACTACTACTACTATTCTCAAATACATATAAAAAATTAATGGAACCCACAGGATTAGGACCATCTCTTCGGAAATCGCACCTGGAACTAATTTGATCGCTAGGCCACGGTTCACTTACCCATTACTCCAGTCCAGTCCAAGCAATTGTTTTTGCCATCTAGTAGCAATATATTGGGGCATCAAATCTAATCAAATCTTGAAAGGGACCCATATTTGATGGAACTCTTTGAACGAGAAATGACGCATCCGCAATTTTCTTATTTTTATTATAGTGTTTCTCATACTAGGATAGTTTAGAAACTTCCCTAGTGTTTGAAGCACTATAATAAAATCGTTTCTCTGGGAATCGCGCCTGAAACTGACTTCTAGGCCCCAGTACACTTATATGTATATACATTTATTTTAATCCAGTTCACCCGATGCACGGTGTGAGCCGCAGGTTTACATACTGCTGGATCCGCAATTACTGATTGATGTACTTGAGAATAGTTTACAAACTTCTCTAGTGTGACAAGCACTATGATATAAATTACAAAAATTCATTAAGTAGCTTTATCTGAATATATTTCAATATGAAAAGGTGAGTGTATGACTGATCTCTATCAACTCACATCTCAAATCACTGGCCAAATTGGACTGTAATTTGGCATGCAGATAGTTATGATGATGTAGACATGCACTAAGAAAGGATTTTTGAAAATCCAACCCCTAAGTGGTAAAATAGCGGTTTGAAAGTGTAGTCTACACAGACGTTGTGGGCAAAAGCTTGTCCATAACAGCAGGCAAGCATTTGCTAGGGGACAAATCGCCAGTCATTTTTTTATTCCACTACAACATCGGCTTTGGCCACCATCAACCAAAAAAAGAACCTTCGGAAAAAATATATCAGAAAATTTCCTGAGTTAAGCTGTCATTAATATTATGGGCTGATTCTTCAACAATACTTAACTTAATAGGAACAAAGTGCAATACAGACAAGCACAGGTGCTATAGCCTCATAGTTGAGAGCTTGGGAGGTCATGTGATTAGTGATTCCCGCCAGGACCAATGCATTTCACTATTCAAGAACCTTTTAGCTTATCATCTAGAGGCTTTACTAGTAGTACTAGGAAATCTCAGAAACAGGTTGCTTTGAAATTAGTTTACCTTTCATATATAGACAAAGTACTCTGTGAGTTTACCTCATGAAATCTCTCCCAATATAGATTATAGTAATCACTGCAATGTCTACGAAGCCATTTCTGAACGTCTGCTTCGGTCCACAAGTACACAGCTTTGGGACGTGTTGTTTTTGTCTGAAAATATAAAATAATATCTACTTTACCATACAAGTTACTATCAATATATAAGTAATAATCAAAGAGTTGACTAATTTGTAATTAAATATCGCATATAAGTTTAATAAACAGTTAAAACTTAAGTTTTGCACTTTAATAGTCAAAAATTTTTTTGTGTATATTCTAACCTTTGATTTGTTTAAATTTAAACTGGTGTCTTCGACCATTTTCAATGAAATGCACCGACAAGAAAAAGAGGATGGACTGTATTTAAATCAGTTGCCTCCAGAAAGATAACATCAACGGAAAACCCAGAAGAAATTCAATTCAACTCCATGATTCAACTGCTGTAGAATAAAAAATAAAAATTTATATATATTTATTTATATTTATTTTTTATGACAAAGAGTTTATTGTTTACAAACATCACAGATAAAGAAATAGTTTTATTAACTGGTTTTACGGCTCTGGGTTCCAGCTCTTCTGAACCATTCACAGACAAACATGACAGGCTAGCCACAGACTACAGACGCAGTCAAAAAACGCAGTGAAAATCTTTTTGTCAGGATACAAAAAGTAATCCATAGATCTTGAACACCTTCTGATTAGATATGTATTACATCACTAGTTTTTAGTTGACTGCAGCTGCATCTGTCACTGTCAAAAATACAAATACATACGCTCCCCTGTGAGTATACTTTGTTCTGTGTACATACGATTGAAGAAAAAATGTCAGTCGGTCAATCCTTTATGTTACTCTCTGATGTTACTTGTCTCTGGTCGGTGCATTTGTCATTCTCATCTCATTTTGTTAAATTTCAAATGATTTTAATAGTGGAATTCAGTGCCAAGTAAGATGTTATTCTTATAAATGAGTATGGCTCAAAACTTGCAAAAGAAGCCCTCAAAGGGCATATTGAAAACGTCGCGGAGCGTAGATAACCAAGACGGGACGCCTTCGACCAGCAAGCGGGCGAAGGAGCAGAGGTTCGATGAAATGAATATTATGGAGACATTTCACCCTGCGAATAAGGATTACGGGCATATGAAGGTAGACGAGCCTAAGACACCTTATTCGGAAGCTGTTGATGGAGATCTGGAGCCTGCAGACGAGTTGGACGCTAATATCTTGGCAGCAAAGCTTGCTGCGAGCATGAATAAGCCGCCGAAGTGTGTGGAGTCGTGTGACAGTGACGATGAGGACGAATCGGAGGAGGCGCGGCAACGGAGACTCGAGTTTGAAAAGAAGAGGAAAATACACTATAATGAATTTCAGGTAAGCGCACCTGCATAGCTGCGCAGATCTTTTGCTATGCAGCTATGCAGGTTTTCAAATACCTATGTTATGTCAACTATAGCTCTATTCTAGATTTTGATTCATATGTACATGCTCATCCCTATATCATCATTACACTACCAGTAGCATGTGTGCTAAGGAATGTTTTATGTGGGAGGTGATCAATTAAAATAATCAGGATGGAACCAGTTTCTTCAGTTCATATTGATAAAATCTTTGCTAAATAGCAAAAATATAACTAAGTTGTATGATGAATACTAGTATGTGCTACTTTAAATTGATTTACCACCTAAAGTAAACATTCTTGTTTTAGTACACTGAAATGAAGTGTAAAAATAGGAATAAAAAATATTTTATTCAGTTTGATATATGTATACAATTTTTAATTTATAGTGAATAAGTACCACAAGTATACCAATACCAATACCAAATACCAATACATAACAATAAATACCAATTTATAGTGAGTAAGTAGCCTGCTTCTATTCAATATTTAAAAATAAGTACCAACTTAAGTATATTTAATTAAAGTAATGATATGGGATAATTAGTTAAACAAAATACTTAGTAGCAATACTAAAACAACTAGCCAATGCCCCATGGTTTATAAAGAACAGTAAGCTTCATGAACATCTCAATATTAAGTAAAACACTGAAAGAAGAATATATACAGCAAGTCCAACTCACTGTTCTAGACTGTCTCAGGTGCCTAACAAGGAAAAACACCTTAATCCTGGCTAAGTCATAAAAGTCACAAAACCTTATAACACATAGTAGTCAGAAAACTTATTGTATTATATAGCACCAAAAAAAAAAGTAACAAATAGGTAACAGACAATACTAACATTTAAAATACTAGTGGTTTGCCGCAAACAGACCTTGCGGTATCCTTAAGATAGTTTTAACTATATATTGTAATAGTTAACTTTTAACATTAGAAGCAAAGGAGGTAAACAGTTATTGAAGAAATGAATAAACTTTTACATAGCTCCATCTATTGACATCATTGTGAAGTTCTGTTAAAAATACTGAAGCTCATTAAAAATTAAATAATTTAGTTTCCTTACAATATTTATCTAATTTTAGTATTTTTTGTTCAAGTACAGGATATAATTCAAATAATTGATCAAGTTTCAGGCTCAGCCTTTCAGAAAATTGGGAGCTCTGAAGTCAACTTTGGACGTTCCTAATTATCTTTTAAATGATATACTGCAACCCTATGTAAGGCTATAAATAATATTTTACTACACATTTGCTTCTATGAGTTATAAAAATCTTTATTTCAGAGCCCCCCTGAAATAAAGATTTTTATAACTTTTTAAGCCATATTCCGCTGGAGGCCATCGGTTTACATATTATATGAAAATTTGAAGCAATTACGTTCAGTAATTCAGAAGTTTTATGGCTCTGACAGACGGACGGATGGACAAGTGCTAATTCACTCAAGTAGACTTGGAGACCTTCGCTTTGCTCCATTCCAGGATAAAAAGTAGCCTATGTCATTCTCCAGGTCCTCAACTATACCCATGCCAAAAATGAAGTCGATCCATTTCTCTGTTGTGGCATGATGTAAGGACAGACCAAAAACTAACAAACAAAAACTTTCGCATTTATAATATTAGTATTATTGAGTAACAAGTATGGACTTTATTTGTAGTTTTCTGAGACTTTTCTCCAGAATTAGTGAAGATGGGAGTATTCAGCACTTGCATGAATAAAATTAAGTATTGTAAATTAGATCCTTTGACTGAGTGCGTGTGCATTAAGTATTATCATTCCAGCGGGTATTCCATACTTTTGTATGATAAAATGTCTATTCCTATGTCGTTCCCTCTATCAATATATTTCTGTACCAAATTTCATCAGAATTTGTCGAAAAGATGAGCTGTGAAAGCTAAGCAGATAGAAAGACACACTTTCACATTTATAATACTCCTATTTATGGATTAAATATTGTAACTATGTTTTAGACTGTATGTTTGTGCACTGATAACACCCATAATGAACTCAAAGTACCTACACTTTACTTATGGCTAGAATAAACAGAATTTGCTGGAGTGTACACAAAATATGTGGCCTCATTCATAGTTATTAATAAATAATAGGTAAAGATTAGGTACTTTCTAAAATCTGGCAGAACAACTGTCTAGCTATTGCGGTTCATGAGATACAGCCTGACAGATAGACAGTTACAGCAAAGGCTTAGTAATAAGGTCCCGTTGGCACCCTTTGGCACCCTTTGGGTATGGAACCCCTTAAAAAGAGGTGTCTGTATGTAGACAGTAGCTGATTATCCATATGCGCAGGCACTGCAACTGGCGCGGCAGCTGATGGCGCAGGAGGAGGACGAGGAGGATGAGAACAAGGCCAGCACCACCACCTGACTGCAGAGCCTCACCACCAGCTAAGTGCTCCAACTGGTGAGACATCAGCACCTTTTCAAACAAATCATTCCTATGCTTTTTTATCACTTAAAGAATCTTTTACACTGTAATAGGATTTTACAATTAGTTTACCTTTTACAAAAACTTTGAACTTGTTGAGAGACATCTCCAATGTGTCTTCTGGGAGTATATTATAAAAACGTATACTGCTACCGACAAATGAACTAAGCAATTTAACAAAGTTTACAAGTGGGCACTACAATTTTTTCAAACTTTTACTTCAAATAATCTTTTTTATTAAAATAAACTTTTACAATTGATTTTGAATTGTTGAGTGTATCTACTGCTGGTTCGGAATGACATTCTTACTGAGAAGAGCCAGCAGGAAACTAGTACTCGAATTTGTTTGTTTCATGTAGGACATACAGATGTCATTTATGATAGGTTTTGTTATGACTTTACCACTGTGTTCACCACCTGGGTTCTGGGTTACCACTTGGTTATAAGATACCAGTAAGAAACTCAGAAGTTGCTCTATTCAAAAAGCAAAATATTACATTAAGTAGGTACATATACAGTAGTGTCAGTTATTATGGTATTATAATTTGTACTATATGTAATCTAAGATAAGATAGTTACTATCTTGTTATCTTAAATTCAGATAACTTTATTTTATGCACAATAACTTGTACCACATTTATGGCACTAGATGCCTGTTACTTTATATGTGTGGAGTTATGTTTATTGAATCTAAATTTTTCAATTTTCCGTAAGAATAAAATGTCCTTCCCAAGATAAAACCGTTTTTCCATATCTTTCATTAAAATCCGTTTATATCCAAAAACCGTGTTTGGAGGACGAACCAACCAACAAACACACTTTCGTATTTATTATATTAGTGTAAATGTCAAAATTCATTTACCAGTTCAGAAACCAGATCATACTAAGAATCGGCAAGAAGAATACTCTGCCACTAAATTTTGGAATAACATTCCACCTCCAATAAGAGATTTAGAATAGATTTATTTGCTTTACATTTTATTTCATGTAACTTTTATGCCAACACGGTTTTTGACAAAATATGATATAAGGGACAACTTATAAACTCATTTTATTTGTCTCCTTTTTCAGGATTCAGTGAAAAAACTACCAGCTTAGCAGACAATATAACATGCAACAAGTTGTTATTAGTAATTAATTGAATGCCATCGGACATATGGTTCCTGCGTGGCAGCAACGAAATCATAAGTGCTTGCATTATTAATCATAGTCATTTTATTTATTGTAATATTAACAATTTAGCGCCACAAAAGTTGAAACTGAGCCATGAGTGAACATTTTAAATTTACATGCAAACCTAAGTAGAACTCATGTACAAGAGTTGTTTGAGTCTGAAATAGCCGAGCAGCGCGCGGCTTTTGCAGCGTATTTTGTTTTCAGTATACCAATTTCAACCATAAGTTAAAACTTATATAGCTGAGTTTAAATTGGTATCGAAAACACTCGGTTCCGTTTCCACTACCTTTAATGTGGGTGAGAAAAGTCGTGATCTGAATTATCCATAGAGTCAGATTCAGATTCAGTCATGTCAGATTTACGTAATTCAAGGTTTTTGATGTGGAATTTTCTCATGGCTCCGATAGTAAGACGTTTATTGCCTGTTGATCATAGACAACTTTTACAACTTTTGTGGCGCGTACTTAAACCAATTTTTCACATAGCCTTAACGTTATTATTTTCGCTTAATTTATATATTGTGTTTCATTGTGAAACTAAGTTCTTGAAAATTGAAAGCAATTCTAAAGCTGTGATAATCACAGAATTCAAAACCTTTTTAATGTTCTAAACTAATCTTAAAAATGTTCTTACAAATGTAATTTAAAGGTCTTCCTGCTGCTAAAACAATTGAACTGTATAATTAGCTTAATTATTGTGAGCTGAGCGTACACACAGTTACGTCTTGTGTTTTTAGCTGCAGTTTTTTTTCAAATAACTAGTTCAGTTTGTAGACTAATTGAAAATTAGACATGGCGCAAAAAAGGTGGCAAAAACACTGTATCTGTAAGGTTTAAAAAGTTTTGTTGGCAAGTTTTCTAGATGTTTCTAGATGTAAAATATGTGACGTCACACTAGGGGGTCTCAAAAATGTGACCAATTGTGACAGGGCGAAGGAGGGGTCAAAAAATCACGAATTTAGTGTGACGTACTTTATGGATGACCCCTAAGAGTGCAGTGATAGAAGAAAAAAAGCACTGCTAAACCATGTGCTTGCGACAGGTGATGCTGAACTTGGTCCGAGTTTATATTGTTTTATATTTCGAGGGACTCGTAAATAATCTAAATACTGATTTTCCACCTCTTTTGGAGTAGATTTTGGTAAAATTGCGAATGCAGGTTATTATTTTTATAAACTAATAAATAACCTAAATCCCGATTTTCAAGTCTCTAACTACAAAAACATAAGACTTTCATACAAACTTCCAACCCCCATTTCAACCCCTTAGA
This sequence comes from Erebia palarica, assembly GCA_964035005.1. NCBI lineage: Eukaryota > Metazoa > Arthropoda > Insecta > Lepidoptera > Nymphalidae > Erebia > Erebia palarica. The sequence goes on from OZ035983.1 coordinate 38,545,133, forward strand.
GCTGATTTTTCTCAAAACCGTTTCTTAGCTGATGTCTACATCATAGAAGGAACCTTCCAAATTTCAAGTCTGTATGCTTTTGAGGTCCTGAGATCTCGTGATGAATCAGTGAGTGACCTTTCGCTTTTATTTATTATACATGTATTTATTACTACATATACTTATTATTATTATTATTATTATTATTTATTATCAGAAAGACCCCTCTCATCACAAGATCCGCTCTCAGCTGGAGGGGAAAAGGCAAAAATAGTAGAAGTTACTATTACCGATTTATTTCCAGTTACAGACGCGACCTTGCGAAGAGATAACAGTTGTGGGAAGGATTCAATTGTTTCTTAGTCACCGCGTATCACATAGACCCTGTGCAAGTTTGTTAGGGTTGCCACCATTTAATTTGGCAGATTTTTGTATTGTACACGATTTTGATGGAAACGCACCTACCGTGTACACACTGAGAAATAATTATCATTCATAATATTATTAATAAATGACTGCTTCGCTGGTCTAGCGTTTAGCGTAGTCGACTGGGTTCGATTGCCGGTCGGGCATAAAATCGTTAGGTATTGGTTTTTTCAATTGAGAAATTCTCAGTGCCAGCCCGGAGTTGGAAGTTGGCGGTGTTCCAACCCCGTGCCTCGGAGAGCACGTTAAGCCGTCGGTCCCGGTTATTATCACTAGCATGATAATAGTCGTTATAGCATCGCAATTTAGTCGCAAACCCGCATTGGAGCAGCGTGGCGGGTCTAAGCTCTAATTTCCTCTCCTATGGAGGCCTGGGCCCAGCAGTGGGAAGTTAATAGGCTGTAGTGGTGGTGGGATGTAAAAAAAATAAATAAAATTTTTATTTGGAATTACCAAACGACACAGTGAAGATACAAAACAAAATTACTAGTAAGTATTAAAAAAAACCTTAAGAACTAGACTGTGACATACAAATATGTAATTCCAAAACGGGCATGAGCTCAGCGTGATGCTGTTGTGGTGTATCTGTCACCGTAAGATTGTAAAAACCGTTAGATTATAATCTTACTCGCGAAATTGCAAAGATTACAATTTAACGCATTATTTTTCGGTAGATTGTAATCTGTTAAGTATATTAACCCGATAGAAGGTATATTAACCCAGGCACTACCTGATTATTTATGTCGAACCCTAACCTAAAGTACAAGAAACAGACAAGAAAACGAAAATACAATGAATATTTAAAAAAATTACACTCAGAACATTGAACGGTTCACAATATTTCGACAGTTTACAATTTCGCGAGTTAGATTATAATCTAACGGTTTTTACAATCTTACGGTGATATATGTACAGCTGATTTTCAGCCGATCCCTAAAAAGAGTTTTCGACGGCCCGAACCGGCCCGGACCGCCCGCTGACCTGACATCGCTAGTAACGGATCAACAGAACCTTGTATTTTTTAACTACTTTGATCTACACTCGAGCAAAACCCTGTCCGGTTTTCAGGTCAGCTAAATAAGGGATTGTATAATACCGAATATTTATTTAATTTAGTACAAAAATATTAGTTTGGAATAGCGCTATACAAGCGAAGTCTTTGCCACGTATTAAGAGCGAACTAAATAATGTATTAAATTGACGCTACTTTTAAAACGGACAGGTATATTTTACCCAATAAAGTTTGACTTTAATAGAAGATTTAATTCACGTTGCAAAGTCACGATTCTGTATCATGTTATTGTGTTATTCTCGTTATAACATTATGGTATTTATTCATCTGAATTGAATAAAGAATTGAAATCATTCTTCATCATTTGAATAAAGATGTTAATTGTTAATGAAGGCTATAGCCAATACTATTCTATTATATTACTAAGCTATTCTAGTTGGACTATGCATTTCAATAATGTTTACGTGATTGAGACTATAATGGTTATGATATGAACTGGTTATTTAAATAAAAAATCTCGAGTGCATTTGGGCTCGAATAATAGTTTTTCTCACAAAAGGAACTTGAAAAAAAGGGGGAAAAATAATCGGGCTGGAGACATCTAGACTCGAACCGGGGTCTTCTGGTTTCGGGTTCGCCCTATTTCCCAACTGAGCTGCACTAAATTTCATGAAAGTCGTTTGAGCCGTATTCGAGATTCAGATTATATATATATATATATATATATATCAAAAAAAGGAGGTTATCAATATATCAGCGCGTATATTTTTGGTTCTAAACCGATTTGAATTTTTAATGAATTTCTTGAAGTGTGATGTGAAGGTTAAAGATAAATTCTAAACATGCAAGTGCTTATAACGAATTTAAATTTTGAGTGAAAATAATGTACCTACTGGCAAAGGTCAATAAATATTGTGATATCTTTTTAAATAATTATTGTCGTTCTGCTTTCCGAATATTCTTCGAGTATGAGTAGTATTTAACGAAGTATCAATAATATCACTGAAGGACGGCACTAGATTACGATTATCGTTATGCTTATTGACCATCTGAATGTTGCCTTACATACTACATAGTAGGGATGTAACGGAGGTAAATTTATCGGAACCGGAGTCGGAGGCAGAGGCAGAGTCAGTAGTGGTCTCAAGAGAGATATTTTTCATTTAAGAACAAATAGAACACGTAGCAGAAGGCGGGTATGAACCAGTTCGAAACGGTCGATGCAGGCCACCGTCGCTATTTGCTTCGACCTCCGATTAAAACCTCCGATTTAAAAGTTTCGGAACCGAAATCGGAACCGAAGGTGTGATAATTATCGGAAGTTCCGACTTAATCGGAGTCGAAGCTCCGTAACATCCCTGCTGCTTAGTTAGCGTGACGTACTACACTAGTAACGTAATTTACTGTAGTCCCACAAACTAATCTAACACTAGTGAGTAGTGACAGCGTCGTTAGTGTATATCCAAACTAATATCCATACTAATATTATAAATGCGAAAGTGTTTCTGCCTGTCTGTCTGCTCACGGCCCATCTGTTCAACCGATTTTGATGAAATTTAGTATAGGGATAGTTTGTATCCCGGGGAAGGACATAGGCTACTTTTTAATCCGGAAAATTAAAAAGTTCCCACGGGAATTAAAAAGTCCGAATCCACGCGGACGAAGTCGCGGGAATCATCTAGTTTAAATTAAAAACAAAAACAAAAATTGAACAGGCATATTATAAATTAGTTCCAATTTTGGCCCCTGGGCCATATAAGTTGGTGGGACTATACACAGAACAGGCGGATTATGATTTTAAAATGTATGAAGTGTAACTCATGTATGAGAGACACAAAATCTCAAATGTAACAATTTATTCTGCCAGTTTGGCTAAATAAACTTTTGACGCATCTTTTTGTCGTGTCGCTAGTATGTATAGTTCTTGCGAATTACGAGTACGCGTCGCTCATGGTTGTGTTAAAGTCCTATCTGTATACATGTAAATGTGTGCGTGTACGTGATTGCGCGTACGAGTGACCGCTCCGAGAGGCACGCACATTTACGCAATGTGCATAACAACAAGTAAAGTTCACGCGCGCTCGTGAATTAGGTTTTTGAATTAAAAATATCGATTCTTTTATGTTTTTTAAAACTTTAACACAAATTGTAGGCATAAATAATCGATGCGAAAAACTGATTTTTTTAAATTAATAAAAACAAAAATTGATAATATTTTTAAAAGAACCACGTTTTTTTTTCAATAACCCAATTGCAAGAACTATGTTGAATATTATTATGATAGAACCTTACGTTAAAAATACTGTGACTAAATAACGTACCTATTGTTGTTATACGAGTGTTCTAATTATAGTTGAAAGCAATTTGTGTTCCTTTAATGTGATGGAGCTTGGAATTATTGGCTATTAGGGTAAGTCCACGCTATGTAACGATATAACAGAAGACATCCTATCTAAAAATGAACGCCCCTTCAATGTTTTTACGGTCACATGCAAAGTAAGTGTATAGCAATTCACACAAATGACAAATTGAACGGATCACTGGTCGTTCATTTACCGGCGATTAAGACATAAACTCTACAGCCGGATGTGCTTGCCAACTAGTAGATAAATGACTCGAACGTTTAGTGAGGCGCGTTCATTTTTTAGCGATCTACTACATAACACTTTATATTGTGTAGTCTGGACTCTCCTTTAGGTTATAAAATAAATACCATAATAAAATAAAGTTAAAACGAATACATATGACAAAAAAATATGATTACTTAGAGTAGTCGTTAAAAAGATTGCAATAAAAATGTAAAGTTATTAACTTACAGCGCACGTCACGAAAGTTGCCACTCCAATTGTATAGTGCCTGAGTATCTTTAGTGCTAAGATGCGCGGGGTGAAGCGAAAGTTATAAGTGCCCATATAGACTAGCACAGGCGAACGTCGGCCTTTGACGTTATATTTTCCACTAGCTGATGCTCGCGACTTCGTCCGCGTGGTTCAAGATTTTTTGAATCCCGAGGGAACTCAAAAATAGCCTATGTCTTCAACTATACCCATGGCAAAAATCACGTCGATCCGGTGCGCGTTGTTCCGTACCGACGTGATTGAAGGACACCAATAAACCAACAAACAAACACACTTTAGCATTTCAAATATTAGTATGATTTCAGAACATATAAAGCATTTTAATGTTCTGTTTAAAATGGAAAAAATGCGTCAGTGCCCGGCATGAAAAAGCGCTTGTCTGAACGGGAGCTAAATCCCGTGCTCAGACCTTGCCAGCGCACACTTGCAGATCGCATGATGGGACGCGAAGTTGACACACTAATGAAATATTTATTATACATATTTCAATACTTGTAGTATCGCAGGCATCCGATTTTCCTCTGTGATATTAAAAATATTGCTTAGAATACAATAAAAATGCCTAATCAAATCGCAAGTGCAGATTTTGCTCCTCGATATGCTCTCCCATTGTCTGCTGGTGTGTACTGAGCTTAACTCTTTTAACTTTCGTGACGCATAGTCACGCGTTCGAGGTAAAATTGGAATTAGAATACCAATTTACCTATTAATACCGATTTTGACTAGTCTTAAATTATTATTATAATAAGACTCCTTAATTTTGGCATCAATACCACTACCAGAGGTCCTATTTTACCATTTATGGGAGTTCAAACCCAGTTCAGACTAGGCTACGATATTAATCTATCGCATAGATTAGATGAACCTCTGGCAGTGTGATCGACGCCTTAGATCGCTAATATTGGATTATTTTTGATACTTAGAAGTTATAGTAATTATAGATCATTGAGAGATTACGAAAGACCTATATGTTATTAGATTATCGTATAGGAGTATATTATGAATTGAGAAATAATATTATGTATTGTTATGACAGTATCATATAATTAATTATACTTACATAGTTAATTATTTTGTATGGTCTCCCCAAAAATGTGTTTGACTCCTTTTCTGGAGTTCTTAAATCTATGTTAGGGCCAATGCATACGTGATATTTTTATGCAGCGTGTATCGTGGCATATCAAAGCTGTTATTATCAAAATGATGCAATTGTAATAATTTGAAGTAAAATTTCTTTACGCACGCTTGAGGCTTGGGGAGTAAGCTAGTGAATGAGTGACGAGAGCGTTACGAAAAGTGTGATCGGGCGAGGTGAAGATAGAAAGAGAGAGTTACGTTTCGTATATTACTGTAGGGGCAAGAGAGAGAGGTGCGAGCACACATTTTCTTTCATAGCCAGTTACTAAGGTTTACTTCAGTCGTGTGTTCAGCGCACTCGTTTTTTTATTGTGATTGGCTTTTATGGTATAATTGCTGTAACTGTGTATTCAAGCCAATAATAATTAGAGAGAATTGACACCAGTATCAGCCAGTGTTGTTTTCCTTGACCGTCATAATGACCAGTTCTGTGTAACACAATCTGTAAAATAAACTAAAATGACAGCTTCAATTCTTGTTCAGCAGCCCTATTCTGTAACTCAGTGGTTATCAAAAAATGAAAGCCACTGACTTATATTTTTTATCCATTGAAGATTTGCTATGAAATGTTCTTTCATTTTTTCATAGTAAACCTTCAATGGACATTTATGTCAGTGGCTTTCATTTTTCGATAGCCACTGAGTTACAGAATCGGGGGGCTGTCCCTTTCCGCAGGGAGTATTATGAAAGGGTTAGCAATATTTTTAATGGTGTGATTTTAGTTTATTTTAGAGATTGTGCACTACAGAATCAGCCCCACTATCTAAGAAGTAGCTGAATTGCATTGATGCAACAATAATAAAATCTAGCATGCAAAGACTGATGCTATAATTATTTCGTGTGCTTTGACTCTGTCTATCTGCGTCTTATTCCTCATTACTGAGGGTCGTGATCCATTTCCATTAATCAAATAATGGTAGGAGTTTTCTTAGGATAGTAATGCGGTGGGTTCCCACGTCCTTCCGCATAACTATCGCTAGCGTTCCCACGGCCTTTAACTTCTGTGATGAATTTGCCATTAAAACTCTTGTTAACGCATATTACATTAAATATAACGCACAAGTCGAGGCTACGTACTGTAGTAATTAAATCAATAATAAAATTCATCACATGTCAAATAACTTGGTAAACGATCTTATCCTATAAGTATTTCACTTATCACACCACTAATTAATTTAATCAATTATATTTCAAATAATTATTTTATTTCCTCACTTCGATATTTTCGAATAATTTTAATTTTTACCTTCCTATAATTAGGTTTTGTATATTTCTTGGTTTTCTGAATGTAAGAAGTGGCTTTCGTATAATATTGTATGCATTTTGTAAATAGTAATAAAGTTTACTTATTATTGAGTTGCGTGCTTTCATTTATAATAACTAGATATTAGTTAACTACCTAAGTACATAAAAAATTTACAAATTAGCCCTTGTCTGAATTGGTAGGTGATGATGCAGTCTAAGATGGTAGCGGGCTAACCTGTTAACCCATACCCCTAATTATCGGTTTCTAGACGGAACCGTACCGGAACGCTAAATCACTTGGCTGTATGTCTTTGTCGAATGGGTGCCAACTAGCCACGGGCGAAGGCTCCCACCAGACCGCCAGAGAAATTCAGAAATCATAAAAATTCGTTGCATGTTTTTAATGTTTTAGGGCTAATTTTACAATCGTCAGATAAGGTTTGTCGGAGGAATAAATTTGGCGTTTTGACAGTTTTTGTATTGAAAATCCGTCAAAGCGTCAAATTTATCCCTCCAATAAACTTTATCTGACAATTAAAAAATCGGCCCTTAGTCATTTAAATTACTTAATTATTAAAAATCCTTGGTTTAAAAAAATACTTCCATAAAAAGTTGTGCTTCGAATCTTTAATAGGTTGTTTGAACGTGAAGGTCCACTGTCTAAAGTTGTCCTACTTTTTATTCGTTTCAGACTTCAGCATTTTTAATTCGAACCTTTTAAACGTGAAATAGAATGCCTTTTGCCTCTCGCTATCTGTCAAACATGAACTTACGTTTCATTTTACGAAGGAAAAAGAAAACAATGTCAGAATAATAGTAATTTAAATATGTAAAAATTTAATCCACACAAAATATTATGTTGCTTCTCATAATATAGTGATTTGTAGGCAAAAAGTAAGTATAATGCTTAAAGTCGTAATTCGTAACGGCATAGACCAAATAAGTTGACACTATTATCATATAAATTGTAAAGGAACGCGTTAGTTTGTAAATGGCGCTGGCGTTTGTACTTTGTGTTGTTTTGTCGTATTTTGTTTGACAAAACGTCGTCCTGACGACAGGTTTACTGACTTTTTTATGAATTACATTGACGAAATTACTATGATTTTATTAAATTATGGATGAAACCCAAAAAGAGCTGCCACAAACGTCGGAAAATAAGGTACTTAACCGCTATAATTTTACCCTAATAATATCAAGTACGTAATTTGTATGGGACAAATCGTTATTTGCGTTAGTTATTTTTATACGAAAAGGATACGGGCAGCTCGATACGCATATCTGCTAGTCGCTCAATTAAAATCATTTTAAAGTGAATAGGATCCCGCGAATTTTATATAACAGTCTAAACTCAAAGTTCGCGCGTTCTTATAATTAGTTACGAAATTTCACCGATTTATTTATAATTTCTGTATATTTTTAGCATGTCCTTCCGGATGTCGTACATTCTCAACAAACTCCCACTGTAGAAGCCGTCGACAAAGATACGGACTCTGAAATTTTAACAAGAGAAAGTGAGCAGGAAGTGGATCGCGATGTATCTCACGATAATGACGATGTTACGACGGAATCGATATCCGAGCATATCCCCCAAGCCGAGTACTCTATTACAGAGTCTGAACTCGGCCCGTCACAATCACAGGACGTATTTAAACCTGAAATAAGTGATAACACAAAAAACAGTTCTTTAAACCCACCGATATGCCAAGTGACATCATTAACAAGATCCCCAAGAAGTATAAATCAACAAGATTCAACTCATCAAAGCACATCATGGAACCTAGAAATCAACCAGTCTGATAATCGCATAAGTGAAGAAAGCCCAGTCATACTCGCATTATCCTCAGACACATCCAAAGATGCACTAAAAAGTAAACCCATATCTAAAGATTCTAGTAAAGATTTGAATACACCTCAAAACTCACCGAAAAGTGAATATATAGATTCACTTAATTTAAGCTTTAATGAAAATCCTGATAGTACAAATTTACCAAATGAATCCAGTCCGACTCTTGAAAAAAGTCCTAAATCCCTTGACCAGCGTAGTTCTGGATCAGAGGAGATTATTAAGTTGGATATTCGAGGACAAGGTGCTCCAAAGTTTCCTCTGCAAGCTGCAAAGATCATATTTGGGCCCCCACCAAGTGGTAGTACTGTTATTGGCCCAACATTGGAACAAATACCAGTGTTTCAGAACTTGTTATCACCGTGCCTTGTTGGTGCAAATGAAGGGGCTAAGATAGAGGAGATATTTGAAGAGAATACTCCCCCTTTAAAAGAATGCACTCCTGACAAATCTTTGACACCAAGTTCAGGAAGTGAAAAGATTGAACAAGATGTTTTAATTGAAGAAATTGTTGTCGAGGATGACTTAAAAGAGAAATGCAGTAAAGATGTGACGCCGCCTAAATCTTTTATACCGGATGAGACTATGTCCTTTACAACAATGAGCACAGATTATAAAACAATATGCGAGGAGTTCAACGTCAAGGTATTGATTTTGCATGGGTTTTGTTGCTTGGTTTGCCTGATCTATTTGGTTTTAGTGTTCTATGCTACTGTACTTGTAGTGTTAACAACTATTGCATGCTATGTTTGTTCTATTAGTTTAGTGTACAGTAAAATGTTTGATTGCATGTCTGCAATGATATTTGATCCTTAATATAATTATTTTTTAAATTGGTGTTTATTATTTATTTAAAGCTGTTATAAACTTTAAATAACAAAGCACATAAATGCATCAAAAGTGGAATGACACTGATATAAGAATAATTTGTTAAAAAAATATACAAATATGCACACAATTTTGTCTGTGTGGATTTTCTCTGGGTTGAACTCTTATCTCAATTACATATCTCTATCAAAATTTGATAGCCAAATAGATTGATGTGATGGACCTTTAAAGCGAAGAACACTTTTGTTTATTTATATATTTCATAGGTGTTGCGTCGCTAGTATCTGTGAAAAATAAAATAAAAACGAACTAAACAGGCATAAAAATTAATTCCAATTTGGGCCACTGGATCAGAAAGGTTTGTGGGATTATAATTTGAAAAGTATAAAATACTTTGTACATTGTAAAACCTTGTCTGTGTTATGAGTATAAAAAAGTTTACTTGTCATATTATTCATCAAAGTTTACTGTCATTTGATTAAATTGTTTACAAATTAAAACTATACATTTTGAAGAGATTTTACGGTTTTTCATATGTGAAACTTGAATTTTGATTATTAAGGATGTCCTTTACTTATTATGTGGTAATATCTTTTATCAATGTGCTTGCTTTCTGTTATGTTTTATGCATGGACTAAAGGAAAAAGATGATGGAACTAAACCCACTCGAATTAACATGTTTACTAAACGAATGTTTCTTTCTGACTCTTATTCCTCATTGCTGATGGTTTTTGAGATTATATTAATAAAATAATTAAATTCACAAACAACAAACCTCCCAAACTTTACCGAGGTTGACTGAGAGATGAGGTCTTCAGGTTTATATGGTCTTAAGACCTACTTTTGTATGACATTTGTTGGTAGTGCAGTATTCATCATATAACTGTCAAAGATTTAGGGCAACTATTATTTTCTAAACAAAACGATGCTCGCGACTTCGTCCGTTTGGATTGAAGTTTTTTGTTTCCCGTGGGAACTCTTAAATTTCAATTTAATTTAATTTGTTAATCCAGGGTATAACCTCTATCTATTCCAATAAATTTTCAGACAAATCTGTTCAGTAGTTTTGGCGTGAAAGAGTAACAAACTCACACACCACATCACACTTTCGCCCTTATAATATTAGTGTGATGCACATTGTGCCCTACACTTTTGAATATCAGTAGTTCATGAAAATGAATTTCTCCTAAAATCTTTTTCCTTAAGTTTTATGTTTTGTATATAAATGTTCTACAGGCTTCCAATCTGTCCTTTCCAGCTGGAAGAAGCTATTGCAAAACGCGACGAACTAATCGAGGAACTAACGGTCTCATTGCAGCGTTCCGTCGCCGAGCGGGAAAGCCTTAAACACGAAAATGACCACCTCGCGAACGAAGTACAGAACCTACAGCATATGATCGGTGAAAAGTCCCAATCTGAACATGATACGATTAAAGCACATCTGTCCGACTTTATTAAATACCAAAGTTTGATAAAAGGTGATAGCACAAAATATTACTCAGCATTGATGAGTGGTACCACATCACTACAAAGTTCAAATGGAGAAAAAGACATGGATCGAGAAGAGATAACCGTGAACTATTCAAAATCCGATTTGAACTCTAGTTCATCTGACGAATTCCAAACGGGCTTCGAAAATAAACTGGCGTTAATACTAAACAACTTTGAGGGTTGCATAGAAGATAATATGAAAAATAAATTGCGCGAAAGTTTAATTCATTTGTTGTGTGAGGAAATAGGTAAAATGAGGGTAGATTTCGACACTGATATAAAGGAGTTGGAGGCGCAAATGAAGCAAGATAAACAAGCTAGTGTAGTTGAGTCGAGACGGTTGAGAGAACTCTTAAGTTCGGTTAAAGCGGGTAATGCAGATATCGACGCTTTGAGGGAAGAGCTGGGCGTCAAACATGAGAAGGAGATGGAGAATTTAAGGACGTACTTTGAGAAGAAATGCTCGGATATGGAACGAAGGTAAGGCATCAGGTCAGCTCTAGCATACCGTCAAATAGATCGATAAATCAACCACTCTGAATTCAGTTCGTTTTAATGAAGGAACTTGAACTTTAATTCGCTATAATCCGCTAAAGCAGACAAATCTATGTGGTACAGCGTGTTGCTTGCGATATTCACCGATAAGCCAGCAATTCGCACCACACAATACTTCCAAATTATTCTCAACGTACATTTCACTCACGCACAGATGTTGACTCGACAATGCACGATTGTAAAGTCCTTACGCGCGGTACGAATTGCTGACTTACTGGGTGGTGAATATCGCAAGCTACACCTGCAAACTACACACTGTACCACATAGTTTTGTCTGTTTTGGCGGATGAGAGCGAATTAAAGTTCAACTTCCTTCATTATCATGGACTTCCGCAAAGTAACGCCTGCTTCTATCCAATATCAGTTCGTTTTCCTGAAAAAAATAAATGCAACAGCATATTGTCTTTTGTAAGTACTTTGAATGCTTGGGGGTACAGTTTTGATATTATAGTGCATTTACCAAATACATAATTACATATTACAGCAGGCATTATAAAAGTTGAAACAAAGTTTTGACTGCACAATGCTGCAAGGGACTAAGGTACCATTTGTTTATATTGTCGTCGGCGTCGTCGTCGTCAATTGATGGATGTCCAGTGCTGGACATAGGTCTCCTGTAGGGTCCTCCACAAACCACGGTCTTGCGCCGCCTGGATCCAGCGACTCCCTGTGACTCGCTCGTCGTCGTCCGTCTTGATATTAGATCCATTGTACTGATAATTATATGCACTAATATACCCTTTTTTATTCTTGCTGCTCAGGAAAGAAAGGTAAGAACCAATAAAATAAAATAAGCAACACATTTAACTACGAAACTACTACTATGAATATAAGTGACGACCTCCCTGGCGCAGTGTTGAGCGCCGTATCCGTATAAGCCGTATAAGATAATAGCACTCAACACTGCGCCACGAAGGTCGACATCATGATCTCTTTCTGGAAGGAGTTCTCTGAAAGGGATAGCAATATAAATAGAGCTATTGTAGTGTGAATTGGCCTCAATTATGTACTTACCTGTATCGGTTTTTTCTGATTAGAAATTCTCAGTACCAGCTCGGAGTTGGAAGTTGGTGGTGTTTCACCTCCGTGCCTCAGAGAGTACGTTAAGCCGTCGGTCCCTGTTATTATCACTAACATGATAATAGTCGTTAAAGCCCGCTAACCCGCATTGGTACAGCGCGGTGGGTCTAAGCTCTAATTCCCTCTCTCCTATGAGATTGGAGGCCTGTGCCCAGCAGTGGGACGTTAATGGGCTGTAGTGGTGGTGGTGGATGTACTTACCAGAAATATTAGTTTGTTTTTAAGCAAATTAGTCAATTTCCAGTTACTCTGAAGAGGTATGGCACGCTAGGTCCCGCGCGTCTCCGACGGACGCCGCGTGCGATCCGGAGTGCGATCCGGCGGCGGGCGATGCAAAGCGGCGCGCTCGCTCCGTGGACTTCAGCTCACTCAACATTGAGGTTACTTCCTATTTTAATACGACTGCCTGAAATAAGGAGTATATTGTTTTCAGGGTTCATGTATGTATGTATGTGAGTTTGTATATTCCACCATAACTTCTATACGCCTTAACCGATTTTGATAAATGAGGTATCGTTAGAATCCCTAGCTTATTCCGGGTTACATAGGCTAGTAAAATTTAAAAAAAAATTGATGGGGTGACCATGGTCCCGCATTAAAGACTAAAGTTGAAAAAAATAAGATAACTATATAATCATCATCTAGAAAATGATGAGTTGATTCCAAAAATATTTGACACTATATGTAGTTCAACCAGTGATTCCCAAAAAATATCATTTAATAAAAATGTGAATAAGATTCTATGTAATTAGATTAATTTAGATTTTTAACTTTTTAGTTCATTTTAAGGCAGGGCAGTCGTGTTTATTTTTTTAAAATTTTTTAATTATGACTTGTACTAGCTGATGACCGCGACTGCATCCGCGTGGAAAATGTACAAGTAGCCTATATGTTATTCCAGACTATAATCCATCTCTGTGCCAAAGTTCATCCAGATCCGTTAAGCCGTTCTGGCGTGATTGAGTAACATCCATCCATCCATCCATCCATCCATCCATCCATCCATCCAAACTTTCTCATTTAAAATATAAGTATAGAGGTACAGAGCCTCAAAGTGAGACAAAAGAACCTTTGGGGGTCTGCAAAAAACATTTACGCGTTTTTTTTCGCAATTCTGTGATACTAGAAATCTTATGGAGGTATACGCCATTGCGAATAAAATTCGTGAGAATGTTTTTCGCAGTGCGGACGTGCGGACCTCTTATAGGATTATTTTTTTCTCCGTCTGTCTGTTTGTGTGTTTGCTTCTAAATAAATAAATTCTTTATTTCTGTTTAAAATACAATTGAATTACATTGGGGCTGGAACCTCCTTTTAAGTAGATATATTTAAATACCTGTATCAGGAAATTCCGCTCTTCTTTAACATTAAATGATAATGATTTCCAAAATTCTATTAAATAACTTCATATTTATATCTGATCATTAACATTAATTGCACAAACATTTTTGTTTTATTTTAATTTTTAATCTTAAATTATTATTAACAATGTAAAACTTCACTTGACTTTTTTGTTAGCAGACATCAACGCCCGTAGAGAGCAGCTTCAAACAGATCAACAAGAAGTTAGAGCAACAGCTTCTGGAGATGAAAGCGGAACACATCGCCTATGTCGCCGGCCTTCAAGACAGGCACAGAGAAACTGTGGCCGCGTTTGAAGAACAGGTATTAATGTCTAATCTTATCTTACTTCTTACTAATATTATAAATGCGAAAGTTTGTATAGATGTATGGATGTTTGTTACTCAATCATGCCCCAACGGCTGCACGGATCTGGCTGAAATTTGGCATAGAGATAGATTATATTCTGGAATAGCACATAGGCTACTATCCCGGATAAATAAAGAGTTCCTGCGGGAACCAAAAAACCTCAAACCACGCATACGAAGTCGCGGGCATTCGCTAGTGAACAATACTGGTTATTTCTCTCGAGAGGTGGCGTATAAGCTAACCCTATATTGAGCTGTGAAACGCCTTAGTTTATTTCGGTTTCAGATTTTAATATCATTTTACTTTGATGGCGTAGTGTTGAGCGCTGTGGTCTTATAGTGGGAAAAAGTCCCGGGTTCGATTTTCCGGGAATTTTCTCTGGTCTGGTGGGAGGCTTCAGCCGCTTTGACGTACCTACCAGCGATTTAGCGTTCCGGTACTATGCCGTGTAGAAACCAATAAGGGGATGAGTTTAATGTATCTGCCGTTCCCCTAAAAAGTTGCCTGCTACTATCTTAGACTGCATCATCACTTACCATGAGGTGAGATCGAAGTCAAGGGCTAACTTGTAGTGGGTTTAAAAAAAACCCTCTTTGCTTGTCCACAGATAACCCGTCTGAAAGCCCACATCCAAAGCACAGACAACACAGAAACCAACGTGCCGCTGTACCAGCAGGATATCGACCTGGAGCTGGAAAAGGTCAGTAGTCCACCACGCCGACTGTCATGACTTGTGTGGTGGTCCCCCATTGCATACCGAGTTACATAATACATTGTTATACAGTCGACTATTATATAGCAGATTCTGTCCGTATAAATTAAGATTTTGATTAACGCGGGAATACCTTAATTTTCCGGGATAAATAGTAGCCTATGTGTTTATTCAGGGTATAAGATATGTCCCTTCCAAATTTCAGCCAAATTGGTTCTGTCATTGTGGCGTGAAGGAGTTACGAACACTCAAACTTTCACATAATATATTAGTGGGATTCTTTGTTCGAGTAATTCTTGTACAAATATAATATGGCGTTTTCTAACAAATTAGATGTGTGTTTAACCGACTTCTTAGATAATTGCACAATCTCGTAAATTGCTATCCCTTTCATAGTACTCCCTGCGGAAAGGGACAGCAATATATTTACTCCTGTCAATTTAGTTATGAGTATATTGTGTAGAACAAAATTAGCCACAATGTTATACTTTCCCACATTATATATATTATAGGTAGTAATCATTATCCTACTGGAATTTATTTATTAAAATCAATAAATTTTGGCAAAATAAGCAAATTTTATATATGGTTGACTGTATAACTCATTCTCTATGGTGTTTCCTATACTAAAAAGGTGTTGAATGTTCCTCATACAATGTAAATACGATCGA
Organism: Erebia palarica; assembly: GCA_964035005.1. Classification (NCBI taxonomy): domain Eukaryota; kingdom Metazoa; phylum Arthropoda; class Insecta; order Lepidoptera; family Nymphalidae; genus Erebia; species Erebia palarica. Next base: position 38,560,683 of record OZ035983.1, read on the forward strand.
TGTACAAAATCACTACCATACATACTCACTCGAGCACCCAATCTTGGATACCTTGGATCTTTTGGAACCAAATGGGGATTTTTGGAAACCCTATAATTCAATTCCTTTGTTAAAATAATTACTTCTCTTTTATCTAAAACGTTATGGCCTGTTTATACAATATTTTTTTTAATGAACAATAATGAAAATGTGCGCTTTGGGTTCATAAATTGCAGGAAATATCTGGATTGAAAAAATGCTAATAAGTGTAACCCTCTAAATTTGCCATGAACATTTGCATATGCGTTAGCAGCTTTAAACGAAATAGTTTATCTGCCCCATGAATATTGCAGTTTTTCAATTCAATTCATTTGTTTCCAGAAACATGTTTTATACACAATATTGCAATAATTCAATGAAATTCATTTGTTTGCAGAAACATGTTTTATACAAAATATTGCAGTTTTTCAATGAAATTCATTTGTTCGCAGAAACATGTTTTATACAAAATATAGCAGTTTTTCAATTCAGTTTGCCAAGCTTTCTTGCCGTTTAAGTAGTCCTTTACATGGTAATTATTCAATTAAGTAGGTATTTAGGTACTATCACAAAAGTAACCATAACTTTTTTGACGGAACACTGCGGTCAGATTATGGTTTCATTAATTTTCAGATGGTATCAAGATTTTATTGTGTTTGCTAGCTAATGAAAAACACAAAAGTTTACAGGGCAGAATATTTTATAAACAGGCCTCGCCCCAAACCTGTCATGTACACACGTCCTGGTTCTAGTGGAACTTTTCAAGTTAACATAACTTGTCATTTATTAGTATGGAAGGGAAACTCACGCGAAAACGTGTTTGACGAATACAATTCAGTATTTTGGCGAACTCACACAGTTATTTCTAGGATTCACAAGTATAATATGAAATTTAAAAATACCGACAGATCTTTAAAAAGGATACCAGTATAAAAAAGGATATCGCTTCATTAACAGCTATTGATTGACACCCTTGACCTAGAACTTTCACTTTCAGTCAAACAAAAAAGCTAAATCAATTTCGGTTTATCCGTTTGGGAGTTACGATGCCACAGAATACACAGATACATTCAATTCGTTTTTTTTTTTAAATTATACAGGCCAGCGCTTGGCTGCAATCAGACTTGCTTAAAGTGGTGATGCAGCCTAAGATGGAGCGCGCTTGCCTAGAAGATGCCTATTCACTCTTGATTTGAAGGTACCTATATTAAAAGAGGAGGGGAAAACGGTAGCCGGAAGGGCATTCCATATCCTAGCGGTTCTATTTAGAAACGAGGAAGCAAATCGCTTCGTACGAGCTCGCGGAATTTCGACTGCGTAAGGGTGCAGACCTTGTCGATGCCTTGCGGTTCGATAATAAAAAGGTGACGGAGGAACCAGATCGAATAGTTCCCAAGCACACTCTCCGAAAGATATCCTGTAGAATACCGACAGACAGGCAACTTTTCGCCGATGTTCTAAGCTTTGCAGCTTCGAACTGACCAGCGCTTTGTTACCAATATTAATAATTCAAAACAAATTGTATAGATTCGTTATTATGGTCTGAGTATAATAAATACATGGGCAAATTTTTACTCCATAAATATCTATTTGGACTGAGGGATTGTACATCCAATAACAAAATAAAAAAACACGACTGCCCTGCCAAAAAACGAACTAAAAAGTTAAAATTCTAAATTAATCGAGTTAAATTAGAATCTTATTCAAATTTTTATTAAATGAAATTTTTTGTGAATCACTGGATATTGAACTATAGTGTTATATATTTTTGGAATCTACTCATCATTTTCTAGATGATGATTATATAGTTATCTTATTTTTTTTTCAACTTTAGTCTTTAATGCGGGACCATGGTCACCCCATAAATTTTTTTTTAAATTTTACTAGCCTATGTCACCCGGAATAAGCTAGGGATTCTAACGATACCTCATTTATCAAAATCGGTTCAGGCGTATAGAAGTTATGGTGGAATATACAAACTCACATACATACATACATACATGAACCCTGAAAACAATATACTCCTTTTTTCAGGCAGTCGTATAAAAAAGTAGGGCCCCTGATATTATTTCCGCAGTCGGATTACAGTTTTTTAATTTGTATAAATTACAAATGTAGTAAGTATTAAGTACTTGTAATCGAATTAGGTATAAAGTTAACTTGAAAAGTTCCTCTCGGCGCCCGGTCCCGCTCGGGTCCTAATGTAAGCTATGTCGGTGCATGGTGAATGCCGCTTGCTAACAGCTCGTGTGTGGCGTGACGTCACAGGGCTCCCCGCAGCGCGACGCGCGCGCTCAGCTGCTGTGCGAGATGCAGGAACAATTGCAGGTCAGTACCACTATCATTTGTATATGTCACTGTATGTATGTATGCATGTATATAATGTTTATTCAATTTAGGTAGGTATGCTACACTTATGGACGTCCAGTTATTTATCTTTAGTTCTATATCTATACTAATATTATAAATGCGAAAGTTTGGATGTATGGATGCATGGATGTCTGGATGTATGGATGTTTGTTACTCAATCACGCCCCAACAGTTGAACGGAGCTGGCTGAAATTTGGCACAGAGATAGATTATAGCCTGGAATAGCACATAGGCTACATTTTATCCCGGAAAATTAAAGATTTTCCGCGGTAACCAAAAAACCTCAAACCACGCAGACGAAGTCGTGGGCATTCGCTAGTATTTTGTATATGTCACCGTAAAACTCAAACTCAAATAATGTTTATTCAATTTAGGTAGGATGCTACACTTATTGACGTCCAGTTATTTGTAAAATATAATGGTGATAATCAGTAACGGTATCTTAAAACTACGAGGATTCCAAACGTGCCCTGGTCTGAGAAGAGCCCACTACAAACTCAGCCGGGTTTTTTTTCATTATCACCATTTCACAAACCATCTTAACTAAGGAACTATCAGAGCCATTAGATCAAATCATTGCCAAGCTTCCTTGTCGTTTAAGTAATCCTTTACATGGTAATAGGATTTTTCAATGAGTTTACGTTTAACATTAACTTTCAACTTATTCAGAGACATCTTCGACATGTCTTCTGGGAGCTTATTGTAGAAGCGGACACTGTTTCCGTAAAATTGCAAAAACCGTCGGATTGCGATCTAACGGTTTTTATCTCGATAGATTGTAAACTGTCGACAGATTGTGAACCGTTAGTTAGGTTGTTAGTTAGGTTAGGAATCGACATAAATAATCAGGTACCTGGTTCTATCGGGTTATAATAATACCTAACAGATTACAATGTACCGAAAAATAATACGTTAAATTGTAATCTTTCGACAGTTTACGATCTCACTAGATAGATTACAATCTAACGGTTTTAACAATCTTACGGTGACATAAAGTCCATAATATTTGTATCGCCCCTTCGCTAGGTTAAGTGTATATTTAACCCATATCCACACGCGGTGGCCGACGGATCGCCGCAACGTAAACACATGCTGGATTTGTGTGGCATATTTCGTTCGTTACATGTTTTATGCGTATTTTTTTATTATATGGAAAACTATTTTTACTATTTAATAAAAGATACTCTAACAGAATTGATAGGAGGGCTGCTACGTCATTCAGCGGGTAGAAAACTGCACGACGTCCATAGATTTAGGATTGGTCTCCAAGAGCGCAGCGGAGACCAATCCTAAATCTATGATGACGTATTCGTCTGAAATTGACTAGTTTCAGGTGGCTGAACAGGCATTGAAACTCGCATTTTCAATGCAGGTTATATATGAAAACCAATTTTGCTAAAGAGTCTCATGGATTTTCTCAACAAACTTATGAAGTTAATATACAGATATGATATAAAATTTTATGTTTTAGATGTTTTGATGTCTATTTTGATGTTTTTGTAATGAAATTCGATAAATTAATGATATACATTAATTATACTTTCATAACTTGAAGATAACTAATGTGATGCTGAAATAATTGGATTTTATGATATTAATCTAATGAAATAATATCTTACAATTTGCATATATATGGTAGAATAGACAAGGGAAATATTATTTTAAGACATATATCTGTACCCATATTCCTGCAAATAAAATATCATCAATATTTTTTTTTTAAAGTGTAGAAGTGTAGGCAAACTAATCATATTTGCAGTACATTACACCCGGAACGGTAGGTGTTGCCAAACTCATCGGGGTCGGCTAGCCTAATTGCCACTCGAAACGCCTAGACCACTTGTTTACTACATTACACCTGTACGAATATATCCACCGCCAGCTTATGCTCTGATGCACATAATATTACCAACTAGGTGATGCCAATAACTTGATTCGCGTTGAATTAGTTTTTTTTGCCACTTTATAACTTGCTTTATTGCCTATATCCTTTCCCAGTACGTAAGCTATCTCTGTACCACATTTCGTTAAAACCTTTTGCTGTGAAAAAGTTGGAGACAGTCAGGCATCCTCTAGCATTTACAATATTAGAATGAATATATTGGTTAGTTTCAGTACGTTGTATTCCAGTAATGAGTTCTATTCATTTGATAACATTATCAAGGGAGTTCTTTACCTGAACATCATTGTAACTGGTAATTCTCGGAATTCTTATACCGATAAAATGACCAGGGGTTATTTATTCTATTTTTTGAAAAGTGTCTAAAAAAGGTTTGAAATTCTTTAGCAAATGCATAGACATTTCGTACTCCTACTAAGGCTTTATATTTTAATTAGTCTCCCAAATCGTTTAACTATCTTCGGCCTACTACTTAATCGGTCATCCGAGGTACGATCCCTACGGTTTTATTGGAGGATACGTCTTGTAACTGCACGCCTGGGAGTTCTCCATCGTCATTGTCGTCGTCATCTCAATCAATAGAAATCCACTGCTGGCTGAAGGTCTGCTCAGCGTGATGATTAGGTTTAGAAAAACGGTTATACATATCAATGTAGCCGGAAAGTTTCCACTGTAAACTTTTTTTCCCGTCAATGACAGCTGCAGTGGGCGACGTGCCTTACCGTGTAATGTTAGGCCTACGCACACACTTTGGACTGGCGCCAGTGGACGAAAAGTTCACCATTAATAAAATGAGGTTCCCTCCCATGCCGCATAGAAATAGAGCAAGGTCCGCACTTCTTCAGTTGTTGTGACGATTCCGTTTTGTATGGTGTCATCGACAAAAAACTATTTTTTTGTGATTTCCATGTAGAGATTGGAGATTTAAAAAAGTTTAGTAATGTTTTTTAATCAAAATACAAACCTTATATACAAAATCTGAACTGAATTTTAACAGATAACAAAAGCTGGTGCTCTTTTATTTAGTGTTAATTTTAAAAGTGTAGGGCTTATATTATTTTAAGTAATCTTTTAAATCCAAAGAATTTTGAGTGTAGCTTTTTTTGTTGTTGTGTGAATAAAATGTGCAAAAGGAATGCCGGATCGTGATTTGCAAATATATTTGAGTCACGTAAGTTTCAATCCTTTATCTCTTTATAATATTCAGACTGCCAGTCACTCTAGTTTAGTTCACCTTCTGGGAAAAAATGATACAACTTGTTAATCCGCATACGACCGCATACGATAAGACCCGCATGTGACGTCAAAGTAAAACTAATATGGCGGTTAGTTAGTTAGGTTATCATTACGCCCATCAAAGTTTTTTTGGTTGGTTTGTCCATCAATTCCACCTCAAGGAAGCAAATAATCGACGTGTCTTTTTGGGCATAATGCTAATTTATATACCGGAAAATAAAAGTGTCCACGGGATGTTTTCAAAAAAATCTAAATCCGCAGGTACCGACTTGCGGCATCAACTAGCTAGGTAAGTTTAGCGAGAAAACTAATAACTGTTAGTATAGGACGAACTGTAATTATTTTCCATACGTCCCATTTTGGTTGTTTACGTATATTGTGTGGGAGATCTTAGTCAAGCCCAACAGCAGAAATCTTTTACTCCCGCTGTGTATGCATTTGATAAATCCTCCGTAAAATCATTAATACCCATTTCTAAGTAGCAAAAATAAAACATTGCAATTTGTACTCTATATTTAGTGATGTACACTCATCGCCGAGTGAACGCACTCGTTTTGAAATATAAACTACGACTGGCGCCAAGCCAAAAATCAAAGTGACATTTTTCGCATGAATGACCCTGTTTCTGACCACGCTGTCTACAGACACTCATTTGTTTAAGAAATAAAAGATGCCATCGAGAGTACAGTTCAACTGTGCATTCAACTCGCGCGCGATCTGTATAGGTACTCGTAGGTATATAATTTAGGCCGGTCATACACGGACAGCTTGAAGCAGTCAGGATGGACTGCTTCAAGCTGCGAATGCATCGTGAACTACAGTCTTCTGCGTACACACATACATGGAACCGCTCGAGCATTTGTGACTGTTGGCAGCAGTTATCAATAGAAGCTTCAAGCTGTTGATTATGACTGCAAGTATGTCCGTGTATGATGATCACTTGCAAACTGCTCGAGCAGTCCGTGTATGGCCGGCCTTAGACAATTTTCGCCAATAGAATCCTAGACTGGGTGTCAGATGCAGAATTCTTCTAGGCACAGCCTCGTTCGCGTGGATTTAGGTTTTCGAAATCCCCGTTGGATTATTTGGGATAAAAAGAAGCCTAAGTCCTTCGGGATGCAACCTATCTCTGTACCAAATTTCGTCAAAATAGGTTGAACAGACTGGTCGTAAAAGTTTAGCAGACAGATTGTTTGAGAAATAAAAGATTATTGTCATGGCGGGCTGTTAACCCACCACCTTGACGGCTAAGACGTACTGCCAAGCGATTTAGCGTTCCGGTACGATGCCATGTAGAAATCGATAGGAGTATGGGTATATATGGTATATATGTATATTTTGGGGTAAGTCAGTCGACAGGGAAAGGATATTCAAGGCTCAAAGAAGATGCATTAGAGCAATTAAAAACCTACTTAAATTTTAGTTACCAAATCATTTTATTCTATTATTGATTATCTTAATGACAGTTAACTTCTCTTTACATGCATTTGATAAAACTTTGACTATGACAGCTTATGAACAACCAATCAGCATTTTAAGTCTATTTTTGACATTAGGTATTTTACTTGATACCCGCACTTCGCACTTCCGTTTTTAATAACTAATTGACAATTGAAATGAATGGAACTTTAAATTAGTTTGACATTATTTTTGTTATTATTTGTATTTTTGTTTAGATTTATTATAAATTTTATGTTATATTATATGTATTTTAATTTTGGACGTAAAGGCGCCATTAAGGTGCGTCTTAGGTCATTGCATGGTATTTTAATAAAATATGATAATACCAAATTACTAGACTAGCACTCTGCGAGATACGCTTTATTATAATATGCTCGAAATTTGTAATTTGTAATGAAGCGAAAAGATTTGTACACCACACTGTGGTAGAATACATGTACATAACTTCTGTAAAACATAACATCTTACCTACTTAGTGTATTCACAAATAAATTAATTTGATTTGATTTATAATATAACTCCTGTACCCCTAACAAGTTAGCCCGCTGCCATCTTAGACTGCATCATCGCTTTACATCAAGTGAGATCGCAGTCAAGGACTACTTTGTAGTGGAATAACAAAAAAATTACATCGAAAGTGGTCGTAAGTTAGAACTAGAATTCTTCGTCGTGGTATTTAACTACGTGTACCTATTTAGAGTTTGAAATTCCCGTGGATTTTTTTTTTATTTCTGGAAAAAAATGGCCCTTGTAGTCCCGGGATGCACAATGCAACCTATCTCTGTACCCGTCATAATAGGTTTATTAGATGAGTCGCGTCAGTCAGACACACTTTCGTATTTCTAATATAAGTATAGTTTACGTAATCTGTGTCACGGCTTCGAATCTGCGGTATCACGGCTTCGAATCTGCGGTAATATGTCTTGAACCTAACAATTCCTGTAAAACATAAACATTAGGTACCATCAAGAAGATAGGTAATATAGGTTAACAACAAATTAGTTAATTAGAACTACTAGTTAGCAAACAATTATAATATAAACACCTTATTTTATGCCCAGTATAATGGTCTTATTACTAAAGCAATAAAGACTAAAATGCACAAATTAATAACCGATACATAATAGTTTGTTTTCAATACATTAGCAGCGGCTACTGATAAAGGTGGGGTCGCATGTAATGTTATATATTAATAAACAGTGTTATCGTCAGTAATTCAGATGCAGTGGCAAAGATTTGTTCTTTGTTGTGTTGAATAAAATTATTGTTAAAGCTTATTTATGTGATATTTGTGAAAGTTTTGAAGTTAACAATCTCGTTTGATAAGTTTACGAACATTTATTTAAATATCGAATTTCCAACAGTGTATTTAGTTGTGTTCAAAGCTCAAAAGGCTAGAACTCCGAGCTTTAAAATCAGTTACCGAAAAAAAAACCGTGTGGGTGTGTAAAAGTGGGTAATCGAAAAATACAATTGACTTTTGTGTATTCAACAACAAAATGACGGATGTAATTGTAAGTTCAGAATTAGTATTTTTGATTTTGACGACTGCTAACGACCGTTGCAATTTGGCGTTAAATATTGTTAATTGACTTGTCTTTGGTTTTTCTGTGATTATAATATAAGCAAAAGGATTTATATTGGAGAAGAATACTTACTTAGTTAATTTGTGATCTACAAGTGTCGATGTTCATAAAGTCTGTGCCTTGCAGTGATAATAGGTTATTTATATTCGCCTTTGTTTTGCGTTTCCGGTACAATCCAGTCAAAGTCTTTTATGATTGACTAGTTGACCCGCCCGGGAATTTGCTCGACTATACATCGCTGCGGAGGTGAATTTTTACAAAATCCTGAAATAGTACATAAATTTTCATTGATACTTGAATAATGATATATACTTTTATACAAGTGTACTTATTGTTTACTTATACAAGTACAAACTTTTATCACGTATTTAAACCCCTTAAAAGCAGAGTTTTATAAGATCTTTTTTTTATAAATATACAGGCTAGCGCTTTGCTGCAATCAGACTTACTTGCAAGTGATGACGCAGAGAAGATGCCCATTCACTCTTGATCTCTGCTGATAGTTAAAATTTTAAAGGATCCTGAAACACGTAGCCCAAATCAATTTTCACGGATATAATTGAAAAATTACCGACTTTTATCCGATTTCAGACATTTATTATTATTAAACTGTTTTGTAGATAATTGTCCCTTTATTCAACCCCCTTGGTGGTTGAATTTCCAAAAATCTTGTCTTAGGGTCAATTCACATTTGTAGCAAATCGAACCAAATTTCTAAAAAAATCACCTCATTTCATTTTTCTCTATAAAAAAGTACGAATACGTCGAGCAAAAAAACTTCGCGGTGCTCTTTACTTGTATGACGCACACCGTATGGCCTACGATAGAACTCGGTGGAGAGTGGAGAGTTACTTAGTCTCTGCCGTGTAAGTCAGATAACGTCTCCAACGTTATAAAACGAGCCGAATACTATAAATGCGAAAGTGTGACCGTCTATCTGTTTGCTACGCTCTCACGGCCCATCTACTCAACCGATTTCGGGTACAGAGTTAAATTACATCCCGGGGAATGACATAGGCTACTTTTTAACCTGGAAATTGAAGAGTTCCCGTGAGAATTAAAAAATATCCATCCACTAAAATCCAGGTTTGGTATATAATCCGCCAAAGCAGACAGCTTTGTACAGTACATGTACATGTACCTACAGCGTATAATAGTGAGTAGCTGGTGTAATATCGCAAGTTACACGCTGTACCACATAGATTTGTCTGCTTTGAGAGCTGCGGATAATAGCAAATTAAGCTTCTTGTTCCTTGATGTCATGGAATTCAGCAAAGTAACGCCTGCTTGTATCCAAAATGGTAATGTGGTGAATGTGGTCAGGTGCTGCTGTCGGACCCTGACGCGGAGCTGTCGAGTTGGCCGCTGGAGCTGGTGGCGCTGCGGGACAGGATCCACGCAGACAGGTGCAGCCAGGAGAAGGAGGTCAGTGCCAACTGACTAACAAGTCATAATTAAAAAAATTAAAAAACAGGACTGCCCTGCCATAAAACGAACTAAATCTTATACACATTTTTATTAAATGATATTTTTTTGTGAATCACTGGATATTAAACTAAGTATAGTGTTATATATTTTTGGAATCTACTCATCATTTTCTAGATGATGATTATATACTTAGTTAATCTTATTTTCGAATTTTTTTTTCAAGTTTAGTCTTTAATGCGGGACCATGGGCACCCCATATTTTTTTTTAATTTTACTAGCCTATGTTACCCGGAATAAGCTAGGGATTCTAACGCGGTATGCATTTATCAAAATCGGTTCAGGCGTATAGAAGTTATGGTGGAATATACAAACTCACATACATACATACATGCCGGAACGCTAAATCGCTTGGCGGCACGTCTTTACCGGTAGGGTGGTAACTAGCCACGGCCGAAGCCTCCCACCAGGATTAATGGTCCAAATAATACAAAAATAGGTTAATTATAGATATAATAAACTCTTATAAAGATTTGAAAGATTTGTAAACAAGCATTTGTTGATTTGCGTTTTGCATAGAAGCAAATTAGTCTAAAAGGGTTTTCTATTCTTATGTTGCGTCCAGTAGGTTTTAGAGAGGTTTAAAAATCAAAAGTCGATAGTAACAAGTCGTTAGCTAGTAACGATGAAAACAAAATTAATTTAGCAATAGCCATCGTTAGACGCCATTTGTAGAATAGTTTAACTTGAAACTTTTTGCCCGTTTCGGCTTGAACACGAGTGAAATGAGGGATAGGTAATTTCTGAAACCGTTCTATGTAGCTTTAATATCGTGTATTTTGTTTTTTGAGTTAAATTAAGCTAGGGCGAACCGAAGAAAATAATTCTTAAGCACTTGTAAAAGTTGATTTAAATAAAAACATTTTGGGTTTGAGTCAATCCTGCTTATTTTACTACACCATCATTTTAACATTAAGCTCTTGCACACAAAATATAATAGGTAAAGCAACTTTTAGTCAAGTGGCTAGTGAGACCAACAGCTGTTCTCTACAACACTCATACGAGGGGAATGTGAGGGTGGCGGTATTTATAGTGTTGTTCTCCATGGATTTATTTGCTCCATCTATATTCTATAGATCGGAGTGTCAAATGAGTCGTCAATCTTTAGGAATTAGCGTTAGTTTACTTTTTAAGCAGAAGTTGTAAGGCGGGCGATTGGTCAGAATGCATTTTCCCGGTACAGAAGCAATCACCCACTTTACAAAGTTCCAGAAGAAAATTATCTACCTAGTACAGAACTAAGATAGTTTCCAACGACCTCCCTAGTAATATGGAGATGGTACAAATAAAAATTTGCAGTTGTTTAGGCAAAATTTAATTTCCAATAGGTATAATAATATCATACATAACCTAATAGTAATATCATAATCAAAATAACATAAACCCAATCGGACATCATACAAATTATTTGTTTAAGAAAATGTCCTCCCATCCCAAAGCCTCTCCATTTTAAGCCAAAGGAACATAATTGTTGGAAAAGAGGATAGATATTACTCTAAGACATGAAAGAAACTGTTAATTTTCCCGGCGAAACCATGGAGGAAAACTGGAACCAGAGTTTTTCCAAAACGACTCTCACATCGTCGTGTCCTGCTCGTGTCACCGGCAGAACTCAAGATCTGTCAAAATCGGACTTGCCATAGACACAGCGAGTATGGCCTCGTTCTGAAATGCTCAACCATAGACTACATGTCCAATAATTAAAGACTCGCAAATATAAAAGAAGTACAATTTTTAATAATGAGATTATTAGAAAATAACAGAATTATTTGAAGACCAAATTACTTTTTTTCTTCGACCAAAGACAACGAAGCGCCATCTATTTAGAACTCCTGCGCATCGATCCACGCGTAGTTCCGCACCTCGATGCTAGGTGTCACTAACATACTTTCAAAAACGAAATATAAAAGTGATATGAAATCACTACGTGACAAAGTGACGACCTAACAGGCGCAATGGTGAGTGCTGTGGTCTTACATTGGGATCCCAAATTGACTGCCTGGAATTGAACCCGGGACGTTCGATTCCGGGCAGTGTCAATTTGGGAATTCGTAAATTCTGAAATTTCTGTTTATTAAACACAACAACAACAACCGTTGTCCCAGTAAGAATCTATACTAATATTATAAATGCGAAAGTTTGGATGGATGGATGGATGCTTGTTAGCATTATTACTATTTGTCATCATATCTCATGAAACAGGAAGTATAATATCTGTCAATTTGACTCGTTTCATGCCATTCGATTTAATTTGCAGATACGACGCCATATTGAAAATAGTTAGTATAAATACGAGTGTTTTGACGATGGTTATTCACAGGGCCTTTGCACTTAGAACATTTTTCTGTTGTATGGGGATGTTAGTTCCACAACTCCCTAAAGGATGGCGCTCATGGCGCTAATCTTGTACTGAAAGTATGTATACCTAAAAGTCTGTGATCAGGGTCTGTGATGGCGCTGAACTAAGTGTTCGTTCAGAAGCTTATGTTTTAGATAAATTAATGATTTTGCCATTTATATAAACACAAAGCTAATAATATATAAAACTTTTTTTTTGAGCAGAATATGAGTTATCTTAGATAATTTATAAAGATTTATCAGTTATAAATTAAGTTTAGTGGAATGAGTTAGAAGTTTAATGAAACATTTGTGTTATAATTTCCAAACGTGGACAGCCGCCATTTTAAAGTTTGAAATTCGACATTGACATTGACGTTTTCTGGCATGCCGGATGCCGGGTGGACAAAATTATTTTTTTTTTTGATAAATTCGTTATAATGTGAAACTATAATATTAGAGTGTGTATTAAGTGTGTACGATGTGAAAAACATGAAACTGTGGAATAATTGTTATACTTTATGTATAGTTTTTGTAATTGAGAATATAAGAGAAAATAATCAACATGCGTTTCATTTACTAACATCTGAACATCTTTACAGTTTGTGTTTATCGTATAATAATTTATCTTAATTATGACACGGTCACATAATTCTATGGTTGCAGAATTAGGTAATCTTGTAATAATTAAGATAAATTATTATACAATACACTGTAATATTTTATAGTACTATAGCATTGTGTTATGGTTATATATATACATATTTTAGTTGGACAACTTCCCGATAGATGTCGCTGTACATGGAAAGTCGAGTAGCAACTCTATACCAGTATATATAATGTACTCTGTGGTTATTCAGTCTCCTGCTGGCAGGCTCAGCCATTACTGAATAGTTTTGTGTTTAGATCGCAATTTGATTTAGATCTTAACGATGGCAATCGTGGCCGAATCAAATGAATATTAAGTTTCGCCAACTTTTATCTCATTACATTAAATCTCTCGTGGAAACTCTACACGTTTAACCATTTACAAGTTTCAAATGAGAGGACAAATATATTAAAAGTGTTTTATTAATACCTACTTCTGGATTATCGCATTCACTTGCAACTCAATCACGCCAGAAATAAATTTATCTTTATCTTTTTAATTTGAATAAATGAATGTTGATTGATTGATTGGAATAACTCAAAGGCTACTTTTTATTCCGGAAAATTAAAGAGTTCGCGCGGAAACCAAAAACCTCAATTCGCCTGCGTGCATCAGTTCTTGCCTAAAAATTCTACCAATCACAACAATTGAGATTGTAACAATGACTGATACAGGGGTACCAACAGCCACCCAGATAGATTTCTAGCTGACCTATGCAAAGAAAACACGACCCAGCTTAACACAGCAAGGACCATACTACCAACTCTTAAAGCAATACTTAAGCAATATTACTCAAAATTACAGTTTGATGTCACGCACCTTGACGTTCCTAAAACAAGGATTATATTTATTTCTAAGACACGAAAGTCAACAATAATGAAACGGTATGGCTTTAAGCGATGGCAGTATGGCCCCAAGAAGACATTTAATTCTGATAAGACACCGGCGGCGGTGCATAGTGCAATGCACGGGTATAATTAGACGCGGTTAACTCGCGGTCTACGTGCAAAATGGCTGGGTGCGTGTGGGACTGGGTGCGGTGCCATGATGTCCGAGCGACCGAATTTCCGTGACTGCCTCGTTGGAATAGCGGTTAATATAGTCGACTGCGGATCACGAGGTCCTCTATAGGGTCATAAAAATTGTTAGGTATTGCGATTTCTCAGTGCCAGCCCGGAGTTGGAAATTGGCGGTGTCCCGGTTATTATCACTAACATGATAATTACTCGTTAAAGCCCGCCAACCCGCATTGGAGCTCCTATGAGAGTGGAGGCCTGTACCCAGCAGTGGGAAGTTAACGGTCTGTAGTGGTAGTGGTGACCGAATTTCGGCCACGGTGGCCAATGGTGTTTTTGTATGTTGTGCAATAAAGTATATTATTTTCATTTCTCCGTAGAAATCAGCTGTCTGCGCATGAGTTTTTTTTAATTTATAGCCTAGCGCTTGGCTGCAGTCAGACCTGCTTGTTTAACATACATAGTTTGAATCCATTATCCCTTTAGGTACCTCTTACCGTAATATGGAGATAATATCTAATGTATGTAATGCACCGTACTACAAACTAACCATCTCATTGCCAGATGTTAATCCGCATATTAGGGATCGCGTGGTATTAGTACACTCGAGATAATGATTTTAATTTCATAATTTATTCAACTGGCGGACAGTAGCGCTCTAAAGGATGTGAATATATTATTACTTATTCATTTATGTATTTTTTCATTGATTTGATTGGCTCCAACTTTGATTATGATTAGTGCGAATCTATTACGATTAGTGCGAGTACTTTAGTAGTAAAGACAAATTAGAAACATCATGAAAGTTAACTTTGCTGATTTTTAGTACCACCGTTGATACTCGAGTATTACTCAAGGTTTATCGTTTCTTTATTCTTCTTCATTTTTGTTGTCAAATTTAAGAAAATTTTAGCTTTTTTCACTCATCATCCTATACATAGAGGTAGTTTGACGGCTACAATGTGACAATCCTCTGATTAGTTGACGCCAGGCACTGAACTTACTATTAGCTTAGCGTATAATTGCAGCAATGAAATCATAAAGTCATTCAAAAGTTTTTCCATCTGTCTGTTTGTTACCTTTTCACGGTTGCACATCTTAACCGGACCGAAATTTGGAAAAGATATACACAATACACACAGCTATGACATACACGAGACGGAAATTGCCCCTTTCCGAGAAAATCAAAGAGCTCACAGGAGAATTAAAAAATCGAAGTTATGCCGACAAACTCACGGGTATAATCTAGAATTGGATCTAAAATGAGAATAAAAAAGTAATTTCTGTTTTCGACTGTACCTTGCCTCTAATTTCTATTACGTGTACATAACCTACTAATTGCTCTTTATATTAGAAACACCATCGAGTGTGTACTGGGCATAAGTAGCGCTTTTACTGAGGCACAAGGATGGACTGTGGGTTGTGTAACACTGTCCTAAATTTTAACCTATTGACCTACAGCCAGCAATTTTAAGCTTCAAGATCCATTACTACTTGTCCTACAATTTTTAGGATAAGACAAGTTAAACAACAAATAACATCTCATTGCGAAGAATGTTTCTGCAAATAAAGAATATTAAATTTAAAATTTTTAAATGCTTTTCAAAATTCAAAAGTTCAAAATTATTAATTAAGGCTTATTTTCACAAAGCTTCATGATTAGATTAGATTGATGGTAGATTCTATTTTGACTGCCTCGTTGGTCTAGTTGTTAGCATGTTCGACTGCGGCTGACGAGGTCCCGGGTTCGAGTCCCGGGTAGGGCCCTAATTAAGTGAAGGGTTTTTCTGACTGGAAATTCTGAGTAGGTACTAGCCCGGAGTTAGGAAGTTGGTGGTGCATCACCCCCGTGCCTCTCAGAGCAAGTTAAGCCGTCGGTCCCGGTTATTATCGCTAACATGATAATAGTCGTTAAAGCCCACTAACCCGCATTGGAGCAGCTTGATGGGTCTAAGCGCTGATTCCCTCTCTCCTATGAGAGTGGAGGCCTGTGCCCAGCAGTGGGACGTAAATGGGCTATAGTGGTGGTGGTGGTGGTGGTGGTGGATGGTAGATCGACTGGCGCCTTATCATAAGTGGCACAAGTTGTCCTGCGTGAAATAAATATTTTTTTTTTCATTTCATGGTATGTAATTTTATTATTTGTTGTATTTTAACATGCGTGTCCAAAAACGATTTAGCCTTTTCAGTCAGCATAGAGACAAATTCTTTTACTTTTGTGCCTGGAACTACGGTACCTTTTCAAATCCTATTTTATGTTAGCGTCACATCCGCGATCCTGACCAATGTTATCTTATTTTTAATGTTATATTATCTTGTTTATGTCCGCGACTTCGTCCGCGCGGAATAAGTTTTATGATTCCCACAGGAACTCCTTAATTTTCTGGTATAAAAAGTAGCCTATGTCACTCTCTAGGATGAGCCCAACGGGTATTGCGCAAGGGAGGCACCGATGCGTTCTTAATAGAGATCTCGGAGCCTCCCAATATGCAGAGGGTGGCCACCGAGGGCGTTTTAGTAGGTACAAATCCTACATAACCCGTCTTTCATATCTTAGGAACATTTCCCCCTCGAAAAAGAAAGGTCCTCTACTATGCCAAAACTCACGCCGATCCGTTGCAGTTATTGAAAGACAAACCAACAAATAGATACACTTTCGCATTTATAATATTAGTATGATTTTTTGCTCGGAAGTACAGGACCTTTTCTTTCCTGATATTTCATTTACCACAAAGTGGCGTTAAGGGTCCACCCATAAGTTATCCACATTCCAAAAATGTGTAGAAAACGCTTCCTCAGTTTTTTATACGCAATTAAAGTGAGGAATTCTGCCCTTCCAGCAATAAGTCTTTCGCGCCATCTTAAATGGGCATTTTTATCACCTCCACTGAAGCCGTTAGATAATTAATAGAGACAAAATGTGGTCCTTAAGCTTGCGTGGAAACATACCTATTATATAATATTATGAATGTTGCCTGGCGGGAGGCTTCGGCCGTGGCTACCACCCTACCGGCAAAGACGTGGCTAAGCGATTTAGCATTCCGGTACGATGCCGTTATATAACAACCGAATAGGGGTAGTTATGGGCTTAATATAACTGCCATGCCCGTTGCCATCTTAGACTGCATCATCACTTACCATCAGGTGAGATCGCAGTCAAGGGCTAACTTGAAGTGGATTAAAAAAAGGTACAAATCGAGAGGCTTCATTAATCTCTTACATTTAATCTGAACTGTGGCGGATAATAGAGAAATGAGAATAAAGCCACAAGCTGTGTGTTCCTTCATTAAGGTGGCGTTTAAAAGAGTCAACTATTAATTACCATATCAGCTCTTGCTATAAGCATCTGTTTTTATCCATAAAAGTCCGTCCCAAGTTAAAACGGCCGCTGCAAGCGCGTTTAATTATGTTTACGCGTTTTCTGAAACTTGCAGCACGTTTTACTCTACGTATTGTATACGCTTCCTTGTTTTATTTTCTACACGGTGTGATTCATTCATATTTGATGATCGTGAAATATTTGTCGTAGTCTCGCTTGGTAAGTTTCGGGTGAAAGACGGCTTAAAAAGTAAATATATAAAAGGCAAAGTAGGCTGACTGACTGATCTATCACTTGACGGATCAGGCTGTTATGCATTCAGATTTTTTATGATGACGACGATTTTTAAGCAGAGCTTTTATAACGTAGGCATCCACTAGCAAAGGATTTTTGAAAATTCAATCCTTATAGGGGTAAAATAGGGGTTTGAAATTTGAAGGGATCGAAGCTGCGGGCAAAAGCTAGTGTGTATTATATATGTCACCGTAAGATTGTAAAAACCGTTAGATTATAATCTAACTCACGAAATTGCAAACTGTCGAAAGATTACAATTTAACGCATTATTTTCCGGTAGATTGTAATCTGTTAGGTTTATTAACCCGATAAAAGGCCGGGCACTACCTGCAGGTTATTTATGTCGAACCCTAACCTATTAACCCACATGAAACAGACAAGAAAACGTAAAAACAATGAATATTTCGAAAATTGACACTCAGAACATTGAACGGTTCACAATCTTTCGACAGTTTACAATTTCGCGAGTTAGATTATAATTTAACGGCTTTTACAATCTTACGGTGACATATATAAAGGACAAAAAAGAATATATGTACATACATACCTACCTATTGATATAAATGTGTAACCCTCTCAATACCAGGAAGTCAGGACTCACAAGCAGGCACTTCGTAAAGTGGATATGACAAAGGTTCCCACGTGCTAAGAGGACACGTGTTCCCGGCCCTTTGTCGCGATCATAAACAGACGGAGTGCCCGACCGCGTAATATAGTTAACTATTCATAGGCCTCGGTCCTGCCGCTGGGGGGGGTCTTGATGGCCCTTGAGTGTTAAAGTTGTATTGAGTTTATAATGTTTCGCTTAGGGTTGATATGTGCCACTTTAAAGTGCACTTTTGGTGCTAGTGGTTAAGACTTCGGCCTCCTATTCCAGGGTCCAGGTTTCAAATCCCACGTAACTTTTCACAGCTTTACGTGCGTTTTGGGCAATTAAATACTCGTATTATGACATCGTGAGGAAACCTAATAATGCCTGAGAGTTCCTTATAATGTTCTCAAAAGTGTGTGAAGTCTTCCAATCCGCACTTGGCCAGCGTGGTGGACTGTCGCAAATAGTAGAAGCTCAGTACCGTTAGTTTTAACATTACAATTTTGATTGATCGTATTCGAGCATTAGAACACGTTGGCGTTAAAGTAAAATGGACCCTGCGCTTGATTTAAAGCCATCAATTCAGTACAACCGATTTTAATTTCGAAACAAAACTTAGAATACTGAGACAAATAAGTATTTTCGCTGCATCACCACTTCAGCTCACACTCAAGCGAATCTGATTGCAGTCAAGCGCTAGACAATAAATTAAAAAAAAAAGTTTTAGGATCACAAAACAACAGTTACATCCTAATCCTGTAAACTAATTAACTGTGAGGCAGCGGTCGTGGCGAATTGTTGATTTAGGAGGACAGAGGCAGGATGTTATAATTAGACGGCTCAGACGTAGGGCGTTCAGCTTGAACCCTTCACCTGAACTTGTATGAAGATGTGTACACGGAATCTAAACCTAAATTTATGTTATAAAGTACTAGGTTAAGTACTTACTACTTCGTCCGCGTAGCTTAAGATTTTTTAGAATTTTCCGTAACTAGCCTGTCCTTTCCTGTGATGTAACCTACCTTCATACCACACCAAACTCGGTTTAATAAAAAATGGGCCGTTAAAGCATAGCAGACAGACAGACACACTTTCGCTTTTATATTATTAGGTAGTATATGGGTCCAAAATATTGACAAAAAATATAGGGATATTTATCTTATCTGACAGCGTCCTAAAAGCTTAATCGGAAGTTTAATAGTTAAAGATTTGCACCAGTCAATAAAGCTTTTTATTTCATAGTTTTTTTTGTGGTTTTGAAATCTTATGTCCATCGTACTAGGATTATACAGCCAAAATGTGTCTGTTACCAGAGATAAAGGAGCGTTTCAAATCCTTATTAAATGTAAATAACAAAATATTTGTAAACTTGCATCCTGCAGACAGACTTGGAAAACTGGATAAGTTACGGTTGAAGTTACAGAAGTTATAGTTAGTAGAGATAAAGAAGAAGGTATGCATATCTTCACTAAACAAACGGATCCATATCCATACTAATATTATAAATGCAAAAGTGTGTCTGTCTGTCTGGTATGCTTTGACGGCCCATCTTTTCAACCGATTTAAATGAAGTTTGGTATAAGGGTAGGTTACATACCAGGGAAGGACGTAGGCTACTTTTATCTCTAAAAATTAAGGAGTTCCCCTGGGAATTAAAAAAAAATCCACGCGGACGAAGTCGCGGGCATCATCTATCTCTATCTCCTTCATCTATTCTATCTCCTTTATAAGTTTATATGGAAAGATACCGCTTCGATTAAAGCAAACAAAGTGTATCACCCCCTTGTAAATCGGGAGGACGTCGTCGCGTAGATCCGTGTTCCGATTCCCTGTAAAAACGTCGAGTTTTATTTTCGCTTTACAAGATGTGCGCGTTTGTTCATCTTTTTGTAACGCGTCCGGATGTTTTCAGTTTGCAGTGAATTTAATTTTATCCAGAAATCAGGAAGAACGAATTCTAATAATTGAAACTGATAAACACGGCGTAAGTTACCAAAATGACGGAAGTATTTTAAGCCATGTGCCCTAAATGCGAGTTTTCATCTTTGTGTTCTGTATGATCATGATGTGGAAAAGTGAAACTGCTTTGGTTGTGTACTGTCTTTGTTTGGTCTGTAATATGTTTAATTAAATTTATGTTACATGCCTGCTATCTTCAATTTGAAAATTGATATCATTTTCAGTAATATTAGGACCCAGAAAAACCTTTTTTTGCTAGTATTTTATATTTTTTTCAATCATAATTCCCTTTAAAAAAGGCGTAGTTTTGCATAGGTTTTTTTATTTAATTTAGACGGAAGTCCCTTGCTATCCTTTTCAGAAGGATCTCTCTCTGCGTGGCATCCTCCTTATTTCCGAGGGTTTGATAATGTAACGTACGGTTTAAGGATGCCAAGATCATTATTAAGCCTATTTTAATTTGGTTTTTGTGTACAGCTGAAATTTTACCACTATTTTTTATAAGATCATTGATCTAATAGCTCATGAGCATTCAGTCTATATGATCAAATAAATGAATAAATAGGCAAATAAATGCATTTATTATTATTTTATCAGTCTGTGTATCAGTTCATGTTGATAAGAAAGCCGCATGTCAAGCACGGACGTATGACCATAATGGGGGTGATGTCGAACTGTGCACTCTCATCTTACAATCAGATCATAAGACCTTTGACTATGGGTAGTACATACTTGCATTCTAAAATTATAAATGTGAAAGTGTGTTTGTCTCTTTGTCTATCTGTTTACATAGTTTAATCGATTTTGACGAAAGGTACAAAAAAGAAAGGTTACATCTCATTCTCGGGGTAGGTCATAGGCCCTAATTTATATCCCGGAAAATTGAACAGATTCTATCGAGTTTACAAAAACTTAAACCGCGACTTCATCATCTAGAAAATTATTTCAGTATTATCAGGTATCTTGCTAGCTTGCATATTATCTATCAAAATCATTACAATAACAGGACTACGCTTTTTTGAAGTTTCTGAAAAACAAAGCATAATATGATTACTATTGGTAAAAATGACGTACGGACAATGTTTTGTAGACATCGCTAAAATTGTACATCACTGTTTGTAGAAAATAGAAGGTGATTTCGGTCTAGGAGGCTGAAGGATAAAATCCCATAAAAACTTCCTCAGTGCGGCGTTGACCGTCCATCGGGACGCACGACTTACGCATGCGTGACGTCACTGCGTGCGCGCGAAAACTGCGCTCTCATATTATAACTGCACTCGAGAATAAGGTTCATTTTATGCTGTTAAGTTGTTTGATTATACTGAGTACATCAATAAAAGTTGTGATAAGTGCTCGTGGAGTTCAAACGAGACGTGACCGTTATTCATTAGATGTGTTTGCAGTGTTATGATTAGTGCAGCGGCGTCTAAAAATATTAGTGATCGCATGTGCGTTGATTTGCGAGTAACGGATTCAAGGAAAGTTCGTGTTGGCTTCATGAAAATGTGGTCAATTCTGTATAACACAATCTCAAAACTATACTAGAACCAAAGGTTACCTGGTAGAGATTGCTCAGTAAGCAATAAGGCCGCCTTTGCATACCTAGTTTATAGTTAACTTTACCTTGTATTTTTCTTGTGTACAATAAAGTATTTATCTATCTATTGTTGGAGAACAATCCAGGAGTAGGTATTAATAAAACACTTTTAATATATTTGCACTCTAACCACGAGAGATTTAATGTAATTAGTTAATTTATAAAACTCAGTTAAGCAATACTACAGTATCAAATCATTTGACCATGCTGCAGTTGCTACCGCAGGCTCGTAAACAAGGTAACGATCTAAACACCGAATGTATTCAATAATCGTTTGAGTCTCGGTGGAGACTCTCTACCGATGTACAACATTCGTATTTATACAAGTTATTCCAATATGGCGTTGGGAACGAACTGACTGAGTGAAATACAACGAATGAGTCAAATATCAGTACAATCGAACCTTCATCAATAAATAAATTAACAATCTTTTAACTTTTGTAACAATTCATTTCAACTTTAAACGCAAAGCTGACACTATCTATCTATAATGACAGCTTTAAAATTTAAATCTAGTTCTGTCGCTTTCCGCAGGGAGTATTATGAAAGGGTTAGCAATATATTTAATGCTTTCATTTTAGTTTACGAGTAGTTTAGAGAATGTGCACTGCAGAATCAGCCCTATTGTCCTATTAGTTCAAGCTTAAGTCGATGATTTTAAACCCCTTTGCCGTTTTTATATGATTTTTATACCAAGATAAATTAATACGTGGAACTTGGAAGTGCATTTAAATTTTCCAAATACCGAAGATGTTATAGTTGTAATATTACTAGATCTTCTTCTTCTTGGTGATGTGGCTTTGCAGGGCTCTGTAACGAGACCCAGTATCACTTTGACTGTTGCCGATCTATTGTGATCGCCACTAACTAAATATTACTAGATGATGCCTGCGACTTCGTCAGGGTGGATTTTTTAATTTCCGCGGAAGCTACAAATTTGGTACAGGGGTAAGTTGTATCTCGGGGAAGGACATAGGCTACTTTTTATCCCGGATAATTCAAGAGTTCTCGCGGGAATTAAAAAACCCTAGTCCACGCGGACGAAGTCGCGGGCATCATCTAGTTCTGAAATAAATAAATAACTGATTGCTGAGTTTCTTGTCGGCTCTTAGTAAAATTTGTTTCCCAAACCGGTAGTAGATGTACCAGTAACCACTCATTGTAAGATACACATCAGCTTAAAAAGCACAGCTTCTTTTTTCTGGGCACCCGAATGCTAGAGAAATTTACCTATACCCTAATAAGTCAACCTATAAATATAACAATATACGAATGAGTCAACCCCGTCTCCCTACTATTTACTCCGTTAAGCGTCTCTCTCCATTAAAGCGTCGCAGCTCCCATAAAACGAAATCTGTAACCCCCGGCCGCTGTTTATTGATTACGAATTGGTACAGAGGGGAATCTCACGTTTACTCGCCACCCGATTTGAAAGGTACTATACAGAAATTAAATTATTCACACTGATATTGTTAATGCGAACAGACTTTTTGTACAGAGAGAATTTAAAAAACCGGCCATGTGCGATTAGGACTCCTCATATAGGGTTCCGTACCATTGTACAAAATTTAACACTACATAATAATATGTACTAGTTAAATAATTTCGTAAAATAAATAAGAGAGGCGCTTGAAAATTACGTGTATGTTGGGGGCCACCTTGTTCTTTATATTATTTTTGTTGAGTAAGTATTTGTTTTAGTAGCGGCGATAGAAATACAGACCCGCTGTCAGATGGACAAACAGAGGTGGCTTAGTAATAGGGTCTCATTATCAGGTTTTGGGTATAGAATCCTAAAAATGCTAATCTGGAATCTGAACACAACACTGACCCAAAACGTTTAAAAAATATTATAGCTGCTTACAGAAACCATAACAATATTCTAAAACAGGTGCTATCTTTCTTTCGGTCCGCTTAAGAAAATATCATATTGTTTCTTTCAAAAGTATTTAGATCTGTTTGTCTTAACTGAACAAGATCTGTGATATATTCATCATCGCTCTACCGTCCACCATAATTATGTCACTGTTTATTCAAAAATAACCCTTACTGCAGTCGTTTTAATGACCGGAATTCTTTGTAGTGTTATATTGTTATAAGATAAGTAACTTAAGCCCTAAATGCCTTGCAATGCTACCCGAGCGTCTCCTGTTGAACAATGACGGTTCAATGCTAGAAACTTTCAAACCAAACAACAAACAACAACTGTACAAAATTTCAATTCATTCGTATTCAGAAGTATTCCGACTGTAGTTAGACAGGTATTAAGCATATATATGTATGAATTGTTATTATACCGTATTCTTTGACTTACAAAGATACATAACCTAATGTAGTTTAAAATTAAACAAAATTTATACAAGGTTTTAAACTTTTCACGCACAGGGGTAGTATGCCCCCTGATTGTGGGGCCCTGAAATTGACTTCAACAAAGTAATCGCTGACCTAAATTTAAATCCTTGCAAAAAGTATTCAAGCCATTACATTCCCAATTCAAGTATCATAGAAATAAGAAAATAGTCTGAAAGAACAATACGATTGCCACATTTCTAAACGTGCATGGGACGTGCCCACCGAATTCTAAGTAAGGTAATAGACATGGGCCATGATATCTTCAGTACTGCTAGAACTGCTTCTTATTTAAAAAGTTGTAATACTATATGTATTAGAATATTTAATCTGTTGCCTAGGGGTATTCAGACCTTGCCTATTAAACGTTTTAAGCCTGCCCTCAGTAAATGGCTCTTGAATTACTCATTCCACTCAATTAAAGATATTTTTGATTATAAATAATTAAAACAATAACTTACCTAAGAATTATATTATATAATGACATATGTACCCTGTTTGTATTTTTAAAAAAATATTTTTTCTAAGAAGTTTTGATAATATGTATTATAATATGATTTGTCCATTAGTGAATGTAATAATAATTTTGAATTTAATTGACCTATTTAAAATTTGTAAATTAATTTTAAATAATTGTAAAAATTTAATTTGTAAATTAGTATAATAATAATAATGTTAAATTTTAGATATTAATAATTCTAAATTTTGTACGCCAGAAATGGCAGAATGCATGTTAATATTATGTTCACAACAAACGAATCAATAAAATGAATCAATACTAATTACTAAAAACCAACCACAACATACTTTTCCATAAATACCTATAGTATATGCGAAAGTATGTTGTGGGTGATTTTTCATGCAATCATGCCTCAACAGAACAACGGATAGACGTGATTTTTAGTTGAGGACCTGGAGAGTGACATAGGTTACTTTTTATCGTGCATAATGAAAGAGTTCCCCTGGGATTTTAATACCATAATCCACGAAATCATCGGCATCATGTAGTACAAAAATAATTCTAAAACGAGTACATCTCTGACACGCAAAGCGACCAAAATATCGCAATGCAAATATATTTTTGGGTCATAGCAGAATGACGCCTTGTTTTGTAAGTGTATTTGCGAGTATGATTCTGGACATTATACTGAGCTGTGCAATTGGACATCTATTCTGGCTCACAACTGATACACAGCACAGGCAACCATTGTACCTAGTAATACCTATCTAATAGATAGTATAATAGTTAAAGGCATATTTCACAATCGTCAAGTAACCCTAACTGATATGGTATAACCAGGGACTGATAAACACAGTTACAGAAATATAAGTGTTACAGAATAAAGGGGTAATAGAATCGAATCTATACCAGAAATGAAAGGTTTTAAGGGTAACCAAAATAGCGACGTTGCCAAATTTACTGTTCACGCGTATTCAAATTGGAACCTCAGGTGAAAGCACCGATGATTGCAATTGTTTTAAGAAAAACAAGGCCATATTGTGTCTGTGTGTGTAAAGTCCAATGAACCGAGAAGAACGCGTTGCCACACCGTGCAGTTTGTTAAGGCATGTACCTATTAGGGTAACAAATAAAAACACTTATTAACAGAAATAAACGGTTACAGATTGATTAGGTTACAGTATCGTTTCTGTTTCAGTTATAAGTGTTTCTGTTTTATAACAGTTTCAAAATACAGTGTTTAAACCTCTTATTTCGTTTACTGTTTCAGTCCTTAGGTATAACCCTAACTACAACACCTTTTCTAAGTTTTTTACAAATAAGTCTAGGTTTTTACAATTATGACTCCCTTTCCATTTCTATACCCATATTACATTCTGTGGTCTGGCCACATGTTTTTTACTTCGGCTTTATTTCTGAGCGCAGCTGGGTTTATTTTGTTACTTGTTTACGGACGGCATGGTTTCCTGCTGGACAGACGGACGGGAAGAAAGCTAAAAAGTTGAAATCTGTTACTTTTACCGCGAAAATACAAAAACGTTTTAAGTGTATTTTTTTTGCTTGTAGTTTCACCGTAAATGTACATTTGTAAACTTTTAGCGGTGGTCAAGCATACGACAAACAAACAAACTTGAAGTTTCTATTCTTCTCCTGACTCTGATGATCTCTAATGATCTATAGAGCATACTTTGACTTAGCTCTAACATAAGACAGAGTTAAAATGGGAGATTTATCATACGCATATACATCCCGTAAAGTAAAGCCTGAGTAAAGTCAAAGTACGCTCTATAGTTAGATCTCAACATGATTCGACAACTCTTGCCTCTGTCGTTGTAAGTTGTAACTTGTAGGATTGGTCTCCGCTATTAATCTATGGTTATGGGTATTAACATATAAATCTATGGTTGTAACGCCTTTTATAGATAGCCATCAAATTTTTAAACATGAATTAAATTAAGCAGTTAATAATATTTTGGATATTAAATTGAAGTAGTGTGTGATAAATTGATGATGTTATATGCCTCCTATGACCATCATACTAGGTCTAATATTTTGAAGTTAGATTTGAACATAGCTTTGTATTGCATTAATAAATAATTTTAACCAGACTTGGTCACTTTTATTGTTGCGTCAGTTCTAAGTTGTAAATATTATGCAATGTAGTTATATCCTAATTATTATTGTACCCAACTGTAACACTTGCAAAGTTCGATAAGTAATTTAAATGAAGTTGTCCTTTGTTATTTGCAGTTTAGGCTATTCGCTAATTAATTGTGTAGTGTCGTGAGGTATAAATACTGCGCTCAGTAAATAAACGTAACAAAGACTCATATACATGACTAGCTAAAATAGACTAACATTCTAAAATAAACTAAATTAACCTTAAACTCATAAGTTTCCGTGTTATTTTGCAGTCAGAGTCTTGTGCTTTTAAATACAAAGTCACCATGCCACTTATAATATGTTAAGCTAAATGACTGCTATTAAAAATAAAAATAATTTCCTGAGATACGAGTTTGGATACAAAATATACAAAATACGTACATTAGTCACTAAATAACGATATTTTATTCTTTCTGATAAAGAAATTGAGTCATTATTCTTTTGATGTAAACTCCAGTAGGTTAACGGTTAACTGCTCTTGACATTGGTTTGGAACACTCGACCTTCAGTTAATGCTATACTCTACATCGGCAATCTGGCATCAATCGACGTCTCAACCAATAGATTTCCACTCCTGAACGAATTTGGTCTCCTGCAAAGATTTTTCTCCTGCACCTGGATGCCTGGTCTTCTTCAACCTCCCGTTATTCAAGGTCATTTCTCTCACTTACCTGCAAATTATGGAACCAGCTTCCATCTTCTGTGTTCCCTCATGATTACAATATGGGGCTCTTCAAAGGGCGGATAAACAAATTTCTCAAAAGTCGGCAACGCTTTGGCGGTTCCTCTGGTGCTGCAAATGTTCATGGGCGGCAATCACTTAACATCAGGTGACACGACTGCTCGTTTCCTCGCTATATATATTAAAATCTTGTGCCGCTTACTTCCAGCGGCTCCTAGTTATTCGCTTGACATCGTCCGTCCACTTAGTAGGGCGTCTTTCATGCTGCGCTTTCCGGTGCGAGGCCGCCATTCAAGCGCATTAGAACCCCAACGCCTCATCGATTCTTTGAATTATGTGTCCCGACCATTGCCACTTCAATTTAGCAACTCTTCAATCTATATCGGTGACTCTGGTTTCTCTACGGATCTCTTCATTTCTAATTTGACCACGGATACTCCAAGCATAGCGTTTTCCACCGCAGCTGGCGTTTGTATCGCTATTAATAATACCTAAATCTTCTATACAATATATTGGATAAAAAACTCACTGATTGACATATCTAAGCACAGCTTAAACCGTGGGATTCGAGAAGCTACGCTCTCTAAGAATAACAAGATGTTGAGAAATCTTTATAACTCCTTAAACACGCGGTGCCGTTCTACCAACGCTTAAAGCAATACATAAGCAATATTACTCAAAATTACAGTTTGATGTCACGTGCCTTGAAGTTCCTAAAATAAGGCTAATAATTCTTAAACACGAAAGTCAACAATAATTAAACAATATGGCTTTAACCATTGGCAGTATGGCCCCATACTTGAATTTTATAGTAACTTATTTTAGTGATCGGCGTACGTCAATTATGTGAATAAGAAGTTTTCCAGACCATTTTTGTAATGTGCATTGTGCTTCTTGTGAAATAAATGAGTGTCCGTGATAATATACATGTGTAAAGCGTTGCATTCAAGATGTAACTGCCACAACATGGTTATGCTGAGGAGATTTTTGGTACGTTTACTTTTATCGGTAGACTGTAATATGAAAAACTGACTATATTACCAACGCACCTCACTAATTGCGCTATTTTTGCACTAGTTAAACCAATTCTTGTCTACATAGTCAGTGATAGAACGACCAATGTCGACGTCCAGTTCGTCAATTTTGCATATGAGCGAAAATACCTTGAAAGCGCATCCATTTTTAGGTTAGAAAACCTCTAAAGCTCAAAAAGATCTAGATCCTTAAATTTTGCACGTATGTAACATATGCTCTCTGTATTAAGAAAGGCTTTTCGGCTTTTAACATAATACGGAAGATGACAACTCAATCAAATCAGCAGCTCTTTAACAAACTTACGCGCTTACTTATACGCGCTTCTAGTTTAAAATTTTGTATAAAATTCATAGTTTTGACGTCATCAAATTGCAACGCACTTTTTTTATTTAATCGATAGTTTTTACTAATTATCAAACTCAAAACTAACCGAGGATGTGAAGTTTAGGTCTTTTGGAAGAGCCTGTGTTCAATAAATAATAATCAGTAAGAAATAATTTATTTTTGAGATCTAGGTCTATGCATCATCCCTATTCTCTTTGTCACCAGTTGAGTATCCGCGAGGAAGCGGCCGGCGAGGCGGACAAATGGCGCCAGAGGCGGAATAACAGCTTCGACCAGAACAGGCAGCTCGAGGAGGTCACCAAAGAAAGGTAACCGTTCGTACTAGACGTTTCCCGCGACTTCGGCCGCGTAGACTTAGGTTTTTGTAAAATCTTTTTCTTTTTTTTTCTCTATTTCCTCAATTTGCGATCAGTCCCTCGACCATAAACAGATCTGTGCTTATTAATTTTGAAGTTAAGGCTTTGCACATCCAATAATGTGACATCCTTTCAAAGTGAAGTATAACAAGTTATACTATAATATGTTGGCCAGTCTTGTCCTTTTAAGGCGGAATTTGTTGTCACTGGCATCCAGAAGCTGGACGGCTAGGCTGTTTTTGTGACTCTCAAGTCTTTCTTTGTAGGCTTCAAGAGACCTGTCTATTTCATCTTTTACTGTGGGGATTTCTGTCTATTCATGCACTTCGGAATTTTTTGTGAACCATGGTGCGTTGCATAAAACCTTCAAAATATTGTTTTGGAAGAGCTGGAGTATCTCAATATATGAGTGGCTTGCTGAGCCCCAGAGCTGAACGCCATAGGTCCACACTGGTTTGATGATGCTTTTATAAATCAGAAGCTTGTTTTCAAAACTTAAGGAGGACTGTCTGCCTATCAGCCAATATAGTTCCCGGAACTTTCTGTTGGCCTGATCTCTTTTTGCTTTAATATGATCTCTCCAGGTCAATCTTCTATCCAGGTATAAGCCTAGATATCTGACTGTTGTTTGTTGGGTCGTCGGAGAGGAGATTGGGTCGGAGAAGGAGATTGTCCACCCGTCTAGTTTGACGGGTGGACAATCTCCTTTTTTCAGAGTGAATGTAATATGAGCCGATTTTGCTGCGCTAGCTCTTATCCTCCATTTTTTCAGCCAGAAGCTTATTTTGTTGAGATGTTCTTGTAGTTTGAGTGATGCAATGCTGGCGTCTTTGTTGCAGGAAAGTAGAGTAGTGTCATCTGCATATGTCGTTGTAATCACATGCTCTGACAAGGGTAGGTCGGCGGTGTATATAGTATACAAGACATGGCCTAGTATACTACATACACCGTCCCCACCGTATCCCTGTGGAACTCCCGCTTCAATGTGATAGAAGGTTGATAGACTATCTTCATACTTAATCTGGTAGATTCGTTGAGACAGATAGGACTTCATTATCATAAACAAAATGTTCGGTGAACAGAGTTTCAGTTTATAAAGAAGGCCTTTATGCCAGACACGGTCAAAGGCCTGCTGGATATCCAGGAATACAGCTGAACAATATTCTTTCTTTTCTAGTGCTTGTCGGACTGTGTGTGCAACTCGATGAATTTGCTCAGTGGTTCCGTGATGGGCACGAAAACCGAATTGGTGGTCCGGTATTAATTTATGTGTTTCCAGGACTGGAAGAAGTCGCTGGAGTATTATTTTCTCAAAAAGTTTTGAAAGTAGGGGGAGAAGGCTTATCGGTCTATATTAAGACACTTCAGTTGGAGGTTTTCCTGGTTTAAGTACCATGTTTCCAGAGCAAGGGAAAGTGCTGTAGTCGGATTATTGCATTAAAAATAATTGTAATCAGCATTATTCCTTTACTTGGCAATTTGTTTTAGTACCTCGGCTGTTAAGAGATCATAACCAGGCGCCTTTTTAGATTTTAAATTGTTAATTAGTTTTCGGACTTCTCTTGGAGTGACAGGACATAATGGAAGAGACATCTGTTGATCACTATTAATAACAGTATCAGTATCAGTATTCATCTTCTGGATGCGAAGGATCTGGGTCGTTAGGTTTAAATACGCCTTGCAGAAATTGAGCAAATAATTCCGTCTTTTCAGAAGGGTTTTTGGTCCAGTTACCATCAGGTTTTTTAAGTGGTGGTACATGTTCTGTTGATCTCCTAAGAGTCTTAGTTATTTTGTATAAGGAGTAATCTTCTGATTTGTGGGGGGACAAGGTTTTCAGACGATCTTGCAGAGTTGCATTTTCAATTTCGTCGAGCATATTTTTTAATTCTTTTTGCGCTTTGTTGAGGAGTCGTTTGTCGTGTGCATTCCTACTAGTATGCCATTTTCTCCTAAGGCTTCTTTTTTCAGTTATTTTGTTTCGGATCGCTATCGTATAGTCTCGACTTTGTGGTGTGGATTCTATGTATGGAGTGGATAACCATGCAGCCTCTTGGATGAGGTTAGTTGTATACCAGACGGCATTTTCTAGTTCTTCTTCTGTTTTCAGAGACATACGAAGTTTCGCTCTGTTATCTATGAAGTCTCGAAAGGCTTCCCAGTCTGTCTTCTTATTATAGAGGGTGTCTGGTGGTTCCCTCAAGATTATAGTTGTACTTAAAGTGCATATAACAGGTGTGTGATCGGACGATCCATCTAAACAGGATTCAACTTTCGTGTTTACTCCCGCTAGCCCCTTACTAATAAAAAAGTCAATAAGGTCCGGGTTTTTGTTGCAATCAGTTGGCCAGTGAGTTGGTTCTCCAGTAGATAAAATACTTAGGTGATTTTTATCAACTGCGTTTTTGAGTTCTCTTCCTCTAGTGGTGGTCAATCTTGAGCTCCACGTGGTGTTTTTTTGCGTTTCAATCGCCACCAGCTATATACTTTGTGCCAAGTGTCTGAAAGAACTCACTAAACATGTTCTCAGAGATTTTATGTCGAGGAGGGATACACTGCAGCTACATTTAGGGTACCTTGCCATGCATTTATGGATACCACAGTAGCTTGCAGATATTCATGGCTAAAGTGGGAAAGCACATGTTGTTTAATGTTTTCTTTTATTATTATAGCGGCTCCTGCATGCGATGTTCCATCAGGGTGATTGGTAAAATAAATATTATAGCCTCTGAATTTAACTGTTCTTTCGTCCATCATGTGAGTTTCTGTTAGTAAAAGGATGTCTATTTTATTACAATTAATAAAGGCTTCTACTTCATTCTTATTTGGAGACAAGCCATTGATATTCCATGTGGCAATTCTTACGGATTTCTCTGGTTACATTTGGCTATGAGAGTTGTCAGGAGTCCCATGAGGGTACCTAACTGTTGAATGAGAATATCTATCTTTTCAGATTGTTTTATTATAATTTGTTCTAACAAATTTGTTGGCAGAGCTTGTGTGCTCCTTGTTCTTTTTTCCCAGTATCCAGTGTTTTTCGCATCAGACGTGTACGAATGCTGTCGTTCGTTGTTTTCTTTGCTGGCTGTTGATTGCTGTCTGGAATATGTAGTTTTTGGGCTTCAGCGGTGGAAAATCGTCAGGGCAAAAAGGAACACGTGTATTTGATTTCCTATTTCCCTTAAGATTTGTATCTGTCTGTTGCATACCCATTTTTCGAGCTCGGATTTCTTTGTACACCTGACATCCCTTGTAGTTGGCTGGATGATTACCAAGACAAAGAGTGCAAGTGGCTGGCGAATTTCTGTCCTTTTTCGGGTAATCAGTAGTTCTGTGGCCTTGAGCACATTTGACACACAATGGGCGCATACAGTTATTTTTTTGTGTGTCCGTATTGTTGACATCTAGTGCATTGTGGGATCTCAATAGTTTTTTTTGGATCTTCAATCTTGACTCTAGTGTTGAATATGAATTCAATATTTTTTACTTTTGAGTTGTTCTCACTGGGTTCGAGGTTAACAAAGAACATATTCAGTGGCATCTTATTTTTTCTTGATTTTGCGCAGATAACTTCACCCCTAACTTTGTTGCCAGACTTTTCTATTTCTTCTATGATGGCCTCTATTGGTGTGGTGTGATGTAGATTTTTGACCACTATTCTATAGCACCTTTTCTGTTTCTGTGTAAAAGTATGGCCAATGAGACTATTTTTACGCATCAGTTCAATATAACATTTTTATATGAGTCTCATTTATTGATTCGTCTGTGAGGTCTATAGGTAGTCCACTGAAACGATTTGAGGTAGAGACGCCTTTATTTGTGGAAATATCCGCTCTGCTGATAGGTGGGCTACTTGACACCTTCTTTCTATTTGGGTTTCGCTCAGTTGGTATTCTTTGCCATGAGGGGGGGATTGCTCTTTATTCTTTACAGAGTCTTCGGCTTTTTTTCCTCTAGGACAGAAGGTGTTATGTCCATTGGATTGATGGGTGTGGAGATGTTCCCTACTGAGGAAGATCTGGGTTTAGTAACAAAGAGGCTCGGATGGAAAGCCTGCTGTATAAGTTTTTTGGTAGGGCCAGTAGCATTAACTGACACAGGAGCCTGGTCGACCGCTCCCGTGTAGTCTTCGGTAACCAATTTCTCACTCATGGGCCCGGGTACCCGTGAGTGCCGGGGGCTAGCCGGATCGCATGGCAAATCACATTTCGCATTACTCGACATTATCATAAAAAAGGGGGGTTGGGAAACATAGCTATAGCACTTTCCCAGTGTTCGGCGTTGGAGTGTTACTGACTGTTTGGTATAGTGTATCTGTCTGTATGGCTTAGGTGTGTATTATGTCAGGTATGTATTAGTGTCTGTGTAGTGTGGGGTAGGAAGATTCTAGTAGCACTTTCCTAAGGTGCTACTGCCACAGTTGTTTAGAGGGGATTTAGTCCCTCAGGGCTTGTGGGAGTCCAGGCACAGGTTACTTAACCGCCGCCAGTTGCTCTGTTGCTCGGCGTTGTCGCTCGTTTGGCACCACCCAGGGGACACGTGTAGGGTGGCCCTTTTTCGAGGAAAAGGTGGTGATCCTACGGACGCAAGCGACATCGCCCCCCCCCCCCCTTCCCCCGTTTTGTAAAATCTAACTCCCTGATTTTTCGGGATATAAAATAGCCTCTATCCTTCTACATGGTGCAACTTATCTCTTTGTTAAATTTTGGCTAAATCGGTTGAATAGGTTTACCTTCTCAGTCCTCCGAGTGAGAACCGCCCTCAACCTCAGAAACGATCGTGGTCGTCGTCTCAACCTATAATTAGACGTAGTATTCACTTGTCTATTCATAAGCATTATTCTAAGCACTTGTCAAAGTAAACTTGAATAAAAAAGTTTTTTTCTCAAACATGCATGGAAATATTGTCATTATTTTCGAAAAAAGAACACGCGAAGTATCGAATTTTCGGACAAAGAAAATCAAATCCATTGCAGGAGCGTTTTTGGAATTTGGAACATTACAACGCTCCTGCAATGTGGTATGAAACGGCGTGCTGGGGTTATTAAATACTCTTTGATCGGATCTCTTTTGTCATTCTTGGCATACCATAGTCTCTTTGCTTAGTACAAATTGGTGGCTGTATAGCCATAAATGCGTTTGCCTGTCGGCACAGATGATAAAAAAGAAATTGGCGGCAAAGCTGAAAATTCGTCTTGATTTGTTATTTACATACTTAATAAATATAAATTTAATAATAAGTAAAATGAGTTCCAACCGTTCAGAGAGTGAAATGGAAATTAATTGTACTCCACCAGATTTAAGATCAGAAGCCAAATTGGCAATGGAAAACCTGCTTCCAGCGAAGTCCAAAGAAAAATACATGAAAGTATATGAAAATTTTATGAGTTTGCTAAAACCAAAAAGCCATCTACATTATGGGCAATTTATTCCATGCTGAAATGTACAGTTCATGTTAATAACGGCATTAACTTGAAAAATTATGGGAACTTAACTACTTTTCTTAAACGACAATCGACCGGATTCAAAAGCAGGAAATCGAATTTTTTTTACAGATGATATATATTTAGCGACAAAGGTAAATTAAATTTAATGTATTACATAAAAAGTATGTTTTATTTCTTTGCATTCTTTTGAGAAAAGCACTATTTATGCCTCGGCGGAAATGGCAATTGCCTGTCTCGTATTAGTAAACTCATGCTCGACCTGCAATTGCCTATTTCCCAGCCTTTGCAATAATGTACTATTATACGACTGCCTGAAAAAAGGAGTATATTGTTTTCAGGGTTCATGTATGTATGCTTGTGAGTTTGTATATTCCACCATAACTTCTATACGCCTGAACCGATTTTGATAAATGAGGTATCGTTAGAATCCGTAGCTTATTCCGGGTGACATAGGCTAGTGAAATTTTAAAAAAATTGATGGAGTGACGATGGTCCCAAATTATTGACTAAAGTTGAAAAAAAATATTGGAAAATAATATTAACTATATAATCACCATCTAGAAAATGATGAGAAGATTCCAAAAATATATAACACTATTGTTCAATATCCAGTGATTCACAAAAGATTCTAATTTAACTAGATTAATTTAGATTTTTAACTTTTTAGTTCGTTATTTGGCATGGCAGTCGTGATTTTAATTTTTTTAATTATGACTTGTTAGTTACATCATAATATAATAAAAATATTTTTAATAATGAATGAACTAGAAGCTTAATTCGCTATAATCCGCTACAGTAGACAAATCTGTGTGGTACAGTGCGTGTCTTTCACCTGCAACATGCGACACCCACCACCCAGCAATTCGCACAGGCACAACACCACACCACACAAATCCTCCAAATCACTCTCAACGTATGTTTCACTCCGACACCGGAGCATCTTCAGGAGATGTTGAATCGACAATGCACGATTGTGAAGATTTTTAATAATTTTAAACTTACTACAGGTTTGTACGGAACCCTCGATGCGCGAGTCCGACTCGCACTTGGGCGGTTTTTTTAAAATTATGTTTGTGTCGTCTCCAGGGACGGCTTGCGTGTCGTGGCGGCGACGCTGCAGCGCGCGGTGACTGCGCTGGTAGCGTACTGCGCGAGCGCGGAGGACGAGCTCAACCGCACCGTGCTCGCGCACCTGCTGGGGCCGTTGCTGCACGACCAGTGAGTAGTATACATGTTGTAAGCGACGATCCAGAAGTAAGTATGTTATCAACCAGAGGCGGATTATAATAAACATGAAAACGGTTAACAAATCGTACTTTATGCTGCTCAATTTAGATAATCTCAACAGAAAATCACAAAAATGACGCTGACCATTCTTGTATGAATCAATGAAATCTTTGAACAGTTTAAGCACACCAATAAAATTAATTAAACACATTAATTAAATCATTGAACAATTAAACACAACTCAAGAAGAATATCTCAACGGACATAAAAACGATATTTGCACCTATAAAGACGAAACAGGACTTAATACCGTAATGTTACCGTCTCGCTTTATATACACGTTCGTCCGGTGGCGCCACTTGTACCATAGCGACAACAGGTATTTGTGGGACGAGTTAGTGGTATGTACTCGTCCGCACCAATAGGAAGATCTTCCTCAGGGATGGTGTTGTGCCTGGGGACCTTTCTGGTCCGACCGATTCTCAGAAAACTTCGATATCGTGATTCAGGCTTGTATGGTAACTTATAAGTTTTCAGTCGATTATCTTATTCTGCGGTGAATGTAACCGCTACAGTATTAACAAAACACTTTTTACCGGTTGAGCCGGTTCACCGGCTTCAAGAAAATCACCGGGGCACAATGTTGCCCCGCGCCCCGCCCGGGTAAGGAGGCTCAGTCTCGAGGCCCGTACCCCCTGCTTGGCCCTCAGGCCAAACGGAGAAGACCCACACAGCACTTTTTACGTTCGACGAAACGGAGACACTATATATGTCACCGTAAGATTCTAAAAACCGTTAGATTATAATCTAACTCGCGAAATTCTAAACTGTCGAAAGATTACAATTTAACGCATTATTTTCTGGTAGATTGTAATCTGGTAGGTATTTAAACCCGATAAAACCTAAGTGCCCTACTACTTGATTATTTATGTTGA
Organism: Erebia palarica; assembly: GCA_964035005.1. Taxonomy (NCBI): domain Eukaryota; kingdom Metazoa; phylum Arthropoda; class Insecta; order Lepidoptera; family Nymphalidae; genus Erebia; species Erebia palarica. The sequence continues at coordinate 38,597,501 of OZ035983.1, forward strand.
ACCCTAACCTAACCTAAAAGAAAGAAACAAGAAAACGTAAATAAAATGAATATTTCAAAAAATGAAACTCAGAACATTGAACAGTTTACAATCTTTCGACAGTTTAGAATTTCGCGAGTTAGATTATAATCTAACGGTTTTTACAATCTTACGGTGACATATACATATGTGTTTACTCTAATAGTTTTTTTTTATTGCGTGATAAGCTTGCGCTTGACGACAATCATGCTTAGTGCAAAGTAATGATGAGGTCTAGGTTGGAACGCGCTTGCCTAGAAGATGCCTGTTCACTCTTGCCTTGAAGGTACTTATGTTATAAGTAGCAGGAAACACGTGCGCTAGGAGGATGTTCCACACCCTAGCGTTCGAGCAAAAACGCTTCGTGCGAGCAAATTGGACGTCAACCACGGAAGGGTGCCAACGCTCACGGTTTCTCGCTGTGTTGATCGCTTTCGTTTGTGCATTTTTTTGTTACCATTTTCCTGGAAAACTACTCTACCGATTAATATGCGTTTTTTTTTTTGCGATAAGCATAACTTCTGGCAAGGTTCTTATATATGTTTTAGGACCGTAGACAACCAAGCTGAGCTGCAGTCTATGATTTTTATTTTTCAAATTGTTACTATTTTTCTAAAAAGCCGCCGATGAGATGCACTGATTTTTTTGAACTGATACACTGATTTGGCACCTCTACTCATCACTAAGTAAGTCTTATCTCGGAATGAGAAGGGTTTGGCCATAGTCCACCATGCTGGTCAAAAAACTACTGAGCCGTTAGAGATACAGTTTTATGTTTTAGATATTTTGTTATATGCTTTTGCTAAATCCAATTGTTGTTCCAATCCAATTGTCCCAATTGTTGTTTCAAAATTAATATAAGGTCATAATGGAGCTCTGCAGTTCGTCGTGGGTTTATTTATAATTTTTAAATTTATAATATATTGGTCCTCTTATTTGAAACTTGCACGAGTAAATGGTTAAACGTGTAGGGGTACCACGAGAGGTTTAATGTAATTAGATAAAAGTTGGTTAAACATAAAAACAATTCATTTGATCCGGCCACGATTGCTATCGTTAAGCTCTAAATCAAATTGTGATCTAAACACAAAAGTATTCGATAATAATCGCGGAGTCTGCCGGCAAGAGACTGAATTGCCATCGTTCACACACTCGTATATCTATACAAACTATTTTCAATATGATGAAAATGACATGAAAGAGTCAAATTGACTTCCTGTTTCATGAAATATAATAATGCTAACAATATAAAATTACAAACAGTAATAATTCTAACAATATAAAGTTCTACCAGAGACTAGGGAGATACTTTCTGTCCTACCAGTCAACCTACAGAGACGTTGGATTCCACTGCCCCTGTCACTCCGCAGCGTTCTGCGTGGTGACACGGGCATAGGAATAGGGATGATGACGACTCAAATCAGCAACTCTTTAACAAACTTTAAAACGCTCTTCTAGTATGGAAGTTTGTACGAAATACATAGTTGTGACGTCATAAAATTTCAACGCACTTTTTTTTTATTTATTTAGTACCAGAAACTTAAAAATAAAACATAAATATTGAAAGGTCATGTACAAGGACAACTTATCTTAACTGTTTTCTTCAATACAAAGTTTAAAATGATTATCAAACTTAAAACTAACTGGGGGTGTTAATTTTAGGTCATTTGGAAGACCCTCTATTTAATAATCAGTAAGAAATAATTTATTTTTTACATAACACCTTTCATGAATAGGCCGGTAACACAAGCATATGCCGGTAATAACCAAACGAAATGCGAGCATATGCTAAAACGATACATCTCGCTTTGTTATTAGTCCAAACATAGACCGCGGGACACGAATTTATTAGCTACAAACGCGTTGTTTAGCTTTTATATACAACACGCTCGATTCTAGGAAACCCTCACATTATAAGACGCATTCAAGCTGCATACACGTTGGCGGGCCGCCAGCGCCAACGTCTACTCGAACTAATAAATAATCCATACTAATACATAAATGCGAAAGTGTGTCTGTCTATTTGCCTGCCTGGTTCGCTTTAACGGTTTATCTTTTCAACCGATTTTGATGAAATTCGGTATAGAGATAGATGCCACTTCGTCTGCGTGGTTTAATTTTATTGGTACCCGCGGGATCTCCTTAATTTTCCGGGATAAAAAGTAGCCTTTGTCCTTTCCCGGGACGCAACTATACCCATGCTAAAAATCACGTCGATCCGTTGCTAGATTACGGCGTGATTGAAGGACAAACCAACAAACAAACCCACTTACAAATTTATAATATTAGTATGATATGATAGTATGATTAAAGAGGCTCGAAAAACCTTAATCCACACTGTCGAAGTCGCGGACATCATCTAGTATGTAAATATAAGGCTGTGTAATAATGGAAACAATCCTCAGATAAATGATCTTATTCGGATAAAGCAGTTAAAGTCGCGCAGTCTAACTTTAGCGTAACCACAGATACATTTATATCTCGGCAGTCCTGACTCTCATCCGTATGTTGAATTAACTGACAGTTATTATGACTGTAACGTCCATTGCATTTCATCTTGTGCCTGCGATGGCAAATGAGCATTATCTGTACGCTATATATTATTATTATCTTGATAAATAAACTTGTTTATCAATATCTACAGCTTGCACATTAAGATATTTTTCAAACATTTGAATATAGTCTTCCAGCTCAGTTTTGTTGGACCAGTGCGACAAAAGAATATTCAAGGCGTGGTTTTAATATAAGGCTGATATTTTTAGGGTAATGAATAATGATATTCTTGTGTGTCTTACTATTTCTGGTTTTCATCTGCATAAGATTACCTTGACCATCATTTTTAATAATAATCTTTTATAATCCTGATTTCTTTGACATCGTCGACACGCTACATATAATACATTTGAAAGTCAAATTGAATTAGCTTGTATTCATTTCAGAACAATCGACTTCGAATCACGTCCGTCAAGCCCCAACAAATCTGAATTAAACACCAGCGTAGTATCCCGGGGAAAACACGTCCACTTCGCGCCTGACCTGGACTCTATTCTGGTCTCGCTGGACGAGGAAGGAGTGGTGGGCTTCCTGCAGCAGCAGAGAGACATCAGTCTGGACATCAAGAACGAGCTCGAGCACTCGCTGAAGCGGCTGCGGAATGAGGCGCAGGAACTGCTCGAGTTGTCCGCACGACTCACCAGCAGCAGTGAGTACGACGCGACAGCTTTGCGCACACCACCTGAACTCTATCCTGGTCTCTCTTGACGAAGAAAGAGTGGTGGGATTCCTGCTGCAGCAGAGAGACATTAGTCTGGACATCAAGAACGAGCTCGAGTACTCGCTGAAGCGGCTGCGGAATGAGGCGCAGGAACCGCTCGAGTTGTTCGCACGACTCACCAGCAGCAGTGAGTATGACGCGACACAGCTTAGCGCACACCACCTGGACTCTATCCTGGTCTCCATGGACGAGGAAGGAGTGGTGGGCTTCTTGCAGCAACAGAGAGACATCAGTCTGGACATCAAGAACGAGCTCGAGCACTCGCTGAAGCGGCTGCGGAATGAGGCGCAGGAACTGCTCGAGTTGTTCGCACGACTCACCAGCAGCAGTGAGTATGACGCGACACAGCTTAGCGCACACCACCTGGACTCTATCCTGGTCTCCCTGGACGAGGAAGGAGTGGTGGGCTTCCTGCAGCAGTAGAGAGACATCAGTCTGGACATCAAGAACGAGCTCGAGCACTCGCTGAAGCGGCTGCGGAATGAGGCGCAGGAACTGCTCGAGTTGTTCACACGACTCACCAGCAGCAGTGAGTATGACGCGACACAGCTTAGCGCACACCACCTGGGCTCTATCCTGCTCTCCCTGGACGAGGAAGGAGTGGTGGGCTTCCTGCAGCAGCAGAGAGACATCAGTCTGGACATCAAGAACGAGCTCGAGCACTCGCTGAAGCGGCTGTGGAATGAGGCGCTGGAACTGCTCGAGTTGTCTGCACGACTTACCAGCAGCAGTGAGTACGACGCGACACAGCTTAGCGCACACCACCTGGACTCTATCCTGGTCTCCCTGGACGAGGAAGGAGTGGTGGGCTTCCTGCAGCAGCAGAGAGACATCAGTCTGGACATCAAGAACGAGCTCGAGCACTCGCTGAAGCGGCTGCGGAATGAGGCGCAGGAACAGTTCGAGTTGTTCGCACGACTCATCAGCAGCAGTGAGTATGACACAGCTTGTTAGCATACTCAATCCCCCCGATTGTGTGAGGATATCCTAATCGTAATCATTTGTCAAACGAACAATTCAACCTGTTTAAGAAATTCATAGATGCCTGCACCACAAAAAGCATGTATGAACTCCTTAAACAGTTCGAGTAATACGTTTAAAGCTGTATAATGAAAACTGCTTCCTCATCTCGCTGAGATGAGAAAGCAGTAATCGGGTCGTCCGCACAACTTGACATCAGAAATGAGTTGACAAAAATACCGGTGGTGACGCCATCATAATATATTTTCTACTTTTTGGAGCAAAATAATAGTTTCTTGATTATTTTAGAACTTCCTCTTCTTTCTATTTCTTGCGCAAGCGTAAGCAGGGATCGTATTGGAATCACCACTTCCTTAGGATCAGAAAAATATTATGCGCTATCTAGTCTATTTTCCAACTTCTCCATTTCACTTTCACAACGTGAGTTTCACCAGAATCTTTTCAGAAAGAAACAGTTTATCTAAATGCACCTTGTACAATTGTACATACTTAGACTTCCCCTAAAAATGTTGTGAAACTTTTAAGAATGTCTACATTTCAGGAGCTCGACAAGAATCGAAGATGCTGGGATCGAATCCGTTGGAGATAACGGAGCTGGTGGAAGAGCTAGACATGAAGCAGAAAAACTGCGAGAACTGCCAGCTGCAGAGAAAGGTATAACATTAATCTTCTTTTTCCCTTCATCTAACGAGTCTTTTTATCTAGTATACCCTCTTCATGGTACGGTTACTGGATTGATTGTTACTGATTCATAATGCCAAGATTTAGCACGCTATTTGGGTTTACGATTTTGACCTCCACTTTTTTCCTACCACAAAATTGTATCCACAGTAGCTGATGTCTGCGACTTCGTCAGCGTGGATTGTGGTTTTTTGCTTTCCGTGGACAAAAAGTATCCTATGTGTTATTGCAGACAAATCTATCTCTGTGTCAAATTTAATCTGATTGAATAACAATCATCCATTCATTCACACAGACAAACTTTGGCATTTATAATATTAATATTACAGATTAAAAATGATAGGCATCTTCTTGCATACTCTCAGCTCCATTATCAGTCATCCTAAGGTTGTGTTGAGCATTTCATAGGGATTAATGGTATTTTTCGTGTATTTTCCAGACCATGGAGGAAGCGATGTCGGAATGTTTGCAACGCGAAAGCTTGCTGCGCTCGGACCTTGAGGGTGCCATGGTGAAGATCGCGCTGTTGTTAGGGGAACGGGCTCATTCGGACGTCATCGCTGAGGGGTGTGTTCTGTTCAAACTTTACGGACGTTTTCACTCCGTCGCCACTGGATAGGGAATAAATGGAGAAAATGTCTAAGGAAGTTATCTTCAAATAAACTTTTCAAAACTTTCGAATTGTTAAAGATTTATAGCTATTTTTAGCTTCCTCGAGATACAGAGATAGTTAATTTTAATTTATTGCTGGCCTGTACCAGCCCCGCGATTGTCTAAAAGTTGTCGATCAAAACGTCAAAATTCGGCGTTAAAGTAAAATAAACCATAACAACATTGAATTAGAGCTCAATTTCGTGTATCCATTCTCATCCGTTTAAGGTACATACCTAAACATATGAGAATGGATATGTCACCGTAAGATTGTAAAAACCGTTCACCGATTGTAAAATCTAACTCGCGAAATCGCAAAGTGTCGAAAGATTACAATTTAACGCATTATTTTCCGTTAGATTGTAATCTGCTAAGTTTAATAACTGCACTACCTGATTATTTATGTCAAACCCTAACCTAACCTACATGAAACAGACAAGAAAACTTAAATACAACGAATATTTCAAAAATTGACACTCAGAACATTGAACGGCTCACAATCTTTCGACAGTTTACAATTTCGCGAGTTAGATTATAATCTAACGGTTTTTACAATCTTACGGTGACAGCTACATCGCGAATCTACATTTTTACAAAAAGTGCTGAACGCGCTATATAGAAGTTTTTACTTCAAAAATATATTTTTAAAAAAATGTCCGTGCGTGGGCAGGTACGGTGCGGCGCCGGCTACGGTGCCGGCCGCGTGTCGCTCGCTGGACGACGTGTCGTCTCCGCGCACGCAGCTGTCGCGCGCCGCACAGGACTTGGACGCCGCGCTGCGCGAGAGGGACGACCTGCAACAACAGGTCAGTGCCACTACACATTATTATCTTAATATATATAAATCACGTGTCACGTTGTTTGTCCGCGATGGACTCCTAAACTACTTAACCGATTTCAAATTAAATTTACACACCGTGTGCAGTTCGATCCAACATGAAAGATAGGATAGCTTACATCTCAATCATCAGCTAGTTAAAGTATATAATTATATCATCGTAAGATTGCAAAAACCGTTAGATTGACGAATCTTCTTTGACGACCTCCGCGGCGCAGTGTGTAGCGCTGTTGTCTTAACGTGCGGTGGTCCCGGGTTCGATCCTCGGCAGGGCCGATTTGGGTATTTATAATTTCTGAATTTTCCCTGGTCCTGGCCTGGTGGGAGGCTTCGGCCGTGGCTAGTTACCACCCTACCGGCAAAGACCGCCAAGCGATTACGCGTTCCGGTACGATGCCGTGTAGAAACCCAATAGGGTATGGGTTTAATATAACTGCCATTCCCCTAACAGGTTAGCCTGCTACCATCTTAGACTGCATCATCACTTACCATCAGGTGAGATCGCAGTCAAGGGCTAACTTGTAGTGGATAAAAAAAACTACCATCGCACCGCAAGACGTCGTGCGAGTTTCCACCCCTATGTCGTCAACGTTCCACCCACACGCACGAAGCGTTTGCGTCTTCATTCCTTATTCGCATGGCTTGGGTCTGGAACACTACCAAAAACTGTGTTTCCCACCAATTACAATCCGGGTACCTATCTTTAAATCAAGAGTGAATAGGCATCTTCTAGGCAAGCGCGTTCCATCTTAAGCCGCATCATCAGTTCCCATCAGGTTTGATTGTGATCAAGCGTAAGCCTATAATGAATTAAAAAAAGAATAACTAGCGAAATAGTAAACTGTCGACAGATTACAATTTAACGCATTATTTTTCGGTAGATTGTAATCTGTTAGGTATATGAACCCCGATAAAACCTAACTGATAATTGCTCAATACTCAATATCATTTATCAATATAGGTATACCGTAGGTACACTTATTGACGTTAAAAATTACTTATAAAACATGATGGTGATAATCGGTTACGGTATCTTAAACCAAAGCTACGAGGGTTCCAAACGCGCCCTGGTCTGAGAAGAGCCCACAACAAACCCAGCCGGGTTTCAAGACACGCGGAAGCGTGTCCAGCCAAAGTTCAAAAAAACTGGCGAGCACCGCCATGAAAACTAGCCAAGCCAAAGCCTTAGTCTTCAACATTTTATACTAAGTTATAAGAAGAAATGATATTTTAAGTTGTTATAAAATATTATATGTTGTTATAAATAAATTTCAGGACTGACCATTGAACTTGGCACCCATTTAGATCTCACTTCTTTTGTCGCTGAAGTCAACAACCAAGGCATATATATCACAATTTTGAATTTGGCTCTCATTTCACATTTATGTTTTTGATGGGATAAATAAATTGCAGGACTGACCATTGAACTTGGCACCCATTTAGATCTCACTTCTTTTGTCGCTGCAGTCAACAACCAAGGCATATATATCACAATTTTGAACTTGGCTCTCATTTTACATTTATGTTTTTGATGGGATTTTATTTTACACCGTAAGTGCATTTTTCAAGCAAGTGTATTGAAAAATATATATCCTGTACCTGGCTGGCTTATCTTGGGTGTGACATAGAAGACACAGTCTCAAACAATCAACATTATCATGCTTGTTGATGAGATTTTAAGGTTTATATGTAATACACAAATTAATTTGTTACTTTTACAATTTCAAGTATGCGTTTATAATAACCTGCACCCTGTATGTAATTCATGATATGGAATTCAAATATTTGTTTGCTGCACGCGTCAGGAGCTGCGAAATATTTCACCGGTGCACAGTGTTTGTTGTGAAAAGGTAAATGCTATTTCACGCACCGCTTTATAATATTTACAGCTTTATTATTTATGAGTTGTTAAAAGCAATGTAGATTTTATTGCACGCGAAAAACTGTATTATAATTTATATGTATAAATGATATGACCAGTAACTGTCCTCCGATTTGGAACAATGTGCAGGATTTCCATTTTTACAGTAACGTTTAAAAATTAAAACCGAAATTACTATGGATTTATTATTCCGAATAAAGCCAAGGTCTAAAATAACAATACGTTTATTGTGAATGAACTAGAAGTTTAATTCGTTATAATCCGCTACAGTAGACAAATCTGGGTGGTATGGTATGCTGTTTTTTAATTACGCGAGGGGGCGGGGCTTCAGTATGAGCCATGCCAAAAAGGTATATAAGCTGGAACTTGCGATACGATAGTCACTTCACAATCGTGCATTGTCGAGTCAACATCTCCTGAAGATGCTCCGGTGTCGGAGTGAAACGTACGTTGAGAGTGATTTGGAGGATTTGTGTGGTGTGGTGTTGTGCCTGTGCGAATTGCTGGGTGGTGGGTGTTGCAGGTGAAAGACACGCACTGTACCACACAGATTTGTGTACTGTAGCGGATTATAGCGAATTAAACTTCTAGTTCATTCACTATCATGGACTTCCGCAAAGTAACGCCTGCTTCTATTCAATAAATACGTTTATTGTTTATATCTTGAGCGTCCAGTGTCTTCTTTATGCACTACTTCATTTTGACGTTCCGTGATATCAATGCCTTATAATAATCTTGTAACCCTACATGAATACCATTTATGTACCTTAGTGTATATTATGAGTGATTTTTTTTGATCCATTAAATAGTAATGAAAAGGAAATGTATATTTTGTTTATAATTATTTTTGTTAATTGACAAGCCCCAATGAAACGTGTAAGTGATCGAACAAAGCATTTTCAAATAACCACTGCATTTAAAGGAACATAACGCCCTCTGGCATTGCATCTGTCTGCCATCTGTAGTTGAATAGTTGAAAAAACTCGCTAACCAAAATGTTTAGCGCCATCTAGTGTGGCAGCAGTACAATGTAGCATGATTTTACAAATTCTTGCATAGGTTTTATTATTCTGGCATTATCTTCATCCATGCCGAAATAATGCGAAGCTTAATTATTTTCCTGAGAAACGTGGTTAGCAATACTTGAAAATACTTTTTTAGACTCGCTGACCACAACAACGCCATCTAGTCTGGGAAAGCAGATATTTGGTGAAACATTTTTTATTTATTTTCTCAGTTTTCAGCTCAGATTAAATACCTAAAGATTTCGCCATATTTCAACTTTTATTGCTAGACGAGATAGCTTTTAGAAAAGTTTGTTATTAAAATGAGTATACTTGAAGTGTTGCCTAAATGTGGACCTAAATTCAAATTCCTTCCATACGGGCAAACGCGCACGGCCGAGTTTTTGTCTCTCTTAACGTACGAAAGTAAAAGCGACACAAATGAATAAATATTATGGTCTGGTTTTATTATCTATTACAATAATCCATACTTATCTTAGAAATACTGAAATATGTATGTCTGCCTGTTTGTCTGCTACGCTTTCATGGCCCACCTTTTCAACCGATTTTGATGTTTGGTACAGGAATATGTGGTATTTCCCGGGGAAAGGACATAGGCTACTTTTTATCCCGGAAAGGAGTTAAATAAAACACTGTAATTAAATGAAATTATTTAACCCTTATTTCACTTCCCACCAACTTTTCTGGCCTTATTATTATTGATTGTTCTGTTTTTGTTTGTTAAAAATTATATTCAAGGAGAAAATGTGAATTAAAGTTAAAGTAATTCTAATATCTTTTACCACTTTTGTAATATTCTGTGTATTATGCAATAAATAATTTCTAACTCTGTAATACTTTGTAATGTTTTATGTCATCTAGCATTCTACAAATAGCTATGAAACGTACGAAATAATATCAAGAAAAGTTTAGGGTAAATTATTATGTAGGTATGTTATTAACATTTTATGGTTTCGATTTTAACATAATATGAGTTCAGATAAAATAAAACATAAAAACTACATAAATAGGTATTTATTTAAATATTCGCGTGATAATTGATAATATTTTATAATAATATAATATAATTTTATATTTATAATTAAAAATGGTGTTGGTCTAATAAAACTTTATTTATTTATTTATTCCCCATTTCTCCTATCCTATCTGACAGGAGTCACCACTTTGGGAGTAAATTATGCATATACATATACATAAACATTTTATTATATACCTCTCAAAGACACTATATAATGTACTTGAATAGGGCTGCCTCACGACCGAGCAGATCATTAGTCTATCTAGAGGTCATTGATCTGAGGTATTCAGAGCCTTCAGACTCCTGAAACTTTTTTTATCTGAAAACTATAAAATATAAAAATTACAATTATAAAGAAATGATTGCTGCACATTGATTTTTTATCTCTAGGCAAGCTCCCATAGTTCCACTGGCCATTTCCTTTTATGGTTTTAAGTTACACAATAAGAACTTCTAATTGGATAAAAAAAAGTGTTTAATAGTACATTATTGCAAAGGCTGGGAAATAGGCAATTGCAGCTCGAGTATAAGTATGAAGGCCGAGCCGTAGGCGAGGACTTCACTAATACGAGACAGGCAATTGCCATTTCCGCCGAGGCATATATAGTGCTTTTCTCAAAAGAATGCAGGGAAATAAAACATACTTTTTACCTTTGTCGCTAAATATATATTATCATCTGAGGCTTTAATTAAAAATTGCTTTATGTTATCGCCAGTAAAAATTTTCGATTTCTTGCTTTTGAATCCGGTCGATTGTCGTTTAAGAAAAGTAGTTAAGTTCCCATAATTTTTCAATTTAATGCCGTTTTTAACATGAACTGTACATTTCAGCATGGAATAAATTGCCCATAATGTAGATGGCTTTTTAGTTTTAGCAATCTCATTAAAATACACTGTTTCGGAGAAAATGTTCACTTTTTTCTCGTTTTTCCAACTCATTTAATTTTCATATACTTTCATGTATTTTTCTTTGGACTTCGCTGGAAGCAGGTTTTCCATTGCCAATTTGGCTTCTGATCTTAAAACTGGTGGAGTACAATCAATCTCCATTTCACTCTCTGAACCGTTGGAACTCATTTTACTTATTATTAAATTTATATTTATTGTAGTAAGTATGTAAATAACAAATCAAGACGAATTTTCAGCTTTGCCGCCAATTTTTTTTTTTTATCATCTGTACCGACAGGCAAACGCATTTATGGCTATACAGCCACCAATTTGTACTAAGCAAAGAGACTATGGTATGCTAAGAATGACAAAAGAGATCCGATCAAAGAGTATCTATTAACCCCAGCACGCCGTTTCATACAACATTGCAGGAGCGTTGTAATGTTCCAAATTTAAAAAACGCTCCTGCAATGGATTTGATTTTCTTTGTCCGAAAATTCGATACTTCGCGTGTTCTTTTTTCGAAAATAATGACAATATTTCTATGCATGTTTGAGAAAAATCCTCTTACGTGACACAGTTGGAGGCAGCTAATCGCCAGCTGAAGTCGACGCGGCAGTTCGTAGAGGAGCAAGCGGCGGAGAGGGAGGCCGAGCGCGACGAGTTCGCGGCGCGCCTGCAAGACTTGCGCGAGGAGAATGCGCGCCTCGCCGCAAGACTGCAGACTAACGCGAGGATACTGGGCGAGGTGAGTGTTGTCTAGACAACCGCCGGCTGAAGTCGACGCGTCAGTTCGTAGAGAAGCGAGCGGCGGAGAGTGAGGCCGAGCGCGACGAGTTCGCGGCGCGCCTGCGAGACTTGCGCGAGGAGAATGCGTGCCTCGCCGCAAGACTGCAGACTAACGCGAAGATACTGGGCGAGGTGAGTGTTGTCTAGACAACCGCCGGCTGAAGTCGACGCGTCAGTTCGTAGAGGAGCAAGCGGCGGAGAGAGAGGCCGAGCGCGACGAGTTCGGGGCGCGCCTGCGAGACTTGCGCGAGGAGAATGCGCGCCTCGAATGCGCGCCTCGCTGCAAGACTGCAGACTAACGCGAGGATACTGGGCGAGGTGAGTGTTGTCTAGACAACCGCTGGCTGAAGTCGACGCGTCAGTTCGTAGAGGAGCAAGCGGCGGAGAGAGAGGCCGAGCGCCGAAAACAAAACCTGCCATATTTAAAGCATTGAATTTTTGCTGTGTTTATCAGCAAAGCCACGCAGTTTCCTTTTGCTTATAAAAGGCATTTTCTTCATACATCAGAAAGTACTACACAAGATGACGCCATCTTGTAGTTACTACTACTACAAGAATAATAGATAGAATAGAGAATAATAGACGGCGCGTCAGTTTCTTTGAAAGTATTATAAGTAGGGACTTTTACGTTCCTAATAGGAGATAACACTATTGAGGAGGTCCGTCCGCTATGTCTCAAAATTGTTCATCAGGTCTTCATATTTACATGAGACCAACCTGACCGTATAAGCTTAGTGAAGAGAGAAGAAGGGTTTATATCTAGAAAGTGAGAACCTCCTCCTTCCTCATTGCTGCCTTTTTAGCAATCAGTGAAAGCTTTGACAAATTTAGTCAATATCGGATTAGTTAAATTTAGGCGGGAATAGATACCATACAGATTATGCAGGTTTTTGCAGGATGTCTTACTCAAAAGTAATGATTTGCCGTTTTTCTTTATCGCTTACTCAATCTGCATGCAATCTAGATAACACTAACAATTATTTTTAAGCACACTAAGATATTGCACTGGTTTATGAGTTTCTATATTTTGTTCTGTATCACCCTCTTCTGAGCCTTGCTCAGTTGTGGGATTAAATGTAGAATAATTTAACATGGTGATAGTGGGACATTAATATATTTGACGTTAACATGGGGCCGGGGTTTGACAGATCCGCTGCTTACGCCTCGCGGCTTGTAACTGTCGAGAACACGATGCACATGTGAGTCATCACTTACTTTCCTTCTTTATTGTACACGTTATGTAGCTTTTTATGTGAATTGTGGTAGTAAAATTAGTTTAAGTCCGGTTCGAAGGACCATTTTTGTACTAAATGTAAGCTTGACGACAATGTAGATCATTGTCTTGTATTTAATCGTACCATTTTTTTTACGCCGTGACTTGGAATTTCTTTGCATGCATTTCGTAGCTAATATTTCTTATTTACCTATCTTCTTATTTATTATCTCATTTAGTTATTTAACAACTAACAATTTATAGTACTAATACTTTTGAATGAGTAGTACACAATACTTTTGAGTTAGTATTTAGATTTTTTTTCCCCGCCAATAGGTAAATCTTCATTTCCAAATAAAACTATCCCAAAAACATGTGTGCTGCAATAATTAAGTAACCCAAATTAGATCAATTTTGAAACAAAGTCGTTACGTTTTAAAACTCGAAATATTATTCTTATTATACAGGTGGAGCAACTAGAAACCCAAACTAGAGAAATGAACCAAATAATAACCGAACTAGAAACCAAAAAAGCGGCAACGGACGACCAACTGAAAAGCACAGAAGAAAAAATCGTTTTACTACGAGACATAATCGGTGACTTAGAAAATCAATTAGAACAGAAGACTTTAAGAGAAACAGAAGTGCTGGAGCAGATAGAACAAATGAAGGAGACGATAGATGAAAGGGACAGCAAGATGAGAGCGGTTCTGGGGGAATTGGAATCGTTGAGGAGTGAAAGAGCCGACCAGAGTGAAGTGACTTGCCTCAAATGTTGTCAAGAGGAAGATAGGTATACAGAATTGGCGGAGAAGATTAAAGAACAGGTCAGTTTGCTTGTTCGTTTTGGGTGATAATGAAGTTAACATATGTCAGTATTTCGATGATAATATAGTCTTTAACATTAGATTATAGAGATGTTGTGAAAAAACCTTGAGTATCCAATTTAGTGTTAAACCTTTTCATTGAATCGTAACGGAGCAGAAGAGTAATACGGCTTAGTTAGCTAAATACAGGCGTCATTATATATAACTTATGGGGTTCCGTACCCCAAGAAGAAAAATAGAATCCAGATAGGATCACTTCGTTGTCCGTCTGTCTGTCAACCACTTTTTATCGGAAACGCGTAGAGGTATCAAGTTGAAATTAATATCAAATACTTAGGTTCCTTGGAGCTGTAAAAAAAGTCAACGCAGTCAACAGTTAAAGCCGTTTATGCCGCCTATTGTGACACTCGCCAATAAATCAAAACCTATAGGGTACTTGCCGTTGACCTAGAATCATGAAATTTGTCAAGAAGCAAGGTCTCACAGCATAAGACGTAGGGAAAAAAAATCCAGAAATCGGTACCATACTCATAGGGAGTCGAATTGTTTGTCAGGCGCTACTAGTTTAGCGCAATAATTATTTCACAGCTGATTACGTGTTGTTATGACAACTTTTTTGTTATTAACTACAATAATATATGTTGTGTGGTGCAGTGGTACGGAACCCTTTCAATTCTGTCGGCAGTCCCTATGACTGCCATTTTTTTTTAACCATGGTCTTTGTACCTCTGCTGCTCGCCCGAAGATCATGTATAAAGCATCAAATGACCTTTGAGGTATTGAATGCCATATATTGTACCAGGCTCGCAGCCTGGAGGAGAAGCTAGCGCGAAGCACGCGGCGCCTGGAGCGCGCGCACGAGCGAAGCTCCGCGTGCACGTCCGAGCGGACGGAGGACGTGTCCCTGCAGGACCAGAGGGACACGCATCTTGAGGTACGGGGACTGTTGCTATTTTACTTAGCCTCCATGGCGTCTTTTGCTACTAAACTTGTGAAGAAGGGTTACAAATGGGAAGTTATACTTGGAAATCTGAATATATAAAAAGATAATGTGACTGATGTGATCTAGCAATTTCTTTACCTTATTTATTAGTTTTTATTTCTATCTTTCAGTATATATGTAGGTACTAGATGGGCCCTTTCATAAAAAAAGTTGGGCGTTTGACTTGTGGTGTAGTGCGTGGGACTTCACCTGTATAAGCCTGTCATTGTCCCCGCCATGGCGCTGGCCCGCTTTTCAGACTAGATGGCGTTAGTAAAATAGGTCCACATTCTTTGTTTGACAGGGCCCATCTATGTAAATTGAGGTCGTTGGTAGTTATTTATAGATAAAATGAATATCACTCACGATAATTGAAACGTTAAAATAAAGTGTTATTAAGGAAAATGAAAAATGAAAAATTATTTATTACAGCATAAATTTTAATAAATAATTGTGACTGAGGCCGTCTGTTAAGCATAAAAATACCCGTGTCAGAAAGCCTAGCTTTTCCAAATTTAACAATAACATTAGAAAGAAAAAACCAGAATTGATACAATTTTTAAATTATAATCATGCAGGCATGCAAGGGTGATAGCAAGTGTGTGTATGTGTACGTGTGTAAGTGCATGTGTGAGTGTGTGTGTATATATGTGCGTGCGTATATATGTGCGTGCGTGTGCGTGTGTGAGTGTTTGTATGTGTGTAAGTAATGTATGAGTGTGCGTATCCATGTATATTCCAGTTAAAACCACATTTACGCCTACCGAATATTAATTATCCTACTAGATGAAATCCCCGGATTCGAGCCCCAGTCCACGCGTGGAGCAACTGCCGGAGCTATCGCGAGTGTGGGAGCGTCTGGAGGCTCATTCGCGCGCGGAGGAGGCGGCGCTCAAGCGCATCGCCGACCTGGAGATGCAGCGCGCGCAGCTGAAAGACGTCGCACAGGTCAGTGGATCGAGTTCTTCTAGGCGAGCGCGCTCCAACTTATAGGCCTATTACACTGCACTTTTCACAGGGGACCTTACATTTGAATCAGTGTAGTGTAATAAGTTTTAGGGAGTAAGGGTCCCTAAATTGGTCCTTATTGCTGTGTAATAAGCGACGCACTAACTCGCTGCCACAAAACTATTTATATCCACTCGGATAGCCAAGCAGCTCTTTCAGCCCTATCCTCAGTGATCTTCAACTCAAGGCTGGTTGAAAACTGTTGGCAACTACTGAACACCTTAGCCAACACAAATAAGGTGATTCTTCGTTGGGTCCCGGGGCATGCGAGTATTGACGGCAACGAAAGTGCCGACGAACTCGCAAAGCTAGGAACTAGGGAGCGGAAAACTGGACCTGAGCCTGTGTGCGGCATACCTAGGAGCCTAGCCAACCTCACCCTGTTGACCTACTGCTATTATGAAACACTGATTCGCTGGCGAGATCTTCCAGGAATGAAACACTCCAAAGCGCTAGTGAAATCCTTCAATAAGAAGGCCGCCGCAGCGGCACTTGCGCTTAGTAGGAAAAACTTGTGCACACTAGCGCGGGCACTGACGGGACATTGCGGGCTGAACAGACACATGTTCAACCTAAAGCTCCGAGAAACAGATGTGTGCAGGCTCTGCTCTGGGGCTGAGGAAACGCCTTTGCACCTTATCTGCTACTGCCCCGCTTTAATGCACAAACGTAACCTCCTCTTAGGGAAACATTCCGTAGACCCTGAGGAGGCAAAGAACATCCCGGCCAAAAAGCTGCTGCTGTTTCTAGCAGCAAGCAGTATTGGCCAGGAACTTTAGATAGTGGTGATCACAATAGATCGGCAACGAGAAGAACTCGCTGCCACGCCCATCCTTACAGGGCCCTGTAAAAAGTGCAGTGTAATAGGCCTATAACTAGCGGCCGCGCCCATCCTTTCGACAGGGCCCTTTGAAAAGTGCAGTGTAATAGGCCTATTAGGCTGCATCACTACTTGCAAGCAAGTCTGATAGCAGCCAAGCGCTAGACCATATATTTTAAAAAAAATACCAGTCATAGACTGCCGATAGAAGTGAAAACGAATTTGTTTTTTTTTTAAATTTTAACTAAAATTATTTAAATATAAACCTTAACACTAAGGCATAAAGGTTTAATTTCGAATGGAGTATATATATATGTTCGCGAGCATGTCGGTCACGCGAATCTGCATTTTTACCCCCTACCAAAAAGTGTTCAACACGCCTAAAGAAGTTTTCACTTTAAAAAAAATGGCAGTCATAGGAACTGCCGATAGAAGTGAAAACAAATATTACATATTTTGTCATCGTGTACCACCGTGTCCATTCGACCTTGCGTCGCCGCCGTTGGCGCGCGACCAACGCCGCCGTCCACCGCCGCGGTTCGTCACCGGTACACAAATACCCGCCGTTTGATCAGTGCGCTAACGACGCTTGGCGCCAAGCAAAGGGCTCCACGCGTCACATTGTGCTATACTTATTGGCATATCTCGACATCCGACTATGTCTTAATGTTATTCCTTGAGGTATTGGCGTCTCGTTTGTATATTAGCTTTTTTTTTCGAGTCTCCCCGATCAGCACGGAACCGCACTTGCATTTCTTCATGCCGAGCGCTCGTTTTTATTCTTCTTTTCCTCTTCTTGTATATTGGCTAGTTTCTCCTTCTTATCCTGAATTTTTCCGCTCTTAAACGTAGTCGTGCGTGATGCGGCTCCCCGCTGGATTACTTCAGCCAGCTGAGCTCACTCCACTGGATAGATAGATAGATAATTTATTTATTTGCCCACGAAAAGCAATTTACAATATTTACTTATGTAATTATTTAAATCTATTTTTACAATTCGTGAACAAATAAGGCTCCTCACTCAGTACAACGCCACAGCAAGCTACAGCGCTGATTTTCAGGAGTAGCCTTAAAGTGTGTTTAGGTGTTTGTTACGTGAACAGTGCCCTGTTATCAGCTGTCCTGATTTTTTCTCGGTTCAATTGCAGAAGCTTCTTAGTAAGGCGTTGATTGGGGCATAGCCTCCTTTATTTGTCTGTAATCTATGTTGCTTGCCCACAGTTCGGCATGTATACTTGCGATTTGTTTCTTAACCAGGTTTTGTATCCTCTGAACGCTATTGGAACGGTCGGAACCTGCTATCTTCCGGTTAGTTGCTAGTTTATTAAAATGCTATATTAGTTTAGCTGTTTGGCTCAGCTTAGGGGTCGAATTTTTTTGGCATTTCTCGCGCAGACAACATTGTTTTTGCAATAAATCACATGATATATTTATTTAAAAGCTACAGTATGATGATTGCAATCAATTAACGACAACCCTGGCACAGCGGTGACCGCTGAAAATATCATATTAGCGGGACTGGTGAGGCTGTGATTTCTTCATCATTATCACCATCGCGTGCCTTGTTCAAACCGAAGTTTGGCGGTCATCATGCGAAAATCTTTTCTATTTTGAGCCACGTCTTTTAGTCTTGGATAGCCAACCCTACCCTGTCCACCCCCTTATATCGCCCAACCACATGCTTTTTTGGCGACCTGGAGCTATCTTGCCTGCAATCCTTCCTTCCAAAACTAGTCTTGGAAATGAGAATTGGGCTCCTCTTTGCAGATGTCCGAAGAAAGCCAGTTTTCTCCGCATGATGGTGGACATGAGTTCTCTGTTTTAGTAGACTAGTTATTTATCACCATTACGCAAACAGGGTAATTTCTGCTAGTAATGCGAAGTCATATTTTTGTAAGTAATACACATTACAGTAGCTATCGAAAACATTTACTTCTTAAAAACATTATGCGGGATCGCATTTCCGTGTGGATTTACCAATAATATGTTTTTACAGAGAAACCATAATAATTTAACAACGTGAGAGTCGAGCCAAGATTCAAGCCGACGCAACGTTGCCGATCCCGCGCTGTTGCGTCATCAACTAAACTAACGATGATAAATGTAACATGTTTCGCCTATTTTTATATTCATTCAAATGTTTTCACTGCAAAAATCGAAATTCTCTTCTTCGTATTTAAACAGTGGAAACAAAACTGAAATAAAATCCACAATATTTGTTTAAAGAGTACCCTGGCGCAGTAATAAGCGCTGTGTTATAAATGGGAAGGTATTGGTTCGATCCCGGCTATAAATTTTAAAAAACATATGTCTGGCATTCATGTTTTTTTGTAGCTGCCATATTTTATTTTATTTATAGTCAGTTTCACTCAGGATTATGCAAGGTTTCTAACGATACCATAATCATCCAAATCTATTCAGGAATTTAGAAGCTAAGAGACTCACATACGTACAATAAACATATGTAAGGGACAATCTAGAAGTAGGTATAAATAAACACTTTTAATATATTTGTACTCTCATTTGGAACTTGCACGAGCGAATGGTCACAACGTGTAGCGGTTCCACGAGAGATTTATTGTAGTAAGATAAAAGTTAGCTAAACTTAAAGACAATATTCATTTAGTCAGACCATGATTGCTATCGTTAACCTCTGAACCAAATTGCGATCTAAACACAAAAGTATTCAATAATCGCTGAGTCTGCCGGCAGGAGACTGAATTACCACCGTCAAAACACTCGTATTTATACTAACTATTTTCAATATGCGTCGGTATCCGCAGATTAAATCGAATGACATGAAACGAGTCAAATTGACTGATATTATACTTCCTGTTTCATGAGATATAATGACAAACAGAAATAATGCTAACACACAATTACACCCCCTTTTATAGTAAGTCTCCGTCAGTCGTGTAAAAAAGAAAATCTAGTCTATGATCACAGCTCGTTGTACCAGAAAGGTCGCCGCCAGTAATAAACTAGGCTTCAGGATAGTTAGATCCAATTTGCCGTGACCTGTGAATCATCGTGTACCGGGTTCATTGTTAGAGCAGTGGATCATTAGCGACCCTATTGCGTTTACTCTCTCGCATCGTGCTGTAGTGTGTCTGTACACGGGTTCCATACTTTATAAACTTTTTTATATAAACTTTTTTTTTATCCACTGCAAGTTAGTCTAGTATAGTACTGTATTGTATGTAGTACGTAGTACTGTTGTAGTATACTAATAGTATATATTAGTATACTACATAGTGTATCGATGATGCCCACGACTTCGTCCGCATGCTTTAAGTTTTTTTTAATTCCTGCGGGAACTCCTTAGCCTATGGCCTTCCCCGAGATACAACCTATGCCTCATCAAAATTTGGTTGAAAAGATAAGGCCGCAAAAGCGTAGCACACATACAGAGAGATAGACATACAGATAGAAAAATCTACAGACATATTTTGGCATTCATAATATTAGTATCCATGGATTTAAGTGAAGCGGCTTGCGTGACATTACTGCAAGTTTATAGTTTTAAATTAAAAAAGAATATCGCCAACTCTGTAAGATATGCAGAATATATTAAACTATCGAATTGATATACTCTTGAAAGTTTGTTTACACACAGTTAGCAATTTATCATCTACATTCGTAAATTAAAACATGGCATCGAGCTGTGCCCTGTCTTATTTCCAGACAGCGACAGACAATGCGCCTTATTTTAATTTACAACATACATTTCTTCATACGGAAAGTATCGTGAGAAGTTTAACGCGCTTTTTACTGGCATGCCTACGGCAGTACCCTTGCCCTGAGTTTTAATTCGATTGATCGTATAAGAATTTGATGACATAATCGTCAAATTAAAACGAACCTTAATGTCAATGAATTAGAACTCACTTTCGTATATGCATTTGTTGACGTACACGATACGTTTCAGATTAAAATCGGTTGTGCTGTGACTTAAGGTTCATTTTACTTTGACACTAATGTCATCGAATGTTTATACGATCAATCGATTTATTAAAACTTAGGGTAATGGTACAGATGTTTGTGAACGATTACGACGGGACGGCGCATTGTCTACACAACACATTAAATGCCTGCCCGACTTTTAGCACGTCGTAAAAGAGTATCCCGATTAAAAAGTTGCCCAATATCGTGTCAATGCGACCTATTTAGTGTTTTGGTGTGAGGCGTAAGCGGTGGGATTCTAAGCAGGTTGTAGTTCGATTCTTGGCATTGCAATTTCAAAACAAAACCAGAAAAAAGTTAAAAGGTTTTTTTTGACTGAAGAAAACTGATCAAGAAGATGAGTTCTTAAGTTCAAAAACTTGGTTGGTTCTTCTAAGTAGAATCTAGTTTCCGAGTCCGTGGAGTTGAGACCTAGTAGAAGCGCTACGAATTGGCTAACATCATATTTTTTTTTATTAACTACAAGTTAGCCCTTGACTGCAATATACGAAATAAGCATTATTTGAATAGAATTTTTGGCTGCTACCAGTGACATAGTCAGGTTTTCAAAAATCCCATGCAACCTCGTTAAATTTTCCGGGATATAGTGTAGCTATCTCGAGGAACAGGGTTCAGATAATCTCTTTGCAGTCTGTGTTTTTTACACACGAAAATTTGCTTTACCTTAGAACACTATGTGACGCTTGGTATAGTCTATGAACTGCCCTACTCCTTACATACACCATAGGTACAGTCCGTAAGGCATAACTGACCCGGTGGCCGAAATTGAAACAATTTTTTATGCATTTTATTTTCCATATCTACAAGCGACGCTGTCACCGGGTCAGATAAGTTTGTGGGACTATACCTTATCAATAACAGATTGATAAAGTCATTTATAATTAGGGCGCTAACTTGTCAGCAAATCAAAACAAACGTGTCAATATACCAACAGCAGAAAAACGTCAGCGTGTGCGCCGAAATAGCTGAAAGCCCTACGTCGTTTTAACAATCACGCAGACAAGGGTGACCTGCGCACACGCGTAGAATACATTTGTACGAGATATAAATATACATTAATGTCGTTCAGGCTGAAATTTATGGACACGGCGTGTTATTTACTGCAATTATTTCTAGAAATTCTCCCAACATCGATTTCGACATACAATTACGTTCTAAACAATGATTATGGATAAGACTATTTTTGGACCGTTGTGTATCTTACGTTCGACTTGATTTTATTTTATCCTTCCTACGTGTTTAGAATGTATACTTTTACAATGGTAATTTTGTTCATGGATTTGATAGTATGTAAATAAATAGAGATCGAAATATCGCCTTTTCTATTGGTCAAGATAAATTGAATTATGTAACGTAGATTTATTTATTGAATTCCCGCTAATTTACTGAAAGAATTTTCAGCTTACAAGATTGATATTTTGAAATTTCTTATTCCTTAAACTAAGTCGTCGATAGGAGGCATACATTTCACTTAAAGACTAAGTGAAATGCCTTGCTGTTAGATGTTATAATAATTATGCTGTTCCCAAAACCCACACAGGATAAAAAGCATTGCCCCTTTACCATTGTTCTTAAGAGAAAAATTTGCTTTATACCCTTCAAAGTATTTTAATGAAATAATCGTCAGCTAACTCTACAATTACCGCGTCCAACATTTTCACACGCTCACTGCACTGTGGCCCGCCCAGCTGTAGCGCGCGGCCTTTCAGTCTGTTCCGATGTTTCGCGGCGTGTTCTGCTGCCAAAAGGTCTTTACAAAACATAACCAGTGAAAAAGAAACACGACTGCCCGACCATGTTAAATTAAAAAAATATATAGCCAGTGTCACTCAGTGTAACGATACCATACATCCAAATCTGTTCATTTAGAAGTTATGGTGGATTAACGAAACTCACATATACATGAAACGTGAAAACATTGCACTCCTTGTTTTGGGCAGTCGTGTCAAAACCATCAAATCATTATGCTTCATAACTTCGCCCTCCATTAATGCGCCAGTTTCCACCCTAGTGTGTAAAGTGTAGTTTGTAGGCACAAAGGATCGCCACAATGTAAGCATTTCTCGCAATGAAGTGTTATTAGTGTGGGTGTAGGTGATGTTTTTGTACAGCCAGTTGAGGAGGTACATTGCTATGGGCCTGCCGGATTTGACGGTGAGTTCGCTTTTCTCATGTAGTAATAATCGATGTTGTTTTTTTTAATTTGTGAAATACCGCCTCGAGGTTGTTGGCGTAAAATTCTCATTGTAAGTTCGACTTTCATCGTTCGTGTTTCTTGTTATGGTCTTGGTAGTTTTGGGACAATTAGCTAGCTGTGACGACGCTTATCAGCCGATGCAATTTTTAAGCAAAGTTGACCCAAGCCGTTAACTGAATGGGTGACCGAATTTGGAAGTCCGAACATGGCTTTTTCGATTCCTCCGTGCCTCGGAGAACAAGTAAAGCCGTCGGTTCCGGTTATTATCACTAACAAATAATCGCTAGTAACCTAAGAGTTGAAAGTACTCTTAGTAGAGTCGTATGCGGAAGGACCTGGGAGCCCACCGCATTATTATCCCAAGAAAGCTCCTGTTATGTGATTAATGTGATTAATGATACCAATAGGTGATTAATGGGATGGGGGCACAACCCTCAGCAATGAGGAATACTACGAAGAGAGAGAGAGCTATTTGACACAATGAGATTTTAAAATTCTTTGAGTTAATTTGTTTGATTTAAGTATGTCATTTTTGTGTACCGAAATTTCTGTTGACCAACACAAACTACATGTTGGGGTCAACGGTTTTGTTATATAAAGTCATTTGTGATAGTGTTATCAACAAAACTTTACATAAAAATGCGTGCATAATAACAATGTACAAATAACGCTCGTAGTAGTTTGGTTTGTAACAAAATACTAGTTTAATTATATTAAAAAAATATATACAAACTAATTGACAGAAGGACTGGCTCATTTTGTACGCAAAAAGTCAGCCTAGCTGGCCTGCGACGAACTATACGAAGTCGCGGGCAGCATCTAGTGGATGATAATAAAATAGGAATTGAAAAGAATATTTATTAGTATCGGATGTATTTTTATATTACAACTGGACATTCAACTCTCCGACGTGCTGTAAATATCTAGCAATGTAATTAATACGAGTACAGCGGAGACGGATTAGTAACTAAATCCCACTCCAGTAGTTTTATCGTCTATGGGTAATGTTTATCGCCGCTAGAGTATTGAATAAGTGTGTTTTCAAGGGGAATGAAATAATTCGACATTAAAATGGGTGAATGAATGTTGTTTCGGAATATACAGGCTAGTCCAAAGAACAAAAATTGATTCCTAACCTTAGACCTATCAGAAAATACCCCATGTAATATATTCAGCGATTTTTGGTAGTTTGTTCAGTGAGATTTCTGAGTGATGAGTATTGAATTTCCATCTTAACACTAATACAAGTCGGAAAGTTGTTGGTCGTTAGTAAAACTTTACATTCGACAGGTGGAGTTGATTAAAAATCAACCTTAGATTAAAAATACTTACACCTGTAGGGCTAGCATGCGCACAACGTGTTAAATTATGTCTACCCGTTATCTCTATTTGTCTACCGAAGCTAAAACATGGTTAAAAGTACAGATAAAAGTAATATTTCTTTTTGTGGTATTTTTCTCTACGAACCGTTACATGCCGACTATTATTTATACGACTGCCTGAAAAAAGGAGTATATTGTTTTCAGGGTTCATGTATGTATGTATGTTTGTATGTATGTGACTTTGTATATTCCACCATAACTTCTATACGCCTGAACCGATTTAGATAAATGAGGTCTCGTTAGAATCCCTAGCTTATTCCGGTTGACATAGTGTAGTAAATTTTTAAAAAAATGATGGGTTTGACCATGATCCCGCATTAAAGACTAAAGTTGAAAAAAATATTCGAAAATAAGATTAACCATATAATCATCATCTAGAAAATGATGAGTAGATTCCAAAAATATATAACACTATAGTTCAATATCCAGTGATTCACAAAAAAATATCATTTAATAAAAATGTGAATAAGATTATTTTTAACTAGATACTAGATTAATTAATTTTTAAATTTTTAGTTCGTTTTTTGGCAGGACAGTCGTGTTTTTTAATTTTTTAATAATTACTTGTAATACACCACATTTTGTGCATGTTAGGGTAAACGAGAAATTAGCCGGCAACGACAAAATCTCTCTCTCTTGTGCGTATGCTAAGCTAAGCCTGCTGGAAACAAACGTATGTAATGATCAAACTGCTCAGACTGTCACTTTGTTGGGTAAGCTTGCTATGCATTAGTATGCTAAATTTCAGCTCATTCGGATACCGTGAAGTGGGTCAAATTTAACTTGCAAGACACCAAGGGACCTGTGAAACTAAAAAAGCTAATTTAATATGTACCTGAGGCAACTATAGGTTTTATAGTTCGTTAACCTCTGTGTAAACAAAGAGCTGAGAAGAGTATTAAAACTAGCTGATTCCCGCGACTTCGTTCGCGTGGTTTAAGTTTTTTTATTCCCCCGAAAACTCCTTACATTTCTGGGATAAAAATTTGACAATGTCACTCTCCAGGTCCTCAACTATACCTACCCATGCCAAAAATCACGTTGACCCATTGCTCCGTTTCGGCGTGATTAAAAGAAACAAACACACTATCGCATTTATGATATTAGTATGACATGATTAAATAGATTTTTGTTGCATATCTTTTCAGCCTGTAAACTTTCTTTCAGAGCTTTTTTGAAATACGGCTCAGGCCTTGTATTGTACGTATATAAATAGAAATTCTTTCGTATCTTTTGCAGAGTTCGAAACATTGTTACATTGCACCGACCAACCTCGGTTAACCTCTGTCATTGTGAACATCTGCTCAATAAAACATACAGGATAATTTGAACTGCAAAAGATCACTGCCGAGTCAAATGATATCAATTGCTATTGTGCACTTGTTAACATTGGCCATTTCTTTGATACACTTCTAACTACCTGATGATCGTGACTTCAACCGCGTAGATTTAGGTTTTCAAAAAGTCCATAGGAACTCATTGATTTTCTGGGATAAATAGTGATTTTCTATGTCCACATCCTGGGTATAATATATATTGGCTTAGAGGATGTAATGCCTGTGCAAAATTTTTTTTAAGTATCGGTTATGCGTGGTTCTGATCTAACCTACAACCTTATTGTGTAAAATCTTCATCAATTAAAAGTTTATGGTAGTCTTCTTGTGACAATATATTTCAGCCAGAAGTAAAAGAGTGTTAACTGTTAACCAATCAGAGGTAATTGAGATCGTTACACTGTAGGCAATCATTTTTACTTTACAAACTAAGGCCCCTGAACTAATTTTTAAGTAAAGGAATTTAATTGAAATTCATTGCCAAAAATTTCTACTTTATTAATTCATTATCATTAGTGTCCAGTTGGCACTATTTTGTTTCCACAACACAACGGATCGTTGGAAATACTCGTAGTCCGTAAACAATGAGTAACGTTTTATTTGCAATTTGTTAACACGTGCTATTGTTGTAAGTACGCGCCATTAAAACAATCACGATTTCTATTTGCGTGGGAAATTGTGTAAGAAAGCACGATACATTACAGCCTTTTCTGATTACTAGCTGATGCCCGCGACTACGTTCCCGTGGATTGAGGTTTTTGTTCCCGCGGGAACGCCTTAGTTTTCCGGGATAAAAAGTAGCCTACGAGCATATATTATTCCTTTAATATATACACTATAATATATCTCTGTGCCAAATATTATTCAGATCCGTTCAGCCGTTCGGGCGTGATTGAGTAACAAACATCCATCCATACTTCCATCCATCCAAACTGTCACATTTATATTTATTTGATTTGATTCTAATTGGACATTTGCCTAGTGAGTGAGTTTTATTGTTGCTATTAGGGTTTTTTATTGCGAGATAGACTTGCGCTTCACGACAATCATGCTTAGTGAAAAGCAACGATGAGGTCTAGGTTGGAACGCGCTTACCTAGAAGATGCCTATTCACTCTTGCCTTGACGGTACCCAGGTTATACGTGACAGGAAACACGTGTACTGAAAGGGTGTTCCAAACCCTAGCGGTTCGTATTAGAAACGTTGAGCAAAAAGGTTTTGAGCGAGCAGATTGGGCGTCAACCACTGGATCCCAATGCTGACGGTTTCTCGCTGTTCTGTGGTAGAACGGAAAAGGAGGAACAAGGTTGTGACTTGGGTTTAAAAAAAAACTCAAAGCATCTTTATTCAAAATAGGTACCTACAAAGTACACCTTCTGAACGTCATTTTTACAAGGAATAAGACTTGATGGTGATAATTAACTACGAGGGTTCCAAACGCGCCCTGGTTTGAGAAGAGCCCACAACAAACTCAGTCGGGTTTTTATTTTTTTTATTATCACAATCTCACAAATATAGGGAATTACTTAATTATATTTATAATTATAACATAATTAGCCGCTGGTACAATTCATACCCATGGCTGGCTATCATTCAAATCAAGACACGCGGAAGCGTGTCCAGCCAAAGTTCAAAAAAACTGGCGAGCAGCACCGTGTGTAATATTACACGAACCATTTGGAGCCACTTTTGACCCCCTCATAACTCAAAAACTATTTCACATAAACATGTCAAATTTGGCGCATATATTGAGACCCGTGAGATACATATGTGCTCCAAATTTCATAAGCACACCTCAAATGGTTATTTAGATATAAACGTACAAAAATCGTCATTTTTATGATCAAAGGATAGATCAAAACTCTGACACGAGGCATGCTACCATTGCTTAAAGCCGTATTATTTTAATATTGTTGAGCGGTGGTAGTAACTCCTTAACTATTGAAAATGACACATAATTATTATTTTAATGTAAATAATAATGAATAATAATATAGTTGCATTAAAACCTTACCTTCGTATTCATACATTTTGTGCAACGAAACGTCATTGACAGAAAAGAAGAAGAAACGTATTTGAAGTCGTCAGTACTTTTGATTTTGAACTTTTGCAATCAAAATTGATGAGATGTAGAAATGTGCTGTAGAGGTAGTCTGACCATAGATATAATCTGTCAATGTCAGTGTAACTCCAGGTACACTATATATTTTTCTTGAGAATTCTCGTCTTTAATTATCTTGTACAATGAGTCGTACAATAGAATTACTGGTGGGTGACACACTGACCTTACACCAAATAATAAGTACCTACTAATGTAAAACGTAAACTAAACTAATAGAAAAGTCCTATTACAGTGTAAAGGATTATTTGAATGATAGCAAGGCATGGGTATGAATTGTTACAACGGCTGATTATGTAATGTTATATTATAAGTACATATATATAATTTCAAATATTTGTGAGATGGTGATAATAAAAAAAGCGGAGTTTATTGCGGGCTCTTCTCAGACCAGGGCACAGGTACATATTTTGAATAAATATGTTTTGAGTTTGAGATTGAGTTCAATAATTTCTGTACAAAAAGTAATGATATCCCATCAAAAACATAAATGTAAAATGAGAGCCAAGTTCAAAAAAGAAGAAATGATATTTTAAGTTGTTATAAAATATTATATGTTGTTATAAATAAATTTCAGGACTGACCATTGAACTTGGCACCCATTTAGATCTCACTTCTTTTGTCGCTGAAGTCAACAACCAAGGCATATATATCACAATTTTGCACTTGGCTCTCATTTCACATTTATGTTTTTGATGGGATATATAAATTGCAGGACTGACTATTGAACTTGGCACCCATTTAGATCTCACTTCTTTTGTCGCTGAAGTCAACAACCAAGGCATATATATCACAATTTTGAACTTGGCTCTCATTTTACATTTATGTTTTTGATGGGATAATCTTTTACACTATAATAAAACGTTTCAATTAGTTTACGTTTAATTATAGCCCGCTATTATTTTAGACTGCATCAGCACTTGCCGTCCAGGTGGGATCGCAATTAAGCTACCTACTATGTATTCTGTGGTCAAGGCCTAACTTATAAAGTGGAATAAATTAAAAAATGTTCATCAACCATTTAATAGGTTCCATTTCGTACCCCGAGGGTGCCTACTGGTCTTCATCTTTGGCAAAATAATGTTTGTGTATATAAATATATATAATATTATAAATGCGAAAGTTTGGATGGATGTTGGATATTTGTTACTCAATCACGCCCCAACGGCTGAACGGATCTGGCTGAAATTTAGCACAGATACAGATTATAGTCTGGAGTAACATATAGGTTATTCTTAACGCGAAATATTAAAGAGTTCTCGCGGAAACCAAAAAACCTTTATCCACGCGGAGGAAGTCGCGGGCATTAGCTAGTAGCGTATATAATCGCTTCAATTTCGACCCGAATATGATATATCACATGTTCAGGACTTCTTACTGTAAACTGGGGCGAGAAGACGAATATAGCTCGTCGACAAACCGGTTATATGCAGTCGGAAATACGCACGTTACTTTAACTGTGGGGGGAAAACTGAATTTTCCCACACTGGATCCCGCTCTGAATAACTGGGTACATGAGAATTCCATTTGAGTGATGTGGCGACAAAATATTACTTGGGTTATAAAAATAACTCATTTGGAGAAATAAAATCCTGCATGTCTTCTCAACACTTTTCTTGGTCACCGGATTCGTCCGCGTGGATTCAGGTTTTATTATGAACAAATCTCTTGTTGTTCCTTTTAACCTGGAAAATCAAAGACTTGATTTTCCGGGTTACACACTCTCCAGGTCCTCAATTGGGTATTTGACATCTAGCCAAATAAATCACTTTTTAGTAAATAGAGGATTTCACAAAATACGTACCTAGTACCTACTATTCACGTCCACTGTTAGTTTTATGTTAAATTTGAAGTAAAAAAGAGCGTCGAACGTTGATGACGTCACATTTCATACAAAATCCCACACTAAGCACGCGTTTTGATGTATGAAAAACAAGTTGATGATTTGAATAGTTGTCAAATGTCCAATTATTGTCAGGCAAAAGACATTGTTCTGTCGCAGCGTGGTTGAAAGTCAACTCAACAGAGAGACACAAACTCAAACTCAAATCTTTTTTATTTCGAATAGACAAATGCTTTAGAATCGCTGAATGAAACTTCTCCTGGTTCTAAATGCCGTTCCTACCTAGAAGAACCAACAAGAAACTCGGTGGTTGCTCTTTTTGAAACAAATAGCAAAGTAACAAATATAATAGCAAAAAGCACATTTTAGCGAAGTATTGGTTGTCCTCAGGAGGTGCGCGCGGAGCGGGACGTTCTTCAAGCGCGCATGTCCGAGCAGGCGCTGCGCATATCGTCGCTGTCGGCGCGGTTGCAGCAACAGAGGAACGACGCGGAGGCGCTCGCGCACTCGGCTGCCAGCCAGCTCAGTGTGCAGCTGCATGACGCGCAGGCCGAGGTATGGACACAAGCACATGGCTCATTGCTCGATTACCCCAGAGCTCTTCCTTGTGAGAGCTTCTGACTCTTCTGTCGGCGCGGTCGCAGCAACAGAGGAACGACGCGGAGGCGCTCGCGCACTCGGCGGCCAGCCAGCTCAGTGTGCAGCTGCATGACGCGCAGGCCGAGGTATGGCTCTTTTTGACGTGATAACGTCTTATGAATCGATGAACACCGGCAGCACGCACAAAAAAGTGTCACGTTCCGCCTGAGCCTGAGCGTGCAAGTAAGAGCCCGGAACAAGCGATAGATAGAAGCGGAACTAGCGTCAGAGCTAGCAGTTCAAATAGTTCTGCTACTGAAAAGCTGCCACGCGAGCTTCGAGAGAACTTCTAGTTATCACGTAAAACTATCGTCCGTAAATCGCCAACCGTAATTTTTTTACAGTTCCATAGCTCAAGAGGAAAAATGGAACCCGTAAAGGATCACTTCGTCGCCCGTCTGTCAGTCTGGGAGTATATTTCTGAATTTCCCCTGGTCTGGTCTGGTGGGATTACCACCCTACCGGCAAAGACGTGCCACATACTACCAAGTCATTTAGTGTTCCGGTACGATGTCGTGTAGAAACTGATTAGGGATGGGGTATGGGATAAATTGCCACACAGGTTAGCCCGCTACCATCTTAGACTGCATCGTCATTAACTTACCACCAGGTGAGATTTCAGTCACAAAAAATCTATCCTATACTTGTGTCCTCTAAAATATTATAAATGCGAAAGTTTCTATGGATAAATGGATGTTTGTTACTCAATCACGCCAGAACGGCTGAACCGATTTAGATGAAATTTTGCACAGATATAGATTATAGTCTGGAATAACACATAGGCTACTTTTCATCCCGGAAAATTAATAATTTCCAGCGGGAATCTACAAAACTTAAAGCATGCGGACAAAGTCGCGGGCATCAGCTAGTTATAATTTATTGTTTAATATTTGTCGCAGGTACAAAGATTAAAAGAAGAGCTAGATTCCAAAGACAAACAATTGCAGCGGTTAAAGCAGAGTGTGGAGGAGCGAGATAAGAATGGTGACCAGAAGCAATCTGTCTACGGAAATTCATGTAAGTACAGTCTATACTCTATGGAATAAGGGTGTTACCATACCCACCTGATCGACATCGATCTTTAAGTGAATTAAACCCATTAACATCGATTGACAGCCCCGACTTAATCAAATCTTTTTTGTCTGTTCGACTGGTCTATATCATACATCCATTTTAACTTGGCAATTTCCTACCGTTCGATCGATGGACGTTCGATCTTTCGATAATTTTATAATTCGGTATAGATAACTCGTTCCATGATTGCTTGTTTTATCGACCCTTACATTCTTAGATAATTCAAAGGCAACAGATTACTACTCGATATTTTGTCAGTCAAAATTATACCTACTCAATATTTTGAACTTATTTTAGGCAATCCAAAAGACAAGGTCATTATATTGGAAAGAGAGCTATCCAATGCTCAATCCAAAATCGCCCAACTTGAGTCCATAGTCCGGGGCCTGGAAAATGACAAGGATAAGCTTCAGGCCACAGTGCGGGAGCAACAGCGGGTTCTGGCGGAGAAGGAAGAACAATGGAACGAAATTATGGGTAAGTGACAAATGATTTTATTATAATATCAACTTCAAATCATATGGCATACCAAGAAAACATTCGAAAACACCTTTTTCTAAAGATCCAAATTATAGTTTTTCAGTTTCATATATTTTCAAGGTACTTACATAAATTATTTATTATTACCCAATATATCATAGTTTATGTAAACAGTTTCTTTAATTATAATGTCAGCCGTCTATTTTTATCTCTGAGATGAAAAAAATTATAATGGTTGACTAAGATATTGTAAAACATTGTTATTATAACATTGAAAATCTTGATTTTATTGGCTGTAACTGAATGATATCTCGAACCAAAACGCTTATTACGTTTTGGATTACCTCCAATTTGGTTGCATCTATTTAGGTTAGGTTAGCTTTGACACAGCGTCTAGACTCATCGGCTAACGACTAATTTGTTGCGTGATTCATTCACAGCGCTCAAATTAGAAGTTGAACAGAACCAAAAAAGCGAGATTATTGAGGGCAAAGCATCCGCTCGCACGCTCAGTGATATCGTCTCCATATCAGAGTTCGACGAACAGGACTTACAAATGCGACGAGCGGAGCTAAAAGCTCAAAACATCAGTCCGAACGCACTCGAATTCAATGATAAAACACACATAAATAGGACACTGCCGCCTGAAGTACAACGACCCAATATGAGTTCATTAAACGTGGAGTTCGGTGATCATTTTGACATCAACAACACACCAAGAGCTGACTCCTTACCCGTACATTTAACTTCAACGCAGAACAGAGTTTTATACACGAGAAATGCTAACGAAACCACAATATTCGGAAACAGTGTCAAACATTCGACCGCTCAAAACATACCGGACAATTGCTCAATGTATCCCAACAGGGATGTAAATGACAGTAAAGAAATTAATGTTGAGCCGAAGAAGATAAACTTTTCACTAGAAACCAGTGACAATAAAACCGTAAATGAAGAATTTACGTCCTTGCGAGAAATGGGCATTACGTTAGATATCAAACAAGAAAACTTCCCTGATATACTTACTCAATTGAAACATGAAATAAAGAAATCCAGAACAGAATTAGAGGTCTGCAAATCTGAACTTAAAAATGCAGAGGAACAACTTTGCGAGTTCCCAGCGCTGAAAGAGGAAGTCGAAGAACTAAAAGGTATTTTAGAAAACACTATGGCTACAATGGAGAACGATAAAAAGTTCTATGAGAACCAATTACAGAGTTTTTCCTCGAATAAGAAACTCCTTGAACAAAGGCTAACTGAAATGGCTCAGGAAGCCAGCGAAAAATCAAAGGACCTACATTTGCTCAAAGAAGATATCCTAAGGCGAGAAAATATGATTCTAGAACTTGCCAAAGAAAAAAGAAATTTAACCCACAAGTTATCCGAATTGGAAATGAAAATAAGCGAACTACAATCTAGAAATACTATACTAGAGAAATGTGAAAATGAAAATAAACAATTGCGGGATAAAATCAATGACCTAAAAAAACTGGAACAATTAGTGACTGAGAAGAATCAACAGATAGACAGCTTAAATCAGCATTTAGACCGTTTAGATGATCTACAGAGATGTCTGAACGATAAAAACGAAGAACTGGCAACCATTAAGGCTGCTTTGGAAGAGAAAACGAATGAACTATTCCAAATGCGGGATTCCGTTGGCACTTTAACTCGTGACATCGCAAAAGTCATTGAAGAAAACGATCATCTTTCATCTGAAAACAAAGAACTGAAACTACAACTTAGCAAACTAGAGAAAGAACAAGAAAACGCGTCTCTAAAACTGCAGAACAGTGAAACGGAGTTAGAAAGAGTAAACTCTTTAAATAACGACTTAGGTTTAAGAATAGAAGAACTGAAATTGCTGAATGATAAACTGAAAGATAAGGAGACTGAAATAGAGATTCTTCAAGAAGACTTTAACTTGTATCACAATGAGATCGCGGCGTTGAGGGAGCAACTGAAGATGGCGTCCCGAAGTCCGTCGCCGAGGAATAAGAACGGCGAAGAGAAGAAAACGCCGGGCAGACAGGCGACCAGCGACAAGCGACAGCTGGCCAAGATCAAGAAACACATCACGCTTTTGCAACACGAGCTCGATTTTCACAAGAAGGAATTAAATGACAAGGTATGTAACATCCAGCCATACTAATATTATAAATGCGAAAGTGTGTCTGTCTGTCTGCTACGCTTTCACGGTCCATCTGTTCTACCGATTTTTAAGAAATTTGCTACAGGGATAGGTTGTTTCCCGGAAAATTAAAGAGTTCCCGCGGGAATCAAAAAACCTTAACCCACGCGGAGGAAGTCGCGGGCATCAGCTAGTTGATGATAGTATTCTGTTTCGTCGGGTTAGCTATTTCATTTCCATATAAAAGTGTGACTAATGTACTCCATCCTCATCGAATTGAATAAATTAGTGCTAATTCGCTTGACCGCTAACTAAATTGACTAAATGTAGCGCTTCCCACAAGGTTCTTTGGAAACAATTCTTTATTTTTGCTATAGTCATTTGTTAACTGGTAACCCCGCACTTTCAAGTTCAGATAGATGCATGCCGGCTTGCCAGTAATTGCCACTTATAGATTTTTCCTTGTGTTTGTATATGTCACCGTAAGATTGTACAAACCGTTACATTATAATCTAACTCGCAAAATTGTAAACTGTCGAAAGATTGTGAACCGTTCAATGTTCTGAATGTAATTTTATTAAATATTCATTGTATGTTGTTATTATGTATTACGTTTTCTTGTCTGTTTCTTGTAGGTTAGGTTAGGGTTCGACACAAAGAACCAGGTAGGTTCTATCGGTTTAAGGGTCCTTATACAATCAGGCCGCAGCCAACTTTAGGTATATAACTCGCCACACTACAGCATATATCTGTACGCATATATAGCACTACGCTCTACGCTCGATTTTATAGCCAACTAATCAATTTTGTAACTTGAAATATTTGATTATTTATTTACTACATATTATTATCTATGCCTCCGCGCCACATTATTATAGTAAATACTAGCAGACGCACCCTTCTTCGCTCGGGTGAAATTTTTAAAAATTCCTTGGAGGTCGAATTTCCAAAAATCCTGAAACACGTGTTTCTTAAATCCCCATAGTAAAAATCTGTAGGTATTTAACTCGCCACAATACAAAATATTTCTGCAAGCACGTATACTCTACGCTCTACCACAGTAAACGGATGAAACTACCTAGAAACGTTCGAAACAGCTCACTCACACAAACATGCGCATCGACATTGCCGTCAGTAGTGATTGCCGCGTCATGACGAGTGGTCACGTATAAATCTATTTCCGCGATCTTTTTAAAAATGCAAGGAGTGTATTGCGTAGTATACGGCTGTTTGAACTCTGCTCTGCTTTGTGATCCCAGGGACCGTCAGATATCGCTTTTGAATGAAATCGGTACAATAACAAAGAATTTCAAAATGGCGCTGAGTTTTTAAAATTTTGGTAACAGTTTCCTGTTTTGTGGTCTAAGGGATCCTCAGATATCGATTTTGAACGAAATCGGTACAATAACAGAGAATTTCAAAATGCCGCTGACTTTTTTTTTATTCTGGTAAAAGTTTCATAATTTGTGATCCTAGGGAACCCCAGATATCGATTTTGAACGAAATTGGTACAATAACAGAGAATTTAAAAATGGCGCTCACTTTTTTAAATTTCTGGTAAAAGTTTCCTGTTTTGTGATCCCAGAGAACCCCAGATATCGATTTTGAACGAAATCGGTACGATAACAAAGAATTTCAAAATGGCGCTGACTTTTTTTAAATTTTGGTACCAGTTTCCTGCTTTGTGATCCCAGGGATCGTCAGATATCGCTTTTGAACGAAATCGGTACAATAACAAAAAATTACAAAATGGCGCTGATTTTTTAAAATTTTGGTAACAGTTTCCTGTTTTGTGGTCTAAGGGATCCTCAGATATCGATTTTGAACGAAATCGGTACAATAACAGAGAATTTCAAAATGGCGCTGACTTTTTTTAAATTTTGGTACCAGTTTCCTGCTTTGTGATCCCAGGGACCGTCAGATATCGCTTTTGAACGAAATCGGTACAATAACAAAGAATTTCAAAATGGCGCTGAGTTTTTAAAATTTTGGTAACAGTTTCCTGTTTTGTGGTCTAAGGGATCCTCAGATATCGATTTTGAACGAAATCGGTACCATAACAGAGAATTTCAAAATGGCGCTGACTTTTTTTTAATTCTGGTAAAAGTTTCATAATTTGTGATCCTAGGGAACCCCAGATATCGATTTTGAACGAAATCGGTACAATAACAGAGAATTTAAAAATGGCGCTCACTTTTTTAAAATTCTGGTAAAAGTTTCCTGTTTTGTGATCCCAGAGAACCCCAAATATCGATTTTGAACGAAATCGGTACGATAACAAAGAATTTCAAAATGGCGCTGAGTTTTTAAAATTTTGGTAACAGTTTCCTGTTTTTTGGTCTAAGGGATCCTCAGATATCGATTTTGAACGAAATCGGTACAATAACAGAGAATTTCAAAATGGCGCTGACTTTTTTTTAATTCTGGTAAAAGTTTCATAATTTGTGATCCTAGGGAACCCCAGATATCGATTTTGAACGAAATCGGTACAATAACAGAGAATTTCAAAATGGCGCTCACTTTTTTAAAATTCTGGTAAAAGTTTCCTGTTTTGTGATCCCAGAGAACCCCAGATATCGATTTTGAACGAAATCGGTACGATAACACAGAATTTCAAAATGGCGCTGACTTTTTTTTAATTTTGGTACCAGTTTCCTGCTTTGTGATCCCAGGGATCGTCAGATATCGCTTTTGAACGAAATCGGTACAATAACAAAGAATTTCAAAATGGCGCTGATTTTTAAAATTTTGGTAACAGTTTTCTGTTTTGTGGTCTTAGGGATCCTCAGATATCGATTTTGAACGAAATCGGTACAATAACAGAGAATTTCAAAATGGCGCTGACTTTTTTTTAATTCTGGTAAAATTTTCATATTTTGTGATCCTAGGGGACCCCAGATATCGATTTTGAACGAAATCAGTACAGTAACAGAGAATTTCAAAATAGCGCTGACTTTTTTAAAATTCTGGTAAAAGTTTCCTATTTTGTGATCCCAGGGAACCCCAGATATCGATTTTGAACGAAATCGGTACGATAACAAAGAATTTCAAAATGGCGCTGACTTTTTTTAAATTTTGGTACCAGTTTCCTGTTTTGTGATCCCAGGGATCGTCAGATATCGATTTTGAACGAAATCGGTACAATAACAAAGAATTTCAAAATGGCGCTGATTTTTTAAAATTTTGGTAACAGTTTCCTGTTTTGTGGTCTAAGGCATCCTCAGATATCGATTTTGAACGAAATCGGTACAATAACAGAGAATTTCAAAATGGCGCTGACTTTTTTTTAATTCTGGTAAGTTTCCTATTTTGTGATCCCAGGGAACCCCAGATATCGATTTTGAACGAAATCGGTACGATAACAAAGAATTTCAAAATGGCGCTGACTTTTTTTTTAAATTTTGGGTAAAGTTTTCTGTTCAGTGATCCCAGGGAACACCAGATATCGATTTTGAACGAAATCAGGACGATAAAAAAGAATTTCAAAATGGCGCTTACCGTACTAAAATTATTGGGAAAAAGTTTGTTAGTAGGATTGTTCTTCAATCACGCCGTAACAGACTAACGTATTGACCTAATTTTTTGCATAGGTATAGTTGGCTATAATAATAATTGAGTGTAGATAAGGGCTCTGGAGTGTCATAGACTTCAATTAATACATTCATACATACATCCAACATACATACACACTCACACACACACGCATAGGCATACATAGACTCCTAATCTCGTACCCTTTCCTTTTGGCTTTGCTGTAATCGGGTAAAAAAAAGGGTAATTGAGAACTTTCTTCTTTGTGTCGGATAACAATATCAAGTTTTATCAAGCGCAGTATACAACACGGTGTTAATTTTGTCGTAATAAATTTCATGCAAAAAAGCGATACACCCACCCGTTCACGAGCGCATCTCAGCGCGTACTGAGCGCCAAACGCCAAGCGGCCGGCTTCTTTCCATAGAAAATGTATGAAGAATTTTTTGTGTTGACACATAAATGACAAAGTATTTATTTGTATGCATAATGTTCCAGCATTTGGGTAGAGGACTATATAAGCCCCACTCTTTTGTTATTTTCAAGTTAAAATATGTAGCTGATCTAGCTTTATGGGTTCCTATCCAGACCCCATTTTTCGTCATTTTCAGCAGTTCTTGCGTTCGTAGAAACGTATTTATTCCGAAAATTTGTATGGGAGTGTGCATTTTTTATGGGGTCTAACTAGAGATGAATACATTACCTTTAATTTAATACCATAATATCCCAACAGCTGTTATTTCATTTATCTATAAATGGTACTTGAAAAAGTATGATATCTGTATAAGGGGCCTTAATATACCTAACAGATTACAATTTACCGAAAAA
Source organism: Erebia palarica (assembly GCA_964035005.1). Taxonomy (NCBI): domain Eukaryota; kingdom Metazoa; phylum Arthropoda; class Insecta; order Lepidoptera; family Nymphalidae; genus Erebia; species Erebia palarica. Next base: position 38,635,917 of record OZ035983.1, read on the forward strand.
TAATGCGTTAAATTGTAATCTTTCGACAGTTTGCAATTTCGCTAGTTAGATTATAATCTAACTGTTTTTACAATCTGGCGGTAACATATATTTTATTTTGTGATTGTGTAAAATCTGTTGGCCAAGCATTAAATTAAATTAACTACTTTTGATCCATTTAAAAATATATTTTATGCTTAGTTTCAAAACGAATCAATCTTGTCATACTTTAAAATTTTGATGAATTTTCAAAATCGGCGACGATTTTTAACAAGCATTTACATTTTTTGTGGATCTGCTGTTAACAAAATGAAGTAGAAGCAACACATTTGTGCATAAATATCTTGTGACAGTCCTGGCATACTTTACTCGCGCTTTCAAACAATTTTCCAGGCCTTCGAGCTAGCAAAAGCGAAGCTAGACCTAACGGAAGCGCGAAGCAACCTGAGCCAGCTCACCAAGGAGCTGAGCGATAAAGACGCCGCGAGCAACGAGCTGCAGACACAGAGCAGAAGCTTGCAGCAACAGCTGGAGAAGCTGAACGCGGAGAAATTGCAGCTTAGTCAGCAGTTGGAGGTCGTGGTTGCTAGGTGAGTTTTTTATTTATTTATTCCATTACAAATTAACCCTTGACGGTAAGTGATGATGCAGTCTAAGATGGTAGCGGGCTGACTTGTAAGGGGCACCGCAGTTACTTAAAACACCCCCTGTGGGTTTCTACACACAGCACATCCGCCGTAATTAAAAAAACACATCCGCCGTAATAAAAAAAATTGTGATCTGCACGATAGGCAAACTAGAGGCCGTAATAGGCTCGTGACTCCATCGCTCCGCCTCATAAAAGCCAGACGGTCTATTTACTACTATTTTAAACTTGCCTATACACAAATTTAAGAAATTCATTAAAAGTATGCTCCTGAAAAAAGCTATATACTGTTGAAGATTATGTAAATGATAGAGGAGCATGGATTTGACTCGCTCCAGCAATGCTAAGGACAGCGGTTACTTAGTATTAATAGTGAGAAACCTCATAGAGATGTTATGATTTCAGGTTACGTGAAGAGTGTAACGTGAACGAACTGAGGGAAAAGTTGCGCGAGAAAGCCGACAGGTGCCGCGAGTTAGAAACAGAACTGATCAATATGAAGGAACTTGTCGAAAGGTTAAACATCTATATTTTATATCATCATTTTCATCACAACCCATGACCAACCTGCTACGGAGAACAGAGTCTTAATTTTCTTAGCAAATCATTTGACATCTTAAAACGTATAACTCGAACTGTTTAAGGAGTTCATACATGCTTTTGGACGTGCAAGCATCTAGGAATTCCATAAACGGGTCGAATTATCAGTTAGACAAATGATTAAGATTTCTTTACACAATCGAGGGCTGGTCTTCTCTCAGAATGTTAGGTCATGGCCAAACGCTAGCCAATTCGGTATTTGACTACTAGTGACATAAATTATTTTTTAATGATTATTAAATAAAGGATCTCCCAAAAGTCATATCCACGTCCCCTGCTAGTTTTATTTTCAATAACCATTTTAAACTATCGATTATAGCAAAAAAAGTGCGTTGAACATTGATGACGTCACAGCATAAAATTTCATACATAATCCATACTAAGCACGTTTTGACGTTTGAAGAAAAAGTTGCTGATTTGACTAGTTGTCAAATACCCAATTAGGATGTTGCCTATGCCCGACCTCCAATGTGCACCGAACGGTTTCCCGTTTCCAAACATACTGGAAAAGTATTTTCTTTCGTATTGCTTCCTTATTCGGTGCATATCGCATGCTGCACGTTGTGCCGTACAGTTACATTTGTTTTGGCGGATTGTAGCTAATCAGGCTTATTGTTCACTGGTTAAATTGTTGTTAACTAGCTGATGCCCGTGACTTCGGCCGCGTGGATTTAGGTTTTTTAATCCCGCGGGAACTTAATTTTCCGAGATAAAATCTCTATATCTGTACGGGGGCAGGTGATATGGCTCGACCGGAACAAAGGTGACCATCCTCCGAGCGGGTGTTGTGCTCGGGGACCACTGGTCCGACCGTTCTCTTACGATCTTTTGGAGGTCGTATATATATTATAGCTTCGTAATCGTGAGTTGGGCTCTTCGTGGCCGCATGAATCGTACTAGTAATGCCATTGGATTATGTGTGGACTGCGAAGAGCGCCACATACCAAAGTTCACCAAAATCTGTTGAAAAGATGGGCCGTGAAAGCCTGGTAGACAGACATACTTTCGCATTTATAATACTGGTATGGATATTGGTTTAATATCATACTTTCGCAAAGTAACGCCTGCTTCTATCCAACCGTTTAATATTTGTTTGCACGGTGAAAAGATCGCCCAGTGTGGAGACTTCGGACGAGAGGCGCGCTTTAGCGGTGCGTTCGCCCACGGCCGAGCTCGAGCGCGCGCTACGTGACCAACTGCACTACTCACACACGCTAGACGAAGACATTATGGAACAGGTTCGTTGCTATTGGAACCTTTTTATACGGCTGCCTGAAAAAAAGAGTATATTGTTTTCAGGGTTCGTGTATGTATGTATGTATGTGAGTTTGTATATTGCACCATAACTTCTATACGCCTGAACCGATTTTGATAAATGAGGTATTGTTGGAATCCCTAGCTTATTCCGGGTGGCATAGGCTAGTAAAATAAAAAATGGGGTGACCATGGTCCCGCATTAAAGACTAAAGTAGAATTTTTTTTCCAACTATATAATCATCATCTAGAAAATGATGAGTAGATGCCAAAAATATATAATACTATAGTTCAATATCCAGTGATTCACAAAAACATACCATTTAATAAAAATGTGAATAAGATTCTAATTTAACTAGATTAATTTAGAATTTTAACTTTTTGGTTCGTTTTATGGCAGGGCAGTCGTGTTTTTAATTTTGGTAATTATGGCTTGTGTAAGGGACAATCCAGAAGTAGGTATTATTCAGACACTTTTAATATATTTGTACTCTCATTTGGAACTTGCACGAGCGAATAGTCACAACGTGAAGCGGTTCCACGAGAGATTTAATGTAATAACATAAAAGTTAGCTAAACTGAAAGACAATACTCAGTTGGTCTGGCCACGATTGCTATCGTTAAGCTCTAAACCAAATTGTGATCTGAACACAAAAGTATTCAATAATCGCTGAGTCTGCCTGCAGGAGACTGAATTACCATCATCAAAACACTCGTCTTTATTCTAACTATTTTCAATATGCGTCGGTATCCGCAGATGAAATCGAATGACATGAAACGAGTCAAATTGACTGATATTATACTGTTGGAGAACAATCCAGAAGTAGGTATTAATAAAACCCTTAATATATTTGCACTCTAACCACGAGAGATTTAATGTAATTAGTTAATTTATAAAACTCAGTTAAGCAATACTACAGTATCAAATCATTTGACCAGGCTGCAGTTGCCACCGCAGGCTCATAAAACAAGGTAACGATCTAAACACCGAAGGTATTCAATAATCGTTTGAGTCTCGGTGGAGACTCTCTACCGATGTACAACATTCGTATTTATACAAGTTATTCCAATATGGCGTTGGGAACGAACTGACTGAGTGAAATACAACGAATGAGTCAAATATCAGTACAATCGAACCTTCATCAATAAATTAATTAACAATCTTTTAACTTTTGTAACAATTCAATTCAACTTTAAACGCAAAGCTGACAATACTTCCTGTTTCATGAGATATAATGACAAACAGTAATAATGCTAACACTTTACTTTATTCAGCCTTAATTGCTGAATAAACTGTTTTTCTTTCTTTCTTCTTTCTTTCTTCTTTCTTTCTTTCTTTCCTACCTTCCTTAATTATTATCTTCTCTTCGTCTTAAATCATTAAAAATATCTTTAAAAAAAACGAGTGTAAAGAAACGAGTGTAAAGAAAGAGAGTGTTCCGAAATAAAACTTAGTAACTGGTTATGAGAGAAAGAGAGAAAGAAAATGTGTGCTTGCACCTCTCTCTCTTGCCCGTACAGTGATATACGAAACGTAACTCTGGCTCTTTCTATCTTCACTAACCTATATGTCCCTCTCATCTTCCGTTCGCCTCGCCCGATCACACTTTTCGTAACGCTCTCGTCACGCATTCACCAGCGTAGTCCCCAAGTCAAGCGTGCGTTAAGAAGTTTTACTTCCAAAATATGCTTTTATCGTCCGCCATATTGAATTTATTGTGACGTCATTTTACCATAGCATCTCTATGAGGTCTCACTATCCGTACTAATATCAACACATTTTGACGGCCACGTAATGTTCAAATACGACGCTAACGAACGTTAGGCAAAGAAAGCTTTGCATCACCTTTTTATCATGAAGCAACGATAAAGGGTTTTCCAATAGGGACGGGTCGATTTTTTACAGTCTGTGGCCGTCATGTTGTTTTGGCGGCGTCTTTCAAATCTGTTGTTTATTATTCTGTTACTGATGCCAAATCAACATGGCTTATTCTACTCGGCAAACCCTTGTAATTGATACCCGTATCACAGGGGTGCTTAAAAAATAACTATTCCGTCATCTTTGGAAGTCAGTCATATTGGTATGGCCTGAGTAGATCATGCATTGTCATCCAAACTAAAGGTGAATGCAAAATTATAGCTGAATCGGTTGAGGATAACTGTTTTAAAATTCAATTGCAAGATTTAACCTAAACAAACATACAAACATTGCAAGTTAAATAGAAGCTTGGTAAAATCCTTTCTCTTTACCGAATTTCGGCCACGGTGGCCAATCTTAACAGAGACTACACTAATTAGGTAAATATAAATCTTCAACCACTTTTACAAAGGCTAGATGATAGTCGCGACATCGTCCGCGTGGATTAAGTTTTTTAATTCCCGGGGAACTTCAAATTTTCCGGGAGAGCCCTTATTATTTATAGCCCATATCCTTCCTCGGGACATAACCTAACCTAACCTCTATACCAAATTGCATCAAAATCGGTTAAAAAGATGGGCCGTTAAAGCAGACAGATACAATAATATATCTAATAGGGGTACGGCAGTACATTTTACATAACTGCCGTATCCCTATTAGTACTGCCGTACCCCTAACAGGTTAGCCCGCTACCGTCTTATACAACTTATAATATGAATATGGAAGTGTGGAAATGGATTCAATTGTATTCTTTACATTTTCCAGATTTTATCAGCAAGCAGTGACGAACGAGAAGATATACCGAGGCTAGCATTGGACAGTTCCAAGTAAGTTATCTAAGCTGATATTATAAAGAGTAAATATCTGTTTGATTGTTTTTTTGTAATGGATAAACTCAAAAACTAAAATCTTTGAAAGTATCGACTAAACTTAAAAATTCCTTATTGGATAGAAACAGGCTCCGGTGTCGGAGTGAATCATGTTGAGAATAATTTTGTAAGATTTGTGTGGTGTGGTGTTCTGCCGGTGCGAGTTGCTGGCTTACCGGTAGATATCGCAAGCTACACACTGTACCACACAGATTTTGTGTGCTTTGGCGGATTATAGCGAATTAAACTTCTAGTTCATTCATTATCAATCCCTACAGTTGTTCAAAACTGCTATAAATCCATAGCACACTCCGGACTATAAACTATAAATTTTTCGCATGCTTTTCAATATGCTATGTTATAACGGGCTTGTTATAAGAAAGCGTGTAGGCGGCCGGCAGGTGCGATATGTCTTGCAGCACGGTAAATTTCGTAGCGCGCTTTATTTCGTAACACGCAAAGACGTTCACTCACAACGGCAGCGCGCTTCCTGCAAGCGGGTGACGCTACAAGTGCTACGAGGCGCCGCGCGCGATCGCGTGATATTTATAATTCCGTAGCGTCATGGCGGCTCCTCACAGAGCACGTTATCCGCGCTATGATATTGTGCTACGTGTTTTATTAACCACCTCCACTACAGTCGGTCGTCGAGCTCCATTCACTCGTCGTCATCCGAGCGACTGCACCGCCTGCGCAGTGACAACGAGAAGCTGGAGCTGCGGGTCAACAATCTCGAGTGCAGGCTCAAGGACAAGGACGCACTCATCGCTGAGCTCAACAGGTGCATTACAGACACACACTCACACTCACACACGCACGCGCGCACACGTACACGCACGCACTCGCATTTTAATGATAAATGATTTATTTATTTCATGTAGGAAAACTTGTGTCACTTATGAAACGTTAAGACTAGCACCGGTTTGGAAAGCTGTTCTACTCGGAAGAGCCGGCAAGAAACTCAGCAGTTGCTCTTTTCATAGAAAAGAAAACTTTGCAATATGTAGACAACACAACACGTACGTTACAAGTATTACACTGACTTGTGGGTCACTGGTTGTGTGTGGGTCACTGGTTGCGTGTGGGTCACTGGATGCGAGGCCGGTTGCTTCCATGCAACTTTGTCATTAATAAAATCATCGATAGTGTAATAACCTCGACTTAACAAATCTGTTTACACAGTCTTTAAATCCATGTAATGGAAAATCCAGAAACTCTTTGGGAACCATATTATAAAAGCGTACACTCGACCCCACAAAGGATTTCTGCACCTTGCGCACACGATACGACGCTGTTAGTAGCTTATAGCGGTTTCTAGTATATCGATTGTGAGTATCACCTATTTGCTTATAAAGATTAATATTCTGCCTAACAAAGACTATATTATTGTATATGTATTGTGAAGGCACTGTAAGAACACCAATCTCTTTAAATTTTTCACGAAGTGATACACGTGATCCGAGTTTATAAATAGAACGGATGGCTCTTTTCTGCTATATAAAAATGGATTGGATATCAGCTGCTCTGCCCCACAATAAAATGCTGTACGACATGACACTGTGGAAGTAAGCCATTTTTATACGTCTTTAAGTATCTATTTAAAATGTATACTTTTTAACCGATTAATATACGAGATCCGTTGCTCTGTTCCAGCGTCATTAAGGACAAACAAACAAACACTTGCCACGATAGCCCATTAACGTCCCACTGCTGGGCACAGGCCTCCACTCTCATGGGAGAGAGGGAATTAGAGCTTAGACCCACCACGCTGCTCCAATGCGAGTTGGCGGGCTTTAACGACTATTATCATGTTAGTGATAATAACCGGGACCGACGGCTTAACGTGCTCTCCGAGGCACGGGGGTGAAACACCGCCAACTCCCTAACTCCGGGCTATTACTGGGAATTTCTAATCAGAAAAACCCGATACATAACAAACACTTACGCATTTATAATATCATAGTATAGATTGATTAAAACAAATTGCCAGTCATAGGGACTGCCGATAGAAGTGAAAACGAATATTTAAATTAATATATATTTTTTTAATAAAAATTATAATAGGTTTATATAAAATTCTCGGGTCACAATGTTAGTTACCATACTCCTGCGAAACGGCTGGACCGATTTTCATGAAATTTTATATGCATATTCAGTAGGTCTGAGAATCGGCTACTATCTATTTTTCACACCCCTAAAACACCTCGATCCACGCAGACGAAGTCGCGGGCATCAGCTAGTTAAAATATAAACCTTAGCATTAAAGTTTAATTTCGAATGTAGCATATTTGTATTCAAGACCTTTTATCTTCGTAACAACGCGAGCATGTTGGTGGTTGCGAGTATGTCGGAGCGAAGTGGCGGTGACGTGAATCCACAAGTTTACCCCCTACCAAAAAGTGCTCAACGCGGCTAAAGAAATATTCACTTCAAAAACTCTTGATACGTGTCAGCGTGTGTACAAACGCATTTTTTGTGTCAGGGTGCGCGACAAGTTGTCTCAAGAGTGTCAGTCGGCGCGGTTACGGCTCGAGGCTGAGCGCGACAACTCTGCGCGCCTCGCGCTCCTGCTGGACTCTCACAAGGACACGGCCGATACCTTACACGTGAGTATTGCTCGTGTCAGGGTGCGCGACAAGTTGTCTCAAGAGTGTCAGTCGGCGCGGTTACGGCTCGAGGCCGAGCGCGACAACTCTGCGCGCCTCGCGCTCCTGCTGGACTCTCACAAGGACACGGCCGATACCTTACACGTGAGTATTGCTCGTGTCAGGGTGCGCGACAAGTTGTCTCAAGAGTGTCAGTCGGCGCGGTTACGGCTCGAGGCCGAGCGCGACAACTCTGCGCGCCTCGCGCTCCTCCTGGACTCGCACAAGGACACGGCCGATACCTTACACGTGAGTATTGCTCGTGTCAGGGTGCGGGACAAGCTGTCTCAAGAGTGTCAGTCGGCGCGGTTACGGCTCGAGGCCGAGCGCGAAAACTCTGCGCGCCTCGCGCTCCTCCTGGACTCGCACAAGGACACGGCCGATACCTTACACGTGAGTATTGCTCGTGTCAGGGTGCGCGACAAGTTGTCTCAAGAGTGTCAGTCGGCGCGGTTACGGCTCGAGGCCGAGCGCGAAAACTCTGCGCGCCTCGCGCTCCTCCTGGACTCGCACAAGGACATGGCCGATACCTTACACGTGAGTATTGCTCGTGTCAGGGTGCGCGACAAGTTGTCTCAAGAGTGTCAGTCGGTGCGGTTACGGCTCGAGGAACTACGCCCTTAAGAAATTGATGTCAATTATGAATCCAAAATGGCCTTTGAGTTGTATGGCGCCTCGTAATCCTCGGGATACACCCTAAAAATTTATTTGAAAAAATAATACTGATCTTATATTAAAAAGCAATCAGAGAATCTTGGATCTCAAAATAAATGTCTTTTTAAATCATTTTAATATGAAATATATTATGAAGAAATGTATTAGAAACATGATTTTTTTATAAAGTTTATATTTACACAAAGTTCAGTGTCCTAGGCGAAACAACCGTAAAACCGCCTTATCCGCAAATATCAAAGGCGTCGCATGACTGTATGTGTTTCCGCTATGGTACAAATGTGGTTTTGTTTCAGAACCAAGACTCGAGTATGATCGACATGCTCAAGCGTCGTCTAGAAGGCGCCATGAAGTCGGAACTAGAAGTACAGGAGCGGGAGCAAGCCCTTCTACGAAGACTACACCAGTTGGAGCGCGCCCTTCCGCCCGCCGAGCCCACGGACAGACTGAGAGAAGAGGTAAGAAGCATCTGCATGACGAGCCTTATTATATAACACCTGCATCAACCATTGTTACAGTCTCAATTGCTGTGATTGGCTGAATTTATCATATTGTTGCCGCGACTACTGATTTTGGCCATTAGCGGAAGAGTTCAGCAATCAGAGTAGCAGTAAATATTTTTTACGTAATAAGGGTCTAATAATTACTGCTCTATATCGAAATATTTCCTTGCTTCTAGGTGGAAAACAGCGAAAGACTGAAAGGCGAGATATCCCTGCTGAAATGCAAACTGGATATGGAGCAGCGGCGCTGCAGTGAGATGCGCGCGCAGCTGGAGCACGCGCGCGGCGCAGCGCACAGGGACGCGGACGCGAGGACTCAACTCTGCACGCAGCTGAAAGACGAGCTCGCTGAGCTGAGGAGGTATGCTCTCACTTACTCGCAGTCTCGCACGTACGCACGTAAACTCATACGCACACGCGCACGGTGCTCTGCACGCGGCTGAAGGACGAACTCGCTGAGCTGAGGAGGTATGCTCTCACTTACTCGCAGTCTCGCACGTACGCACGTAAACTCATACGCATACGCGCACGGTGCTCTGCACGCGGCTGAAGGAGGAACTCGCTGAGCTGAGGAGGTATGCTCTCACTTACTCGCAGTCTCGCACGTACGCACGCAAACTCATACGCACACGCGCACGGTACTCTGCACGCAGCTGAAGGACGAGCTCGCTGAGCTGAGGGGGTATGTTCTCACTCGCAGTCTCGCACGTACGCACGCAAACTCATACGCACATGCGCACGGTACTCTGCACGCAGCTGAAGGAAGAGCTCGCTGAGCTGAGGAGGTATGCTCTCACTTACTCGCAGTCTCGCACGTACGCACGCAAACTCATACGCACACGCGCACGGTACTCTGCACGCAGCTGAAGGACGAGCTCGCTGAGCTGAGGAGGTATGAAACGTAAACTCATTGAAAAATCTTATAACCATGTAAAGGACTACTTAAACGACAAGGAAGCTTCGCAATAATTTGCTCTATGGCTCTGATAGTTCCTTAGTTATGATGATTTGTGAGATGGTGATAATAAAAAATTAAATACCCAGCTGAATTTGTCGTGGGCTCTTCTCGACCAGGGCGCGTATGGAACCCTCGTAGCTTTAGTTTTAGATACCGTGACCGATTATCACCATCATGTTTTATAAGTGAGTAATTTTTAACGTCAATAAGTGTACCTACAGTGTACCTATATTGAATAAATGATATTGAGTATTGAGTATGCTCTGACGTACTCACAGCCTCGCACGTACGCACGCAAACTCATACGCACACGCGCACGGTACTTTGCATGCAGCTGAAGGAAGAACATCTGAAAAGTTAATAAGTCTGAAAAGCATGTAACCTGCAATATGCCCATGGGATAAAATCGTTTGTTATATATAAAATTCTCATGTCACAATGTTAGTTACCATACTCCTCCGATGCGGCTTGACCGATTTTTAGGAAATTTTATATGCATATTCAGTAGGTCTGAGAATCGGCTACTATCTATATTTCATACCCCTAAAACGCGGGCATCAGCTAGGAATATATAAAGGTAGTAGAAGTTTGATCTGTTGAAATACGTCAAACGGAGATTGTTACGCAACTTTGCACGCAGTTGAACGGTGAAATCACTGAACTAACGAAGTGCATCACTCATCCACGCACGTACACACGCATAGCGTACGCGCCCATTGTAACCGCTACAAAACAACATGTTATCTATTAGAATAACGTGGGTCTAATATGAAACGCACATAATAAGTTCCCGTTTGTTTCAGGCTAAAACACGAGACCGGCGTAGAACTGGCGCGTAGTAAAGAGTTAGTTCACACACAAAGCGCTACCATCGCGCAACTGGAGAAGAAACTCGCGGCTGCCGCGAAGACGAGGAATATCGACACATTCGTAAGCTATTTATAGTACTTAAATTCTATCTTGCAGATTCGCTTTGGCTGCACATGAGTGGTGGTGGTGGTGGGGCCAACATTCAACAACTCACTCAACTTTTACACATATCTTATTAATATTAAAAATGTGAAAGTTTGGATGGATGTATGGATGTTTGTATGTATAGATATTTGTTACTCAATCACGCCACAACGGCTGAACGGATCTGGCTGAAATTTGGTACAGAGATAGATTATAGTCTGGACTAGCACATAGGCTACTTTTTATCCCTGAAAATTAAAGAGTTCCCGCAGGAACCAAAAACCTCAAACCACACAGATGCGGGAACTCTTTCATTTTCCGGGATAGCCCAAGGGATTATTCCAGACTATAATTTATCTCTGTGCCAAATTTCAGCCAGATCCGTTCAGCCGTTGGGGCGTGAATGAGTAACAAACATCCATACATCCATACATTCATCAAACTTTCACATTTATAATATTAGTATTAGTAAGTTAGTAATATAAGAAGTTAGATTCAAATTCAAGTGTTTTTTTTATTCAAATAAACTTTGAATAGAAATAAACTTTTACAAGTACTTTTGAATCGGATTGTGAATCTACCACTGGTTCGGTAGATTAGTAAGAAGATTAGAAGAGATTAGAAGATTAGTATGATGTTGCTCGCAGACAGTAATCGAAAACGAAAAGACGGAGCTAGCTCGCGAGCTTTCATCCCTGCGCCGCTGCCTCACGGCGGACAGCCCTGACGCGGCGGCGGACAAGCGCCAAGTGACGCAGTTACAGCAGACGGTGGCCACGTTGCGCGCGCAGTTGGACGCCAAGGCGCAGCAACTGACCAATGACGAGAAGGAACAAGCCGTGAGTAGAGCCATGGTGTACCTCCAAATCTCGCTTTCTATACGACTACCTGAAAAAAGGAATATATTGTTTCCAGGGTTCATGTATGTATGTATGTATGTGAGTTTGTATATTCCACCATAACTTCTATACGCCTGGACCGATTTTGATAAATGAGGTATCGTTAGAATCCCTAGCTTATTCCGGGTGATATAGGCTAGTAAAATTAAAAAAAAATTGATGGGGCGACCATGGTTCCGCATTAAAGACTAAAGTTTAAAAAAACAAATCGAAAATAAGATTATCTATATAATCATCATCTAGAAAATGATGAGTAGATTCCAAAAATATATAACACTATATTTCAATATCCAGGGATAAAAAATATCATTTAACAAAAATGTGAAGAAGATTCTAATTCTAATCTAGTTAGATTAATTTAGATTTTTAACTTTTTAGTTCGTTTTTGGCAGGGCAGTCGTGTTTTTGAATTATTTTAATTATAACTTGTCTATGGGTATGTTCCGATATACACTGCGAGCACTGTTCAGTGCTCTTGCTGGGAAGAAATTCGTTCCATTATGGACTGAAAGTATACTGCCGCAGTATCCCAGGCAAATATATTATGACGTCATAAATCGTCGCCATTTTTGTACTGCGAGCACTGGCGTTTTCAAGGTAAGGTGCTCTGAGTGCTGACTGCGTTCCGTTTTAAACGAGAGTTAAATGCGAGAAGATACAGAAAAAGCAGCATGTAGATGGGTACTATTCCACATCACATTCCGAGGATATTTTCCCTGTTTTGAGAGTAGTTTTTTAAGTTTTGCCTTTCCTAGATTTCCTTGCGCCACTTATTGAAGTCATTCTCAGCCTAAGGGATTGTTCCCGATGACCTCAACAATTTTGTCCAGGACTGTTATCTGTATCTTTATACACAATGGAGTACACGATTCATTCAAGTACGGATACCAGCATAGCAATAAAAGAACTATAATAGACGTAATATGTATCCTAATAGTGGACTAAATGGAACTTTTTTGACAAGCTGAAAGAGACAGAAGAATACCTCTTTTTGTAAATAGATAATATTTTGTACGCTAATAAAAGTATCTGTGTGCTTTATTTCATAATTTAATTTTGTAGGTTACACAATCAAAACAAATGCTTCACATAAACTTTTAGTTCATAGACAATTTGGAATTAGGGTTTACACTACTGCCGTTGTCCAGCGCTGGACCTGCTGCCCACTATGTCCACGTAGTTGATGACCCGGGGTATCTCCTCCAGGCTGGGCTTATCCTCGATTTCCCCGCACAGAGGCTCCACGGCCCACAGCGCTAGGCCGTGGATGGCCACCAGGACGCAGTATAGCGTGTACAGTAGCGCGGTGAGGCAGGCCAGCGCGATGGGGCAGAGGCGTTGGTTCATCACCATATCCCGTTTCCAGCTGTCTTCGGTCCACGTCCGGAAGTACTGGCAGACTTTACTGTAAATTGAAAGATACTGTAACTGATCACTATCATGTTATCGGACGTCAAAAAGTGTACACTGTACAGTCAATCTAATTTGATTAAATAAATATTGATTTAACTTTGGGGAATTTATGAGGTTTAGGATGATAGATAGATAAATTCTTTATTACCACACAAACAAAGATGATTTAGGTCTTTTAATTGATCAGACTATTACTTGCAGTGAATATCACGCAGGCTTATTGAAATGCTATCTCATATAGGACAGTCGGCTAGTTAGAAATGTATACAACAAACCTATTCTGCAAAACTGACATCAGTCATTGTTACAGTATCAACTGTGATTGGCAGAATTTGTGTATTCTTGCTGCGTTAGTACATTTTGGCCAATAGCGGAAGAGCATTGACCAATCAGAGGAGATTGTGATCGTTACCCTGTAGCAATATTTTTTACGCAATAAGGGGTGGCCTAGACATGTAAATTTTTTAGAAGAGTTTTATGGCTTTACAAATTTCTAATTAGTGGATTAGTGCCTGGGGCGTTAAAAACATGAAAACCTCGGATTTCAGTTACAGAGAATGAAATTTAATAATTCAAAAAGGAACGTTTAGCTTACAATATATACAAAGAAGTTTACTCATTAAAAAATTGTGATCTCAATAAAAAAAAATGATAATTAAAATGGCTGTATTCATAATTATTAGGCTGTAGAACATTTTTATATACCAAAATTAGATTATAGATGCGAATGTGTGTCTGCCTGTCTGCTACGCTATCACGGCCCACCTTTTCAACTTGAAATTGTGATTTTGATGAAATTTGGTACAGGTATAGGTTATATCCCGGGGAAGGGCAAAGCCTACTTCTTATCAAACGAACAAATAAAAAATCTTACATAGAAATTCAATAGAAAAAAATCATCTTCAATAATACTTTCGTCAGAAATATACAAAAAATACTAAATAATCTCATTTCATTTACGGTAACAAAAGTCCGAGGTTCAAACCCCCAGGCACTCCACTAAATACAAAAGCTGTCAAATAATACCTCAGGTGACCATTTTTCAGACATTGTGAAATCGGCTCACAGTAATCGATTTAATGCGAAAGTATGTCTGTCTGTCTGTTACGCTTTCTCTGCACATCTTTTCAACTGATTTTGAAGAAATTTTGTATAGAGGTAGGGTAGGTTACCCGGGGAAGGACAAAGGATTTTTTATCTTGGAAAATTAAGGATTTCCCGTGGGAATTAATAAACTTTAAACCACGCTGACGAAGTCGTTGGCTACTAACTAGTCAAAACATACAAAATAGGGAGTAAATAGAAAGCAGCATTTACCGTAGAGCAGGCAGCGCCTTGTCGAGCATCCCCACAATGCAGTGTAGAGCGTGCGTTATCATCAACACCACCACCCACACGCATACCAGGTAGGGCGGCCAGCGGAAACTGCCCAGCGCCGCTGCCGATACAACTTTTTATTTTGACCGAGCGAAGCGAAGATCTCCGAGTCTACTCGAGTGAATTTGCACTTGTCCGTACGTCCGTCCGTCTGTCAGAGCCTTATAACTTCTGAATTACTGAACGTAATTACTTTAAATTTAAATATAATATGTAAACCCATGGCCTCCAGCCGAATGAGGCTTAAAAAGTTATAAAAATCTTTATTTCAGGGGGACTCTCATAGAAGCGAATGCGAAGCAAGATATTATTATAGCGTTACATAGGGTTGTGGTATATCATTTTAAAGATAATTAGGAATAGAGTCCAAAAATATTTTTTTTAATTTTCCCCCTAAAACTGACGAAATGGGGGGCTGAAAGTGGAGATTTTCTAACGTCCAAAGTTAACCTCAGAATTCTCAATAGGCATCTTCTTGGCTAGCGCTTGGCTGCAATCAGACTTGCTTGCAAGAGGTGATGCAGCCTAAGGTGGAGCGCGCTTGCCTAGAAGATGCCTATTCACTCTTGATTTGAAGGTACCTATATTAAAAGAGGAGGGGAAAACGGAAGCCGGAAGGGCATTCCATATTGTACCTGTGTGATTCCAGACTCGCTTGTCCAGCAGTGACAAAAGACCAAGATTATTTACTGTTTCTTTGTCACAGCTTTTATTAAGAAAATTTTGGAGCCATGCCTTCTTTTCAGTTTTTCATTATTCTTGAGCCAATATATTAATGGCAACTCTTTCTGTCGGAAGCCAAAATTTCCTTAAAGTTTTCAAAGCAATACAAAGAGTCTTGCGCCAATTCCAGCCAAGTCTAATCACTAGAATTTAATTTATAAAATCCAGCATCCGCAATGTTACATGTTCCATAAACGTAGAGGTCATACATAGAGTTGAATCGTTCAATGGACGTTTTGTAAACGGGCCATTTTGTGAACGGGTAACCTTTTTGGTTGAGGGACGATGGCCTAGTTGTGAGAACGCAAATCAATCGATTGCAATTGTTAAGTAACGTTGACCCAAGTCAGTAACTCGGTGTGTGACCGAATTTGGAGTTTCAATTTGGCTTTTTCTTTACCTCCATGCCAAGAAGAGAACGTTAAACCGTCGGTTCCGGTTATCTTTATCATCATAACAAAAGCCAAAGAGTTTTTTTACTCTTATTAGAGTCGTATGGCCTTTAGTTTCCTCCTTGCATCGAATAGAACGTTAAGCCGTCGGTTCCGGTTATTATTATTATCATAACAAAAGCCAAAGAGCTTTTATACTCTTAGTAGAGTCGTATGCAGAAGGACGTGGGAACCTACCTACCACATTATTATCCCAAGAAAACTTCTAACATTATTTGATAAATGAAAAAGTGGTCACGACCCTCAGTATTGAGGAATGCGGTGCAGAGTGAGAACTTTTTAGTAGTGGGTGTGCTATTCCACCGAATCGTCTTCAGCTTCGTACCTTGCACAAGCTCCCTGTTCCCCTGCGCGGCGGCCACGTCAGGCCTGTGGACGGCCTCCAGCGAGCGCCTCTGCTTGGCGAGCGCGCGTAGCGCGTGCTCAGACGTGGCGCGCAAGCGAGCGCGCTCGGCGTCCGAGGGCTTGTCGCGAGATGACTGTGACACAAACATATACATAGATTAGAACTAGGTGAACTCCAAACTCAAACTCAAAGTATATTTATTCTAAATCGTGTAAGGGACAATCCAGAAGTAGGCATTAATAAACACTTAAACACTTTTAATTTATTTGTCCACTCATTTGAAACTTGCACGAATAAATGGTTAAACGTGTCGAGGTTTCACGAGAGATTTAATTTCATTAGATAAAAGTTGGCTATACATTAAAACGATATTCATTTGCCACGATTGCTATCGCTAAGCTCTAAACCAAATAGTGATCAAACACAAAAGTATTCAATAATCGCTGAGTCTGCCTGCAGGAGACTGAATTACCACAATCAAAACACTCGTATTTATACTAACTATTTTCAATATGCGTCGATATCCGCAGATGATCGAATGACATGAAACGAGTCAAATTGTCTGATATTATACTTCCTGTTTCATGAGATACAATGACAAACAGTAATAATTCTAACAATTGGTACCTATACAGTACTCCTTCTGGACGTCAAGTTTACAAAGCATAAGCCGTGATGATGATGATAATTAACGGTATCCTAAAGAGGATTCCAAACGCGCGCTAATTTAAGAAGAGCCTACAACAGACTCAGCCGGGTTTATTTAACTATTACAATATCTCAAATAATAATTGATACCTGAGACTTCGTCCGCGTGTTTTTTGATTCCTGGTGGAATTCTTTCGTTATAAAAAGTAACTTACCCCTATACCCCTGCTGTGATAATCTAAGTTCCTTAAGTTTACGTTTATCTAGTCATTGTGATAATTGTGTAGCGTATAAGTATTGTAATCAGTATTTGTATATAATTGATAATTTTTATAATGACCTTGTAAATATTCTACAGACTGGTGCTAAAATTAGTGTAGTTGTTCCGAATGGTGCACTGAAGAAGCCTAAGAAAATCTTTGGTTGGAACTACCACGTTAGGGACTTTCACCAAAAGGCAAAAATGTATTACGAGTGGTGGAGTTGCAGTGGTAGGCCCAGCACTGTTGATCTCTACGACAAAATGATAAGAAGCCGTAAGGATTTCAAAAATAAACTGAAGTGGTGTCAAAATAATGAGGAAAAAATAAAATTAGACGTGTGAGCCATGCACAGGTCCGACAAAAACTTTGTTAAATTTTGGCAAACTACGAACTCTCTTAATTATAAAAAGGGTGTACCGGTGTCCGTTGAAGGTATAAGTGACAGAAGTAAGATTGCCGACTTATATTTACTCCACTTCAATCCGTTGCCGGCTCGTTCTGCTCATATGCCTAACTTCAAAACCAATCACAGCTGCACTAACTGACAATGTAGATCTTACTGCTAATGACGTGACTGCGGTAGTACTTAGAATGAGCAGAGGTAAATCTCCAGGGATTGATGGCTTAAGTTTAGAACATGTTTTATATGCGGGGGGGGCAGTTTACGAGGCCTTAACCGCCTTGTTTAATGCCTGCATTAACTTTGGCTATCTGCCACCGCAACTTATGAGAACAGTGGTAGTTCCTATCCCAAAGGATAAAAAAGGCGACCTTTCCAGTCTTAAGAACTATAGACCGATTTCGCAAGGTACAGTATTAGGTAAAATACTGGAAAGGTTGATACATCCAAGTTTAAATCAAAATATTAAATTGAATGACGCACAGTTTGGTTTCCGTCCAGGACTTTCGACAGATTCAGCGATTTTCAGTTTAAAGTCAACTGTAAACCATTACGTTAGTAGAGGTACGTCGGTCTACGCATGCTTCCTTGACTCGAGTCGTGCTTTCGACCTTGTAAATTATAATTTACTCTGGGAGAAATTACACGGCTCTAACGTTCCTCCAAAAACGGTGAATCTGTTGAAATACTGGTATCGAAACCAAACTAACAGTGTAAGATGGGGCGACGCGACATCTAGCGAGTTTATGCTAGATTGCGGTGTTCGTCAAGGTGGTTTGACCTCACCTGCCCTCTTTAGCCTGTACGTGAACGACCTGATTGCAGAGCTGAGAAGCACCAGGGTTGGTTGTCACATAGGGTCCACTTGCATGAATAGTTTTAGCTACGCAGATGATATGGTGCTTCTCAGCCCTTCAATCAGGGGGCTTCGTAAACTGGTAGCGATCTGTGAGCGCTATGCTGCAGAACATGGCCTTAAATATAACGTTGAGAAAACAGTTACTATGGTCTTCCGTGCAGGCAGAGGTCCGGAGAGGATTCCAGTGATAGTTCTCGATGGAGATGTCCTTGAACGGGTTATTCGGTTTAGATACCTCGGACATTTGCTGACTGAGGATCTTGTTGATGATGAGGATATTGAGAGGGAACGTCGTGCTCTAGCTGTTAGGTGCAACATGCTCGCACGTCGGTTCGCAAGGTGTAGTGACGATATGAAGGTGACATTGTTTAGGGCATATTGCTTATGTTTCTACACATGTCAGCTTTGGGTCAAGTTCACCAGGCGTGCTATCAACAACATCAGGGTGCAATATAGTGACGCCTATCGTATTCTTATGAAGTTTCCACGGTACTGCAGCGCGTCGGATATGTTCGCTAAGGCCAGAGTACCAGACTTCTTTGCGATTATACGATCGCGAATAGCATCATTTTGGAGTCGTTTGCGAGCCTCCAACAACAAGATCCTCTGTACGTTGGCCGAGAATTTGGACTGTTACATTTTTAAACACTGGCTTTCGGTGCACCAGGAGGCAAATAGGAAGTAACTAGGTACCTGCTCAATATGTTGACATACGTATGACATGGTAATTAGTAAGTATGTACTTTTACTTAATTGCTTTACTATTGCCATTGTGGCAATAATGTATTATTTATTTTACTTTAGTTTTTTTTTACTTGACATTGTTTATTCATATTTTTACATTTACTAATTGTATTGGGTTTGTACCTTTTAATAAAGATTATTATTATTGTACCAAATTTCATCAAAATCGGTTGAAAAGATGGGCCGCTATAGCGTAGCAGACAGACAGACTGACAACACGAAGATATAGATAGATAGAACTAGGTGAACTCAAAACTCAAACTCAAAGTAGGTATATTTATTCTAAATTGGTACCTATACTCAGTACTCCTAAACGTTAAGTTTACAAATCATAAGCATCACCACGATGATAATTAACGGTTAATCTTAACAACAAACAGACAGACACGCTGACGACAGACAGACAGACGTATTAGTATGGAGTATGGATTTCATAAATTGTCGAGGCAAGGCAAAACTAGAAAGCAAGAGTGAATAGGCATTTTTAAGACAAGCGGGCTTCAACCTAAATGTCATCGTTAAGTTTTACTTAAGGCATTTTTAAGCATGATTGTCAGTAAAACTTTATTTTTCAAAAGTCCTATTGGCGAAGTCAAAAAAAAAACCTATTAAAATCCTTAAAAAAAACAATAAATAAAAGCCCTTTTAAATTATCCTAAGTCAAAAGTGATAGGTATAATGGCAAGGAAAATTTTAAGATTCGATGTCTGAATTTATAACCCCATTCTTTTATATCATGTATCAGAGTAAAAGGCATTTCAAACTCAGTAAAAATGAAAAAACCTCACAGTGGGTGAGATCCTCGCATAAGACATGGGTGTTTTAGTGTCCTTCTCAACGTCCTGTTCCTTCATCTCATCCGCTTTGGGATCTTTCGCGTTCAGCTCCGTCTTGGTGATCGACGGGTGGTCGCCGCACATACTGACAAAATCAAAAATCAAACATTTCATTCAAAGTAGGTACCAAATTGTACACTTTTTGAAAGTCATACAGCATTACATTACATTAAATTCATGCAAATCATACGTGAATTATCTTGCTAAATACAAAAGCGTTCACTTTATATTTGAATGTTTCATGATCAAAGGAATGATCTCAGGATATATACGCGACTTCGTCTGCTTGGAATAAGTTTTTGTAATTCCCACATGAAACACTTTCGCATTTATAATATTAGTGTGATCGTAACTTACACCATATCGGGCAACTTAGGGAGGTCGGCTTTAACTGACTCCATAATATTTTCCTGGAGTTCTTAAACTTTCATTATAAAGAAAGAAAAAATATTATTTAAGAGTAAAAAATAAAATAAATGCTATGAAGCGATCATAACGGTGCTGACAAATATCTAAATGTTACTGACAATCTTATATTTCTTCATTCGAATATTTTCAAGTTTGATTGTGGCCAAAGAGGTTTGTTGTAAGTTTGATCGTTGTCTGTCTATCCGTCCTTCCAGCATGGTATCGTTGCGTGTTTTTTTTTGATTCCATGTTAATTCGAGATGGTTTAGTTTTGTTATTAAATTAATATCCGTTTTCACCGACAATCCCTAAAAAGGGACCAACTAAGCTCAAAATAGGTAACAGCAACGGGCGCACTTTTTGGACTTAGGTGTTCCCTAAAATTTTGGAATTGCCGGTGCTAAGAAAGCTATTTAGGTATTTTAATTACATGAAATTTTGTTCATGTTGAGAAATTGAACACTTTTGACTTGGTTTTTGTTTCGTTATGTATCTCAGGTACCTTGCCGCGTAAAAACCCATTAAGGCCCGCCAAATACATTCGGAATTCCGATTCGGGTTTCCGAACGCAGCAAATCCATATAAAATATATGGGTCTGTCACACACGCACGGTAGTTTTCCGTTCGAATTTATTTCCGTTTCGGAATTCCGAATGGGAGCCTGTGCGTTCGGAATTCCGAACGGAAAAAATGGCTGACGTAGCTCGTTTTAAGGGGATGCACCCAGTAACGGCGACGTATTTCTTCTTCTTAGCTAGATACAGCAACAATGCAATCGCCATGAGACTATCGTCGTCCATATTATTCGCTGACAGAATATCTGAATTCAGAGGATAGCTTCTCCCAACATCTGAGCCCTGTTATTACGAACGGAAATAAACGTATGTGTGTGATGTATGTTCGGAATCCCGATTCGATATTCCGATTCGGCCTAAGATTACTTGTACGCGTTCTCAACTCCAGAACTTTCTAGCTCCAACGACCATAGCCCCTGCGACAAGCATAGTTCTCCTGCGGATCTCTTCGTTCTCTCTGTCATACGATAGGCCTATAATATCAACTAACTTTTGCCCGCGGCTTCGCCCACGTTAGGTTCGATTTTCATACAAAGGACATTGTTCTGTCCCCATACAAAGTTCGCCTAAGAACCAACCGTCATAAAACATTGATTACTGGGTTCAAATTAATACCTTTTTATAATTGAGAGCAGATTAAAACTACGGACACTTGCAAGAAAATTACTTATTACCAAAAATATTTTCCATTTTGAGTTTATTTCAGCATTCACGATCAATCTACTAACTACTTGAACAAATTAATATCATCTCTATCCATCTGTAATAGAGCTGTAAACAGTATGTAGATAAGACAAGATTCGCCGTAGTTCATCAAAAACATTACAGATGGCGTTATTAATAATGCAGGTATCGTCACAGTTCATCAAGAACTTCACAGATGGCGTTAAAAATATTAAACTGTTGTACTTTCAATAGATGGCGTTGCGAGATTCCGAATACTAGCGCACTTAGCACTTTAAGCAGCTTTTATTTTGTTTCTTATGATACAGATCTAGCGCTCAAGCGGTGGTATTGTATATTATTTAAAACTTAAGTTAATGATCTGTGGTTAATAATCCAGAGACGGAAACGTATAGTAGTAAATTTAATACCCATTTACTTATTTTTTAATTAATTTGAAGTGTCGGTTAAATTCTGATATTTGGAATAAAGACTATAAATTAAGCTAAGAATTACTGTGTATTTCAAACGTGTGTTGATTCTTAGGCGAATTTGATCAATGTCCTTTTAATCTTTGTTAAACTGGGTTGAATTTTCAAAAAATCTTTCTTAGCGGATGCCTATGTCAGCTATCTGCCTGCCAAATTTCAGCCCGTTCCGTCCTCTGGTTTGACCTGTGCATTGATAGATCAGTCAGTCAATCACCTTTTCATATTATATATTTAGGCTAGCTTATGCCCGCGATTTCATTCGTATGGACTGCACAAATTTCAAACACCTATTTTGAACCCTAAGGTGTTGAATTTTCAAAAATCTTTTCTTAGCGGGTGTTAATGTTATAGTAGCTATCTGCATTGATAGATAAGTCGGTCACTTTTTATACGACTGCCTGAAAAAAGGAGTATATTGTTTTCAGGGTTCATGTATTTACGAGTATGTATGCATGTATGTATGTATGTGAGTTTGTATATTCCACCATAACTTCTATACGCTTGAACCGATTTTGATAAATGAGGTATCGTTAGAATCCCTAGCTTATTCCGGGTGACATAGGCTAGTAAAATTAAAAAAAAAATTGATGGGGTGACCATGGTCCCGCATTAAAGACTAAAGTTGAAAAAAAATTTCGAAAATAAGATTAACTATGTAATCATCATCTAGAAAATGATATATTAGATATAGATAGATAGGAATAGATTCCAAAAATATATAAAACTATAGTTCAATATCCAGTAATTCACAAAAAAATATCATTTAATAAAAATGTGAATAAGATTCTAATTTAACTAGGTTAATTTACATTTTTATCTTTTTAGTTCGTTTTTTGGCAGGGCAGTCGTGTTTTTAAATTTTTTAATAGCTATCTGAATGCTAAATTTCAGCCCGTTCCGTCCAGTAGTTTGACCTGTGCATTGATAGGTCAGTCAGTCACTTTTTCCTATTATATATTTAGATATCTCGTTATACAATCAGATCCGCTACCTGCACGGTCGCTGGGCGCGGCTGGAGAGCTACCGCAAGGCGCTGGTGTGGCAGAAGCGTTATCTACAGCGCGTCGTAGCGGGCTACGCGGAGCTCGAGCGCAAGCTGAGGCGAGCGAGCGACGCGAGCGCACAGCCACAGAGCGGCCTAAAGCGGTTCAAGTACGTAATACCATTTCAAATGATTCAGATCCACCGCTGAACATAGAGCCGTGTATTCCACTTCAGCCCATTAACGTCCCACTGCTGGGCACAGGCCTCCACTCTCATAGTAGAGTGGGAATTAGAGCTTATAGGCCTATTACACTGCACTTTTTACAGGGCCCTGTGGTAAGGGTGAGCGTGGCTGATAGTTAGAGCGTCGCTTATTACACAACATTAAGGACCAATTTAGGGACCCTTACTCTCTACATCTTATTACACTACACTGATTCAAGTGTAACGGTCCCTGTGAACAGTGGAGTGTAATAGGCCAATTAGCACTGCTTGTCGAGGGACGACATTCACATCGTCCCTTGCTTCCTTGCTGGACGCTCGGAGTCTCTGGTAGGGGCCTCTACATGCTACAGTTTCGAGTCTTGCATCATCTGAACCCAGCTCCTTGCGACTCGTGTGATGTAGTCTATCCTCGAAGGGAAAGGTTTGGGGAAAATTGGCTGGAGATGTCGCAAGGCGCTGGTGAACAGAAGTGGTATCTGTAATTCGGTCTTATCGGAAATAAAGCGACGTCAACTGCGCTTGCCACATAGCTGCTTTTAGTAGAGGTATCATATCGATCTAGGATTTTTTTGAGAAAAACTGTGTTTCAATGTTTCAATATCTGTGAGATAATGAAGATCAAATTGTGCTTTTCTGCACGCAGTTTTTATACGACTGCCTGAAAAAAGGAGTATATTGTTTTCAGGGTTCATGTATGTATGTATGTGTGTGAGTTTGTATATTCCACCATAACTTCTATACGCCTGAACCGATTTTGATATATGAGGTATAGTTAGAATCCTTAGCTAATTCCGGGTGACATAGGCTAGTAAAATTTGAAAAAGTAAAATTCATGGGGTGACCATGGTCCCGCATTAGAGACTATTAATTTGAAAAAAAAGTCGAAAATAAGATTCCAAAAATATATAACACTAAATTTATTTCTGGCGTGATTCAGTTACAAGTGAATGCGATAATCCAGAAGTAGGTATTAATAAAACACATTTTCTCAAAAATGCATGGAAATATTGTCATTATTTTCGAAAAAAGAACACGCGAAGTATCGAATTTTCGGACAAAGAAAATCAAATCCATTGCAGGAGCGTTTTTTGAATTTGGAACATTACAACGCTCCTGCAATGTTGTATGAAACGGCGTGCTGGGGTTAATAGATACTCTTTGATCGGATCTCTTTTGTCATTCTTGGCATACCATAGTCTCTTTGCTTACTACAAATTGGTGGCTGTATAGCCATAAATGCGTTTGCCTGTCGGCACAGATGATAAAAAAAAATTGGCGGTAAAGCTGAAAATTCGTCTTGATTTGTTATTTACATACTTACTACAATAAATATAAATTTAATAATAAGTAAAATGAGTTCCAACGGTTCAGAGAGTGAAATGGAGATTGATTGTACTCCACCAGATTTAAGATCAGAAGCCAAATTGGCAATGGAAAACCTGCTTCCAGCGAAGTCCAAAGAAAAATACATGAAAGTATATGAAAATTTTATGAGTTGGAAAAACGAGAAAAAAGTGAACATTTTCTCCGAAACAGTGTATTTTAATGAGATTGCTAAAACTAAAAAGCCATCTACATTATGGGCAATTTATTCCATGCTGAAATGTACAGTTCATGTTAAAAACGGCATTAACTTGAAAAATTATGGGAACTTAACTACTTTTCTTAAACGACAATCGACCGGATTCAAAAGCAAGAAATCGAAATTTTTTACTGGCGAAAACATAAAGCAATTTTTAATTAAAGCCTCAGATGATATATATTTAGCGACAAAGGTAGCAAAGTATGTTTTATTTCCCTGCAGTCTTTTGAGAAAAGCACTATATATGCCTCGGCGGAAATGGCAATTGCCTGTCTCGTATTAGTGAAGTCCTCGCCTACGGCTCGGCCTTCAAACTCATACTCGACCTGCAATTGCCTATTTCCCAGCCTTTGCAATAATGTACTATTAATAAAAATGTGAATAAGATTCTAATTTAACTAGTTTTTTGGCAGGGCAGTCGTGTTTTATAATTTTTTTGAAATTATGACTTGTTTATTTATTTATTTACTAGCGAATGCCCGCGACTTCGTCTGCGTGGTTTGAGGTTTTTTGGTTCCCGCAGGAGCTCTTTAATTTTCCGGGATAAAAAGTAGCCTATATGCTATTCCAGACTATAATCTATCTCTGTGCCAAATTTCATCCAGATCCGTTTAGCCGTTGGGGCGTGATTGAGTAACAAACATCCATACATCCATCCAAACTTTCGCATTTATAATATTAGTAAGATATTGGCATCGCATGTGTTCCGCACAGGTGCGCGGCGTGGGCAGTGGTCGCGGCGGCGCGAATGTCGTTCCTGGTGCGGCGGCGCGAGGCCACGCGTGCGTTCGCCGCAAACGCACTCTTCAAACAGAGCCCCGCGGGACACGCGCCACAACCCATGTGAGTATCCCATTACACGTACCCTTTGTCCTAGGTGACCAACGACCTAAAGGAGACCGGTCCGGTCTTTTTACAAGTAGAGAAATGAAAGAAAAAAATACTAGACCAGTTTTGATCGTTCAAATCTTCGAATTCATCGCAATTTGAGTGGTGAAATCATTTAATCTTTCCACGATAAGCGACACTAAACATAAGTGGGTAACAATGGTGGATTCATATTTGTTGAAATTTTCAAATGATAAACAAGTTATTTTGACAGTGGCTGTCAGAAATGACATTGATACATTTCGCGCCTACTATGGCTGAAGGTTGCCATCTTGGAAAAGTATCGAAAACTTGAAATACAGTTTTATTTTTTTTCACGTTATTTACTTTACTATTCTAAATTATTATATTTTTAATACAATCTATGTATTTTGCTCTATTCATGGTAGAAGTGTATGTGTATAAAGAGTCCACCAAAATGAACCTTCTCTTTTACCTAAACGGGCCCTGTCAAATAAAGAATGTGAACATATTTTACTAACGCCATCTAGTCTGAAAAGCGGGACAGCGCTATGTCGGGGACAAATACAGGCTTATGGCAAGTGAGGAGACGCCCAATTTTTTCTATGAAAGGGCCCATCTAGTACCTACATATATATCGATGTAGGTGACCCATTGTACTAGGAGACGCGTATGGAACCACCAACGCTACGCGAAGCGACGCGATACGACGCC
This sequence comes from Erebia palarica, assembly GCA_964035005.1. Classification (NCBI taxonomy): domain Eukaryota; kingdom Metazoa; phylum Arthropoda; class Insecta; order Lepidoptera; family Nymphalidae; genus Erebia; species Erebia palarica. The sequence continues at coordinate 38,662,366 of OZ035983.1, forward strand.
ATAACAAATGACAAGCTTGTCGCGTCGTTTGAGAGTTCTCAAGCTTTGATATCAAGCCTTCGACAACTACCGAGTTTCTTGCTGGTTTTTCTCCATAGGAATGGTATTCAGATCCAGTGGTAGATTCACTCGACGATTCAAAAGCACTTGTAATAAGTTTATTTGAATAAAATAATATGATTCTTCAAACGTTGCCTGAAAAACTACTATCTATCTATGTAATGGAATATAATGTAGTATATTAAATATTATGTATAAATATTTGTTTATGGTAGATATTTATATGTGTATTATTAGTATGTAGTGTGTATGTAGCCCATCTTATTCTATAAAAACTAAATTGCTTACCACACAACCCGTGATTTCGCCAATCCTATCACCAAAGGTTGTCTGTGAGAGATCGCTTTAGCAATAAGACCGCCTTTGCACGCTTCACTACGATTAAGCTTCTTTTTTTGTAATTTTATCTTTCTTGAGTGAAATAAAGAATACAATTGTTAACGCCGCTCGATGACTACAGATGGCGCTGTACCTGTGAGGCGGCAAAGCGTTACGCGAGGTTTCCGCTCATGTGGCAGCTACGTTTAATGACGTGACGTCACAATACTGCTTTAGAATATTACATTATAGCAACTTCAGAGTCTTTAACCATTCGATACTCAGATTTGCCTCGAGTAGCAAGCGTTCTAGAAAGTCACAGAGTACATTATATATACTGGTATAGAGTTGCTACTCGACTGTCCATGTACAGCGACATCTATCGGGAAGTTGTCCAACTAAAATATCTATATATATAACCATAACACAATGCTATAGTACTATATATTACAAAGTGTATTGTATAATAATTTATCTTAATTATTACAAGATCACCGAATTCTGCAACTATAGAATTATGTGACCTTGTAATAATTAAGATAAAATATTATACGATAAACACAAACTGTAAAGATGTTCAGATGTTAGTAAATGAAACGCATGTTGATTATTTTCTCTTATATTCTCAATTACAAAAAATATACATAAAGTATAACAATTATTCCACAGTTTCATGTTTTTCACATCGTACACACTTAATACACACTCTATTAATATAGTTTCACATTGTAACGAATTTATCAAAAAAATAATAATTTTGTCCACCCGGCATCCGGCATGCCAGAAAACGTCAATGTCAATGTCGAATTTCAAACTTTAAAATGGCGGCTGTCGACGTTTGGAAATTAAAACACAAATGTTTCATTAAATCTATAACTCATTCCACTAAACTTAATTTATAACAGATAAAATTATAAATTATCTAAGATAACTCATATTATGCTCAAAAAAAAAAGTTTTATATATTATAAGCTTTGTGTTTATATAAATGGCAAAATCATTAATTTATCTAAAACATAAGCTTCTGAACGAACACTTAGTTCAGCGCCATCACAGACCCTGATCACAGACTTTTAAGTATACATACTTTCAGTACAAGATAAGCGCCATGAGCGCCATCCTTTAGGGAGTTGTGGAACTAACATCCCCATACAACAGAAAAATGTTCTAAGTGCAAAGGCCCTGTAGAAAGTAGACCTATCTATACCTTGATTTCGAGTGGTTATGGATCTAGTTTTTGTTATATTGTTACACTAGAGGTCGCCCGCGACTTCGTCCGCGTACAATTTCTAATTTCCTATAAGATTTTCCTGCTGCAAAGGGTGGCCTACATATAGCGGCTATAGCATTGGCAGATTTTTATTACTTAAAACTAATAACCTAAATCCCGATTTTCAAGACTCTAATTTCAATCGCATTGGATTTTCATATAAACTTACAACCCCCATTTCACCATCTTTGGGGTGAATTTTCGTAAAATTGCTTATAAAGGTTATTATTTACTATCAATTATTATCATTTATAATCTAATAACCTAAATCCTGATTTTCAAGTCTCTAACTTCAAAAACAAAGGACTTTCATACAAACTTGCAACCCCCATTTCATGTGATGAATCAGTGAGTGACCTTTCGCTTTTATAATATATATATGTGACCGTAAGATTGTAAAAACCGTTAGATTATAATCTAACTCGCGAAATTGTAAACTGTCGAAAGATTGTGAACCGTTCAATGTTCTGAGTATAAATTTTTGAAATATGTATTGTATTTACGTTTTCTTGTCTGTTTCTTGTAGGTTATGTTAGGGTTCGACATAAATAATCAAATAGTGCCAGGCCGGGCACTTAGGTTTTATCGGGTTAATATACATAACAGATTACAACCTACCGAAAAATAATGCGTTAAATTGTAATCTTTCGACAGTTTGCAATTTCGCGAGTTAGATTATAATCTAACGGTTTTTACAATCTTACGGTGACATATATATATAGATTACAATTAATTTAATGGGTCTAATGTGTTCTTATGTTTCTTCCTAAATAAAGGACCGAGTCTGTGTATTATATATAGTGAGTTTGCATCATAAAAACCCTATCCATCACCATACGCGAGTAGGTCTGCTAATACAAAAAATAAATAAATGATTTTGAGTACATCAACTGTTGTCCTCTGTTCTGCAGGACGCCGTTCTCGTGGACACCGGCGGCGCGCGAGCCGGGCACGGGTACGCGCGCGCCGGTCGCGCGGCGGCTGCTCAGCCTCAAGCTTCCATCCTCCCCCGCCTCACCCGCCTCACCCGCAGGTACACACCACCTGTTACCCTATCTGTTGCGGATTGCGTGTAATTGTTGTGAGTTGGAGCAGAATTGATACACACAGACTCGGTGTTAATATGGCAATATATTTACAGTTTAATCTTATATGCTTTCAAATGCGCTCTGAAACGCAATTTTGCAGTGAAGCATAGATTTAAGTTTCGAAACTGTTAAATGAAACTGAAAATTTGAAATTTTTCAAGCTCCAATTCTTAAACCTTACCAAATATCAATTCAGAAACAAAAATTTGCTTAATTAGTACTTATAGTAGTCTTTGAGACAGACGCTCAATTCAGATAGCGGCCGTTAGAAATTAGGTACATTAGAGTGGGGAAAAACCTTATAATTATTATAAATGTAGTGCTGAATAAAATAATGCTTATTTATGCTACGTGACAAAGTGCGAACTAAATATAATTAAATTGTAATAAATAAATTTATAACCTAGTTTCTATGGTCATGTATCTAAAGTTATCTAATTTTTTTACCACTATAAGTTAGCCCTTGACTGCGATCTCACCTGATGGTAAGTGATGATGCAGTCTAAGATGGTAGCGGGCTAACATGTCAGGGGCATGGCAGTTCTATTAAGCCCATACCCCTATTCGATTTCTACGCGGCATCGTACCGGAACGCTAAATCGCTTGGCGCGCGTCTTGGCCGGTATGGTGGTAACTAGCCACGGCCGAAGCCTCCCACCAGGCCAGACCAGGGAAAATTCAGAAATTATAAATTCCCAAATTGACCCCGCCGAGGATCGAATCCGGGAACTCCGCACGTTAAAACAACACCGCTACCCACTGCGCCACAGAGGTCGCCAAAAACGAAATCTAAATTAAACTTAAACTACATCTTAAAAAAAATTAGAATTCCAGGATCATGTAGCGAAGTTTTCTTTTCTTTAGAGTTTACAATATCATGATGTTTCTTATTTATTTATTTTTTAAATATCTGGTTATAGATAGGTTAATTTTGTATGTGCTATTTATTTATTTATTTATTTATATTTGATTCGTTTTATTTTTAACGAGCTATATTATTTAATTAGAATTTTAATTGACCTGTACAGCCCTTTAATATAACTAAAATATTTGAATTTTGCACCGATGCGTTCTTAAGAGATCTGGGAGCCTCCCAACATGCGTTAAAGTCGGCCACCGAAGGGGTTTTAGTAGGTAGACATCCTACATAACCCAATTTCCCCCCAAGAAGTCGGGTATCTTAAGGAGATTTCCCCCCCGTCAACAAAAAGATAGTAATAATAAGTAGATATTGTTATTAAGCCGTGGCGTCACCTGGAGTAGGCCTCCAGCTGAAAATCAACGCAGAATGCTCTTGTAATTTATTGCAAGGCATTCTGCATTATGCTGAGCTGATGTCTTCTTTCAGGTTGTGCCTCACATGACAAGCGTTGTCAGGGCGCCTCTAAGACTTGACCATGAGTTTAATGCTCAAGTACTGGAGGTGCCATGGTAACGTTTACCTTAAGGTATTGTAATGTATGGCACAATATGAGAATAAATAGTTTTTCATTAATTTCTTTTCTGTCTATCCTAGCTATAAAAAAAGTGTGTGTGTGTGCTTATGTACGCACGCAAGAAGATATACTTTTTGATAGAAAATAATAAATATCTTAAATATAGTTATCAGCTCGCACCCAACATACAGTAAATGTATTTATTTTTATTTTGATGGTAGCCATTTTTCTGCAAGACTTATAAGTTGACCTCAGGGTGTCGAATTTGAGTGTTATCGTAAAAATTCACTCTGATGTTTTTCCCTAATGCGCCAAAAGAATTATAACTTCAATAATCTCAAAACTCTGTTATTGAAGAACAAACTAACGAATAAAAACTCTTATGCGTTTGCAAATGTGAGTTTGTATGTTATGGTTTCACAGTCCAAACAAACTAACGAATAAAAACTCTTATGCATTTGTAAATGTGAGTTTGTATGTAATTTTTTTGTGTATTTTCACTAAGTTCATACAGTTTAATTCAATGAAAACTAAGAAATAAAATAAAATCTAAATTGAAAACTAATTATATTTACAAAAAATACCGCCGTCCAAGTGATCGTATATGGGCATGGTGCCCAAAACACAGGCGCTATTACCTCGTTGAATGGCGAGGCTAAGCCGTTGGGCTAAATAAGCGCCAGCTCTTTGGTCACCAGAGGCGTGGATCAGTTTTTGGGACACAACATTTATAAAATTCTTCGTGTCCGATGACCATGGGCCCAGAGTCTCAAAAGCAAGCGCCGCAAAAACGTAGTCCTTAGTAATGGGTGAGTATTTGCGACGCTTTAGCAACTGAGCAGATTCGGCAGCTGCACCCGCCTTTAGGCACGAGCCTGATAGATGGGACGCTGCCAACGTATCAACGCAGGTTGCATCCCACACCAGTGCACGACCCATCGACCACGGTACTATAGCCATCCCATCCGGCCTCTTGCCGTCATCCCTGAACAAACCGGAGGGTTCCAGTTGTGCAGGGATGGAGGCAGTGGCATGAGCGCGACGGACTATATCATTGAGAGCACCGTGGCGATACAAGCGGCCTGCGCTCCGAATGCAACTGAGTCCATGGTGACCAAACTGACCTACGCGGCTGCCACAAGGACAGTAATGAGGCTCACATACCTTTATTCCCAAGCGTAAGCAACTGCCACACTAAGCGCTGTCCAGTCGAGAATCGTTCCTTGGCTATGAGATGGCAGAGCGTGTAGCCAGTGACCTGACTCTTTTTCGGATACGGCTAAAATACGGGCTTTATCCATATCCGAGGTACACTGTGCTATGAGGTCCGCATATGTCAAGACAACACGCGGTTTGTCCCAAAGACCCTGACATTCCACAGCCGAAGGAAAGCTCTCCCCAGGACAAGATGCACTCCAGGCCAACCTCGCCTCCGCCAGACTCAACCACAACATCAGTCGGACTAGTCAGATTAAGGATCTGACTGATGAGAGTAATAGAGCCAGAAGCGGAAGATAAGAAAGCCGGGAGTACGGGGGCTTAGGCATACGTTCCATCTCACTTGAGATGGAACGTATGCCTAAGCCCCCGTATTTCACAGGTAGGATCGCTTGGGTACAGGTGCGGTCATCAAATTGTAAATTTAGAATTTTACATAGAATGTCTTTAAGAGACGCATCTAAAGTTGAGATCAAAGAAGGGTATTTGCAAAAGGGGCTGCACCTTAATAGATACATAATTTTAGGAGCAAATAAACATAACCGTAACCGTTTGTATGTTATGGTTTCACAGTCCATTCTTTCAACCAATTTTGACGAAATTTGGTACAGAAATAGGTTGCATCTCGACCTTCGGGATATGACGTAGACATTTTTTATTCCTATCAATAAAGCAGGGATTTCAAAAATGATATATCCACACGGATGAAGTCGCGGGCAAAGATACTATTTATTTTCAAGCAGAAGTAAATATCGGATTGTCGTTGTCATCCGCAGGGGATTCAGCCCGGCGGTCAACGTTCGGCGTCAGCTCGTCGCACGAAGCGCAAGTTTTACTCAGGTCAGTTATTATTATTTATTTTCACAACATTTCATGTGAATAAATTAAAGTTTTAATTTTCAAAATAATGTTTTACTTCGTCTACGTAAAGTCTATTTTTAAGAAACTGCATTGAACAGGGATCATACTGCCAACGCAATACTTATGCAATATTAAGCAGTATTACTCAAAATGACAGTTTGATGTCGAGCATCTTGACGTTCCTAAAATAAAGATTATATAATTGTGTATTTGACTACTAGTGAAAAAAATTTTTGATAGTGATTATTAATTATAGGATCTCCCAAAAGTCGTAATGTCCACGTCCCCTGCTAGTTATTATTAGTAATAACCATTTTAAACTATCGACTAAAATAAAAAAAGTACGTTAAACTTTGATGACGTCACAACTTAAAATTTCATACAAAATCCATACTAAGCACGCGTTTTGAAGTTTGAAAAAACAGTTGCTGATTTGACTAGTTGTCAAATACCCAATTGTAAAATACGGAAGTCAACAATAATGAAACAATATGGCTTAAAGCGTCAGCATTATATGGCTACAGTAAGTATAGTCCAACAAACTTATTAGACCCGGTGACAGAATCGCTAGTGTATATGAAAAATAAAATAAAAACAAAAACTAAACAGGCTGAAAACTTGGTTCCAATTTTGGCCACCAGGTCAGATAAGTTTTTTGGATTATAGTGTACCTATTAACAGATATACAATGTCAAATAAAAAAAAGTTTAAATATCTTAAATACACAAACATAAATCACAAAATTGACAATGTACCCCGGTCCTCGATATGTCAGTCAGTTTTTAACCGGAGTTTGTATTTTTATACGGCTTCCTGAAAAAAGGAGTAAATTGTTTTCAGGATTCATGTATGTATGTATGTACGTATGTGAGTTTGTATATTCCACCATAACTTCTATACGCCTAAACCGATTTTGATAAACGAGGTATCGTTAGAATCCCTAGCTTATTTCGGGTGACTGGGGCTAGTAAAATTTAAAAAAAAATTATGGGGTGACCACGGACCCACATAAAAACTTTTTAGTTCGATTTTTGGCAGGGCAGTCGTGTTTTTTATTTTTTTAAATTCTGACTTGTATTTCAGCTCCCCGCGCAGTGATGCGGCCGCCTACCTCACGCGCCTGGACGCCGTTTCGCGCACTCTGCAAGCCCACACACCGAGGGACAATCGCGATAGCCCCTGACCAGACCCCAACCCCTTCACCGAGAGAACCCCTGACACAAGTCAAAACCCCGCCCCGTGGTCCGGGGCAACCTTGCACCCCTAGCGCAGGGTACACTTCGAGTAGCACCAGATAACGTCTGCCCACGGCTGCCTATCGCGGGGTAACCCCTTACTATCACGAGACAACCCCTAAGTATCGCGGGACAACTTCTGCATACTTAGCATGCACACAACGAGATATCTCGCGACGAGAGAGAGAGATGTTGTTGCTGGCTAATTTTTCGTTTAACATGCACAAAGACGGTATATTACGAGAAGAAATTAGATGAGAAATTCGTATTACGTTAATCTCTAATTTTGACGTAACGTGAAAGTCATATGTGTGACCATGTTAGCTTCGGCAGACAAATAGAGATAACAGGTAGACATAATTTTACTCGTTGTGCGCGTGCTAGTCCTACTGAATTCGAAAAGAGTGTGTTGAATGTTGAAACTTCAAACTAACCGAAGATGTCAAATTTGAGGTCTTTTGGAAGATTATTATTGGATTGGTATTTAATTATCAGTAAGAAATAATTTATTTTTGACATATGTATCATCCCATTTAATCTGCGGATACAATATGGCAGTCAGTGATCAGTAAATCTGTTTCTGATCTGTGACAGATCTTACAATAACTGGAGATTTACAATAACCTAATTGCATATCTACTAGTACCTCAAAAATAATATCGAAATGTATGGTGTTTTACCGCTACTTGCAATGTGCTGTTATTTTGCACATTTTACAACTAAATACATGACACGAACTTAATAATGACAAATATTTATTGATGCTACAAATTTTACCTAGTTTAGTTCGAATTATACACATCGAACGGTAGATTGCGTCCTCTAAATTTTCATGGAAAATGTTTTTAGATTTTAATCTGACAGAGACTTTAAAGTGAATAGTTAAATAAAGACCAGCTATTAAGCGAGCTGTCAACTTCCCAACGCATTTCCTCACGTGTAGATTTAAGTTAGATTAGTGCCAAATCCAGAATGTATTAGTTAAACACGCCGATTGGGTTTAATGGAAACTAAAACGAATTTAAGTTCAGTGCATCTCTTTCTCTCCTATGAAGTAAAACAAGGACAATACTTTACTCTGATAGAATAGCAAATCCATATTAACAACTTACGTACAATCATGCTATCTCTTTTTGTCACGTCTTAATCTATAAATACATCTCTTTTTCTTGAAAAAAAAAGTTTCGGTTATTCTGCGTTGTTTAAGTATTAATTAACAAAATAAATATTAAAATGAATTCTTTCCTTCGAGATCTATCATATTTTTGTTACTGTTGTAGTAATAATAAAAGTGAAACAACACGTTCTGGTATTTCCTCGCTTAATATTGTCGTCATTATCTTCCGTCCTTTTCTTACTTAACTGGAGAAAAAGAAATGCACTAATCTCTAATTTGTTTTAGTTTTTATGCCGACCGAATCCGGGTCGTAATGTGTTACTTAAATTATTTATTATTTTAGTTTAAGGTGAAAGGGTGTAAACAACCTCCGCCTATTGCTTTTAGCACCGAGTGGGCTATGAGAGATGACCTACAGGGTTACTATGAGATTTTACATCACGTCAACTTCGATAGATTTTCAATATACATAAAAACGGCAAAGTGAAATGGACCTTACTTACCTTGTATTAGAGCTCGAACGGAAACATGAAATAAAAAGCATTGGTAATGAATTTTTTACTTTGTATAAAAGGATATTTAGGTTCATTTTTCTCTGACGTCGATATGTTTCGACGTTCGAAATGTCTCGTTGGCGAAATGTAAAACCATACAATAACCTACCGATAACCTAACGTCCGATAAATTGCCTTAGTAAAATACATGTCCGTGTTACTAAACTACTGTACATAAATACAAGTATAATATTTCGCGTCGATTAAGAAAATTTTATGAACTAGCTTGATAGCACAAATCCAATTAAATTATACTATAATTTTTTTTTCAATAATAATCGTTAAATAAATTTAATATTTCCACTACACTATTATTACACTTTATGATTCAATTCAAAACAACACAAGGGCTTTGTCCGGAATAGAAGAGTTTAACATAAGTTTATTCAGTATTATATTACTATCTGCAAAGATCTCTTATTAATAATGAAATTATATTTATGAGATTATTTAATTTGTTTAAACAAAGGGTTTAAGATATAAAACCCTAAAAAGCATCACAAATTTTTAATGATCTTTGACACATTAAGATCTGTTTTAGTTAATTATGCTTATGCATTGTTTTACGTATAGTATAGCTTTACATTACTAAGATCTGGTAATTTTTTATTTAATTTAAAATCTGTAGTTGTTTATGCATTTTTAATTACTTAATCGACGCGAGATAATTTATCTATTCCGCTAAATAATGTAATTTAGACTATTAGATGTTAGTTCAAAGAGAAAAAGTAACATTTTGTATTATAGTTATTTCTGACCTCGAATAGGGAAGTTTTTTAAGCACAAAACCTTGCCATATCCTTTTAATTAGGTTCGTATGTTCGTTTGTAAATTTATATATATTTGTTAGGCACGACAGTACAAGCTAGAGTAAGTTAGTTATAGTTGGAGAGCTAGTGGGAAATTTTGTGGAGGTGATTGATAAACACTGAAAGCACAGTTATGACGTACGATACCAAGCTGTTATTGACCAGTGATTTAAAATGTGATGAGTACTTCAGATTTTCTTATAACTTTCTATTGTAGCCAAACAATTCATAGTATAAAACAGGTGATAAGAAGTGATACCTTGTTTGACTATCTTTTTTTGTCACGAGTACTGAAGCAACTTAAAATACGCCTGTAATTTATTCGGCCTGTTTTCCACGTTGCTGTTACATTTACTAACTTTAGAAACTTTTATCAACAAACTTTTAACATTTGTTCTCATAACTGATTATTCTGATACGCTCCGACAAGTAATATATGCTTAGGAAATTTTGAGAAAATTTACCTACACAAAGTTTACCACTGCTATCTGGGTATTAGTATTAGGACGACGCGAAAGTAGCGACCGAACATTCTCGAACGTTCCGACCTTCGGGGCCATTCGACTTATAGATAAGGATAGTAGATAAATTATTGAATGATGAGAGAGAGGGGCGGTTAGTTATTTTATAAAATTAAGTTTATGTTTTACTTTATTATTTCGTTTACATGGCTCCGATTTTTTTATTAATTATAAGCAGGACATTATTTTGTTAGTTTTAAACGTTCTTTGTACAACGATTGTTATTGTTAACGATTTCTTTTGACAGCATAAGGTTTAAATAGGATTCATTTTATATTTTGGTTACCATATCCGATAATTTAATATTTGACGTGGTGGTCTCTGCCAGAAGGATGAATGTCTCACTCTCAAACATTTGCTTTTTGAAAATAGCATAATGCCTTGGTGCCAATTTAGATTTACACAAAATCCTCACTATAATCAAGAGATTTTTATACTTGCAAATAAGCACCTATCGCCGTCTAGAAGCATATAAATAATGTATCAATTTAATTTTGTAATCGTTGGTAATAGCAATCGTTATAATTTTACAACGCTAGACAATACTTTGTAAAGCCAAAGGTAACGAAAGTATTACTGAACTGTGTTGATTAATTCCATATGGACTAATTCAAGACGTACTATTGCCTGACTTTAGAAATTCTTTGACATTACAGCATGAGGGTACACTTGCGACACGTTTGTCGCACACTTGACGTGCTAAGATGTAGTGACGACAATTTTAATTTAAATAAAAACAGCCTATTTACCAACTAAACCTATAACGGCATTGTGATTATTATTATTGTTTATACAATGGAAATACATTTAAAGCTAGACTATTCCGAAGAACTACTATAACTAATGTTATTTTACTGCCAGGCTTGCGATCAACATAACATAATTTACTTAAGTGTTGTTGAGTATAATTTAATTAATGCTGATTTGTCCAACTCCGAGTAACGTCTTCGAAAAAAAATTTGATGTTTTTGACGGATGTTGTGTAATGATTCTTTCAAAATTTCATATTAATTCGTAGGTTAAACGATTTTTTGACACATTCTTGGATGAATTTTTGTCGCAACGTGTTGCTAGTGTACCCTCTAGCTTAAAGTTAATTTTATCCACCGCTCTGACTATCTACACTCAATGTGACCAAAGATTCGAATAAGATAGACTTAGTTCCAAATTAATTGTTAAGTTTTATTGTAAGTAACACTCCCATCGATTTTGTAACACGACAAAATTTGTAAAAAAAGAAGAACATCACATTAATTTAACTCTAGTCACAAAAAGTTTATAGTGCGCCCATACTAGCTGTAGAGTAGAAAAGGTGCCAAAAAAGTACAGGATATACTCAAAATCCATCACCTAAACTGTATGCATCTAGAACTTAAATTCGTTCTAAAAACTTTTTTAAAATGAACGCACCTAAAACATTTGACGGTATTTGGCGTTTATTTTATGGACCGATTAAAATGGCGTTCTTGAGTTTGATGCATTTCTGTTACTTATATTTTGGATGAACTGATAGGGAAATTTAAAATTAAAATAAATGAAATTATACAAAAATTCAAGTTAAGGGATCTAGATCTAGCGCTATTTATCAATACTTATTTCAAGCATCTCCTTAAAATTAACCCTGAGCTCTTGGCTCAGTTAGTATTTTACTGTCGCCTCTGATATTTTACGCTCTATAGTTAGGTTGGGCGCACATCAACTCTGGTGCCATAAAAGTTGTACAACAGATCGGAAACATTGTAAAGTTGAGCTGAGAAATAAACGAGTATTTCGTATCGCTGTTGTTTCATTTGGCGGCCTTCAGCTCGCACTCGCACTGTGCCGTCTCACACAGGCGCACGGAGATCGGCGGCAGGAATATGTCTTGCTGAAAATAGTAAGATATAGTCATTGGCGTGTAGTTCATAAAGGCGTAAAAGCGCTGCTTACCTAAATGGAAATACGTCAATGCTAATATTTCATCAAAACAGTAAATAGGTGGTGTCACTATTGCCTACCCTAGCTTCCTGTGCACGCCACTGGATATAGTCCCACAAAGTTATGGTGACAGCGTCGCTAGTATATGTCACCGTAAGATCGTAAAAACCGTTAGATTATAATCTAACTCGCGAAATTGAAAACTGTCGAAAGATTAGAATTTAACGCATTATTTATCGGTAGGTTGTAATCTGTTAGGTATATTAACCCGATGGAACCTAACCTACAGGTACAGCTGTACTACCTGATTTAATATGTCGAACCCTAACCTAACCTACAAGACAAGAAAACGTAAATACAATTAATATTTCAAAAATTGACACTCAGAACATTGAACGGTTCACAATCTGTCGACAGTTTACAATTTCGCTAGTTAGATTACAATCTAACGGTTTTTGCAATGTTACGGTGACGGTGAATATACTGTATTAACAAATAAATAAATTGATATTAGGTTCTATCGGGTTAATATACCTGACAGATCTTTCGACAGTTTGCAATTTCGCGAGTTCTAGTCTTAACGGATAGATTACCTATAATTAACGGTTTTTACGGTTTTTACAATCTTACGGTGACATATACTATGAATGATATATGAATTCAGCTGGGTATCCCTGTTTTTTTTTTGGCTTAGCCTTGAGGTTTATTTAGCACAGTGTTGCCAGTATCCAAAATTCCGAATGCGACTAAAATACTTCAGTTTACGTCATAATTTTAACTTTTTGGCATCCAAACAGTTGGTTTTTTTTAAAATACTGGCAGCAGGTATTCCCATTAAAGAATAGAGCGCACCATTGCTTTCTGGGTAGGTTTACTGCAAGTTGGAGTTCCACATGTGTCGTACCTGTGCATTCTGCCTCTGCAGGCCATTTGCTGGCCCCGCCCGCTTGTAGTCCTCAGACACTTTATTCTGAACCGCTGGGGGCTTGGAGGGGCCCGGCTGAAACACCACAAATAATAAAGGGAATCAGTAGGTAGGCACCTGTCTAAGTATGCATTTTAAAATGTATATTAGGTATTGCAAAAGTTTTCGTCAGCGGTCAGAGAGTTACAATTAAATTTTTAAACTAATCTTGACAACTAATATTGACATAATCTTGGCACGAAAATAGCCTGCGTCCTGAATTTGGACATAGGACACTTCCGGCTCCCTACTCTGAGGCCCAAGCTCGAATCGGCATACACTTCTACTATTAGGAAATTTACAAATAAATATCAGGAAATAAATGATGGAAAAAATCGCGAGGAAACCTGAAATCTGAATCTCCATGTCTGAAAATTCTTTGTAATATTCTCCAAGGTGGTGGTGTAAACATTTCTCCGTTCAGTCTCAGAAAATGCCTCAGCAGTCGAATGGAAATCAAGCAATAAATCAAATCCTTTATTTGCAAAGATAGATTAAGTTAACAATAAGTACAGTCCCACCAACTTATCTGGTCCGTTGGTCAAAATTGGAAGGAACTAGTTTTTATGCCTGTTTAGTTTTTGTTTTCATTTTATTTACAATAAGTAGGTATATCTACTCATAGATACATATGTACAACCTGAAACATCCACTAGTATAAAACGTTGAATCAATTTAAAAAAACGTCGAATCACAAAACATCGATATTATGTAGAGTACTAGATGGGCCCTTTCATAGAAAAAAGTTGGGTGTCCGACTTGTAGGGCGTGTCCCTTATCCGTATAAGCCTGTCCTTGTCCCCGCCATCTGTCCCGCTTTTCAGACTAAATGGCGTTAGTAAAATAAGCCCACATTGTTTCTTTGACAGGGCCTGTCTATGTGAATTGAGATCGTTGCCTCAAAACTCCTTCGCGACTCGATCCTTTTCAATAGCTGTCACTCCAAAGCAGAGACGAGTGCTCCAAAGCGCGCGAAAGCTCTAGGAACGTCAAATGTCAAACGGGGCTTCATATGCGCCATAGACAAGACGGTCTGGGGTGACGTTTCAGTTCTGTTATACAATTCTTATCCGCCTAACACTAGGCACGCTGTCACCGGGCCAGATAAGTTTGTGGGTACAAGATGATGATGATGTATTTATAAGGGTATAAGCTCACCGCAGGTTCCTGCAGTCCGTTCCGTCTGCCCTCCCCGGGCGTGTCAGCCGCAGTGTCCTGGGGCGCGGGGAACACATAGTCCGGGTCGGGTTCGGTCAGGTCACGGGGCGCGTACCGCTGGAAGTGCTCCTGCATCGACGACGGTAGTTCCGGCATCGGGTACAACCGGTATAGCTTGCAGTAACGCTGGACAACAACGGTTAGCAATACAATCCGGCTCGAAGGACCATAATAAGAAGCATGATAGTTAAACAAGAGTAAAATCCTGCTTCGTTGGGCCAAATCCGAGACAAAAGAACAAGAAAATATTAACAACTAATAAATAAACAATAAAATTAAAAATTTAAAAAACCCCGCGACGAACTGCCTACGCCTGGCCAATAAATTTGAAACAATAAATTAAAGTTTTTCCGAAAAATGGTAATCACGATCGGAGGGCTTCTTTTTGGCCAGCGTAGTGGACTATGGCTGAACCCTTCTCATTCCGAGAGAAGGCTCCTACTCAGTAGTAAACGCTGGCTGGGTGAAATGATGAGTAAAAATATAATCATAAATTATGGCCCCCTTGTTGGCCAGCTTGGTGGACTATGGCCAAACCGTTTTCATTTCGAGACACTCGTGCTCAAGTGAGCCGGCAATGGTTTTGATGAGTATAAATAAAATCATGAATGCAACACCCCCTTTACAATAACAAACATTGTCATGAACTAACATCGAGCGACTTCCGCAGCGCGTGGTCGGGTCTGCCGTTCTGCTGGGCTTCCTGCAGCAGCATAGCGCCGTGCGTCAGAAGCTTGTTGTCTGCGTCACGCAGCTTCTGCTCCGCCAGCTCGCCGTAGAAGCGACGCGTATCAGCGCGCTCGGCAGACTCGCGCTCCTCGCGCTCACGCTGAACAGTAACCAAATACTGCAGCTTATTATGGGCCCGGCGGACGTTATCCTGCCCTGTACCTAGAACCCGATTGCAGCGCCCCCTACCGGGTCCAATTGTGAATATAAACCATCCCGGGACCCACTCAAACGCACACAAAAATTTCCGTCAAAAACGGTCAAGCCGTTTCTGAGTTTTAGCGAGACTAACGAACAGCAATTCATTTGTATATTTAAGAAAGAAGAAGATAACTTCATGCAATAAAAATAAAAGTGACTTTAATAAAGAAATTAGAAGTTTAATTCGCTATAATCCGCGACAGTAGGTAAATCAGTGATACAATATGTGATATGTGATCAAATATGTGATACCCCGCACTTAACTATAGCCCGCGATATTCACCGCACCGCAGAAATCTTCCAAACTACTCTCAACGTACGTTTCACTCCGACACCGAAGCATCTACAGGAGATTATGACTCGGCAATGCACGATTGTAAAATGACGATCGTGTCGAAAATTACCTATTGTCGCGTATTAAACTTCTATTTCCTCCATTATATGACTTCCGCAAAGTAACGCCTGCTTCTATTCAATAGAAGTATTTGATGCAGAACGACTCATCAATGCCCAGACTTTCTTTCTTTTTATAATTCCTTTCTATCATCGTACAAGGCATCTGTACCTATACCTATAATTGAAATTCCACCGACGCTAAAGAAGCGATTTGCTTCCTCGTTTCTTATTCGAACCGCCACCGAACATATGATATGGAACGCCCTTCCGGCTTCCTTCATTGATATCTTCAAATCAAGAATGAATAGGCATCTTCTAGGCAAGCGCGCTCCACCTTACCTTGCATCACAAATTAGTAGCGTGCTTATATTTTACAAGCCAGTATAGGCATTAATTACAACTAGGGTAAGCAGTGCTTTTCTTCTTCTATGATATTCATACCACTTAATATAGTAAAATTCAAACGGCCAATTATTAAAATTAGCGCATTTTTCAAATGCGCTAATTTTAACACGCATGACCACGAAATGTAGGTTTCATTCTTACAATAACAGACCAAGGAGTGGGCTGCAAATACCACCCTGTACAACATTTAATGGATACACAATCAGACGCTTTATATCAGACTTTTTATCTTACCCACTGCTTTATGATGTCCTCTCTGTACTCGAGTATCTTGCGCTTCTTATCTTCTCGCAATCTTTCTTGGAACTCTTCGTAAAGCTCGTCGTTTTTGAACCTGTTTAACAATGCATTTTTTATTTTAGATTGACAAATGTTGTTGAACTTGAATTCTCAGACTAGGACGCATTTGGAACAGCATAATATCACCATCATGTCTCATATTTTGTTGACGTTCAAAAATTGTTCAGTGTAGTTACCTATTTTGAATATTAAGTATTAAAATATTATATTATATCATTACTAATAGAGGGATATTACTTACTGCTGCTATTTTTGGTATTGCTGGTGCTTTTCCCTCTATTATCCTCACCTATTCATGATCTCCCACTGGTGCATGACATTCATCTCGTGCAGTCGTTGCTCCTCCTGCTTCAGGAACTGCTTCCGTGTCTCGATGCGCTCCTGCTTGAACTTCTCCTTTTTCCGGATTTCGGCTTGGCGACGCGCTTCCGTCCTGAACCAGGACACAAAAAAGATTTGTTCGGTAGCTTATAATTACACCAGATAATAATTTAAAATGAAACTCTGTTGACGTCGTATTTCGTTATAATATTTTAAGGGGATGGACAGTGACAGAAAGACAGATGGACACACTTTCGCATTAATTATTAGGATAGTTATGAGAAAGACAAAGTTGTAAAAAAGTCGCTGACCTGCTCCTTTCCTGAGTCCTTTGAAGAAATCAATTCCGTTTAACATTCAAAATTTCCAAGTATAAAAATTCTTGTAATAAAAAGTTATCCCTAGTTAGATTCAAAATGGGAAAAGATCACTTACGCAGCTTCCTTCTCCTTGATAGCCTTGTTCAATATCTGTTGTTCCTTAGCATCACGTTCAGCGTCTCCAGACTCCAGTCTTTGGCTTATTTTCTCAAGTACTTCCTGCTTCTCTTTTTGTATCTGTAAAGTTACAAAATACTTCATTAATTCTATACTAATTACTCAATTTTTTAGTTACATGTAGGACATATTTATAGGTTCTACTGACAAGAGCCGGCAAGAAACTCAGCAACGAATAGTACAGGTTCTAAGGCATTTATTCTTGTCTATTTTTTATTACTTAGTTAAAGAATTGGTCTTTTTTCACTACAAGTTTAATTATGTACCTGTTTCTCAGTCTGTCGTCTTCTCCTTTCAATCCGCGCCCGCGATCGCTGCAGAACTTCAATAAGGCGATCGTCCATCTTGTCTCTGGCCTCTTGTTCTTGACGTCTTTTGTCTGCTTCTTCCTTGGCTCGTTTCATATCAGCCAGGATGTGCTCTTTTTCATTCTTACTCTAGAATTATAAAATAGTTTATAGAACATAATATTATGATATAGTATAATAATTAAATGTTGTACCTTACTATTTTGACAGCGTAAGTATGTATTTTGCTATCCGCGGGAAATAAAAAGTAGCCTGTCCTTTCCCGGTATACAATTTATCTTTAGAGCAAACATCAAAATCGGTTGAAAAGATGAGCTGTGAAAGCGTAGCAGACAGACACGCTTTTGCATTGATAATATTAGAACGGATACTATCAATGCGAATACAGATACAGTGGGTCCAAGCAAATATAAACGACAGATCCAGCATCTTGAAGTACGGTAGTTTCACCTATGCTTGAGAGAGATAGGAAACTGCCACATACAAAGACAGAATTTTGCATTAAAAATTTCCGGATAAAACACTTCACTTACGTATTCCTCTTCGAACTCTCTCAGTGTATCCATCTGCTCCTGCGCCTTGATGTTATCTATCTTCTGCATATTCAGCTCCATCTCGTATTCCTTACGGTTACGTTCTGCAACTTCATGCGCCCTGAATTTCAACATAACTTAATATTTTGGAACACAATTTTAATACATTTTGACTAAGTTATTGAATAGACATGTTTTTTATCAAATGTCTATTGGATTTATGAAGTCTGGCCAGCTATTACGGGTTTTAATAAAGGTATCATCAAATCAAGAGTCAATAGACAAGTGCGCTCCACCTTAGGCTGCATTACCACTTTCAAGCAGGTTTGATTGCAGCCAAGCGCTAAAAATCTCACTGACCCAAAATTCTGGGGTTGTTTATTGACGTCGAAGCGGCGCTTTGTCCTCAATTATATCAGCGCTTACCATTCATTATTGCTTCTTCATCTAGCCTAATTAACTATCTTGTTGGTCCAGTGGTTAGCATGTTCGACGAGGTCCTGGGTACGAGTCATAAAATGTATTGGGTTTTTCTAGCTATATACATTCTGGGTACTAGCCCGGAGTTTGGAACTTGTCGATGTTTCACTTCAGTGTCTCGGAGAGCACGTAAAGCCGATGGTCCTGCACCTAATCTTTCTCAGGTCGTGTCTGAGTTGTGTGCTCTATAACAGCTCCACGCAGATGGCTGATCTCTCTGGAGATAGGCCTCCGTGGCCGAAATTCGGTCGAGAGAACATTATTAATATTGTATTTTATTATTCTTCATCTAGATTATATATACCTACCTATCCCATGAATTATTTAAAAAAAATTGCCAGTCATAGGGACTGCCGATAGATGTGAAAACGAATATATATATATATTTTTTCTTTTTATAAAAACCAAAATAATAATAATAATAATTATCTATCGCATGCACCACCCGAAGTCGTCTGTGATGAGATTGTATATCCCCCGGAAATGTGGTGGTCGAGGCGTATTAAGCGTTAAAACCATGCATAACCGGGAGATAGCCAATCTCAGAACTTACTTCGAGACGAAGAGCGAGTCGCCCATGCATCTAGAGAGATCGTAGAATGTGATAAAGGACTCACTCCCCTATCCTTAGCCAAAATCGAGTGGCAGGCGCCGAAGATACTTAGCACCTGTGACCGGGAGACCGTATGGAAGGAGAAGGAGTTGCACGGACGCTTTTTTAAAGCTCTTAATGAGCCACACGTTGATAAAAAAGCGTCCGTGCAATGACTGCGCTTCGGTGACCTCTTCGGGGAAACCGAAGGTTTTGTCTGTGCGATACAGGATCAGGTAGTTAAGACGCGGAACTACCGAAAGTACATTCTGAAGGATGGCACTCATGACATCTGTCGAGCCTGTCGCCATCCCGGTGAGTCGCTCAGACATGTGCTTTCGGGATGTTCGGCGCTTGCTAACACTGAGTATCTGCACAGACACAACCAAGCGGCCAAAATCCTCCACCAAGAGCTTGCTCTGAAGAACGGTCTCCTGGATCAGAGGCTGCCGTACTACAAGTACACACCGGTGCCTGTACTCGAGCGTGACGGAGTCCGGCTCTACTGGGATCGGCCCATCATCACGGACAGGACTATTCTAGCGAATAAGCCTGACATCGTGTTGTTGGACCGAAACAGTCGCGAGTGTTTTTGGTGGATATCACCATTCCATATGACGAGAACCTTGTGAGAGCTGAGACGGAGAAGAAACGTAAGTATCTTGATCTGGCTCACGAGGTTTCCGCCATATGGCATGTGGGGTCCACCAAAACCATCCCAATCGTCATATCTGCGAATGGGTTAATCCCAGCCAGCCTCGCTCACCATCTGAGGCGACTGGGGTTCCGTGGCAGTTCGCTCGCAGCCAGGATGCAGAAAGCGGTGTTGCTAGATTCGGCTAGGATAGTCCGCCGGTTTCTCAACCTGTCCCCCTGACCCCCGGCCGTCTGGTCTCCCTTGCCGGGGTGTAATCCTCCGCCCGTTACAACTATTTATTTGTGTATTTTTGTGTGTAAATTTATTTATTTATATTTATTTACGTAAGTTTATTATACCTCTTTTGGCCTCATATATGTATTTATTTTGTATGCGGGTGTGAGAGTTAAATTCATAATAATAATAATAAAAATATTTTAAATATATACACAGCACTTATTAATATAAACTTTAAAACTAAGATAATAAAGTTTAATTACGAATGTACTATTTAACTTAAGACCTTTTGTCATAAGAAGAACGGTGTCGGTCTCGCGTATTCCACATTTTTACCCCCTACGAAAAAGTGCTCAACGCGCCTAAAGAAGTTTTCGCTTCAACAAAACTCACTGATCCAAAATCTCCTTCTGGTGTTGTTTGTTGACGTCGAACCGGCGTTTCCTCCTCAGCTCCGTGAGCGCGTGCCACTCCTTCGCGTTCTGTATGATCTGCTCGTCGTCTTGCTTCTTCTTCTCGGCCGCTTGCTTCTTTAGCTCTTTGTTGAACTTCACTTGCTCTTGGCGTTCCTTTTGGATAACTGTTTCTTTGAAGGCGCTGTAATAGTAGCTTGTGATTTATGAGCGGTAAATACGTTTTTACATACGAGTTGACTGGCGAGGGCTGACGGGTTGGGCTACGAGCGTAACACACAAAGTTTTAATTATATTTGTAAGAAAACTTGAAAATAAAACTCGAAAGTAAATAGGTACTCACTAAAAAATAAGTCCTCCCGCCGATACCTACTTATTTCGAGATTTTTGGTGGTTATTAATTGTGCGATTTTTTCACATTTAAACTTAAAATACCTACTTATTTATTAGTTGATTTAATTTTATCATTCCGCATCACATAGTTATTCATAATAGTTATGTGAAGAATAATATTTTGAATAATAAATAAATAGAATTAAATATCATAATACTTAGTTATTAAATTTTAAGAAAAACTAATGAAACTGTTTAAAATGGCGCGTTTCGTTTCACGCAGCACGCTTAGAACAGCGAGTTGGCTTTTGTTGAACTCACCCTAGCAGTAGTTTGGGCGCGTCCTTGTTCTTGAAGAAGGAGTCTCTGGCGTTGTACATGAGGCGCTCTTGCTCCGCCTGCTTCTGTTTCACGTACCGCGCGTAGAACAGCGAGTTGGCTTGTTCCGCCGCCTCTATACGCGCGCGCCGCAGCTCTTCATTACGTTTGTTCACATTCTGTGGGAGACACACTTTATGAAGTTGTGTTCCGACATTCACTCATTTGGGGTATGTTCCAACATAGGTACACTGCGAGTACTGTAAGGTGTGACGTCAATTTAGTATACTGCGAAGCCGTTCCTTTATAGTTAGCTTTACTGGTTACTGTTTAAAACGGAACGCAGTCAGCACTGAGAGCACCTTACTTTGAAAACGCCAGTGCTCATAGTATAAAAATGGTGACGATTTATGACGTCATATATTTCCCTAGGATACTGCGGCAGTATACTATCAGTCCCTAACGGAACAAATTTCTCCACAGTAAGGCCACTGCACAATGCAAGCAGTGTATATCGGAACATACCCTTGGTAAGTGGTAGTCCCCTACCGCTTACATTTGTGTTGAATTAAGAAGACGCGCTTGGAGTGGAAACAAAAATGCAGTGTGAGAAGACCTCCAGCCCTCTGGGTCGACGAGAATAAAATAGCGGCGGGAAGTAGTGAGGTAGACTGATAGTGCGCTCTCGAAGAGGCCTATTTCCAGCAATAGATAAAAACAGGCTGATATAATATATGGATTTGCTATGTTAAGAACCAACTAGACAATATTATCAAACCCAGGGCCCTGGTGAAAGGTCCTGAAATGCTAATTGAGTAGGTACCTAAGTTGACCTTTGTGGTTTGTGGTTTAGGATATTTATTGTCTCAAAAAGAATTTTACAATTCACTTATTTGAAACTTACAGGCATATTATGAACAATATTTAGCATTTTTGACCTTTACATTAATAAAATACTTGTTAACTATACTAAATACCTATAGTTTAACTTAAATAACTATATTACGTATGGTTTCGGCATCGGTGTCGAAATCGGCAAACTCACACAAATGACAACTCAGGTTACCCTCGCGGTCTGTATGCCTACCTCTAAGGAGTTAGGCCAGTTTTTGGTCATCTGCTGACTCATCTGGTTCATAAACTGCATGGCGTCGCGCCTCCGCTCCGCCTCCGGGTCTTCGCGCGTGCCGCCCGCCCAGCGCTGCAGGCGCGCCCACTCGTCCGTGGACATCGCTATTGGCATGATTGCTGCATTACCAACGAACAAACGAAGTTTTAGGCCCGTATTAATAAACCAACATCAACTAAGAACAGGTTTTCAAAAGATAACGGTCACATAATAAGCCTATGACCTGATAAAGGCGTGGACACGTCACTATAATAGCTCTTAATCAGAATATGCTATTTAGCAAGCATGGTATAACACCTAAGTACTTCATTACATAATCAAAGCTTCACTAAAGTTTGTTGCTAAGATTTACTGATACATCGAGTTACTTTGAATCACAGCGGCGCAAGAACATGACGTTTGAAAGTCTCTATAAGAGATCTATGTCCAGCAGTCTATCTCCTTACGATAACGTTGTTATCTTGCTAGGCCTCCTTGGCAAGCGTGGTGGATATAGTCAAACCCTTCGCAGGAAGGGTTTGACTATATCCACCATATCTATATTATCTATAAATAATTATTGATAGATAAGTACTTTATTCCTACTTTGCTGTACGTACATCAATCTTTTCTTGGTTTAGGATTAGGAGGCCACAGCGTATTATTCTTCGAAAAGTCTCGAACGAAAGAATCGATTTAATAACTGCTTAGAAACTGGGCAGAGCTGGGGTCTGGGCACAACCGCATAAGTAGCTATTGCCTATTTTGCTATTTAATGTATGTATTGATCAGCTGCTAAAAATATTATGTAAGTACAAATAATAAGATCAACAACCGAAAATCCTTGCCTTTCTTTATTTATTTTCCGTCAATTTTTTATGACGTCTTTTTGAAGTTTCTTCTTGATTCATATACGTTCTTGATGTTTGAGCTTTTGAACTTCATAACTTTTTTTCATTTAAAAATATTTTACCTAAATTATACCTACCTTGATTCTTCATTAATTTGAAAATGATTATACGCATCAGTCTGGAAGAGACGTTCCGAACATTGATCAAATTTAATAATTTGGTCATTGATAAAAAGCGGTATATAATCAACTAAGACGGGAGCCCCAAGAAGGCGAAGCGAGTCTTCATTTAAAATTTTGATTCCTGGTGCCAAATGATTAAATTGTTCAGTAATTATGTGTCTTTTTGGGCTTCCATTGAATGTGGAATATAGAGCTCACACTTGCCAAAATTAAATTCCAAACCAACAGATTTAAATTGTTCAATTAAAACCGCAAGAAACCAAGAAACAAACTTATCAAAAGAAATTTTGTTGATCTGTGCTGTGGACTACTGCACTGTCACACTTGACAACGCCACTTCAAAGCTAGCTGTCAGTGTCAATGTCACTGTCATTTCGGATATAAAAATTAAAAATACGTCAGCCACGTTGGAAGTGCCAACTCGGTGTTTTTATGGTAAAATACTTATTTTTACCTGTAATTTAACAGTTTTTCACTCAAAAGTCGTAATTAACTAAATCCCTAATCTCATAAAGGTTCTACTTTGAATGACAAATGTATAAGTTTTATGTGTGACGTGTTCGAAAAGCTGTGACATAATTCTGTTTGTGTACTTGGTTCTATCGGTTTTAAAGTTGCGAGTTAGTTGTTCTAGTGAGTTTGGTGCTTGAAAATGAAGATAAAGGAGTTAAAGCGGACGGTGAACACCAGCTGGTCGCCAGCGGGGCACTATCCTTCTATGATAGCTACCGGCTCGGCGGCGCAGCAAGTTGACGCTAATTTTAGCTCTAATTCCTATTTGGAGCTCTATTCCTTGAATTTGGGCGACTCCAGCCCTGATTTAGAGCTCAAAACAAGCATACAGACACAGCATAAGTAAGTACAAGTGTTAAAAATGTAATTTTTTTAACCCAAGTTAATTGAAAGAATAGATGAATCAATACACACTCATTTATACAAATAAACATCCAAAAAGTGTTAAAGAATACAGAAATAAGTAATCCTATTCAAAAGATTTGAATAGGAATGATAAATAAAACTGGGACATGAAGCAATTAAATGATCTCATTGACATCACTCTGTCATACAATGATAAGATGAATTAAATGTACTGCCAGTGTAATCATAGTCACTAGAAATATACACAGTATGCTGGCTAAATCCTAGAGAGTTATATAATCCCAAGCTAAAGTTTAAACATCAAATCAATCAATACTGGTAATATTAAAAATGCAAATCTGCATCTGTTTGCTATGCTTTAACGGCCCATCTTTTGAATGAATTTTCGTGAAATTTGGTATAGAGATCGGTTGACTCCCGGGGAAGGACATGCAGGAAAATTTCTGTGGGAATAAATAAAAACTTAGGCAATGTGGATGAGGCACAGGCATCATCTAGTCATGTATAAAAATACAATACATTTAAGTACTTACTTTTTATCTGGCCATTCCATACTTCCATATAAGCACTATAATGAATGCAACTGTGTATCTTTCTAACTTACATTTCTCCACTCAACCTTGTCAACAAGTTGTTGAACACTACAACAATTAAGCAAGTGGGTAATTTATATGTCACCATAAGATTGTGAAAACCTTAAGATTGTAATCTGTCTAGTGATATTGTAAACTGCCGACCAATTGTAAACCAATCAATGTTCGAAGTGTAAATTTTTTAAATATTCATTGTATTTACATTATTGGGTTAGCATACCTAACAGATTACAATCTACCGAAAAATAATGCGTTAAATGGTAATCTTTCAGCCGTTTACAATTTCGCTAGATATATTAAAATTTAACGGTTTTCACAATCTTACGGTGACATATACATTTCAAATAATATGAGTAGATAATTCCTGATGAATTTGAGTTAGGAAAAGCAAGACTTAATGAAAGACGACAACAACGACTTTGTAGAGGGCTATTCGAAGATTGAAATGGTGCTACTAATGTTAATGGGTGACTCATTAAATAAAGGTAATTAGTGAACTTGTTCCAGATTTCAGAAGCTAGCATGGTCTGGAGCAGGTATAATAGTAGGTGGCTGTGATGGAGGTTTGCTGGAGTTCTATAGCACAGACAGCTTACTGAAGAAGGCCAGTGACCCCCTAGTTGGTAGCACCTCTAAACATAATGGTAAATCTTTAATTTAAGACAGTTTTAGTTATTTATAAAAACATGTAGTTACTTTAATATATAATACTTAGTGTGTTATCTAGTTATACCAATCAGTCTATACATAAAGGAATGAACTTAATATTTTGTGGAATTAATGCAAGTGTTTGCAAGTAATTATTTTCTTTACAAAAATTATGTTCAAGTAAGTATATGTCAACATTATTGTATTACTTATGATAATTTTATTGGTATTTAAATAATTGAGTAAGGTGGATAATTAATAAAGTATTTAATTGTAATTAAAAATCTATTTCATATTGAAATGGTATTTTAATTACATGTGTAAAAATAGTTACAAAAATAATAATTATTGAAATTTCACACTGCATAAATGCTTGCTAAGTAAGTCTGTAGGAAAAGCAAATTGTTCTGTTCCCATAGTTTAGAAAAGCTTGCAATGTGGTTCTAATAACTGTATTCTGTGTCAGCCTTTTTATCTGGACAGCTACTATATTGAATGTTTTATGACTAAAGAATGCCTAACTACTGTACAGAGATAAGCATTATGAATTATCATTGCCAGTTAAAAATGAACTTTATCACTCAGAGATTTTTTTTCTAAACCTTGTAATTAGCTTAATTTTTTTGAAGCTTATCAGAATGGTCTGTACATGCAGTGACACTTTCTGTACTAATATATTTTAACAATGCCTTTCGGTATGCAAGAGGTCTTAGGTCATATTATTAACTTTAGTTGAGTTGTTAAAATTATAAAATTTGAGTTAGCTTTCCAGTTTTGAGATTTCGACCACAGCTAATTGTCAGACTTTAAGACTGGGAGCTGGAAGGGTATAATAAAGTGTATTCCGTCCAACAGGCAATGTATCAGCCCTCGACATCAACCCTTACCAGAAGAACCTGCTGGCCTCTGGAGCGTCAGACAGTGAGATCTTCATCTGGGACCTCAACAACACGAGCCAGCCAATGGCCCCGGGCAACAGGAGCCAGCCCTACGACCACGTGCAGGGCTTGGCCTGGAACCAACAGGTTTGAGCTCATACAGCTACTGACTCAACGCACGCAAAGACTAATATATATAAAAATTAAATAAAAACAAAACTAAACAGACATAAAAATTAGTTCCAATTTTGACGGATAAGTTTGTGGTACTATAGATACGTTTTGTGTCTATTCCCTTTCCGTAATCGTTAACGCTTTAGCGAAAGCGATTAAAAAATCCTAACAATAGACTATTCATTTTTTCTCTCAGCTAAAGCGTTAACTATTATAGAAAGAAGTAAAGTTTAAAGCTCACGTAAGAAGCCTTCCAATCCTTCCAATCTTTGAAAAACTTTCTGATGTGAGGCTGGGGAATTTAAGCATACTGGGGCCTATATAATAGGCACATTGAATTTTCACTCGTTAATTATAGTAGCGTTGGCAATCACAATAGATCGATAACGGTCAAACTGATACTGGGTCTCTAACCAAAGCCCTGCATAGCCACATCTCCAAGAAGAAAGAAGCCACTTAACCAGCCTGAGAGTGACATATATGTCACCGTAAGATTGTAAAAACCGTTAGATTATAATCTAACTCGCGAAATTCTAAACTGTCGAAAGATTAGACTTTAACGCATTATTTTCCGGTAGATTGTAATCTGATAGGTATTTAAACCCGATAAAACCTAAGTGTATATATACCATATACCACTAGTTTATTATTTATGTCGAACCCTAACCTAACCTACAAGAAAAAGACAAGAAAACGTAAATAAAATGAATATTTCAAAAATTGACACTCAGAACATTGGACAGTTTACAATCTTTCGACAGTTTAGAATTGCGCGAGTTAGATTATAATCTAACGGTTTTTATAATCTTACGGTGACATATACACAATTATTTCAGGTACAACATATATTGGGTTCCACATTTGCGACAAGATGTCTGGTTTGGGACTTGAGGAAAAATGAACCCATCATGAAATTAAGGTATTTTTCAATATTCTATGTTAATTAAGACTCATATCCGTATTCTATTATCGAAAGATTATGATTACAAGATACTAGTGGGCCCGGCAGACTGTCCTGCCCTGAACCTAGAATCCGATTGCAGCACCACCTATTGGGTCCATTTGTGAATCTTAACCATCCCGGGACCCACTCACACAAAAATTTCATTAAAATCGGTCTATTTATTTTCAAGCTCGAGGTGCCAGTAATGGTTACACATCACTTTTAAATATAAACCTTAAAATAAAGGCATTAAAGAACGAATACGAACGAATGTACTATTTATACTTAAGACCTTTTGTCTTAAGAAAAACCGGTGTCGGTCTCGCGTTTTCACATTATTACCTTCTACCAAAAAGTGCTCAACGCGCCTAAAGAAGTTTTCACTTCTAAAAAACATGAAAAGTCTGCATAAATTAGTCTGTTCTCTGAAAGTTGTGTCGTTTCCAGTGACTCCCAGTTCCGCACGCGCTGGCGTTCCCTGGCGTGGCACCCCGCAGTGGCCACTCAGCTGTGTATCGCGTCCGAAGACGACCAAGCACCAGTCATACAGCTGTGGGACTTGAGGTGGGTAACATTGTACATAGGGGCTTGTAGTTGGTCTTCCATCAAAACTAATATTATAGAGAGGAAAGATTTGATTTTTTCATTGTTTGTAATGGATAAATTCGAAAACTACTTGCAATAATGCAATTGCAATGTGGGTTAAGTTGGAAAAAATCGTCTCATCTGAAAGATAGCGCTGTGTAAATAGTTAAAGTTACCCGAAAACAATGTATGGTGGAAAAGTACCTACCTTACAAAAATTTCAAAAAAATGTCCGCGACAAATCTATCTGTGGGCGATTAAGATAAATAAAAAATCTGCATTTATTTGATTCAAGTTTTTGCACAAGTTCGGCATCCATGCTCTTTGAGTGCTAGCTCTTGAGACGACACAATTCGTGTTCGTTCGACGTGGTTCCACAATGTATTAAATGTATTTAAGAATAGTTTAGGAAACCTCCCTTAGTGTGGGTAAACACTATGATAAAAATTACAAAATAAGTAGTCACAAACTTATCTGACCCGTTGACAGCGTCGCTAGTAGATATTAAAAATGAAATTTTGCAGGCATAAATATTAGTTCCATGGAAAGAACTTGAAGTTTAATCTGCTATAATACGCCAAAGTAGCAATTCGCACCAGCGCTGTTGTGCTGGTGCGAATTGCTACTTTCCAGAGACTTGCTTTTACACAGATCTTCCAAATTATTCTCTACGTACGTTTCACTCCGACACCTGACCATCTTCAGGAAATTTTTCCTCGATAATGCACGATTGTAAAGATGACGCAAATAATTGCATGAACTGCTGGCTTACTGCGCGGTGAATATCGCAAGCTACACACTGTACCACATATATTTGTCTACTTTAGCGAGTTATAGCAAATTAAACTTCAAGTTCTTTAATTATCACGGTTCCTACATTATCATTCCACCAAATAACGCCAGCAGCAGGGGTCTTCCCCTTCCCAAGACCCCTCGGCCCAAGCGGAGGTACGGGCTTCGAGGCCTGGCCTCATTTCCCGGGAGGAGTGGGGTAACTTTGTACCCCGGTGAATGTCTTTTAGCCTTGGTTGGCTAGGGCCTGCTTTGAAGTCTACAGGCCCCCAGGCCGGATGTCGTGGGCGGTGTTGACTGTTGGGTCCGCACTGCCGCCGTCGTCACCACCGCGTGCAGGACCCGTGGCGTGTCCAGATAAATTAGTCCTGCTTCCATTCAAATTAGTTTCAATTTTGGCTACCGGGTCAGATAAGTTTGACGGAGTGCATAACTTGGTCGGCAGGCTGGCGGCGTCTCCGCTGGTGACGCTGGAGGGGCACGAGAAGGGCGCGCTGTCGGTGTCGTGGAGCGCGCACGACCACGAGCTGCTGCTGTCCGGCGGCAAGGACGGCAGGGTGCTGGCGTGGAACCCCAACAATACACGACCGGTGAGCTTTACATTGTGACGCGGTCGGCAGGCTGGCGGCGTCTCCGCTGGTGACGCTGGAGGGGCACGAGAAGGGCGCGCTGTCGGTGTCGTGGAGCGCGCACGACCACGAGCTGCTGCTGTCCGGCGGCAAGGACGGCAGGGTGCTGGCGTGGAACCCCAACAATACACGACCGGTGAGCTTTACATTGTGACGCGGTCGGCAGGCTGGCGGCGTCTCCGCTGCTGACGCTGGAGGGGCACGAGAAGGGCGCGCTGTCGGTGTCGTGGAGCGCGCACGACCACGAGCTGCTGCTGTCCGGCGGTAAGGACGGCAGGGTGCTGGCGTGGAACCCCAACAATACACGACCGGTGAGCTTTACATTGTGACGCGGTCGGCAGGCTGGCGGCGTCTCCGCTGCTGACGCTGGAGGGGCACGAGAAGGGCGCGCTGTCGGTGTCGTGGAGCGCGCACGACCACGAGCTGCTGCTGTCCGGCGGCAAGGACGGCAGGGTGCTGGCGTGGAACCCCAACAATACACGACCGGTGAGCTTTACATTGTGACGCGGTCGGCAGGCTGGCGGCGTCTCCGCTGCTGACGCTGGAGGGGCACGAGAAGGGCGCGCTGTCGGTGTTGTGGAGCGCGCACGACCACGAGCTGCTGCTGTCCGGCGGCAAGGACGGCAGGGTGCTGGCGTGGAACCAACAATACACGACCGGTGAGCTTTACATTGTGACGCGGTCGGCAGGCTGGCGGCGTCTCCGCTGGTGACGCTGGAGGGGCACGAGAAGGGCGGATATTTAGACACTCGCCAATAAATCAAAACGTATAGCGAACGCGTAGCGTTTAATCAATGTCACTTCCAGTTGACCTAGATTCATAAAATTTGGCAAGAAGCAAAGTCTCACAGCACAAGTATAAGAAGAAATCCAAAAATCGTTAATTATGGTTTCGTATTGTTTGTCAGGCGCTACCAATTTAGAGCGATATGTTAGCCAGTTATTTCACAGCTGGTTATGTTTCTATGAAGTCTTCCTTGTTATATAGAATAGTTTGTATTGTGTGGTGGTACGGAGCATTTTGTGCGCGAGTCTGATTCGCACTTTTGAACTTTTGTGTTTTAGAAGAGAAACTTCATAAGAATCGTTGTGATTTGAAAATTCGATGAAACGCTAAAGCGACACTAAAAAGGGACAAACATATTCATAATAGGATTTAGCCTGCGAGAGAATGAGAAAGAATACATATAACAGGAAGAGCAACACGGAAAAATTGTGACTTTAAACTTAATGTCGGTAATACATCTGTAACTTCGGACTCCGAAGTTGACTCTGTTTTTGAAGGCTTCTTTACGAATATTCCTGTTTCTACCACGGAATCGTTGAACTCCTCACCAAATGCCAATCTTACTTTACTGGAGGATAACGTGCCTGATTGTAATAACGTTTTTAAATTCTGTCACGCTAACTGCTCTGACGTTATTAAAGCATTCAAATTAATTAACAATAAGAAGACAAATGATTTGTGGGGCATTTCGGTTAATGTTGTAAAATCATTGATCGATATTGTTGCACCCGAGTTAGCATTAATATTTAATAATTGTATTAATTGTGGTGAGTTTTCTGACTTAATGAAGCATAGTAATAAAATAAATTCTATAAATGCATTAAAAAAAACAAATACATCGGAATAAGTACAACATCTGACAAAAAATTACGTAATTCTAATACGTACGCACATGGCTACGGTCTGCAGATAAAGAAATATTACTTTGCATAGTAAAATAATACCTGTATTCAAATCAGCTAGTACCAGTGACCCCACTAACTTTAGACCTATATCCGTACTACCCACTTTCAGTAAAAAGTGGCTGAGTTTGTTGTGGGCTCTTCTCAGACCAGGGCGCGTTTGGAACCCTCGTAGCTTTAGTTTTAAGATACCGTATTATAAATATCTGGACGTCAATAAGTGTAGTATACCTACCTAAATAGAATAAACATAATTTAAGTTGAGTTGAATTTATATTTGTCCCATTATCTCGTAGGCCAATTTTCTGAAGTTTCACTTCTATCGTGTATGAATTGCACACACACACACACACTTTTTTTTTGTTACGTGAACTTATTCCTCCCGTTCAGGGCGGTGAGCTGGTGGTGGAAGTGAGCCGGCAGGCTGCGTGGGTGTTCGACGTGAGCTGGAGTCCGCGCGACCCCGGAATCCTGTCCGCGGCGGCGTTCGACCAGTCGCTAGCCGTGCACACGCTGCTACACACCGGAACACAGCACAATATGGTGAGTCACTTCTCTCTCTCTCTCTGTCTGCGTCGTGTGTCTCATTGCTGAGGATCGTGACCCCTTTCCATTTATCACATAATGGCAGAGATTTTATATAGATTTTGAAGTGAAAACTTCTTTAAGCGCATTGAGCACTTTTTGGTAGGGGGTAAAATGTAGATTCGCGTGACCGTGACCTACATGCTTGCGTGACCGACATGCTCGCGATTATATAAATATACTACATTCGAAATTAAACTTTAGTGCCTTAGTGTGAAGGTTTATCTATACTAATATTACAAATTCGAAAGTTTGGATGGATGTATGCTAGTTATTTATTATTTTTTTTTATACAGAGCGCGAGTAGTCAGAGCAACATAATGGAGTCGTTCGGCGGCGCGGACTCGTTCGCCGCGTTGCCCGCAGTGCAACAGAGCGAGCCCGTATCTACTGCGTCCGCGCAGCCCGCGCGCGCGCCCAAGTGGCTCAAGCGGCCCACCGGCGCCAAGTTCGCTGTGAGTTGCTTCTTTATCTTCTTCTTCTTCCTGCCCTTGTCCCACGCTACGTGGGATCGGCACAACATTTGAGCATTTGTTCCGCACAACAACTGTGAGTTGCTTCTTTATATATTGTTTATTTTCAGAAAATATCGGGAACCTTTATCGTGAAAGGAATTCTTAATCGTTTGTCATACGAATAATTCAACCTGTTTAAAGCATACAATTATCGGGAACTGCCTCCCGATTGTGTAAGGAAATCGTTATCGTAATCGTTTGTCAATCAAATAATTCGACCTGTTTAAAGCAGTCAATCATCGGGAACTGCCCCCCGATTGTGTAAGGAAATCGTTATTGTAATCGTTTGTCTAACGAATAATTCGACCTATTTAAAGCAGAAAATCATCGGGGACTGCCCCCCGATTGTGTAAGGAAGTCGTTATTGTAATCGTTTGACAATCGAATAATTCGACCTGTCTATAGCAGAAAATCATCGGGAACTGCCCCCCAGGCCCGGATCTAGGGGGGGGCAAGCCGGGGCCCGTGCCCCGGGCGGCAGATTCAGAGGGCGGCAGATTCAAGCTTGGCAGACGAATACACTACTCAGCATTATCGCAACTTTGCGATGACAGACGCGCAGAATAGTAAATTTATTAATAAATAAAAGTTGTTTAATTCGGACAACTAAAGGATCCATAGAGTGTATATTAGTATATTATAGTAGGTTAGTAACAATAAAAACACAAAGAACTTGACTGACTGGTAGCTAAACTATCAACGCACAGCCTAAGCCGCTAGGGTTAGAGGCTTGAAATTTGGACAGTATTTAATTTTTTTCCATGGGACTTTTAGTTTTGCCGGAAATCGAGATAAACCGTTTTTTACCCTTAAAAACCACCCCCTTTCACTTCCCGACCTCAGATCGCCCGTAAATTATTTTTCCTTTCCTTTATTCTCTTTCTTTTCCAATGGGTTTCATCATACTATGTTTTTTTTTTTCACTTTTTACCATTTTCAAAGGCTTCAGTCCTGGTCTAAAAGGGGTAAAATAGGGGATGAAAGTTTGGATGAGGATTTTTATTTCGGCTTACATCGGAAAAAAAGTGAAATTCGATTAAAAATTAGGAAACACGTGTTTCAGTCTTTTTGGAAATAATTCCACCTCTAAGGCACCCGAGCGAAGCAGGGGCGGGTCCGCTAGTATAAACATAAGAGACACAGACATGTCCACTTCCCCGCATCCAAGGCGATTAAAGGAACGAGCTGGTTTTCGTGCACCCTCTGCACAAGGCACCTCTATAGTGGCGAAGTACTTAAGCCAATTAGCTATAGTCTTTAGTGTTCTACGAATCAGATACATAGATAGTTTTTTTAGCGAATGACAGCTGCGACATCCCTGACGCACTACAGAAGCGGAGAAATCCCATCATCATCCTAATTGGAAGCGTAAGTTGTCCAGCGATCTTTTGGCATACCCGACCCACAGGTTGTGTATACGACAAGCTCTGGCCATATGCCTTGAAAAGCATTACCCTAGCTTGCTCAGTACAACGGGAAAATCTGCGAGCCAACATATTATTACCTCTGTCTGCCAAAGACCTGCGCTTTCTTTCAATATTGATTGAATCAGAAAGATTACTGCATCCCGAATTACAGAAGAATGTAAGTATTGATGATGCTCAATTTGGCTTCCGCCCCGGGATTTTAGATTTTTTTCTTTTCGTATGTGTTAATATTATAAATGGCATATAATATGAGTACTTGCTGCTTACTTGTTTCTACTTATACTTCTATTATACTTTACTTTCGTTTTATTACATTAATAATTTTTGCTACTGTGGCATCACCCGGGTCACAGCCGAAAACCAGCGCCCTGCTTTGTATGCAATCATTGGCATACAATGCAGGGCTTAATGCTGAGCTGTACATCCATTCTGGGTGGTGTCACAGACAAAATTTTTACATCTGTAATCCGTGTTTTGTCTGTGACACCATTGTCGAATAAACTGTTTTTCTTTCTTTCTTTCTTTCTTTCTTTCCCGGTCTCTCGACGGACTCAGCTATCCTCAGTCTCAAACATACAGTACAATACTACACAAAACGTAACACATCTGTGTATGCATGTTTTCTGGACCTGAGCCGCGCATTTGATCTTGTGAACTACGAAGTTCTCTGGAACAAATTGCATGTTGCTCGGGTCCCGGATGAGATAACGAGTCTGTTGAGATACTGGTACGGAGGCCAAGTGAACAACGTAAGATGGGGCGATGCGTACCGTCGCCCCATCCTACCCTTACCTAGTCCCCCTTGACGTACCGTCTCGTCGTGACGAGTCTCCAGATCTTTTCAACGGCTATATCAATGGTTTGATCGAGGAGCTGAGAAGCGCCAGGGTAGGCTGTCATTTGGGAGATGTATGTGTGAATAATCTCAATTATACAGATGACATGGTGCTGCTCAGCCCCTCGATCGGAGGGCTAAGGAGACTTTTTTCGGTCTGTGAGCGTTATATTAAGGATCATGGATTGAAATATAACGTTTCCAAGTCAGAGATGATGATATTCAGATCGGGGAAGGGTCCGGAGAGGGTGCCACTGGTCTTTTTGAATGGTTCTACAATTCGGGAGGTGAGGCAGTTTAAATATGTCTCGGTGACGGTGACGGTCCTACAATGTGGTCACTGAGGACCTTAGGGATGACTTGGACATCGAGAGAGAGAGAAGAGCACTGTCGGTTCGGTGCAACATGCTCGCGCGCTGATTCTCTAAATGTAGTACCGACGTAAAGCTGTTTCGTGCATATTGTCAATGTTTTTACACTTGCTAATTATGGGCCAAAGTGACGACCACGACCGCTCTGACAAGAGCGATACGACGGAGAAGAAGAAGAATTATGGGCGAAATTCAGGCGAACGACAATGAGCACCATGAGGGTGCAGTATAATGGCTCATTCCGCATGCTCATGAGGTTGCCGAGGTACTGCAGCGCGTCGGGCATGTTTGCCGAGGTGGGAGTCTCCGATTCCTTTGCGATCAGGCGCAATCGTATAGCTTCTTTCTGGGAGCGATTGCGACTTGCGAATAATGTAATTCTTAGGGTTGTCGGTGAGGATAAGTCTAGTGATATAATCAAGCACTGGCGCTCTGTCCACCGAGGCGCAAATAAGAAATAGGAAGTAGTTTTAGGAAATAGCTTAAGCTCGCTTTTATTTTATTTTATTTTTATTCTCTTTTGTTTTTTTATTTATTATTTATACTATTGTAACATTGGATTTTTATCTGAAATAAAGAGCTGTTATGTTATAATATCAGCATCATCTATCAATAGGCTTATGGCTGAAATGATGATGATGATAAAGGTGAAAATATCGGCGGGCGAGGGCGGCATTTTTCAATTTTTGCCCCGCCTCGAAAAAATTCAAGATCCGGCGCTGCTGCCCCCCGAATGTGTAAGGAAATCGCTATCGTAATCGTTTGTCAAACGAATAATTTGACCTGTTTAAAGCAGAAAAGTCGGGAACTGCCCCCCGATTGTGTAAGGGAAAATCGTAATCGTTTTTCAAACGGATAATACGACCTGTTCAAGAAATTCATAGATGCCTGCACGTCAAAAAGCATGTACGAACTCCTTAAACGGTTCTAGTTTTAAACTGTCCAATGTTTACGATTTGCTTAGACAATTAGGCCTCTGAGCTGTGTGGAACCTTGACCCTATTTCATAAAGCTAATTTTCGGTTACAAGTGACAGGTGACAATTGTCAACGGAAACGTCATAAAACTTTTGGTGCGACATATTTATAATCCGAAAATTCGACAAGTGTGTCAACTTGTCACGACTTTTCGAAATTTTTGCGTTTCATAAAAATCTACACTGAAATTCTTACAAATTTTCAGAAATTTTCTGACAGAAACGCACAATAATAATTGTCAATAATAAGTGACAAACTTGTCTATTTGTTACAAATTTTTTACACAGGCCTTGGCTTGCGACTTCTTCCTTCCATATTGACTAATATTATGAACGCAAAAGTTTTATGGAATACAGCTCGGGGTCAACGCAAAATACGAACCACAACAACCTGTGCGCGTGTTTCTGAAGTTCTCAAAAAGTAAGGTCGCCAGCGCTGATTGTGGCATCTTTCGAACTGATCCGGAAGTATCACGGTTTTCTTTACGCAACGTTGACCATTAAATGGTGACAAACGATGCATCATCATAAGTCAAAAGCTGACCTTTCATTGAATAAATACCTTTGCTAATAAACTGTTCACAGTTTGGCGGTAAGCTTGTGACATTCGAGAGATGCCCACAGGAGGAGGGCCCACAGAAGATTGTCTACATCAGTCAGGTATGTGAAATCCACGCGCACGAAACGCTTTGCGTCGTCGGTCCTCATGCGCATGGGCTAGGGTCTGAAACACTTTTTCCAAACCTGTGTTACTAACCAATTAAGATCAGGGTATTTTTAAATCAAGGGAGAACAGGCATAAAAAGAAGATCTCCCTTAGACTGCCTCTACTTTTTCTAAAACCTAACAAAATCTTCAATATTACAGCGTGTACAATATACAATTGTAGGTAGTGAGCGAACCGGAGATAGTGGAGAAGGCGTGTGAGTTGGACACCGTGATCGCTCTCACGACGAGCCAGGAGCCCGGCGCCGCTGAGAGATTGGCTGAGTGAGTTTTACGATCACCTGTCTTTTTTTTGTACCAAAAAGTTTTAAAATACATAGAAAAACAAAAAAATAGTGGACAAGGAAGCAGTTGTGTCCAGAAGTTTTGGACACATTTGCAAATAATATAGGATCATTCTTGAGAGATTTCTTTTGAAATGAAACAATGAGGCCAATTCTGTATAACACAATTTCTAAACTAAACTGACAGCTTTAAATATAGTTCTGCCTCTTTCCGTAGAGAATATTATGAAAGGGTTAGCAATATTTTTAATGCTGTCATTTTAGTTTAGTTTAGAGATCGTGTACAACCGAATCAACCTCAATATGGCTTTAAGTATATTAAGTGTATGGCAGTATGACCCCTGAGCTCTTTAGGAGATTATTTTAGTCATTTCCTTGCGGTTCTTGAAAAAGTTTGTACTGCCGTAGATACTGTCGCGAGAAAGGCGACGCGGCCACTGACCAGCAGGAGCGCTATACGTGGTTCTTCCTGAGGGCTAACTTCATGTCAACTTTCCGGAGTGAAGTTCTCAACCTGCTTGGTAAGTTATGGTATGCTCGACCAATGCAATTAGAAGATCTTTCTCCGAGCCGATGTTATGTTGGGAGATCCCCGCTGGGCCAATTATTATAGGTTGAAAACATAGTTCAATTCCGAAAGAACTTCGTAATCGTCATTCAGGCGGCGGGACGTGATGGGCTAACGTTAGCACTTTGTTCGCGCTTCGTCGTGTTTACGTCGTCGATCGAACAGCGCCATCTATTATCACGTAGATATGTGCCGTAGGGTTCAAACGTAGGCAAGCCAGTCGCTGCCCATCGTATTCTTCCGTTTACTTTTACTCATGTTGTCTTGACGAGCTCAACAAAGTACACAGAAGGCATAAGTTAACTACTAGACAGAATTAAGTCAGCAGTGGTACACTACCATTGTGATCTAGGTCAATTATATTATGATTTGAAATTTCATTTGCCAATAATTGGAAGTTTCTATGCGTTGTTTTCCGAAATTACAAAAATAAATAACAGAAATCATATGTTTTTGGGAAACTTGATGCATTTTTATAGCACCAGTTAAATTATTATAATAATTAATATAATAACGATAATAATATATAATATAATAACATAATTTCTTAAGAAAAGAAGCTTGGAATACGACTGTACATTGACTTACTGTACGAATAAAAACGTATGCAACACTAACAATTAGCTTATTAGTTTGAGAACAACCAAAAAACCATTTAGATACGCGGATCTGTTAAATTGCCTTTTTCAACTTTTACAAGTTTGTGAAATACACAGGTCTGGAGTAGATTTTTGTGAATTTACAAGAATTATTTTTCTGTTCAAAAGTTATATATTTTACCTTATTCTCGCCAATAATATTTCCACACACTTTAAATAGTCACAAGGATCAATATTAATTAAATCTGAACTCATTTTATACAAAGTTAACTATTAGTTCACGAATAATATTATTTCAATAAACACTGTCACAAAAAAGCAAACGACTAAATTATGAAGGTTTAGTCCGTATCACGATTCCCCTAGAGGCAGCGTGCGACTTCTTAAATCAGACGTATTAGATAATCCAAGCATATTAAAGCAATAGTCAGCGCTATACTATTTAAAGAAATCTATAGCGGATTATACAGACAATATGTATGGACAATATGTAAGAAAATCAAAGCCACAGCCCCTCTCACTCACTTAACTAGGTTCGTAAAACGTTCGCAAGCGCTCGGCGCCCACCGGTCGTCTTAGCAGTAATTGAAATGACTGATTGTAGAACGCGCGAAATTTAAACACGTAATTTGAACGGATCGATTAATTACTGAGTTAATATTGAGTTTGTATGTTTGGGTGTTTGTTTTGGGCAAGCCAGGCTTTTTAACATTTATAGAGGTTTTGCCACTGCCCCTACAATTCCTTTTACTAGCTGATTCGCTGAACAGACTATGTTAGCAGAGTTTGTTTTTCAGACAAATTACAGATTGCTTTAATAGTACAGTACAGTTGGTTACAGATTATTTTGGTGTAATATTTATTGGATTAGAATGCTAAGTGATTTGTTTAAGGCATTCGATTGCGTTGAGCACGAGACGTTTAAAATTAAATCAAGGCACTATGGCATTATTCAAAACGCTGCGCTTAGTCTTACTGAGTTTTCCCCCAGTGATCGTGTTTATTATATTTATATGTGTAAAACACGACGTAAAGTCTTTGCTAATGGGTGTCCCTCAAGGCTATATTCTAGGTCCCTTGAAGTAAATGATTTACCTCTATATCTTTGCCTCTCAAAAACTTGCGTTCAAACTATCGATGCAATTTAAAAAATATGAACCAGATTTTTAAAATTGTTTCGATGGTTAAATAACTATAACTTTAGCTACAATGCACTACTTGAATTATAGGTTTCAAGCAAGACGAGATTCCGTCAAAGTTTAAGAGTCAGGCCGGTAATACGCGTGCTCCGGACCTTGCCGGACTCAGCAGAGTGAGTATTTTTTAATGTATTTGTGAGATAAGTAATAGCATCGACCAAATCTTCAAAGGTCCAGTTTTGGCTTGTCGTTTTGTTTGTTCATTTATTAACAAACTTTGTGTTTATTTTCTTCTCACTTTAAATTATGTCTGAAATGTTCCGGGATTTTTTGTTCGTACTTTTAACTTGGTCCAAAAATCTTGGGTTTTCTTATTTCGATTCCTTTTTAGTTGATCTTAGGCTTAAACGAAATAAAATCGGGACTAAATAAACTCAATCACGATTTCTTATTTTACATTCTACGGAACAAGAACTCTGTTTCTTAAATTTTCCAATTGTTTACTTCAAAATTGGTACATATTGTAAGCACTAACGGCTGTATGCCAGTAAATCTTTTAATAGATCGAATGTTTGTCTAATCTTGCCTAATCTTTTCATACTTTTAACATGTCTTTAACTCAAGCAAGTACAAAATGTATCCATTTCTGCCTGAATCCACTAATTCATACTTAACACTCAAAATGTCTATCGTCTGTGAGCACTAATTGGCTGTAACATTTCTGCTATCTAACGCATCGATGCGACGCAGGGCGAGAGCACGGAGACTGAAGCTGAGCTTTCCACTGACACTAGCACTGACCTGTCGGTAAGTCGCACAGGGAAATCTGCCCCCCGATTGTTTAAGGAAATCTTTATTGTAATAGTTTGTCAAACGGATAGTCCGACCTGTTTAAGGAGTTCATAGACGCCTGGACGCCAAAAAGCAAGTATGAACTTCTTAAACAGTTCGAGTAATACGTTTTATGCTGTCAACTGATTACGAATTGCTTTGACAATTGGGCCTCTGATTTGTGACATAATATTTTAGCTAATCAGGCCATTTCTGTTGTACGCCATCTATAAACTATAGTCTCACAAACTTATCTGACCCAGTGACAGCGTCGGTGTTATCGCATTCAGAGTTGCTAATAAAATAAAAACAAAAACTAAACCATCATAAAAATTAGTACCAAAAATAAAAACTGAACAGTCATAAAAATTCGTTCCAGTTTTGGCCACCAAGCCAGATAAGTTGGTAGGACTGTTAACTAAAATGACATCCCTATTTTTATCCCCTATCCCTTTCATAATGCTCCCTAAGGAAAGGGACAATACTAGATTTAAAGCTGTAATTTAGTTTAAGAATTGGCCACATTGTTACATAAAAATATTATATTCGTATTTTACGTTAATTTCCCACCAGATTCTAGTTTTCCAAAAACTTTGAGCGGAAAACTAACTCAAGATACAAGATATAAAAAGGTGAAATTGTTTTCCTTGTACATTTTGATAGGTATAACGTCGATGGCCAGACTGTTCTTTCGAATCACCTTCTTAAGTTTCAAGTTTTATCACAGGACGCGCAAACGTTGATCGAAAGGAAACTAGCATGTGTGGACTTGGAACCCAGCGTGGACAATGTTGTCATCCCTAATGGAGAAGGTGAGATTCTGAATAAGAAGGTTAATAGATTCTCCGTTAATGGTCTAAATTCGAACTAGGCGACCCTAGTTCGAATTTAGAATTTAGGTGTAGATCGACATCTTCACCTATCTATTAACAAAAAACCGGTTAACTACGAGTCAGACTCGCATACAAAGGATTTGGTACCACCACAAAATATAATTGGTTCATTGGCAAGTGTCAAAATATGCAAAACTAGCTGATGCCCGCTACTACGTCAGCGTGGATTGAGGTATTTTGGTTCCCGCGGGAACTCCTTAGTTTTTCGGGATAAAAAGTAGCCGATGTGTTATTCCAGACTATAATCTATATCTGTGCCAAAATTCATCCAGATACGTTCCGCCGTTCGGGCGTGGTAGAGTAACAAACATCCATCCATACATCCGGATATTGAACTATAGTGTTATATATTTTTGGAATCTACTCATCATTTTCTAGATGATGATTATATAGTTAATCTTATTTTCGATTTTTTATTTCAACTTTAGTCTTTAATGCGGGACCATGGTCACCCCATCAATTTTTTAAAATTTTTACTAGCCTATGTCACCCGAAATATGCTAGGGATTCTAACGATACCTCATTTATCCAAATCGGTTCAGGCGTATAGAAGTAATGGTGGAATATACAAACTCACATACATACATACATACATACATACATACGTACATACGTACATACGTACATACGTACATACGTACATACGTACATACGTACATACGTACATACGTACATACGTACATACGTACATACGTACATACGTACATACGTACATACGTACATACGTACATACGTACATACGTACATACGTACATACGTACATACGTACATACGTACATACGTACATACGTACATACGTACATACGTACATACGTACATACGTACATACGTACACACGTACATACGTACACACGTACATACGTACACACGTACACACGTACACACGTACACACGTACATACGT
Source organism: Erebia palarica (assembly GCA_964035005.1). NCBI lineage: Eukaryota > Metazoa > Arthropoda > Insecta > Lepidoptera > Nymphalidae > Erebia > Erebia palarica. The sequence goes on from OZ035983.1 coordinate 38,704,255, forward strand.
ACATACGTACATACGTACATACGTACATACGTACATACGTACATACATACATACATACATACATACATGAACCCTGAAATCAGTATACTCCTTTTTTCAGGCAGTCCTATTAAAATTATTCATGCGTCTTATTTCAGATCCAACGAGTATGATTTGCCGCGCTCTTGTATGCGGGAACCTGGAAGAGGCGGTGGAACTTTGTTTGGAGGCGAAGAGAATCGCAGATGCACTTATCATTGCTTCCTTGGGTAATATACACTACAGCCCATTAACGTCCACTGCTGGACTCAGGCCTCCACTCTCCTTGAGCTTCAGGTTTTTCTGACAAGAAATTCTCAGTACTAGCCCGGAGTTAGGAAATTAGCGGTGTTACACCTCCGTACCTCGGAGAGCACGTTAAGCTATCGGTATTGCGCTTGATATTTCCCCAGTCGTGTCGGATTTTCCGTCCCACCGGGCTATTATAGTAAAGGAACAGAGAGTGCACCTGTGTACCCACCATTATATTTCCCGCGCAGATGTCTAATCTCTCTGAAGATTGGACGCAATGGCTGGAATTCTATCGGGAAGACATTATTTATTATTACTTTAAACCCAATACTAAAATTTATCAGAAAACTAGTGGATACCCACGACTTTGTTCACATGAATCTAAGGTAGTCCAACCGCGATTATAGTATATAATTAACAAGTGAAATTAATTTAACGAATTAAAAAATACGACTGCCCTACCATATTATTTTTGGAGTTTACCTCCATAAGAAGCGATTTGCATATATAGCCTTTGGAATCTTATTCACATTTTTTATTAAATTACATTTTTTTGTGAATCACTAAATATTGAACTATAGTGTTATATATTTTTGGAATCTACTCATCATTTTCTAGATGATGATTATATAGTTAATGTTATTTTCGATTTTTTTTTTCAATTTTGGTCTTTAATGCGGGACCATGGTCACCACATTAATATTTTTTTAAATTTTACTAACCTATGTCACCCGGAATAAGCTAGGGATTCTAACCATACCTCATTTGTCAAAATCGGTTCAGGCGTATAGAAGTTATGGTGGAATATACAAACTCACATACATACATACATGCATACGTACATACATACATACATGAATACATGAACCCTGAAAACAATATACTCCTTCTTTCAGGCAGTCGTATAAAAAGCTTCTCAGCCTTCAATAGTCATACTGTAACAACAGTTTTGTGTATTCAGGCAGCCAAGAGCTCCTATACAAAGTGCAGAAGTACCACCTCAACCAGACGGCATCGGACCCCGTATCCCTGGTTTCCGGGAGTCTGCTCAGCTCCAAGTGGGAATCGCTCATCCAGGCTGCTGCGCCCAAGAGCTGGAGGGACACCTTAGCAGCGCTGGTCACGCACTGCGAAGGCGACAGCCTCACGCATTACTGTGGTAAGAACAGCTATATGAAGTGCAGAAGTACCACCTCAACCAGACGGCATCGGCCCCGTATCCCTGGTCTCCGGGAGTCTGCTCAGCTCCAAGTGGGAATCGCTCATCCAGGCTGCTGCGCCCAAGAGCTAGAGGGACACCTTAGCAGCGCTGGTCACGCACTGCGAAGGCGACAGCCTCACGCATTACTGTGGTAAGAACAGCTATATGAAGTGCAGAAGTACCACCTCAACCAGACGGCATCGGCCCCGTATCCCTGGTCTCCGGGAGTCTGCTCAGCTCCAAGTGGGAATCGCTCATCCAGGCTGCTGCGCCCAAGAGCTGGAGGGACACCTTAGCAGCGCTGGTCACGCACTGCGAAGGCGACAGCCTCACGCATTACTGTGGTAAGAACAGCTATATGAAGTGCAGAAGTACCACCTCAACCAGACGGCATTGGACCCCGCATCCCTGGTCTCCGGGAGTCTGCTCAGCTCCAAGTGGGAATGGCTCATCCAGGCTGCTGCGCCCAAGAGCTGGAGGGACACCTTAGCAACGCTGGTCACGCACTGCGAAGGCGACAGCCTCGCGCATTACTGTGGTAAGAACAGCTATATGAAGTGCAGAAGTACCTCCTCAACCAGACGGCATTGGACCCCGTATCCCTGGTCTCCGGGAGTCTGCTAAGCTCCAAGTGGGAATGGCTCATCCAGGCTGCTGCGCCCAAGAGCTGGAGGGACACCTTAGTTGCGCTGGTCATGCACTGCGAAGGCGACAGCCTCGCGCATTACTGTGGTAAGAACTGCTGTCTGTCTTCCTCTGTTCATCTGTCTGTCTGCTACGCTTTCACGGCCCATCTGCTCAACCGATTTTGGTAAAATTAGTATGTATCCCGGGGAAAGCCATAGGATACTTTTACATCCCGAAAATTAAAGAGTTCCGCGGGAATTAAAAAAATCTTAATCCACGCGGACGAAGTTGCGGGCATCATCTGTACTAATATTATAAATGCGAAAGTTTGGATGGATGTATGGATGTTTGTTACTCAACTACGCCCGAACGGTTGAACGGAATTTGATGAAATTTGGCACAGAGAAAGATTAGTCTGGAATAACCCACAGGCTACTGATTATCCCGGAACCGAAAAACCTCCATCCACGCGGGCGAAGTCGCGGGCATTCGCAAGTATTCAAAAATTATACTCCAAGTTATAGTATCAAATCTATCTTATCTTCTATCTTCTTAATTTGAAAAAGAATAGGCGACTGATTGATCTATGCACAGCACTAAGCACTATTAAGATTGGCTATTATGTCGTATGCATCTTGCCTCGTCGAACACACGGCGAACCGCATGCCATAGTACTTAGAGTTCGTACGCACTGCGAAAAACAAACGAACGCCGCGAAAAAACTGGCGTGAATGTTTTTCACAGTGTCGCCTTTGAGGATCAAATAGGGGTTCGTCATGTACCGCCCAAAATCGAATATAACGGGAGCGAAGCTGTGGCCAAAGCTAGATATAAGATAAATATAGATAACATAGTTATATAGTTGCTTAGTTAAGATGATTATTTTAAAAGATTGATTATTTATATATATATATATATATATATATATATATATATATATAAATGTCACCGTAAGATTGTAAAAACCGTTAGATTATAATCTAACACGTGAAATTATAAACAGTTGAAAGATTGTGAACTGTTCAATGTTCTGAGTGTCAATTTTTGAAATATTCATTGTATTTACGTTTTCTTGTCTCTTTCTTGTAGGTAAGGTTAGGGTTCGACATAAATAATCAAGTAGTGGTAGTAGTGCTCAGGTTTTATCGGGTTTAAATACCTATCAGATTACATCCGGAAAATAATGCGTTAATTTGTAATCTTTCGACAGTTTGCATTTACGCGAGTTATTTATTATTTATTTATTTATATATTTAGTACCAAACTTAAAAACTAAACATACAAATTTAAAGGACATGTACAAGGACAACTTATCTCTTGAAGAGATTTCTTCCAGCAGCCCTAGAATGTGAGAATGGTGAAAAATAGATAAAGCTGAGTAGGTACTTATAAACTAGAGAATAGATTTTTTAATTTTGACTTATGATAAATATCATAAAAATATACTTACATATAATATATACAGGAAACACATAATTTAATAACATACATACAAAAAAAAAATAGTACTAATATACATACATAATATACAATAATAAATACAAAACTGCAAGTCGTCTGCATAAAGATGGTAGTGACAAGAAATTGCTTTGGAAATTTCATTTATAAAAATGGAAAACAGTAATGGAGATAGTACACCGCCTTGAGGAACGCCAGCAGAGAGATCAGCCCAATCCGAAGAATCTTCGTCAGTCCTGATTCTCTGCCGTCGACCCTGAAGATAAGACTTAAACCAATCCACCACAGGAGGAGAAATGTTAAGAGAACGGAGGATAGCAAGCATTACATCAAAGTCAACTGAGTTAAAAGCATTACTGAAATCAAGCAGTACGAGAACAGTAAGCTCTTTGTTATCCATAGCAAACCGAATATCATCAGTTACTTTGAGCAATGCGGTTGTAGTACTATGAGAAGGACAGAAGCCAGACTGAAAAGGACTAAGGAGATTATTGCGTGAGAGATAAAAAGAGATTTGCTTGCAGACAGAGTTTTCTAATAATTTGGAGAGAATGGGTAGAATAGAAATAGGACGGAATTGTGAGAATGAAGTCGGGTTTGTTGTTTTGGGTAATGGAATGACATTAGCCATTTTCCATGACGTTGGAAATGTGCTGGTTATTAAGGAAAAATTGAGTATATGAGCAATGATAGGTGTTAAGTAATCTATGATTAGTAAGAGCATATCACGACTAATAACCTTTTCGCCTAGGTATCGCTAAATTATAGCGTATGAAAATAAGGTCATGGTAAGAAAAAGGAGCATTTAGCTGACCATGGGTAAGAACTTTTTCTGTTTTGGAAACTATAATAAGATCCAAAAGAGAAGGGTCAGAGTTGGGGGAGAAATGGGTCGCAGACAGCGGCAGAAGAGAAAGGTTAAATGAAGAAATTAAAGATTGTAACTTATGGGACCTCGAGTTATTTTTAATGAGGCAAGTATTTAGATCCCCCATAACAATTATGTGATCATAAGACGGAGAAAGGTCGAGAAGTGATTCAAAGGTGTTGAAGTAGTTGATAGTAAGAGAAGGGCTGTACGCAACACCAAGAAGAAGTTTAGTATGGCGTGTTGAAATTTCAAGAAAAAGGTATTCTAGGTTACCAGAGTACGAGTTGGGAGACTGGCTTAATATTTTAAAAGTAAGGTTGTCTCTCAGGTAAATGCAAACGCCCCCGCCACCCTTATCAGTTCGGTCGTTGCGAATCAGCGTAAAACCAGGGAGATTATAGAGAGAAGAACGAAGAGCAGGAAAAGAATTCAATATTATTATTATTGTTGTTCGGATTATTATCAGACATAAAAATAATATAATAATAAAATAATATATATAAATAATACTTTATTAATATTAAACACAAATAAAATATAATTATAATAGGCTAACGCTTAAATATCTGTATTAATATTATTTTGACCATTCCCACATTATCTGGCAGAAATAAGCTATTTTAAACAAGTAACTGTGTAACAAAATACAAGATAAAAACAATACGATATTTTATACTTCACATCACAACTATGTTAGACTACTTTAATATATAAGTCCATGGCACAGTCTATATTATTAGATTATAATCTAACGGTTTTTACAATCTTACGGTGACATATATATATATATATATATATAATCATCTTAACTTCTATACATAGATACGATAGTTGCTTAGTAATGATGATTATTTGTGAAAAAAAAACCCGGCTGAGTTTGTTGTGGGCTCTTCTCAGAACAGGGCGCGTTTGGAACCCTCGTAGCTTTAGTTTTAAGATACCGTTACTGATTATCACCATTATATTTTATAAATAATTACACGTCAATAAGAGTAGTATACCTACCTAAATTGAATAAACATTATTTGACTTTGACTTTGACATAGGGTAATTTTTGCCGCCAGAAATGCTGGGGGACAAGTTGTGCGAACAATCCGAGCAAGCCTTGCGCGACGCGGGCGCGCTATGCTACGTGTGCGCGGCGCGCGGCGACGCGTTGGCCGCGCGGGCGCTGCGCGGCTCCGCGAGCGACGTCGCCGCGCTCGCCCGGTGCACTGAGCTTGCGCTGCTGACCAAAGCCGCCGCCGCCGCCAGGGGGCGCCCCGTGCAGGTGACCACACCAACATCATCGTCTTTATCATAATCGCCGTCGTCACCGCTATATTGTACACCATTAAAAAAAAAAACATCCACGACAAGTTGGCCCTTGACTGCGATCTCTCCTGATGGTAAGTGATGATGCAGTCTAAGATGGTAGCGGGCTAACCTGTTAGGGGCATGCCAGTTATACTTAACCCAAACCCCTGTTCGGTTTCTACACGGCATCGTATATGTACGTACATCTACACGCTAAATAGCTTGGCGGCACGTCTTTGCCGGTAGGGTGGTAGGTAACTAGCCACGGCCGAGACCTCCCACCAGGCCAGACCAGAGAAAATTCAGAAATTAGAAATTCCCAAAAATTTACCCTGCCGGGGATCGAACCCGGGACCTCCGCACGTTAAGACAACAGCGCTACACACTGCGCAACGGAGGTCGTCTTGGTCGAGAATCAGGCGTTACTTTGCGGAAGTTCATGATTTAGCAAGAATTTCTTGCTAAATCATCGTCTTTATCATAATCGCCGTCGTCACCACCAACATCATATTCATAGTTGCTATTATCATCTTCATCTCAACTCATCACCGCGCCTACTAATTGACACGGGTGTCAATTTGTAGGCGCGGGTCTGTTGGACTATTGTGAATGCAAAGCTTTCTTTATTTTTTTTTATCTTATGCATTTCGCATCACTAGTGTAAGCGACAATCCAGAAGTAGGTATTATTGAGACACTTTTAATATATTTGTACTCTCATTTGGAACTAGCACGAGCGAATGGTCACAACGTGTAGCGGTTCCATGAGAGATTCAAACTTAAACTTAAAGACAATATTCATTTGATCTGGCCACGATTGCTATCGTTAAGCTCTAAACCAAATTTCGATCTAAACACAAAAGTATTCAATAATCGCGGAGTCTGCCTGCCTTATCATCGTTCAAACACTCTTATTTATACTAACTATTTTCAATATGGCGTCGGTATCCGCAGATTAAATCGAATGACATGAATCGAGTCAAATTGACTGATATTATATTTCTTGTATCATGAGATATGCTACAAACAGTAATAATGCTAACACTAGTGTCAACACTGTCTTCCGTTTCCGCTAGCTAAGCATTTTTTCAGAACTCAATTTTCGGAAAGATTATTTGAATTATATCCTGCACTTGAACAACAAATACTAAAATTACTTAAATATTATAAGGAAACTAAATTATTTAATTTTTATTGAGTTTCAGTATTTTTAACAGAACTTCACAATGGTGTCAATAGATGGCGCTCTGTAAAAAATTATTCGTTTCTCCAATAATTCTTTAGCTCTTTTGCGTCTAATGTTAAAAGTTAACGATTACAATATACAGTTAAAACTATCTTAGGCGCGGGACATATAGAAGTGGCGCCGGCGCGGCGAGTGGCGAGGGCGCGCGCGCCACTGGCGTGCCGCTTCTATCTATTTCATACAAAATGTATGCAAGCGGCGTGGCGCCGCGTATACACAAGAGGCGCGGCGCGGTTGTGGCGGGGCGACGCTTCCTCTCCACTCGGCGCGCCCGTTCGCCAGTGGCACGCCGCTCGAAAGCACAGGGCCGGATTGAAAATGCACGACGATACGGAATTTAATATCGATTTTGCCAGTTAGTGGAAAAACACCTAGAACTTTACGAAAGGACATTGACCAAATTCGCCTAAGAATCAACACACGTTTGAAATATACAGTAATTCTTAGCTTAATTTATCTTTAGTCTTTATTCCAAATATCAGAATTTAACGGACACTTCAAATTAATTAAAAAATAAGTTAATGGGTATTAAATTGATTACTATACGTTTCCGTCTCTGCATTATTAAACACAGATCAATTACTTAAATTTTAAATAATATACAATACCACCGCTTGAGCGCTAGATCTGTATCGTAAGAAACAATAGATAAAATATAAAAGCTGCTTGAAGTGCTAAATGCGCTAGTATTCGGAATCTCTCAACGCCATCTATTGAAAGTACAATAATTTAATATTTTTAACGCCATCTGTAATGTTTTTGATGAACGATGGCGAATCTTGTCTTATCTACATACTGTTTACAGCTTTAATGCAAATGGATAGAGATGATATTTATTTGTTCAAGTAGATTGATCGTGAATGCTAAAATAAACTCAAAATTGAAAATATTTTTGGTAATAAGTAATTTTCTTGCAAGTGTCCGCAGTTTTAATCTGCTCTCAAGTATAAAAAGGTATTAATTTGAACCCAGTAACCAATTTTTTATGACGGTTGGTTCTTAGGCGAACTTTGTATGGGGACGGAACAAGGTCCTTTCTAAGATCTTTCATTAAATTGAAAAATCTATGATCTTGTCCCAATCGCCATAAAAGGTGAACCGAATACCTTCTCCTACGCAAATTTGCCAATTGCACTAAAGCCAGCATATCTTCATCTGAAGACGAAGACGAAGACATGTTGTCGCACCGAAATCAAACACTAGTATGCCTCAAATACGTCACATTGCTACGTCACAGTCTCGCCGTTTGCGCGCCACTGGCGTGCCTCTCACGCCAGTGGCGCGCGCGCCCTCGCCACTCGCCACGCCGGCGCCACTTCTATATGTCCCGCGCCTTATGGATACCGCGAGTTCTCAGTTCGGGGCGATCCGCTAGTTTTAAGCTAGGCGAATGTGTGTCCAGGCGGGCGGCAAGCTGGAGAGCCTGCTAAGCTCGTACGGAGCGCGGCTCGCGGCGCAGGGCTGCCTGCAGAGCGCTCTGGCGGCTCTCCAGGGCGCCACCACTGAGCTCAACCAGAGGCTCGAGGTTGCGCTGGGCATGCGCGCACAGAACACTGGCCAGCAGAAGCAGGTATGTGCACACACTACATAGATAGGCGTAGACATATCGTCACCTCCATGGCAAACTTTTTGACGACCTCCGTGGCGCAGTGTGCACGCTGTTGTCTTAACATGCGGAGGTCCCGGGTTCGATCCCCGGCAGGGTCAATTTAGGAATTTATAATTATCGAATTTTCCCTGGTCTGGCCTGGTGGGAGGCTTCGGCCGTGGCTAGTTACCACCCTACCGGCAAAAACGTGCCGCCAAGTGATTTAGAGTTCCGGCGCGATGCCGTGTAGAAACCGAGTAGTGGTATGGGTTAAGTATAACTGCCATGCCCCTAACAGGTCAGCCTGCTACCAGCCTGCTATCTTAGACTGCATCATCACTTACCATCGAGTGAAATTGCAATCAAGGACTAATTTGTAGCACTTAAAAAAAAACGTTCTTACGAATCTGCAATTTTAGTGAAATCAATTTTTCGATGAAAAATCGTAACCGTAACCAAACGAAGTACTGCACACCGTAGTAAAGTTACGTATTTCTGGCACTGATAGTTAAAGAATTCAAATTCAGTGACAGAAATACGTAACTTTACCACAGTGCTACATTTGGTACGGTTTTTCATAGAAATATTGATTTCACTAAAACTGCAGATTCGCAAGTTTGCCATAGAGGTGATGATATATTGTTCGGGAAACTAGTGACGAGTAACCGAACACCACGTAGTCAGCACTTTACGCAACTGCCTCACGTTAAGGAGGACAGTGCGGTAAAATCAGTACGCTTCAATCGTCCGCGCGTAGTACTCAATATCAATAGCAATTTATATCATGATCATTTTAAACATTATATCATCATCATTTATCAGTAAAAATACAGTCCACTTAAGCTATCATTTTATCACCACAAAGAACAGCACCCCACATTTTTTGGTCCTACGAACCGGATTTGAACCAGTGACCTATAGATAGACCCGCGACTTCGTGCGCGTGGATTGAGATTTTATTTGTTTCTCGCGGGAACTTTTTTTTCCGGGATAAAAAGTAGCTTACGTGCTATTCCAGACTTTATAGTCTGAAATAGCATAGTCTGTGCCAAATTTCATTTAAATTATTGCCTATTAAAAGCCTTTGTGAACAAATAAGACTCCTCGCTCAGCAGAAAGCCGCAGCAGGATTCTTAAATTCCTTATAACTAAAACTAAATTTGTTAAAGCCCATTATTTTTTTAAATCCCATTAATTTAAATTGATTGATAAATCTCAATAACTTGCTTAATCCCATTGTTATAATCCATAAACTTGTCAACTTATAATAATAATTATTTAATTCAAATAACTTGGCTGGAATTTAACATGTGAATAATTTTATTAAGTTAATTGAACTAAACTAATAGGATATATCAAGTCAACAGAGATACTCTTGCCGTTTTACTTATAGTTATAATATCATCCGTTGCGTATTTAGCCATTGCACAGTAGCGTGTTACGTGCCTCGTTGGTCAAGTGGTTAGCATGTTCGACTGCGGCCGATGAGTTGCCGGATTCGAGTCCCGGGTCGGGGACCATAATTAAGGGCCACTTGCAAAAAGGACATTTAAACTGATTTAGTTAAATTTTGTGATGTTGCCCCTTTTTGGCAAATGCATATTGTAGTTGCCAAAAAGGGCCAGCATAAAAATATTTAACTAAATCGATTTAAGAGTCCTTGTGCAAGTGGGGCTAAGTATTGGGGTTTTCTGACTATAAATTCTCAGTACTAGCCCGGATTTAGGAAGTGTGTTTCACCCCGGTGTCTCGGAGAGCACGTTGAGCTGTCAGTCCCTGATACTATCACTAAAATGATAATAGTCGTTAAAGCTCGCCAACTCGCATTGGAGCAGCGTGGTGGGTCGAAGCTCTAATTCTCTCTCGAGCTGGCGGGTCACCTGATAGTAAGTGATTACCGCCGCCCATGAACATTTGCAGCACCAGAGGAGCCGCCAATGCGTTGCTGGCTTTTGAGATATTTGCTTATCCGCCCTTTGAAGAGCCTGTGCCCAGCAGTGGGACAGTGGGCTGTAGTGATAGCGTGTAACGTGCCACTATTTGTTCCAGCATCCGCAACAGGTGTCGTCTTGCGCGCGCACCGCAAGTTCTCACTCGCAATCGCTCGGACACTTCCCGCAGCATAATGACGTCAGCGCCTACAACGCGGGTAACGTTACAACACCACCACTGTTGATTATATATGTCACCGTAAGATTGTAAAAACCGTTAGATTATAATCTAACTCGCGAAATTGCAAACTGTCGAAAAATTACAATTTAACGCATTATTTTTCGGTAGATTGTAATCTGTTAGTTATATTAACCCGATAGAACCTAAGTGCCCGATTACACTAAACACGAAGTGGGCACTACCTGATTATTTATGTCGAACCTAACCTAACCTACAAGAAATAGCCAAGAAAACGTAAATACAATGAATATTTAAAAATTGGCACTCAGAACATTGAACGGTTCACAATCTTTAGACAGTTTACAATTTCGCGAGTTAGATTATAATCTAACGGTTTTTACAATCGTACGGTGACATATATATGTCACTGTACGATATAATGCTATATGTATATTTAATGCTAGCCTCAGTATATCTTCTCGTTAGTCACTGCTTGCCGATAAAATCTGGAATAGAACGATGCATTTGAGTCAATATCCATAATGTGTATTAATTTAATTGTAAATATATATTTATTTTTTTCAAAAAAGCACCCACCGAGTTTCTTCTCGGTAGGAACGGCATTCCGAACTAGTGGTAGATTCATTGGACAATTCAAAAGCACTTGTAAAAAGTCTACTTGAATAAAAAATATTTTATTTTGATTTCTGATTGTGGCTGACGTGATCCCGGGACCACGTCCACCACAGTGCTGACGTGGCCCCGGGTTCGAGTCCCGGGTTAGGCCCTAATAATAATGTATTGGGTTTTTCTGACAAGAACTTCTGAGTACCAGCCCGGAGTTAGGAGGCGGTGAGTCATCCCCGTGCCTCGGAGAGCTCGTAAAGTTGTCGGTTCTTCGCCTGGTCTCTCTCCGGTCGTGTCGTTTACGTCCCAACGGGCTATGAGAGTAAGAAAACAGAGAGTGCACCTGTGTTTGCGCACACACTTTGCACTATAATATCTAGAATTAAAGATTGTTCGATCCACGAAGTCGCGCATCAGACTTTACCATAGTGTGTAGAAATCTAAAATCTTTTTTACTTTAGCTTTGGAAGTCGGTATTTTGAAAAGAATTTTAATGAGTTTATTGTCATCAACTGTTCGCCTCAATAATAGGCCTATTACACTACCGCCGCTACTTAGAGCGTCGCTTATTACACATCAATACACTGATTCAAGTGTAAGGGTCCCTGTGAAAAGTGCAGTATAATAGGCATATTACTAACTATGACTACTTTTTAAAGCAGCCCCAGTGCAAGAAGCAGGTTGGGCGGCCAGCGCCATTCCGCCTCGACCTCCCAGCGTCTCCTCACAGTCTGGTATTAATGTTTGCTTTATTTTTTCCTTCCAAAACTACAATTTTTGTGCTTAAAATCTACACTACATTTTTTACATTTGTTTACATTTTTAATTAAAAATTAAAAATGAATTGAAAATGTAAACTCTCTCTGTAATACTTTCTCTGTAATAATTTCAATTTCAAAAACAGTTTCAATGATTCTTGCATTCTTGGCTTTTGCAGTCAAGGTTACGTCGACATTTTTTAAGATCCCATCCATCTCACTCCAACTCACGTGACGTTGGCAAAGTGCATGGTGCTGGTTTGACACTACGAAAAGCCATTAACCAAAATAAGAAGAAGAAGAAACATTGTTCAATATAGACATATAGTAAAAGATAATATGTAGAGAATAGCGGTAGTAGCCATAGTAATAATACTATATCTATGAGTTATTCACTACAGCCCATTAACGTCCCACTGCTGGGCACAGGCCTCCACTCTCATAGGAGAGAGGGAATTAGAGCTTAGACCCACCACGCTGCTCCAATGCGGGTTGGCGGGCTTTAACGACTATTATCATGTTAGTGATAATAACCGGGAGCGACGGGTTAACGTGCTCTCCGAGGCACTGGGGTGAAACACCGTCAACTTCCTAACTCCGGGCTAGTACTGGGAATTTCTAATGCGAAAAACCCGATACTTAATTATGGCCCGACCCGGGACTCGAACCCGAGACCTCGTCGGCTGCAGTCAAACATGCTAACCACTAGCCCAACGAGGCAGTTAGTTGGTTTGCAGGTAGGCAATGAGTCATTATAATGCATGTTTGAGACAAAGAGGTTTGAATTCTTGTAATCAAGTTTTAATAAGGTAAATTAATATTTATTTAGATAAATTATAACAGATCTAAGTATATAAGTAAATCTAATTGAGTAATTGACAACTATTCAAATAAATTATCTATTAAATAGAGGATCTCCCAAAAGTCGTAATATCCACGGCTCCTGTTGGTATTATGTTGAATAACTATTTTAAACTATCGATTAAAGTAAAGAAGTGCGTCGAACTTTGATTACGTCATTATTCAATATTTCATACAAAATCCCAAACTAAGCACGCGATTTGACGTTTAAAAAAAGTTGCTGATTTGACTAGTTGTCAACACCCAATTTCAGAAATAATATATCCTCTTATTTATCGTTCATCTGAGTTGAAACATAGTACGATTATTGTTAGGACTTGACCGAAATATTACCGCGGATTTTGTCATGGTTTTTAACACTAACGTACAATAGGTAACGGGTGAGTCGAATCCCTAGCTTCAACGCATGCCTGGCATTAGATAGTGGCCTATTCTGTATAACACAATTTATAAACTAAAATGACAGCAAGTTCTGTCCCTTTCCGCATGGAATTATGAAAGGGTTGGCAATATTTTTAATGCTGTCATTTTAGTTGAGTTTAGATATTGTTTACTACAAAATCAGCCCCATTATTGAATATTCTCTGTGTGTGAAAATGTGAAAATTCTTTTCAGGTGGAAAATCCGGCCGATCGAAATACAAAGTGGACCCGTCAGTACAATCCGCACCCCTATACAACCAATATGGCTACAACAACCCAATACAATCGCAACCCACCTACGGCTACAACAGTCCTTTACCCGACCAATATGGTTCAGCTAGCGTTCCGAGCCACAACTTCACACCAATTAACCAACCCAATCCCATTAACCCGTTAAATTCCATTAACCCATTAAATCCCGTTAACCCATTAAATCCCGTTAACCCGTTAAATCCCGTTAATCCGTTAAATCCCACAAATCCAATTAATCCGTTAAACACGACCCCGTTGAATCCAATGAACCCGTTGAACCAGTCGGTTAACGGTGGTTACTACAACCAGCACGTGGAACCAGCGGTTGCGGCGTCGCCTCCAGCGAAACCGATCCCTCCAGGGTGGAACGATCCGCCCATGATGACTTCTAAACCTAAGGTGAGTTAACATTATTATGTACAGACAGTATAAGGAAAGGGCGACTGACTGATTAAATAAATAAATAAATAAAATCTTTATTTGAAATTACCATACACAGTGAATGTACAAACACAAACCTACTAGTAGTAATTTTGACAGTTTGACTGATCTATCAACGCACAGCACAAACCACTGGAAGGATCGGGCTGAAATTTGGCATACATGTTTTGAATTAAGGTTTTGTATTCCCGCGGGAACTACTTAATTTTCCGGTATAAAACGTAGCCTTTTTGACGACCTCCGTGGCGCAGTGTTGATCATTGTTGTCTTAACGTGCGGAGGTCCCGGGTTTGATCCCCGGCAGGGTCAATTTGGGAATTTATATTTTCAGAATTTTCCCTGGTCTTGCCTGGTGGGAGGCTACGGCCGTGGCTACTTAGCACCCTACCTGCAAAGACGTACCGCCAAGCGATTTAGCGTTCCGGTACGATGCCGTGTAGAAACCGAATAGGGGGATGGTTTTAATATAACTACCATGCCCCTAACAGGTTAGCCCGCTACCATCTTAGACTGCATCATCACTTGCCATCAAGTGAGGTTGCAGTCAAGGGCTAACTAGTAGTGCTGTAAAAAAGAAGCCTATTTCTTTCTCTAGGAAAGAAACAAGAATCAATGCAAGAATCTGTATACCAAGTCTTATCGAATTTGTTTGAAAAGATGTGCCGTGAAAGCGTAGCAGATAGACACACTTTTGTATTCATAATATTAGTATGGATTGTACACCGTTCCCCGAGATGCAACGTATCTGTATGACATCTTTAATCGAGTTTGGTTGGAAAGGCGGGCCGTTAAAGCGTAGCAGATAGACAGACAGCCAGACGCATTTTCGCATTTATAATATTACTAGCTATATTCGGCCAATATAGGTATTTTTTGGCCCAGGAACCCTCGCGGGTATCCTCAGAACACCCTATCAAAGTTTCATCACAATCTGATCAATGGTTTCGGAACGCATAGAGGACAAACAAACAACTATTTATTTTTATTTATATATGTTACCGTATGATTGTAAAAACCGTTAGATTATAATCTAACTCGCGAAATTGTAAACTGTCGAAAAATTTTGAACCGTTCAATGTTCTGAGTGTCAATTTTTGAAATATTCATTGTATTTACGTTTTCTTGTCTGTTTCATGTAAGTTAGGTTAGGGTTCGAAATAAATAATCTTAGGTTCTATCGGGTTAATAAACCTAACAGATTACAATCTACCGGAAAATAAATGAAATTGTAATCTTTCGACAGTTTGCAATTTCGCGAGTTATATTATAATCTAACGCTTCTTACAATCTTAAGGTGACATATAGAATATATATACGACATGTCGGCCCAACACGCGAGTACGCGACAGTGGAGCCACATCATAGAGCATAGGCGACACAGAGGTTCGATGGCGTTGAGAGTATGCTTCCCTAACTAGTTGCCATTCATAATTTTCTGGTATAAAAAGCATATGTGCTTCCCTGGGATCCAACCTACCTCTGTACCAAGTTTCATCAAAATGTGTTGAAAATATGTGCCGTGAAACCGTAGCATACAAACACACTTTTTATGATATTGGTATGGATTGTACACCGTTGCCCGAGATGTAACGTTAGGCCGTTAAAGCGCTGCTACGCTTTTGCATTTATAATATTAGTATGTATTGAATGTATGTTTGATGCAATGTCGCGGTCCAGCAATTCAGTCGCGACGACATGTCGGCCCAACATGCGGGCACGCGACAGTGGAGCCACATCATAGAGCATAGACGACACATAGAGGTTCGATGGCGTTCACACTAGCATGCTAAGAGTCCCTAACTCGTTGCCATACTACATTCTTCAAATACGTCGGATTGGTTTTATAGTTTTTGTTGTAATTAATTATACTATACGCTCAAAGATACTCAATCAGGCCTATGCTGTTGTAAACCATCTCTAAACTAAAATTACTGTTTGAAATATATTGATGTCCCTTTCATAAATACTCCCCGCAGAAAGGGGCTGCACTAGATTTATAGCTGTAATTTTAGTTTAGATTGTGTTAAACAGAATTGGTTACAATGTAAGGTCATATTAGGGATTTTAGCTACACTTATTTGTCCGGTTTCCTTCCTTGCATACGTGGGAAGGACTAGTGAATATATCAAGCTTCTTTGCACTTACTCCGGCCCGTAAACGCAAAAGACCGCGAAATATGCACTATTCCTACCCACGCTGTATGACTCCGTGTGCCAGGAGCGATTGGACAGGGTATAGTTTCAATCTTATCCATAACGAAATGAGACTGAGAATAACTTGCACTTTATTTTATGTTGCGTTATATATAGAAATTGATTTAAATAATACTCTTAAATGCAGTAAAAAGAAGTAAAAAGTCAATAATGTGACCTTATATGCCCTCTATTGCCCACTCTAACCCAGTGGCTATCAGTAAATGAAAACCACTGACATATCTTTTTTATCCATTGAATGTTTGCTATGAAATAATGTTATTTTTATTTCATAGCAAACATTCAATGGTTGAAAAATATAGGTCAATAGCTTTAACTTTTTTGATAGCCACTGATTTAGAGAATATGAGGGCAGGGCCTTACACAATCATGTGGTTTTTGTATTGCATGTGGTTTTTCCACCAAACAAAACAGGACACTGTCGTGTTATTTTCCGTTTGCCTTCCAGACTTTTTTATTGTGCTAGGAGTTGAAATACCTATTGTTGAACTGGGATGATAATATATCATTCTTAATCGGTTCAGTGTAAAATTATCCTTCGCCAATGCGCATATGGTACAAATTAGCTTGCTCTATTTGGTAGCCAAGCGGTGTGGTAACACCATTATGTGTGCAAGCATTTTTTCCTGTGTGACTTTTCTGTTATTTTCTTTGCCAGTTTATTTTTCTATTGTGATCTGTGATCTAACTACAGTACACCCGGATTCGATCCGTGGCAGGCTTAAAATTTGGATATTTGCTCGCGGGTAGTAATACAGCGATGCCATTTAAAAACCCTTGAGAGTAAATCGGCTTAATATGACTGGCGTACTCTTAACAGGTTAGCCCACTACCATTTACTACAATTTTAGCATTATCAGACCAAGCGAGCGCAGTCAAAGGCTTTTTTTGTAGACGGGCGAAATCATGACTAAAAAATTCAATCCAAGTGAACAGTATCGCTAAAAACTTGTAATAAATATTTTCTCCTACTTGCTCGGAAATTGGTACATTATTAAAAAAAAAAACTATATGTAAACTAGCTCTTTTCAGACATTTGACATTCAAGTAGGAAATCATTTATTTGCCCCTATAGCACAAGATTTCAGCGTGAGTTAAGATCGCAATTGAGTCAACGTCATTTAACGGCAATGTAAAAAAAGCTTCTGTCTCGCAAATTAGAGAAAAGCGCTATACAAGTCTCGGCCGAAATAGCTTATCACAGGCTCGCAAACTTAATAAGGCTTCGGCTAGCGCTTTGTCTTTTAAAATCACTTGGTCTTCGGCTTGGCCACGTAATTCCAAGCGTAAATCGGTTTATTTCCGGCCTTGGCTGTAATGCATAGCGCATTACAGCTTAGCTTAGCATTATTGTTTCCAGCCAAAGCGTGAAACCCCGCAGCCTCAAGCGCCAATAACCCACCCGCTGTTCGGCGCTGAGCCGCCCCAGCACATTCCGTTGGCGCCGACCTCACAATACGACCAGCAGTTTGTCCAACAGTACCCGGCCCAGGGCGGACAATATACTAACCAACAGGTAATTCATTTTACTTCTCTCTCTGCGTTCTATTCCTCATTACTGAGGGTCGTAACCCATTTCCATTAATCAAATAATGGTAGGAGTTCTCTTGGGATTATAAAGCGGTGGGTTCCCATGTTCTTCCGCATACGACTCGACTAAGAGTATTTAAACTGTATTTTTTGTAACGATTATTATCAGTTGTTAGTGATAATGACTATGACCGACGGCTTAACGTGGAGGAAACGAAAAGGCCAAATTTGGGCCTCCAAATTCGGTGACCCATCCAGTTACCGACTTGGATCAACGGTGCCTTAACCTTCGCAATCGACTGTTGCGTTTGCACAATTAGGCTATTCGTCCCTCCACTTTTCTTATGAATATCGAAAGTGAACGCCCGCTCCGG
Organism: Erebia palarica; assembly: GCA_964035005.1. NCBI lineage: Eukaryota > Metazoa > Arthropoda > Insecta > Lepidoptera > Nymphalidae > Erebia > Erebia palarica. Next base: position 38,722,401 of record OZ035983.1, read on the forward strand.
CAACATTCCAGATAATGTTGTGACAATGGGGCGGTTTGTTGTATGGGGACCCCCGCACTAAATCCTCAGTCGTTGAAACTTGGCAGGGTTGCAGTATGGTATGAACCATTACTTATACAAAAATATCCAACAAAGAATCCATCCGGATATTAGGTATTTATATCTAAAACTTAATATTTATGACAATATTTTAGGTAGTATAATTACACTCAAAACCGAAATATCAAACGAAATAATCATACAGAACATCGATATTTAAACCGATTTTACTATCAAACCTAAACTACGTTTACGCGATAATGTACCTTCCTGCTTTACCAACTAGGTATAGCATAGAAACTCTTACTTCCTCTGATTTTTTATTGGATATTTATTTATAATATACGTTTAACTCATGATACTTTATCATACTGTAAAGTTTCGTCGCCTGAGGAATTATTGTTGGGGTGGACTAGCTTTATTGCCTAGAGCTAGACTATAAGAAAGAAAGAAAGACAATTTGTTCGCCAATGATGTCACAGACAAAACATATATTATACAGATGTAACGATTACGTCTGTGAATGGGTGTACCTATAGCGACGCGTTAAGGCGTGCATTTCATGCCAACAAATTGCATACAAAGCACGGTGTTTTGTATGCTTTCCGGCGTGCCTCTGATTTTATTCTGAAAGAATTTTCTTTTGGGAGACCCTCTATTTAATAATAATCAGTAAAAATTTCCATGCTTAACCAACAGACCCAGTTCCCCGGTCAGCAAGCGCAGTTCCCCGGTCAACAGGGACAATTCCCGGGTCAACAGACGCAGTTCCCGGGTCAACAGGCGCAGTTTCCGGGTCAACAGTACGAGCCACAGTACCAGCCTTACGCGCCGGGCGTTCAGGCCGGGTACCCGCAGCAGGTTTGTGCAACAGTTTATTTATTATTAACAACTTAATTTTGAGAAGTAGAATGAAATTTTTAAGAAGTTTAACTTGCTATAATGCGCCAAAGCAGACAAATCTATGTGGTACAGCGTGTAGCTTGCGATATTCACCAATAAGCCAGCAATGCGCACCGGTACAACATCACACCACAAAATTTTTCCAAATTATTCTCAACGTATGTTTCACTAAGACACCCGAGCATCTTTAGGAGATGTTGACTCGACAATGCACGTTTGTAAAGGTCTTTGTGATGGTGAATTTGTAAAAGTTACCACCTTAATATTTGGGGCATGATACTTAAAACTTTTATCTTGGATTACGTGTTTTAAGAACACAATTGCTGAAAATTTTGTTTAAAGAATAATTCTTGTTGTCGTCTTTAGTTTGCAAGATAATGATTCTTAACAGCATTTTTGAATATGTCTAGTGACTTAGAATGGCGTATGGTCAGTGGTAGTGCATTCCATGAACAGCTCGAACACTGAACGAATTGTTAAAGGTGGGGTTTGTTATTGAGGTTGAGCTAATTCGGAACCGCACGCAGATATTATCGCGATGTTTATTGGGTGCGTTTTACCTCCAGGTGGAAAGTCCGGCGCCGGTGGAGGCGGCCCCGGTTCAGAAGGGCCCCATACCGGAGGAGCACGTGGTTCTACAGACCGCGCTAGACTCACTGAGACACGCGTGCACGGAGAGGGCCGCCAATCCGGTAACGTATCATAGTTTTTATACCCTTTAGCGTGCGATTCCACCAGAGATGCGCTACGTTACTGAGCTACGGGTGTGTATTGGATAGAAGCAGGCATTACTTTGTGGAAGTCCATGATACTGAGCAAACTTGAAATTTAATAGGGATGATGACAACTTAATCAAATCAGCAACTCTTTAACAAACTTAAAAACGCGCTTCTAGTATGGAAGTTGTATGAAATTCACAATAGTGACGTCATCAAATTTCAACGCATATTTTAAAATGGTTATCAAACTTAAAACTAACCGAGGATGTTTATTTTAGGTCTTTTGGAAGACCCTCTATTTAATAATAACTAAGAAATAATTTATTTTAGATATAGGCATTATCCCTATTCACTATAATCCGCCACTGTAGATACACCTATGTGGTACAATGTGTATCTTCCAATATTCACCACACCACATAAATCTTCCAAATTATTCTCAGATGTCGACTCGACAAAGCACGATTGTAAAGTAAAGCTTTACTTTGTCAATTTTAGCATTGTCGATTATAGCGAATTAAATTTCAAGTTTCTTCTACGGCTGTGTGTCAAACGGTTTGGCATAAACCCGCAGCTCAGTAACGTTGATTTGTACCAAATCCACCAAGGTTGTTGTAGTTGAGGGCGAATTGGGTTGTGAAAAAAAAAATTGTTATAAATCGAAAGATCAAATTTTATAAAACACTATTTTTAGTTTTTATTTTCGCTATAATTTAAAAGTTATATCAAATTATAAATAAAGGACATTACTCCGGCCCCATACAAAGTTCGCCTAAGAACCAACCGTCATAAAAATTGATTACTGGGTTCAAATAAATACCTTTTTATACTTGAGAGATGTTAAAACAACGGGCACTTGTTAAGAAATTACTTATTACCAAGAATATTTTCAATTTTGAGGTTATTTCAAATTTCACAATCAATCTGCTTGAACAAATAAATAACATCTTTATCCAATTGTTATAGAGCTGTAAACAGTATGTAGATAAGACAAGATTCGCCGTAGTTCATCAAAAACAATACAGATGGCGTTAGATATATTAAATTATTGTATTTTCAATAGATGGCGTTGATGGCGGGATTCAGAATACTAGCGCACTTAGCACTTTAAGCTGCTTTTATCTTGTTTCTTACGATACGGATCTAGCTAGCGCTCAAGCGGTGGTATTGTGTATTATTTTAACCTGTAAGTTATTGATCTGTGGTTAATAATCGAGAGACGGAAACGTATAGTAATCAATTTAATATCCATTTATTTATTTTTTAATTAATTTGCAGTGTCCGTTGAATTTCTTATATTTGGAATAAAGGTTATAAAATAAGCTAAGAACTACTGTATATTTCAAACGTGTGTTGATTCTTAGGCGAATTTTTGCCTTTTGAATTCAGTACCAAAAACACGCCGATAGCTTATTAACATTATGACGTCACAAACATGGCGCGATGACCAATCGTGGCGGGTTCGTACTTCGTAGTCACGTGTTATTTTTTTAAATTTTATAAATTTTTAATTGTTTATTATTTATTTATTTTTAAAAATTAAGAGTTTTTCGCATCGACTATTTATACAATTTGTGTTAAAGTTTTAAAATACATTTATAGAAAATCGATATTTTTTTAAATTTAAAAACCCAATTCGAGCGTCGAATCGTTTTAAGATTAAAGTGAAACGAACCTCTGGTTCGTGGTAATCCACTTGTTTAAGAGCTCATCTATACATCATAGTCAACACTCCAAGCAGAAACGTTGCGAAATTAAAATCGATGATATTGAATTGACGACTTAAAATCAAAGGCGTTTTAGTCTATTTTACAGGTTTATAAACGTGAATTAGGTGTAAAGACTTCCATTGATAATACAAGTAGTTAAAATTATTCCTTACGGTTACCGTTAAATTTTGTACGTCAATAAAATCGATTACATGTCAGGGGTTTTGTTGACTTTGACTCAAAGTCATGAGTATGAATTTAATAACTTTAATGTAACTTTTCAGCAAATGAAGAGAAAACTAGAAGATGTACAGAGAAGACTGGAAACTCTTTACGACATGTTGAGAGAAAATAGGGTGCGTATTGATTTCAAAAACATTGTGCCTGTACTAAAAATCTATACTAACGCTAATATTACAAATGCGAAAGTTTGGATGGATGTATGGATGTTTGTTACTCAATCACGCTCGAATGGCAGAACGGATCTGGCTGAAATTTGGCACATAGATAGATTATAGTCTGGAATAGCGCATAGGCTACTTTTTATCCTAGAAAATTAAAAAGTTCCCGCGGGGACTAAAAAACCTCAATCCACGCGGCCGAAGTCGCGGATAAAACCAAACTTGTGCGATTTATTTATCATAGTAGTTGTAGTACATTGTTCCCTTGGAAGTTATATTCTTTTTATTATGTAGGTAGTTACTTGTGATCGCTTGTTCCATTTATACATCTTATTTGTATAAGTGGCGTGCTACACGGATTAAGACCATGTTATGTACTATTTTTAATTTAAGCTTTGTGTACTCACCGTTGGTATACCGACATACAATAAATAATAAAAAATACTAATATTATACATGCGAAAGTTTGGATGTATGGATGTATGGATGTTTGTAACTCAATCAGGCCCCAACGGCTGAACGGACCTGGCTGAAATTTGGCACAGAGATAGATTATAGTCTGGAATAGCACATAGGCTATTTTTTATCCTGGAAAATTAAAGAGTTCCCGCGGGAACCAAAAATCCTCAAACCACGCAGACGAAGTCCCGGGCATTCGCTAGTAAATAATAAAAATTTGGCAGTCATAGGGACTGCCGATAGAAGTGAAAACGAATATTTTAATTTTAAAAAAAATTAAGAAAATTAATATATGAATCATAACACTAAGGCATTAAGGTTTAATTCTAATGTAGTACATTTATATTTAAGACATTTTGTCTTCGTAACCACGCCAGCATGTCGGTGTTCGCTAGCATGTCGGTCACGCGAATCCACATTTTTACCCCGTACCAAAAAGTGCCCAACGCGGCTAAAGAAGTTTTCACTTCAAAACAATAATGATATGAAAAAAAAATGATTAAAAAAATGATATGAAATGTGCACATTTCATACCCTGTAAATGAGTTCGAAAGTTAAACTTCCCGGCCTAGACCAGTAAAGAATGTATGTTTTTTCATTACATATCATAAGTTTGAATTTGGAATCTTTCTTCCTGAATATCTTGTAACTTGTTATAATGTTCTTTGGCCTAAATAGTTTAAATTTGGAACTCTACCGTATTACGCGTTCAGCACTCAAAGCGCAAAAAAATATATTAAAAAAAATGTCACTTGTTTCATTTTTTAGAAAAGCACTATACACACCTCGACCGGGAGAGCATTTCTGGTCTCGTATATAGTCTAACTAACACTCGACCAGAAAACGCGTACTTCCCGGTCTCGCGATGTAATGTACTATTACTCTACGTTTTCTGTACGGCAATAATATCTTTCGATTTTGTCAGTTTCGGTGAAATAAAAGCCACTTTATAAGTAAATCTATTAAACGAAACTCCACTATTCCAGCTGTCGGAGTCAGCCTTATCGTCTCTGCACACTTGCGTGCAACTGGTGCGGGCGGGCGACCACTACAGCGCGCTGAGCGCGGTGACAGCCCTAGCCACGGGGCCGGACTTCTCAGCCGTGGCCGCCTTCCTGCCCGGCCTCAAGATGCTGTTCCTCCTGGCGCAGCAGCTCCAGGTCTGCGCGAGGTGAACCCTGACCGACAGTCCGCGCGCCAGCTCCGAGGAATCGGGGTCTTTTTTTTAATCCACTACAAGGTAGCCCTTACCTGATGGTAAGTTATGAAACAGTCTAGATGGTAGCGGGCTAACCTGTTAGGGGCATGGCAGTTATATTAAACGTATACCCCTATTCGGTTTCTGCGCGGCATCGTACCGGAACGCGTAATCGCTTGGCGGCACGTCTTTGCCGGTAGGGTGGTAACTAGCCACGATCGAAGCCTTCCAACAGGCCAGACCAGGGAAAATTCAGGAACTATAAATTCCCAAATTGACCCTGCCGGGGATCGAGCCAGGGACCTCCGCACATTAAGACAACAGCGCTACACACTGCGCCACGGAGGTCTGAAGAAGCGACGGCTGTACGCCACCCCCGATCGTCGCTCCATATCCAGTTCGCTCCCACCACTAGTTTCGAGCTTGACGCGTGTAGTTGTGCGATAGCAGTATTGTCTTGTACTTTAAACAACTCCAGCAGGGCGACCGCGTATCTTCTGCATCAATCATTGTTACAGTATCAATTGTTGTGATTGGCTTAATTTATGGTATACTTGCTGCGTCAATGGATTTTGTCCAATAGTGGAAGAGTGTTATCCAATCAGAGGTGATTGCGATTGTTACACTGTAGCTGACAGAGATACGCGGTCGCCCTGCTGGTCATTACTTTAACGTTCCATAGGATTCCTCAGAGCTCGCGCGCGAACTATAATTTGCTGATTATAGGGGCTACGATGTAAAACACTTATTAATACATATTCACTATCATTATCATCGTCATCCTGAGGTTATTTTCGCACTGCGGAAAACATTCGCGCGAATTTTGTCTTCACAATATATTTTTTTAATGTCATACTTCTTTGGAGTCGTTGTGATTTGAAAATTCGATGAAACGAAAAAGCGACACCAGAAGGAGACAAACATACTCATAAATAGGATTTAGCCTGCGAGAGAATGACATAGAATACCAAGTTGTATGTTCACGACCGATAGATGGCGCGAATACGATATTGAGTCGTGCTACTGTTCCATTGTGCTCAAAGGGGTATTTAATTTATCTCATTGTCTCGTATGCTTCTTTTCAGAAGTTTCACTTCTGCCGCGTGTGAATTGCACACATACGCTTTTAAATTTTTTTAATATGTAGACTAGCGCTTGGCTGCAATCAGACTTGCTTGCATAAGGTGGAGCGCGCTTACTTTAAAGATGTCATTCACTCTTGATTTGAAGTTACCTATATTAAAAGAGGAGGGAAAAACGGAAGCCGGAAGGGCGTTCCATATCCTAGCGTATGGATTTCACCTACTCTACTGCGAATACTTTGAGCATCATACTATTCCATACAAAGCGAAGCTGACTAAAGACAACAAACAATATGGATTCGACTTTGCTTACGTGGCATAATTAAAATTTTCACTATCAAAAGTATGACAACCGTGTAAGGGACGATTTATGGTTTGTTTACAAAGATTCCACATCGAATTTGGCTATAGTATAGTTTTTATGCGCTTTAGGGTGCGATTGTAGCCCAAAATATTCGCTCGAATATAATTCTTACCGCACCGTCGTAAAATTGTACCGAACCATTATTTTGCCTGGTGGGAGGCTTCGGCCGTGGCTAGTTACCACCCTACCGGTAAAGACGTGCCGCCAAGCGATTTAGCGTTCCGATACGATGCCGTGTAGAAACCGAATAGGGGTATGGGTTTAATATAACTGCCATGCCCCTAACAGGTTAGCCCGCTACCACCTTAGACTGCATCATCACTTTCCATCAGGTGAGATCGCAGTCAAGGGCTTACTTGTAGTGGATAAAAAACCAGAGAATTTTATTACCGAGTGCGTACATTCCATATGATTGCTAGTTCTACAGAATTGCGAAAAAAAATTCGCGCGAATATTTGTCGCAGTGCGAATCTATCTTGAACCCATCGCGGGCCCACTGCTAAGATTCAAGATTCAATGTTTATTTATTCAAAATAGGTACACTGTACACTTTCTGAACGTTCAATAAGTATAAAACATGATGGTGATAATCAATTACGGTATCTTATAACAAAAGCTGCGAGGGTCGAGTCTCCTCTCAGAATGACTTCTCATTTTAGGATTTAGTCCAACATGCTGACTAACTGCTAAGTGGCAGATTTCGTTCACCGTTGAGAAAATAGACAACATAGACGTTTTTTTTCAAAATTTAGCTACAAATGTTTTCTGTCACACCTGAGTATACGAATGCTCAAGTTGGAAATTACATTACATTCGCCAATATGTACGTTTGGCAACTTCAATTTGATTAATAGTTAATTTTCAATTAACATTTTCAGGCATTACTCAAAATTATTTTTTATTTTTATTCTTTTAAAATTCTTAGTTAAACTTTAAAGGTTTCTTTCTTTCATATTAAAACAATAATTGTATTTTATATTTTACGTATATGTCACTCTAACTCGCGAAATTGTAAACTGTGGAAAGATTACAGTTTAACGCATTATTTTTCGGTAAAATCTTTGGATAGTTTACAATTTTGCGAGTTAGATTATAATCTAACGGTTTTTACAATCTTACGGTGACATATATAAATGTAGTAACGTATGTAATCCGCCACGATGTATATTATCATGTATAATTTTATCCATTAATATTATAATACTTTTAATGTATCATAATTATAATATAATCAATAATCTGAATTAGGGCCGATTTTCAAACGCAAACCCGATTTTTGATTCGTCTAATTGAGAAATGGATTTAATAGATTTCTTGTGATGAGCTGTCAAAATGTTTAATCTATTTCTAAGTTTATTTAATTGTCCACTAAAATATCGGCTCTGTTATTATTGGCGAATGTTTAACAAACGATTGATTAAAATTACATAATTAAATAAAACACAATGATGCATAATCTTATTCTGTTACATAATTTTATTTTTAATATTTATTTCCTTAAAAATAATGCCTTTTATTACCCGTTAAATATATATAATTTTTTAAATTTCTTTTTTAGTATAGTAAGTTTATTTTTCGATCAGTCTTATTAGATAGACATGGGTTTTGTAAAGGACTTTCTGACAAACATGCTATTTCGGTTGTGACAAAAATACTACTAAAATAGTTCTGTCGTTCTTTTCACGATATCGTCTGCAAAAAGAGATAGTATGTTTCTAAGTTAAAGTTTTCTTCACAACCCAAATTAAGAAAAAAAAGTGAGTAGGATATAAATATCGAAAAAGTGCTTTTAAATATTTTATTTTTATTCACCACAATTTTTAAAAAATATAACAGTGCCTTTAGGAATTACAAATAAACATTTATATTATCATTGAAATTAATGTAATTTTAGAAATGTTATGTCTGGCAAAAATCTTTGAATCGATTTTTGCGTTATGTATGACAATTGTTTATTAATGATTAATAATAATTATTGAAAGTGTATAATATGCGCATGTTTGTAATAACTATGATGATGATGGCTAATATAATATTTAAGTTACTTAATACTTATATTGTAATAAAGAATTATAATGAAATATATTTTTAAAAACTGAAAGCACTGTTTTTGTAGTAATTTTTTTACTAAGATTTTTTTAAACCTTTACCAAAAGTACAATTAATTTAGTGCATTTCATTTGAGAAGAACACGGGCAATTTTTTTTTCAGTTTTTATATATAGCGAGCAAACGAGCAGTTGGGTCACCTGATGGTAAGTGATTTACGCCGTGATGGTGAGTTTTATCACTAAAATTCGCTATCCATCACAAAAAAAATGCAAGATATAATAAGTAAAGATATGTTGCGGCACCATTTATGGGGCCACAACTTGTAGGACTGGATGAGTGCTAAAATCAAAGTCGTTTCACTGTCTGGTATACAAGGTGTAAGGTAAATGGTATAACATACTGGCGGCTACTTTATTATATTTTATTATACTTTATTATTCACTTATAACTTTGAACGCAGGTGTTACGCGTGTGGCGGATATATGTTAGCACTGCCCGTCGGTCGCGCGTACGTGGTGCCACCCTGTGCTTCGTAAGCACATTGTATCCCCACAATATTCCGCCTTAGCTTTACTATACTTATCTGGAGGTAGTGGTCGCGCCCGGCAGTGCACCGGTGGACCTTCTGTTTCTATAAAATGATATACACTATGTATGGGAACCTCCTTAAATGATACTGGTTTTGTAAGTTCCGGATACTTTGATAACAAGTCGTAATGAGGATGATTACAAACAACAGTTTTAATAGAACTTTCGTCAAACTCTGATATGCATGCTGAAACATTAAGATTTTTTACCTGATCCATTAACTTACGTGCCTTAATGTCAACTATAAGTCCATAGTAACTTAAAAAGTCTGCACCTAAAATAGGTTGTCTTACGTCTGCAATGATAAAGTTCCATCTGTAAGATCGACGTAATCCTAAATCTAACACCATACACTTAACACCATAAGTTTTGATCTCAGTTCCTTTCGCGGCAAACAACTTATAGTCAGGATACTTTGTAAAACATTTGTTGGAACCACTGATACATTCGCGCCGGTGTCTATTAGAAACTTAAGCCGCTTATTAATTTATGAGCCACCTTTCTCTGTGATAAATGTCTCGACTTACTTCGTTGAAGTTTTGATCTATAATTAATTATTCTGTGTAGTTTGTTTTTTCAATGATTTGTAAATTGTAATGAATTTACAAATTGCTTAACGGAACTATAATAATATAATTAATCGCTTTTAGTACAGTTCTGGCTTTAGGTTTAGAAGGAACAAAGGACTCCATGTTAATCTCCACAGGGTTGCCCAAATTTATTTTCCAAAATTAACTAATTAATTTTGTATGGAAGTTTTTGATAATTAATTTTGACTTTTTGACTCTGCCATAGTGTTTATAACATCAAAATTGCATGGGTAGCCGCCAGTATGTTATACCATTTACCTTACACCTTGTATACCAGACAGTGAAACGTCTTTGATTTTAGTACTCGTCCAGTCCTACAAGTTGTGGTCCCATAAGTGGTGCCGCAACAGTTATAGGTAAAAGATGAAGAACAGTAATGAAATAAAAGTTTGACGTTTTATTTCAAGTTACGGTCTTCTACGTTGAAACTTAAACGCATTGCACTCTGTGGAGTTTTAAATCCTGCTAGCATTTTTATGAGATCATTATTTCCCCATCGCGTATACTGCACAGTAATAGCACACTTTGTACACTAGTACATTAAAAACAGCGAACCTGTAACAGCAATTATCGAAATGGTTCCAGCAATAATTGCTCGAATAGCGAAATGCAAGCGGGAGGGTATTTTGAGAGGGATTCTTATATCACCCGATACGACAGTTGCGGTACGATCTCCTATTTTAGGTATATAGTATTAACATCGACCGTCGGTATGGTAACGGCCACGGCTGAAATCACGTACTTACTCGTAATACTAAAATTTTGAAAATAATGTTGGAAAGCTTACTCAAGTGAAAAAACCCCAGGACATTGCAAGAGAGGAATGTAGAGAGATACGGAAAGTTATTTAGATTTTATCGTTTACTTGAGTAACGCAGTCGATTCCTAGTTGACTCTAACGTCTGGACGAAGAATTAACAACCTGTAAATAGGTACATTGTCAATAATATTCTATAAACTGATTAATAATAAATTTAATAACAATAAAGGTAACGACAGACTTGTAGTACATACGCGACGAGCCTATACGATGCAACATAATATTCAAGAACGTGGGCTCCGTTAGTTTGTCTAAAATACCCCGTACCATATTGTAATCGTATCGATCGATCTAAATAGAGCCGCTTAATAGTTTTTAAAAGCGACAGCGTGCGGCGGGACTAAACGCTTCGATGATGCATTCTGTTTTAAATACATACTTACGTTTTTTATTGCATAAATCTCATAAAGCTTTTCTGTATTAAAAGCTGTTCAAACTATTGTACTTTATAATCGCGTAGGTATCTATGAATCCATCATTTTATTGTGTGTCGGTGGGTATAGTAAGGTAGCTACCACAGAGTACATTAGTAGCTACTGCACCACGTAGATAAGGGATCGTCCATTAATTCACGTGAGGCTGGAAAGGGAGGTAGGGCCCTCCTCTCCCTCTTCCCTCTCGCTTGGGAAAAAATCACGAAATACCACCAGGGGCGGGGGGAGGTGTAGTGAGATATCAGTTAAATCAAGTGCATTAATTTTTTCGTGGAGTGCGTGATTTCCAGTCATATAATTAAAAAAAATCAAAAACACGACTGCCCTGCCAAACAACGAACTAAAAAGTTAAAAATCTAAATTAATCTAGAATCTTATTCACATTTTTATTAAATTATATTTTTTTGTGAATCACTGGATATTGAACTAAAGTGCTATATATTTTTGGAATCTACTCATCATTTTCTAGATGATGATTATATAGTTAATCTTATTTTCGATTTTTTTTTTTACTTTAGTCTTTAATGAGGGACCATGGTCAAGCCATCATTTAAAAAAAAAATTACCAGCAGGAATAAGCTAGGGATCCTAACGATACCTCATTTATCAAAATCGGTTCAGGCGTCTAGAAGTTATGGTGGAATATACAAAGTCACGTACATACATACATACATACATATATACATGAACCCTGAAAACAATACACTCCTTTCTTCAGGCAGTCGTATAAAAAGGAGAGTTTTCACGAGTCAGAAACAACCATGCAACCTTATTTTTTGTTTTTATTTTATTTTTATAGATAGTAGCGGCGCTGTCACCGGGTCAGATAAGTTTGTGGGACTGTAGATAGTCAGTTAGACAATTCCGTCTGGATAAAGGCAAAGGTTGTTTGAGATGACTGCTGTAATCCGAGATAATAATATTACTATGGTCGCTTTCTGTGACCTCCATACTCCATGAGTCCATACATACTTATATGCATTAGGTATATATCGGATATACAGATGTCTCGTAGGTAACGTCATGTTTTGACTTTACCATCGGTTCGGAAAGAAAATCTACTGAGAAGAGCCGGAAAGCACAGCGTTGGTCTTTTGTGCATAAAGTAGTTAGGTATATTTATATTTCTCTAGGTTTAATAATAATGTCCTCCGGACCGAATTTCGGCCATGGCGGCCAATCTCCAGAGAGATTAGCTATCTGCGCGCGCAGGTTTAAATGAGTATGGACCGGAAACAGCGAGCTTAGGTCATAGACAGGTAAGTACATACTTAGGTACTTTACATCTGCGTTCGCGGGACATGCTCATTGTTCAGGATCCACGGAGTCGCGGGACACTGTCTCCATTCTACTGAAAACAACCGACATTGGACAGAAAACACCAGTTCGCGCGCGAGTTGAATTCAGAGTAAATGTTTGTGTCACCATACGTTTACTCTGCATTAAACTTGCGCGCGAACTATACATACAGTGGCGTCCGGTTCTTCCCGACCGACTTTCCGGCAATCTAGCTAAATATGCCGGATATATATTGAAGTGCACAATATATCCGGCACTCTTGGTTCACTCTTTATTTCCTCACTCTCAGCCCCGGTTGTACGATAATCTGACATTGAATGGAGAGACGCGACGATCGAGGTTGTTTTCCGCTGTTTTCGAAAAAACGTACTTAATAAAACCTTCAAAAATTACTTTACTAGGTATTACTGAGTGAGTATCTATATACTTAAATATCTATTAACGTATTTGTACCTATATAAAGGTTTAGTAGAGAAGCTAAAGGTTTACGGATTAATACTTAGTAGGATCTAAGGTGCATGCGAGGTAACATTCACAATTTATGTAAAATCATTTAAAAGTAAACACAGATAATGCACATGGATGCAGCTCATCGTCTTTTCGCTGATTATAACGGAGGCAATGGAAACGCTGATTCCGGGCCGGTCTTGGCTTAGCCACGTGTAACGAGGTCGTCTTACGGCGCGCCCCGTCAGCGGTATTAAAAATAATTTACCATCCATGGACAATCGCACGCTAGATCTGCCCACTACATTTTGTAAGGAAATCGTAATCGTAAAAGTTTATCAAACGTATACCTAATTCCCATCATCATGCGGAGAAAACTGGCTTTCTTCGGACATCTGCAAAGAGGAACCCAATTTTCACTTCGAAGACTAGTTTTGGAAGGAAGAATTGCAGGCAAGAGAGTTCCAGGTCATCAAAGGCGCAAGTGCGTGCGACATAAGGTGGTGGACATGGCTTAGCTATCCAAGGCTAAAAAATGCGGCTCAAAATTTTCGCATGATGGCCGCCAAACTTCGGTTTAAAGAAGGCACGCGGTGATGATAATTCGACCTGTTTAAGGAGTTCGTAGATGCCTGCACTTCAAAAAGCATGTACGAACTCCTTAAACAGTTCGAATAATACGTTTTAAGCTGTCAAATGATTTCGATTTGCTTAGACAATTGGGCATGTGGCCCTAAATTGGTTCAGCCGAACATGGCCAGCGTACCTAAATGTGACTGTAAACTAGACTGTGGCCAAAAGCCAATGCCCTTATAATTTTGAAGAGACGGCGTCTTTCCAACAGAGACTATACCCATGCTTAAAATCGCGTCGATCAGTTGCTCTGTTAAGGCTTTATTTAAGGACAAACAAACAAACACATTTTCACATTTATAATATCAGTATGAAGTATGATTAAAATTAATTATGCTAGCCAAAACTTGAAATAGGCATCCATACTATCAATTAGCCAAACTTCAAAAGATAATTTATTAGGTACTTATTATTCACGACGAGATAACAGCTTGCGTCAATGAAATAAATGCTGACGTGTTGTTTCCAGAACGTTGTAACTTTTTATCAGCATAAAAGAGATTACTAATTCCCAAACCCTGATTTGATACCTCGATTATCATTATCGTACCTAATCGTACCAGTAGTGCGATAATATAACGCCCCACTAGGTGAACGGGATATATGTCAAGTATAGGTAGGTATAGCAGGGAGCCGCTGGATGGACTGGACAAAGACTGTGGACTTCCATACGCCGCAGTCTAGTCATGTCAAGAGAAGTAGGTATGTCCAGCAGTGGATGTCCATCAATGACGATCGTCCTTCCAGTTACAATACCTACTACCTGCTTCGCACGAGTCCAATTTCTGAAAATCTCTAATGGTTTGTTGGTTTGTCCTCCAATCACGCCGCAACAGAGCAACGGAACGACGTGATTTTTTGCATGGACATAGTTGGGGAGCTGGAGAGCGAAACAGTCTTACTTTTTTATCTTGGAAAATAAAGGAATAAACATGTGAGAATCAAAAACCTTAATCCACGCCGACGAAGTCGCTGGTATTATCTAATAGATAATGAAGAGGTAAGTAATTATGTGACAAATTTTTCTGCCACATCTAGTTTATTTATAGCTGCACAGAGACAAATATTAATGTTACTCGTATTTACGTAGGCTAGGTTTTGTTACAAATACAATACTTATTGAAGCATGCCTGCTTGTATGGGTTGTATGGCTTGTAAGTTGTATGGATGGGGTCTCGTTTACATTTTGCTTCCATGCATGATCGTTGAATATAAACTTTTGTACATTTTACTTGCCTGCTAAGTACCGGCTACGTGGTTTCTTTTTGCTTGATTAATATTGTTACGAGATAGGTCACCGACGACCTCCCGACCAAATAATTGTGTACCTACTAGCGTTTGTACGCGACTTCGTCCACGTGGAATTAGGTTCATAAAAAAAGAAATTAAAAAAAAATTGAAAAACATAAACTTCATTTTTCACCGAAAGCATTAATACCAAGTTTCATTGATGTAACTTTAACCGCCTATTTAACATTCTTAGAGGTGGAATTTCGAAATTTCATTCCTACGTAAGTAGATGCACTTCTAGGGTGCTCATTCTCTCAAAATTACAAATTTCTACGTTCAGCCTGGGTTGTAGTTTGCCTGTCAGTCACTCAGGAAAAATGCCTTTTAAGTATAGTTATTGTTTAAGTGACCGAAATTCGGTCACAGCGGCCGAGGGTAACCTCTGCTGAGATAATCGGAGTATTACCTACCTACGTATGAGCTTTATTACTTAGTGCACTCAACTATGTGTGTGATAGATTATTGGAAAATAAAAGAACTCTATTTTGTGATTCATGAGGAATAATTAAATATTACTGTGAGTAAACACTGAATTTTGTATTAGGTAAACATTATTTGTTATTAAAGTGTGGCAACACTTATATCACAGTAAACACATACAAATTGTATATAGCTGGTAATATAGTTGGTAATGATCCTTAAGTTATATTTGTGAAACTAAATATTTAACTTTATTCAGAAAAAAAAGTGTAGACATTATTAAAATAAATAATTACTAATTTATCAATACAAAGTGTTGATAGTTAAGCTTCAAATAAATAATGTAATTTAGAAATAGGTCAATTGACTATCATAGCGTTCTAAGAGATATAGTAAAATAGTTACTTATTTAAATTATACATTATTATTCTGTTTTAAATGTAGAGAACTATTTGATAATTATTATTGTGATAAATGATTACTCATAACTGTATTTTGTATAATGATTTACTGATACTTCCTTTTGATTCTTAAATTGGACTTTGGTGTACTTTTCTACAGCTAGCTTAAACTAAATGTTGTATTAACTTGAAAATGCTTTGAATAATTAAGAGTTAAGTATATTAATTAATGTCTGGAAATATATATTCGTTGTTAATTCCGTTATACAGTTTGTTTTAAACAAAATGCTGTTACGTTGTCAAACTTGGAATAGGAAAAAGGTGTGGGTATATGGGGGGAATCTTAACCTATAAAACATAAAACCCACTGTTCAGAGATAGGAGAGTTTTTGTCTACGAGCCACCTAGAGTAAAGATAAGTATACTTGTTGTAACTCTTTATATTTAATTGTTGTATTTATTGGTATATGTGTACTAATTTTTGTGTGAAAATATATTCTAAATTGTGTATATTTTGTATTCATTTTGAACTGATGCTTTGAATCTTTCAATAATATAAAAAGTGTTAAATTTTGTATTTCGTTTAATTTCTTTTCCGTTACCTACTAGTTTTGCTTTGAAATAGGTGAATTACTTACTCTTGAATATCATCATACCATAATGCTAAATTTCTAGTATAGAGTTTTATTTCTTTTGCCTAAAAAGTTGTGCTTTCAATTATGAAGGGACTCTATAAAATCAGTTTCCTACCTACTTACATTTTTGTTTAAAAACGTATAAAGGTATACAAAACCAAGTACATAGTATTATAATTTCTGCATAGTAACAGATAGCTACCTTGTTAAATTCAAGCTCTACCCTCAATAATTTAATATGTGCAAACACATATGCACTGAATATTCCCTTACTCCCATAGTTCAACGAGACTTCAACATTCGACTGGCGCAGGAGTGACGGATTTACGTGCTCCCTTAGGTACGGAAATGAAAATTAATTTGCCTGATGCGAGGCTTTGGCCGTGGCTAGTTAACAGTTACCACTCTACCGGCGTAGTGACGTAAAAACCTACCGCCAAGCGGTTGAGCGTTCCGGTACTATGCCGTGTACTAACCGATTGGGGGTATGGGTTCAATATACCATACTACCATACCCCTAGCAGGTTAGCCTGCTACCATCTTAGTCTAGATCGCAGTGAAGAGCTAACTTGTAGATGATAAAAAAAAACACGTGCTTCATGAGGTACGGAAATGAATGGAAACTAAGGAGCATGATAATTTTTGAAAGTTCAATCTAATTATTTCGAAAGGGTTAGTATTAAGGGCTAAAGAGCGGGTTAGCACACTCATAAAACAATAAGTAATTTGCGAACTGCGATATGTTAGGCGGGCGATGGTTTTTTGCACGTCAGATAACGTTTGATCTATGGCGTAAATTATAGCTTGTTTGCGATCCGCTTTCGCATTTAGGTATGGCTTCTGAAATACGGGTTCTTGCCGAAATTTGAATTTTAAATGTAAACCTAACCTATATTTTTACTTTAATATGGTAACGAACTAGCGTCAGGCTGAAAAGGTTTATTTTAAACGGGCTTAGAGTAAGGAGATAAAGAAAATATATAACAAGTCATAATTTAAAAAATTAAAACACACGACTGCCATGCCAAAAAACGAACTAAAAAGTGAAAAATCTAAACTAATCTAGTCAATAGAATCATATTCACATTTTTATTAAATGATATTTTTTGTTAATCACTGGATATGTTATATATTTTTGGAATCTACTCATAATTTTCTAGGTGATGATTATATATTTAATCTTATTTTCGAATTTTTTTTTCAACTTTAGTCTTTAATGCGGGACCATGGTCACCCCATCAATTTTTTTTAAACTTTACTAGTTTTTCACCCGGAATAAGCTAGGGATTCTAACGATACCTCATACATACATACATACACACATACATACATACATACATACATACATACATACATACATACATACATACATACATACATACATACATACATACATACATACATACATACATACATACATACATACATACATACATACATACATACATACATACATACATGAACCCTGAAAACAATATACTGCTTTTTTCAGGCAGTTGTATAAAAAGAAATAAATTATAGAAAGGACTTTTCTTTTTAAATCTTTTATCCTAAAAGAGGGGTAATAAACCTTTTTTTAGAACTAAGATTCACCGCGTTGCTTTCACAGATTGGTGGATTACACACCAACAATTTCGTCCAAAATAGTGTGCGATTATGTATTTTATTATTAGTGGGCGGTTCGTATCGCATGTTGCACCAATTAGTTTTTTCTGTTTTAGCGGATTATAGCGAATTAAACTACTTGTGGTTATCATGAACTCCGTAAACTCATCTTTTAGGCAAGCGCGTCCCGTCTTGGACCGCGTCATCATTTCCCATCAGGTGTGATTATTATCAAGCGTAAGCCTATAATGAAAGAAAAAAGTAACGCTTGCTTCTATCCAAGATGCGTGGGTATTTGTCAGACTACGGTCTTGAAACCATCGAAGGTATTTGTTAACATCAAATATAAATACTATCAATCCTTGATGATGATATTTTAATATGATCAGACCAACCACGTCAAATATAAAATTTGCAACACCATAAACATTCCATAAAACGACGCTATATTTTGGGATCAGCTGGTGTTATTATTAGCTCGTTAAACGCCCCGGCTTTCTTTTATTAGGTAATGTGTTGCTTATGACTTCGTCTTATAACAATAACACCGAGGGAAATAAACGTTGGAAATAAAGGTGAAGATGTACTGAGTTCATGGACATAACATTATTGTCAGAGAGACATTCTAACTCTATGGGACATGTTTCGGTAACATAATAAGTCCGTAGCTTAAAGGAGCGTTGCTTTTGTAAGAATCAAGAGAGGTAGCCGGATCTGTCGTTTGTATGAGCATCGACCCACTGTATGGATATGTCACCGTAAGATTGTAAAAACCGTTAACTGTCGAAAGATTGTGAACTGTTCAATGTTCTGAGTGTCAATTTTTGAAATATTCATTGTATTTACGTTTTCTTGTCTGTTTCTTGTAGGTTAGGTTAGGGTTCGACATAAATAATCAGGTAGTGGCACTTAGGTTCTATCAGGTTAATATACCTAACAGATTACAATTTACCGAAAAATAATGCGTTAAATTGTAACCTTTCGACAGTTTGCAATTTCGCGAGTTAGATTATTATCCAACGGTTTTTACAATCTTACGGTGACAAATACATACTTACGCATTGGCGTGCATAGTATTCGGAGCCAGGGTAGGCATCGGTTAAGTAAATACCTATTTTCAGGCAGGACATTATGAAAAATAACATTGGCAGTCATAGGGACTGCCGATAGAAGGGAAAATACGTCAATTTATTATAGACCTTAAAACGAAGTCATAAAAGTTTAATTACGATTGTAGTATGTTTATATTTAAGACCTTTTCTCTTCGTAACAACGCGAGCATGTCGCATGTCGGTGATGCGAATCCACAAGTTTACCCACTACCAAAGTGCTCAACGCGGCTAAAGAAGTTTTCACTTCAATAACTTATGCGCTTTTTTGACTAGGGCAAGCAATGCATTTATGTCTCTATGTGGTGCACGCCACCTTACGCAGTGCCTATACGTAGTAATAGTTAGGAGGTATTCTGTGCCTATAGGCTATGTGAGCTCACATAAATAAGTATTTAAATCGTTCGAAATCTAAGTTCAAAGACGTCCAAAGCCGCGCCTCGCTAATACATCACCGGCCAGACGTAGGGAGGAAACAAAACCTTCGCCTTTCCACTTCGCAGCCCTGAGCCACAGATATATGAAATACGCAATGCGGAAGATATGTCCTTACAGAAATTTCCAAGGACCGCTATGAAACTTCCAAGGGCCGCTATGAAACTTCCAAGGGCTTAAACTATTTAAGCCTGCCCTCAGCAAATGACTCTTGAGTTATTCATTCTACTTAATTAAAGATTTTTTTGATTATAAATCATTAAAACAATAACTTACCTAAGAATTATATAATGAAATAATATGTACCCTATTTGTATTTAAATTTTATTTCTGAGAAGATTTGATAATATGTATTGTATGATTTGAGTGTAATAATAATTTTGAATTTAATTGATCAATTAAATTTTACTAAATAATTTAATTAGTATAATGTTAAATATTTATAATTCTAAATGTTGTACGCCAGATGTGGCAGAATGAATGTTATTATTGTGTTCACAACAAATAAATCAATAGAACAAATAATACATATTAATTAACACACAAATTATAACATTATCGATTAAAAGTGTACACTAAAAATAGCGCATGCATACTTTAAAAAAAATTATTAATATAAAGTTTAGCCTAAGCTAAATTACCTACATAAAATTGTTGTTAATCTAAAGGACTCACCGATAGATGATCGGTGAGTTTTGTTTTTAAATACACAATAAGAATTATGCAATATACCGATGCCAGGTATAACACAAGATATTTCATTATATTTTGCACATAATATACGAGCAATTGGTGCTTGGTTTCCAAGACGTGTTCAACGTGGATTGAGATATTTTAGTTCCCACGGGAACTCCGGGATAAAAAGTTGCCTCTGTCCTTCCCCGGGATACAAACTATCCCTATATCAAATGTCATCAAAATCGGTAAAACAATGGCCCGTGAAAACGTAGCAGACAAATAGACAGACAGACAGACACCCTTTCGCATTTATAATATTAGTATGGATGAACAGCCGATCTAGAAATTTCAAGAATTAATTGTGTTCCTTAATAGACCAGCGATGGGTTGAAATTGATCATGTAGGATCGAATTTTCCAAGAATTAGATAGACGTAGAAAGAAACGTAGAGTAAATAGTTAGTATCCTGTATATCTAGGATTCATTTATCAACGCCCTTAGGCTGTGAATTACTTCCTTGGGAGTAGACAAGAATTATACATGGTGTGTTTGTACAACTTATACACATTGTACAGTATGTATTTCTAATTTAAGTCTTTTGTTCTAAGATAATGCATGACTTGGAGAGAACTCAACTTGCTTGGTTATTGTTGTTCCATTCTTAAGACATTAATATGGCGTAAAATGTTCATGATTTTAAATAATATCCATACTTATTGATACACTAGCGCGCCCGCGACTTCGTCTGCGTGGTTTGAGGTTTTTTGGTTCCCGCGGGAACTCTTTAATTTGCTGGGATTAAAAGTAGTAAGTAAAAGCTAATGTGCTATTCCAAAGTTCCAGACTATCATAGAGTAGGATGTATAAAAGGGTATAGAGTTATCACTCCCTCTTAATATACGAGCTATGGAAACCAGCGCTCCTGGTGGTTGGTTCCTGAACTAATTTTCTTGTGTATATAGCTATAGACCCACACGACGAGCTATAGATAATGAACTTTACTATATAGGTAGCTTGCCCAATATTAAATTTTTTTAAGTAAATTCTGAGGACATTACAGACACACGCTTTAGCTCTTTCTGGTAGCTTTAAAATAAATTAAACAAAAAGAGCATAAAGCGTGTGTCAAAATGAAAAGAAAAACATAATTCATTTTTTTCTTTTATTATAATATTCAATACAGCACTTTTGGATAAAATCTTGTACATCTACATCTTTTGTCGCACCATTTAATATTTTATTTGTGTTTTTGCACCAGCTGTACAAAAATAAATTACAGGAGGCATCTATAATGACTATAGACAATTCTTCAATTTCAATGAATAAAATAACACGAGTGACAACTGACAAGACAATCAATGACAAAAACTTCGTGATTGGCAACTGACAGGTGACATTTTAATGTGACTATTTAAAAACTTACAACTATAGAACGCTAAAATTAATATTAAAATATGGCTATACAACTAAATTAGCCGTGAATTTATTTAAATATTTTTTATGGTCAAAATTGTTTGATATTACACGATATTTTGATTTTATTTATTGAAACTACTGCGTGAAATGAAACGTTCAACGACACAAGAAAAAGGGGATGCCAGTGTAAATAATTTTAAGTGTTGATATTTCAAAATTTATCACCGCCATCTATCGATAGGTTCCTAAACTATACCAAATACGTTTTCCAGTCAATTTGCTCGTAGTGAAAGCACCGTGCAGACTATCTCAGTGCCAAATTTCAGCCAGATCCGTTCAGCCGTTGTGGCGTGATTGAGTAACAACATCCTTACCTACATCGATCCAAACTTTCGCATTTATAATATTAGTAATAATAAGTAATAAAGTAATAATATTTTTTTTTACTGAAACTAAAAAATGCAAAAGTGCTTTTGTAATTAAGTTTTAGTAGAATATATTAGTGTAAGAGACAATCCAGAAGTAGGTATTATTGAGATATTTTTAATATATTTGTACTCTCATTTGGAACTAGCACGAGCGAATGGTCACAACGTGTTGCGGTTCCACGAGAGATTTAATGTAATAAAAGTTAGCTAAACTCAAAGACAATATTCATTTGATCTGGCCACGATTGCGATCTAAACACAAAGACTGAATTACCATCGTCAAAACACTCGTATTTATACTATTTTCAATATGCGTCGGTATCCGCAGAATAAATCGAATGACATGAAACGAGTCAAATTGTTATTATTTCCTCTTTCGTGAGATATAATGACAAACAGTAATAATTCTAACATTAGTGTGCTTCACCGAATTTGGCACCTCGTAGGTACCTTTAAAAAAGGGAAGTACCTATAAATATATTTTGATGACGATATTTGCGATTTTTAGATTTCTCGTGGCAATTTATTAATTTCCCGTAATAAAAAGTACCTAATAGATAGATATTTTTGAAAACTGTATTTTTTTAATTGATTTATTTATTTATTAAATAATTTATATCTTGAATTTAAACTATTGTACCGCATGGCATTATGAATAATATTATTATCTCAGTCAGTAAGACAGTTACCTCTGTGATTTAATTTTTATCAACAAATGGGTAGATACTAAGTACTTATCAGCGAAAAATAATGGTATAGATTTAAACTAAAATTATTTAAAAATAGTATTATTAGATAACCGAATAGGATAAAGCAGTAGGTAGAACCCAATAGTAGTATACAACTATAATATTGCAATCATAGATCTAAAAAAAATTTGGTAAGGTCAGTCTTTATTCTTTACCGAAAATAATCATTTATCGTAGAATACCGAGAGTAAATCATTAAACTGTAAATCTATACTAATATTATAAATCCGAAAGTTTCAATAGATGTTTGTTACTCAATCACGCCAGAATGGCTCATGGTTCTGGATGAAGTTTAGCACAGAGATGGATGATATGGAAAATCAAAGAGTTTCCGCGGGAACCATAAAATTCCAGTTCCTTTCCGTGTAAATTTAAAAAAAATAATGATTTAAGATGTTCAGTAACAAAAAATCGTGTTTTTATTCATCGCCAAGCATGTGAAATGGCGAAAAAAAGTTTGGATATGTGTACTGAAGAAAGGCAAAAATATAACTTTTTGACCTTGCCTTTAACGGCAGACCGAGTCGATATACCGGAGTATCAAAAAGAACATTATTTGTAATACAAAATGAAGGTAAAGAAGCTTACGAAGAACGAAGAGGTAAGGACCTTGTCGTTCTTCGTAAAAAGATGATTTTAATCGTAGTGTAATTCACAGAACTATAAAAGACTTTTATCTGACTAAAACAATCCTGTCCCTACTTGTCCGAATGATTTTATTTTCTTTACTTATGAAATGAAGTAAATTTTTGACTTTATTATTGTGTTTCAATCAATATTTGATCGAGTGAAGCGAAGGTCTCTGTGCCTACTTGATTAGTAATTAAAAATTTAAATTTAAGTTCAAATTTAAATATAATATGTAAACCGATGGCCTCCAGCCGAATATGGCTTAAAAAGTTATAAAAATGTTTATTTCAAGAGTGCTCTCATAGAAGCGAATGCGAAGTAAAATATATCAATAGCGTTACATAGGGTTGCGGCATATCATTTTAAAGATAATTAGAAATAAAGTACAAACATTTTTTTTTAAATTTTTCCCCTAAAATTGACGAAATGGGGGGCTTTCAAAGTGGAGATTTTCTAACGTCCAAAGTTGACCTCAGGACTCTCAATTTTCAGAAAGGCTGTGCCTGAAACTGGATCAATTATTTGAATTATATCCTGTACTTGAACAACAAGTACTAAAATAAGATAAATATTGTAAGGAAACGAAATTATTTTATTTTTAATGAGCTGCAGTATTTTTAACAGAACTTCACAATCATGTCAATAGATGGCGCTCTGTAAAAGTTTATTCGTTTCTGTAATAGCTCTTTAGCTCTTTTGCATCTAATGTTAAAAGTTAATTATTACAATTTATAGTTAAAACTATCTTATGGATACCGCGAGGTCTCAGTTCGGGGCGAACTACTAGTTTAAATGTTTTTAAAATAATACACCCACTGCTTGTTATTGTAATTTATCGACATGACTGTCAGTAATAAGGTCACAGCACTAGCATCACAGAGTACATTAAATATACTGGTATAGAGTTGCTACTCGACTTTCCATGTACAGCGACATCTATTGGGAAGTTGTCCAACTAAAATATGTATAGCACAATGCTATAGTACTATATATTACAAAGTGTATTGTATAATAATTTATCTTAATTATTACAAGATCACTTAATTCTGCAACTATAGAATTATGTGACCTTGTAATAATTAAGATAAATTATTATACGATAAACACAAACTGTAAAGATGTTCAGATGTTAGTAAATGAAACGCATGTTGATTATTTTCTCTTATATTCTCAATGACAAAAAATATACATAAAGTATAACAATTATTCCACAGTTTCATGTTTTTTACATCGTACACACTTAATACACACTCCATTAATATAATTTCACAATGTAACAAATTTATCAAAAAAATAATAATTTTGTCCACCCGGCATCCGGCATGCCAGAAAACGTCAATGTCAATGTCGAATTTCAAACTTTAAAATGGCGGCTGTCCACGTGTGGAAATTAAAACACAAATGTTTCATTAAACTTCTAACTCATTCCACTAAACTTAATTTATAACAGATAAATCTTTATAAATTATCTAAGATAACTCATATTCTGCTCAAAAAAAACGTTTTATATATTATTTAGCTTTGTGTTTATATAAATGGCAAAATCATTAATTTATCTAAAACATAAGCTTCTGAACGAACACTTAGTTCAGCGCCATCGCAGACCCTGATCACAGACTTTTATGTATACATACTTTGAGTACAAGATAAGCGCCATGAGCGCCATCCTTTAGGGAGTTGTGGAACTAACATCCCCATACAACAGAAAAATGTTCTAAGTGCAAAGGCCCTGACTAGCATATTCCTATAAGCTCTGCATTCAACTTTGGTGCGAGTAATAAACAAATCATTACTCAAACAGTTCGAAGAAAGTTTGTCAGTAAATGTAATAAATGGAGATACCAATGTTAATATAAGATTACGGCTCAGGTGAGCTGTTAACAGACAGGTTTATTAGGAAGTAAACAACATTAAATTGAAATTGTGAAAGGAAAAATTAAGCCCTCCGAACTAATGTTCATTTTCTTATTAGGGTTTGTGTCTTGCACAAGCAACTATTACTTTTCCGTACGCAAATGATTAACCATACTAATATTATAAAGGCGAAAGTGTGTCTGTCTGTCTGCTACGCTTTCACGGCTCATCTGTTCAACCGATTTTGATTAAATTTGGTACAGGGGTAGGTTGTATTCCGGGGAAGGACATAATGCTACTTATATTCCGGAAAGTTAAAGAGTTCCCGCGGGAATCAAAGTTTTAATCCACGCGGACGAAGTCGCGGGCTTCATGTAGTAATTGAATATGTCTCGTCTGAGACTATTAAGGGTTGAAGGGTCATAGTCACACATTTTTAAGAACATTTATAAAAAAACCTCAAGCATGCAAGTTTCATCACGATGTTTTCCTTTACAGATTAAACAAGAAATATTTTATTTACCAACCTAACATCTTTGATGACATAACTCTATCAAAATTTAAACAGAAAATGGAACATTCGCTGCAATGCAGACAAGATAGCGAAAGTGATAACCAATGAAGAACGTCATCCCACTAGCCATTAACACACACAAGATAAAAATGATGATATAATTACAGTTACTAGTATACTATAAAACACACGGCGATTACACCTCAAACATTGTTGATATAATTTTGATACCTTGAAGTCAAGAGTAAAAAGCTCAGGCCCAAGCCAAAAGAAATCCTCAAATCTTTAAAAATGGTGTCAGACTTCAGAAAGAAGAAGCTTCTCCACGTTTTCACCTCATTCTTCGACAGAAATGCGAGTGGCTCAATAGACAAGAGCGACTTTGATTTGGCAATTGAAAACATAAGTAAACTACGAGGTTGGTCCACTGGTGATGCTAAATATAAGGAAGTACAATCTGCTTTGTTGAAGATCTGGGAAGGACTCCAGAGTCGTGCCGATGTTGACAAAGATGGACAGGTTAGTGAGGACGAATGGCTTTCGATGTGGGAGGAATATGCGAATAACCCAGCTGCTCCTTTAGAATGGCAGAACCTTTATTGCAAGTTTATCTTCCAACTCGAAGATGCAAGCGGTGACGGTGCTATCGATGGCGAAGAATTCTCTTCAGTTTACGCATCCTTTGGACTTAGCAAGGATGATGCTTTAGCAGCCTTCAGAAACATGTCAAAAGGTAAGGCTAACGTATCCTGGAGTGAGTTCCAAGAACTGTGGAAGGAGTACTTCACGACAGAAGATCCTAATGCTCCAGGCAACTTCATCTTTGGAAAGGCAAAGTTTTAAAGCTATCTGAACTTTTATATGTATTTTTTAAATGTGTTTTGAATGTGGATTCGTGTTAAATTTATTATAATTAATTTCATGTTGTTTGAATAATATGTTTGGCAAAAGAGATTGAATTAAAGTGTGAATGAATAAAAAACATTGTCCATGAATTTTTTTAAACTAATAGTCTTGTAGTGAGGCACTACGACGAAAAAACCTTAAGATACCCATTCAATTACTTGAGCAACCAGCGATGTAAATTTACTAATTAAGCGATGTAAGCACATTAATCCGTATGAATTAAAATAATTTAAATTGATACAACTCTCCAAGTACAATAAAAATCCATACTAATATTATAAATGCGATAGTTTGTCTGTCTGTCTGTCTGCTACGCTTTCACGGCCTACCTGTTCAACCGATTTTGATGAAATTTTGTACAGGGATAAGTTATGTCCCGGGGATAGACTTTTTATCCCAGCAAATTAAGGAGTTCCCGCGGGTATTGAAAAAACTTAATCCACGCGGACGAAGCCGCGGGCATCATCTAGTTATAAATAAAAAAATCCTTTAAGGTAGTCTTACAAGTAAATAAATCATTACTGCTGAGTCCGATCCTATCCGAGGCCCGACCCACCCTTAGTGAATGAATCAATTTGTTTTAATCTCTATAATCCACAATGCTTGCATTATCTCCATCCACACTCCCCCATAAAATGCAGACATTCTGAACGATTTTATAGAGTGGTCGCCGTAAACGCATTAGGCCGATGCAATGGCGATAAAAAATTCTATAATCCCAGACAATTTGGCAAATGAGTGGCGTGTCGTCCTCCCCCCCCCCCCCCACCCACTTCTCCCCCTCTGTCGCTATCGCCATTAGAACGCTATTCTATCGCATTACTCTTCGTACATGGATGTAAGAAGACAGGGAATCTTGTTAGTAATTGAGAATTAGTGTCGGAAGGCTTGGCTCAAACTTTAATATAAGTAAATTTATTGGAACTAACTTTGCCGATTCATTCAGTGGCGCAGTGTTGAGCGCTGTTGTCTTAACGTGGGAGGTACCGGGTTCGATCCCCGGCAGAGTCAATTTGGGAATTAATAATTTCTGAATTTTCTCTGGTCTGGCCTGGTGGGAGGCTTCGGATAACTGCCAAGCCCCAACAGGTTAGCCAACTACCACCTTGGACTGCATCATCACTGACCATCAGGTGAGATCGCAGTAAAGGGCTAACTTGTAGTTGATTTAAAAAAAAATCTAATATCTACAGCCCAAAATCTAGTTTCGCAGGGATGGTTTATATTCACAGTTGGACCCAGTGGCACTGCAGTCGGGTTCTAGATTTAGGGCAGGACAAAGTCTGCCGGGCTTACTATATTAATATAGAGTTTTGGGAATCTTTGAAGCATGTAGATGTACCTACGTATAGCGTATCCAAAAGCCCTTAAAGTTCCTCGCTCCGACGAGGGCGTGTCGACGACCATGACAGATGCGCTCTATCTGTCAGGACGCGACTCACGGGTGCTCATGGTTTCTATTACGGCGGCCGTTTCCAATCCTCATGCCTTAGAAACGCCCATAAACTATGCTGTCTTACGAAATGCATGATACATTCTTGACAAAGACGGTGAGCGGAAAAATCGGAAGCTATCAAACATGGTTTTTCTATTGTTAAAACGTCAAAACGCGTGCTTAGTGTGGGGTTTTGTATGAATACTGAATTGTGGCGTCATCAAAGTTCGACGTACTTTTTACTTTAAACGATAGTTTAAAATGGTTATTCTAACTATAAAACTATCAGGGGACGTGGATTAATATCCATATTATTATATTATTATTATTTTCATCCATATTATTTATTAGAGGATCTCCCAAAAGTCGATTACGACTTTCGCTTCCGCGAAAACCAAAATAAATCTAATTGTGAGATTATGCAGGCTTCACTAAGAATGGATTTTCAGAATTAATGTCACTCGAGCAAAGTTGGATGAGAAAGCTAGTTAAATATAAATGTTAATAAGGTTGTTTCCCTCCTAAAAACAAGTAAGTAGTATGGAACCAGTCGTTTACTAAAAATTCAGTTCTGATACTCAGTGAATTAAAACTGAGACATGAATTTTTAGTTAATGATACACCTAACATTATCAATTTCAATGATAACGTGACCCAAGAAAGTTTGATTAACACAATTTGCACTGAGCAACGACGATAAGCCGATTTTGATTATCATGATGCCGTTCGGGTTGATTACAATTATCTCTAATCGCTCAATTTTGATCGTTATATATAACACCCAATTTTAAGCAACTCATTAGTAGAAAAATATTCACAGCAGCGAAAATGGGGTCCGATTTAAAGAAAAAGAAACTTATGTTTCTATTCAAAATCTTCTTTGACCGCGATGGCAGTGGTTCGATTACGAAGGAAGACTTTGAAATGTCAGTAGAAAAGCTCGCCAAGGCAAAAGGATGGGAGCCCGGAGATGAGAAATACAAGATGGCTGAAAAGACTTTGCTCGAAATCTGGGAAGGGATGCTGTACAAAGCTGACGCGAACAAAGATGGCGAGATTTCCGCTGATGAATGGGTACAGCTGTGGGCTGAGCCTAGCAAGGATTCACCTTTCGATTGGCAGGCGTACTACTGCAAATCCATCTTCCGTCTCCAAGACTCGGGCAACGATGGAGCCATAGACAAAGAAGAGTTCGTCTCTGTGCATAAATCTTTCGGCCTTCCTGAAGAACAGACCAGTGAAGCGTTCGACAAACTAGCTTGCGGTGAGGACAAAATAACCTGGGAGCAGTTCCAGCAGCGTTGGGAGGAGTTCTTTACCTCTGAGGACTTGGACGCTCCAGGAAATTACATCTTTGGTCACTTATCTTTCGATTGAGTCTAGAATCGTGTGTTTTGAATGTGCTATGAGTGTTAATTTATGTTTGTATTTGGCTAATTAGTAATTTTTTAAATAAATGTTTTATAATATATTTCTGTTTTTAACTCCGTTTCTTCCTTATCTTATCAGGTTATCAGTAATTGTATTTTGATAAGTATTATTAAAATATATGAGGATTATATTACATTATCACACTAGTAAGTTACATCAGCAACGAAATTGCGATTGGACCTACTGTTAGATAACGTGATAAACCTGTATTATGGACATCTATCATTACTATTATAAATGTGAAAGTTTGTAAATTTGCATGTTTGTATGTTTGTTCACACCACACTGACTGAATCGATCTGGCTATTTAGAATGGAGATAGCTTATAACCCGAATTAACACAATAGGCTACATGTTATCCCGGATCTCGCGAGAATCAAAATACCTTAAACCATGGACGAAGTCTTCAAGTAAATTAAAAGTATCAAGCATTGTATATGAATCCATATATTAAGTTAAGGCATTGTACTTTAGCACGGATTGGGAAAATAAGAATGCAGATGAATATATTGTGTGGTATTTTCTCAAGAAGTAAAAATTTGGTCCTCTTCATTTTACGGTACTATAAAGTAAAATAAAAATAAAAAAGCCTTTGATTTCTACTGCCACTTTACATTATTGTTATTAATTATTTTACGGTACTATATAAATGGTATAATTGCTAACTGTTTAAACAGTCTTAGAAACGCAAGGCAGAAGCGAAGGACGACCCTATTTTTAGTAGCTTTGGCCAATTTATTCGGGAGACTCATAATTAACCTTTATTTTAGCAGAACAAATTTCGCCATGAAAAGGCTGTGACCCGAGAAAGATCCCTGTTAAGATAAAACGGTCGGTTATAAATAAAGAATAATTCTGTGGCCATGAAAGTGAACATTTTTGTTGAATACGACGACTGCTAATTTTGCGGGGAATTATCGTTTTGAACCCCGGACGGGACACAGGACTGAGGTCCAAGGCACAAGCTTGAGAGGCCACAAAAGTAATATAAGTTACTAACTTTTGCCCGCAGCTTCGCTTACGTTAAGTTCGATTTTCATACAATTTTCAAACCCCTATTTTACCTCTTTATGGGTTAAATTTCCAAAAATCCGATCTTAACGGATGCCTACGCCATAACAGCTATCTGTATCCCAAATTTCAGCTCGATCCGAATAGTGGTTTTAGCTGTGCGTTGATAGATCAGACCGATCTATCTGTCTGTCAGTACATAATACAACCCCATCCAAATGCTATTAAGACAATAAAAATAGGTTTATATCTTATGATTACAGACACTCCAGAAAAAAGGATAGAATGCTAACTGTCATCCCAATATCATCTGGATATGACAGTATCTTTACTTATATAAGAAAAAAGTATCATGTTGATGCATGCAGCTAAATGTTAACGCTTTCAGCCACTATTTACATCAATCTTCAATCAAAGTCAGTTCTCAATTGCACAAGAGTAAATCGGGTTTTAAGTAAGTTTGTAAGTTTATTTAATTTGCTGTTACTTTTAAGATTATTATTTATTTATTTTTAATGGGGCTGACATATCCAAATGGATAAAAAAGCCTCTAAAAATAAAGATAAAAAAGCCCATGTACCTCATGAATTACGCCAGCTACGGGTCCCGGTGCAAGCTGTAGGGGTTACCTGGCCACTGGAGTGGCTTCATGATATTTAAAGCCGTGTTATTACGCGTAATCGTCGCCCAAGCCCCCTCCTTTATTATACGATCTTACTGAAACTTATATCTTAGAAGTGGTCCCGGTAATGGAGCTAATTCCTTGATTTGTTTGGCTTACGTGTGTAGACTAATTCTTGTCCTCTGTGAGCTCAAAGTATACTAGTACTACCTTATTATGTAATAAGAAACTAGGTTATTTATTAAGTTGACGACTTCCCTGCCGTAGTGTTGAGTGCTGTTGTCTTAATTTCGGAGGCCCCGGGTTTGATTCCCAGCAGGGTCGATTTGGGAATTTATAATTTCTGAATTTTCTCTGGTTTGGTGGAAGGCTTCCGCCGTGGCTATAGTTACCACCCTACCGGCAAATACTTACCGCCAAGCGATTTAGCGTTCCACTACGATACCGTGTAGAAACCGATAGGGGTATGGGCTTAATATTTAACTGCCGTACCCATAGCAAGTTAGCCTCCTACCATCTTATATTGCATCAACAGGTACTTGAGGTGTGATCGCATTCAAGGGGTAATTTGTAGGGGCACAAAAACAAGGTTATTTTTTACTATCAAGCATCGGCTACTGAGCACGACAACCCAGTCTGGAGGTGCTGAAATGGTCCAAAGAGCTCTATAGATTTTCCTACACGTAGACATAAAAAAAGTTACGCATTATGTTTTGTAATAACATTAGTGACAATAATATGGGCTGGCAGTTACCTGAAATGAAGCTTTATTTTTTTTATTTATAAATCCTTCTCCCAACGTCCCTTTTGTGGTAATAAAATTACAGATTTCGCAGTCCCCGCAAGAATCGGAGCATTGAAAATGAATACAAAAATTTAATAATAATAAAAATAATTATTAAATTTAATAATTTATAATCACTCTAGCCTTTGTTGATTCTTAAAAAAAATAAAAATCCCTTCAAATTTTTTCAAAAATTTACTATCCGATTTTCAAAATTTTTTAGCCCTTTTTTAGCTAAACTAATACCCTAGGATCCCTGTTTTCGTTTTTTTTTTTCCCGAAATATTTACAATTTAGTAAACAAACACCCCCAAAAAACCCGAACTTTTTTATATTTTTCAAAATTCCAAAGAAAGATACCACCCTATTTTCAAAATTCAAACGCAACACTTGTCTCGACTTATTTATATTTTTCAAAAATTCAAACGCTCATACATGTCTCGATAAATTTCTACTAATAATACAATATGAGTAAATTAAAATACATCTCAGGCGATTTGCATCTGATATTTGCATTTTAAATGGTAAAAATTAATCAGGAACATAAAGTAATCGAATTACACACGGTACGCAATTTATCGAAAATATAGACATAAAAGAAATGGTAGACACAAAATGACGGAGAGCTCATGAAATTACGTCCAAATGCCATCAGAGGCTCGGCGTTTATGAAAAGTGAATACCGAACAGAGAAATAAGATAATCCTCACCGTTACCGTCGCGGCTTCAAAGCGAATATTCACCGCGTCAATGTTGGGCAAATTCAATAAATAATAATCGCCCGATGATACCGTGTGGACTGAACCATGGACTTATGCGATTTACATGTTGACTAGCTATGTCTGTGGGATTCGTGTCACCTACTGTTAAACTACAATTATTATGCTCTCAAATATAATAAGTTACAAAGGATTACTTGCAACAAGACGATGTCCGCGAATCGTCCGCATGTTTAAAGATTTTTGATTTCAGCAGAAAATCTTTAGATCCCGGATAAAAAGTACACAAACACACATTTATAAAATTAGTAAACACTAGAGGATACCCGCGACTTCGCCTGCGTGGATTGAGGTTTTTTGTTTTCCGCGGTAACTCCAATTTTTCCGGGATAAAAAGTAGACTGTTTGTTATTCCAGACTATAACCTCAACCAAATTTTATCCAGATGCGTTCTGCTGTACTGGCGTGATTGGGTTACAAACATCCATCCATCCAAGCTTTCGCATTGATACGTATCGCATTTATAATTAATTAATATTATATATATTAGCTGCTCGTGCTGAGTGACTCATTAATCAGCTCTCCTGTAAAAATTTGTATGAAAAAATTTTTTTTACTCATCGTTTCGTATAGAAGACAAAAATTCATTCGGAGGAAAAATACTTTTGATTGAGGATTTCGAAGACGGATGAAGAGCACATCCAGGGCATTGAAGATAGGTGGGGGGTGCTCGAACAAATGTCATACGAAACCTCATCCAATTGGCGGTAAGTTGAAAAAAAACTTCAAAATGGCGGATTCAAAATGGCCACCATACAAATTTCGTCAGTGTCTGTCTCGGAGAGTATAAAAGATGGAAGAGTGGTTTCTCGGCAAAAGATGATCAGGACCTGAAGGTCAGAAAACCTGAAGGTCTTCTGACCTCAGGACCATCAAGAATGATGAACAAAAAAAATTCAAGGCGGAATATATTTATCCACAGAAAATGTTGACTCGGATTTGGAAATTATGAACGCGGTCCGCTTCAGCGGGTCGCGCATCCACCCGCCATACTAGTATTAGTATAGAAGTATACAATAAGTATGCCGCTATCACCCGTGCATTGCGTCCACATTATCACACAAAAATCCGTCTAGTCCGATCGTATTCAATATCCGTCGGCCCCGACTGAGTCCGGTCCAGCCACGTGCGGGTGACGTCTGCCCGGTTATCCCGTAACACCCTGCGAGCTTTTTCTTCACAAGAGTGAGTTTTTTCAGGCTATCAGGATATTGCATATTTGATAGAGGTCCTTCAGTTTATTAGATAAGTTTTTGACTTTCTCAGCGCATTGGTGAGCTACATTGGCGAGACTACAGTCTTAGATTAGTGCGGGGATGTTCGGGTTTGTTTCCGGGGCAAGGACAATTTCAATTTTGCGTATTTCGTCTTCATGGAGTAAGGATGCCAAGGATAGAGCCAGATGGAGAGAAACAGTGGAGGAGGCCAAGACCCACAAAGGGTTGTAGCGCCGAAGGAAGTAAGGATTTCGTCAGATGGCCTGACCTGCAATATCGAGCATAAGATGCGACTCTTTTGCATACCGACCTATCTGCTTGGAAGTTCTCAAACAAAACTAAAATAACCTATACCCACCTATGAGAGAGATGTTGAAGAACCCCGAAAGGTTTTCTATCTATGAAACTATGTTTGTTTCTTGGTTTGTCCTTCAATCACGCTGCAGAGAGCAAATGATCGACATGATTTATCGCATGGGCATAGTTGATTAGGTACCTGGAGAGTGACATAGGCTTCTTTTCATCCCGGAATATCCACAGGAGTTGCCACGGGAACAAAAAAACCTTATCTAATCCACGCGGACGAAGTCACGGGCATTACCTAGTTAAGCGTAATAATCAGTTAAGAAGCGAATTACCGTCAAGATGCGATCGTCAGGCGATAGTTATCGCGCTTTGACTAACACTGCAAATCATGTACTACGTGGTACTACGTCATGTGCGCATGAGAACCCTTGCACATACAATGGAGGACTGGGGCCATACTTCCATTTTATTGTTGACTTTCGTGTTTAGGAATTATAATATTCTTACTAGCTGATACCCGCGACTCCGTCCGTGTGGATTGAGGTGTTTTAGGGGTATGGAAAATAGATAGTAGTCGATTCTCAGACCTACTGAATACGGATATAATTTTATATATAAAAAATATATATAGAACGTCAAGGTAGGTGACATCAAACTGTCATTTTGAGTAATGTCATTTCTTTGAGCGTTAGTAAGTAGGTATGGCCCCTGATTGGCTGGTACAATCACTGCACATCCAGCTTTACTTGTAAAGTCGTATGGAAGGACACGGCATTGAATTCAAATACCCACAAGATTTGTGTATCAACTTAATAGTAAGATAGCGTTTTGTAAAGAGCCTTTATTGAGTAATGTTATTTACTTTATTATCTTTATTAGTATCTTGTTGGCTCTTCTCAGTACAATTTGTTTTCCGAACCTGTGGTAGCGTCTTGCCATAGTAAAATTTGGCCTCAAGAGGTTTATTCGTGTAAAGTTTGCCTAAGTACATTAAAGATATTTGAACTTTAATAATTTCCATATTTTCCAAATAGTTATCTTGTAGTAAACTACCTAAATAAATATTTAATTTACTTTATCATCTTTTACTTGGAATTCCAGAATTTGTACATACCTATATACAAATACCTTGTGAAATTTTCTTACTGTTATGAAGAACTAAATAAAACTTACCTAACGTTAGTTAGTTTAGTTTTCGTTACTTGCCTGCGTAAAGTTAGTTTTCCTCTCGTCTATAAGGCAAGTCCCTCATCTCACCGAGAGAGTTATTCGGCGTAATCAAGCATCTACTTTGATCTCGACGCGGCGCGATCAAAGGAAACCTTCGGCAATTACGCAGTGTAATGTGTGCTTGAAGGTCTACGTAGACTAAAGTCTTTTGAATGGCTATTCAATTCAACTCAATTTATTTAATACTCGTAGGACATACATGTGTCTCTTATGTTACGTCATATTTTGACTCTACCACTGGTTCGGAAAACAGATTCTGCTGAGAAGAGCCGGCAAGAAACTCAGCAGTTGCTCTTTTTTTTTTGAAACAATATATTACAATTCGTAGGTAAGTATATAAATTAAATATACTGGTGTAAGTTATTATACTATCCTGTGGGGAGCCGGACCCAAAGTCGGTTGCTTCCATACATCTTTGTCATTAAGAAATTCGTCAATTATACAATAGGCTCGACTCAATAAGTGTTCTTTTACGGTTTTTTAAAATTTGTTTAGCTAATTTTTCTTATTCCACCACAAGCCTAAACTGTCTAAACTGCTAGTGATACGACCGTTATATTAAACCTACTAGTATACTTATCACTAATCGGCTTCTACACGGCATTATACCGTATCGCTTAATCGCTTGGTCTTTGCCGGTAGGATGGTAACTAGCCACGGCCGAACCAGACCAGATCAGAGAAAAATCAGCAATTATAAAATGACAACTCCAACTAAAATAAAATGATAGTTCTGGCCTCAATTTATGTCTTCGTTCACGTTTTAACTACCGATCGATCAAGTCTGCAGTCTGCGAGTATGCAAAGGCTCGATTTAGCGAATATAACGGGAGCAAGGCATGCAGATAAGTTCACATTGTGCGTGGAACAATCAATGAGTAGGTAAGCAGTTACTGTGATTGATGACAATAATTGAAGTACGACTCGAGTGCAACAGAAAAGAAAGCTGGCTATACCTGCTCATAAGAAGGCAGGGTTTGGAAATGGTTTCCGTTTTACTGGAGCAATTATTTGGAATGATCTCTCAGCCCCTCTCCGCTTATAGTATTGATATCATCAAATCAAGAGTAAACAGGCATCTTCTAGGCAAGCGCTCTTCACCTTAGGCTCCATCACTACTTCTAGCTATTCTGAAGGCAGCAAAGCGCTAGTCTATAAATTGGAAAAAAAGCGAGATCACGTTAAAAATAAATTAGGAAAGTTTCTTAATTTCGCCTCCCCGCTAAATGTCAAGATAGAAGCAGATAAATTTATTATAATAATTTATAATTTAAACTTAAATAAGTTATTGTATCTTTTTATCTTATTTTTTTCATTATTTAATAATGTTTTTTAACTTTTTTGGGTTTATGGGTGTACGTAAGATATTTAGCATGTACTATGACTTTTATGCTCCCATTCCTATCCATCCTATTTTATTTGCACTGCGTATTCTCATTGTAACTAAGCTCGCAGGAAATCTTTTGAAAGTGCCCCTTTTGAAAGGTTTGCATCAAAATGGGTTCCACAAAATCGCTATCAGCATAGAGTGAGCGCTTAAACTCCATTCGGGGAATGTTTTTTTGGTTCATCCCTCGCCGGTATACTGAACATTGCAAACACTACATCTAGTTAAAGGCTGTCTGTGCTCTGTTCATAGGTGGTGCACTACTTGTTATTTTTATTTTATTTCACGAAAAGTGAAACTTCCTTAGAATCGTTGTGAATTGAAAATTCAACGAAACGAAAAAGCGACACCAAGAAGAGACAAACATAATATATAGGATTTAGCCTGCGAGAGAATGAGATTTAATACAAGTTATATTTATCTCACTCTCTCGTAGGCTACTTTTCTGAAGTTTCACTTCTGCCGTGTGTGAATTTTTACACACACACTTTTTCTTTCTATTACAAGATTGGCTTACGCTTGACGACAATCATGCTTATAAAAAGCAATGATAAGGTCTAGGTTGGAGCGCGCTTGCCTAGAAAATGCTTCTTCACGCTTGCCTTGAAGGTACGTAAGTATGTGGCAGGAAACGTAGTCGCCGGAAGTGCGTTTCAAACCTTAACGGCTTATCTATAACAGGGTTTATTCTAACTATTAAAATATGTTTTTAATATTAATTTTTTCTCGGATCTGCTTTGAAGCTTTTTTTTACTTTTTATTAAAAAAGCCACCGCCGAGTCTCTTGTTGGCTTGGTAGGAATGGTATTTGAATCAACCATTAGATTGATTTGACGATTTAAAATCACTTGTTAAAGTTTGTTGGAATAAAAAACATTAGAGAATTTGAATGCCATTGAAGTCAAAGCCGAAACATCGACTATGAATTCGAGGCGTCCATTCTAGCGGTACGTTCCGAGGCCGGCGGAAAAGTGAGGCAATTAGCAGATTAGACCAAATACTCAGTACTTACCTCTGCGTTTGGCTCACTGTATAGCTTTATCTCAAACTGGATAATTCCCGTGACTTCGATCGCGTGAAATCTTACAGAGATTATGTTCAAAATAGGTACCTACACAAATACACCTTCTGAATGTCACGTTTACAAGGTATAAGACATGATGGTGATAATCTAAAGTAAAGAGACTTTCGCACTGATTATTATTATTATTAGTAGTAGGAAATAGGATACCGTTACTCTATATGTAATAGCGTAGCTCTCTCTACGAAATCGTAGTAATCGTAGACGGGCTACGCACGCCAGCTACGGACTGTACGCT
Organism: Erebia palarica; assembly: GCA_964035005.1. Lineage (NCBI taxonomy): Eukaryota > Metazoa > Arthropoda > Insecta > Lepidoptera > Nymphalidae > Erebia > Erebia palarica. The sequence goes on from OZ035983.1 coordinate 38,760,727, forward strand.
CAAGCTGAGTATGAATTCGATTGACCGTATATGAAATCGATGACATGAGCGATACAGTAAAATGAATCTTAACCACATTTATTTTAGCTCAATTTTCTGTATGCATTCAAAGCCACCGTAGGTCAGGTCATTATATTATAGTTGACCGCAAAACGTGCTTGAGTTTGAGGCCATACTGCCAAGAACCAATGCAATACATAAGCAATATTACTGAAAATAACTGTTTGATGTCCCGTACCTTTACGTTCTAAAATAAGGATTATAATTGTAAAACACGAAAGTCAACAATAATGAAACAATATGGATTTAAGCGTTGGCATTACTGCACCAGGTTCGGCGATAGCAGTATGGCTCCTGTTAGTCCTTGTTCACGAAATCGTAGTTTTTATCATCACATAGATGCAAAAAATATAACAGCAACGTGGAGTGCATAGTACAATAATGCCATCCGAAATATCACGCTATAAATAACGCGTATGAATACGAAATACGCTATAAAATGGTCACTCGCTGTCAGGAGCACTCGCGGGACAGACGGTCTGTCTGTAGCACTGGCGCTATAAACTGACCCTACTGACCCTATAATGACGTCACAAACCCCCATAATCTCCTCCCGTCTGACTTCTGAATGGCATAATCGAAGAATAAGATCTGTGGTATTTTCACTTGACGATTAAAAATCACTTTTTTAAATATATATTATCCATACTAATATTAATATAAATACGAAAATAGTCTGTCTGTCTGCTACGCATTTAAGGCCCATATTTTTAACCAATATTGATGAAATTTGTATACAGATAGGTAGGCCGCCAAGCGATTTAGCGTGCCGGTACGATGCCGTGTAGAAACCGAATTGGGTTATGTGTTTAATGGGGTGGGTTGGGGTATGGGTTTAATATAACTGCCATGCCCCGAACAGGCTAGCCCGCTCCCATCTTAGACTGCATCATCACTTACCATCAGGTGAGATCGCAGTCAAGGCCTAACTTGTAGTGGATAAAAAAAACGCTTCCAAAGACCAATGGTAGGGCCAGTGGTCCCCGAGCACAAAACCCGCTCGGTGGGTGATCGTCTTATTGCTACGGTCGAGCCATATCACCTGCTCCCGTTAAAATACGAGGTTCTTTTAAATATTTAAACCAACGTCCGTAACTGGATATTCCTCTCTGTGGAACGAAGCAGATCATTGGTAACGCTCGCTTGTCGTACGGACAGACAACCGTCGTTTGTATATTAGTGTGATTGGCAGCCACGCGGGAGATTTGCTCTAATATTCATGCGGTTTATGAATACCAAGGGCCACGAACGCAGCGTGAGCTTACCTATTACCTACCTATAGTAAAAAGTTACAAGTCATAACAAAAAAAAATTAAAAACACGAGTACCCTGCCAAAAAACGAACTAAAAAGTTAAAATCTAAATTAATCTAGTTAAATTAGAATCTTATTCACATTTTTATTAAATTATATTTTTTTGTGAATCACTGGTTATTGAACTATAGTGTTACATATTTTTAGAATCTACTCATCAATTTCTAGATGATGATTATATAGTTAATCTTATTTTCGTTTTTTTTTTCAAATTTAATCTTTAATGCAGGACCATGGTCACCCCATCAATTATTTTTTAAATTTTACTAGCCTATGTCACCCAAAATAAGCTAGAGATTCTAACGATACCTCATTTATCAAAATCGGTTCAGGCGTATAGAAGTTATTGTGGAATATACAAACTCACATACATACATACATACATACATACATGAACCCTGAAAACAATATACTCCTTTTTTCAGGCAGTCGTAAAAATAGAAAGTAAAAGTCAAAACACTTTGTTTTGAAATAAAGGGTGTTTCCATTCTGTCACCACATTCTGTGGGGACAATTAGGAATTTGAATTTGCCCAGTCCTACGTTAAGTACCAGCAAGAAACTCGAGATTACTGTTTTTAAAAATAATAATTTTAATAGCAAATTATCATTCTAGCGTAACTGCACCACTCCCATTATCTTATCATAAGTTGCTGTCTATACTAATATTATAACTACTAATATTACTAATATTATACTAATACTAATATTATAAAGGTAGTTTAGGTAAAGTTTGTGATTTTGTGAGTTTGTGACGTGTGACGTTGTAGGTGGTAATTTCTGGATCTGCTGAACCGATTTAAAAAAATCTAGTACCAATAGAAAGCCACATTATTTGTGAGTGTCATAGGCTATATATTATTCCGAAAAATTAGGGAGTTCCCGTAGGAATTGAAAAACCTTATTTCACGCGGACGAAGACGGGCAAGTCTGCTAGTCGTTTATAAAAATGATTTTTTACAGGAGCATACTTTATGCATTTGCATACGTATTATAAAGTCTTGTATTAGTAAGAAATCGTAATGTTCTCCAATCAATCATCTACTAAATAATTAGTATTAGGTACTTTAACTTAAACATCTACTTAACATGAGAGCTGGATGAAATGTAGTAATGAAAATTTTAGTAGTATTGTTCCCGCCCGTTTTGTGGCCTAGCTGCTATTCCTTGGTAACATTGGGAAAACGGAAACACATTACAAGGCGTAGAATTTAAAATGCACGGGAACGGGCGCCGTTAAAGGACATGACCAGTAATTGCCCTCCGATTCGGGACAATGCACAGGATTTCCGTTTTTACAGTAAGGTTTAAAAATTCAAAACGAAATTATTATGGATTTATTATTCCAAATAAGGTCGGGGTTCAAATGACAAAAAAAAACAGTACGTTTATTGTTTAAATCTTGAGCGTCCGCTTTCCTCTTTAAGCACTACTCCATTTTGACGTTCCATTATATCCATGCCTAATAATAATCTTGTAACCCTACATGAATACCATTTAAGTACCTTAGTTATTATATTAGGAATGATTTATTTTTGATCAATTAAATAGTAATGAAAAGGAAATGTATGTTTTGTTTATAATTATTTTTATTTTTTGACAAGTCTCAAACTAATCGATCGAACAAAGCATTTTGAAATACTACGTTTAAAGGAACGCCCTGTCACATTGCATATGCTGCCATCTGTGGTCGAATAGTTGAACTTGTTAACGAAAAGTATTGAGCAATACTTAAAAATATTTTCTAGACTCACCACAATAACTAGCGCCATCTAGTGTGGGAAAGCAGTTTTTGGTGAAACTTTTTTTATCTATTTTCTCAGTTTTCAGAGCCTTCAGACTCCTGAAACTTTTTTATTTGAAAACTATAAAATATAACAATTACAATAATAAAGAAATAATACTTGAAAATATTTTTTTAGACTCGCTTAACACAATGAATAGCGCCATCTAGTGTGGGAAAGCAGTCTTTTGGTGAAACTTTTTTGTTCATTTTCGCAGTTTTCCGAGCCTTCAGACTCCTCAAACTTTTTTATCTGAAAACAGTGAAATATTACAATAACAATAATAAAGAAATCATTGCTGAACATTGATTTTTGACACCTAGGCAAGCTGCCATAGTTCCACCGGTCAAGTCCTTTACAAAGGGAATACTTATACAAGCGGTTTACTCAAACAAGATTACGTCGTGGCTAGAAATGTTATGTTTTTTTATTAAACTTACATAAAGACCAATAACTTTTGTTAGCATTATTACTGTTTGTCATTATATCTCATGAAACAGGAAGTATAATATCAGTCAATTTGACTCGTTTCATGTCATTCGATTTAATCTGCGGATATCGACGCCATATTGAAAATAGTCAATATAAATACGAGTGTTTTGACGATGGTAATTCAGTCTCACAGAGTACATTATTTAAACTGTTCAGTCTCCTGCAGGCAGACTCAGCTATTATTGTATACTTTTGTGTTTAGATCGCAATTTGGTTTAGAGCTTGACGATAGCAATCGTGGCCAGACCATATGAATATTGTCTTTTAGTTTAATTAACTTTTATCATATTACATTAAATCTCTCGTGGAACCGCTATACGTTGTGACCATTCGCTCGTGCAAGTTCCAAATGAGAGTACAAATATATTAAACGTGTTTATTATCACCTACTTCTGGATTGTCCTTTCCCACCACCAACTTCCTTATTCAACAACAGCCGCAAAATAATGGTTTTACGGCTCTGGGTACCAGCTCTTTTGAGTGTTAATGTAAACCTATAAAAAGACTCACCTATGCAATTATTAATTCCGTGTATTCGACTCGATGTTCTATTTTTAAAATTATAACATAGGAAAAATATAAGGAAACGTTATTTACTTTTATATTAGAATTTATTTTGAAAATGGAACGGCTAAAGCGACGTCTGCAATGCTACACTGGTGATCCTTGGTGCTCGTTGGATGTATGTGTCACCGTAAGATTGTAAAAACCGTTAGATTATAATCTAACTCGCGAAATTGCACTACTTGATTATTTATGTCGAACTCTAACCAAACCTACAAGAAACAGACAAGAAAACGTAAATATAATGAATATTTTATAAATTTACACTTAGAACATTGAACGGTTCGGAACACAATCTTTCGACAGTTTACAATTTTGCGAGTTAGATATGTCACCGTAAGATATATATATATATATATATATAGATATATATATATATAATATATATATATATGTCACCGTAAGATTGTAAAAACCGTTACATTATAATCTAACTCGCGAAATTCTAAACTCTCGAAAGATTGTAAACTGTTCAATGTTCTGAGTTTCAATTTTTGAAATATTCATTTTCTCAAACATGCATGGAAATATTGTCATTATTTTCGAAAAAAGAACACGCGAAGTATCGAATTTTTGGACAAAGAAAATCAAATCCATTGCAGGAGCGTTTTTTGAATTTGGACCATTACAACGCTCCTGCAATGTTGTATGAAACGGCGTGCTGGGGTTAATAACCATAGTCTCTTTGCTTATTACAAATTGGTGGCTGTATAGCCATAAATGCGTTTGCCTGTCGGCACAGATGATAAAAACAAAATTGGCGGCAAAGCTGAAAATTCGTCTTGATTTGTTATTTACATACTTAATAAATATAAATTTAATAATAAGTAAAATGAGTTCCAACGGTTCAGAGAGTGAAATGGAGATTGATTGTACTCCACCAGATTTAAGATCAAAAGCCAAATTGGCAATGTAAAACCTGCTTCCAGCGAAGTCCAAAGAAAAATACATGAAAGTACCTATATGAAAATTTTATGAGTTGGAAACTAGAAAAGGTGAACATTTTCTCCGAAACAGTATTTTTGGCGTATTTTAATGAGATTGCTAAAACTAAAAAGCCATCTACATTATGGGCAATTTATTCCATGCTGAAATGTACAGTTCATGTTAAAAACGGCATTAACTTGAAAAATTATGGAAACTTAACTACTTTTCTTAAATGAGTATCGATATGTTTTATTTCCCTGCATTCTTTTGAGAAAAGCACTATATATGCCTCGGCGGAAATCGCAATAGCCTGTCTCGTATTATGAAGTCCTCGCCTACGGCTCGGCCTTCAAACTCATACACGACCTGCAATTGCCTATTTCCCAGCCTTTGCAATAATGTACTATTTATTTACGTTTTCTTGTCTCTTTCTTGTAGGTTAGGTTAGGGTTCGACATAAATAATCGTCATAATAATAGTATTAGGTTAGGATTATTAGGTTTTATCGGGTTTAAATACCTATCAGATTACAATCTACCGGAAAATAATGCGTTAAATTGTAATCTTTCGACAGTTTAGAATTTCGCGGGTTAAATTATAAACTAACGGGTTTTACAATCTTACGGTGACATATATATATATATATATATATATATATCTACCAATTGTGTTCGTTTGTCTCGCTAAAACTCGAGAACGGCTTGTCCGATTTTGATGAAATTTTTTGTGCATGATTGAGTGGTTCCAGGGATGGTTTATATTCATAATTGGACCTGGTAGGGGGCGCTGCAATCGGGTTCTAGGTTCAGGGCAGGACAACGTCTGCCGGGCCAACTAGTTTTAGATAAAATAATGTATAGTTTTTATTTTATTTCGTACTAAGTTGTTTTCTTTTCTCGCAATCGAAATGAAAAGTAGAGTATTTTGAACGGGACTAAAAGCCATTCTACTCGTTTCTATAGCATCCCTCGCTACCCTCAAAAAGCTAAACACCTCGAATGAAATGGCTTTAGTCTCTTGATGAACTGCCTCGTTGGTCTAGTGGTTAGCATGTCTGACTGCGCCCGACGAGGTCCCGGGTTCGAGTCCCGGGTCGGACCATAATTAAGTATCGGGGTTTTCTGATTAGAAATTCCCAGTACTAGCCCGGAGTTAGGAAGTTGGCGGTGTTTCACCCCCGTGCCTCGGACAGCACGTTAAGCCGTCGGTCCCGGTTATTATCACTAACATGATAATAGTCGTTAAAGCCCGCCAACTCGCATTGGAGCAGCGTGGTGGGTCTAAGTTCTAATTCCCTCTCTTCCATGAGAGTGGAGGCCTGTGCCCAGCAGTGGGACGTTAATGGGCTGTAGTGGTGGTCGTGGTGGATGAAAAATCTACAATTTTGTTATTTCACATCAGCCCTATCGTGCTTTATAACATAAGTAGCTTATCATTATCTACTTTTCTTAAACATGCATGGAAATATTGTCATTATTTTCGAAAAAAGAACACGCGAAGTATCGAATTTTCGGACAAAGAAAATCAAAACCATTGCAGGAGCGTTTTTTGAATTTGGAAAATTATAACGCTCCTGCAATGTTGTATGAAACGGCGTGCTGGAGTTATTGAATACTCTTTGATCGGATCTCTTTTGTCATTCTTGGCATACCATAGTCTCTTTGCTTAGTACAAATTGGTGGCTGTATAGCTATAAATGCGTTTGCCTTTCGGTACAGATGATAAAAGAAAATTGGCGGCAAAGCTGAAAATTCGTCTTGATTTGTTATTTACATACTTATAATAAATATAAATTTAATCATAAGTAAAATGAGTTCCAACGGTTCAGAGAGTGAAATGGAGATTGATTGTACTCCACCGGATTTAAGATCAGAAGCCAAATTGGCAATGGAAAACCTGCTTCCAGCGAAGTTCGAAGAAAAATACATGAAAGTATATGAAAATTTTATGAGTTGGAAAAACAAGAAAAAAGTGAACATTTTCTCCGTAACAGTATTTTTGGCGTATTTTAACGAGATTGCTAAAACTAAAAAGCCATCTACATTATGGGCAATTTATTCCATGCTGAAATGTACAGTTTATGTTAAAAACGGCATTAACTTGAAAAATTATGGGAACTTAACTACTTTTCTTAAACGACAATCGACCGGATTCAAAAGCAAGAAATCGAAAATTTTTACTGGCAAAAACCTAAAGCAATTTTTAATTAAAGCCCCAGATGATATATATTTAGCGACAAAGGTAAAAAAGTATGTTTTATTTCCCTGCATTCTTTTGAGAAAAGCACTATATATGCCTCGGCGGAAATAGCAATTGCCTGTCTCGTATTAGTGAAGTCCTCGCCTACGGCTCGGCCTTCAAACTCATACTCGACCTGCAATTGCCTATTTCCCAGCCTTTGCAATAATGTACTATTGCTTGAAATAATGCCTAAGCATAAATACATTACTTACCTATGCCGTATTTCTTTCAGATTGAGAATAGTTTTGGACATAGTCCACCATGCTGGTTAAAATGGCAGACTGTGGGAACTTTATGGTGAACTCGAAGTTATAGTTTTCCTCGCGTTATTTTCCTTCTATTTAATTGTTTAAAATGCAAATCCGAATGTTCCATTGAGGGTTAATTTTATTTTCTTGTAGGAACATCCCAATTTGTCTCGCTTGTTTCCTGGTTTCAAGAAAATTTCTCCGCAATATTAAGGAAACGAAAACAAAAAATCGTCACACCCGAATTTAAAATGTACCAGAACAAACTACGACCTTTAGGGAACATTTAGACGCGATTTCCCATATTATGCTTGTCTGGAAATACTCTGCTATCTTTTTCTACTTTTAGTGATTGTATTTGTTTCTAGCAAATAAACGCTTGATTGATTGATTTGATGATTGACCTACTGGGTACTTTTTATTCCGGATAATTAAAGCAATTCTTTAATTAAAGTAATTGGCAATTATAAAAACTTATTTCACGCGTAAATTTGGACAACAGGTATTATACTATTATTATTGCACCTCTGTGATGCATGATTGGTGGGTAGGTAATATTATATTATTATATAATATAAAAATTGCTAATTAGGTACAAATCATAATTAAAGAACACGACTGCCCTGCCAAAAAACAAACTAAAAAGTTAATAGTCTAAATTAATCTAATTAAATTAGAATCTATTTCACATTTTTATTAAATGCTATTTTTTGTGAATCACTGGATATTGAACTATAGTGTTATATATTTATGGAATCTACTCATCATTTTCTAGATGATGATGATATAGTTAATCTTATTTTCGATTTTTTTTTCAACTTAAAATATTAAAGGCTAATAATGCTGGACCATGGTCATCCCATCATTTTTTTTAAAATTTACCTCATTTATCAAAATCGTTTCAGGCGTATAGAAGTTATGGGTGGAATATACAAACTCACAACCATACATATATACATGAACCCTGAAAACAATATACTCCTTTTTTCAGGCAGTCGTATAATACAAAATACCATAGCATCCACCATTGCGCCAGGAGATTCAAAAAGTTCTCAGTCAAACCGCGAGCAGCATGAGCGTTGGTTGGTCCATCTATCACGTACGTTTTAGTACGTAACCTCTGATCATTTCCCCGCAGCCGCGTCACAATGCCCGATTGCCCGCTGTCACAAATGTATGAACCGTTGTGATGTGGTATCAATTTTTATGCGACTGCCTGCAAAAAGGAGTATATTGTTTTCAGGGTTCATGTATGTATGTATGTAAGTATGTATGTATGTATGTGAGTTTGTATATTCCACCATAACTTCTGTACGCTTGAACCGATTTTGATAAATGAGGTATCGTTAGAATTCCTAGCTTAATCCGGGTAACATAGGCTAGTAAAATTTAAAAAAAAATTAGAGTGGTAACTAGCCACGGCCGAAGCCTCCCACTGGACCAGACTAGAGAAAATTCATAAGTTTACCCTGCCTGGGAACGAATCCGGGACCTTCCACTTATGAGACCACGAGAAAAAAAGTACCGCATCCTCAGAAACCGGGTTGAATGCAACATCACAGCGATTAGATGTAATCGAGTGAGCCGTTTGTGCCGCGCCGTGGTTCCGTACGTATTGCAACTTGCGCTGAATAACCCTTTTATGTTGCGACTTGCAACTAGAACTGTGACGTTGTGATCCAAATGCAACTACCTGTTGCAACTACGCATGAAATTGGCTCTTTTTGTTTTATAACTAGCTGCCGCATAATATGCCTTGAAAATCTTACTCATTCCTTTACTTGTGTTTGACACGCGGTGGTTCGGCCCGAAAAATCTTGCGTTCTATGAGTGACGGGCCTAACAATCAGGAACCATTGCTCCTTGCTTTGCATAAAGCAATACTTAATCACACACACACACGCACGCACGCACTCACACACACAAACAGACACACGCGTACTTTTACTTATAAAAATAAATAAAAAATATATATATATTTCTTTAATCCTGCATGTGCACTACTTATCTACTCTGTTAAAATATTTTTCATATATTTATTTTGTAATCGTTTATGGCCGTATATAATGCCAAGATATAATTATTGTTATTAATATTAGTTTGCAAATAAAATAAATAAAATAAATAAAATAAATAAAATAAATAAAATAAATAAAATAAAATAAAATATTACTAAATATGACAGTTTGATGTCACGAACCTTGACGTTCCTAAAATAAGGATTACTTGTTAAACACGAAATAATATGGCTTAAAGCGTTGACAGTATGGTCCCAGACGTAAATTTTCCAGATTGATAACTTTGCTAGTTAAAAGTGTGTTATATTTTTATTCTGCTTGATTATATTGACAGTTTTGTCATTTATTCATGACAGGATATATGTTTAATATTATAACTACGTAATTTATAGCTGTTGATCTAGATTACATAATTATCATTACATTAATTTCAGGCATAAAGTCGTTTTTGAGATAGCTTTTTTTATCCACTACAAGTTAGCTCTTGACTGCGATCTCACCTGATGGCAAGTGATGATGCAGTCCAAGATGGTAGCGGGCTAACCTGTTAGCTCCTGGGACAAATCGGAATTATGAGAGCCCTCTTTCAGCAAAACAACACTCAAGTAAGCGACTAGTAAGTTTAGCCCCACAAAATTGTCTGACCCGGTGACAGCGTCGCTAGTAAATATTAAAAAATAACATAAAAGCAAAACTAAACAGGCACATAAACTAGTTCCAATTTTGGCCACGGGGCTAGATATAAGTAGGTAACACTATATACAGTCCTAAATTCCTAAACGGATCTCTAAAAGTAAAAAAACCGTCAACAATAGTTTATCCGGCATGATATTGGACAAGATTTATCGTTTTTGTGACAGCTCGAAATGGATCCGGCGACGAGCTAAATAATATGTCAAAAGGTGGTGCCGCGAACTGAATTTTTATTATACTAGCGAAAACACACAACGAATTAAAAACAAGTCGTATAGTGGCCTCCCACACGGTGGACGGATGACATCAAGAGAGTCGCAGGGAGTCGCTGGATCCAGGCGGCGCAAGACCGTGGCTTGTGGAGGACCTTACAAGAGACTTATGTCCAGCAGTGGACATCCATCGGTTGACGACGATAACGACGACGTATAGTGGCGTTGGATACCCTGCAAAAACATAGCTACTTTCACTATTGTATTAAAAAAAATGAAAACAATATATTGAATAATACGAACGTGCGAGTTTCGTAATTTGGAACCTGTGACATCTGCTTACGACGCGGCTTTTTCCCCACTGAGCTAGCTAAATCTATCATCATAATATTTATTAGCACCTAATAATATTCTAACAAGCCAGGTTTATATTCCAAACAAAGAATATTTTGAATCGCCTGTTTTCCTCCCAGCGGATTCAGAGCCGACACTTGAGAATTCAAAGCCAAAGGATTTTTCTGTTAAGCCAAAGTTTCGACAGCGCCCGTCAAAACGCTGTATAAAGTCACTCTTTTTTCATTTTTAAGGAAACTTATAGACTGCGATTCTTTGTACCTAGTACAAACTTACTAGAACCACTTCTATTCGATCACGGCGGCCAAAATTCAATGAGATTAACCATCTGCGCGTCGAGTAGAGTAGTCCAAGCGCCAATATAGGTGTATCTACTTCTTTACTCTCATAGTCCTATGGGACAGAAAATTCGACACGATTGAAGAGACATCAAGCGCAGAACTGACGGTGTTACGTGCTCTTTGCGCCACGGGGGTAAAACATCGCCAAATCCCTTACTTGAGGTTATTACTGAGAATTACTTCCTGGTTTTGAAAAACCCAAATATGACCCGACCCAAGAATCGAATCGAAAACCTTTCCATTCATAGTCGAACATGCTAAGCATTAGACTGATGAGGCAGTTATAATTAGGTACCATGGCGTATCGCAACTATCGGGCAACTAAAGTTTCACTATGTACAGGCGCCCTTATCCGGTATAAAACAAGCAAGAGATTATATTTGTTTGCGATCGCGGAAGAATTCTTTGTTTAGAACTTTTTAAAACATTGTCGTTGGTTGAGTTGTTATTATTTTTGTTTTCGCATTTTGTACGCAGTCGCCGAAGGGATTGCGTCTCGAGAAGGGTCGAAGAAGTTAGCAGGATTAAAGCCTGTAAGGCAACTTAGGAGACTTTTAACTGGTTTATTCTTTGAAACTCGAAAGAGTTATTTTAGTGTTAGGAAGACAAAATATTGTAGTAAGTAAAATAATGTAAGCAAGATATTTTTTTAAAAAAACCGGTTATACTTCTGCCCGTTCCACAATTAGTTTAGAGGTCTAGCCCCACTATAGATGCACGAAGTGAATAAGTGTAATTCTACTATTACACTTATTAATCACGTAACGTATGTGTTTACTTATTGTAACCTCTTTCTTTTTTAAGAAAACTGCTGAGTTTCTTGCCGGCTCTTCTCACTAGAATCACTTTCCGAACCGGTGGTAGAGTCTTAACGTATCACAAGTGACACAAATTGTCCTACGTGTAATAGATAAATCATTTATCATTTACTGTTTATATTTTACAAAATAAACGCAAAGATGTGATCAACACAGAGTCAACAACCGCAATCGAATTTCAAGTTTCAGTGTTCAAGATATTCGTTTTAGTTTTTCAAAATTCCACCACTAATCTATATATATAAAAGCGAAAAGTCACTGACTCATCACGATATCTCAGGAACCATAAATCATACAGACTTGAAAGTTAGAAGATAGGTTCCTTCTATGGTGTAGACGGCCGCTAAGAAACGGTTTTGAGAAAATTCACGACTAAGTGGCACTCATAAATGTATATTTTATCTGGAAAACAACGGAGGCACCAGATATCAATGAGTTTCAACATTAATTTACCGTAAATCGCTTTCTTTCTACCCAATTGGAAGATTCTTTGATTCTAACGGAAAAAATCCCGCCCCAATCAACTGCTAGCGGATTCCAAGGGACAGATAGCCGCTTTGATCGGTGAGGCGTCCCTGGACATCGGCACTCCACTGACCCTATTAAGAGCCTACGAGTACTGGCCAGGGAGATGAACTACTTGAACGTGCTATAGAACCAAAAATATCTTAAAATTAAGAAATATGTTGTAAATATCGTATTTTACTTAATTATTAAGTATCCATATATATATTATAAATGCGAAAGTGTGTCTGTCTGCTACGTTTTCAGGGTTCATCAATAAATTTTGATCCCGGGGAAGGACATAGGCTACTTTTTATCCCGGAAAATCTTAGAATTCCCACGGAAATCAAAAATACTTAATCCATGCGGACGAATTCGCGGTCATCATCTAGTTCATAATATTAATATTATAAATGCGAAAGTGTGTCTGTCTGTCGGCTACGCTTTCCCGGCCCATCTTTTCAACAGATTTTGATGAAATTTGGTACAGAGGTAGGTTGTATCCCGGGGAAGGACATAGGCTACTTTTTATCCCGGAAAATTGAAGAGTTCCCACGGGAATAAAAAAATCTTAATCCACGCAGACGAAGTCTGTATAAATAAATAAAATCTTTATTTGGAATTACCACACACAGTGAAGGTACAAACACAAACTTAGTAGTAAAGTAAAAACTTAGTAGTATCATCCTCATATAAATGCGAAAGAGTTTCTGATTGCCTGTCTGCTACGCCTTCATCACCCATCTGTACAAGCGATTTTGATTACACTATATAATTTAACTTAACTTAACTTGTACCTAGTGGTATAATATCCACCACCACCACTACAGCCTGGCGTCCCACTGCTGGGCACAGGCCTCCAATCTCATAGGAGAGAGGGAATTCGAGCTTAGACCCACCACGCTGCTCAAATGCGGGTTGGCGGGCTTTAACGACTATTATCATGTTAGTGATAACAACCGGGACTGACGGGTTAACGTGTTTTCCGAAGCACGGGGGTGAAACACCGCCAACTTCCAACTTCAAGCTGGCACTGAGAATTCCTTAATTGAAAAACCCAATATCTAACTTTTATGCCCGACCGGGATTCGAACCCAGGACCTCGTGATCCGCAGTCGACTATGCTAACCGCTAGACCAACGAGGTCAATATAATGTATGTAAAAAGGTCTATGAAAAAAAAACCTACGCTGGATCCGTCGTTTAAAGAGCTCTACTTTGTAATTGCATCCACATACGGCTGGGTTTAGAAGCACGAGATTTTGCCTGTAGATATTTTCTGTGTCGTCTCTTACTAAAAGTTGGTGATAGCTAAGTGATTTAGTACGGCTGCCTATAATTTGGGTAGTTGGAAGCTTGATCCCCTGCAGGCATGCCACATCTAACTTTTCGGAGCTATGTGCGTTTAAAAAAAAAAAATTGTTAACTAATTATTTGAAGGCAAATATCGGAAAGAAACTTGCATACCAGAGAAGTTTTCATAATATTCTCAATGATGTGTGGTCTCAGCCAATACGCACTTGGCCAGCGTGGTGACCAATTATATATAGCATTACCCCTTCTCATTCTCAGATAAGGAGTGAGACGGCTGTGAGTTGAAGTGACGATAAAATAGAATGAAATGTTTATTTCATGTGGGCCATATTGTGCCGCTTTTGATATGTCAGGAGTCAGGACTCGACCATGAGCTCGGAAAGAAGATTCTACTGCGAAGAACCGGCAAGAAAGATGATTGTGAGGCTCTCACTAAGAAAGGTTTTAAGAAATCCCAGCCAAGTGAACCCGGGACAGATCAGCTAGTTGGGTACCCGAAATACAATCGACCACTAATTGAATACCGACAATTAATAGCCTTATTTGTGGGCTTATTAGCGGTTTTCACAACCATTCCAAAGCGAACCCTAAAAGCTTTTTCATTGGATTTATTTTAGATTGTAACGAGTGGAATTTCGTATTTATTTTTAACATCTGACCAGAATTGGTTGTTGATAATGGCGATGCGACAGCCGATTCGTCTTTTTTAATATTTTGTTTATTTTATAGAAGACTAGCTGATATCCGCGTGGATTGAGGTTTTAGAGAGTTCCCGCGGGAATTCTTTAATTTTCCGGGTTTTGTTATTCCAGACTATAATACATTATCTCTGTGCCAAATTTCATCCAGATCCGTATAGCCGCTCTGTTTTGATTGAGTAACAAACATCCATCCATCCATCCAAACTAATCCATAATAATAGTAGTATGGACTAGCACTAGATGATGCCTGTGACTTTGTCCGCGTGGATTTAGGTTTTAGAAATTCCGGGCGAACTTTTTGATTTTCCGTGTAAAAAGTAACCTATGTCACTCCAAGGACTCTTCTAAATGTCCTTCAATTAGAAGAGTCTTTGGAGCAACAAACAAGCATACCATTGCATTTAAAACATTAGTATGGATGATAAACACGCTTTCGGGATTTAGGGTTTTCAACAAGTCATAATTAAAAAAATTAAAAAACACGACTGCCCTGCCAAAAATGAACTAAAAAGTTAAAAATCTAAATTAATCTACTTAAATTAGAATTTTATTCACATTTTTATTAAATTATATTTTTTTATGAATCACTGAATATTAAACTATAGTGTTATATATTTTTGGAATCTACTCATCATTTTCTAGATGATGATTACCTAGTTATTCTTATTTACGAATATTTTTTTCAACTTTAGTCTTTAATGCGGGACCATGGTCACCCCATCAATTTTATTTTTTATTTTACTAGCATGTCACCCGGAATAAGCTAGTGATTCTAACGATACCTCATTTATCAAAATCGGTTCAGGCGTATAGAAGTTATGGTGGAATATACAAACTCACATACAGACATACGTGAACCCTGAAAACAATATACTGCTTTTTTCAACTTGTAAGTATGAATCCAGCCTTAATTATTGAGTTGATACCCAGACATTATATTCGCCGGACTACACCTATCTCTAACAAGGTATCCCTAATGATTCAATAATTTCATTCATTCATACATTTAGCATTTACATGACACAGCTAGCCTGCCTCCCAGCACTTAAAACAAGGGTAAGCAATTAAGATAGCTCATTACACAACACAAAGTCCTAATAAGCCCAAAAAACCGTGACGTCACAAACAAAGATGGCCACTCTCGCGTCAAAACAAGACATTCGTTGTCTCTTTCCCACTATTGTATATAGGGTGCTATCTTGGCAGTGGGTGTAAAAATTTACACCGGATAATAATGTCCTCCCGACCGAATTTCGGCCACGGCGGCCAATCTCCAGAGAGATTAGCCATCTGCGCGGGAGATATTACAGTGCACAAGTGTCTGCGCAAACACAGGTGCACTCTCTGTTCCTGTCATAGCCCGATGGGACGAAAATCCGACACGACCGGAGAGAGATCAGGCGCAGGACCGACGGCTCTCCTAGGCACGGGACACCGGATAGTATAAAGATGACGACCTCCTTAAAGTAGTAGTGAGCGCTGTGGTCTTACAAGACGGAGACCCCGGGTTCGATCCTCGGCAGAGTCAATTTGGGAATTTATGATTGCTGAGTTTCTGATCTGTTAAAGCGGTGAGTAAAAAAAAAAAAATAACGGTGAAAGAAAATATTATTATCGTGAGGAAACCCCCATCCCTGAGAATTCTACATCGCCGTCAAGGGGTAACTTGTAGTGGATAAAAAAAAGAAAAAAAACATTATATTCATCGCTTCTTTTCTAACTATTTATATATTTTTTGTATCTTATATTTACGCTTTACTGGCCGCTGGAAAACTACACCCTGTATAAGTATCAGTGGTCAACTAAATGAAGGTATCGCGTGTGCGACGGCCATTCCTCAAAATCATTCCTTTAATATACAGCGGGATTTTATTTCATCCCATTGATTACCTGCCGTTTGTATTCGTTATTATTGTTTTGGAATTTATCTAAATAGATTTATTATATATAATATATAATTCTATTACACAGTACTTATTTTCTTGTGATTATTCTAATAGTACCTACTACTATAGCATTATAGTACATGAATCCATGACTGTGTTTCACCTGGTAGAAAATGACATGGATGTTTTTGGATAGCAACGGGCTATACTTTATTGTGTTTCTTAGTGCGCTATACCTACTTATAATATCATTGTACATGATGTGACTGTCTCGTTGGTCTAGTGGTTAGCATATTCGACTGCGGCCGACGAGGTCCCGGGTTCGAGTCCCGGGTCGGGTCATAACAAGTATTGGGCTTTTTTGATAAGAAATTCTCAGTACTAGCCCGGAGTAAGGAAGCTGGCGCTGTTTCCCCCCCGTGCCTCGGAGAGAACGTATAGCCGTCGGTCCTGCGCCTGATCTCTCCAGTCGTGTCGGATTTTCCGTCCTATCGGGCTATGAGAGTAAAGGAACAGAGAGTGCACCTGTGTATGCGCACACACTTGTGCACTATAATATCTCCCGCGCAGATGGCTAATCTCTCTGGAGATAGGCCGCCGTGGCTGGAATTCGGTCGGGAGGACATTATAATAGCACTGACCAATCTTAACACATCCAATTTTAAAGAATAAGTACTTTCTATTGATCATAAAGCAGTTGTTATTTTTTTGTATTAACTGACATAAATCAATAACGTATGATAAAGAATCCCAGAAAGGACTTTAAAACATTTCAAAGAAATGATTAGTAACCTAAAGCTACGCGGACTTAGTATAATATACCTGTAACAAACGTACCTCTAAACGTAGGTTTAAACGGTATAAGTCTGCAATTAGTAACGCAGCTACCCCGCTGGGGGGCGCTGACGTGCGACGGTTAAAAACGAATTACCCCAGAACACCCTGTAGCGCCATTTGTCATGAAACCAACCACCACCGCCTCCTAGAGTAGTCTACGAGATGGTGAATATTAACACTGCGTTATTTTTTTATCCACTACAAGTTAGCCCTTGACTGCGATCTCACCTGATGATAAATGATAAATGATTTATTTATTTCATGTAGGACAACTTGTGTCACTTATGAACGTTAAGACTCTACCACAGGTTTGGAAAGCTGATTATACTGAGAAGAGCCGCCAAAAAACTCAGCAGTTGCTCTTTTCATAGAAAAGAAAAGGTTACAATATGTAGACAACACAACACATACGTTACAAGTATTACACTGACTTGTGGATCACTGGATGCGAGGCCGGTTGCTTCCATGCAACTTTAGCATTCAGAAAATCATCGATAGTGTAATAAACTCGACTTAATAAATGCTGTCTTTAAATCTATGTAATGGCAAATCCAGAAACTCTGGTAAGTAAGTAAACAATGGTAAGTGATGATGCAGTCGAAGATGGTAGTTATATTATCGTTTTCTACACGGCATCGTACCGGAACGCTAAATCACTTGGCGGCAAAACTTTGCCCGTAGGGTGGTAACTAGCCACGGCCGAATCCTGCCACCAGGCCACACAAGAGAAAATTCAGAAATTATAATTTTCCGAATTGACCTGACGGGGATCGAACCTGGGACCTCCCACCTTAAGACAGCAGCGCTTACTACTGCGCTAGGGATGTCGTAGGGAAGTGTCTTCAGGTATTGAAGTATTGACAATACGATTTCGATACGGATACGACGACCTCCGTGGCACAGTGTGTAGCGCTGTTGTCTTAACGCGTGGAGGTCCCGGGTTCGATCCCCGGCAGGGTCAATTTGGGAATTTACAATTTCTGAATTTTCCCTGGTCTCGCCTGGTGGGAGGCTTCGGCAGGTGCTAGTTACCACCCTACCGGAAAAGACGTGCCGCCAAGCGATTTAGCGTTCCGGTATGATGCCGTGTAGAAACCGAATAGGGGTAACAGATTAGCCCGCTACCATCTTAGACTGCATCATCACTTTCCATCAGGTGAGATCGCAGTCAAGGGCTAACTTGTATAGGTTAAAAAAAACATTATTTTATAGAGAGAAGAAACTCTTAAGTCAGTTGCTTATAGTCTTTACCTATACCTACTGTGAAAAGACGATATTGTGATATTATTCATTCGGCTAAGGGATTCTTTAGTCAATGTTTATGGATAGTAAATAAGGTTAATTTAACATTAAAAACTCAAACTCAAATAATATTTATTCAATTTAGGTAGGTATACTACACTTATTGACGTCCAGTTATTTATAAAATATAATGGTGATAATCAGTCACGGTATCTTAAAACTAAATCTACGAGGGTTCCAAACGCGCCCTGGTTTGAGAAGAGCCCACAACAAACTCAGCCGGGTGTTTTTCATTATCACCATTTCACAAATCATCTTAACGAAGGAACTATCAGAGCCACGCCACGCGAATGCTGAATGGCCGAGTTTAGGAGTACAATAGTACACCTTTCCACTGTAAGTCAGAGCATACTACCATTGCTAAAAGCAGTATTATTTTAAAGTGTCAGTTTTATGTGACATGTGACGTCCTTAAAATAATGGTTATAATTCTGAAACACGAGCGTAAACAATATTAAAACAATATTATTTATTATAAGCGGTGGTAATATCCTCACTGATAAATTTTCCTATCTATAGAAGAATTTAATGCTCTCAGTCTATGGCACAAATGATGTTAAAACAAGGATTTCCTTTTATATTTTTCGCAGCCTTTTTGAATAACAAAATTAATACATGCTACCATTAGGGCACAGTTAAGTCGTTTTTAATTGTACGCACTTTACGTAGATATTTCGTAACGTCATTTTAGTTAGAGTTTCACGTTTCATAGAAGAATTACTTGACTAAGGGCACATAATGCTAAATAGTACCCTAAAGGTTCTAAATTGTTAATTATCTGATGAATAAATTAGTAATTTTGATAGATTTACAAGTTACTTTCAAAAATCAATAATTTATCGGCGATTGAAAAGTAAACTTTTATCGCACCCCGCCAGTTTTATTGGCCGCATATCTTACTAATATTATAAATGCGAATGTTTGGATGGATGTTTGGATGTTTGTTACTGAATCACGCCCCAACGGCTGAACGGATCTGGCTGAAATTTGGCACAGAGATAGATTATAGTTTGAAAAAGCACATAGGCTATTTTTTATCCCGGAAAATTAAGGAGTTCCCGCGGGAACCAAAAAAACCTCGATCCACGCTGACGAAGTCGCGGGCATTCGCTAGTTGCCTATTAAAAATCAAAATCGGCAAAGTCGCGGGCATCAATTTGTATTTTTGTGAAATCAATCTATTGCTTCGGGAGATCGATCGATCGAATCGCGACCTTTCGGCCACGGCGGCCAATCTCCATGCTGATTAGACATCTGCGCGGAAGATGTTATAGTGCACAAGTGTGTTCCCATACACAGGTGCACTCTCTGTTCCTTTACTCTCATAGCCCGATGGAAAGGAAAAATCTGACACGACCGGCGAGAGATCTGGTGCAGGACCGACTACTACGTGCTCTCCAAGGTATGAGGGTGTAAAAAATTGAATAATTAATAGCCCAACCCGGGAATCAAAACCACGATCTCGTCATCAGAAGTTGAACCTGCTAATTGCTAACCACTAGACCTACGAGGCACTTACAGAAATTTCGATATAAAGGGGTTAAAGACATCAAAACGTCTGTGATGTTTACGCACTATGAAAATCTCACTATGGCAATGACCGTAGCATTGCAATTGACCGCATCGTGCCACGTGCACATAGCTACAACTTCCTACACCCCTCCTTATCGCACTCACAGTTTTCCACTTTCAAGTTAACATCCCTCTCTGTTCAACGCGGAAAACTAAGGGCTGTTTCCCAAAGCTTTCTCAGTTATCGTCGCGATCTCGTGACGAGCGGACGTGTTATGGGTATGGTTGTGTATGTGATTTCACTGTGAAAACGCGTACGACTATTTTCCATCGTAAGTTTTGAAAACTTCGCCCACGGTTCTAGGGCTATGTTTTATTGTATGGAAGTGTAAAAACGCTGGCAAAAGTTGTGCTTTAATCCTGTGGGGTACATTTTGTTTGTTTTAGGCGTGCTTTTTGAGATTTTATTGTTTTTTTTAATAGTTTTTAGTGTTTATTTGTGGTTGGGATTGTGTTAGGACGTTGAATTCTTTTGGTGAGTAGATTTATAATGGTTGAGTTGTTTATTGATAAGTTTTTCCGCAATTTATTATTCGTATTTAACGTTATTCGTTAACTATGTTCTATATTTATAATATTCAAAATTGAACTTTCTATCATCATTCGTTATTCATAAGGAATTTCAAGATGCGATTTTTTTGATGGCATGTAGAGTCAATTTATTTTTTAATTTGTTTTATAAAAAGATGAATAATTATTAAAATGTAGTAGTAACCTCAGTCATTAACAGGAAAATTTAGACATAGAGCTAATCGAAGCTAATAAATAAAGCTCTAACGTGCTACGTAGACTCTACATCTTTTATTGTGCTAACTAATTTTGCATGGGACCTGGGAACCCACCGCATTGTTATACCAAGAAAAACCCTGCCATTGTGTGATCATTGGAAAGGGGTCACGACCCTCAGCAATGAGGAATAAGACGCAGAGAGAGAACTAATTTTGCAAATGTTGAGGCTAACAACTGTTCCAGACTCTTTGTGAGATGATGATTATCGTTGATTGATTATATAAATATCAGTATTTATTTTATTCAATTTAGGTAGACTGTACGCTTATTGACGTCCGAAACTTATAAAATATGATGGTGATAATTAATTACGGTATCGTAAATCTAAAGCTAGGAGGGTTCCAAATGCGCACTGGTCTGAGAAGAGCTCACAAACTCAGCCGGGTTGCAATTCTCGCCTTACCACATTATTAACCACATGTTATTAGCAATACATTACCAAGGCAGACGTAACACAAGCATTCGGATGGTACGATGTAATAAACAGACAAACTTATACGAGTTCCGTATCGCGTTACAGCGGTATTCGCATTCGTATCGATTGCCGACTGATCCCTTAATTGCTTCACGTTCACGACCTTTCTAGCGTAGCTACGAGGTTCCCAGTTCGATTTCCGGTTTGAAAATGGAGGAATATTAATTACTAGATAATGTCCGCGACTTCAACCGCGTGGATTAAGGCTTTCTACATAAGTAAGTGTACAAGTTTTTTACAGTGTACCTGAATTGAATGAATAAATATTGATTGATTTATTCACTTATGCTTTTTCAAAAAGAAGCTTTTTGGTTAATCATTTGCTTTGGTCTCCAATTTGTGATGTCCAGGGTTTGAATACCAGGCTCGCAATTTTATTTTACATCAGCTTTTACCCACGACTTCGTCGGCATGGACTGTTCAAATTTCAAACTCTTATTTTAGCTCTCTAGGGGTTGAATTTTCAAAAATCCTTTCTTGGCGGATATCTACATCATAATAGTCTGCATATCAAATTTCAGCCCGATCCGTTCAGTTGTTTGAACTGTGCGTTGAGAGATCAGTCAGTCAGTCAGCCGGTTACCTTTTCCTTTTATATTTATTTAGAAGTTTGTATTATGGGAATAGACCCACAAATTGTTAACGAAACGTATTTCGATTTTTTTCCTATGATCCCTACATTACATTGATATAAATGGCTAACTAGTTAATGCCCGCGACTTCGTACACAAAGATTTTTTTTTAATTCCCACGGGAACTCCTTGATTTTCCGGGATAAAAAGTAGTCTATGTCAATGTCCACGTTTTCAACTAAATCAGCCTGATTGAAGGACAAACAAACACACTTTCATATTTATAATATTATTATGAAGTATGATACCCCGTCTATGGGAATACTGAGGAATCGTCATTTAAAAACTTACGTTTTACCATAACCTAGAAACTCATTACCGAGTAACCATCAATCATCAGTGTTCTAGGTTAAAATTGTGTCCTGTCAACTATTTACATCTTTTTTTTTTAAATACTTGATACTTTTACTTTTTGACGACCTCCGTGACGCAGCGTTCAGCGCTGTTGCCTTAACGTGCGGAGGTCCGGGTTCGATCCCCGGCAGGGTTTGGAATTCATAATTTCTGAATTTTCCCTGGCCTGACCTGGTGGGAGGCTTCGGCCGTGGCTAGTTACCACCCTACCGCTAAAAGTGTGTGGCCAAGCGATTTAGCGTTCCGGTATGATGCCGTGTAGCAACCGAATAGGGGTATGGGTTTAATATAACTTCCATGTTTCTTACAGGTTAGCCCTCTACCATCTTGGTATTACCATCAGGTGAGTACGCAGTCAAGGGCTAACTTGTAGGGGATAAAAAAAAAACTTCATGAAATTAATGTGAATTTCAGGGTTTCATAGTCTGTTTCATTAGATGTATAGGTATATTCGATGAATGATCCATCGGATGTAATTGAGTTCTAGTTTGGGTTCACCGAAAATTTGTCTAGCAGCATGTCGTAGGTAGGTAGGTATTAAAACTTATCTGACTTGTGGCCAAAATTGGAACGAATTTTTATGCCTGTTTAGTTTCTACTAGCTGATGCCTGCGACGTCGTCTGCGTTTTTTAAGTTTTTTGTGATTCCCGCGGGAACTCCTAAATTTTCCGGGATAAAAAGTAGCCTATGTCCAATGTCTTCCAGGTCCTCAACTATACCCATGCCAAATCACGTCGATCCGTTGCTCTGTTGTGGCGTGATTGAAGGATAAACCAACAAACCAATAAACATACACACTTTCGCATTTATTATATTAAGTATGATTTCATTTCTCATATCTACCAGCGACCGGTCACCGGGTCAGATAAGTTTGTCGGACTATAGCTAGGTACTATGTACGATCTTATGTCTGTACGCGTATGCCCATGGCACGCCTGTTACACAGACTATTTATATAAAATCGATAGCGGATTGCATGCGTGCCGGTAATCGATATTGTGGATGCAACACTATACGACACACGCGTGTTCGCCCTTAAGGAAAATAGTAAATACCTACACCTGTTTTGAGGACAGGATCGAATTTTTATACGACTACCTGAAAAAAAGGAGTATATTGTTTTCAGGGTTCATGTATGTATGTATGTATGTATGTATGTATGTATGTATGTATGTATGTATGTATGTATGTATGTATGTATGTATGTATGTATGTATGTATGTATGTATGTATGTAAGTATGTATGTATTTATGTGAGTTTGTATATTCCACCATATTAATAACTTCTATACGCCTGAACCGATTTTGATAAATGAGGTATCGTTAGAATCCCTAGCTTATTCTGGGTAACATAGGCTACTAAAATTAAAAAAAAATTGATGGGGTGACCATGGTCCCGCTTTAAAGACTAAAGTTGAAAAAAATATTCGAAAATAAGGTTAACTGTATAATCATCATCTAGAAAATGATGAGTAGATTCCAAAAATACATAACACTATAGTTCAATATCCAGTGATTTACAAACAAATATCATTTAATAAAAATGTGAATAAGATTTCAAAGGCTATACATATATGCAAAAATGGCTTCTTAAGGAGGTAAACTCCGAAAATAATATAGCAGGGCAGTCGTATTTTTTAATTCGTTAAATTAATTTCACTTGTTAGTTCGTTTTTTGCAGGGCAGTCGTATTAATTAAATTTTTTAATTATTATGAAGTTAATTGGCTGACAGGTTTGATTGTCAGTACCTGAACCATTGTCATATGATGCACGTGCTGACAAATCAAGGCTGTCTTAAATAGGTAAGGTTTAGGTAAGGTAAGGTAAGGATTAGGTATTTTTAGATTTACTAACATTAGGTTATTGTGTGTTTCTTACTAACAAAATTTTTTGATCTTTACTGTCGAATTAAAGGATTTTTATTTTTATTTTTGTTTTAAACTGCATAGCTATTGAAAAAAGTATTTCAAAATTATGTGATAGATTTGTAAAAGGCTAGTCGCTAGTTTTATTTCGAAGTTATTTCGACTAATCTTTCAGCGTGTATTAAAAATTTTTTGAATCAAGAAGTAAGGCTATACGTATAAAACTGCACATTCAGCGCATCGTCGTTGTACATACTGGGCACAAGACGTCTCCTCTCAGAAAGGATTAGGACATAGTCTATCACGCTGGCCAAGTGTGGATTGAAATATTTGACACATCTTTCAAACTCAAACTAATCGTCAAGTGAATCTACCACTGGTTACGAATGATCTTTTTTTGGGAACGTTATGAAGTACGTTACTCTTCAGCAAGCAGGTTTCCGTGCGATATTATCCTTCACCATTAAATTTCCTCTCTAGTTCCCTCTCTCCTATGAGAGTGGAGGCCTGTGCCCAGCAGTGGGACGTTAATAGGCTGTAGTGGTGGTGGTGGTGGTGGTGGATGAGGCCGTGCTTCTAAACTACTAAGCTATTATCGCTAAACTTCAAATTCAACTTCTCGTTGCGCTGAATGGAATAGTTACAACTATGTTGTTGTAGAATTAAAGAGTAGAAGTATTATAGTTATTTGTGATATAGGTATTACATAGAAGTGCGTAGGTATGCATTTGATATTTTTACGACTCGAGCCCCTGTCATACTGCGGGGATATAAAAAATTACAATTTCATATTGCTTCTAATAAAAAAGGGAATTCATATGCTATCAGGAACCGTAGGAAATATGATCGCACTTATTGTATTTTTATCCCTACTTGGTTAAGCCATGGTTTGTATTTACACGACCTAGTTACTTGCGTATTATAAAGAGGTACTACACGTACCTCTTGTTTTTTTTAAATCTTGACTGACTTGACTTGCTTGCTGGATCTCATCTGTGTTCATTTACTTTTTATTTTTCTTCCTTTATTTAGTTTTTCTCCGGTCCATAGTGAAAATTAACTATTAAGTTAATTAGTTCGTAGTTTTAATGTCTTTTTTATTTCCGTTCTATTGTGTGCAATAAAGATTTAATAAATAAATAAAATTAACAATATTATTATAAGAGTTATATTATGCATTATTGCACTTAGAGTATTCTAAGTGCAATAATGAATAATATTACTCTTTTATCTTGCAATAATTTTTCCTGTTACTTAATGTATTGTACCTGTTGGATGTCCTAAAATAAATTATATCAATAATAAAAGAATGAGTATATCTCGGTGGTAAATGATGAAAGATTGTACTAGGCTAAGTTGTTTTGGAACTTGCATCGTATTGGAACGTTAAACCATTTGGCTTCACGTCTCTGCCGGTAGGGCCAAATATCCCTAATATCTGATGAACCCCTAACAAATTAGCCCGCTACTATCTTAGACTGCATCATCACTTACTACTACATGAGATCACGGTCAATGGACTAACTAAGACAGATTTTCATCAAAAATGCCTATAATAAGGAAGTAAGGAACTAATTTTTATTTGTGCTGAATTAGAGTTACAGAGCTTGCGAATATTAAAAAAGAAAACGGTTACCAAAACAATAATTAATTGCTGTTTTGTCGGAATGCCATTCATACTGGAAATAACCAGCCTAAATCTTGGTGGTTACTCTTTTGAAAAAAATATTTTACAATTACATCAATGTGTAGATTCATAAGTTATCGTTGAGCAAGTCAAATCCATACTATTTTATCATTTTTTTTAGATATTGCTATTGCATTTATGCAACTGTCAAACGTTTTCACAATTTCAAGCTATTAACGGTTGTCACTGACTGATTAAGCAGTTGGCAATGCCTGCTCAACTTATCCTTGTATAACAGTTATAAACATACCTACTTGAAATGAGAAATATCCATGCATTCTTATATCAGCCACTAATTCCTCTGATTTGGACTGAAATGAAAAGTTTGTATTTTAGGACAAGTTGTGTCACTTTGTCTGCAGTCTATCATCGATTCGGTCTACCACGGCTCTCAATGCTCTCAAATTCTCAAGTTGTCTACTTATCTGCCGCAGTTATCTTATAACGCTTATACTTAAACTTATCATATAGTTTAGACAAGATAAGCTTTTTTAACAAGTTTTTGTTGTTTGTATCAATGCGATTAGAAACGACTGCTCAAGTAATTGTCACTGAGTGCTCAAGCAGTTAGAAACGATTGCTTAAACTGTGCATGTAAGTATAGCAGTTATAAATAAAACAGTAAATTAGAAATGTCCACGCATTAATTCGAGCACAAATCACGAAAGGCTTTCTTTCGGAAAGGCACTGAGACTGACCGGGCTGAGTTTCGTTTGAAGAGTCAGTTAATTAGGCGAGCTTTGAACCGGGTTTCTGTATTCGGTTCTATTATGGTTTATTTTCATTTACGTCTCATACCAACTTTTACTTACCTATGATCGGTGCTATGATTATAACATGGCGTGTATACTTATTGCTTCATCTTAACTTAAATAAAAAGAAAAAAATAACACCTTCTCATTCTAAGAGGAGACACATACTTACAGTTTTTAAATTTTACTACAAGTTATTTGTATGTTTTAAAAGCCTTAATTGCACATAAAATACAACGTACAAAGGCGAATTAATTACCTAGAGGTATTCTCTTCCAGTTAACCTTTGGTAGTGGGGACAGGGTTGAAAGACAGTGCGTATTATATAAAGAGAAAAGTTGGGGAAAGATCTTAGTTCTTGCTAGTTCAAGTTAGGCCTTGATTACGACCATAACTAGATGTTTCAATATTTCATACCGGCGTGGTCCAGATACGTCACAATTGCCCCTCAGTCCACGATGATGACGTCACGTGTAACGGCTTCCGGTCCGGCGGGCTCAGTTATGAGAATTTCTTCCGTCCCACTGACCCCTCCTCCCACAGTCGACTATTAGCTGACACTTAATTGAAACACCCTTAATTAATCCTTCACGTACCATTCATTACATACAGGTGGCATTTTATGCCGTCAAGAGTCATTATTGTGTGAAAAGCATGGTTCTTCATGGGCTGCAGATTCAAATCCAAGACATTTTTTATAACCGGGGGCCGTACTGCCAACGCTTAGTGCCATATTGTTTCATTATTATCCAGTCCAGTCGCACTCTTCGTCGCAGACACAAATTTCATTCTCACCACCTGGCTGCCTGGTCTTCTTCCACCTCCCGTTATTCCAGATCTTTTCTGCCACGTACCTGCAAATTATGGAACCAGCTTCCATCATCGGTGTTCCCTCATTATTATAATATAGGTCTCTTCAAAGGGCAGATAAACAAATATCTCAAAAGTCGGCAACGCATTGGCAGTTCCTCTGGTGCTGCAGATGTCCATGGGCGGCGTTCTTTATTTTATCAACGTTAAGATACGTGACATCAAAGTGTAATTTTGAGCAATATTGCCTATGTATAGCTCCAGCGCCTTGTTGGCACTACACTCACACTTCACTTACTTTGTAAATTGACGACAATTATACCCAATAGATAGCAATGACGAGGTGTAGGTGGGTGAAGTACATAAATATGACGCAGCTGGTAATGGGTTCCGGTCCGGTGGGCAGGGTTATTGCGATTCCTTCCAGAACATTGATCTCCCCGCGGGGTGACTATTAATTGATACATGATGTAAGGTGGGACCCTTCTTTGATGTAAAAATACAATGTTAGATACTGCTGTATTTAATACACTGCTGTTTGGTTATCTTATTTGACTGATGGATGTATGCCTAGAAACATTGGGAATGTAAATCCATATTAATATTATAAATGCATAAGCATCCCATCTGTCTGTCTGTCTGCGGCCCATCTTTTCGACAGATTCTAATTTAATTTTGGTATAGGCTGCATCCCAAAGAAGGGCATGGGCATTTATTCTGGAAAATTATGAAGAATAAGAAAAACGAAGAAAACGTAGGAAGTCGCGGGCATCATTTAATTAAAAATAATGTTAATTTAAAGCTGCAAACACTAAAACAAACAAACAATGTTACGAAACCTGACCTGACAAACCAACAAATCAACAAACAAACACACTTTCCCATTTATAATATTAAGTATGATATTGTACCAGGGCGCGTTTGGAACCCTAGCTTTAGTTTTAAGATACCGTAACCGATTATCACCATCATGTTTTATAAGTAAGTAATTTTTAACGTCAATAAGACGTGTATCTACAGTGTACCTATATTGAATAAATCATATTGAGTATTGAGTATAAAGGGTTTCATGATTTTTAAAAAACAAACAGTAATTAAAGTAAGAACGACTTTATAGGTACAACAGGCTCGTGGCTTTGTTAACTTTCCAACTGATCGAACTTGTGTAGTGTAGCAGTTGTTGTAACGAATCAAAGGAGCATTCTCCACATGAATATCAAAATATTTAGCGGCTACCGAACTATGGAACGGGGAACAAGTATCATTATAACTTCGCCATGCGGTTGGCAACGCTATGCGTAAGGTCGTAGCACACTTTATACATTACAATAAGACCGGATACAAGGGTAAATTACAAGGTAATTGAAAAATAGTATATAGCAACACTGAAACCGATTAGGGGTAGGGTTTAATATAATTGGCATACCCCTAACAGTTTAGCCCGCTACTGTCTTAGACTGCATCATAAACGACCAGGTGAGATCGCAGTCAACGGCTAACCTGTGGTGAAAAAAAAAAATAGTCATAAGGATAAGTACTTAAAGTTTAGCTCAATGCAATAAAAAAATCAAAAAATTCCGCTATTACAGAGCGCGGTAGGTCAAAACTTCGATCCCTTCCAACGCGTACGTTTCGTACTACCCGAACTGGTGTGAATTTTTTGTGGATAAAAATAGATACTGCAGCCAGTTTACGCCTATCACTGATTGAAAATGTATCACGTGTGTGTTGGCCTCAACGAGTTATAAAAGCTGGGTAAAGACCTACAAGTCTAGCAGACAATCTGGCAACTTTCATCGGCTTAAGTGTTCAGAGGGAACTTTTATGTGGGCACTGGGTACTGGGTAGGTACTCGTTTAACTTTGATAGTTACTCGAGTCAATTGATATTCGATACTAAAGTGTCCTTCGTTTTATCCACGGGGTTACTTGCTAACTTTCTACTATGTTGTTTAACTACCTAGTTTGTCTTATGGTTCGCATTTCGCGTGTTCGACTGTTGAAAAGAGGACCTGGGTTCGATTCTGCGTTGCCATAAGTGGGGTTTTCTGTTGTGAAATTCTTAGTACCGGCCTGCCTTTTCATCTCTGGTGAAAAGGCAGCCTCAAAGTATGAATAAATAGCTGATACCCGCAACTTCGTCCGCGTGGATTGATATTTTTGGGTCCCGCGGGAACTCTTTAATTTTTTTTTTAAAGTGTGATTATTTATGTGTTATTCTAGACTACTATCTCTGTGCAATTTAATCCAGTTCCGTTCAGCCGTTCTGGCGTGATTGAGACAAACATCCCCATCCATTCATCCAAACTTTAGCATTTTTAATAATATTAGATGATGGCCGTGACTACGTCCGCGTGGATTAAGTTTTTTTATATTGTCGCGAGAACAATTGAATTTTTCGGGATGAAAGTAGCCTATGTCCTTCCCCGGGATTCTAACCATCTCTGTAACAAATTTCATCATGATCGGTTAAACGGATGGGTCATAAAAGCGTAGCAGACAGACAGACAGACACACTTTCATTAATAATATTAGTAAGTATTGTAGCCACAGCTTCAGGATAATGGGAACTTTAAGTAAAAACCAGCAATACGATAACATTTTCTATATTTTACACTTCTTCGAGTCACATGTTTACCATCACAATGCCATTCAAAAAACAAAAGACAATCTGTCGTAACTTGTTGGCGCCAAATCCAAGCACAGTTTACGAACTCATTATGATAACAAAATATTATTAATGAACAACTCCAACAATATCCAATATAGGATACTCATAAAATAATAGAAAAACAATTTAAACAAAGCTGAACGATAGCAACAGGCGAATATTAATCAATAATCAACTCAACAACATGACATAAACTAGCAATAAGTAACTTCCTCGAACATTCACTAGATGTCGCTAGAATTCCGACACGGTGAATGAGTTTTGTTATAAAAGGTTGTATATAATTAATAAAATAATATTAGAAATAACAAACGCCGACTTAGACGATATAAATCTATATACCTAAAATATGCCCAAAATGATAAGTGGGCTTACAGCTCGGCCTTCCTGTGATGAGCGAGTCCCTTCGCTCTGAGATGCAAAATCTATAATTTATGTTAATAAATAATTAAAACATCATACAATCTACTAGAGTAACTCATTCCAACAAGCAAACTAGAAGTTCTTTTTTAATTTATATTAAGAATTAAAGTATTTAGCTAATTATCTTGACATAGTTTATTATATAAGGTTTAAACTAATACAGTGCTATCTTATGATTGTTCAAGATTTAAGATTAAAGATTAATTTATTGCAAATTTGAGTTTTCATAAGGTCTTAATATAATATAGTTGTTTACATCCAAATACTTTCAATATATGACATACAATATTATAAAGTAGATACATAATGTTTCATTTATACAACATTATTTTAATTACCATCCAAACTTCATCCAGTTATTTATTTTTTTACTTTAAATACAATTTTTATATTAAAATGTTATTACGTGTCTGATGTCACAATATGTTAATTATTAACAATGTCAATTAATACAATTACTCGAAATACAACAATGTCAATCCATAAAAAAAACCAAATAATAAAATCAAATTTATCTGTTTAGAGGTATTCAGCCACACTGTAAAAACTACGATTTAAAAGATACCTACTCAATAAGTTTACGTTTCAGTACATAAAGCGAAATTGTTTCACCTTTAAGCGGATTTGACAGCTTATTAAACAATTTTAAATCCATTGCATAATAATTCTTACTGTAGAATGCAGTGTTTATGTTATATTTTAATTATTTTTTTTTTTTACATATGAAATTATCTTTGATGATTTGTTATATTAAAAGGAATATCAATTAATCATTTAGTTATACTTTTATTTAGCAATTCACTTTAAGTTCACATTTTATGTTTGACAGGGCCCATCTATGTAAATTGAGTTAGTTAGCGCCAACTATACCTAACGTGCGTCCATTCCATTTATCATATAATCAGAGCCAGACTCCATTACCGAGTACCATAGAACAGTATCGCCACTCTGGACTACACAAAGCCGTATAGGACAAAATTAATGCCTCTTTCAATTCCTAACAATCCTAACAGTTTGAACACACTACCTAGAACTTTGTTCCCGAACTGTACATAATAGCTGATGCTACACTTCCATTAGAAGTATTATCGTTAGTATTTATCGCATAAAACAGTGATGTTAGAGCACTGACATTATAAACCTTAACCGAGTAGAGTTTCAGATAACAAGGTTATATTTTAAGTGACAAGAGCAACATCGTCTTTTCACATTACAGAACATCAACTGATAAGTAAAGATCGGTTTTTCATTAAGTGTATTTCTCCAGAAAATTTATCTCAGATGAATGTAAGTGTAGCAACAGTTTGAAGCAATTGAATTGCCATGTTTCACATACAACAAAAGTTTCCCAACCATGTAAATTTTGTGAACATCACTTTTTATTTTAATTTTTATTTATTCGGATTAACAAACAGTAGCACGCAGTGCATTAAACAAACAGAATATAGCTACCAACTGTGTTAACCACAGATAACTTCATTATTAAATACAATAAAAGTTACACATATAAAATTATTAATTATTATATTAACTTACCACAATGATGTATATTATTTATAATCTTAAATCTTTATATGAATATATTTTTAAAAATATTCAAATTTTTAAGTTAGCAATAATTGTTCTTTGATCTGAATTTACTAGTTTCCCAGCATTACACTGAGAGTTTCAGTTAATGACTTTTCCCTTACTTATTTTGATGAACCCAATGCAACTCAATGCCAATTAATCTTTAGGTACCAATTAGTGAAAATTTTAACTTCGTCTGATTAATGACATGATACATTTGCTTACTCTTAACTCAAAGTTCTATAAGTGTAATTGGTAACAATTTCAACATTCTCAAAGGTGAGAACACCACCATTTGATCAAATGATAATAAGATTCTTATAGTTTTAATTATATTATTACACATCTATGATTGTTTTCCTACGAGTATGAGGATACACATGTTCTTCTTTAATTAAGTACTTTCCAGAATGGTTATTCTTACCCACTCATTTAATCTAAACTAATATTATAAAGAGGAAAGATTTGTTTGCTAATGTAAAACCTGATGTGCTGCCCAGTGCCTACTGGTTATAATTGGGTATGGACTATTATGATGATTAGTGATACGCGTGCGAACTGCTAGTCTTATCTAAAGAGGCAACTGCAAAATATGTTAGCATAACATTAGTGATACATCTTAAATGGTCAGCTCGTATTCAGAATACCTATAATAAAATTAAGAAACTGTTTTTCCCATTTTTTTCCAGAAATCAAAGAGATATTGCACCTATTGAGACGACAATAATGATTTATAAGTCGCTGTGGCTTCCGATCATGACCCATATTGTTCATTAACAATATTTAAATTCAATAATTTTACGTTTTCCAAAATCATTTGATCACTGCACTATAAATAATTATAAAAGAGTAATAAAATTTACAATATCAGTTACTAACACAAGTTTTGTTCACTCACAATTTGAATTCAACTCATAATAGTATGCATTTAATGTATTCATTAGAATTAACAGGGATATTTCTTTTGAACGAAAAATAATAATAAAGGGAAAGGTACATTTTAGGCCTACTCTTGTAGACTCTACCATGAATAGAGGGAAAATACATAGATTTTATTAAAAATATAATAATTTAGAACAGTAAAATAAATAACGAGCAAAAAAAATAAAAATGTATTTCAAGTTTTCGATACATTTCCAAGATGGCAACCTTCAGCCATAGAGAAGGCAGCAGGCGCGAAATGTATCAAATGTAATTTCTGACAGTCACTGTCAAAATAACGTGTTTTTCTTTTGAAAACGTCAAAAAATATGAATCCGCCTTTGTTATCCACTCATGTTTAGTGTTCCATAACTTGGAAAGATTTAATAATTTACCACTGAAATAATAAGCCGAATTCATAGATTTGACCAATAAAAACTGGTCCAGTATTTTATTTTTCTTCATTTCTCTGCTTGTACAAGACTTGGCCTACGCCCCATACAAATCTGAACCGTCTCCTTAAACCTGACTAAGAGCTACGACGCAATTGAATATATATATATTTTTTTTAATTGCATTGCATGCACTTCACACATGACACAGACATGCTCAGTTTTTTTTTTACACCATAAATAAGTAATTAGTTTTTAGTAATATTAGCCTGTATCACTGGAAGGAACTACCCTCTGCAGTACAGGTTATCATAGCATAGAGGGCAGGGGACAGCTATATAATTTTGTTACACTCTTTTATGAAAATAATATTATTATTATTCTACCCTTATTATACTTTCCTATACACATGAAATAAATGACCTATATTCTGTGAGTCTCCGACAAACACTACATTCGCCTTACACAATGAGAATAATCTTATATAATCTTGAGTATATTTCCAATGTTTTACCGTTAACTTCATTAAGACGCAACAACAGCCCACTTTTGGTCATTCTCCTATATAATAAACTGGACATAAATATACAAAAAACAACTACCGACAAATCTCTTTTAAAGAAAGCTCCTTAAGTGGTTGTGCGACAAGTCATTTTACTGTTTCAGATTACCCTAATAACCTATCACGGAAATTGTAGTGACATATACTTGACATATCACTTTATAATTTTAGTATTTCACAATTTTTATAACTTTATATTAATAACATCGTAATTCCTAATTTCGCTTCTTTCTATAATATAATATAATTAAATTAATTGAATTAGCGCTAGACGAACAACCTCGAGTTGAACGAAGAAATCTGTCCATATTTTTCTCCTTTGAAATTCATTTCATAGCTGACGCTCTCCATCAAACCAATTATTATCTGTATTATTCTCAACCTCGGTATGGCCACTCGCGATACCCTTGTTTTCCCGAATAATAAAGTTTTTCTCTCCTGACCTGACCTCCATCAAGCCGATTATATTTGTATTATTCTCAACCTCGGTATGGCCACTCGCGATACCCTTGGTTTCCCGAATAATAATGTTTTTTCTCTCCTGACCTGACCTCCATCAAGCCGATTATTATTTGTATTATTCTCAACCTCGGTATGGCCACTCGCCATACCCTTGGTTTCCCGAATAATAATGTTTTTCTCTCCTGACCTGACCTCCATCAAGCCGATTATTATTTGTATTATTCTCAACCTCGGTATGGCCACTCGCCATACCCTTGGTTACCCGAATAATAATGTTTTTCTCTCCTGACTTGACCTCCATCAAGCCGATTATATTTGTATTATTCTCAACCTCGGTATGGCCACTCGCGATACCCTTGGTTTCCCGAATAATAATGTTTTTCTCTTCTTCGAAGCTGAAACTGACAAATTTCAGCTTAGAAAACTCATTCGCAACAATAAAATATTAAGCCTACCGTTCCTTGCCCATAATAAATTATTCTGGTCAAACTTTAAAAGATAAATAGACCGATAAATTCTTTATTGCCACACAAAACATAAAAATAACTGATAAGCAAAAATAAAAACGGAAAATAATGCGTGCGTAAGGGCAGTCTTATCACCAAAATTGATTTCCTCCAGACAACCTGTTTTCTTAAAAGAACTTTAATAAGGAGCGGGATAGTGCAACAATAAATTTGAAAGTTTCCAATACCAATATCTGATTCGATTTTCTTTTTATTAAACTTTTCTTATAAATTAACATAAATTATTCTCATATTGTGCCAAAAATCTTTACTTAATATTATAAAGAAGTAAAGTCTGTGATGTTGTGGGGTCTCTGGATCTACTGAACCACTTTTTGAAAATTCTGGTACCAATAGAATATAAAGCCACATTATATTATGTCATAGTCTATGTATTAATGCGAAAGTTAGAGAGTTCCAGTGGATTTTTTTTAATAAATTATTTAACACGGACAAATTCGCTGGCATCTGCTAGTACAATATTAAGGTTATGCCATTGGCATTCGCATCTAAAAGTGGTCATTGAAAATCAGCGTTGCACTGCTGTACAAACTAACAATTTCTGATATGATGTAATTTAATTTACTTTTAAATTTTTGAAATAATTTGTACGTTTTGTGAATATAGTTCAATAAAGATTTTTCTATTCTATTAGGTATATTTTAAACTGGCTAATAAATCTTATTACGTAGCTTAATAATTGCAATATGCATTGCAATTATCGTTATGTACAACACTCTTGTATTTGCAGTATTTTTTTTTATTTGTGTTCTTTTCTTAGACCACCTATTAGGTATACTAACTTTAAAATGTTAAGAAGTACATATTTAATTTGATGAAAGTGGTAATCGGCCAATAACTTCAACATAAATTTGTTTTTACCGTCGTAGACTGTATGTTTACTTCGTAAGATAATGTAAATTACTTTGAGGATAAACCGAGATGGTAAGAAAAAAAAACATGTCGGATGTACGCGTTACTTACACTTTACGTCGTTGGCGTGGAACAGAAAAAAAAGTATATTTTCCTGGAATCCCACTTCTGAAGCTGTAGCCACAGCTTCAGGATAATGGGAACTTTAAGTAAAAACCAGCAATACGATAACATTTTCTATATTTTACACTTCTTCGAGTCACATGTTTACCATCACAATGCCATTCAAAAAACAAAAGACAATCTGTCGTAACTTGTTGGCGCCAAATCCAAGCACAGTTTACGAACTCATTATGATAACAAAATATTATTAATGAACAACTCCAACAATATCCAATATAGGATACTCATAAAATAATAGAAAAACAATTTAAACAAAGCTGAACGATAGCAACAGGCGAATATTAATCAATAATCAACTCAACAACATGACATAAACTAGCAATAAGTAACTTCCTCGAACATTCACTAGATGTCGCTAGAATTCCGACACGGTGAATGAGTTTTGTTATAAAAGGTTGTATATAATTAATAAAATAATATTAGAAATAACAAACGCCGACTTAGACGATATAAATCTATATACCTAAAATATGCCCAAAATGATAAGTGGGCTTACAGTATGGATTAGTAGATATAATTATATTAGTATAGATGTAGATAGCAATATACAACTAACTATGACGAAACAAACAAAACTTTGTAAATCAATTTGCAGTCAGTAAAAACGTGTATTCATACAATTTAGTCGAATCTATTTGAAATTACATTCGAAAGCTTCAACTGTCGATTGCGATCAAAACCATTTTAATTGAACGCACGCTGCAGTTTCAAAGTAAATCATTGTGCCAAATTCAATGTGGAACTCGAAAGTAACCATTTTTATACGACTGCCTGAAAAAAGGAGTAGGTATATTGTTTTCAGGGTTCATGTATGTATGTATGTATGCATGTATGTATGTGAGTTTGTATATTCCACTATAACATATAGGCCTGAACCGATTTTGATAAATAAGGTGTCGTTAGAATCCCTAGCTTATTCCGGGTGACATAGGCTAGTAAAATTTAAGAAAAAATTGATGGGGTGACCATGGTCCCGCATTAAAGACTAAAGTTGAAAACAAAAAATCGAAAATAAGATTAACTATATAATCATCATCTAGAAAATGATGAGTAGATTCCAAAAATATATAACACTATAGTTCAATATCCAGTGATTCACAAAAAAATATAATTAAATAAAAATGTGAATAAGATTCCAAAGACTATATATTATGCAAATCGCTTCTTATAGAGGTAAACTCCAAAAATAATATGGCAGGGCAGTCGTATTTTTTAATTCGTTTAATTAAGTTCATGTATGATTGAGCATTTTATTTTATAACAAAATTCCACAACCTATCTTAAACTTGCCTTTACACAAGTTTAAGAAGTCCATTAAAAGTATGCTCCTGAAAAAAACTTATTATGCTGTTGAAGATTACGTAAATGACAAAGGAGCATGGATTTGACTCGCTCCAGCAATGCTAAGGACAGCTGTTACCTATGTATTCTATAAATTTATGAAATTGTAATTTTTTTTTCAAAAGAGCAACTGCCGAGTTTCTTGCTGGTTCTTCTCGGTAGGAATGTCATCCCGAACCAGTGGTAGATTCACTCGACGATTCAAAAGTACAGAATTTTGAATTTATGGAAAACAAGCTTTAAACAGCTTGTTCGTAAAACCTAGGTAATGAGGACGATAATAATTAATATGACGACCTCCTTGGCGCAGAAGCGAGGGCTCTGGTCTTACAAGCGGATGTGTTCGATCCCCAGGAGGGTCACCGGTCAGTTCGGAAATATATAATTTCAGTTTTTTTTCTGGTCTAGTCTGGTGGGAGGCATCGGCTGTGGCTAGTTACCACCCTACCGGCAAAAACGTACCGCCACGCGATTTAGCGTTCCGGTACGATGCCGTGTAGGGGTTATGGGCTCAATAGAACTGCCATAGCCTCAACAGGTTAGCTCGCTACCATCTTAGACTGCATCGTTACTTACCATCAGGTGAGATTGCCGTTAAGGGTTAACTTGTAGTGGCGTAAGAAAAAATTTACTTGTTACGTTTATAAAGTGATTGCGATGAGAAGCGGTGATAGCATAGGGATTAAGATACCCGACCTCCTATGCGGGGTCACGGTACTTCTAACTTTTCGGAGTTATGGTCGTTTAAGAAATGCTGTACGAAAGAAATGGTTAGCAGGGTGGTAGCTTCAAACGGTGAAGGAAAATATCGTGAGGAAACCTGCGTGCCCTAAAGTTCCTCATTATGCTCTCGAAGGCGTGTGAAGTCTGAAAATGGCCACGTGGTGGACTATACTCTTCTATGGATTCTCCTAGTTTTGTTTTTGATTATGACTTGATTATGAGAGACTTTAAGCGAGGTCCTCAAAATTTTCCAACAGTTAACTAAGTACTTTAGTGAACGCAAAGTTGACTAGTAGGTAAACTAAAATGGCTACCAAAACGTATCCTAAGACCATGATTACTCTAGTAAGTTTTAACGTAAGCAGAGCACGTAAGTAACTTAGATAACTAACATATTAATGCATATGATACTCGACTTACAAGACTGTTAACATTTCGTAAGTTACACATAATATACGTGAATATAGGTGTAAGTCAATACCAAAAGCGCCATCGCAAGGCTTAGCACGGCGGTTATATGACAAATAGGTCGGATATCGTTTGACACATGTTTGCATTGCAATTTGTTTGCGGACCGCGCCGGAGTGTCATCAATACGGCTTGCTATAATTAATGGCGGGGTTGTTTCACGGCTATTTGCATCCGGAATTAGGGAAAGGTCAACGGAAACTTGATAGTTTAACTATGTTTATACTATTTAACTTTATCACTATCAATATTATGATAGCGAAAGTGTTTGTTAGTTGGCTTATTTGTCAATCACACCACAACGGAGCAACAAATTGACGCTATTATTATTATTATTATTGTATTCTTTATTGCACACAAGAAATAAATAGAAACATATAATTACAAAAAGAGAAGCTTAATCGTAGTGAAGCGTGCAAAGGCGGTCTTATCGCTAAAGCGATCTCTCCTAGACAACCTTTGGTGATTGGATTGGCGAAATCATGGGTTTCGGGGCAAGCAATTTAGTTTTTCTAGAATAAGATAGACTACATAAGCACTACATACTAATAATACACATATAAATATCTACCATAAATAACTATTTATACATAACATATAATATACTACATTCTACTCCATTACATAGATAGATAGTAGTTTTTCAGACAACGTTTGAAGATATGTAGGGATTTTGCCTGACTATGTCAGCGGGGAGACAATTCCACAACCTGACACAATTCCTCGTGAAAGAGTTATCATAGAATTTCGTGCGGCTGGACGGCATCTTTAGCTTATTGTCTGTGCAGGAACGAAGAAAGAACTGGCTATCCTTACCGAGGTAGCTAAAACGTTCTTTAAAGTAAGCCGGTGTTTGGGGGTAGAACAGGACACGGTATAGAAGGGTCAATGCATGCATGGCCCTGCGCCTTCTGATTGGCAACCACCCAAGCTTAGCACGGTACTCAGAAATGTGGTCGTATTTCCGCAGGCCAAAAATGAAGCGCTATTATTTACCTACTAATATTTAATATAAATATCCTTTTGTAGTTAATATTTCTGTATCCAATGTATGTTTATGTAGATCCAATTGCATCTTTATTTACAGTTTGGGGACCTCTTTGGGGAAACCGAGGGTTTTGTGTGTGCAATTAGGCATGAATTTATCAAGACGAATAACTATCGGAGATACATTATGAAAGATGGCACTGTTGACTTATGTCGTGCGTGTCATCTTCCTGGGGAGTCCATCAGACATATTGTCTCCGGTTGTTCTCATCTTGCTAATGGAGAGTACTTGCACAGACATAATCAAGTAGCCAAAATAATCCATCGCCCCGCACTGGCTCTCCAGTACGGTCTTGCTGAGAATGAGGTACCATACTATAGGTATGACCCAGTGTCAGTTCTCGAAAATAGTGGTGCCTTGCTCTACTGGGATCGGTTGGTAGGTTTATTGCTGCGAATAGACCTGACATAGTGTTAGTCGACCGCTCAGTGCGCCGAGCAATAATTGTTGATGTTAGTATTCCACATGATGATAACCTGATGAAAGCAGAAAAGGAAAAAGTATCGAAATACTTGGACCTTGCTCACGAGGATACCGCCATGTGGAATGTTGCCTTAACAATTATTGTACCGATGGTTGTATCAATTAACGGTCTTATTGCGAAAAGTTTCGATCAACACCTCAAGAAGCTTTCGCATGATTGCTGGATTAAGGGTCGGATACAGAAGGCGGTTATCCTTGAGACGGCTCGAATTGTGCTGGAGACCACCGGCTGCTTGGGTCTTTGGCCCCGCAATGGGCAGAAGCTTTATAGGATTATTTTTAAATGTGTTTTGTATAGTATTTTAATATATTTATGTAAAACATGTGTAGAAATAAATTTATAAAAATGTGTACAAATAAATGGGAGTAAATAATAATAATATTTTAAATGCGAAAATTTGCATGGACGGATGTTCGTTACGTAATCACGCTAGAACGGCTGAACGGATTTGGATGAAATTTGGCACACAAATAGGTTATGGTCTGGAATAACACATAGGCTTTTTATCACGGAAAATTAAAGAGTCCCCGCGAGAACCAGAAAACCTTAATACACAGTATCGGCTTGTTGCATAAATACAGTAAAAGACTCGATGGAGAGTATCAGGCTATATTTTAACACGCTTTTATACTTCCACCACCACCACCACTACAGCCCATTTACGTCCCACTGCTGGGCACAGGCCTCCACTCTCATAGGAGAGAGGGGAGTAAAGCTTAGACCCACCTCGCTGCTCCAATGCGGGTTGGCGGGCTAGCTTTATACTTGTAGCTTACTAATTATGTATGTTAACATTTGTAAACTAATTAGGTTAGGTTAGCTAGCCTAATTACTACAAATTAATTAATTATTTGCACCTGAACATCCTCAGGAGATGTTGACTCGACAATGCACGATTGTAAAGACGATTGAAAATCTCTTTATGAGATAAGTTGTCCTTGTGCATGTCCTCTAAATTTTTATGTTTAGTTTTTAAGTTAAATATATAAATAAACAAATAAATTGTCGGAGTGAAGCGTACACTGAGAGTACTTTGGAAGATTTGTGTGGTGTGGTGTGTTGGCGAGGCGTATTGCTAGCTTATTGGGCAGTGCATACTGCAAACTGCACGTTGCCTCTGCCCCACATAGGACATTAACATTTCCTATGTGGGGCAGAGGGCGTCTACAAAGTAACGCCTGCTTCTGGTTCTATCCAATACATAGGATTATTATTTATTTATTTCTCCACTTACAACTAGCATTACAGGTTTCCCTAATAAACTATACACTACATACTCCCTAATACATTATGTTAATAATGTTTAGGATTATAACTACTAATATTGTATTGCTTAAGTGTATTTGTCCGTTGTTTTGTTGGCATATCCTTCAATCACTCCACAACATAGCGAAGGATAAAAAATAGGCTAAATAATTTTCAATCCGTTGCTCTGTTGTGGCTTGATTGAAGAACAAACAAACAATTGTGCATTTATCTAATCTAATCTAATCTAATATTATATATATAAAATCGTTAAGGGTTCAACGCAACGCCTAAACCGCTGGGGTTAATAACTTGAAATTTTGACAGTAGGTTCCTTTTGTGACAAAGGCGCTCACAAAGGAAGGATTTTTCAAAATTCTACCCCTAAGGGAGTGAAATAGGGGGTGAAAGTTTGTATGAAAG
Source organism: Erebia palarica (assembly GCA_964035005.1). Classification (NCBI taxonomy): domain Eukaryota; kingdom Metazoa; phylum Arthropoda; class Insecta; order Lepidoptera; family Nymphalidae; genus Erebia; species Erebia palarica. The sequence goes on from OZ035983.1 coordinate 38,802,566, forward strand.
TCCGTAATTTCTCAAGTTATATCCATGAAACTTAGTATACGAGCTACTGGTTGAAAATGAAGAAATACAAGTTTCACAGTTTGTAAAAATTCTAACCCCGAAGGGTTGAAATAGGGGATGAGAGTTTGCATGAAAGTCCTTCATTTCTCAAGATATTCCCAAGTTATATAAACGAAATTTGGTATTTCAGCTTTCGGTAAAAATTAAAGAATTACGTGTGTCACAGTTTTACAAAATTCAACCCCTAAAGTGGTAAAATAGGGGTTGAATTTTTTTTTAACAGCTATAGCTATGAAACTTGGTACCTAAACTGCGAATTAAAAAGGAAAAAACACGTATTTCACACTTTTTGAAAATTCGATCCCTAAAGGGATGAAATAGGGGATGAAAGTTGGTATGTAAGGCCTTCATTTCACAGGATATTGCTCAAGTTATATCAACGAAGCTTAGTGTTTTGGCTTTCGGTAAAAAATAAAGAAGTCCGTGTCTCACAGTTCTTCAAAATTCAACTCCCAAAAAGGTAAAATAGGGGTTGAAAGTTTGTAAGAAAGTCTGTCATTAATTTTTAAGTTAGAGTCATTAAACTAGGTTTTTTTTGGTAATTTGGTTGGGTTTTTTGGAATTTTGGTTTGAAATGGAGAAATACTTGATTCACATTTTTTTGCAAATTTTATCCCCAAGGACGAGTAGATAGATAGTAGTCCTCCAATCACGCCCCAACAGATTAACGTAATTTTTTGCATGGGAATAGTTGAGGATCTGGACAGTGGCATAAGCTACTTTTCATCTCGGAAAATAATGAAGTGCTGTGGGAATTGAAAAAAAACTGTGATTGAGCGTCGAATAGTGATTGTGATTGAGAGTGTCATTGTGATTGTGAGTGATTGAGCGTCACTCGTTCGCGTTGAGTGACGCTCAATCACATCTGAACGGCTGAACGAATTGATTTGATGAAATTTGGCACAGAGATAGATCGTAGTCTGAAATAACACGTAGGCTTCTTTTTATCCCGAAAGATTTAAGAAGTCCCGCGGCAACCAAAAAAACCTCAAATGAATGCTTGTTACTCAATCACGCCAGAACGGCTGAACGGATCTGGATGAACTGTGATACAGAGATAGATTATAGTCTGGAATAACACATAGGCTACTTTTTATCCCGGAAAATTAAAGAGTTCCCGCGGGAACCAAAAAATCTCAAATGGATGTTTGTTACTCAATCACGCCATTACGGCTAAATGGACCTAGATGAACCTTGCACAGAGATAGATTATAGTCTGCAATAGGCAACACATAGGCTACTTTCTATCCCGTATAATTAAAAACAATTCAATCCACGCGGACGAAGTCGCGGGCATCAGCTAGTTGTGCATAAATGTGCAGAAATTTGGTACAGAGCTTGTATTACTTCTATTATTCTATTTTTATAAAAATTATATATGGGTATTACATTTTTAATTATATCATTTGAGCACTTTTGGTTAATTTGTCTCTAGTACAAATAATAAATAGATCATAGGTATAGGTTTTTAACTCTCACGTATGACTCTACAAATAAATTTTTTAAAAGTACCTCTTTGCGTTTGATATAAGCAATTGTGACAAGACATGACAAGTGGAGAACCCTGGTCTTTGAATTGTTAAGGTACTCTGAGAGCATAGAATAACCTTGTTTATAATAAACTCGCCGGCATATTTAGCGGAACATAAAAAAAAGGTCCATAATTAAAAAAATATGATTTTATTTTAAAATCTACTAGTGTAGTAAACACTTCTTTTGTTATTTAAAGTTTCATTTGTTTTACTTAAAATGAGATCACATTAAGAACAGATTTTGCGAGTAAAGGCTATTTGTGAAAAATTGTACATTTTTGAACTTTTCATGTAACCAGGAAAAGTGAAATTTAATATTAAAATATCAATTAATTAAATTAGAAAAATGGTGATTAATATCGCGTATTTCCTCCACGTGCTCTTATTAAAGTTTCTACCCGTCTAGGCATACTGAGAATGATGTTATCGATGGTCTCCTGGGATAGTCTCCGCCATTCCTCAACTACGGCGATTCGCAGTTCTCCCACGTTGGCAGGAGCTGGAATTCTGGACTTAACTTTTCTTTTCAGCAAGTCTCAAACGTGCTCTATTGGGTTCATATCCGGTGATCTCGCCGGCCACTCCATAACAGTGATACTCATATCATTAAGATAAGCTTGAGTTACCCGAGCGGTATGCGGCCGAGCATTATCCTGCATAAAAACAAAATCTTCACCGATATATGGCGCAAACGGTACGACATTTTCTTCTAAAACTTCTCTGATACAGCGGTCTGCAGTCAGACTCCCTCTGTCAATCACTACCAAGTCTGTGCGAACTCCCAAACAAATGCCCGCCCAAACCATTATTGATCCACCACCGTATGCAACTGTAGTTTCAAAATTTGTCTGAATGTATTGTTCTCCTTTGCGTCTGTATATTCTTTGCCTGGCGTCAATTTGATTTAAGAGAATTCTGCACTCATCACTAAACAATACCTTACTCCATTGGTCCGCGTTTCAAAGTCGATGTTCCTGAGCAAAAGTTAACCTGTTTCTACGATGATTTACCTCGAGCCTTGGAGCCTTGGCGGGCACAAATTAACCCAAACCAGCTTCTTCGAGCCTTCTTCGTACCGTATGCTCACTTACGGTTACACCCCGCACTGCTTCTAACTCATGTCGGGCTTGGACGGCCGTCAAACGGGGGTTCCTACGTACACGAAGCCGAATGAAACGATCATCCCTACTCGAAGTGCGTCTTTTTCTGCCTTGTCCTGCTCTTCTCACATAAGTACCGGTCTCCCTGAACCGTTAGATACTGCGATGGATCGTTGAAACTGGTCGACGAAGATCTCTGGATATCACTCTGTAGGTTTGACCATTTCTTCGCATTTCGAGTGCCCTGGCAATCTCCGTTGGGGCTAAGTCAGGCATAACTCAGTCATCAACTCCAGAAAGATACGCGATTAAAAAAAACTAACAAAAAATAGTATTTCAATGAAATTTTAAATCAAACTCAGAAGGAAGAAATACTCGAAGTTCGCTCCAGATAAGGTGTATTTGAATAAAATTAAAACAATTGCATAAAATGTGATGTTCAGCTGTTTCCTTAATTTGAAAATATTTTTTTTTTAAATGAAATGACGTAAAAACCAGCCAGCAACCTTATATGATACTGATATCAAACCTTTTTTTTATGTTCCGCTAAATATGCCGGCGAGTTTAACATTATTGTCGATGTTCTTCTTCTTCTTCTCCATTTTAACTTTATTTGTATTGCCTTGTTAATTGTAAATAATCATCTAGTTAGTGTAAGTGGCATTGCCGTTCTGATGAGATGTAAATAAATAAATAAATAAAATCGTTTCGCCTAACTAAAACCCTAAACTTTTAGTTTGTTTTTCAGTTCGCTGTTTTAGTTTTAACTAAAACATTGCGCAGGTGCACTGCGTGGAGTGGAAACGATTTATTTTGAGGTTTTTTTTCCCAAAGAAATCACTTCTGCCGCGGGGGGTTTTATGGCGGGCATCGGTTTTTGATGATAGTTATTTGAGTCACCGTTTTTTACTTTACAAAACCGTATTGTATTCTAGTCATATGTGGTAGGGGTCTAGTCATAGGTAGTGTTCATTCAGAGTTAGTATTCTGTGCTGTAATTGAAATGGAGAACAAAGCCTTCTTACTTTTTGAAGTAAAACTTCTTTACGCACGCTTGACTTGGGGAGTGAGCTGGTGAATGCGTGACGAGAGCGTTACGAAAGGTGTGATCGGTCGGGGCGAACAGAAGTTAAGAGGGAGATATAAGTTAGTGAAGATAGAAAGAGAGAGTGATATATATATATATTATATATATATATAAAAGATGGAGCTAAAGAAGTTTTACTTCAGTCATGTGGTCTGATTCGGTGCTTGTTTTTTTGTTATAAGAATTGTATAACATTACATTAGTATAAAAAAAATTTAGACCCAAATTTTCAATCCATTTTGATGAAATTTGAAATGGAGATATATTGCATCTCAGAAGAATCAAGAAGTTCAACGCGGGTATTAGGTATCTAGACTCAAATATTATAATGCGAAAGTTTGGATGGATGGCTGTTTCTTACTCAATCACACCAGAACGGTTGATCGGATCTGAATGAAATTTGGCAATGAGATAAATTATAGTCTGGAATAACACAAATGCTACTTTTTATTACGGAGAACTAAAGAGTTCCCGCGGGAACCGAAAAACCTCAATCCTTCGGACGAAGTCGCGGGCATCAGCTAGTAAAACACAAAATAGAAATGTTTTCCAACAAATCATAATTAAAAAAAATTAAAAACATGACTGCCCTGCCAAAAAACGAATTCAAAGATTAAAAATCTAAATTAATCTAGTTAACTAGAATCTTATTCACATTTTTATTAAATGATATTTTTTTTGTGAATCACTGGATATTGAACTATAGTGTTATATATTTTTGGAATCTACTCATCATTTTCTGGATGAAGATTATATAGTTAATCTTATTTTTTTCAGCAGTCTTTAATGCGGGACCATGGCCACCCCATAATTTTTTTTTTAAATTTTACTAGCCTATGTCACCCGGAATAAGCCAGGGATTCTAACGATACCTCATTTATCAAAATCGGTTCAGGCGTATAGAAGTAATGGTGGAATTAACAAACTCACATACATACTTACATACAAACATGAACCCTGAAAACAATATACTCCGTTTTACAGGCAGTCGTATAAAAAAGTTACAATGTGTTCTAACTCGATGGAAGCGAATTGGTCTAAGGGAGATAATTGAAAAGATTAGAGGAGCATAAATCGCGTCGCAACGGAACGCAATGTGGCGGGGTCGAAGTTACGGGCGCAGTAATGGCTTAGTTAGGTTCGATTGCTGCTGGAATTAATGTGGTAATAGCTTATTGTAGTGGAAAAAAGAAAAGAAAAATTCACTAACTTATCTATGATATTTGACAAATTCCGGCGCCGTGTGGTCTTGTAATGGGAAGTCCGGGGTTCGGTCCCCAGCAGGGTCAATTTGAGATTTGATAATTTCTGAATGTTTACTGTCTGGTCTGATGGGAGGCTTCGACCGTGGCTAGGTTACGTGCCTATTAGGCCTCATATTCGGAGTCCGCCGTCCGGCGCATGATCCATCACTGACTCAATGTTGAGCACGCGTCTTCTTTCGGAATGTGAAGGGTTTGGCTAGTGTCCACCGCACTGGCCAAGTGCGGATTGGCAGACTTCACACACCTTCCAGAATATTATGAAGAACTCCACGGCATGTAGGTTTTTTCATTATGTATTTCTTCGACGTTGGAAACAAACGATATTAAGGTATTTCTAAGTATCTTACAAAGCGGATAACTCCAAAAAAATAAGGTAATAAACGAACCCGCGACCCTGAAATAGACAAAAAGTCTCAGATATTCGATATTCTTTTTACCCATTAATTCAAGAGTTCTTATTAAGTATAATTTTGCAATTTCAAGACGTGTTTAGTTAATACAGATTTTGGCGAACAATTACATTAAGTACACAACTTTACAACAGCAGAAAGTTAAAAACGTTTTGGATAAACTTCGATCTCGCCTCAATTTCATCGCAAAACAATTCGGCTTTCCGCAACATGAACCGAGCTATGAAGCGTTTGAAATGAAGACGTTTTCTCCCCTTTCTTTATGAAATATAACCAGCTGACCACAGACTTAAGATCGACTTCCAGAGAAGAACAATGTATAAAAATATGGACCCCTTTTCGAAATGTTCCATCATGTGTCAGTCTTTGCTCACCTATTGTATATCTTCTTGGGGTGGTGCGGCAAAAACGCATTTGATTGAACTAGAGAGAGCTCAGAGATCAGTTTTAAAGGTTATGTTAAAAAAGCCATATAGGTATAGAACCACAATTCTCTATAAAGAAGCTAAAGTTTTAAATGTCCGCCAACTCTTTATACTAAAAATGGCCCTGATGAAACACTCTGAAATGCTCAATGCGCCTGACCGAAATGAACTGGCAAGAAATAGAGTGTATAAAGCAATCATGCCTCGCAGAAACACAGCATTTGCCAGACGTTTTTCACCATATTTAGACACATATATTTATAATAGGGTACTTAAATTTATCGACTTAAAGGAACTAACTACGAAGAATGCTAAAGAAAAGTTAATATCTTGGCTTAACACACTCTCCTATGAAGACACTGAACTTCTAATTAAGTCGTTTATTTAATTTTACAGTATACTATATATTTATTTCACATTAATATCTATGAATCTATTTACTTATATATTATTATATATATTATTTCTACCATTAGTTTAACATTAATAAATTGTGTATTGATAAGTTTTAAATCTTTAATTTTCTATGTAAATATGGCTTTATTTTGATTTATTAGATAGTTTACCTTTGCAATTCTTCGTGTTATGTAATCAATCCCCGGCCGAGTATATCGCATTGTAATTCCTATACAGGACCTCACGATACAGGTCTCCTAGTGTGAGGTCCACAGCTAAGCATATAAGGGGTACATGAATTAAACCAGAAATTTTTGTTTGTTTTAAGATTTTACTAGTTTGTTAATGTTCACCTTGTTACCTTTAAAAAAATTTTTGGAAATAAAGTATTTTGTATTTTTTTTTTGTATCTCTCTCCTCCCAAACGGTGTATCGGTCTAGGTGTGGCTTTTTATCATTATGGAGATATGACAGAGATAATGTCCATCACAGCCTCACATGAAGATGCTGCGTAGAAACCTCGCAAATAAAATAATTAAGTAGGTATTATCAATTGTTATATATTTGGTGATTTTACTTTGCACGTCTAAAGAACTATGTAGACTGTTCCCCTGTAAATATTTAATTAATTAATCTTCAGTATTAGTATTAAGCGTAATCTGTTTTGGTTGCCAAATAAAAAAAAAACTACTTTCGTATTAATACTAGTGGTTCGCCCCAAACTGAGACCTCGCGGTATCCATAAGATAGTTTTAACTATTGTAATAGTTATTTTAACATTAGACGCAAAAGAGCTAAAGAGTTATTGGAGAAACGAATTAACTTTTACAGAGCGCCATCTATTGACATCATTGTGAAGTACTGTTAAAAGGACTGAAGCTCATTGAAAATTAAATAATTTCGTTTCTTTATAATATTTATTTTAGTATTTGTTGTTCAAGTACAGGTACAAATAATTGTTTTCAAATAAAAAAAAACTTGCAGACTCAGCCTTTCAGAAAATTGAGAGTTCTGAGGTCAACTTTGGACGTTAGATAAACTTTGAAATCTCCACTTTGAAAGCCCCCCATTTCGTCAATTTTAGGGGATAATTTAAAAAAATATATTTTTGTACTCTATTCCTAATTATCTTTAAAATGATATACCGCAACCCTATGTAACCCTATAAAAAATATTTTACTTCGCTTTCGCTTCTATGAGAGCCCCCCTGAAATAAAGATTTTTCTAACTTTTTAAGCCATATTCGGCTGGAGGCCATCGGCTTACATATTATTATTAAATTTGAAGTAATTACAACCAGTGATTCAGAAGTTATAAGGCTGTGACAGATGGACGGACGGACGGACGGATGGACAAGTGCAAATTCTCTCAAGTAGACTCGGAGAACTTCGCTTTGCTCGGTCAATTAGTGTGAATTTCAATGCAAGTCAGCGATACTATATTATCTTGTTCAGCTTTTATCGTTTCGTTAAGTCTGTGTGGTGTAATTGTGAAGGTAGCCGTGTGATGCGTTGAAGCGGTAACTATCGTATTGGTTTAGGATCTGCTCCGTTCAGTTATCCTTGTTTACGGCGATTTCGCTCCTCATTTGCGGCGTTTTGACCTGATTTTATAATAACTGAGCATTGATTCTATTGACTGTGTATTTGTCTGCCACAAAAATTATTTTTTAAAAGAAAGTCTTTAAGGAGATGTTATAAAGTAAAGATTGCTTAATTTATTTGATGATGCATATCCACACAAACATCCATAATAATATAATAAATGCGAAAGTAGGGAAGTAAAGTGTTTCTGTCCTTCTGCCTGCCACGCTCTAACGGCCCTTCTTTACAATCGATTTTGATGAAGTTTTGTGTAGAGATTGAGATGAGATGAGAATGAATGAGATGAGTGGTTGTATCCCGGGGAAGGAAAGATGCTACTTTTTATTACGGAAAATTAATAGTTCCCGCGGGAATAAAAAAAAACCTTAATGTGAAGTGCGAAAGTGTGCCTGTCTGGTTGTATGTTACTTTTTCACGGCTTAGTGTGTGTTTAAATGATTTTGACGAAATGGACGAATTACATCCTGAAGACAAAACTTCAAAGGAAATTGTTCAATCCCCATACAAAGTTCGCCTAAGAACCAACCGTCATAAAACATTGATTACTGGGTTCAAATTAATACCTTTTTATACTTGAGAGCAGATTAGAACAACGGCCACTTGCTAAAATATTACTAATTACCAAAAATATTTTCAATTTTGAGGTTATTTCAGCTAACACGATCAATCTGCTTGAACAAGTAAATATCATCTTTATTCATTTGTAATAGAGCTGTAAACGGTATGAAGAAAAGACAAGGTTTGCCGTAGTTCATCAAAAACATTACAGATGGCGGTATCAATAAGGATGCAGGTATCATCATAGTTTATCGAGAATTTCACAGATGGCGTTAAAAATATTAAATTATTGTACTTTCAATAGATGGCGTACCTAGATTCAGAATACTAGCGCACTTAGCACTTTAAGCAGCTTTTATCTTGTTTCTTACGATACGGATCTAGCGCTCAAGTGGTTGTATTGTATATTACTTTAATCTGTAAGTTATTGATCTATGGTTAATAATTCAGAAACGGAAACGTATAGTAATAAATTTTATACCCATTTATAAATTTTTTAATTGATTTGAAGTGTCCGCTAAATTCTAATATTTGGAATAAAGGCTATAAAATAACCTAAGAATTACTGTGTATTTCAAACGTATGTTGATTCTTAGGCGAATTTGGTCAATGTCCTTTCAACTCACGTCAAGTCGTAGGCATTATGTAGCAAGTTAAAATATAAGTTAATCTATTTTATGTTTCTTATCTTACTAATATTATAAATGCGAAAGTTTGGATGGATTTATGGATGTATGGATGTAAGGATGTGTGGATGTTTGTTACTCAATCATGCCCCAACGGCCTAACGAATTTGGCTGACATTTGGAACAGAGATAGATTATAATCTGGAATAGCACACAGGCTACTTTTTATCCCGGAAAATGAAGAAGTTCCCGCGGGAACTAATTGCTTAGAAGCGCACGTCAATGACTTCACCAAGGGTTCGCATGTAAAATTGAAAATCCACTTGCGCAGTGGGAAACAACCAGCTTGCAATGCATTAGTTGTTTCTTCGCATAAGTTTAACAAAACTTCTTTATTGTCGGAACCCGTGATCATGTCGTCAACGTAGAAATCTTCATTAATCATACGAGATACCTCGGCATTCGGAGCTTCTATTGCGAGTTGTTTTAAACAACGACAACTTAGAAACGGTGCGGACGCGGTTCCGTAGGTGACCGTGTTAAGGCGATAGACACTGAGTGGCTGCGTGGGTTCATCTCGCCAGAGAATCAGCTGAAGATCACGCTGCTGTTCATTGATGAGGCATTGTCGGTACATCTTCTAGATGTCTGCGCAAGCGACATACCGATGCTGCCTAAAGCGTAAAATAATTGATATGAGGTCGCCTTGAATCGGCGCACCTACCAGCTGTAGATCATTATAGCTGACCCCCGAGCTCGTAACAACCCCAGCATCGTAAACGACCCTAAGCTTCGTTGTCGAACTGCTTTCGCGGAATACGCCGTGATGCGGCATAAAAGAATGCGGGGTTTCGTAGGTCGAAACGCGAGTCATATGACCTAAATTTTCGTATTCATGAAGGAAGTCGGCGTATAATTTTTTATAGGCGGGTGTGCGCTCTAACCGTTTTTCCAGCGCTAGGAAGCGTCGTTCAGCCTGTGAAAATGATTCACCCAGAAGGTCGGGTGATGCCTTAAGGGGTATGGTCACGATGAACCGTCCCTCGTCGTTGCGTGTCGTAGTACGAGTGAACAGCTCCTCGCAAGCCCGCTCAGCATCCGTGCGTGTATCCCGATCCCTAGGGAGCTCTTCGACTTCCCAGAACTGACGAAGTTGCGTATCGATAGATTGAGTAAAATTACACTGGATAATGCTATCGTTGCGCGGATTAAATACGATAGATCCCGATATTATCCAGCCTAAATGCGTATTTTGTAAATAAGGCCCGTTAGGTAACCTTAAATTACCATCGTGTATTAATTCCCAAAATGTATCTGCACCAATTAAAATATCGATATTTCGGGAATCAAGAAACTGTGGATCTGCCAGCTGTATACTATTAGGTATACGAAACTTAGCGCGTTCATAATGTACAGCAGGCAACGTAGAAGAAATTTGCGGCAATACAAAACAATGCAGTTTAGTAGTGTAAGTAGATATGCGCGATTTTATCTCGATGTCGCATGATTTAGTACATTGCGTCACTGAGTTACCTACACCTCTAATCTCGTGAGTAGATTGCATGAATTCTATCTCTAGTTTCTTACTAAAGGGTTCGCTTATAAAGCTGCGTTCACTGCCATTATCCAAGAGCGCATTAGCAAGTAGGTAAACATTACGTCGATTCCGTACCTCGATTAGCGCAGTGGACAATAGAACAGGTTGCAAAGAACGATGTGTGCGTTTATCGTTTGAGTGTGCATTATTTGCATATAGGCTTATCGCATCAGCGGGGGAAAGGGGCGGCGGTGCTGATACCAATGCATCGAGACCTGCGCGCGCGTCCTTCATTAGTAACCGATTATCTAATGACGAGTGCAACGTTAGGGAACCGCTAGTGCTACCTATTGTTTTTATATCATCCACGGGATGATTTAAATCGTTTTTAGGGCAGATTAGGGAATTATGCTTCTTAAAACACCGGCGGCAAGCACCAAATTTGCAAACTTCGGCTGTGTGATTGCTGCTTTTCATGCAATTTTCGCATAATTTCCTATCGCGAATAAATTTTAGTTTCGATTCCAAATCAGAGTTAATGAATTTTGAACAAGCGTATAGTTGATGGTCTCCGTTGCACTTAATGCACTTTTTAGGTGTGAAGTTACGTTCGTGCGGTTTAGTGGTGGAAACATTGCATTTTGTGGATGACTTCGCGTTGATCTTCGCTTCTTTGGATTCTTTACTATGTTGTGTATTATTATGTGAACCCTGCAATGTTTCCAGCATGTCCGCTCGATTCTTGAGGAAGTTAATTAAATCATCAACCTTTAACTTTGATTTCGAATCATCATTGCTTGTTATCAAAGTGCCTTTATACTGCTCCCATTCGCGTTCAGTGATTTTATCGAGTTTAGACACAATGATATAAACAATTAACGTATCCCACGAGTCTACAGGTTCCCCTAGGATCTTTAATGCGCGTAAATTCTTAAGAATAGTGTCAATTAATGTTCTTATTGAAGCAGGGGACTCTTTACTCAACGCTTGAATGTTAAATATAGTTTTGACGTGATTATGCACTAATAATCTGCTGTTATTATAGCGATTGAGTAAAAGGTCCCACGCAACAGAATAATTATCAGACGTGAACTCTAATGCATCGATGACTAGCTCGGCACTACCCTTCAGCGAAGATTTTAGGTAGTGGAATTTCTGGATACTGGTTATTTCGTCTGAATCGTGTACCAGTGATTGAAATGTATCCCGAAATTCTAGCCAGTGCTCGTATGCTCCATCGAAGGATGGCAATGTTATGGTAGGTAGTTTTACAGAGCGTAACTGATTACTTGCGCATGTATTTGAACCAGATGAGACCTTACTACTACTGCTACCTCTGCTATTTAATAATAACTCTGCCTGCGACAAGGTACTGTAGTAACAGTCCTCAAACTGCTCCCTTTGCGTCAACTGATCGTCGAGATCAGCTTCGCTGACACATTCTTCGATCCTTGACTGAATGTTGTTAAATTCGCGATATAGATTCGTGACACCCTCAATGCGTAGCTTCAAATCGATTTTGTTTTGTGCTGTAGCTACTTTTATATCGAAATTATTTATGTAAGTGCCGAATTTTGTTAGTCTACCTTTGAGGGTGCCGCGTTTTTTGGTGAGTTCGCGTACTAATAACTCTAATTTATCGACACTTAACCCTAGTTGCGGGGATTTATCGCGACTTGCCATTCTGTATCGTGGGAGTGCAAATTACGTTATATGTTTTTTAAGCACAGCACAGTATTAAGTGAGATAAGGGTGGGTGATTCGTGGATAGGTTGACCGTACCTACCTTGCGCGTCTCGGAGTCGGTAGTCTTCCAGATCCAAACCACGTCGCGCCCTTGTATTCGATGGATGTATTCCACAGATCGCTGTGTTCCGTGCGTATATCCGGCTCGAAGGACCACGAATTTATGTTTGCGCTTAGATGAAATGAAAAGCTAAATACTGTTATACTTATATTATGCGATTAATTAATTTTACAAAGATTGCGAATTTCGAATGACATGGCGAATAATAGATGACGGTTTTGAAATTGGCATATGAAAATTTGATACGTGGACCAATCAGGGCCCACGTCTGTTTAGGCGCTTTTTACACGCTCCAACATCTTAAAACGACAAACGACACCAAGGGTCATAATAATTATTATTTTCCGTACAAACTTAAAGAAAACCGCTTCTATAATTATAGTTGAAATTGCATTCGCAGTAAAACTTAGACTAGTAGGTAGGTGTCCTTAGGTACAGTGTATACGGATGCAACTTTTTCACATTCCGTTAAATTTATACGAGGTTTGTAAAAGTTCGCCCGGTGTCTAATAAGATTTTAGCGTGTAAGCACGGTCTAAGTAGATACGTTATTTCCTACTAGTCGTTCGACGGAGGAGTCTAGTCAGAGCAACGGCCCAGTAGGGCTGGAACCCAGAGCCGTAAGACCAGTTAGTAAAACAAGTCAAACAATTAAAAAAAAAAACACGACTGCCCTGCCAAAAAACGTACTAAAAAGTAAAAAATCAAAATTAATCTAGCTAAATAGAATCTTTTTCACATTTTTATTAAATTATATTTTTTGTGAATCACTGGATATTGAACTATAGTGTTATATAATTTTGGAATCTGCTCATCATTTTCTAAATGATGATTATATAGTAAATCTTATTTTCGAATATTTTTTTCAACTTTAGTCTTAAATGCGAGATCATGGTCACCCCATCAATTTCCTTTTAAATTTTACTAGCCTATGTCACCCTAAACTAGGGATTCTAACGATACCTCATTTATCAAAATCGGTTAAGGTGTATAGAAGTTATGGTGGAATATACAAACTCACTTATATACATACATACATACATACACACATGAACCCTGAAAACAATATACTCCTTTTTTCAGGCATTCGTATAAAAAAAATAGAGCAACGCTGCGAGGTGTTAGGGACTTCAGGAGGAAAGTGGCAGAATTTTCATGTAGTTTTCAATACAAAATTCTGTCACTATAATGCTAAATTTGTATGCAGTTTCGTCTTAACCTGTATGACCTGATGAGACTACTGTACCCATTGATGTAGAATTTTAGTAATGACTGTACCTTTAAATATTACAAATGTAAAGGTGTGTCCAAACATAAAGCGGTAATCGAGTACGGCTGCTGCGCGCTAAATGCCGCGTTATGGACGTCTTCCGTGCATATTACATTAATGGGTATAGTCCTCAAGTCCTTACTAGCGCGCGGTAGAATTATGCAAATGCCGCGTATTGCTCTTGCGCTCTTGACTGTTGCCGCTCTATTTGGACACACCTTTATGGTAACCGAGTCTGCCATTTGTATAGGCGTCGACCCACTGTATGAACATGTTGTCGCCATGGTCCAAGTGGCGCCACCGGACGAACGTTTATATGCCACGCGTGCTGTATTTCCGCAAGTTCAGCCTTCTAACGTCTTGCGAGACGGTAACATTACGTCATTTGTATTGAGTAAGTCCTGTATCGTCTTTATATATCGGTATTATGTCCGTTGAGATATTCTTGTTGAATCTTACTTGTGTTTAATAGTTAAAAGATTTAATTAATGTGTTTAATTGTTCAATGATTTAATTAATGTGTTTGATTTTTCAATGATTTAATTGTTCAAAGATTTCACTGATTGATACAAAAATGGTCGGCGCCATTTTTGTAATTTTCTGTTGAAATTATTTGAATTGAGCAGTATAAAGTACGATTTGTTAACTGTTTTCATGTTTTATTATAATTCGCCTCTGGTTGATAACACTTACGCTGTGATAAGACATAGTTAGCGAAGACTCGAAGTTAAGCGGACAAGTTAATTTTAAACTCGTGCTTATGCCGTAGTGGTGCTAAGCTGCAGCTAAAGAAATGGGTACTGAATTGAACGCGAACATTGGAACTTTTGCTATGGAACTATTCCTTGTAGCATGATCCGCCGGAATGAATATAATTGTTGAAAACAATTCATTTGAACATTTACAAACATTTATGCAAATACTTTCTGAATTCACCATTAGTTTATGTTAGGTTAGTTAGTTATTCACTAAAATAATTTTATTTTAGTGTTACTGTCTAAAGTGTACACTGAAAAAGAAGGGTAAGGAAAGGAGCGCAAAAAGGTTCTCTGTAGATTGTCAGGCCAGAAGCCCAATGGTCTAAGCAAATCGTAATAATTTGACAGCTTAAAACGTATTACTCGATCTGTTTAAGTAATTCATACATGCTTTTTGAAGTATAGGCATCTATGAACTCATTAAACAGGTCGAATTAATTATTCGTTTGACAAACGATTACGATTTCCTTACACAATCGGGGGGCAGGTCTTGGTTGGTACATGAAACCTATTTTTAACCGACTTCCAAAAAAGGAGGAGGTTCTCAATTCGGAGCGTATCTTTTTTTTAAATGTATGTCGGTGCATAACTGGTGCATAACTCCGTGGTTTTTAAACCGATTTGTTTTTTTTTTTAAATTTATTCTTCAATAACCTACATTTTTTAAAATTTATTTCTAGGTCAGCGCTTGGCTGTAATCATATTACCTGCTTGCAAGGGATGATGCAGCCTAAGGTGGAGTGCGCTTACATACGTGCAAAACATTAAGTTTCTATTCTCGTTTCTGTTCTATTCTAAATCTCGTGGAAACAAATGATTAATAAATTGCATGCGATGTATCGCCAGTAAAATAGAACCTGACAATTAAACTGCGGGATTACTACCATCCTTTAAAGCAGTATTACTTCTAAATGACAGTTTTATAGCACGTACCTTGATGTCCCTAAAATAAGGATCATAATTCTAAAACACGAACGTCAACAATATTAAAGCAATACGGATTTAAGCGATGGTAGTGTGCCCCCTGGACTCCGGAACGTAATAGAATATCGATCCGCTTAAACAGTGGCATACACTAAACTGAGAAGTGGACACATCAACTTACAGCTAAATTCATTGGGTCTAGAAAATTCTAGTAAAATAATCTCATATTGTGAACTTTAAATACTAATGGACCAATACTTGACTTTATAAGTGAGTGAAATATGACCTATAGCAAGCCACGTAATAGAATGTCTCGTTAAGACACTGGGTTATATTCGGCTATACGTTGACATAGCCGGACTGGATTTTGGTGGTACTTTTTTATATTTTGGTGCACGTATACTATGTTATTTAAGGTATTAAATATTTAAAACCTAATATAATAATATGAACCTATATAATATAATGGGTAGTGATGGCATTCGCCGTAAGATGATTCTATTAAGTCTAGACTGTATCCTACATGTCTTGTGTCATCTTTTTAACTACTCCCTCTCTTCTAATACCTTTCCCAGTAGCTGGCGCATTGCTCAGGTTATCCCTGTACCTAAAATTTCAAATCCATTATTGTTTTCCCAATACCGTCCGATTTCCATTCTCCCTTTTTTATCTAAGGTCCTTGAACGCATTATCCATACCCAACTCACGCTTTTCCTGAATAGAAATAATATACTTAGTTCTTTTCAGTCTGGGTTCCGCCGTGGACACAGTACGGTTACGGCACTGACCAAGGTGTGTGATGACATACGGTTTGGAATCGATAACAAGCAGGTAACCATTTTAGCATTGCTCGATTTCTCTAACGCGTTTAATACCGTCGACCTGGATATTCTCTTAGCAATTCTTGAATCAATTAAGTTTTCCTCTGCTTCTATCAGCTGGTTCAAGTCTTACCTATTTGACCGGTCGCAATGCATACGTGTTAGAGATAAACTGTCGTCCTGCTGCCGTCTCAGTGCTGGTGTTCCACAGGGTGGTGTCCTTTCTCCTTTGCTCTTTTCCATATTCATAAATACGGTCACTAATCTTCTTTCCCTGCCATATCATCTTTATGCTGATGATTTCCAATTGTACGTATCCACTCCTGTTGAACAGATATCTGAAGTTATTAAACGCTTAAACGACGAACTTAATATCGTCTGCAGCTGGAGTGAGTCCTTTGGTCTACTAGTGAATGCTAGTAAATCACAGGTCATTATCATAGGAAACTCCAGACAATTGTCTAGACTTGATTACTCTGCTTTACCACCTGTGGTCTTTGATGGTACTGCGCTAGCTTATAGTCCTGTCGTTAAAAATCTGGGAGTGATTATAGACAGCAATCTATCATGGGAACCGCAAGTTTCAGAGGTTAGTAGGAAAATCTTTGGCGCTTATGGTTCTATTAAAAGGTGGAAAAACTTCTTGCCAATTAAAACCAAGATCTTGTTAGCTAATACACTTCTCCTCCCCATCCTTGATTACGCCGATGTCTGTTATCTTGACCTGACTGAAGATCTTTTAAATAAGTTAGAACGCTTGCAAAACTTATGCATTCGATTTATTTTTGGCCTAAGGAAGTACGATCATGTTTCGGAATATAGGAGGAGACTTAACTGGCTCCCTATCAGGCTAAGGCGTAATCTCCATATCCTCTCTGTTCTCTATGCTACCCTTTACCACCCATGGTCGCCCCCTTACCTAAAGGAACGATTCAGGTTCCTTAGCTCCTTCCCAATCCAGCATACCTTGCGATCTGCCAGTGACAACAAACTTAAAATCGCCAAACGTAACGCCGAGGGATATGCAGACTCGTTTACCATAAAGGCGGTCTTATTGTGGAACGCACTCCCAGCTGATATCAGACGAGCAAAATCTCTACCGGCCTTTAAAAGTCGTGTCAAGAAGCATTACCTATCGCTGTAAACTTGTTCTTATTATTATTTGTGTTTAGGTATTGTAAATTAGTCATATGTAATTTAATATTTATGTATATAATATGTGTTATATTTAAATATATATTTATTATATGTATAATTTTTTATCTGTTATAGTATGTAACTATTAGAATGTACGTTTATGTATTTATGTTTTATTTCATGCGATTTCCCGTCTCACAGCAAGTACGGTCCATTCATGTGGGTTGCCTGGCAGAGATCACTTTAGTGATAAGGTCGCCTTTTGTTTATAATGTTGTAATAATGTCCTTTGTGTATTCCTTTTGTTTAAGCAATAAAGAATTTTAATAATAATAATAATAATAATAATATTATCAACGTATACCTAAAACCACTGGCTTTAGAAATTTGAGATTTTTATAAAAAAAGTTTCAGATTTAAGCGAATCATAATTATGTGACAGCTAGAACTGTTTAAGGAGCTTATATACCTATGCTTTTAGACGTGCAGGCATCTATGAACTCCTTAAACAGGTCGAATTATCCGTTTGACAAACGATTACGATTATGATTTTCTTACACAATCGGGGGCAGGATCATTGTTGCAATTTATTAATTAAAAATAGTCTTAAAGATGTCATCTTAAAATACTCACCCCCCCCCCCCCCCCACTCAGCCCATTAACGTCCCACTGCTGGGGACAGGCCTCCACTCTCATAGGAGAGAGGGAATTAGAGCTTAGACTCACCACGCTGCTTCATTGCGGGTTTAACGGGCTGTAACGACTATTATCATGTTAGTGATAATAACCGGGACCGACGCTTTAACGTGCTCTCCGAGGCACGGGGGTGACACACCGCCAACTTCCTAACTCTAATACTAAGTCAGAAAAATCCAATACTTAATTATGGCCCGACCCGGGACTCGAACCCGGGACCTCGTTGGCCGCAGTCGAACATGCGCAATGCACAACATAATCACTAGACCAACGAGGCAGTCAAAAAAATGGGGCAGGTAAAATACTCAATAGGTGGCAAAACTTAACTCAACTTCAAGTTATCGGTGATGTGTGTGACATATCACCGATAACTTGAAGTATGCGACCTTAATATTCACTTCGCAACGTAATAGAATATTGACGGGGTTAAACGGTCAGGGTACTGTGACACGGAATGCAACACTCCCGGGCCGCAATAGCCGGCTAAACCCACTCGCGTCTCGTTAACACGCCGGATTATATTCGGCTATACGCTGCCATAGCCGGGCTGGGTTTTGGTGGCACTTTATTTACATTTTGGTGCGCGTTTAAGCCGATTGATTAATATGGGCATTGTGGAAGCTTTGCCTTGGTTTTGTGGCGATATATTTAACTTGCAATAGCTTTCTGGCGTAGCGATAAACTATCACTAGAAGTCAGTTTGAAGAGCCTGAGGTCAGTTTGGAAATTATAATATTTACCAGATCAACTCAAATTGAAGTATTTTATTAAGGAAAATCTCATCAATATCCCAGAGTTAGGAAGTTGCTTTGTTTGCAAGGTTGCAAAATCCCCAGGTCCAAGATCTTCAGCAATGAAACAACGACTGGAGAGAGAGGAAGTTGCTAGTCTGTCTAGTGGAAGCTGGAAATTAATTATTTATCGTTTAAAGAGACAAGCACACTAGGGGTCATACAAAACTCAAGGCTAAGCCAAAAATATTTATCTAGTACATTTGAGGATAAGTATCCAACCTTTTTTTACAAGCTTTTATTTAACATGCAATGTTTGTGGGGTTGTATATGTCAAATCTTGTAACTGTCTTTAAAAACAGTTATTCCCAACCGATTGTTCTTTTTTATATTTTATTATAGTGGTTTATTTTGTTGGTAAAACTTAAGGAATTTTGTAAACCATTTAAATACATATCAATAATTGGGGAACTGGCAGGATTTTCTTCCAAGGCAGGATTGGAACGTGCGACTCTGGGAATCGCGCGCTGAGCGCCTCTTACTGCTTTAAATGCATTTTAAATATCACATAATATATTTAACAACTTGAGAATAGCCACCTGGATTAAGGTTTTTTCCTGCGAAAACTCCTTAATCTTCCGGTACAAAATAGTAACCAGGTCCTTTCTCGGGATGCAACTATGCCTATAACAAGTTTCATCAAACTCGGTTGAAAAGATAGGCCGTTAAAGCGAAGCAGACAGACACACAGTTAAACTTTCGCATTTGTAATATTAGTATGGATTGGAACCCCCGATCACCCATACAGGAAGCCAGGCTTCTTAACTACTAGGCTATTAATGTTTTTACACCCCACCACCACCACTACAGCACATGAACATCCCACTGCTGGGCACAGGGTTCAAGTCTCATAAAGAAACTTAGAGCTTAGACCCACCACGCTGCCCCGATGCGAGTTGGCGGGCTTTATCATGTTATTGATAATAACCGGGACCGACGGCTTAACGTGCTCTCCGAGGGGGTGAAACACTGCCAACTTTCTCACTCCGGGCTATGAGAATTTCTAGTCAGAAAACCCAACTCGGGACTCAAACCCAGGACCTCGTTGACCGCAGTCGAACATGCGGAACACTAGACCAACGAGGCAGTTTTATTTTTAAAATATAGTTACTAGCGCCTCTGTCACCGGGTCAGATAGGTTTGTTGGTAATATTAGAATGGATGGTTTAGGAACCCTTGATCACCCAAACAGGAAGCTGGGCTTGTAAACTACTACACTATGAATATTTACACCCATTCTATAATAATAGATAGGTAAATGTCAATAATCCACCTCCCACCATCCACCACTACAGCCCATTAAAGTCCCACTGCTGGGCACAGATCTCCACTCTCATAGGAGAGAGGGAATTCGAGTTTAGACCCACCACGCTGCTCCATTGCGGGTTGGCGGGCTGTAACGACTATTATCATGTTAGTGATAATAACCGGGACCGACGGCTTAACGTGCTCTCCGACGTACGGGGGTGAAATACCGCCAACTTCCTAACTCCGGGCTAGTACTGAGAATTTGTAGTCAGAAAAAAAACCAATACTTAGTTAGCCCGACCCAGGACACGAACCCAGGACCTCGGTGGCCGCAGTCGATCATGTTAACCACTAGACCAACGAGGCAGTTAATATCAATAATGTATGGGTGTAATTAGCCAACTAATTACGTTACAGGCTAGTTAATACCGCGTAATGCAGTTTATATAGCTTAATCAATAGTAGCAGCATTCCGGCAGTTTGTATCGCACTAAACAGGGGTCCGGGGTCGGGGGTTGGGGGGTGGTCACTAAGCAAACAGATACATTATGCATCAATGGCTATTAGAGGCTTACTAATAATATCTTATTAACTAGGAATTAGCGTAAAACCATGAGGACCCGGCTGAGTTTGTTGTGGGCTCTTCTCAGAACATGGTGCGTATGGAACCCTTTAGTGTCTATAGCAAAGCTAGGAAAGCTTAAGTTTTAAGATACTGTAATTATTGAATATCACCATTATGTTTTTTTAATGTTTCTGACGTCAATAAGTGTACAATGTAGGTAACTAAATCCATACTAATATTATAAATGCGAAAGTGAGTCTGTCCGTCTGTCTGTCTGCTACACGGCTCATCTGTTCAACCGATTTTGATGAAATTTAGTACAGAGATATGTGGTGTCCCGGGGAAGGACATAGGCTTTATCCCGGAAAATGAAAGAGTTCTCGCGGGAATCAAAAAACTTGAAATCACGCGGCAAATTTGCGGGCATCATATAATAGGTAAATAATTTTAGTACTAGTTAAAAATGAAATTGTAAACTTAAAAATAAAAATGAATGTTATTTTTCAGTTAATAAAAGCTTTTTTACTAGCCGATGCCCGCAACTACATCCGCTTGGATTGAGGTTTTTTGGTTTCCACGGGAATTTCTCAATTTTCCGGGATAAAAAGTCGCCTATGTGTTATTCCAGACTATGATCTATCTCTCTGCCAAATTTCATCCAGATCCGTTCAGCCATTCTGGCGTGATTGAGTAACAAACATCCACCATCCATTGAATAAAACAGTGAGTCTAGGACATTGGATAATGAAAAAAAAAACATCGCAATATATTTAAAAGTGTTAATCAAATTGGTTTCGTTTTGCTCCACCATGAGGTTACAGTTGAGCAATCATACAGATCACTTTTATTTTCTTCTTAACATAAGTTATATTAAAATTACTATATTAGTTATTATTCTACTGGTAGAATTTTTAATTGCACAACATTTTTTAACTTTTCAGAGTTACAAGATTTTAATGAAAAATAAATAGTTCCAGGGACAAAAACATTGATAATATGAATCACCTCATTCACTAGGAAAGTACCGTATTGTACGTGTCAAAAATTGTGAATCGACGGCTCTATCTAAAAAAATAGAGAAGCAGAAACTGGTTCATTGACTCATTCACCAGGCACAACGGAACCACATCACATCACTATTACCTTAATTATGGCATCAATATTTTACAATTTTACATTCGATAAAGCCAAAATCGTGTTGTTCAATCAAAAATTCGAGTATACAAGCCGCGCTTACTTAGATTGTGACTTCGTCTGCGTGGTTTGAGGTTTTATGGTTCCCGCGGGAAATCTTTAATTTTCCGGGATAAAAAGTAGCCTATGTGCTATTCCAGACTATAAACTATCTCCGTGCCAAATTTCAGCCAGATCCGTTCAACCGTTGGGGCGTGATTGATTTACTAACCTCCATACATCCATACATCCATCCAAACTTTCGCATTTATAATATTAGTAAGTAAGATAAGATGTACTATACAGTATGGCAAAAAAGTTGACGTCCATCTGTATGATGCCTAAACGGTAGTCATGTCATCCATGATCAAATAAACTGCAAGTGTGAGAAACGTGGAATGCGAGTCATTAATAAATTGATAGCGTCGGTATATTTAAGTCTTGATCAAATACAGCGCGGCATTATACGGGGTTATTTTGAAAATACTAATAACTGAAAAACTTTTGCCCTATAACTATTTGTTGTAGATTGTTGCTAATGTTACACGAAGAAGGAGAGTCTTGATGTAAACACACTGAGTTCTAATTACTGTTCGACTTATTACTTGATTATTAAATTTTACAAATATGCGAGACGATAATATTAAAAAGACGTAATTGATGTTCGTTGTAGTGTCGGTAACCGACCGCTCACTCGGGCGCCTGTCGGCCGCCGTCGTATTAATTCGCTGCATCGGCGTGAACACTATTTAAAGGACTAAGAATGTATTTAAAAAAAGAAATGTAAACTTTTCGCCGTACGCTCTACAGTTACACACTCTGCAACTCTGTTTGTTTAGTAGGAAGTCTGATAAGCGGTCCGCAATGACCGCGCATCGCGTGGAGTAATACAGCCCTGGAGCCAATTTAAATATTTTTACTTTTTTATGAAAATTAAAAAAAAATTAAATCAGAATTTTTAAATTTGTTCCGTATTATCACAGTATTTCGTACAGAAGTTACTCTATTAATAGTGTTTTAAAATTAACCCTGTAGTGCTGTGGTCATTCAGTGCGGTATCAAGTTGTATGCGTTGCTGTTGGTGGTGGTGATGGAGGCGCCGGAGTAGCATACTCTTGAGTTATGGGAACGTGTGGTAAAAATGGAAAATAAATGTTTTTTTTCTTCTTCTTTCTTACTGCCGTTGTATTATAGGATGATGAAGTGACTGAACCTGTGTGGAGGCGGTCTATCGAGATGTCCCCACAAAAATACGCTGCCGCCCTGTGTCGTTTGTGGATGGGGTCTTATTACATATATTTTAAAGTGAAATCGCGCCGTAGTTAATCCCCCGCCGCGTTGATTCTGTGTTTGTTTGACAATTTATGCGATGTGATAAAGAGTTTTTATTGAGTTTGCTGTTTGTGATTGATATGAGATACTTTTTTGCTATTGTTTTATTTGGATGGAACTCTAATTAGGTTTCAGTGTTAAAACAACTGCCTCGTTGGTCTAGTAGTTGGTATGTTCGTCTGGGGCCGACGAAATTCTCAGTACTAGCCCGGAGTTAGGAAGTTGGCGGTGTTTCACCCCAAAAAAAAATTTCGTACAAAATATAGAAGGTCCTGAGACTAGAATAGAATAAGAATAGACTAAACGATGAAATGATTCAGTTGACCCCTAGAATGATTATTTTACAGTTCCAAGAGACTGTAGACCTAAGTATTTAATATTAACTTCAACTTGATACCCTCCATGCGATCTCTAGAAAAAGGGCGTCAACGGACAGACGGACGAAGTGACGACCTCCATGTCGCAGTGTTGAGCGCTGTTGCCTTAACGTTCGGAGGTCCCGGGTTGGATCCCCGGCAGGGTTTGGAAATTTATAATTTCTGAATTTCCATGGTCTGGCCTGGTGATAGGCTTCGGCCGTGGCTAGTTACCACCCTACCGGCTGTACGCTGCCGCGTAGAAACCGAAAAGGGATATGGGTTTAATATAACTGCCATGCCCCTAACAGGTTAGCCCGCTACCATCTTAGACTGCATCATCACTTACCACCAGGTGAGAGCGCAGTCAAGGGCTAACTTGTAGTGGATAAAAAAAAAGTGATCCTATAAGGATTCCTTTTTTTCTCTTGCGCTAGATACGGAACACTAAAAATGCAGAAATTACTTAAAGACGAGTTGAAGGATAATGATCGTATTATTATTGTCATACAATATTAACCGTATCGTGACTTCGAATGTTATATTGCCCTATGTTAGGGTTCATGCATAAAGCTTTAGCTAACTCTACGCCTTTCCCAACTAAATTTTAAATATCTAGGTAAAGGTGTTATTAATAAAGTACTCATTAAGTACTTGCTAAGTTGAACTTGCGAGGCACGAGTGACCTAGCTGCGACAACGCTTATCAGTCGATTGCGATTGTTAAGCACACGTTAACCCAAGTCGGTAGCTGGATGGGTGACCGAATTTTAAAGGCCAAATTTGGCCTTTTCGTATCCTCCGTGCCTCGGAAAGCACGTTAAGCCAGCAGTCCCGGTTATTATTACTAACATCTGATATTAATCGTTAGTAAAGGTCTAAGAGTCGAAATTGTACTCTTAGTTGAGTCGTATGCGGAATGACTTGAGAACCTACCGCATTATTACCCCAAGAAAATCCCTACCATTATGTGATTAATGAAAAGGGGTCACGACCTTCAGCAATGAGGAATACGACGCGGAGAGAGACTTGAACTTCCACGGCTTACCCTTTGTTCTCGGTGAACGGCGAAATTGACGCGACGCGATACTACTCCATAGAAAATTACAAGCTTACCTACGCGATAACATAGTCCACGTGAAGTCCGTTACTGTGTGATACTTTTCGCGTCGAGTCGTATCGAGTCACGTTGTCGCTTTTGTCGTTCACAATCCTCCCCAAAGGAGGTTTGGAACTTTGAAAATGGGGCCTACGTTATACTATGTAGAGAAAACTTATTCTATTTTAAAAGAGCCCAGAGTTTCTTGACATCTTTGCTTAGTTATAATAACTTATACCTATAGATAACGGTAGTACCTGATGAGACAAATGTTTTTTAAAAATTTATATCCTCCTCTATAAAACATCTATGGACCGAGATAAATAGAAGGAAGGAAAGGAGGCCTTTGCCCAAAATTGGGACACTGCAGGCTGCAAATATAGTAGTAATAGTAATAGCCTAGCGCTTGACTGTAATCAAACTTGCTGGCATGTAGTGATGCAGTCTTAAGTGGAGCTAGCTTGCCTAGAAGATGCCTATTCACTCTTGATTTTTCTTGAAAAACGGAAAAGGGATATCCTAGTGGTAAGAATTTTCTTCTACTGGAAATAAATTAAAAGAAAAACTTTTTTCCTGTGAAGAAAAAAACTTTATTTTTTAGTTATATATAATTTGCCCTTACTTTGAGCGGGGCTGAAATATCGAAATGTCGTATTAATCGTGGTATATATGTTACCGTAAGATTGTATAATCTTACTCGCGAAATTGTAAAGTGTCGAAAGATTGTGAACCGTCCAATGTTCTGAGAGTAAATTTTTGAGATGTTCATTGTATTTAGTTTTCTTGTCTCTTTAATAATCAGGTAGTGATGTTCTATCGGGTTAATAAACCTAACAGATTACAATCTACCGGAAAATAAAGTGTTAAATTGTAATCTTTCGACACTTTGCGATTTCGCGAGTTAGATTATAATCTAACGGTTTTTACAATCTTACGGTGATATATATACCCCAGCATTATTTTATGTTAAGAAGTTGTTGATAGTTAACAATAGTTAGTTAGCATTACCATTCAATAACTTGGAGCGCCGTGGCCGAGCCTTTGCGGTGGCTTCATGAATTATGCAGGACATAATGCGGTGTGATGTCCGCAGTCCGGACACTTTGTCCGTCCGTCTGTCCCCTGCAATTATCGCATGAAACATTAAACGGATCATGAACAATTGTGTATATTTGGGTCTTTAGTGCTCTCAGAATGAGAAAGGTTTAGGCCATTTATTTATTTATAATTAGAACGACCGCAGACCAATTAATTACGCTTCGATACTAATATTATAAATAATAATATAACGAAGGTGTGTCTGTCTGTAATTCTGCTATGCTTTTCCGGCCTAATTTCCCAACTGATTTTGATAAAATTTTGTATTATATAGGTATTACTAGCGAATGCCGGTTCCGGTTCCCGCAGGAACTCTTTAATTTTCCGGGATATGTCCTTCTCCGGGATACAATCTACCTCTGCTCCAAATTTCATCAAAATTGGTTGAAAAGATGGGCCGTGAAAGCGTAGCAGACAGACACACTTCCGCAATTATAATATTAGTATGGATTAGTATATAATATTAGTATTGTTTGTCCGTATAATTCATATTATTATTGTAATCCCAAGATTATATCATTAAGCAGATAATTAAATCGGATCAAAAAATATTATTCATATTTCATCAGTATGTAATTTGTATTTTTCTCAAACATGCTTGGAAATTTGAGCATTATTTTGACAACCTTCTTCGAGATAAATTGAACTTGCCGTACTGGCCAAATACATGCGAGCAGCGGCCGGCAAATGTTGTATGAAAATCCATATCTGTCGTGGTTTAGCGGCCAAATAAATTACATAGTAAATTCATATCTGTCGTTTAATTAAAAAATGGAACGATCTTTTACTCCGAAACATGGCAACCAAGGAGGTAACTTATCAAAGGTTTTATTTAAATTTCTAACTAGCTTGCAAATAGAAAGCTGTTTATTAAAAAAAAAAAACAAATGAACACTATAACACGGGAAAAATGATTGTTGTTCGTTGTTCGTCATTGATTTTGAAATGTATTTGACAAAATGAGTTCAAGTGAAGAAAATGAGTGTGATGAACTTACTTAAACGCCATCTGAAATTCAAGAGGCGGCAAGAGCCGTAATAGAAAACTTGTTACCGCCAAAATCATAAGAAAAATATTTTTAAATAAAAAGTTCTGTCTAGGTACTACTTAGTTTTAATTTCCGCGCATTTTTTGAGAAAAGCACTATACAAGCCTTGGCCAGAACTAGGCATTGATGGATGCCTGTTTTGCTGGCCGCTGCAGTAATGTACTATAAATAATATAATTTCCAAAAAATACAATTTTTCAAAAAAAAAAAAAACAGAACGAAGCTCGGTCACCCAGGTGCTTAAACCTTAAATGGTACTTCCCGTTGAGCTAGAATCATAGTTGTCAAGAAGCAAGTTCTCATAGCACCAGTAAAGGAAAATATCCGAAAATCGATAATTTGTTGTATATCTAAATAAGTAGTAACTTAGCTGATGCCAACGACTTCTTCCGCTTGGTTGAGTTTTTGGTTACCGCGGGAACTGTTTAATTTTCTGGGATAAAAAGTAGTTTAAGTGTTATTACAGATAATGTATCTCCGTGTCAAATTTCTTCCAGATCCATTCAGCCGTTCTGATGTGATTGAGTAATAAACATCCTTCCATCCAAACTTTCGGATTTGGAATATTAGTATAGATAAATATCGATTAATTTTCTAGCAATATCTATGGCGAGACTTTCCCTTAATAAAATGGTCCAATCCTTGGTCCAAATATTACGACAGAAGCCTATCTCGAATCCAAAGCGGTCAATTATACGCCCCTCCCTATTAAGAAGGGGCATGAAGACCGATTGAAACTAATATACAGTCTTTTCGCGTTTCTAATTGCAGTTGAAAAGGCCATTTCTATTTCATTAAGCTCTATGGATCGAGTTTGACGGGATATGTCCTTCTCCGGGATACAATCTACCTCTGCTCCAAATTTCATCAAAATTGGTTGAAAAGATGGGCCGTGAAAGCGTAGCAGACAGACACACTTCCGCAATTATAATATTAGTATGGATTAGTATATAATATTAGTATTGTTTGTTCGTATAATTCATATTATTATTGTAATCCCAAGATTATATCATTAAGCAGATAATTAAATCGGATCAAAAAATATTATTCATATTTCATCAGTATGTAATTTGTATTTTTCTCAAACATGCTTGGAAATTTGAGCATTATTTTGACAACCTTCTTCGAGATAAATTGAACTTGCCGTACTGGCCAAATACATGCGAGCAGCGGCCGGCAAATGTTGTATGAAAATCCATATCTGTCGTGGTTTAGCGGCCAAATAAATTACATAGTAAATTCATATCTGTCGTTTAATTAAAAAATGGAACGATCTTTTACTCCGAAACATGGCAACCAAGGAGGTAACTTATCAAAGGTTTTATTTAAATTTCTAACTAGCTTGCAAATAGAAAGCTGTTTATTAAAAAAAAAAAACAAATGAACACTATAACACGGGAAAAATGATTGTTGTTCGTTGTTCGTCATTGATTTTGAAATGTATTTGACAAAATGAGTTCAAGTGAAGAAAATGAGTGTGATGAACTTACTTAAACGCCATCTGAAATTCAAGAGGCGGCAAGAGCCGTAATAGAAAACTTGTTACCGCCAAAATCATAAGAAAAATATTTTTAAATAAAAAGTTCTGTCTAGGTACTACTTAGTTTTAATTTCCGCGCATTTTTTGAGAAAAGCACTATACAAGCCTTGGCCAGAACTAGGCATTGATGGATGCCTGTTTTGCTGGCCGCTGCAGTAATGTACTATAAATAATATAATTTCCAAAAAATACAATTTTTCAAAAAAAAAAAAAACAGAACGAAGCTCGGTCACCCAGGTGCTTAAACCTTAAATGGTACTTACTTCCCGTTGAGCTAGAATCATAGTTGTCAAGAAGCAAGTTCTCATAGCACCAGTAAAGGAAAATATCCGAAAATCGATAATTTGTTGTATATCTAAATAAGTAGTAACTTAGCTGATGCCAACGACTTCTTCCGCTTGGTTGAGTTTTTGGTTACCGCGGGAACTGTTTAATTTTCTGGGATAAAAAGTAGTTTAAGTGTTATTACAGATAATGTATCTCCGTGTCAAATTTCTTCCAGATCCATTCAGCCGTTCTGATGTGATTGAGTAATAAACATCCTTCCATCCAAACTTTCGGATTTGGAATATTAGTATAGATAAATATCGATTAATTTTCTAGCAATATCTATGGCGAGACTTTCCCTTAATAAAATGGTCCAATCCTTGGTCCAAATATTACGACAGAAGCCTATCTCGAATCCAAAGCGGTCAATTATACGCCCCTCCCTATTAAGAAGGGGCATGAAGACCGATTGAAACTAATATACAGTCTTTTCGCGTTTCTAATTGCAGTTGAAAAGGCCATTTCTATTTCATTAAGCTCTATGGATCGAGTTTGACGATATTGTAATATGACTTTTAATGTGATTATGAAATTCTGAGCCATATTTTAATGTTGATTTGATGTGCTATATGGGTTTTTAGATTGTAGTACTTGATACTTAAATAAATGTGTGCATAACGCGTAAAAACATGGACAACATTCTTACAAACATGTGATAATCTAAAAAATTGAAAGTTCCGGCTTCACTACATCATAACAGTCCATATCTTGAAAACTACTAAACCGATTTTGATGAAATTTACACTGTTTCCTAAGTTAAAGTAAATGTAAGCCAATAAACAAAAAATGGTCACAATCATTAATAGTTTCAGAGAAATGCGTGGACAAATATACGTACATATAAAGATACATACATGCATATTATCATCACCTACACCAGAAATTGTATACATACATTATAAAATTTCTGGGGACAGAAGGGCTGGCTCAATTTTTGCGCAAAGGACCAGCCCCGCTGTCCAGCACGGAAATGCTGTCGGCATTCTTGCCACCATTCCACGCGGGCATGATTTATATTGTAACTAGCTGATGCCCGCAACTCCGTCCGCGTGGATTGAGGTGTTTTAGGGATATGAAAAATAGATAGTAGCCGATTCTTAGACCTACTGAATATGCATATAAAATTTCTTAAAAATCAGTCAAGCCGTTTCGGAGGAGTATGGTAACAAACATTGTGACACGAGAATTTTATATAAAAGATAAGAAGATTAGGTTAGGCTAGCTAGCTTTAAGTTCTATTGTATTGTTTACATTTAAAGTAAAAGTATGTATAGTTTTTTAGCCTTTTTTTTCAGTCTGTTATGAAGCACCCCATAATCATCGAAAAACGTACAACCTAAAGCCTATAATTTCCTTCCAGATGACCGAAATCGACGAATGGGGTCCACCGGGCTCGCGTGACTCGCTAATGGTCTGAAACACGCAACAACCATGGAGAGAAGGGACGAGCTCCACCGCTGCAGTATCGCCAAGCAGACCATCCTGACTACCCATCCAAGTGGTCTCCAAACCAGGGTATCCGTGGAACTGGCGAATTTTGACGCCTTGTGTGTCCACTCAGAATGTTCAAGCAAAGCAGCAAAGAAATGGGACAGCCCGTTTTTGAACAGACGCGGTATTTTAGGAGGAGTTTCAGCAAATGTTACTCCTATTCTTGGAAGGAGAAGTGATGTGGTGAATGAAGGAAGATTGTCCCAGCAATGTACTCCTGTTATGAGGAGAAGGGAGGTGAATAGTCCTGGGGGTTCGCCGTTACCTTTGAGGAGGGAGTTTGAGGAAGAGGACGGTTGTGATGTGGATAATAGCGTCATCAGTGGTTGGTTGAAGTTCCGGGACAATAAGCGGGTAAGTGTTAGTGTAGTAAGTTTTTTTAGTTAGTTATTTATTTATCCTTAGAACATTAAGGGAATCTGCGGTGTTTACTACTGTGTTTACTTGATGGCGCTAATCGAATCTATGAAGTTTATAAGTTACCTACTGAAGTCTGCATCGCGATACCGAAGTTTTCTGAGAATATCGCTTTATTATAGAATCATACAAGCATTACAACGGTCGGATCAGAGGTCCATTTGTCAAATATATGTGTAGGTATGAGATTATATGGAGCGGAGGACTTACACACATAATTGTACAAAGAATACTTGCCTCTACGTGCCGCGCCTATGCAGTATGGTTAGACCTTAAGTGAGGCGTGACTGAGGAAAGGAGGCAGGAGTACCGTACCTTTAGTTGCTACAGCTATCATGGTCATAGATAATACACTATACTGTAGAGATAGATGTAACCGGGTCTGTCATTAGTATGGACGTTGATCCACTGTATGAATATATACTTAAACTGTGATACTATTCTATGATCTTACTACAAATTAACAAGTCAATACACCTATACCCATTCACCATCGATTTTGCGATGTAAGAACATTAAAGTCCTTTATGAAAGGCCGTCTATGGACTATGCGATGCTTGCAATTCAGAGAACCTAGCTCAATTTTCACTGGTTTTAATTACCAGTGTAAGAGCCACCAAGATAACATGAGCCTGGATGTATGAAAGCGTTAGAAGGGCGTCACGAGAGGGCGCAACTAGGCTAAGGGCTTTCTACCTTACTTTTTGAAGAACCTTTCTATTAGATTATGGCTATCTTACGTGATTATTTGATAGTTTTTACTTTGATAGGATTAGTTAGGTAGAACAGAGGCAAATTTTATTTAATTTTATGTATTAGGCTTACAAACAATCACTTATACTTTAGTAAAAATATAAACCATCATATTATAAATACAAGTTAAGTGATTACTTATAAGTAAACACAGCAAGGACTAAGACAAAAGCAACAACCATTAAGGCTTAAAGATATACGTACGTAATAATTAAAAGAAATTGCAAGATAAAGAATTAATACAAATTCTGTTGCAGTACACCATCTCTAAACTAAAATGACAGCTATCAGACCTATCATAAACTATTCCTTTCATAAATTTCCCTGCGGAAAGGGGCACTAGAATTAGAGATTTTGGATCCTCGGTAATACCTGGGAAACTCGGATAAGTATCATTATACCTAATTGTTTCAAAAGTGACACCGGTAGGCTCGGTAATTGAACAGTATTAAACTTGTTTCAAAGGTGGAAATATTGCGTAAAGACGTCGGATTAAAAACCAATAACCCCGCTTTATTTATAACAATTAAGCGGCGTCGCGATGGATTCAGGATGAATAGTGGTCTCCTCCCCCCTCTCCTCTCCCGCCATCTGTATCGTGCTCCTATTAACTGGGCGCTCCATCTATTGGACAGCCAATTTGCCACCACTTGGAGAAGCTCTCACATAGAACGGCACTTTTGAGAAAACTCGTTTAAAATTTGCTACGAATTTCGATTGTCATTTTTTTTTAAATGTACAAGTTAGCCTTTGACTGCGATCTCATCTGAATAAGTATATCCATCCACTGTGTCCACAGTGCATCCCACTGGCCTAATGTGGTTTAACAATACTTTGAAATTGAAGAACTCTCGAGCATGCAGGTCCTCACGATGTTTTCACCGCTTAAAGCGAGTGGTAGTTAATTTCTTATAACGTACTGTAACAACTTATAAAATTTAAGATGCGTGCCCGGGGATTGAACCTGCGGCTCCGTACTGGAGGTCGGGTGTCTTATTTTGTTTTATTTCTTTAGGCTCACAAAAAGCAATACAGTAGGTATTTCTTAGTTAAAGGTATTATATTAGCAACAACTTCAGTTAAATAAGCACCTAAAAACCTTAGGACGAACACATAAAGCTACATTACGATTGGAAAATATTAATTTTTAAGATATTATGTCATCAGAGAAAACGTAGGAATAACCTTTCAATCCAAAATAAAAAGTCATTTTTAAAATATGTACAAAAATATTCAATATAAAAATAAACCTTAAACCTGAGGCGTTAAA
Organism: Erebia palarica; assembly: GCA_964035005.1. Lineage (NCBI taxonomy): Eukaryota > Metazoa > Arthropoda > Insecta > Lepidoptera > Nymphalidae > Erebia > Erebia palarica. The sequence goes on from OZ035983.1 coordinate 38,835,086, forward strand.
GTTTAATTTCGAATGTAGTATATTTACATTTAAGACCTTTTGTCTTCGTAACAACGCGAGCTGTTCGCGAGCATGTCGGTCACGCGAATCCACATTTTTACCCCCTACCAAAAAGTGCTCAACGCGGCTGAAGAAGTTTTCACTTCAAAAACTGTCAAAAATCATAAAAGGAACTCCGTACCCCTGTATAGTAAACAACTCCCCGCTCAACAACTCTGATTACCAGTAGACCTACACAGCTAAAAAATATCAAAATCAAGGTCACAGCTGCACTGCGTTACATTGACATTTAATGTGACAAGTCCCGAATGCGAGCTTGGTTCGGCTGACAATAGAAACTTTTAAAGGTGGATGTTTGCAACGCTATCGAGAGCGATTGGACTTTTTGCGAGAAATGGCAAGAAAAATCGAGGAGTCTTGCAAAGTCTTGCGAAACTAGTCAAAGAGTATTGCTGCTATTCATTGTTGGCAAATTGGGGGTTTAATTTATACAGATTTTGAAATGTTGGTGATTATGTTTGTATTGAGCTATTTATAATAGCCTTATGCAATGCGAATCGCCGAACACAGATGCGTAGTAATATATTATTAAGTTTATGCATAATGTCATGAAAATTCATTTTTATGAAGAACTATCGGGCTGGGCAGACGTTGTCCTGCCCTGAACCTAGAACCCGATTGCAGCGCATTATGAATATAAACCAGCTCTGGACCCACTCAAACACATATCAAAAATTCCATCTAAATCGGCTCAGCCGTTCTTGAGTTTTAGCGAGACAAACGAACAGCAATTGATTCTTATCGATACAGATTACAAATCAATTAGAAATTTCTTTCAATTATATACTGTTCATTTTATGGAATTTTTATGGAATATATTAAAAGTGGACTGCCTCGTTGGTCTTGTGGCTAGCATATTTGACTGCGGTCGATGAGGTCCCGGGTTCGAATCCCGGATCGGGCTATAATTAAGTACCTATTGGGTTTTACTGACTAAAAATTATCAGTACTAGCCCGGAGTAAGAAGGTGGTGGTGTTTCACTCACGTGCCTCGGAGAGCACGTTAAGCCGTCGGTCCCGGTTATTATCACTAGCATGATAATAGTCGTTATAGCCCGCCAACCCGCATTGGAGCAGCGTGGTGAGTCTAAGCTCTAATTCCCTTTCTTCTATGAGAGTGGAGACCTGTGCCCAGCAGTGGGACGTTAATGGGCTGTAGTGGTGGATATATCTAGCCTTCTGAGGCGGCTTACTTATCCACGTAGGATTTAAAGTAAGCCGCAGTTTTTTTTCTTTATTCTTGTAACGACCATTTAAGAAAGTCCCATTTGTGTATAAAAAGGCCGCTAAAAATATCGTAACATTCCCTAAAACAGAACATTCAAATAATTTATTAGGTCATTAATCCCCGGGCGGGGCGTTTTTACCTGCGTTCAGAATAATTCATCCCGAATATTAGTAAAAGGTCATTAACTTCGCTCCATACAAACGGATTATTTCAATAATTCAAAAGCAAGAAAGCGAATAATTTATCCGGCGTAAGAGGTTGGTGCAATCTATGAGAGGAAGCAGCTCTGTATCACACCGTATCTATTTGTTTATTGTCATAACAAATGTCATGACAAATGACTTCGATTTGCTCAGACAATTGGGCCTCTGGCTTTCCTATGAATGCTATTAAATCGGCAGTATTCGGCGAAAAACATCACGGACAGACATCGCTCTGTTGGTAAGGGAGACATGTAGTGCCCTATCGCAGTAGTAGCTCCAGAGCGTGCGAGGAATTTTTGCGAGCCATCTATGGATAGTATCATATCTATGGATCTGCTAGGAGGATATTTCCACGATTTTATTCAACTCCGAGGACTCAACTCCCTCTCGGCAGAGCTGCTGCATTTGCCCAACCGCCCGGTGACGCTGTAGCGGAAAAAAACACACTCAACGGATTGAATAAGTAAAACGGTCGAATAAGCAAAATAATAAACCAATGAACAAACTCCGACACAAAACGCTTCCGCTCGTAGCATAAGCCCCAGGATATTTCGTTTGAGCGACGTATTTTTACGTCTTCCTCTGAAATGTTCTGCTCGGCGGAATTGAAGGAATTTCTCATTGAACATCGCGATACAAAGATGTTTTAGCCAACGAAAATGTTTCACAGTAGATGTTACACAGGTTTAATATCTAGGTACTTCTATTGAAAAAATATCTCGACTGCTATATTGATGGATATTAAACTTTATGGTCCCATATTTTTTAATGTTTTATTTTAAATAGGTAAGTACTTCTTCCCGAAGAATCCATATTAGTCAAAATATTTAAAAGGAAAAGGTGACTGACTGATTTATGAACGCACAGCTGAAACAACTGGACAAATCGGGCTGAAACTTGGCATGCAAATGCAGATAATATGACGTAGACATCCGCTAAGAAAGGATTTTTTAAAATTCAACCCCTGAGGGGATAAAATGGGGGTTTGAAATTTATGTAGTCCACGCGGTTGAACTCGCGGGCAAAAGCTAGTAATATTATAAATGCTGTCCCTGTTCTACTACGCTTTAAAAGCCCATCTCTTCAATCGAATTTGATGAAATTTGGTACAGTATAAAAGTTCGAATGGTTTCAGTTAGGAAATTTATCTTTTTACTGTATGGGGAAATCATTTAATTTAAGGACCTAATTGTTAAAAACTACGAGTGGAAATCGTCCTATTCTTGATAGTAATTCGCTGTAGCCCTCAACCTCTTAATGGGTGGAATAATGACATCCCGTAATTATTTTGTCGGAATACCTGTAGCATCCCTTGTAGCTTTAGTTTTAAGATACCGTGGTCAATAGCTATCAGCATCACTTCTTATACTTCGTTTACTTGACGTTATAAAGTGTACTGTGTAGGTACCAATTTTGAATAAACATACTCAGTACGAGTAGATGACTTTGACTATTAGGATTGCGAGTTGGGAGCCAGAGAAAGAACCAACTTTACCAAAATGAACTTTCACGAGAAACTCAAGGTTCCGATGTAACTTCTCAATATAAAGCATGTTTTTATTCATCCCAATGACCCAGATAAGGGCAAAAAAGGCGCCAATACGCTAGTACAAAATGGCGTCGGGCGCGCTCTCAAAACGACGTTGACAAAGCCCATCCCTACGCGTCGCGCATCCTGTACTCAAGCGCAATCAATGCGATAAAACGCTTTTTTGATACTTTGTCATGGTTTTTTTAAGAAAAAGTATTGTAAAAGTCGTATATTATTGTCGTACGGGCTGTGACTGCCTCGTTGGTCTAGTGGTTGGCATGTTCGACTGCGGCCGACGAGGCCTCGGGTTCGAGTGCCGGGTCGTGCCATAATTGAGTATTAGGTTTTTCTGACTAGAAATTATCAGTAGGTACTAGCCCGTAGTTAGGAAGATGGCGGTGTTTCACCCCCCGGCCTCGGCGAGCACGTTAAGCCGTCGGTCCCGGTTGTTATCACTAACATGATAATAGTCGTTAAAGCCTGCCAACCTGCGTTGGAGCAGCGTGGTGGGTCTAAGCTCTAATTTTCTCTCTCCTATGAGAGTGGAGGCTTGTGCCCAGCAGTGGGACGTTAATGGTCTGTAGTGGTAGTGGGCTGTGCTTGCACTGAGGTCGCGAACTAAAAATATCCACGGCCAAAGCCCCGACGAGACTAGAGTATCATATAGACTATCATAGCACTCACCACTGCGCCAGGGAGGTCATAAAAATAAGAAGTACTAGCTGATACCCGCGACATACATTCTTTCAGACTGCAATCTATCTCTTTGGTAGATTTCATCCAGATCCGTTTAGCCATTCTGACGTGATTGAGTAACAAACATCCATCCAAACATTCGCAATTATAATAATAATATAGATAAATATTACAGAACCCTAATCGCACGGCAGTTCTGACGACCTCCCAAGCGCCCCGAAATTTCTTTGCCAGTTATACTAGCAAGGGCTTCTAAAGCTTGTACTATACGATAGTTCAATCTTACTATCTCATAAACCTATCATAACTTTAGGGAAACGAAACCCGCGATATCCTATACTTATACAACAAACTTCACCCTTGCGTCAAGAGGTTATCAGAGTACAAGGGTAGGTATTTTCTCAATATAAACAAAATACTTCTCATGTCAGAATATCACAAACCTTTATTTTTCTTATAGCTTTTAACCTCGCAATACATATTGCACGTGAGTGGCGATACGCCGTTTGTAACATTTACCGTTTCCTAACTTCATAAATGTTTCATGAGGTACGGTACAATACTCTTCCGGTCCCCAGTCCTCAGTCTTCCGGGACCACTTACGTGAAGGCTACGATAGCGACAACTTTACGCCGAATGGTAAAAACAGATAATATAGGACACGAAGTATAGAGTAAACTTGTCGCAGATGTCTAGTGAAACATCAGTGTAAGCGAATGAAGTGTTAACGTGAAGGAAACGAGCAACGTCTAGGTGAAATATCGCGTTAAAAAAATATTTTATTCTATATATATATTTAAATTTAGTTAATATATTAAAAACAAAATAAGCTTAAATACATATGAGATTTCAAGGAGTGTTTTTATGTAGGCTAAGTATATAATATATTGTTTTGTTTTAATTTGTAAGAGAATTTTGGAATATTTCTTGACATTAAATTGATTTATTTATTTATTAAATAATATCCCATCAAAAACATAAATGTAAAATGAGAGCCAAGTTCAAAATTGTGATATATATGCCTTGGTTGTTGACTTCAGCGACAAAAGAAGTGAGATCTAAATGGGTGCCAAGTTCAATGGTCAGTCCTGCAATTTATATATCCCATCAAAAACATAAATGTGAAATGAGAGCCAAATTCAAAATTGTGATATATATGCCTTGGTTGTTGACTTCAGCGACAAAAGAAGTGAGATCTAAATGGGTGCCAAGTTCAATGGTCAGTCCTGAAATTTATTTATAACAACATATAATATTTTATAACAACTTAAAATATCATTTCTTCTTATAACCTAGTATAAAATGTTGAAGACTAAGGCTTTGGCTTGGCTAGTTTTCATATACGAATTATAGCCTTCACAAGTTGTAAAGCTGTAAGTTCTTATTTTATTCTTCCGAAAATTTGGCTTGCTGGTAGAAACTGTACTTTTAGGTACCTACTTAATAATAATTCGCATATGGAAACTAGCCAAGCCAAAGCCTTAGTCTTCCACATTTTATACTAAGTTATAAGAAGAAATGATATTTTAAGTTGTTATAAAATATTATATGTTGTTATAAATAAATTTCAGGACTGACCATTGAACTTGGCACCCATTTAGATCTCACTTCTTTTGTCGCTGAAGTCAACAACCAAGGCATATATATCACAATTTTGAATTTGGCTCTCATTTCACATTTATGTTTTTGATGGGATATATAAATTGCAGGACTGACCATTGAACTTGGCACCCATTTAGATCTCACTTCTTTTGTCGCTGAAGTCAACAACCAAGGCATATATATCACAATTTTGAACTTGGCTCTCATTTTACATTTATGTTTTTGATGGGATATCATTACTTTTTGTACAGAAATTATTGAACTCAATCTCAAACTCAAAACATATTTATTCAAAATATGTACCTACAAAGTACACCTGATTGTCATGCTTACAGAGCATAAGACGTGATGGTGATAATTAACTACGATATCTTAAAACTAAAGCTACGAGGGTTCCAAACGTGCCCTGGTTTGAGAAGAGCCCGCAATAAACTCCGATTTTTTTTTATTATCACCATCTCACAAATATTTGAAATTATATATATGTACTTATAATATAACATTACATAATCAGCCGCTGTAACAATTCATACCCATGCCTTGCTATCATTCAAATAATCCTTTACACTGTAATAGGACTTTTCTATTAGTTTAGTTTACGTTTTACATTAGTAGGTACTTATTATTTGGTGTAAGGTCAGTGTGTCACCCACCAGTAATTCTATTATACGACTCATTGTACAAGATAATTAAAGACGAGAATTCTCAAGAAAAATATATAGTGTACCTAGAGTTACACTGACATTGACAGATTACATCTATGGTCAGACTACCTCTACAGCACATTTCTACATCTCATCAATTTTGATTGCAAAAGTTCAAAATCAAAAGTTTTTTGTGAAACATTGAAAACAAGCACGGTCAACAGTCGATATCACTAAAACCACTATAAACAATGAATACAAATCACAATGACTGACAGCTTGAACTGACGACTTCAAATACGTTTCTTCTTCTTTTCTGTCAATGACGTTTCGTTGCACAAAATGTATGAATACGAAGGCAAGGTTTTAATGCAACTATATTATTATTCATTATTATTTACATTAAAATAATAATCATGTGTCATTTTCAATAGTTAAGGAGTTACTACCACCGCTTAAAGCAGTATTGTTTCAAACTAACGGTTGAATGTCACGTACTTTGATGTCCTTAAAATAATGATTATAACACTACAACATAAACGTCAACAATATTAAAATAATACGGCTTTAAGCAATGGTAGCATGCCTCGTGTCAGAGTTTTGATCTATACCTTTGATCATAAAAATGACGATTTTTGTACGTTTATATCTAAATAACCATTTGAGGTGTGCTTATGAAATTTGGAGCACATATGTATCTCACGGGTCTCAATATATGCGCCAAATTTGACATGTTTATGTGAAATAGTTTTTGAGTTATGAGGGGGTCAAAAGTGGCTCCAAATGGTTCGTGTAATATTACACACGGTGCTGCTCGCCAGTTTTTTTGAACTTTGGCTGGACACGCTTCCGCGTGTCTTGATTCTGACTAAATTTGGTACGAATTGGCAACACGTTGTTCCATTAATAGAAACGCAATTTACATTTCAAATATTTTAGAATTTACTTAGTTTAAATTCAGTGTAAGAACTCTATCGATTATATATTTACCTGTGGCAAGACATAGACTTAGGATTTTGTGTTTTGCGACAAACGCTGCAGGTTTTCACCCCCGCGGTAGCATCTAGTGTGGCTCGATCCTTACAAACTAAGGAGTTTCGGCATTCTTTAGAGACTTCGGACGAAATTTTGGAAACAAAACAGTAGTAGTTCTAAGCACGCATAGCTCTAGTGGTCCCAAATTTGAATGTCCTTCATGACAAACGAGCATTAGTATTTCGGGAGACCTAGACCCTAGAGACTTCTTCGTTGGGATAAGGATAATTCAAAATGTCCCAAATATCTTTATGAACTAAAGTAAGCCAACCTTTGCCTGTTATGGTACGAGTAACTTACCTGTCACTGTTGTCTTATAGGTCCCACCTGTAAGACCATAGTGAAGGGTAAGGTAAGGTAAAGGGTCCAGGTTAGACCCCCGGCAAAGACAATTTGGGTATTGATTTATTTCGGAATTTTCTCTGGTCTGGTTTGGTGGACGGTTTCAGCTGTGGCATAGTTAGGTTAGATATCCTAGGTAATTATTCCTACCAGCAAAGACGTGCCTCCAAGCGATTAAGCGTTCCGGTACGATGCCGTGTAGAAGATAATGGATATGGGCTTAAAATAAAATTGCCATATCCCTAACAGTTTAGCCGCTGCCATCTTAGACTGGCATCATCACTTACCTACCTACATCCAGGTGAGATCGCAGTCAATGGCTAATATTATTGTGGAATAGAAAAAATCCGGACAGAATCTCAGAACGAACTCTTTTTAAAACTCATCATGTTACAATAAGATTGATAAAGGTTGAAATTAGAGCTAAAATTTACCATATTTGAATTGATGTAAGAGCACAAACTTTTATTTCGACAAATAAATTAATTTTCATTTCAATATCATATTACAATTTCTCACATCAAATTACCATTTCCACGAGACAATTAAACCTACCTTCTAATTGCGATCCGACTAGGTACGAGGTATGATGGTACTAACCCGACATTATTCATTTACCGGCCCATATAAATCACTGCTTCTCTCTAACTTAGGCGAAGTGCTGGTGATAAATTTCGTGAGAAGTGAGAATCATACTAATATTATGAATGCGAAAATATGTTTGTTTGTTGGTCTGTCTTTTAATCACGCCGCAACGTAGCAACGGATCGATGAGATTTTTGACATGGGTATAGTTGAGGACCTGGAGAGTGACATAGACTAATTTTTTTGGACTTTTCAAGGTTTTTCCCTCCGTCTATTCAAACTTTCGCATTCATAATATTAGTATGGATGTAAATAGATCGACAAACATTGAGCTTGTATCAATAACCGTCTCAAAGTATGCCATAATCTCTCTGACTATTAATTTTACCTATTCATTACCAATCGAAAACGATATTCAACCTAAAGACAAAGATTTTAAGGTCTTTAATCGGAAGAAGAGTGGAAATAACAATGTCGCTGAGAGATACGTCTTAACAACGGAATTATTTATTCAGTGGACGAATTAACATATCAAGAGTGTACAAGAATTGGGATGTGCAGAATTTCAGATGCTGGGAAACGGGGTGGGGCGTATGCGGAGGGGGTTGGGAATGTAGAACCTCCTGTGGGGAAATCGACTGGAAAATGGAATTATCATTTTGGTTGAATAACACGGTCCAAACCAAAGTGAAAACAAGGGGTAGATCTGGCATATTGAATCGATACCCCTGAATGCACGGCTGAAACCCCACCCCAGACTAGACTAGACTAGGGAAAATTCAATAAATATAAAAAATCATACATTGACCCTGACGAAGATCATAAATTGAATTGACGTAGATCCAACCCCTCCGCTTATAAGAAAAGAGTGCTTACTACTGCGCCAACAAGGTCATCTAAAATTAAAAAAAATATTTAAAAAAATCGTCGTCCGCGTGGATTTAGTTTTTTTCTGATAATCCTGTGGGAAACCTTTATTTTCCGGGATAAAAAGTATGATCGTATCCTTGTTGTAAGCTGTCTCAGTAATATATCAGATAAATAAAAATAAGCGTGGCAGGTACCGAATCTTGTCTAAAACGGTTATTCCGTCAAACTTAACTGACCCGGTAGCCGAAATTGGAACTGATTTTTATGCCTGTTAAAGTTTTGATTTTATTTTAAATACATACTAGCCGCGATGCTGACACGGTCAGATAAGTTTGACGGACTATATATGGGTCGTGATAATGTAACAGACATACGAACCGGCAAGCAGATTTATGTAATTGCCACCTTCGAACATTTTGTGTGTAGTTTAATGCATCGTGAACCAACCCATCTGTGTTAGGGACAGGGTCGGACGCGTAGCAACACCAAATTTCCATTTGGCCAGACCGCGGTTCCAAGAGTGCAGAATTAGGTACTAAGTCCCAATGAAAATACGTTAAATGTGCTTAAAACTGGACCGATACAGGTACGTGTAGTGGTTTTTCGTCATTGCTTTTTATAGCATATGCGTTATTCCAGACTAAAATCTATCTCTGTGCCAGACAATTTCATGCAGATCCGTTATTTAATCATGTCAATCATTTATGAAAATAAATATTATTCTTATTCTTATTCTATTCTTATTCATCCATTTTGGCTGATTGATTAACAAACATCCATCCATCCAAACGTTCGCATTTATAATATTAGTTAATATGATTTTCTTCAAGCTATTTTGTAATAAAAAAACATCAGCTAAGTTCAGGTTTTCATAGATTGACCGATACTTGATAATGTGTTCCTTAGTCGAACTAAGGACTCGTATAATTAAACGGGTCTTAGAAGAGTGAAAAAGTAGTTAAATGGGGGAAAAACATTCTATAGAAAATTCTCAATAATACAAAGAATAATAATTTTAAGATTTGCAGTATTAAAAAATTAATTTCTTCATCATCTGCGTGGATTGTAGGTTTAGAAGGATTTATCAAAAGAGAAGAAAAATATATATATATAAAAAAAATTCACACACGGCAGAAGTGAAATTTCAGAAAAGTAGCCTGAGAGACGAGAGAATGAGATAAATATCACTTGTATTCTACCTCATTCTCTCGCAGGTTATATCCTATATAGTTGTCTATTTCGAGTGTCGCTTTTTCGTTTCGTTGAATTTTAAAATCACAACGATTCTAAAGAAGTTTGACTTCAAAAAGTTCTCAGTTCTCGTAGACGCTCAACGCATTCTCAGGTATCAGAACGTTTTCTCAAAAAATAAATTCAACCCAACAAAAAAACGGCCTGTATCCATGAATATTTAAATTTCATTTCCAATATCAAACCGGATCCCATCAGTCGATGTGGCCTGGAGGCTGGAGGCTTGTGCATCATTTATCAACGCATCAATCAAGGGCAAACATTTATAAATAAATCTAATTACGGTTCTGTGCAAATAGTGGCAATGCGCGACGGTGGGGCAGGGTGCTGGGTTAGACCGGCCGCACACATTTTTTTTAATCCACTACAAGTTAGCCCTTGACTGCGATCTCACCTGATGGTAAGTTATGATGCAGTCTAAGATGGTAGCGGGCTAACCTGTTAGGGGCATGGCAGTTATATTACACCCATACCCCTATTTGGTTTCTGCACGGCGTCGTACCGGAACGCGTAATCGTTTGGCGGCACGTCTTTGCCGGTGGTAACTAGCCACGGCCAAAGCCTCCCATCAGGTCAGACCAGGGAAAATTCAGAAATTATGAATTCCTAAATTTACCCTGCCGGGAATCGAACCCGGGACCTCTGCGCACGTTAAGAAAACAGCGCTACACACTGGGCCACGGAGGTCGTCACACTTGGGGTTTCTCTGCGTCGTATTCGTCGTAATCACATGATAGGAGTTATCTTAGGATAGCAATGCGGCGGGTTCCCCCGTCCTACCGTATACGAATCGCCTAAGAGTGTTGTAACTCTTATGTTTTTGTAACGATTATTATCAGATGAAAGTGACAATAACTGGGACCGATGGCTTAACGTACTCTCTGAGGCACAGAGGAAACGAAAAACCAAATTCGGAATTAAAAACTCGATCACCCATCCAGTTACCCACGTTGCTTTGCAATCGCAACCGACTAAAATGCCTTGTCACAACTAGGCCACTTGTCTTTCTACACACTACACTTGGAGTAATACTGCTTAAACTGTAAAGCGCTTTGCGTTATTTATCTTATTCTTCCAAACGTTAGTCCTTGGCTCTGTTCTCGCCAAGACGGTAGCGGGCTTACCTGTAAGGGGTATGGTATGCAGTTTTATTAAACCCATACTCCTAATCGGTTTCTACTCAGTATCATATCGGAACACTTAATCGCTTGGTGGCACGTCTTTGCCGTTAGGGTGGTCACTAATCACGGCCGAAGTCTCCCACCAGATTAAACCAAGGATTATTTACAAATTATGAATACCTAAATAGACCCCACTGGGGATCGAACTCAGGACCTCCCCAGGACTTGTGTTATGTGGAGCCAATGAGGTTGTCTTAGAGTGCACTTGCAGGTTAAGCTTCGGGTTTTTATAGCCTTTATTAAAACAAGCTTTAGTTTATTGTCAACAGCCGCTACAAAATTTATTTATTTTATTTTGGTCTAGGCATATTTCACTAAGTCGACGTTATAGTGTACGCCCAGCCTTATAGAGCACCCATCATCCCTCACCACGTGGCACAGATTAACCTAAATAAGCTTGGGGTTACTTTAACCTTTATTAAAACAAGCCTTATTAGTTAATTGCCAACAACCGCTGAGGTACCTACATCTTGGATTTTGTAGGTACTTGACGTTAAACCTACACAGGTTTCTTAATCAAGAGTCGCGGATGAGTTCAATGATATTTTTATTTAAATAACTAGATAATGCCAGCGAATTCGTCCGCGTGGAACTCTTGAATTTTCCGGAATAAAAAGAGGCCTATGTCCTTCCCCGGGATACAATCTATTCCTGTACCAAATTTCATCAAAATCAAATGAACAGATGGGCCGTGAAAGCGTAGCAGACAGACACACTTTAGCATTTATAATATTAAGTATGGATTATTATAAAAATCAAAATAAAATTAGTACGCCAACTATATTAGAAATCAATGATATTTTTATTTAAACAACATCATTGACTGTGTTCATCTCATGTTTTTTGTGTAGTATCTCCAGCAGTCAATGAATGCTCCGTCAAACCTCATGGAGACACAAAGGCTTTAGTTTTGTTTATTTTCAAAGTTTAAATAATATTAAAAACCAGGTACATATTGTCTATAGTCCCACCAACTTAACTGGCCCGGTGGCCATAATTGGAACAAATTTTTATGTCTGTCTAGTTTTTGTTTTTATTTTAGTTTTAACTAGCTGATGCCTGCGACTTCGTCCGCGTGGTTTTAGTTTTTTTTATTTCCGCGGGAACTTGTCAATCTTCCTCAAAAAAGTAGTCTATGTCACTCTACAGGTCTTCAAGTATACCCATACCAAAAATCACGTCCAAACCAAAGAACCACGAGGACAAATCAACAAACACACTTTCGCATTTATAATATTAGTATGATATTAATTAATAGCGACACTGTCAACGGGTCAGATAAGATATTATGTGGGACATAGCAAAAATCGATGCCGGATTATCTTCTCGGATGACCAAAAAATAATTCATACACATTTAATCCCGTGAATAAGTAAAATAATCCTTGAATTTTTTAATAAAAAACACGTCGGACCCGCGCCATTGTATCGGCCATTACAATATTTCCCCGTCACTGCGAATCCATTCTAAATTACCCTTTATGTGGTCCAGATAAAGGTCACATTACACGGGATGGAAGACAATAGCCGCATATAGGGCTAACGCACTTCCGGAAGGTATGTACTTATTTAGCCACACTATATTACACACTATCTTACACTAGCTCAGTAGATTCAGTTTTCCGAACTGGTGGTAGAGTCTTGACATATTATAAGTGACACAAGTTGTCCTACGTGAAATAAATAAATCATTTATTTATCATTTATCCATACTAAATACTAAAATTATGGTTGGTGAAGATTGTTTGACTGTCTGCTGCGCATTCAAATAGACGGGGTTCTTTTCAACCAATTTTGGCGAAATTTGTTACGGGTTGAAAAATCAGAAAGTACCCATTAAAAGGGCGGATAAACTTTAAGCTTTTGCCCGCGGCTTCGCTCGCGTTAAGTTTGATTTTCATGCAAATTTCCAACCCCCTATTTCAGGGGTTGAATTTTCAAAATTCCTTTCTTAGCGGATGCCTACATGCAAGCTATCTGTTTGCCCCAATTCATTCAGCGGGTTGAGCTGTGCGATGATAGATCAGTAAATATTTAGACTGTTGTGTATAAATTGCAAACATCAGTGGGCCTCTTTAATTTTTCAGAATAAAAAGTAACCTATGTGTTATTACAGACTATAATCTATCCCTGTGCCAAATTTCATCCAGATCAGTTCAGCCGTTTTGGCGTGACAGAGATACAAACATCCAAACATCCATACTTACAAACTTTGGCATTTATAATATTAGTAAGATTCGAGATTGGCAACCCTGTAGCAGAATATGGGCCAAACAATACAGAGTGACCGTGCTTTGTGTTCACGCCCTAATGAAGTTTTTGTGCGCAAAATTATGCGTCCCGTATGAGGAGCCCATGTCTTTGGCTCGCGCAGATTAAAACCCGCGCGTATTGTTGTCATGTTGGTTTCGGATGTGTCTCTTTATGACTGAATGTTATAGCAAAATCATAACACTTACTACCATCGCTGACAACCGTTTTGTTTTAATAATGTTGACGTTCGTGTTTTAGAACTATAATCCTTGTGTTAGGTCATTTTCAAATAATGCTATTTTAAGCGATGGAAGTGTTTCATTGACCTCTTTCGTCGTTTTTTTGAAAGGAAAACTTCTTTTGTCGCGTTGAGCACTTTTTGGTAGGGGGTAAAAATGTAGATTTGCGTGACCGATATGCTCGCGAACAGTGACATGCTCGCGAACAGCGATATGCTCGCCTTGTTACGAAGACAAGAGGTCTTAAATATAAATATACTATATTTTAAATTAAACGTGAATGCCTTAGTGTTAAGATTTATATATATATTTTTTTAATAAAACAAAATGAAAATTCGTTTTTATTTCTATCGGCTGTCCCTATGACTGTCATTTTTTTTGTTTATTCCACGGGCTAATTTGTAGTAAAAAAAAATAAGTCGTGTATTGTTGTCGAATACCTCGTGAGAAGTATAATTCTTTTCGCTCGAGTTTTCGCTATTCTACTAAAAAAAATATACAAATTTGCCCTGAGTGGGCCTTGAACCTGCAATATCTCGCTTACGACGCGGCTTCTATGCGACTGAGACAAGAGTTTAACGCTTTTTCGTTACGTAAGACTTTTTCAGCGCATGGGCCATAATGCTAACCCATAAAGTAATACTTTAAAGCAATATGACTGTTTGATGTCACGTACCTTGACGTTCCTAAAATAAGAATTATAATTCTATAACACGAAAGTCAACAATAATGAAACAATATGGATTTAAGCGTTGGCAGTACTGCACCAGGTTCCCGCTTTTTCCTGCCAAAAACTTACGTTCTAAAAAAGTTAAAACCTCTAAACAAAATTTAAAGAAGTTTGCCTAGCACAGAGATCCACAGCATACTCTGTATAAGTAGTTGTGTATCGTCGCCCACTCAACTCGTGTAAGCGAACACTTTTGTTCTCTTCTCCTTTGTGGTGGTACACGCTTAACGCGTAGTTTCTATTGCCATTGATATATAACCTAGATACCGAGATATATTTTCTACCGCAGAGTCCTATAACACACTCTGTATGTTTTATTTTATTTTATTTAATGGTTTGCCAACAGGTTATACAAAAAAACAACATAAAAATAACAAAACACATAGAAAACATTTTTGAGTGTACACCCAATTACTGGCAAGCCGTCATACATTTAGCTGATCTCGCAAGTGCGGGGTTACCAGTTCACAAATAGTTAAACTTAAGGCACAGAAAACTTTATTTTAGATAAAATAATTGGGCAGTCAATTCCGTTAAAATTTTGAAAAGAAGAATATAAAATTATTGGAGAGAAGCAGACGTTACTTTGCAGAAGTCGATGATAATGTTATCTAGAAGTTTAAATCGC
The DNA here is from genome assembly GCA_964035005.1 of Erebia palarica. Classification (NCBI taxonomy): domain Eukaryota; kingdom Metazoa; phylum Arthropoda; class Insecta; order Lepidoptera; family Nymphalidae; genus Erebia; species Erebia palarica. Next base: position 38,850,163 of record OZ035983.1, read on the forward strand.
TATAATCCGCCACAGCAGACAAATCTATGTGGTACAGCGTATATTTTGCACATGTAGCTTGCAATATTCACCCCCAAGTTAGCAATTCGCACTGGCACGACACCACACCACACAAATCTTCCAAAAATATTTCAATCTTCAACGTAAGTTTCACTCCGACACAGCAGCATCTTCAGGAGATGTGATGACTCGACAATGCGCAATTGTAAAGTCTTTAATTTGATACAATTTTAATAAAATAGTGTTTTTCGTTTATCTTTCTGGTAATTATGTATCTTACTTTGTAATATCAACATTCCTACATCGCATATTTCTCAGCTCCGTTGTTCGCGTGTCTTCATCTCCGCTGTTTCTACAATCGTCTCAGTTTCGTGTGCTACTTGCGAAGTTTCAATTACTCGGCGGGAAGCAGGTTTCTGAACGAATATAACCTTTTTACTCAGACTTATACCCAGTTCTACTTAACCTTCTAGAGCATAATGTGAACCGAGAAACGTGACAGTCTAGTCTTCAAACTTTTTTAGGGTTCAGGTTCCTTGGTACCTCTTAAAATGTATCTAAACACAGCTATCTAAGACCAGCATGGCCTCCCTATAGCCACTTCAACTAGTTTTCACAATGTTAGTGACCTTGATTCTCCTATAAACAAATATAATCTTCCACTAACGCCCCACTGCTGGGCACAGGCCACTCTCATAGGAATTAAAGCTTAGACCCACCATGCTGCTCCAATGCGGGTCGGTGGGCTTAAACGACTAAAATATCATGTAAGTTATAATAACAGGGATCGACGGCTTAACGTGCTTTCCTAGGCAACGAGGTTACTCACCGTCAACTTTAACTGAAAAACCCAATATCTAACAATTTTTATGCCCAACCGGGAATCAAAACCAGGACCTCTTTATCCGCAGTCGACCATGCTAACCGCTAGAACAACGAGGTATTAATGTTCAGTGATAATCCGTTGGTAATATGAGGTCACTACGGGTTCAAAATGTAGACGAATGGATAAGACTCATAAATTATACAGGACCAACAACTAAGGCCATTGAAAATTACCAAAAAGATCAAAGATTTTCCGGGAAACATGGAGATTTCGTAAATTTGAATTTGTATTGCTAAAATTTACAACTGACGAGTAAAGTAAGTACTGAATCTTGCTCCGTGATAAACGAAAACTTTTCTGAGGGAGCGGTAGGCCGTCGCTAGTTGAATGATTCCTTCATATAAATGGAAATGTCCCGGTTAGAGCGAATTCCCATTATACCAGTGTATTGCCGGCCCGATTATTTAGCCCGGATGCGCTCTTGGACGACGCATGTTTGACGTGACATTGTTAACTAACCCACCTAGTTACTGGCTGTTACAATAACACTTGAAGCTCTCTTCATTTGATTATTTTTAATCAGCTTTTAAAGTTAATTTGATTGCATGATTCAAAAGTCCTTGTAAAATAAAAATAAAAATTTGAATATCTGCGTGCACCTATGTTTTAGGGAGATAGCAACCTCATATAATTGCAATTTTCTTGTCCGGGTTGGTATAATGGATTCCTGTTGTACGGGGGTGGAAATTACCCCGGTTAGAATCACAATGGCGTTTGATTTCGCGGCGGCTGCTCTGATTTTTATAGCAATGTCGATTGGGCATTTGTAATAATGTATTCGTCATCTCGTTTGCGCATATGGGTGTTATCTATCCGTGTCTCTTTTTAAGAGATTTTCGAGTTACATTTCAAAGGTTTTTTTAAATGTTATGATAGAGTTGGGTTCTGGGTGGGTTTTGTGTAGATTAACTTCTTTTGGAGCCAGCTTTTGCCAAGCTTTTGAAGCCGGGAAAAATTTGGCTTTTCATAAAAAAAATTGGCAGTCATATGGACTGCCGATAGAAGTGAAAACAAATATTTAAAATAATAAAAAAAAAATACTTTGAAACTAAGGCATTAAAGTTTAATTACGAATATAGTATATTTTTTTTTTATCCACTACAAGTTAGCCCTTGACTGTGATTTCACCTGATGGTAAGTGATGATGGCTAACCTGTTACCCGTATTTATATTTAAGACCTTTTGTTTTTGTAACAACGGTGTCGGTGTCGGTGACGCGAATCCACAGGTTTACCCCCTACCAAAAAGTTGCTCAACGCGGCAAAAGAAGTTTTCACTTCAAAAAAATTTCGTGGTGGTGAAACACTGATCTCTGCTATTAGGATCATCTCAGTAGAGAGAGGCATAACCCATATTAATATCATAAATGCGTATGTCTATCTGATGTTGGTATGTATTAGGTGTGTAGGTAAATTTTTAGGACTTTTTGATTTTGGATTTTAGTACAGAGAAAGTTTTTTATCACGGAAACGAATATAGTTATCCTTTACAGTATTAAAGGGAAACTTTACAGAAAATCAACTTAGTTTCTACGGGATTAAAAAAAACACGCGGACAAAGTCACGAGCCACATCTAACAAATAAAAATAATGTAACATTTTTAGCGCCACTTTTATATTATTTATTTTAATTTTGATTGTAAAGATACCTAAGTTGTGTCAGTATAGTGTCATTTTTATGTTAAATCTTATCTTACTAATCTTACTAATATTATAAATGCGAAAGTTTGGATGGATGTATGGATGAATGGGTGTGTGGATGTGTGGATGTATGGATGTATGGATGTTTGTTACTCAATCACACCCCAACGGCCGAACGGATCTGGCTGAAATTTGTCAGAGATAGATTATAGTATGGAATAGCACATAGGCTACTTTTATCTCGGAAAATTAAAGAGTGCCCGCAGGAACCGAAAACCCTCAATCCACGCGAACGAAGTCGCGGGCATCAGCTAGTATTAATTAAAACTCTTTTTTTACATTGTGGATGAGTATAATCTGGTCATATTTCTGGGCCTTGTTAATTTTTTTTTTCATCATTTCAAACTATTATTTTCAGCTCTGACTTTTAATGTTGAGCAGGTACACCAAAATAATTTTGGTGTACCTGCCACGGGAACCAAAAACCTCAAACCACGCAGACGAAGTCGCGGGCATTCGCTAGTGTTTGAATAACTACCTTGCGCAAAAATAAAAAAATAAACAAGATGTACTTTGCATTTAAGGGTAAAAGAAAATATTTTCAAAATCTCTCTCATAAGGCGTTCTCTCCTGTGTTTATATTAAAAGCAAACTGTACTAACAAGCTTACTTACTCGCGTACTCTGAACCGTACCGTACACCGTAAAGAAAACACGGAGAAAGCTCTTTGCACTAGTTTAGGTTTGTGTTGTTTTACATTTAATAACTCAGTTAAAAACACCTTGAACATTTTTGACGAACTCCGTGGCGCAGTGTGTAGCGCTGTTGTCTTAACATGCGGAGGTCCCGGGTTCGATCCCCGGCAGTGTCAATTTGGGAATTTATAATTCCAAAATTTTCCCTGGCCTGGCCTGGTGGGAGGCTTCGGCCGTGGCTAGTTACCACCCTACCGGCAAAGACGTGCCGCCAGCGATTAAGCGTTCCGGTACGATGCCGTGTAGAAACCGAATAGGGGTATGGGTTTAATATAACTGCCATGCCCCTAACAGGTTAGCCCGCTACCATCTTAGACTGCATCATCACTTACCATCAGAGATCGCAGTCCAGGGCTAACTTGTAGTGGATAAAAAAAACACCTTTACAAAGTTATTTGAAAAGACTCATTTCAATTTCACGTTTTTAATTCTCTGGCTGACCCGCTTCGACTTTCCTCGGGTAAAATTTATGAAAATTGTTTGTGTGTCTTAAAATAAAAATGTATACCTAAAAGCGAAAACACACTATGGACAAAGAAAAATTGTCGGGCAGTCAAAAACGACAAAATAAGAAATAAAAAAAGGATTTTCTTTTTATTCTAAGAGATGCTTTATCGATAAAACAAAATGTCGTAGTTCAAGTGTAAAATACACTCTTAAATATATACTACTCTCATAATACATTCTTAAATTCTCAATAATTTTTATAGATCCAGTGATTTGAGCTACCTGTTTATGTTAATGAACGATTATCAGCCAGTCAGTTTTTTAAATTGGGTGCAGTAAATCCCAATCAAAACATACCATTAGCTAACATTAGCTATATTTGTAACTTAAATAATTCCAACCAAAATCATTGAATTGCATCGAAGAATCTCAAAAAAATTATTGATAAAAAAACCTTGTTAAAAAGCTCAATCAGTACAAGCAGCTACAAAAATACAAAGGGACAATAAAGATCACTTTCGTGTACACATTCGTGTATATTGGATGCAAAACAGTTTTTCTTTAAATCCGATTAAGCAAATAAAAATAAATGGCAACATTGGATGCAGTTCTCCTGTAATGCAATGGGGGAGTATTCTATACAAGTTACAGTCAAATCTTGCATCCAGTCAAAACTATAATTAACTGAAAAACAGGCTCAAGCTCTTTTGATCGTAGAGGTTTGGCAGAAGTTTAGCTGTCATAATTAAGCTCTAGGCTCTATCTATAAAGGTTAAACAATAGGAGTTTTAACTAAAAATAATATTGGTTAACAGAAATTTTGACAAAAAATTAATCAATCAACCAAAATTAAAAATGTTTTTATCTGGGTTCCCGCTCCACACAGTCTTGTGTTATATCACAGAATACTTAATAGTACCTTTCAGATAGAGTTCCTTCCTCAAGAGATTTGTTAAGTAATTGGCTTACGCTAGTAAACTCACTGGTCAGATTTATATGACGTACCTTAGCGTCCCTAAAATGAGCTTTGCTTGCTCGACTTTCTTTTTTTTACGCAAATTGTAAGCTTGCTTCGCTTGCCACTTCTCCTCTTCAATTAAGAATAATCATAATCATTGGGTATTATTGAGTCGGCGACCGGAGTGCTCCGATTTCCTTCTGGAAGTACGATGATTTATTTCGGCGAAGAGTTTCCACCGAAATTTTAATTAAGATCAAAATCAGTTGAATAGATGGGGCGTGAAAGCGTAGCAGATAGACAGACATATTTTCGTATTTATAATATTAGTATGGACAGTCCAGACTGTTCTTTCTCGTTAAAGTAGTTCTGATCGGATAAGAGTTCTGACTGTAACATACACACATATATACCAACATGATCCCTCGTGTGAACCGGGTGTGTAATAATGAAAAATGTAGTGCAGAAGCGATAATTGAAAATTGTGTAGAAGAAACAATGTAATTAGTGGAACGTGGAGGTTATATTAATACAGTATGCTGTGAGGATGTTACGGGCCATTATTTTCTTAAAGCTTTAGTACAAATTAGCAGTGGTCTGGTCTGGTGGGAGGGGTAAAAACCTACAACGCCGTAATTTTAAATAAGGGGGTTACTACCTTCGCTTAAAACAGTATTATTCCAAAATTACAGTTTTACGTCACGTATCTTGACATCTCTAAAATAAGCATTATAATTCTAAAACACGAATGTCGACAATATTAAAACAATACGGCGATGGTAATATGGCCCCTGTATCCTTACCATAGACAAAATGCGATACTGATTGTTAACAAAGACCGATTTCAGCGTCTTATAAGTAGGAAGCCTCAGGTTCGATCTTGGGCAGGGTTAATTTATAATTTCTAAATTTTCTCTGGTCTAGGATGAGGATTAGGCCATGGCTAGTTACTTCGTACCTTACCGGAACGCGGAATCTTCTAGACAAGCGCAACTTTGCTTAGACTGATTAACCAATTGGTATAGTGCCTAACTATATGTCACATATAAATTATTTCTTACTGATTGTTAATTAGAGGATCTTCCAAAAGACCTAAAATTCACATCTTCTGTTAGTTTTAAGTTTGATAACCATTTTAAATTATCGATTAAGAAAAAGAGTGCGTTGAAATTTGATAACGTCACAACTATGTATTTCATATGAACTTCTATACTGGAAGCGCGTTTTTAACTTGAGTTGCTGGTTTGATTGTTCAGTTGTTTATTTATTTGCAAGAAACATTGTAAAATTAAGATGACAAACTAATAGAAAGAACAAACATGTTTTGTCATTGCTGACATGTAAATTTACAAAGTAACTAAGTAATACAGTCTATGAATCATTAAGTTAATAACATAATCCAAAATTTATATAATTATTTTGAAGACAGCATTGAGTTAGTCCAAGTACCTATAATATATTAAAATCGTATAAAACATAAATTAGTAAATATGTCAGATCTCATAATACCAATTACCAATAATTTATCATTACCTATTAGAATTTACGTATACATTTGTTTTTCTAGAATGTCTTAATAATTAAAATGTCAAATATATTAGAAAAAATTGTAATAATAAATTAATTTATTGTTGTTATCATCCCTATTGCCAGCAAGTTTGATTGCAGCCAAGCGCCCTTCAATAAATTAAAAAATATATTTGAATGATGAGATATCCATTCAACCCAGCTCAATCCGTTGCAGCGCATTGAGGCAGTGTTTAAAGATTCAGAGCGGGTATAAGCGGAAGTTATCTGGCGGAGCGCCAACCACGACTTAGGATGGTCTTTGACTTCTTGAACTGCTCTGCACTTAGCTCGTAACTCACCACGTCGCAGCTTTCATTTTGGCAACACCCCTATGGCTCAGAGGTAGGGACAAGTGCGATTAAAGCCGGAGAATCCCTTTCAGTTGTCAAACAATCAATCAACCAATATTAATTCATTAAATTTAGGTACATTGTACACTTGTTAAAGCTACGAGTATTCCAAACTGGTCTGAGAAGAGCCCACAAAAAACTCAGTCGTTTTTTTTTTATTATCACTATCTCACAAACTTTTTATATAAGTACCTTTGTCCACTATAAATGTTCATACAGTCTCAAATGGTAGCAGGTTTAAGGAATATATTTAACCCTTGTAGATTTCTACATGGCAAAGTACCAGAACGATAAATCGCTTTTTGGCATGCCTATGCTGGTAGAGCAGTAATATAAATAAATAAATAAATTCATTTATTTGCTTTAAACATGGGTGTAGACCTACAATCTGTGTTGTAGGTTATAATTATACATAAAGATGCCAATCATGTTTTATCATGTATAGGCGTGCAAATATTAATTTATACTTAGGCACTAGGATACCGTAGTAATTAGCTACGCTTAGATATTAATACCGCGCTCACCACTGCACCAGGGAGTCAAACTAAAACTCAAAATCTTTCACGACTGCCTGAAAAAAGGAGTATATTGTTTTCAGGGTTCAAGTATTTATGTATGTATGCATGTATGTATGTATGTATGTGAGTTTGTATATTCCACCATATTTTCTATACGCCTGATCCGATTTTCATAAATGAGGTATCGTTATAATCCCTAGCTTATTACGGGTGACATAGGCTGGTAAAATTAAAAAAAAAATATGAGGTGACCATGGTCCCGCATTAAAGTTTAAATTTGAAAACTAAGATTAACTGTATAATCATCATCTAGAAAGTGATGAGTAGATTCCAAAAAAATATAACACTATAGTTCAATATCCACTGATTCACAAAAAATATCATTTAATAAAAATGTGAATAAGATTCTAATATAACTAGATTAATTTTGATTTTTTAATATTTGGGCTGTAGTGGTGGTGATGGTGATAGATACATAAAAAAAAGATTTTTTTATAAAATACTTCATTTTAACTAATATTTATACTTATAGGTACTAATATTATAAATGCGAAAGTTTGGATGGATGTATGGATGTTTGTTACTCAATCACGCCTTAACGGCTTAACGGATCTGGCTGAAATTTGGCACAGGGATAGATTATAGTCTGGAATAGCACATATGTTGCTCTTTATCCAAGAAAATTAAAGAATTCCCGTGGAAACCAAAAATCCTCGATCCACGCAGACGAAGTCGCGGGCATTAGCTAGTACTTCATATGCCTACTTTGTATGTTATAAGAATGTAGACCCTATAATTACGACATAATCACAGTAGCGATGATTAGAACTAGTAATTTCAATCAAGCAACGATTACGGCTACGAGGGGGATGCAGTCCGCTGCACCCTGCTCATAATTAATGACATTGTGGGAGTCCGAGAAGCGTGAATGGACTATCAATTTCTTTTAACCGACCTGAGAGGGAGCTTTTCGTTACTACTCTTCTGCTTCTTTCTCACCAGCTTTTTTTTATCCTCTACAAGTGAGCCCTTGACTGCGATCTCACCTGATGGTAAGTGATTATGCAGTCTAAGATGGTAGCGGGCTAACCTGTTAGGGGCGTGGCAGTTATATTAAATCCACACCCCTATTTGGTTTCTACACGCCATCGTACCGGAACGCTTAACAGCTTAAGTTAAGTTGAAAAGTGAATTTAAATCGTCGAGTGAATCTGCCACTCGTACGGTGATATTCCTACCGAGAAGAACTAGCAAGAAACTCGGTGGTTGCTAAATAAAAAAAATAATTTACAATTATTATATCAATGTGTACGTAAGTAACAGCCGTCCTTAGCATTGCTAGGCAAGAAGGGCTAAGCTTGTAGTAAGAAACTACGTTACATACATAGATACTCCCTAATTGAAACCCCCTGCATACGATACCGTTGCCACCACCACTACCACTACAGCCCATTAACGACTCACTGCTGGGCACAGTCCTCCACTCTCATAGGAGAGAGGGAATTAGAGCTTAGACCCACCACGCTGCTCCAATGCGGGTTGGCGGGCTTTAACGACTGTTACCGGGACCGACGGCTTAACGTGATCTCCGAGGCACAGGGGTGAAACACCGCCAACTTCCTAAATCCGGCTGGCACTGAGAATTTATAATCAGAAAAACCCAACTCTTGCCCTATGCCCCGACCCGGGACGAGTCCCGGGTCCTCGTCAGCCGCAGTCAAACATGCTAACCACTAGACCAACGAGGCAGTTAACCGTTGTAACATTAAAATTAAACTAGAAACATAGTCATAATAATTATACCCATCACATAACTAAACACAGGGTGGGACGGACTATGAACAAGAGAGTAGAATGCTTATAATTGCGTAATATTCACAATTATTCAGTCTCTATAATCTCAATAATTAAAATCATTGTCACAATGACCAAATCACGCGTTGTCGCTTCGTGGAGCCACAAAAGGCCTAATCAGGGCCCAGGGGTCCCGTTTTGGTGTTGTTATTATAATAAACTAGCTGATGCCCGCGACTTCGTCCGCGTGGATTGAGGTTTTTTGGTTCCCGAGGCAATATTTCGTAAACATCATACTTCTCACTAATATTATGAATGCGAAAGTGTGTTTGTTTGTTGGTTTGTCCTTTAATCACGCCGGATAAGAGCAACGGATCTACTTTTTTTTTGCATGGTTATAGTTGAGGACCTGGAGATTGACATAGACTACTTTTATCCCCGAAAATTAAGGAGCTAGGATTAAAGAAACTGTCCACCAGTGGCGCGCACGTTTTGAACCTAGGGGAGGCATTGGTTAGTTAGAATACACATTTACTTATGTCTTGTTAAAAAAGAGCGTTGGCGTATTGCCACTAAGCGAGTAGTACTTTTATGCCTATATGAACTGCACGCCACTGCTGTTCACGCGGAAAAAGTCGCGGGCATCATCTAGTCTAGCTAATAATAAAATAGGTGCCAAAACATCCCAGATACCATGAGCTAATGTAAGCTGAGCTATGCTGGCTATACCTACAGATGATGGTGGCATAAGAGCGCCTTATACAAACGTTAAATTAATTTAACGAATTAAAAAATACGACTGCCCTGCCATATTATTTTTGGAGTTTACCTCCATAAGAAGCGATTTGCATATATAGCCTTTGGAATCTTATTCACATTTTTTATTAAATGATATTTTTTTGTGAATCACTAAATATTGAACTATAGTGTTATATCTTTTTGGATTCTACTCATCATTTTCTAGATGATGATTATATAGTTAATCTTATTTTCGAATTTTTTTTTCAATTTTGGTCTTTAATGCGGGACCATGGTCACCCCATCAATTTTTTTTTAAATTTTACTAGTCTATGTCACCTGGAATAAGCTAGGGATTCTAACGGTACCTCATTTATCAAAATCGGTTCAGGCGTATAGAAGTTATGGTGGAATATACAAACTCACATACATACATACATACATGCACCCTGAAAACAATATACTCCTTTATTCAGGCAGTCGTATAAAAACAACAAAAACCCATTTCTTCCCGCGACAATCTACCACTCAGCCGTTTTAATTGCGAGTGGCAAAACAAACGGGGATGCTGCACTGTGGCAGGCGGTGCAGACGAGCGGATTGAACGCGCGTTTTAGTAACTTTACTAGTGGACGCCCCTGTTACAAAAAGGTATCATAGAAGGGGTTAAATAATTAGTAATATATTCAGTATATAAATAAAACGTCATGTCTTTGCTCACAAGCTCTCTAATCGAGACTGTTCTCTTATCTTAGGGGTATATTATATCATTTGGCCGACCAATAAAGGACTCACGTCTAGCAATACATTTACTTAGCTTAATTACGTCCTTATTACTATGACCTTAGGGTTAACTATGTCTAATCGAGCGTTGAAGGTACGCACTGGCTGTCACCCGCGACTTCTTTCGCGTGGAATAAGTTTATTAATTCTCACAGGCACTCTTTTTTCCGGCATAAAAAAAAGCCTATGTCACTCTCCACGTACTCAGCTAAACCCTTGCAAAAAATCACGTCGATCTGTTGCTCTGTTGTGGCGTGATTGATGGACCATCTCTGTATTTGACGTTCTTGGGGATTCAAATTTCAAAAACTATAAAATCTGTGTTTCATAATTTAAAAGCCCAAATACCAAGTTTCTTGGCTACAGCTTGAAAAACGACGGACTTTCATACAAACTTTCAACCCCTATTTTTTATCCCTTGGGAGAGGAATTTTGAAAAACTGTGACACACATACTTCTTCATTTCTTTCCGAAAGCTAAAATACCAAGTTTCATTGATATTACTTGAGAAATATTTTGAGAAATGAACGACTTTCATCCAAACTTTCATCCCCTATTTGACCCCTCAATGGTAGAATCTTCAAAAACTATGAAATAATTAATTCTTTGTTTTCAATCGGTAGCTCATATACCAAGTTTCATGGATATAACTTGAAATATGACGGACTTTCAAACAAACTTTCAATCCCTATTTTACCTCTTTGAGGGTGGAATTTCGAAAATCCCTTTCGTAGTGAATCCTACTCCTCCTAAACCTACTCTTCACAAAGAACACATCCTCCAAATTTTATGTCTCTAGGACCAGCGATTTAGGCTGTGTGTTGATAAATGAGTCAGCCAGTCAGGACTTTTATTGAATATTGAATTTAATATATTTAAATTAAAAAAAAATTGTACCCCCTGACTATCCACCACCCTACTTGCGAGTGATAAAATTAACAGGCAGACTTATCGTGCTATCTGTTATTTTATTTTTCAGCGAAATGCACGGCAAGAAATCATTTTCAAGCCTTAAAGACAGGTTGTCAAACAAATAATTATAGAATACACAAAATACGCTAAGACTTCGAACACCTTTCCCCACCTGTCGTCGGTGATCTGGTAGCATCAGCGGAGCTTTCGTACCGTAGCTTTCTTAGCACATATCAAGAAAATAATATTTATTTCAATTTGTACGTAGAGCTCTTTTCAATTGTGCAAGCATAATATTATATTTTCATTGTTTCAGGTGAGTGTAAAAACCAGCTCAGTACATTTAATGGTTTAAAAATTCCATCAGTAAGTAAATAGAAGTATAGGTGATTTAATACTGTAGTAAGCACAGTAGGGCGATTTTCAATAGTAGTGTATATCTACCGCAGGGGTTTTTATATAAGTTTCTTGGAAAAACGCCGGTTTATGTTCATTCACTACTGTCTATAATTCTACCACACTTGCGGTTTACACGTGTAAAACTTTTACTGTGTATTTTTCCTCGCTCAAAAAATATGTAAAATAAATATATGGCTTGGATAGGCTGACATAATTGTTTGGATCGGATAATGTATTATTGGCAGGGAAGTATAACGCATCTGATAGGTGTGCATTTTTATTTGATTATCGACGACCTGTCTTGCTACCATAAAGGTAAATTTGGATGTTAGTACAAGGTATAATTACTTTATTTATTTTAGTATTTTGATTTTGATTTTTATTGCTTGACTATCTACCGATTTCGTCCGCGTGGGTTAAGATTTTGGTACCCGCGGAAGCTCTTAAATTTTCCGGAATAAGAAGAAGCCTATGTGCTATTCCAGACTATAATCTATCTCTGTGCCAAATTTCAGCTAGAGCAGCCGTTGGGGTGTGATTGAGTACAGTGGCGTGCAGTTCATAGAGGCACAAAAGCACTGCTTACCCAAATGGAAATACCTCAATGCTCATTTTTCTTCAAAACTGCTAGTAAATAGGTATTTTGACTAACTAATTCAAAATCTGTGCACGCCACTGATTGAGTAACAAACATCTTGTAAGATTGTGCAAACGGATTTTTATTTTTATTTTTGGGGCTTTCCCTTCCGTTAATATCATATTAATATTATAAATGTGAAAGTGTGTTGGTCTGTTGGTTTGGCCTTCAATGACGCCGCAACGGAGAAACGGATCGCAGTGATTTTTGGCATGGGTATAGTTTAGGACCTGGAGAGTGATATAGGCTACATCATATCCCGGAAAATTAAGGAGATCCCGCGGGAATCAAAAAACTTAAACCACGCTGACGAAGTCACGGGCATCAGCTAGTTATAAATAAAAACTATTTCATACAATGCCAAAAGCAGCCCGATATTGTACAGAATGTCTATTCTATAACTAACCGAATTTCACACTTTGCCATAAACATAAATATTCGACCCGAATGAATAGCATTTCTCGTTTTTGTGTTTGCCATTTTGATATCTATGACAAAACAAAACGTATCGGCCAAAAAAATTATAACATAGCCCTATTGGAAGATGAAATATGGCGTCCATTCTCGTGGGCCGGCGGCCAATCAAAATTAAACGCTTGCAGTTATGGTGCCAATGTGTTTCGCTTATTTCTGTCTGACATAATATTGGATGTCGGGCGATCTTTTTGATTCACAATTATTGCTTGATTGGAAACTTCGGGTTTTCGCTACTTTCAACGGAGTTTACCTCGGACCGGTGTAATTTTTCTTTTGTACTTAAACGAGTGATCAAAAATGATTATTTCTCAAACATGCTTGGAAATTTGAGCATTATTTTGACAACCTTCTTCGAGATAAATTGAACTTGTCGTACTGGCCAAATACATGTGACCAGCGGCCGGCAAATGTTGTATGAAAATCCATATCTGTCGTGGTTTAGCGGCCAAATAAATTACATAGTAAATTCATATCTGTCGTTTAATTTAAAAATGGAACGATCTTTTACTCCGATACATGGCAACCAAGGAGGTAGGTAACTTATCAAAGGTTTTATTTAAATTTCGAACTAGCTTGCAAATTATTATTTTTTGATTTATTTATCAAGATACAAATTTATAACACACAATAGTTTAGTATACATTGAAAAAACCACAGAGGTTTGACCTCAATGTATAAGCGTCTGCGCCTTGTGGTAAAAAATAAATAAAATATATAACTAAATAAATAAAAATAAAAATCATAACAAACCCCACAGTGTAAGTAATAAAACTAAAGATAACATACAAAACAATTAAGAGAAAGCTGTTTATTGAAAAAAAACAAATGAACACTATAACGCGGGAAAAATTATTGTTGTTCGTTGTTCGTAATTGATTTTGAAATGTATTTGACAAAATGAGTTCAAGTGAAGAAGACAATGAGTGTGATGAACTTACTTTAACGCCATCTGAAATTCAAGAGGCGACAAGAGCCGTAATAGAAAACTTGTTACCGCCAAAATCGTAAGAAAAATATTTTTAAATAAAAAGTTCTGTCTAGGTACTACATAGTTTTAATTTCCGCGCATTATTTGAGAAAAGCACTATACAAGCCTTGGCCACAACTAGGCATTCATGGACTCACGTATGTGTGCCTCGGCTTTGCCTCAGCCCACATTTACACGTTCGTCCTTCAATGCCTGTTTTACTGGCCGCTGCAGTAATGTACTATTACGTATCGGTTCATAAAACTTGCTACATAACACATACATTAATTGTCTGATTTGAGCCTTGATTCCTGGAATCCTGATTGGAATTGGAAAGAAATCCTTACTAATAAAGTAATAAATAAATACGAAAGTGTCTGTCTGTCTGCTACGCTTTCACACCACATCTATTCAACCGATTTTGTTGAAATTTGGTACAGGGATAGTTTTTATCCAGGGGAAGGATATAGGCTACTTTTTATGCCGGAAAATTAAAGAGTTCCCGCGGGAATCAAAAAATCTTAATCCATGCGTAATCATCTATTTTTAAATATGTTTGAAGCATTTATTAAGCCTAAGAATATGCTGTATCAATTTTTCATCATCAACATCAGTTCACCCTATCGTCGGTTTTTTACAAAGCACGAGCTTTCAGAATGAGAAATTATACCAACTTATACATTGTATGGGTATCTACTTAGTCGTTTATTGGGTGTTAACTCATGAACTTACGCTCATAAAGCATAAAGCATATTATCAAAGACCCTCTTTATAGTCCCGAACTTAGTTCATTGCATAAAGCTTAAAACTTAACAAGTTTTTATCTTCTTTGCAACTTGGAGCGCGTTAGGCTCTGCGCTGTTTTTTTAATTTGATTTTTTAACCGCTCGTTTGTTTGGAACATCTTTTATAACTAAAGCGGATAGTTTCGAAAACTCATAAAATAAAAGCGATAGCGTTAGTTTTTAAAAACTTTTTTCTTAGAGCAGCGTTCTGTAGACTAACACAAAATGTATAATATCTATTCAAACACAGAGCAAGTACATATAAGTACAAAAAAGTTGGGATCTATGTTTGACTATCATACTAATATTATAAACGCGTGTGTTTGTTTGTTTGTTTATTGGTTTGTCCTTTAATCACGCCACATTGGATTGACGTGATTTTTGGCATGGGTATAGTTGAGGACCTGGAGAGTGACATAGGATACTTTTTATCCAGGAAAATGAAGGAGTTCCCGCGGGAATTAAAAAACTTAAACCACGCGGACGAAGTCGAGGGCATCAGCTAGTTAATTATAAACTTACTCAACAGCTGTGTTCGTTCGCGTGGTTTCTTAGTTCCGCGGGAACCCCGTGCCTCGAAGAGCACGTAAAGCCTTTGCTTCTGCGCCTGATCACTATTCGGTCTTATCGGATTTTCCGTTCCATCGGCCTATGAATGAAACTTTTATTATCGAGGAAATCATTATTATCAGTGTATTTATGTATCTGTTTGTGGCATCGTAGGTCCTTAGTGGAAGAACCGATTTTGAGTGCTTTTTCGTCCTCGTACACGGTTAAATGAGCGGCTAATTTTAGCGTTTACAACTAGGATTTCAGATGAAGTTAGACGGCGACGTTTACGAGCTTAATACTATTTAACCAGAACGCTTCAAAATCAGCACTTAGTTACTTGGTACATATGACTAGTTTATCGCCGAAACTACCTCAAGCTACTTGAGACCTGACTTAGGTAAGTTGTTGACTCCGCTTTGACGGTAATTTAATAGTTAATACGTAGTCCAAGTATTGGGTGAAAGGCGATTTAATTATTTATTTCATGTTTATTTTACTAATTTAGTTTCTTGAGTGAAAAATCGTGGTAAATTTGAAAGTGTGTCTATCTGTCTGTCCGTCTGTCTGTCTATCTGTCTGTATATCTGCTACGCTTTCATGGCCCACCTGCTAAACTGATTTTGATCAAATTTGGTACTGGGGTAGATTGTATGCCGGGGAAGGACATAGGCTACTTTTTATCCCGGAAAATTAAAGAGTTCCAACGGAAATCAAAAAAATTGGCAGTCATAGGGACTGCCGATAGAAGTGAAAACGAATATTTTAATTTTTTTTTATAATTATTTTAATATTTTTATGAAATACAAAATGAAATTAAAAAATTAAAATATAAACTTAAGTAACAGTAAGGCATTAAAGTTCAATTACGAATGTAGTATATATATATTTAAGAAGTTTTGTCTTCGTAAACACGCGAGCATTTCGGTGTTCGTGAGCATGTTGCTGTTTGCGAGCATGCCGGTCACGCGAATCCACATTTTTACCCCCTACCAAAAAGTGCTCAACGCGGCTAAAGAAGTTTTCACTTCAAAATTCTCAATCATCTAGTAAAAATATAATTTACGAATTTGGGAGATTGTGGGAGACTTCGGCCGTGGCTAACTAGCCACTGTCGATAACCACCCTACCAACAAAGACGTACCACTATATTGAACTATTACCTATTCTGTGGTTCCACCAAGCGATTTAGCGTGCCGGTAAGATTCCGTATAGAATCCGACGAATCAATATATTTGCATCATCTAGTTAATTATTACTTACCATCAGGTGAAATCACCTAACAAGGACTTATTCGTAGGGGATTAGAAAAAAAAACAAACTAGGCTTGTTGCGCTCCTTTTTCTCCTCTCCCTAAAGGTTGTTTGGAAGAAACAGCTTTAGCACTTAGACCGCCTTTGCATCTTACTGCGTAAACTTCGTACCTTTTGTGTATTGTCTCTTTTTTACATGTGTATAATAGAAGGTTTATCTATATATTTATTTCTTTATCTCTGAAATTTTTCTCCGCTGCAATTCTATGCCTTGTCCCCAGTATTTGTGAAATCCACTAATTCACTCGTGTGAGACCTATCTAAGTCTCCATTAAACACTATACCCAACTACAAAGTGGCCGCTGGACCTAAATTGAGCTGTTACGTGCTCAAACTAAACTTGTACTTAGTGTTCAATAGTTCAAGTTATCTGTAGTTCAAGTTGTTTGTCTGAGGTCAGTATATTAACATAATTATCGCCTGCCATCCTTCAAGTTGTGGACTTCCACTGCTGGAAATAAGACCCATGAAGAAACTTTTCCACTTTTGTTACACGATATTTTAGGGTATTTTTCTTTTAGCATAAAGGTTTAGCCCTCTTGAGAATTAAGATGCACCGAGCGGCAAATGTAATTTGTACGAGTTTGAACGGGACCACGCTGCGCAGTGCATGTCCGTGTCATGTCACTTAAGTGGGCCCAGCTCCATACAACCTCATACAAAGAATACTTTTGACGACCTCCGTGGCGCAGTGTGTAGCGCTGTTGTCTTAACGTGCGGAGGTCTCGGGTTCGATCTCCGGCAGGTCCAATTTGGGAATTTATAATTTCTGAAGTTTCTCTGGTCTGATCTGGTGGGAGGCTTCGGCCGTGGCTAGTTACCACCCTACCGGCAAAGACGTACCGCCAAGCGATTTAGCGTTCCGGTACAATTCCGTGAAGAAACCGAATAGGGGTATGGGTTTAATATAACTGCCATGCCTCTAACAGGTTAGCCCGCTATCATCTTAGACTGCATCATCACTTACCATCAGGTGAGATGATGAGATCGCAGTCGAGGGCTAACTTGTAGTGGATAAAAAAAAAGTTTGTCACCGTAAGGTTGTAAAAACCGCTAGATTATAATCTAACTCGCGACATTGTAAACTGTAGAAAGATTGTGAACCGTTCAATGTTCTGAGTGTCAATTTTTGATATATTCATTGTATTTACGTTTTCTTGTCTGTTTCTTGTAGGTTAGGTTAGGGTTCCACATAAATAATCTGGTAGGTTCTATCGGGTCAAGCAACTTAGCGTGGCAGTATGTTACTTCAAACTGTTGCTTTCTGTTTCTGCTTAACTGTTCCGTGTTCGTAAGGACTAGAAGTATTGCATGCGTTACTTTCGTTAAATATTGCGTTTCATCCATTAGCTATATCACCCTAATATTTCAATAATTTTAGTGTACCTGCTCAACATTAAAAGCCAGAGCTGAAAAAAATGGTTTGAAATGAAACAAGGCCCAGAAATATGACCAGATTATACTCATCCACGATGTAAATAAAGAGTTTTAATTAATACCAGCTGATGCCCGCGACTTCGTCCGCGTGGATTGAGGGTTTTTCGTTCCCGCGGGCACTCTTTAATTTTTCGGCATAAAAAGTAGTCTGTGTTATTCTAGACTATAATTGATTATACATAATATCACTAACATCTGATAATAATCGTTACAAAACCCTAGAGTTTAAATACTCTTAGTCGAGTCGTATGCGGAAGAACGTGGGAACCCACCGCATTATTATCTCAAGAAAACTCCCACCATTATTTGATGAATGGAAAGGGGTTATGACCCTCAGTAATGTTGTCCCGATTTAATATATTTTCAAAGGTACACCCGGTGGAGGGGAGCGCGGGGTGAAAGTGGTCACAGTCGCACACCTCTGTTATGACTTGGAGGGCCCTCTCGCCCCTCGCGGGATATAGTCGAGGAGCTGTAATTATCTTCTTCAGCGTGCACGTTCAAGTGACGTTATCGCGCTGAGGACTTCAACAGTTGTTTTGACGTGGCTTAGCGAATAACGGTCTTTGCCTCTGATCTTGTGACGTTTTAAAAATAAACGGGAAGTGAGGATTGAGGATGGAGCTATTTATATTTACCCTTATTTTTCATACATTATAGGAAAGTTGGTACTCGATTATGTTAGTAGGGAAATTCTTCGCAAAATGTATAATACTTTAATAACTACTACTCAGGGGTATAGTATAATAATAGCACAAAGATTTGATTAAAAAAAATTAAAAAACACGACTGCCCTGCTACAAAATGAACTGAAAAGTTAAAAATCTAAATTATTCTAGTTAAATTAGAATCTTATTCACATTTTTATTAAATGATATTTTTTTGTGAATCACTGGGTATTGAACTATAGTGTTATATATTTTTGGAATCTACTCATTATTTTCTAGATGATGATTATGTAGTAAATCTTAGTTTCGATTTTTTTTCAAATTTAGTCTTTAATGCGGGACCACGGTTACAACATCAATTTTTTAAAATTTTACTAGCCTATGCCACCCGGAATAAGCTAGGAATTCTAACGATACCTCATTTATCAATATCGGTTCAGGCGTATAGAAGTTATGGTGGAATATACAAACTCACATACGTACATACATACATGAACCCTGAAAACAACATACTCCTTTTTTCAGACAGTCGTAGAAAAGATCCTTCACAGATAAATATAATAAAAAGCTAGTAACTTCTATGCATCACATAATGAATCTATTAATAATATTATTTATTTATTACTTAAAAAATAATATAGTTCGCCTCTTTGGTCTAGTTACTAGACCTCCATATGCTGTCAAAATTTGCTAACCAATAGACTAGTGGTTATAAAATTTGAATGTTTGACGTGTTTGAGACCAAACCCTATTGCTAAACCCTGTACCAAATTTATTCCAAATTGGTTTTATGGTCGGGCCACGATCAGACACATTACCGAAGAAACCGAATAGGGGTATGGGTTTAATATAACTGCCATGCCTCTAACAGGTTAGCCCGCTACCAGCTTAGACTGCATCATCACTTCTCATCAGGTGAGATGATGAGATCGCAGTCGAGGGCTAACTTGTAGTGGATAAAAAAAAGTTTGTCACCGTAAGATTGTAAAAACCGTTAGATTATAATCTAACTCGCGGAATTGTAAACTGTCGAAAGATTGTGAACCGTTCAATATTCTGAGTGACAATTTTGAAATATTCATTGTATTTACGTTTTCTTGTCTGTTTCTTGTAGGTTAGGTTAGGGTTCGACATAAATAATCAGGTGGTGTCCTTAGGTAGGTAGGGCATTTAGGTTCTATCGGGTTAATAAGCCTAACAGATTACAATTTAACGAAAAAAAATACGTTAAATTGTATTCTTTCGACAGTTTGCAGTTTCGCGAGTTAGATTATAATCTAACGGTTTTTACAATCTTACGGTGACATATATATTTTTTTTATAGTCCTTCAGTCTCCAAGATGACAAATGTGGGCCAAGCCTAACGTGACGTCACGTCACGTGCCGTGACAACACAATCAACAAGTCCTCGTCCTCCTCGTCACTCGTCACGGACGCGCCCGCTCGTGCGTCACACCGCCGAATAAAAAACTTTTTTTAATAACATTTCCATTCGCAACAAGAGTTCAAATTGAAATGTCATCGCATACCGCCGGAGATGCGCGATGTGGTGTATAGTCTGAGGGCTAGTCGACAATTGAATAGGGGCATTTAAACATCAAATAATGATTAAGGTTACTTTTAGTTATTTTAGATGTAAGCCAGTTCATATATGTATTTATCACAAATTGCAATAGATGGTTATTATACATGTACAAAATTAAAAGTCAAAAACATAAGTCGATTATTGGAACTGAGTAATTGTACTTCTCTTTCTGTGCATCGTATTCCTTATTGCTGAGGGTCGTGACCCCATTCCATTAATCACAAAGGAGTTTCTTGGGATTATAACACGGTGGGTTCCCAGGTCCTTCCGTATAATTCCGTAACTGTACTTAAACTTTTAAAAATATAAGTACTTGCATGCTATTTCGTTGGCTCAATTTTAAATCTTGAAACTAAATTAATTTGGCTCAAGAATCAGCTACTTTACACTACCTATAATAAAATTATTGAAGGAATTATTACTTAATAAATTAGGTATTCGACAGTAGGAAACAGTATATAGCTATAAGCGCTTAGTTTGAGATTAAATACATAGATTAAATCATTTAACAGTGCTTGAACTATAGCATCAGAGTTGCGCAACGTGGCATATTGTAGAGGGCTGGTTTTGCCATGCTACCCATTATCCTGAGCTGAACAAAACCAGTTCTTATGTCCTCCTGCTAAGTTGCTATGAAACTGTAGGTACATTATTGCATTTCTATATTCCTATTAGTGCAGCGGCTCGTGCAGCGAATAATCGCCTTTTAATGAAAAGATTAGTGCTCTTCCGGCCATTGTCGCAGGGAATCAATGACACCCAGCCTGGGTAGTTCGGGAATTTTCCAATTTAGCGCCTTGGCTGCGACACCGCGTAATTTAGTTGAAATTTTGTATTCCTTGCAGTCCTTTTCGGACATCTAGTTCGTCCATATTGTTTTTTTTTACATTAAATGAGAGAGACAAGATATTCACTCAAGACTAAAGTTTAACAGATACACTGCGGAGTGCGGAGTAAATATCATGTTATATTCACTTTTATATGGCGCTGTATACAATAGTACGACAGGAAAAAACGTCGTCCACTCCGACGTGAACGTTGCGCACCACACAGACATTTTGTTTTGAGCTTTACCACTTTATCAGCTTCTAATAGCGTAGTTAAAAATCCATAGTGTGTAGCTTTTGCTCAGCTGTTTAATGACATAAGATTCTTCCTTATTTTATTTGATTTGAACCAATTTTTTTTTGAGAAATATAGTATATAAGTCTACAACCACAGAATAGTTTTACAACGTGAAATGCTTGATACAAATAGGTAGAAATCTAGCGTGTAGTTTGCAGATACACACTGTGATGTAGATCTCCCCCACGAAGATTTTAGAACAGCAGGATTTTGGACAATTTCAATGGATTCTTTAAAAACCTTAATACACGCGAATAAACTAATTAGGTAGGTACTAATTTGGTTTTAAACTCTCAAATAAAAAGCCAATGCTAAAGTATCGCATTTTTCAAGCTATGATAATACAGAGCATGAAAAATAAACGGGACAAAAGAATCGTGGGTCCATTGTTTTCAAACGCGACTAATCCAACATTTTAATACACTTAAAAGTTCCGCTGTAGCCGGTTATTCTTCACAATCCCCGGCCAAAGACTTAATCAACTAAGGGGCTACAATTAAAACGTAAACAATACCCCCATTAGGTACTTCATTTCTTTAATGTGCACCATTGATATAAGGAGAGTATAACAAAATACTCGTATGTATATACCTACTGACTAGGATAGCTGATATGGCTTGACGGGTTTTAATTTCAGTATCCATCCATACTAATATTATAATCAATGCGAAAGTGTGTCACCACTTCTACCACCGGGCTACAACAATTACTAACTGAAGTAGCAATGGCTGGAGAAGCTAAAGGATTGCCCATCAACGTTGGTAAAACTAAAGTCATGGTTATTTCAAAAAGTCCGGAAAGATCTTTCCACCTGAAATTAAAATATCTATGCATCGACGTGTTCCCGAAGGTTAAGTACTTAGGTACATAGATGATGACCGCCAAACTTCATTTTGAAGAAGGCACGCGATGATGATGATTATGAAAGTGCGTCTATCAGGGATAGGTTATATCCCGGGAAAGGACATAGGCTACTTTTTATCCCGGAAAATTAAAATGTTTTTGAGGGCATAAAAAATCTAAATCCACGCGGACTAAGTCGCGGGCATCATCTAGTTATTAATGAACCATTAGGTGGATAAATAACATCGAGCTATATATAGGTGGTTATAGGGAGCTAGTGAGTCCAGGTAGTGCAAAACAGCGGCTCGTGGAAGAACTTGCAAGATATGCCTAGCTGATGTTCTCTGTCAGTTGACTAGGATGATAACAGATTATCCTTGTTTTGGGTTGGTTGGAGGCTTCGGTCATGGCTATTTTAGAGGCATAAAAAACGATTGGCAGTACATTATTGCTGGTGGCGTGATGGCTATGACCGAAGCCTCCCCTGCCAGACCAGATCAGAGTTAATTAGTTAACAGCTGCGGTTTGGCATTTCTTTCATTAATTGATCTTAAATTCATTACTTTAGTAAACCATGGCATCAATGAAACAATTATTTAATAAAAAATATACATAAAAAAACTAATTGCGGCAAGATATGAGTATCCTTGGTTTAGTATATTAACGGCTCACGCAATTCAAAGCCGAAGTACAGTAAGTGAAACAAAGGGAAAGAAAATCATTGACGGCCCTCCCTTCGAGTGACAATGTCCGATTTTCTTAATTAAAAATATCTCACTATTGAACAATAGGGAATAGGGGCCGAATCCATTCGTACTTGACGATTTGATCTATTGTTATTTTCGGCCTGTCTTTCTTTGGTTTATTAAAAAAAAGGTAGGTATTTTTTTGTGCAAGGGGCGTCTCGCCTCAAAGGGATAAACGGAATTTTTAAAGGATTCCTACATTATGATTTGTTACAAAAAGTTTTCTGGGGAAATTGTAGCCTTTTATAGAAATCTGATATAAAACCAAATGAATGAAGTTTATATTTATGAAAGCCGGGTGGTGCCGTTTGATACCCCGTAAGAACATAAGTTCTTTTCAGTATTGTTAATCTGTGTGTTTTTGCCTGGGGTGGGAGGCTTCGGCCGTGGCTAGTTATTTCAAAATCGTGACCACAATAAAAAATAAAAAAAAATAAAAAATTGGCAGTCATAGGGACTGCCGATAGAAGTGAAAACTATTTATTTTTTATTTTTATATTTCTTTTTTTTTATTTTAATTAAAATTATTAATATATAAGCCTTAACACTAAGGCATTCAAGTTTAATTTCGAATGTATCTACTATATTTATAATATGTTCCCGAGCATGTCGGTCACGGTCACGCGAATCTAAATTTTTACCCCCTACCAAAAAGTGCGCAACGCGCCTACAGAAATTTTACACTTCAATATAAATTACCAAAAAGTGCTCAACGTGCCTAAAGAAGTTTTCACTTCAATTAAAAAAGTAATTTCTCAACATTTAACATGCAGGTAATTTCATTTGCACATAACATTCTCACATAAAATTTTAATCAGGCAAACACGAGTAAGAAAAATTATAAACACTTAACAATGGTTGAACATTAAAACAATTTTCTATTCATGTTTCCCTTGAACAAACATGGAAATGTTACGCCGTATTACTTTCGCAAGAGGTTGTAGATTAACTAAACGACCGTTACGCGCCCGGGTATAATAAACTGTGAGTAGAGACACTTTTAATTAAAATACACTAACAGCTACAATTATATTTAGACTACGACATGCAGTTACAGTAAAATTTACTGTATGATGATAAGATTATAAAACATTTATGGTGGTTTCCTACCGTAATCCATATTATGGTAATAATCATTTATGATCTATTATAATTATGACATTAGAATAGATCAAGACAAGATCAACAACCAATTTTCAATATTATAAATGCGATTGTAAGTTTATACTTCTCCCATACCTTTACTACTGTTTTAATCTTACTTTTGCGGGTCTAAAGTCAGTCTTCATGCCCTGGGGCCGTAATCTAGTCGATCGATCGCCCAACTAGTTGACCAACCCCATACTGTAAATATGCACAACAGAGTCTAGGCTCCAGACTGGTCGACCAAACGATCGTACCATTTGACATAAAAGTTTTTAAACCAAGGAGTATGTGTACCTGCATAAATACTGGCAGCATGAAAAGCAAAAATTTTGAATATCAAAGCAGCGGCGCCAAAGCGCGAAATAAAAACAAATGACAAATTATTCCACATCTACAATCTATCTACGTATTTTGTTACAAATTGTTACAAATTCAATAAAAAGTGGTCCTAAATATTGCAAAATGTCATCATTTAGTGACTATGTATCCTATGTATCCTACTTACTATGATTTGCAATAAATATCTAACAGTTACAGTTTGTTTTACTGTTATGTTAGAAGTATAAAGTAGAGTATACACCACCGGGATAAAGCAGTTTTTTTCTTGGGCGCTTGAATCCCTCACTGCACTCAGGACTCAATCTTAATGCCCTCCCTTTGGTCGGGAATTAACTTATAACACCCTCGCTGCGCTCGGGAGTTAAATTTGGGGTCCTTCGTTACGTTCAGGATTCAACAAACAGTGCTTTATCCCCTTGGTGTATAATCTACTATTTTTTGCGCTCTCTTCAACCGATTTTTATGAAATATAGTACAAGGATATAAGGCTACTTTAAAAAAAAAACGTTGACACCACGCGAACGAAGTCGCGGGCATTAGCTAGTTATTATTTAAATACGCGAGTGTGTGTCTATCAAACAGTTAGCTCTTCATAGCTCAAAAATGAAACAGATCTTGATGAAAATTAGTTTAATTATTAATCTAGAGGGGAATACATAAGGATACTTTTATCCTCAAAAATCATAGTATTTAAAATTCCCGGATGAACTCCTTAATTTCTGAACTACGACTATCCACACAGCAAATCAAATCAGGTCTATTTGCAGCGTGATTGAAAGACAAAAAAATAAATAAGGCAATAAACAAGGCGGAAGGAATGAAAAGACCAAATTTGAATTCACCCATTCAGTTACTGACTTGGGTCAAAGTTGCTTAACAATCGCAATCGACTGATATGCGTTGTCACAGCTTGGCAATTCTTCCCTCCTGCACTCCGCAAATAGGTCGAATTATCCATTTGACAAACGATTACGATTACACAATCGGGGGGCTGGAAACCTACAGGGAGAACAAAACCACTAAATCTATGTGAGTAAAAAAGGTCACCACTCTCAGTAATGACGAATTGCACACAGACAAAGTGAATTCCACCATACAAAGTAGATGTTTAAAGGTTCTACAAAAACAAAGTGTATAAAACCATTAAGTATTTAATTACCCTTTTTATTTCGAATCAGTACAGAGTTACAGCTCAAATTTAATTTGGTTAAATATTCGTTAACCCCGCCTTACGCCGTCACTACGAGTTTGTTGAACAACATTTTAAGGCTTTCGTTGTGCGAAAAACTTTGTTCTCAAACATTATATATCAGTGGAAGCTTCCATGTATATATTCAGGCATTAAATTTATAGCCCAACTTTGTTGGAAGTCTAGCCTTTTAGTTTAGACTTACTGATATTTGATATTGAATAACTTGTGGGTGCTGTAAAAGACAGAGTGCTGTGATGATAGATTGGTTTAGATGTTTAGTTAGAAGAATTTTGCACAGAAAAATTGAGTAGTTTTACAGCATTTCTCACAAACCCTAAGTAAAACGATGTTTACTGTCGTACATAGCTTTCTATAGCGTTGGGAAAGGTAATAATTCTACAATTCTACATTTAGGTATTCATTGAACTAATTTACACTAGTGGTTCGCCCCGATCTGAGACCTCGCGGTACCCATATGATAGTTTTCATTATATATTGTAAATAGTTAACTTTAACATTAGAAGCAAAAGAGCTAAAGAGTTATTGGAAAAACGAATAAACTTTTACAGAGCGCCATCTATTGTGAAGTTCTGTTAAAAATAGTGAAGCTATTTAAAAATTAAGTAATTTAGTTTTCTTATAATATTTAACTAATTTTAGTATTTGTTGTTCAAGTACAGGATATAATTCAAATAATTGATCAAGTATCAGGCTCAGCCTTTCAGAAAATTGAGAGTTCTGAGGTCAACTTTGGACGTTTATCTCTACTTTGAAAGCCCCCATTTCGTCAATTTTAGGGGAAAAATTAAAAAATATGTTTTTGGACTCTATTTCTAATTATCTTTAAAATGATAAACCGCAAACCTATGTAACGCTATAAAAATATTTTACTTCGCATTCGCTTCTAGGAGAGCATCCCTAAAATAAACATTCTTATAACTTTTTAAGCCATATTCGGCTGGAGGCCATCAGTTTACATATTATATTTAAATTTGAAGTAATTACGTTCAGTAATTCAGAAGTTATAAGGCTCTGACAGACGGACGGACGGACAAATGCAAATTAAGTCAAGTAGACTCAGACCTTCGCTTCGCTCGCTCAAAAACTTTTACCCACATTAGAAAGATGAGAATTTCTTAGTAATAAGTTTTTACCAACATTCTATATTATGTACGAGGTATCTACGAATGCTATGTCTATTAAAATGTTGATAAAATATTGTATACCACCTGTGACTCTGTAATGGCAAATTTTATAGTTTTCACGAAGTATCGAGATATATCTCAGATAGCTTTCAGACTAGATCCCTGTTATATTAGTGTTGAATGTTCATTTGTTTGCTACTTACATTGAAAGTTTGCAGTTTGCCTTGTGTCATTTTGTCAAGATAACTCACAGATTTGCTGCCATGTGCAGGGTTTGAGGAGACTTAGGTAATAGAAGTGTGCAAAAAGTTTTAATTGACTGAACTATTTGCAGAAGATAGAAATTGCTTTATGCATGCCACCGTAAGATTGCAAAAACCGTAAGATTGTAATCTAACTAGTGAAATTGTAAACTATCGACAGATTGTGAACCGTTCAATGTTCGGAGTGTCAATTTTTTAAATATTAATTTCATTTACGTTTTCTTGTCTCTTTCTTGTAGGTTAGGTTAGGGTTCGACATATATAATCAGATAGGTGAGGTACTTAGGTTTTATCAGATTACAATCTACCGAAAAATAATGCGTTAAATTGTAATCTGACTATACTATGACTATAATATATTTTACAATATTTTGTACATCAGTACAAAATATTGTAAAGACAGTTAGTTTTTTCACCAATCGTGTTTTTAAAACACGTATTCCAAGGAAAGTTTGAAGTATCATTTCCCCAAATTATTCTTCTTCTCAGTCGTGCACTCTTGACAGAGTGATCTTGGCTGCTGGGATGATTCAGGTACACTCGTCATCGGTGTTCTTTAATTTGGGCCGCACCGGCTCCCGGGGAAATTTTTCCCCAAATATTACGGTGGTAACTTTTACAAATTCTATTATAATATTATATTCTAAATAATGATTTTCAAACTATAAAATTGCATGTTACATAAATCCATGCGGTCTAAGTCACGGGCAACATCTAGGAGTAAATATTGACACAAAATTTCCACACATTCCAATTGGAATTAGGTCTCTGGAAGGCCGCCAAGTGGTATACCACGATATGACGAGCTCCGTGGCGCAGTGTGTAGCGCTGTTGTCTTAACGTGTGGAGGTCCCGGGTTCGATCCCCGGCAGGGTCAATTTGGGAATTAATAATTTCTGAATTTTCCCTGGTCTGGCGGTCTTGGTGGGACGTTTCGGCCGTGGCGAACCACGTTACCACCCTACCGGTAAAGACGTGCCGCCGAGCGATTTAGCGTTCCGGTACGATGCCGTGTAGAAACCGAACAGGGGTATTGGGTTTAATGTAACTGCCATGCCCCTAACAGGATAGCCCGCTACCATCTTAGACTGGCATCATCACTTACCATCAGGTGAGATCGCAGTCAAGGGCTAACTTGTAGTGGATAAAAAAAAATACTACGGTCGCCCCTGGTTTCACTTGCACGTTGTTTCGTGTTCAGGCATTTTCGCCGGAATCGAATTTCGCGATCGAGTCACCGGGGTGAATGGGGGCGTGCGACGTAAATTGGTGTGTTTTATTAAAAGTGCCGACACAGACATGAGGATAAAAATTCTTTTTTTTGCTTTTATCCTGGTTGTTAAAAGCTTTCCATTTTAGTTGAAAATATGTTTTAAGTAAGTGAAGAAGTGCCTCATAGTAAAACGACAGCAATAGTTTTTTTAATGTTATTTAAAACACAACATTTTAGTTGTTAGTTTAAAAAGAAAAGAAAAACCTTTATTTGAGCACTTCTGAACAAGAACTAAACTTAAAATTTTTGTTTGACATGTTTACTTTGATTTGAGGGAAATTGCTTTGTCACTACTGAAATTTAAAAACTATGACATTGGACTCATAAATAGCATTTTGGCAGAAACGAATTCGGTTTCCGCTAGAATTATTTTTAAATTTCACATTAACAGTGTTAAAAAAAGGTTAGGAAGTACGTCAAACATTTAAGTTAACTGTCATTTAGATGTATAAAAGCCCTGTAAAAACAAATAAAGATAATTTGAAAAAACATTTTTGTTTGAGAACCTATTATTTTGTAATTAAACAGTAGGTATATAATAAGTAAGTGATTTATTAATGGATGGTTTTACCTTATTAATATTTATAGTTTTTTCAAGTAATCTGGCCCGGTGGCCAAATTTGGAGCAGTAATAAAAATTTGATCCAATTTTGGTCACCGGGTCAGAAAAGCGTGTGGGTCTATACCTTTCAATGACAACTACATTGAGAATTACTTGACAAATTAATCTAAAATCTTTTGGCTCAAACCACGACACGAACTCTAGACATTATGATTTGCAGCTAAATTAGCTGGCCACTAGACCAATGAGGCAGTTATCAGTACCTAAAATTAGATATGTGAAAAACCTAAATAAGCTTGCCTAAAAGCTATAAATTATACAAAGGAACCATCATTGCAAATGGCCACTCTTATCTAAATCGTCCAATCTAAATTTTGTTCATAACGGGACAATTTCCCAAAGTATAAAATGACATAATCTTATATAGGATCAAGGTTACATTGGATAAGAAAAATCACGAAAGGGACGCGTGGCGCATACTTAAAAAGGGTCTAAAGGGTCTGTGCTCACTGGAAAGACAATTTCAAAGACTTTCTTAAGCCTTCCTGAGCCTCGAACTTAAAGTCTTCATTCAAGTAGACTTATTTAAATATTGGCGATTCTTCGACAAAGTCATGTCATAAAATACTAGCTGATGCCCGCGCCTTCGTCCGCGCGGATTGAGGTTTTTTTGGTTCCCGCGGGAACTCTTTAATTTTCCGGGATAAAAGTAGCAAGTGTTATTCCAGACTATCTATCTCTGTGCCAAATTTCATCCAGATCCGTTTAACCGTTCTGGCATAATTGAGTAACAGACATCCATCCATCCATCCAAACAAACTGTCGCATTTATATCATACTAATACTAATATTATACATGTGAAAGTGTGTTTGTTTGTTGGTTTATCCTTCAATCGCTCCGCAACGGAGGAACGGATCGACGTGATTTTTGGCATGGATATAGTTGAGGACCTGGAGAGTGACTTATGCTACTTTTTATCCCGGAAAATCAAGAAGTTTCCGCTTAAAAACTTATTCCACGCAGACGAAGTCGCGGGCATCAGCTAGTAGATAGATAGATTGAGCCCTTGACTGCAATCTTAACTGATGGTGAGTGATTATGTAATCTAGCGGGCTGATCTGTTAGGGGTACGGTATTTATATTAAACTCATACCCCTAATCGGTTTTTACATCGTACCGGAATCCTTAATCGCTTGGCGGTAACTAGCCTCCCACCAGACTAGAACAGAAAATAAAATACAAAAATTATAAATCTCCAAATTCACCCTGCCAGGAATCGAACCCGGGACCTCCCAGTATAAGACCACAGCGCTCACCACTGCGCCAGGGAGGTCGTCAAAAGTTGAAATTTCACTAATTAAGAGGCGGGATTTATGCAAACCGTTGGATCCAGGAGCCGGCCGGAAACAAAACGTGATCGCTCGCCGACTTATAATTTAATGCAATTTCCTTTTAAAGTGTATAGATTAAGTCAAAAGAGTTTTGACGGGATACAGACCATTAATAAAATCGAATTATTAGGGCGATGGGTGATGAGTTTGTCTCCTCATTGTCAGTTTTTTTTATAAATTGGATTTTACAATATTTACTGTATAATTTTATGTTTTTATGATTCTCGACCGATCGATTCTCCCTGACGCAGTTTTGAACGCTGTTGTCTTAACGTGGGAGGTCCCCCCAGGGTGGGAGGATTCCCGGCAGGGTCAATTTGGGAATTTATAATTTCTGAATTTTCTCTGGTCTGGTCTGGTCTTCGGCCGTGGCTAGTAACCCCCTACCGGCAAAGACGTACCGCCAAGCGATTTAACGTTCCCGTACAATACCGTGTAGAAACCGACTAGGGGTATTGGTTTATTATAACTGCCATACCCCTAATTAGCACGCTACCATCTTAGACTGTGTCGTCACTTACCACCAGGTAAAATCGCAGTCAAGGGCTAACTTGTGCTGGTATAATAAAAATAATATTCTTCGTCTTGGGCTCTTTTTATATTCTAGTATAAGTTAGCCCTTAACTGCGATCTCCTAGTGGTAAGTGATGGCGCTCTTTTCTAACAAGTAATATTCATAACAGCTTAAGTAGGTATAGCGAATACTACAAATTCTGTTGCACGGGTAATATTTAACTACTTAATCAACTTAATTAGTACAAATAAACTGCATCATCACTTACCATCAGGCGAGATCGCAGTCAAGGCCTAACTTGTAGTGGATAAAAAAAAATATCCCACTTGGTGTACCCGAATTTTATGTAATGTAAATTTATTATTAAACGGACAATATTATGAGTGCATAAATATGTCGGCCTGTCTGCTACTTTTTAAAAGATCAAGAATTGAACTAATTTTGAAAAAATTCGTCACAGATAGAGTTAAAATCCTGGAGACAGATATAAGCTACTTTTCACTAGCCCGGAACATAAATTAATTAATAAATAAGTTAGAATTTAAATAAATCAAAATCCAGGCGAAAGGAATCGCAGGCATCATCCAGTAGCAATAAGTCCGCCTTTCTATACCTAATTTTTACTTTAGTTTGTATTCTTTCATTTGGGAAATAAAGCATTCATCTATCTATCTGTTTAGTTGTTGATAAAACTTTTAATATTAAAATGTAAAACTGGTACAGTAATTCAAATTCCATAGAAACCACTTTCAATTCATCATTCATCAAAGTAAGCAGAAAATAAAAACGTAGGGTTAGGCATTATTGAAAACTACAAATTATAAGTCTGTAGAGCTAATAGTTAGTAGAATATGTTAAATTAATATGTTTAACTTTTTAATAATGCCCAGCACAAGGCTGAGATTGGGACCAATTGAGTTGTTGTTAGTCCTTTTCGTAGTTTATTTATTTTCTTTTTAAGTCTATTTAAAAATGCAACTCTAAAATGTTAGCATTATTACTGTTTGTCATTATATCTCATGAAACAGGAAGTAAATTATCAGTCACTTTGAGTCGTTTCATGTCATTCGAATTAATCTGCGGATACCGACGTCATATTGAAAATAGAATAAATACGAGTGTTTTGACGATGGTAATTCAGTCTCCTGCCGATTATTGAATACTTTTGTGTTTAGATCGCAATTTGGTTTAGAGCTTAACGATAGCAATCGTGGCCGGATCAAATGAATATTGTTTTAATATACAACCAACTTTTATCTAATTAAATTAAATCTCTCCTGAAACCTCTACACGTTTAATCATTTATTCGTGCAAGTTTCAAATGAGAGGACAAATTTTTTAAAAGTGTTTATTAATACCTACTTCTGGATTGTCCCTTACAAACACAATAAAGGCTTTATTTATTAGTATATTTATTTATTTAAATTTGAATGGACTGATATAGTCCCACAAGGGATGCAAACCTACCTTTTAAGTACGCAAGTCGCAACCCTAAAAAAAGCGAGTAAATAATTCCATATTAAGAACGCTATCGTCTTATAAATTGAACCCTACAAAAAAGAAGGGTGCAGAATCCTCTTATTGCAGTTCGCTGGACTGAGGACGGAGGCCCGAGCGGAGGCCGGAGGGACAGGGCGCCCTCCGCTTCGTTAGCGCTAATACGGAGGGCTGACGGCTGCACTTTTTGGCGGCCGTGTCCTCTGAAGCTAGGAGTTTAATTTCGATCGCTCATTTGCTGGCACCGTAAGTGCTAAGTTATCTTTATAAGTATTAGAGGCAGAGGCTGATATTATTATCAGCTTATTGATTAAATCATTGATAAATTGGTATAGAAGGTGGTATTCAGTTTTGTCTAAAACGTATACCGCCACTTATAAAAATAGAACTGGGCAGGTAGTTCAAGGTAAGGCAAGGTTTCAGTTCCAAGTTTTATTACCCTCGTAGCTTTAGTCTTAAGATACCGTCCTTAATTATCACCATCAAGTCTTATCTTCATACGTCATTATACTTTGTATTATCAGCATACGGATTAAATCATTCGGTATAATAGAAGTTGAATTTTGACTATAACGTAGACCGCCACTAATAAAAAAAAAGGGTAGTGACGTGGTACACCAGTAAGGAACGAAGTTCCTTATTACATAAATATTAATTTCAAGTTCTATTTTAACATTTTTTTTAAATTAAAAAAAAATTAACATATAAACCTTATCACTAAAGCTGAGTTTAATTTCGAATGTATATTTTATATTTATGATCTTTGTCGTTAAGTTTAATTTCAAATGTAGTAAACTTTACAAAGACCAAAGATCTTAAATATAAATATTACGTAATATAAATATAATTGTCTACGTAAAAAAAATCTTACTCATTTTCGTTACGGACGTTTTATGCAGTCTAGGGTACCCCTCCGCATCGTCCCGGAACTTCGTTCCAAAAACTGGGCAGTTATTTCAAGTTCAAGTTCCAAGTTTTTTACCCTCGTAGTTTTAGTCTTAAGATACCGTCTTTTATTATCACCATTACTTATTATCTTCATACGCCGTTAAATAATATATATTGAGTAGTAATTTTGAATAAATATATTTTGACTTTGACTTAATTCAAAATTGGTACACTGTATACTTTTTTAACGTAAGTAAAATATAAAAAAGTGAAAGTGATTAAATCTAAAACTACGAGGGTTCCAAACGCGCCATGGTCTAAGAAGAACCCACAAAAAACTTATATTTGATAACTAAATATTATAGAACCGACAGCTTTTTATCAAAAGTTACAAAAAACGTTACGTCTGTTTTCTATGGCGTCGTATCGCGTCGCGTATCTTCTGTCGCTCACCTAGACCAACGGGTTACACCGTGCCTTTAATCGATTTCTGGCATTCATCGGCTGAAATGTGGCGGATCCGTTTGAAGTTCATTGTTGTTATAGTTTCCGGAAGTGAGAATTTTGTGAATGTTCGCGGAAAATTCTGCCTTTATACTATCACGTTGCGCCTTGTCATTGCGATGCTTGGAATGCTCCAAGGGTTCAGATATACCGAGGGCTAAACTGATACAAGCGATAACATACTATGACAGAAGTATTTGTGAAGTTTACCATTATGTTTTATGAAATAATAGATTCAATATTTCAAGAAAGATCTCAGCAAGGCATTTTCACGCATATGTGTTTAAAAAATATGAAACATAATTGAAAATCATGCTGTATTTTTGTAATTAAAAATGTATTTTATAGCTAGAATTGTATCAATTATTGAATTTAAATAATTGATAGTAGTTGTATCTCAAAAACTATAGCAAAAATTACGATGAAAAATTTAAGTAAACAGTTTTTGCTAAATCTTAGGAAAAATTTGAATAAAATTTTATATAAAACATTAAATTATTATCATAGTTTAGCAGTTTCATTAAGGCAAATCATTTACAAAATTGAAAAGGTTGGCACCCAATCTGGGGCCAACTTTTGCAATTTTGCAAATCAATCAGATTAAAATAATTTTTATTCTTAATAAACTTTTATAAGTGCTTTTCCGAACCGTCAAGTTAAGTTTTGGAATGCCAGTCCTTTCATGCGGAGCCCCAGTGTCATAAATATTATCAGCCCCAGATTGCATGCCAAATCAGTCCCAGCAGGCCTATTCGCTAAATATTTGACAACAAGTTACCAACACTCTATTGTTGGTAACTCATTAGTGGTTGCTAATGCTTACGTCACATGTTTCGTATTCAGTAAAACATTTTAATGTCAACTGCATAAAATGACTATCAGATTGCTTGATAGTCACTGCTAATTTTATCGACTATAATGTGGTCAAATTAAACATACTACGTTTGAGAAATGTTGTATGAGCAAATGTCAGACTTTTTAATTTGTACGACTAATACTAGAGTTCAATAATCTGCGGAAGGTAGACATAAAGATTTGCGATGTTTATGTTTTTCTCTGTGGTTTATATTTTGAAGTTTGAACGTCATTAATATTCTCAGTTTTCGTATGATTTTACCGGTGGTTTTTAATAGAAAAAAATAAAAAGGAATTACGAAAGTTTTGTCGTACCTACTGCGTTCAAAAGTAAGTATGGAAACAAATTAATAACTAGGTAAAGAATTGTGCGATTTGTGAGTGCTTATATCAAGTGTTTTGGCATAATTCCATGCTGAAGAAGTCTTTCTTCAGCATGGAATTCATATGTTGTTGTTCATATTCATATGTTTGTATTAACTTACTAAGTACTACAAACCTATTATAAAATCCCCTTTACTTTATTATGAGTAATTCAAACGCACTACATTTTAAAATGAAGACCAGTTTCTGCCTGTGACTTCGTCCGCATGCGAAACTTTAACCGTTTACGCAGTGCACGTAGTGGAAGCTCTCAAAAGGAAAAAACCCCTCATTTTGAAACATTCTTCATTGGTGCTCCGCTCCTATTGGTCTTAGTGTGATGATATATTATAGCCTATAAGCCTTCCTCGATAAATGAGCTATCTAACACTGAAAGAATTTTTTCAAATCGGACCAGTAGTTCATGAGATTAGTCCCTTAGATTAGATCTTTGAACCCTTCAATATGAAAGTATGTACATATGTACCTACTTTTTAGATAGAAGTCTGGCAAATTAATCCTTTTTGTTGTAAAAGATATATTCATTGTTATTTTATTTGAGAAATAGTAAATAGATTTCAATTATTATTTTGCAGGCTACTGCTTCTACATCTACAAATTTGGTGGCAACTCCAAATATTGGCGGACCTAGCCACTCCAATTTGGAGCAGTCAGAGGCAGCGGACGCCTCTCCTGTTGTTCTGGTTGTTTCTGAACTGGATCCTGCGATGCAGGAAAACGAAGTTCCTAATTAGTCTGTTCCGTTAGAGTTAATATTTTAATGCATAAGTGCCTCTTTTATTGATTATATTGTTATTGTAATTTCTACTGCGACTAAGTATAACAGTTAAATTAATAATCAATAATAATAATGTAATGTAATGTTAATATTGTAATGTTAGAAGTAATAAATAAATAAAGCCTTTATTCAGACATTTTACATTAATTCTTAATCTTAACTATTATTTTCCTGCACTGCCTCGACAAACCCATCCATTTGATGATGGCAAAGGCCTCCTCCAACATTTTCCACAGCTCTCTGTCTCTAGCTGTTCGGGACAATATGCCACCTGCCACTACTCTGATATCGTCGACCCATCTTTGCATTGGTCTACCTCTTTTTCTCTTGAAATGACCCGTGTACCAATTCATTACCTTTTTGCTCCATTTATCTTGTCCCCTGATTGTATGCCCCGCCCACTTCCACTTAAGGCGCTTGATTGTAACTGTAACACCTTTGTTTTAGTACAACTTCTTATGTTTGTTGTTTTTATCCTATCGGACAATTTTTCACCATCATACTTCTGTTCATGGCGTTCTGACAAGATTCCATTTAAGTAAGTGTAATGCAAGCCATGTCTTCTTCTTCTTCTTCTTCTTCACGGCTGTCCTTCGACGAACGGCTGGGAGATGATCCCTGAGTTCTTCAAGAACCTGTAGGTACCCAACCTTGCTCAATCGAAAGTTCGCAATGAACTCTCTTACTGGCAGCTCCATAGGATCGTAAAAGTCCCGCAGCCTACGCCTATGAACGCCTAAAGCTTTCTCTTTACGCAGTTCGTCAGCATGTGCAATTAAAATTGCGCGAGTCATTGTCGTTCGCTTGGCTGTTGTTTGTTTTACCTTTAATTATATAAATGGACGCTATTTCACTTCTATTACTGTTGTCAGCCTAAATTCATTGAAAATAATTTAAATTTTCTTTATCTTACTAACTTGTTATCATTGTTGATGTTCAAAAACACTGCTCTCTACTAGTTGCTAAAGATATAGGCACTCGTCTCATTGAGTTTTCAACAATGACCTGTCATTCTGCTTAGCGAATACGAAAGTATAGTTGTCGATACGAGAATTTAAGGCAAAATGCGTTTCCAGTCGCCATCCCAACACTATGCGTGGCCATCTCACTAAAGATGTACTTTTGACGTCATTTCGATTATCAACCTCTTGTCAACTGAGTTACAGAATACAAAATTTGATTTTGACAATTTTAGATTCTAACAGACAAGCCGGTGCCCATCAAATTTTAAAAGCCACTGAGATACAGAATAGGCCGGCAGGTCAGGTCCAGGCCAAGAGAGTCTCGAACTGAAGATCGTCATCTTAAATGCCATTTGTATTGACGTCACACCCCTACTTCCCTTGTTTTAAACGTTCAGACAATAATCAGCGTCGTTATTATATTGTTTAATATTCATGACAGAGATCTCAGGCAAATGGTCTCACTTCCAGTGGCTGTTCCATTAAAAGGATTATGTTTATTTATGAAGGAGTTTAGACTAGATCATCGCCGTGGTTTGCTTATTAAACAGGCTTAATATTCTAGACAGTGTTGCTTAGATACAACGAGTTAGTTGTTTTAATAAACACTCTGAAACAACAGCCGATTTCAGTTTAATTTATTCGAATAATAATTTCGGTTCGTAAAACAGAATATCTATAAAGAACTTTTGACCCAGAAATAATGTAACTTATACAGGTTTTCTGTAACTCAGAAAATTATAGGTACTAAACTAGCTTTGCCCGCGACTTCATCCGCATAGTCTAAACAAATTTCAAACCCCTATTAAACCCCCTCAGGGGTCCTTTCTTAGCGGATATCTACGACATAACACTCGTACCTATCTGTATGCCAAATTTCAGCCCGATCCCTCCAGTGGTTTGAGCTGTGCATTGATAGATCAGACAGTCACCTATTCCTTTTAGAGTATACTAGATGATGCCCGCGACTTCATCTGTGTGGATTAAGATTTTTGATTCCCGCGGGAACACTTTAATTTTACGGCATAAAAAGGCATCTACCCCTGTACTAAATTGCATCAAAATCGGTCGAGCAGATGGGCCGTGAAAGCGTAGCACACAGAAAGAGACACTTTCGCATTTATAATATTAAGTATGGATTTAGACAAAGACTTAGCCTCGGCTTTATTCGGAAAGACTTTCTGAAATATCCGTCATAAGATAACGCTATAAAACATAATATCAAATACAACATTGAAGTATCAGTGCTGTATTGCGTTGCAGTCGCGTGTAATAGCTCTTTATTTTACGAAAATATATCGGTCAAGTGCGAGTTAGAATCGCGCACAAGGGGTTCCGTACCATCACACAATATAAATTATTTCAGTATGTAACAAGAAATATGTCATCCCATCAAAAACATAAATGTAAAATGAGAGCCAAGTTCAAAATTGTGATATATATGCCTTGGTTGTTGACTTCAGCGACAAAAGAAGTGAGATCTAAATGGGTGCCAAGTTCAATGGTCAGTCCTGCAATTTATATATCCCATCAAAAACATAAATGTGAAATGAGAGCCAAATTCAAAATTGTGATATATATGCCTTGGTTGTTGACTTCAGCGACAAAAGAAGTGAGATCTAAATGGGTGCCAAGTTCAATGGTCAGTCCTGAAATTTATTTATAACAACATATAATATTTTATAACAACTTAAAATATCATTTCTTCTTATAACGTAGTATAAAATGTTGAAGACTAAGGCTTTGGCTTGGCTAGTTTTCATATACGAATTATAGCGTTCACAAGTTGTAAAGCTGTAAGTTCTTATTTTATTCTTCCGAAAATTTGGCTTGCTGGTAGAAACTGTACTTTTAGGTACCTACTTAATAATAATTCGTATATGGAAACTAGCCAAGCCAAAGCCTTAGTCTTCAACATTTTATACTAAGTTATAAGAAGAAATGATATTTTAAGTTGTTATAAAATATTATATGTTGTTATAAATAAATTTCAGGACTGACCATTGAACTTGGCACCCATTTAGATCTCACTTCTTTTGTCGCTGAAGTCAACAACCAAGGCATATATATCACAATTTTGAATTTGGCTCTCATTTCACATTTATGTTTTTGATGGGATATATAAATTGCAGGACTGACCATTGAACTTGGCACCCATTTAGATCTCACTTCTTTTGTCGCTGAAGTCAACAACCAAGGCATATATATCACAATTTTGAACTTGGCTCTCATTTTACATTTATGTTTTTGATGGGATATCATTACTTTTTGTACAGAAATTATTGAACTCAATCTCAAACTCAAAACATATTTATTCAAAATATGTACCTACAAAGTACACCTTCTGAACGTCATGCTTACAGAGCATAAGACGTGATGGTGATAATTAACTACGATATCTTAAAACTAAAGCTACGAGGGTTCCAAACGTGCCCTGGTCTGAGAAGAACCCGCAATAAACTCCGCTTTTTTTTTATTATCACCATCTCACAAATATTTGAAATTATATATATGTACTTATAATATAACATTACATAATCAGCCGTTGTAACAATTCATACCCATGCCTTGCTATCATTCAAATAATCCTTTACACTGTAATAGGACTTTTCTATTAGTTTAGTTTACGTTTTACATTAGTAGGTACTTATTATTTGGTGTAAGGTCAGTGTGTCACCCACCAGTAATTCTATTGTACGACTCATTGTACAAGATAATTAAAGACGAGAATTCTCAAGAAAAATATATAGTGTACCTAGAGTTACACTGACATTGACAGATTACATCTATGGTCAGACTACCTCTACATCACATTTCTACATCTCATCAATTTTGATTGCAAAAGTTCAAAATCAAAAGTTTTTTGTGAAACATTGAAAACTAGCACGGTAAACAGTCGATATCACTAAAACCACTACAAACAATGAATACAAATCACAATGACTGACAGCTTGAACTGACGACTTCAAATACGTTTCTTCTTCTTTTCTGTCAATGACGTTTCGTTGCACAAAATGTATGAATACGAAGGTAAGGTTTTAATGCAACTATATTATTATTCATTATTATTTACATTAAAATAATAATTATGTGTCATTTTCAATAGTTAAGGAGTTACTACCACCGCTTAAAGCAGTATTGTTTCAAACTAACGGTTGAATGTCACGTACTTTGACGTCCTTAAAATAATGATTATAACACTACAACATAAACGTCAACAATATTAAAATAATACGGCTTTAAGCAATGGTAGCATGCCTCGTGTCAGAGTTTTGATCTATACCTTTGATCATAAAAATGACGATTTTTGTACGTTTATATCTAAATAACCATTTGAGGTGTGCTTATGAAATTTGGAGCACATATGTATCTCACGGGTCTCAATATATGCGCCAAATTTGACATGTTTATGTGAAATTGTTTTTGAGTTATGAGGGGGTCAAAAGTGGCTCCAAATGGTTCGTGTAATATTACACACGGTGCTGCTCGCCAGTTTTTTTGAACTTTGGCTGGACACGCTTCCGCGTGTCTTGATAACAAGACGTAATCAGCTGTGAATTAACTGGCCCTCATATTGTCGCGCAGAAATGGTAGTGTCATATGTGAGCCCTACGGGACCAGGTGCAAGCCGATTTCAAACATCGGATCATTCCAGACCTTTGCCGTAACAAATATTTTCCTCTTTAGATAAAATTATTTGCACAAAAAAGAATTTCCGTTCGTGAATTGTTAGAATAGACGATTCCGTCTGAAAGCGAAACAGCAGACAATGGACACAAGGCTAAAAGGGTGTGAAATCAATGTTTCTATAAATTGTTCGCGCCCGAAACACACACATTCAGTCGTTGGAGGGGAGGGCTTCATGAGGGGCTTGACTTAAATGAGGGATTTGTGCTAAGTGCGAATAAGAGGTCAAAAAGATTTCGTCACAATAGAACTTTTAACATTCTATCCTGAGGCCCAATAAATGTCTGAGCAAATAAATCATCATTATGATGGTCACCATCATCATGATGATGATTTATTTTCATCATCATAAATCATTTAACAGCCTAAAATGTATTACTCGAAATCTTTAAAAAGTTCATACATGCTTTTTGACGGGCAAGCATCTATGAACTCCATAAACAGGTAGGATTATAGGTTTGTCAAACGATTACGATTACCTTACACAATCGGGGGGCTGATCTAATAAATATACAAATCATGCCCACGTGGAATGTTGGCAATAATGCTGGCTGCACTTCCACGCTGGACAGCCGGGCTGATTCTTTTTGCAATGAATAAGAATAATAATAATAAAAATAAACATAAGTGAATTTACCACTGCCATTCATAGACAAGAACCAGCAAGTAACTAGGCGGTTGCTATTTTTAAGAAAAATATAAGTAACCGCATTGCTAGAGATAATCTTTTTTAACATTTATATTATAATCTTTAGCAGTTTAATAAGCTTTTTTCAGGAGCATATTTTTGATGGATTTTAATATCCAAACTTGTGATAAGGAAAGTCAAAAAATATTTTTTTCTGAAGATATATCTCAGTTTACACGTGGGCGCCCGCTCAGTGCCTACCTGCCTTTAATAATGTACCCGTTGAGCCTGAAAGATAATGCCCCAGACAGGCCTCACTTCTTCACAATGGATATTATATTACCATTAATAAGATTCCCGGCGAAACCTACTAATGTTGTGCATATTCGCTTGGAAACTTTCATTTTTGTAGCGGAAATTATTATAATGTCTAGATTTAGCTAACTTTGCCGTCTTTGTTTGGGTCTGACTACGAAACTGAAAATGATGTCTGGAAGATACTTTTATGTGTTCTGTGGTCTCAGTATGTAAATTATGTACAAAATATCAAGTTTCTAGATCCAATAGGTTGAGAAATCCGTTGATAGAATAGTATGGAATAGAGACTTTTTGAAAATGAAGTCTAGACCAAAAAGTTTGCGTAGCTAAAGTGGAATCAAACAGAAGAATTTTTTATTCAAATAAACTTTACGAGTGCTTTGGAATGGTTACGAGGAGTGAATCTTCCACACCGATTCGTAATACCGAGAAGAATCAGTACGTTATTTAGTGGTTGATCTTTAAAATATTTATCGATGTTACGATAAGTCAATAATAATGAAAAAGTTACTAAAATTAGTAAAGTTTATACAGATAAATACCTACAATTAAATAAAGATGGTTAAATTGTAGGCATAAAGAAGGCCCAATTTGTGTTGCAATGAATTTGATAAGTAGCGATAGTAAGTTCAAATAGTAAATGGATAATATGTTAGTCAGTTTATCGTTTTTTCTTTTAATCCACTACCAGTTAGCCCTTGACTGCGATCTCACCTGATGGTAAGTGATGATGCAGTCTAAGCTGGTAGCGGGCTAACCTGTTAGGGGCATGGCAGTTATTTTAAACCCATCCATTCGGTTTCTACACGGCATCGTACTGGAACGCTAAATCGCTTGGCGGCACGTCCTTACCGGTAGGATGGTAACTAGTCACGGCCGAAGCCTCCCACCAGGCCAGACCAGGGAAAATTGAAGAAATTATAAATACCAAAATTTACCCTGCCGGGGATCGAACCCGGGACTTCCGCACGTTAAGACAACAGCGCTACACACTGCGCCACGGAGGTGTGAAAAGGTTTATATTATGCATAGATTAACTAAATCAAAATCACCTAAACCTCAACTGCAGGCCTATTTGTAGCCCCGTTGCGTAACACAAAATTTTATGTTAATATTAAACTGTAGTTCCAATATTAACGAGCTCCCAACACGCCAGGCCTGGTATTGTCC
Source organism: Erebia palarica (assembly GCA_964035005.1). Classification (NCBI taxonomy): domain Eukaryota; kingdom Metazoa; phylum Arthropoda; class Insecta; order Lepidoptera; family Nymphalidae; genus Erebia; species Erebia palarica. Next base: position 38,892,541 of record OZ035983.1, read on the forward strand.
AGCCCGACTTTGATAGTCCATAAATTTATTTTATGCTAGATTGCGGAGTTAATTTCAAGTTACGATACTTAGTAAGTGGCAGTTACGGCCAGTATAATAACAATAAAGTTAGTATTAGAAACCGTTATATGGGATATGGCTTTCGTCAAATATCTTGATTGTATCGGGGCCAGGATTGGATTACATCAATTATTGTGGGGTGAAATTGAGAAAATTTAATAAACAAAATAACGTTGCCGATGATTCTTAACGTTGAATTGAGGAAGTATCGTCCATTTCACGTTTTACGATTATGGGAGTTTTTTCACTTTCAATCGTTAAACTTCCTCGTTGGTCTACTGGTTAGGATGTTCGACTGCGACCGACTATAGTTTGAGTCCCGGGTCGGGCCCTATAATAAAGTATTGGGTTTTTCTAGACTGGAGTTAGGAAGTTGGTGGGGTTTCACCGCTGTGCCTCGGAGAGCAGGTTAAGCCGTCGGTCCCGGTTATTATCACTAACATGATAATAGTTGTTAAAGCCCGCCAACCCCCATTGAAGCAGCGTGATGGGTCTGAGCTCTAATTCCCTTTCTCCTACGGAGCCTGTGTGGAGAGCGGAGGCCTGTACCCAGCAGTGGGATGTTAATGGGCTGTAGTGGTAATCGTTAAATCATATTTAGCTAAAGCAGAATTAGTTCGCCTGCGTAGATTGGGCAATCTGAATCAGTGATGATTCACTAGACGGTACAATAGGACACTTACAAGTTTATGTTCATAAAAAATCTATTGAAGTAAACCTTCCTTACGCACGCTTGACATGGGGAGTAAGCTGGTGAATGAGTGACGAGAGCGTTACGAAAAGTGTGATCGGGCGGGGCGAACGGAAGTTGAGAGGGAGATATAAGTTAGTGAAGATAGAAAGAGAGAGAGTTACGTTTCATATATTACTGTAGGGGCAAGAGAGGTAGGTGCGAGCACACATTTTCTTTCTCTCTTTCTCTCATAGCCAGTTTTACTTCAGTCGTGTGGGCTAAAGCTCAGTCGTTTTTTTATTCTATTCTATAACAAAACGTTTTAATTCCAAAATCAATTTTAACACTTGCTTATACCTGTTTATTTTCTATTTATTTGTGCTCGTAGGTATGATATTTTAAGGCCTTTTTGTTCAGCAGAATATAAATTTGATCTAAAAGCCCTTGTACAGGCCCATTTGAATCAATATTGACGAGTATTTATTGTATTCGGATACTTAAAATTAGGTATCTTTGATGCTTATAATAATAAAACAATACAAACTAATCAAAATTGTATTGAATTTACTGAGATAGAACCATTTAACTCAACAAGTAGGTAAGTAAATTAGATTTGACGTGAAGATACGTAATTCTAGAAACACCAATAATCTGAAATAGGCTTTCGGGGCTAAGGAGCCATTAACATATACATCGGTGTTAGTTTAGTTTGGTGATTACAAGGATTGATACTGATTATGTCTAAAGTTCTGAGACTCCTCTACTAACATGAGTCTCGAGTTACAGAGACATAAGCCTTATTAATCTTTCGTTGATCTCTTGTTTTCGTTTATGTTTCGACAAGACAAATGGAATTCCTGTAGGAACAGATTTTTACATTTCGGCCAGTTATTAAATTACCACCCTGCTGGCAAAGACGTGCAGTGCCACTTACAAAAGCGTATCCTGCAGCCATTTTAGATTGTTAACAACAAATAATACCTACTAATCACTTTAAATAAAATCAGTTCAGTTTCAATTTTAATTAAATTCAATCAGCTGTTTATTCTATAACCGACTTTCAAAAAAGGTTCTCAATTCAGTGCGTATCTTTTTTTTAATGTATGTGTATATCTCCGTGGTGTCTGAACCGATTTCGAATTTTTTTTTATACGACTGCCTCAAAAAAGGAGTATATTGTTTTCCGGGTTCATGTGTGTATGTGAATTATATATATTCCACCATAACTTCTATACGCCTGAATCGATTTTGATAAATGAGGTATCGTTAGAATCCTTAGCTTATCGCGGGTGACATAGGCTAGTGAAATTTAAAAATAATTGGTGGGGTGACCATGGTCCCGCATTAAAGACTAAATTTGAAAAAAAAATCTAAAATAACATTAACTATATAATCTTCATCCAGAAAATTATGAGTACATTCCAAAAATATATTATAACACTATAGTTCAATATCCAGTGATTCACAAAAAAATATAACTTTATAAAAATGTGAATAAGATTCTAATTTAACTAGATTAATTTAGATTTTTAACTTTTTAGGTGGATTAGGGCAGTCGTTTTTTTAATTTATTTTGATTCTGACTTGTTATAATATGAAAAGTCAACGTCAAAGTAATTTGTTCAAACTGTTTATACCTATACTGTTTTAAACGTTCGATAATCAAGACCTTAGTTCAAAATTGGTACACTGTGCATTTTTGTAACGTCAATAATATAAAACGTAATGATGATAGTTATTAATAACGAGGGTGCCAACCGCGCCCTGGTCTGAGAAGAGCCCAAATCAAACTCAACAGAGTTTTTTTATTGTTATTATCTCACAAATCATTTTAAAGTTTTGCCCTAACAATCTCAGCTGGGTGAAAAAATAACAGAACTGAACGATTCACTACGGACGCGTCCGGCTACTCCACCACCACCACTACAGCCTAACAACCTCCCACTGCTAGACACAGGCCTCCACTCTCATAGGAGAGAGGGAATTACTTTCAACTCTGGGCTGGCACTCAGAATTTCTTGAGTAAAAACCCCAATAAATTTTTATTGGACAATTTTTATGTCCGGGAATCGAACCCAGTACCTCGTGATTCGCAGTCGACTATGTTAACCGCTAGATCAACAAGACAAAGTCGGGCTACTCGTGTACACTTAATTAAATTGCTTTTTGATATCGTATCAAGACACCCCAAAAACTGGGCGGGAACATTTATCGTAGCGGCGGTGTGTACTGTATTGTGACGTCACGGACGCGTCCTCATCGCACCTGGCACAATCAGCCCGCTGTCAGATTGAGGCGGGTTAACTTTCTGGGGACGAATAAACACAACATCTGAAGTGAAGGCAATTATTTGGTTTCACTTAACACGATCCTGGGGCCAACGCTTAAAGCCATATTGTTTCATTATTGTTGACTTTAGTGTTTTAGAATTGTAATCCTTATTTTAGGAAAGTCAACGTAAGTGACATGAAACAGTCATATTGCTTTAAAGTAAATTTCTTTAAGGGTTGGTATTATGGCCCATGCGCTGAAAAAATCGTACGTAATGAAAGTTTTTTTTAAACTTTAACGTTAAAACGTTAAACTCTTGTCTCAGTCGAATAGGAGCCGTATCGTTAGCGAGATATTGCAGGTATTTAATTAATAACTTGTATATTTTTTCAGTAGAATAGCGAAAACTCGAGTGAAAATAATTATCGTTCTCACGAGGTGTTCAACAACAACAACACACGACTTGTTTTTATCCACTACAAGTGCTAACTTGTAGTGGATAAAACAAAAAAAATAAACGTTGGAATAAACAAAAAAAAATTGTCAGTCATAGGCACTGAGGATAGAAGTGAACATAAGGGTTACGTAAGGGACGGTCACTTACGTACCAATATACTGTTATTCTGCAACGGATCAACGTGATTTTTTGGATACATTTTTCACAGGTCTTCAATTAATCTGGAGAGTTAAATAGGTTTTTTAGGAAGTTTTTTTTAGGAAGAACCGGTTTTGCATCCAGCAACCCCACAAGCCAACGTTGTATATTTTTACATAGTGTAAAATTTTTATCTTTTTAAAAGCAACTGCTGAGTTTCTTGACGTCTCTTCTCAGTAGAATTATTTCCGAACCGGTGGTAGAGTCGTGATTATATACGTGATAACATAAGTGGTACAAGTTGTCTTACATTAAATAAATAAATCATTTATTTCAGAAACTCAAAAAATCCCACGTATAGTCTAAGAACCTAAGCCCACGCGGAAAAAGTCGCGGTTATCATCCATAGACGGTAGAAAAATGACGTTTTTTTATTTCTTTGATAAATCAAGACCAATGTTCGTTTATAACTTTATTCCTTACAATAATATTATATTCTTAGAGTACCTAATTTAATTATTTTCTACTACTATTCAATCATCCGTTTTTCTTTTCGTCCTTCGCGCTCAATTGGCGGAAAAGATCGGGAAGCGGGAAGCATTGCCCATCAGAATACCATTCTTTCTTAATTAATTTATTTTACGGCTCTGGATTCTAGTCCTTTATGACCATATATTTATCGCGAATGTCATACCACAGAATATAAAACTAGAAAATCATGACAGTTCCATGGTATCATCTAGTGAAATGTATAATTGCTCATAGTCGCAGATTTGCCAAATCAAATGATAATACTGCACTAACATTAATGGGCGAGGGATCAGCGGCGATCACTAATAATTACCGGTTAGGGCTTAATTAATTAGGGCCCGGGAATTAATTTAGTGGCGCGACTGCGACAGACAAATGGTCCGCCGCCTGATTTGATATATTTGCTGCCACGAGACTCGGTGACATGTTTTGTTTGAAATTGCCATGGAAATAATAGGTACTTAATATACAAATTATAGTAACTTTTAGTTCCATCGGTACTATTATAATATAGACTAGCCGATGCTAGCGACTTCGTCTGCGTGGGAATATTTACATTTTCAGCTATATAAAAAGATTAAAAGCGCTCATTCGCGCGAACTCATTAAAGTAAAACTAGCGAATGCACGTGACTTCGTCTGCGTGGTTTGAGGTTTTTTGGTTCCCGCGGGAACTCCTTAAATTTCCGAGATAAAAGGTAGGCTATGTGCTATTCCAGGCTAAAATCAATCTCTGTGCCAAATTTCAGCCAGATCCGTTCAGCCGTTGGGGCGTGATTGAGTTACAAACATACAAACATCAATACATCCATACATCCATCCAAACTTTCATATTTATAATATTAAGTATTAAGTAAGAAGTAAGGTTATTAGTAATTAGTATAGATGACTTCCACGACTTCGTCCACGTGCATTGTTTTTTTTAGATATTTTGATAAAAAGTAGCCTATGTCCTTCCCTGGGATACAATCTACCCCTGTACCAAATTTCATCAAAATTGGTTGAGCAGATGGACCGTGAAAGTGTAGTAGGCAGACAGACAGACAGACAGACAGATACACTTTCGCATTTATAATATTAGTATGGAGTATGGATTCTGTAGTTCCAAGGACATAAAAATAAAACGTGTTTACCGAGTTTCTTGCTGGTTCTCCTCGGTAGGAATGGAATTCCAAACCAGTGGTAGATTCAATCGACGATTTAAAAGCTCTTTTAGTAAGTTTATTTGAACAAAAAAATATTAGTTTGAGTTTAATATCATTCTACAGAAAATTCTTCAGGCTTTCCACTGAACGAGAAAAAGCAAGGATTGAAAAGAATGTAGGCACTTAATTGGGTATTAGATATCTTATCAAATCAGTAACTTTTAATCAAACGTCACAGATAGAAAGTCAGTCAGACACAATTTCGTATTTATACTATGTATAAATACGAAATATAGTATGCATTATAGTATGCATAATTATAGTATGCATTTAGTTACTGACAGATAAAATCGGTCTAGAACAGGGGGCTTACTACCACCGCTTAATGTCGTTTTGTTTTAATATTGTTGACGGTTGTGTTTTAAAATTGTTCAATTTTTGATTTTATGGCTTGTGTTTGTACCAAATGGGTACAATATATTACGCAAATGACGCGTGAAATGGAAGAGACACGCTTTGTGATAATCCATCTTATAATATGTACGTGACATAAAACTGTCATTTTGAAGTTTAGTCCCACAAACTTATCTGCAGGGCGACCGCGTATCTTCTGCATCAATCATTGTTACAGTATGAATTGTTGTGATTGGCTGAATTTATGGTATTCTTGCTGCGTCAATGGATTTTGTCCAAGAGTGGAAGACTGTTATCCAATCAGAGGTGATTGCGATCGTTACACTGTAGCTGTCAAAGATACGCGGTCGCTTAGCAGAACCGGTGACAGCGTGCTAGTGTATATGAAAAATAAAATAAAAACAAAACTAAACAGGCATAAAGAGTTCCAGTTTTGGCCACCAGGCCAGATAAGTTTGTGGGACTATAATACTTAAAGCACTAAGCGATGGTAGTAGCCCCTCTGATAAATGATTTATTTATTTCATGTGGGACAACTTGTGTCACTTACGATACGTTAAGACTCTACCACCAGTTTGGAAAGCTACTTCTACTGAGAAGAGCCGGCAAGAAACTCAGCAGTTACTGTTTTCTTGAAAAGGAAAAAGGTTACAAAAGTAAACAATACAACACATACATTACGTTAAAATTAGTATTACACTGACTTGTGGGTCACTGGATGCGAGGCCGGTTGCTTTCATGCAACTTTGTCATTCAGAAAATCATTGATAGTGTAATAAACTCGACTTAACTTAAGCTGTTTAACACTTTCTTTAAATGTATGTAATGGCAAATCTAGAAACCCTGATACTGAAACAGTAGATATAGTCAATTTGCCTTTAGGATCTTATGAAACATACGAAGCGAGTATTAAAGAGCTGAATTCTTGGTCCTTGGAATTGAAGAGTTTAGTACAATTACTTGAGGCTGAGCAAATAATCCATTAAGTCCTAACCCTTTCAATGCTCACGCCGGCGCGGCGTCTAAAGAGCAAAGCCAATCGCTTTGCCGCTTCTATCTCTCAAACTCAGGGTAAGAACACACTGGGAGTCTTATTGTCTTGTTCATTTCCTGTGTACTTGCGAAAGAGAGGTTAAATGTAATGGGAATTAGGGTCAGTCCATAAAATGAGATAAAATCCTTTCCATGGTAAGTTGTGTTCCATTGTTGCATAACGTTCTCTCCGAGGCACGGGGGCGAAACACCACCAACTTCCTTACTCCGGGCTAGTACTGAGAATTTGTAGTCAGAAAAACCCAATACCTAATTATGGCCCGACCCGGGACTCGAACCCGGGACCTCGTCGGCCGCAGTCGAACATGCTGACCACTAGACCAACGAGGCAGTAAAAATGTACATTATCATCACAATATCCACCCCACTATTTAACACGGAATCTCCGCTCGAAATAAGAAAGGTGTCCCACAATCTACCACGCTGGCCAAATGCGGATTGGCAAAAAAATCTTCACATACGTTTGTAACATTTCAAAGAAATCTCAGCCATGCAGATTGCTTTACTATGTTTTCTTTCACCGTTAAAGCAAGTGGTGTTTAATTGCTTATTTAAATTTATTATTTTTGAAAATCTTGTATAGCCTGATGGTACGCAGCTGGGTTCTGATTGTTTTTAAAATCGAGAAGCACCAACAAGAACTCAGCGGTTGCTAAGGAGCAACCATAAAATTTGTTGTTTAGAATGCCGTATGGAACAGCTATCCCGAACAAAAATTGGTCACTAAGAAACCATTATGAAGCTATCATTGACACTTGTGAACTTATGAGTAAAAACGAGATCTAACCCTCAAAAAATTTGATCGGGATGTCCCGTCTATTATATAGAACATGTAGCATTGGAACTTGGAAGCGACTGTTTGTCTTGCGACAAGTCGCAGACCTGTTCTTATGATACACAAGACGTCTTGGAGGGTATCTCAAATATTGGCAAAGCTCTTGACGACAATGCGACTTGAGTCACGACTCTCGCCCGACCAGAACTAGTATTTTCACTACAAACATTGGTTTATTTTGAAGGGAAATTGTACAATTTAACATATTTAATAAGTAGCTATACTACTAGAAAGCGTAGTAAAATTATCCCCGTACTAGCTGATGCCCGCGATTTCTTTCGCGTGGTTTAAGTTTTTTTCATTCCCGCGGGAATTTCTTAATTTTCCGAGATAAAATTAGCCTATGCCACTCTCCAGGTTTCAACTATACCCATGCCAACAATTACCTCGATCTGTTGCTCCGTTGCGGCGTGATTGAAGGACCAACCAACAATAGCGTTTTATTCCATTGGCGTGAGGTAGAGCGGGTCGGCTACTATCTATACTAATATTAAAGATTAAAGAGGTAAAGTTTGTGACGTTGTAGGGGGTAATCTCTGGATCTACTGAACCTTTTTTGAAAATTCTGGTACTAATACTACTACATTATATTTTGTGAGTGTCATAGGCTATATATTATCCCGAAAAATCAGGGATTTCCCGTGGGAAATTAAACAACTTATCGTTTAGGCGGACGAAGTCGATGGTATCCGCTAGTAGTTAGTATTAGTATGAGTATTTGTGAAAGCATTTCTGTATTGTGTCAGCTACGAGTAGATGTCAGCAGCACTGCAAAGGCGCCGCAAACAAACACAGCTGACAGCACTCGCCTTGCGTTTGTTTCTCGAGGAGCGTTCTCTGAGACCATTACTGTTATTCTGTTCGATACGTCATAATACGAGTATATTTTTATATTTTACCCGGGTTATGTGTTCATCAGTGTATATATTTTTATTTGTTCCTTGCTAGACAGCTACAGCCTAAACGCGTGGACCGATTTTGATGATTCTTGCACCAGTTTATGCCGAATATATCATTAGAGTCACTGTGGAAGCCGAATTTGAGAAAAAACAAAATGGCGCCCTCTATAAGCCATAATGTAACAAATTAAAAAAATATTACGTTACGACTATCGACTTCCTGTGATTTCACCCCAGTAGGAATTTTGGGAAATACAGCCTTATTATCGAAATAATTATTTTTAAAGAGACAGTCGCCACTTTTAGAAAAACTGGCGTCTGTCTCTTTAATTACTGGTTACTGGTTTTGCAGAAAATGAGTTTATGCAGACCCAATTTTTTGGAGATAGATGGCTATTTGAAGAAATAGATGTGATCCGATAAATTAATATTATTTTAACGTTTCGACTAGCGTCCGTCTGCGGTTTCGCCCCAGTGGGAATTTCAGAAAATACGGACATAGTGTACGTGCACAAAATTTGCTTCTTGTCTAAATTATTATTAAAGAGCACCTACATTTTGTAGTTTTTTCCCAATTTAAGTCTAAATGTTAAATGATAAATTAATAAAATCTTAAACTATTCCAAAATAAAAATTATTGAAAAAGATATATTTATTTCGATATACTTTATTAACAAATAATTGTGGTTGAGGCCTTCTGTTAAGCATAAGAATACCTATGTCAAAAGGCCTAGCTTTTCCAGATATAACAATTTCATTAATGATTAAAGAATTAAAAAAAATATTGATAATTTTTTTTAAATTATGACCCATGCAAGGGTGATAGCAAGTGTGTGTATGTGTGTGTGTGTGAGTGTGTGAGTATATTATATGAGTGTGCGAATTCATGTATATTCCAGTTAAAACCACATTTACACCTCCCGAACAATCTGCCTCTGTTTCATAAAAAGATAGCGTTTTTAGCCAGTTTAGCCCACTATCATCTTAGACTGCATCATCACTTATCGCATGTGAGATCGCAGTCAAGAGTAGCGAAATAAAAAAAAACACCTCAGAGAAAGGAAATCTGGTAATTAAGTTAATACTTAAACAAAGATATTCACATTCAGTACGTAATAAGTTAATTTCCCTAAACAAAATCTGTGTAGTGTAGGAAACAGTGTATCGGTGGAATTAATACTGTCTTCAGATCCAGTTACTAATACGTTGCAGGATCTTGTTCTAGCAAGGGTAAAGCGTCGTTTATACTAGTTTCTTTCTCTTTAAATAAATAGTCACATTTTTCGAAAAAGTTATGGGCCAATAATGAAAACGTGAAACAAATGAAAAGCGCATTTTCCATAATTATTTTATTTTGATGAGATAGATTCAAAACGTTACACAACTTTTTTTTATAAAAATCTCTCCATAATCCCTTTGTGTTTTCACCATATTTGAGATTAAAACCTCCATGGAAAAAAAGAATTCTGCTAAATTTAAATTTAAAATAAATGACTCCGACGCCAACCGGCTAAAATATCATAAAGCTCGGAATCGCTGTAATACATTGTGTAGAGATGCTCAACGACGCCACATACATAAGTCAGTCGAACATGGCGATACTGCTAAAACCTGGAAATTTCTCGAGTCACTTGGAGTTGGTAAAGCATCCCATAAACCTTCTATTAATATTGATATCGATCTCCTTAATAAACACTTTTCTACTTGTGATGTAATTGATAGTGACGAGAAACAGCACACTATTAGTATTCTTTCATCATCATCAACTCCTGACTTTCTTCCATTTAGTTTCGAGTCATTCACCGAATGTGATGTTAAGAAGAACGTATTGTCTATCTCATCGAATGCTATCGGTACTGACAGCGTTAGCCGCAATATGATTGTTCCTATCCTTGACGTTGTCTCTCCTATCCTTACCCACATTTTGAATTGTTCTATTGGCACCAGCGAATTTCCTGAAGCATGGAAGGATGCGCAAATTATTCCTCTTCCCAAAAAACTAAAACCATCATCTGTAAATGATTTTCGTCCCATTTCTATTTTACCATTTCTCTCAAAAGTTCTTGAGAAGTTAGTCTATCAGCAGCTAAGTCTATTCCTTAATAAGCACTGTCTTCTCAGCCCTTTGCAATCTGGATTTCGTCCTGGTCATAGTACGGTTACAGCGCTAGTCAAGGTTGCCGATGACATTCGTTGGGCAATGGACAATAAGCAGCTCACAATTTTAACGTTGCTTGATTTTAGTAATGCATTTAATACCGTGGATTACGATATTTTGCTGAGTATGTTGCGTTCTTCTTTTAACATGGCCCCGTCGGTGATTGATTGGTTTCGGAGTTACCTCAATGGTCGTCGTCAGCGCATTCGAATCGACGAGACCTTTTCTTTTTATGTGACGGCCGGGGTACCTCAGGGTGGCGTGTTGTCTCCTTTATTATTTGCTATTTTTATTAATTCTATTACTCCTTATATCTCTTCTCTCTATCACATGTATGCAGATGATATCCAAATTTATCGGTCTGCACCTCTGGAGGATCTTGGTTCTGCCATTTTCGCCATTAATAGTGACCTTGCTGCCATTTCTGGGTGGAGTAAACAATATGGGCTATGCGTGAATCCTGCCAAATCCCAGGCAATTATTATTGGCAGTCCAGGTTTCATTAACTTTAGTTTATATTTAATTTTAATGTAAGTATGTGTATGTATAGTATGTAATTGTATATTTAAGTTTATATGGTATGTATGTATTATATATGTTATTTTATAATATATTTATGCATTGTATGTATTAAGATATTTGTGTATTTTTGTCTATGTATTGTTATGTAGTTTTTTGTATGTAGTATTAGTATAATTGTGCGCCACCTACAGCCTGGTTTCCTTGTGTTCTCCTAATAAGGTTGCCTGGAAGAAATTGCTACTTAGCAATAAGGCCGCCCTTTGTACTTCTTTGTGTTATTTTATGTTTTCTGTAATTTACTTTTGTTATGTGTGGTACAAATAAAGAGTTTAATAATAATAATAATAATATTTTACATCTTACATCCTTAATATAATTAATTATGTCTGTATAATTTCAGCTCCCTTTACTCATCCGTAAGTAAGTACATTTAAACCTTAAGGGCTGCCTAACTTTTATTCTCATAACACCTACTACATTCGCGAAAAAATATATTCTCAAATTATTATACAATCCTATGTCTTTTTTTGGGATGTAATTAAGTCAAAGTCAAAATATGTTTATTCAAAATTCTACACAGACCACAGTTCACTTTATGAACGTAAAGTATGCCAAGTATAAGGCATGATGGTGTTAATAATTAACAACGGTATTTCAAAACTAAAGCTACGAGAGCTCCAAACGCACTGGTCTCAGAAAAGCCCACAAGAAACCTATCTCTGTACCCATCAAAATCGGTTAAAAACATGGACCGTGAAAGCAGACAGACACACTTTCGCATTTATAAAATTAGTATGGTTTTTAATAATAGAACGAATACACCCAGCAAGGCTTTCGATCAATTTTCGAAACATTTCTGCATAGGGAGTAAAGAGTATACCTTATCATTTCTAAGTCTGTTACATAAAATTTTTACTAAGTTAAGTAATTATTATATAGACTACAATGAGGCTAGCGTGTCCTTGTCGGACAAAAGTCCCTTAAAAAATGAATACCTAGCAGTTGAGCACTCTCCCTTACAAGCTCTCGTACATTAAGATCGATCACCGTCCGGGGCAAATAAATAGTCTGTCTGGCGGTAGCGGCGCATTCGCAATCAATTACCATTACATAATTATGTGATGGAGAATTGGGACGCTAATTACAGGGAGCCTTAACGATGTCTTTATTGCATGGTAAGAGAGTAGCTTTAAATAAAATGCATATCATATTACCTATAAAAACGTTTGTCCTGGCTGACTGATAATTTGCGTAGAGTAATGTTAGCATTTGTATAGAAATTTCCAAAAATTCCTTGGAAGTGGAATTTCTAGAAATCGAATAGAAATAGTTTTTTTAATTTTAAGCCGGAAGCCCAAATGCCAATTTCATGGATGTAACTTGAAAAATTGACACTCAGAACATTGAACAGTTTACAATCTTTCGACAGTTTAGAATTTCACGAGTTAGATTATAATCTAACGGTTTTTACAATCTTACAGTGACATATACAAACTTTCAGCCCTTATTTATTCCCCAAAGAGGTAAAATTTCTAAAAATCCTCTCTTTAATGAGTGCCTACGTCACAAAAGAAACCTAGGCCCGTATAAATAAGCCTAAATCAGCTAAGAACCTTTATTCTCAAGTATTGATTAATATATTATTATAATCAAATCTAAATCTTAAGACCAGAGAGATTATGTAAGAATTGCCGATCCAATCGTCAAAGTTCGGTGTGTATCCATTCTCATACGCTTAGGTATGTACGATACCATAAACGGGTGAGAATGGATACACGAAATTGAGCTCTAATTCAATGATGTTATGGTTTATTTTACTTTGACGCCGAACTTTGACGATTTGATCGGAAACTCTAGACAATCGGGGGGCAGTTTTGCCGTAGAATGATTGATACTTGAGAACTTATTTGGTATTCAAATCCTGGGCTTCCAAAATAATTTCCTCACAAAGATTTTCTTCTTTAACACGCCTGTGGGTTCTTCTTAATGGTTTCAAAGGTGTCATTTGTTGAGGGTTTTGATTCCCGCGGGAATACTTTAGTTTTTCAAGATAAAAAAATAGCCTATATGTTATTCCATACTAAATCTACTAAAAACTCTGTGTTAAATTTCATCCGTTCAGCCGTTCTGGCGTGATTGAGTAACAAACATCCATCCATCCATCCAAACATCCGCGTTTGTAATACATATTAGTATAGAGGTATAGATTCATAGATATCAGGTAAAGCAATCAATAATATGTAATTTGGCTAGTTTATATACTTAAGCAGTTTCTAAGCTCGAAACTACGCTAGTTAACATTTGAATGTGTTGAATTACCTGTGTTCCAAACTACATGACTGTTTATCTTGGCAATACGAGCGTTGGTCGGACGCGACGCCTAATCCGTGTTCAGTTCGAGAGCTGCGTCAACATTTGGGTTGGCTTTCTGTAACGTCTTTCGCTTAGGGCTTTGTGCCGTGACGATTGGCCTTTTTTACTGTGAGCATTCTAAGGGCTTAGGTGTGAGAAAGATAGGTTTATGAAAAGCATACTCTGTAGGTATTTTATGTTATAAAATGCATGGTGCCTGATCTCTCTCCGGTCGTGGCGGATTTTCCGTCCCATAGGCCTGTGGGAGTAAAGGAACAGAGACTGCGCCTGCGTTTTTTTTACGCTAATACAAGTGAGCCCTTGACTGCAATCTCACCTGATGGTAAGTGATGATGCAGTCTAAGATGGTAGCGGGCTAACCAGTTATATTAAACCCATACCTCTAATCGAGTTCTACATGGCATCGCACCGGAACGCTAAATCGCTTGGCGGTACGTCTTTGCCGGTAGGATGGTAACTAGCCACGCCGAAGTCTCCCACCAGGTCAGACCAGAGAAAATTCAGAAATTATAAAATCCCAAATTGATTCTACCGGAGATCGAACCCGGGACCTTCCACGTTAAGACAACAGCGCTCAACACTGTGCCAGGGAAGTCGCCGCTTGCGCAATTTATATTTGTTTGTTTTGTCTTTACTGCAAACAATGTAACGCTTTCACATAACAGGAAAAGACTGCGCAAAGGCGATCCGAATCGCTTATTGCAGACTCTTAGGGACGACATTTTTGACCGAGCGAAGTGAAGGTCTCTGAGTCTACTTGAGTGAATTTGCACTTGTCCGTCTGTCCGTCAGTCAGAGCCTTATAACTTCTGAATTACTGAACGTAATTATTTCAAATTTAAATATAATATTATGTAAACCAATGGCCTCCAGTGGGGGCTCTCATAGAAGCAAACGCGAAGTAAAATATTTTCTATAGCGTTACATAGGGCTGCGGTATATCATTTTAAAAATAATTAGGAATAGAGTACAAAGATATATTATTTAATTTTTCCCCTAAAATTGACGAAATGGGGGGCTTTTAAAGTGGAGATTTTCTAACGTCCAAAGTTGACCTCAGAACTGTCAATTTTCTGAAAGGCTGAGCCTAAAACTTGATCAATTATTTGAATTATATCCTGTACTTGAACAACAAATACCTACTGAAATGACATAAATATTATAAGGACACGAAATTATTTAATTTTTAATGAGCTTCAGTATTTTTAACAGAACTTCACAATGATGTCAATAGATGGCGCTCTCTAAAAGTTTATTCTTTTCTCCAATAACTCTTTAGCTCTTTTGCGTCTAATGTTAAAAGTTATCTTTTACAATATATAGTTAAAACTATTATAAGGATACCGCGAGGTCTCAGTTCGGGGCGAACCACTTATAGTTTAAAGGGTTACAAACATTCTAAAGAAAAAAAGGCATGGTTACCCAATTATTCTGTCTATAGTTTTCTTTATTTACGGCAAAGTTGTTTGCTTTATTAGATAGAAGTTTCGCGCAACATAATAAATTTTAATCAAAAACTTTTGGAGGCAAACCGATGGTTTGAGACGTGAGTTGCCGAGCCGACAACTTCCGGAATATCCCGAGAGTCAGTGGCAGTTTTTGTTACATGATATTATCAATTCAGCTCGTCTATTAGAATCTTACGAAAAGAAAACATGAGAACCCAAAATGAACTATGCTGAGTTTCTTTGGCCACTCCACTTACACACATCTCTATTATGACGTTCATATATACTATTTAATCGTTTAATCGTGTTTTTCGAATGGTACTAATGATACTTTAGCAAATCTTATTTCTTTTTTTTGGCATGATTTTTGGTATGGATATCGTTGAAAAACTGAAGAGTAACATATGCTACTTTTTATCCCGAAATTTAAGGAGTTCCCGTGGGAATCAATAAAAGCTTAAACCACGCGGACAAAGTCGCGGGCATCGGCTAGTTAGTTTAATAAATTCAACCGTCATCAACTTCATATTATGCTATATGAAATAACTAATTTCTATACACCTCCATCATCAGAAACTTTAGATAGCTGAGTCAGAGACGCTGTACCATAGTCATATATTGTGGCTAATTTTGGTATGTACACAATACTTCTTACTAATATTATAAATGTGAAAGTTTGGATGGGTGTAGGGATGTATGGATGTTTGTTACTCAATCACGCCCCAACGGCTGAACGAATCTGGCTGAAATTTAGCACAGAGATAGAATGGTCTGGAATAACACAAAGAGTACTTTTTATCCTGAAAAATTAAAGAGTTTCCGCGGGAACCAAAAAACCTCAAACCACGCCGACGAAATCGTGGGCATTCGCTAGTAATTACATAATTCCTAGCACGCGAGTGCAATTTATTTATTTCTTGCATCAGCTCCTGGGCTATAATTTTATTTGATAGTACTCCGATCCGCATAACTTTCGACTGTATAATTTGGATGAATGATCTTTCAACTTCAGTATCAGTTTGGATGAGGAATAATATTATCATTATTGATTGCTCTCGCGATCAGACTAAAGGGGTGATGACTACTCAATCAAATCAGCAACTTTTTATCAAAAAACACGCTTCTAGTATGGAAGTTTGTATGAAATATATAGCTGTGACGTCATCAATAACTTCAATGCGCTTTTTTTAATTTATAGTTTAAAATGGTTATCAATCTTAAAACTAACCGAGGATGTCAATTTGAGGTATTTTGAAAGATCCCCTATTTAATTCTCTTCTCAGTATAATCTGTTTCCGAACCGGTGGTAGAGTCGCAACATAAGAGACCCTTGTATATCCTACATTTAATAAATAAATTGAGTATTGAACTAAAATTTGCATACGATACGCGTCTTACCTGACTGTTTAAACGGACTGTTACTCATAAAAGCGACTTTGGCGTGTAAAACTTTTGTGATCGTGGCCTAATAATATGTTATGACAAGCTATCAGACAGTACCTATATAATTGGGAAACTCAGACCCAATGCATACGGACTAGCCGGTTGCATATTCATTAGATGAAACTCAGACTGCCTAGCAAGTAGCAGCCAATCAAAGCGCGGCTAAATTGTTGTTAACTGTATGATGGACGTGTATGATCCCACTTAGTTGCATTGCAATTTGCGTATGATGGTAGTTGTAGAATTTACACACAAACATCGTCCGCGTGGATTCATATTTTTGAAATCCCGCGGGAATTTCTTAATGTTCCGTGACAAAAAGTGGCTTATGTCCCTTCCCGGCTGTATACAATCGCAATTTCATTACAATCGGTTGAAAAGATGGGCCATGAAAGCATAGCAAATAGACATACATACTTTCGCATTTATAATATTAGTGTGGATCTGTTTGCACTTCTCCATCTCCATTGTATCTCCGTTCGCTCTGTAGCCAAGATTTATTTTAAATGTCTGTTTGTGATGAATTTATTAATTTTCAGATAGTCACTGTTACTGAAAATTAATGATATTAGGGAAGAACGTACCTATCTTTTAAACTGTGGTATTAGTAACGAGAATTTAAAGCTGTAATTTCTAAAACCAGTCTTCTGCAAATATTATATAAAAAAAATTAAGATACCGTTTTTTAAATTACACCAAAGTGTTTTTTCCGATCGCCGAAATCTTCTTACGGGGCTGTAAGCAGGGGATTTGCTCGGAGGGTGCAAGGGGAGGGGGAGGTCATTCAAATCTGTTATTAAATTCGGAGACAATCAACTTTTTTGTGAGGGCTCCAGTGCGGTGGAATCCGGGTATTGAGTATCATTATGTTTGGGCGGAATAATTTGAAAGGCTCTCCAGTTCGAACGATGTTTTTTTATTAATTGATGAACACAAAATGTTTTAGATGTAAAAGGTATAATCATGATTTTTGAACCCAACGTGAATGGCCTATTGCTCACTAATGACACAGAATGCTAACTAAATGGTCTGTATTGTTATGAATAGCTAATCCTGTGTCACAATTATACAAAAACTAGCTGATACCCGCGACTTCGACCGCGTGGTTTAAGTTTTTTTATTCCCGCGGAACTCCTTAATTTTATGGTATAAAAAGTAGCTTATGTCACTCTGCAAGACGGGCAAGACCTCAACTATACCCATGCCAAAAATCACGCCGATCCGTTGCGGCGTGATTGAAGCACAAAACAACAGACAAACACACTTTCGCATTTATAATATTAGTATGATAGCCAGTCAAAAACCTATAAGCAAAACTTAACTGAAAATGAAGAAAAGCGTTTTTCCGCTTACTTACACCTGATTCATTAAAAGTGAGAGCTAAAAATTCACGAATTCGATAAAGCAGAATCAGCGGAATTAAAACAAGCGGCTCCCAATTACCATATTTTTTATTTTTATTTGAAAAGGCAAAGTAACGCGTCAGCTAAGTTAGGACTCTTTTATATACTAAAGGGCTATATTACATAATTAAAAAGAGCACTACGAATACCGCTCAAAAACAGCATGTAGTTTTTTTAATTTTTTTTCCACTTTTAGCCCTTAACGATTTCACCTGATCGTAAGTGATGATGCAGTTTAAGATGGAAGCGGGCTAGCCTGTTAGGGGCATGGCAGTTATATTAAAACCAAAGAAAATTAAAAAAAAAACAACAACATGTCTTTGGGTAAAGGTGACTGAATCTAACAACGCACAACTAAAACGCATCTAAAAGTTATAGCTGTTAAGACATAAGCATCTGATAAGAAAGGATGTGTCTTTACCATTTCATTATGTCCCAACATTGCGTTTAAAATTATGAAGACTATATAACATAATCTAATTACGTACGTCTATCTATCTGAGGGTGAATCTCAGAAACCTCCCCCAGTGCAGACTTAACGAACGCGCATTATTGTCGAGTCTGATTAAATTTAAACCAAATATCCGAGGGTCGCATAATGGCGTCTCAATAATTCGGCTTTTTATTCGGAAACACAATCATCTTGCAAATTGACGAGTACACATCAAGATAATTCCGGTTGTATAAACGGAATTTTGTGAACGAAAGTGGTTTTGCACTCGAATCTTCTTTTCATGGTTTTCATAAATGGCGAACGCCTTTGGCTTTAGGCACCTATAATGATAAAAGAGCATGGATTTGACTCGCTCCAGCAATGTTTAGAACTGCGGTTACTTAGGTATCTACACATTGGTGTAATTGAAAATTATTTTTTCAAAAGAGCAAGCACAGAGTTTCTTGCTGGTTCTTCTCGGTAGGAATATTATTCCGAACCAGTGGTAGATTCACTCGACTATTGAATTGCACTTATTAAAAGTCTACTTGAATATAAAACATTTAATTTAATCTGATTCGAATCTTCTTTTCATGGTTTTCATAAATGGCAAACGAATTTGGCTTTAGTGGGAGAAGCCTAAGACCGTTGCTTCAAATAGCGAAAAATACAGTTCTAATTTAGTTTTAAGGTACTCGAAGGAGTACCTTAAAGGAGTACTAGTTCATTTTATTTCTTCGTGATAAGGTGCGATTCCACCAAAATTGCTAAAATGCAAGAACATTTTCATCTCTAGTGGATGCACCACAGAAAAACACTGCGACAGACCTGAGGACGTACACCATATATTATTGGAATGTATCTGTCACCGTAAGATTGTAAAAACCGTTAGATTATAATCTAACTCGCGAAATTGTAAACTGTCGAAAGATTAGAATTTAACGCATTATTTTCCGGTAGATTGTAATCTGATAGGTATTTAAACCCGATAAAACTTAATTTATCGGGTTGTACTTGTTTATTTATGTCGAACCTTAACCTAACCTACAAGAAAGAGATAAGAAAACGTAAATAAAATTAATATTTCAAAAATTGACACTCAGAACATTGAACAGTTTACAATCTTTCGACAGTTTAGAGTTTCGCGAGTTAGATTATAATCTAACGGTTTTTACAATCTTACGGTGACATATCCGTAATGATGAAGCTCTAGAGACATCAGATTTTCACCAAATTTCCCATGCTGTGGCAGATTGGCGACTGTAACAGTGCCCTGGCCCAGCCTCTATCAGAGTAGGCTAGGGCTCTGTTACGGCTGTTCAAGAAAGCCCTACGCAAGATTTAGGTAATTATTAACATTTTGTATAGAATTTTTGAAGCCCTAAAGATTAAAAAAATTGAGAAAATTTTAGCCGAATACTGTACAGCACAGCGCCACACAGTAGTTAGTTCGGCATCTATATTGAATACCCAGTTTTATATTCTACATAGGCGTAGGCCTATGCCTTCAAAAGCTTTCTACCCCTCGAGCAGACCTAATGTCATCTGGCCATCATATATATTGGTCTGGAGTCCAGCGCAAAACCTGTTATCAACTATATTTCCGCGCACTACTGTGTCGGTTCAAATGCATCCCTGAGTGCTGGACGCGACTAGACTCAAAAAGTGCCTACCAATTGAATAATCCATTTTGTTAAGGTCCACGTTACAAGCGGAAGTGTGTTAAATAATACTTTATTCATATTCATATTGCTTTATTTGGATTTCAACATGACCCTGTTAGGTTAAAGCGAGCTAAACATTTAACTTATTAAGCGGCAATCTTTCCAATGGTCTCTCACAAATTGAATTTGGTTTATATTTTTAGTAATAGCAAATCTGGAAGTAGTATGTTTTGATTCAGTAGGTAATCATTTATTGGTGATTGCGATTTTTTTTACTTTCTTACGTATTTTCATACTAAAATTATACTACTAATTAAAATCATTTATTTAACTATTTATTTTAATTCGTTACTTTCCACCCTACCAGTGAGATAAAGCATTCTCGAGTTTTTTTAATTAAAAAAGTAGCAATAACCTTAAAAACGTATCATCACACTGTTTCTGTTCGTCTACTGCGGTACAAAGGGAAGCTTAACATTCAGATTATTACTCTGTGGCATCAGTGGCAGTTGTTACATCACGTGAAACACTCTGATATTTTACCATTTTTTTCCACAAAATGTAATCTTTTTGTGACCTTAAGCTTCCAATGACTCA
Organism: Erebia palarica; assembly: GCA_964035005.1. NCBI lineage: Eukaryota > Metazoa > Arthropoda > Insecta > Lepidoptera > Nymphalidae > Erebia > Erebia palarica. The sequence goes on from OZ035983.1 coordinate 38,913,057, forward strand.
CTTTAGATTACCTTAAAGGGAGCGTATTAAAATCTTAACTCTTTTGATAGTAACTAAAATAAAGTTTGCTTCTTCCGCTTGTAATTTAGACCACGCCCAATAGCAGCGAGCGCGAGCGGGCGGTCCATATGGCTCTGCCAAAATATATTAAGGATTAATACAAGGATCCGCTGTATTTTTCCTTTTTGTTATTTATTCATCGACATGGCGCTGGTAAATTTGATATTGTGGTATTACGTTATTTATCCCAGTTATTCTGAAATCACCCTAGTTATTTATTTTTCAACTACTTTCCTGTGAGGGACGAGTGGCCTAGTTGTGACAAAGCATTTCAGCATTGCGATTATTAAACAAAGTTGACCCAAGTTGGTAACTGGACGGGTGACTGAATTTGGAGGTTCAAATTTAGCCTTTCCGTTACCTCCGTGCCACCGAGAGCACGAGAGTACTCGGTCTCGTTACAAAAACCCAAGGAACCCACCGCATTATTATCCCAAGAAAATTCCTACTATTATGTGATAAATGGAAAGGGGTCACGACCCCTCAGTAATGAGGAATAACGCAGAGAGATCTATTCTTCATTATTTTTGTTCACAGCTTCTTATAAGGTATTTTATACTGATGTCTGATTTTTCAATTATAACGTAAGAAAAATACTATTGAAAACAATAGATGATTACAAAGAAATAATAATGCGATTCAGTTAGTTCAACAAAATGTTCTAGACATCAAATCAATCAAATTAATATAACTTCTAAACATAAACTGAATAAAAATAGTACCTATAATTCTTCGCGGTCTGCAGTCGGGTATCAAACCGAGATTTCTAATTTTCTTTAAGAAAGCTAGGTTTAAGACAATATAGTTAACAAACGTGACATATAAGTGAGATAAATAAGTCAAACAACCAAGAGGTACCAAGATAACAAATCGAAAATCGCGTTTAACGCATATTTAATCTAGTCTTTGTTTAACCTAATTCAGCTGACACGGTTATGACTTGAAAAAATAGAGCTAGGCACGTCTACTGACGTCTTTATTTGTGCTTAGAACCCATAAATGGCACCGCGCCAATAATCTAACTGTCAATTAAAAGTTAGCAAGTGTAAGTAAGTACAAAATACAATAATACGATTCTCCTTTTCTCTGACTGAAGAGAACAGATCCAAAGCGGCTTTGTTTTGAGATCTCTCAAAGAAATAATGAGGGTAGGACGGAAAGGTCCACGGTGTCTTATCTGAACGTCTCGAGTTGCGAATTTTGTACTTTTCCTTTTAATTTGGAGCTATTTTATTGCTTTGATAGTTTTTGATATTTAATTCATCGTTATCGCTTCAACCCATCAGAGTGAGGATTGAGGACGCGTTACATATTGAAAAGGGTTTGGCTATAGTTCACCACCCGTGGCCCGGTGCGGATTGACAGACTCCACACACCTATGAGAACATTATGCAGAACTCTCGGGTATCTTCACGATGTTTACCTTCGCCATTCAAGCAAGTGATTGCTTTGAGTTGCTTGATACGCACTCAGAAAGTCAGAAGTGCGTGCCCAAAGAGCGTGGTGGAATATGGCGAAACCATTTTCATTTTAAGAGGAGAAACATGCTCAGTAAATAAGTCACCAATGGGTTAAAATGATGTTAATGAACAACGAAAGAAATGATAAAACTATCTTCTACATTTGTGCCTCCTAAATGTAAACTTTTAACATAATATCTCTATTAAGCGATTTCCTACTTAAATATAACCAGTGCTCGGCACGTACAAATTCGAGAGCTCTCTTATTTTCCACGGGCTAAATTAGTTTGCCCGGGACAACCTATCGCTTTACTGTAATTCATTGAAAAGGTTTTGCTGGGCCTTGATACAATACAGTCACATAATGTTTCAGTAGGTATGATGATTTCTTTCTAATAAACAGAGGCACAGAGGGTCTTCCAAATGACAAAATTCATATCATCTACTAATTTTAAGTATGATAATTAATCATTTAAAACTATCGATTAAAGACAAAAAGTGCGTTGAAATTTGATGACGTCACAGCTATTTATTTCATACAAACTTCCATGCTAGAGTTGTGTTTTTAAGTTTGATCTTTATCAAACTATAACATACATTGTAGATGTCATTTTTAAATATTTATTTATTATTAGATGGTGCGGGTGACTTCGTCCGACACTGTATGTGAATCAAATCTATTTATTTTTAGATATTAGATTTTGTGGGAATCGATGGTTTTTTTTTAGTTAATGTACTAAATCCGTGTACAGGGTGCATTGTATAGTGTTCTTTTTTTAATATTTATCCCAGTTGAGTCGCAGTAAAAGCCTGCGTTCCTTTTCTTTCCTTTAGTATAGGGTTTTTATAAATAAAATATTATCATTCCGACCATGCCAATAAAAGTGTAACAAATTATTCAGTTTAATTACCTGGTGTTGCCCACCTGTAGGTAATAGAAATAAAAATTAAATGCTGAAACCGAGAAGCGCATATTTCTGTTATTAAATATTAAAACGGGTGCCGGCATCGCGCCGCCGACAATAAAACGTCTTGGTCTCTGGTTAGGTATTTGTTTTTAACCGCGTCTTAACTTGGCCTAGGAATAAAATTTATTCCTACATTAAATGCATTGTAAACAATAAAGTTATTGATGCTTTAAAGAGTAAATAACCTCAATTTACCGAGTTACATAAAATACCCAGCACTTTACACGTACGGTATCGAGAGTTCTACATTTTGCTGCACGGCGGTTAAATTAGTTTTCAGGAAAAACTACAGCTTAACCTGTTAGGTGTTTGTGGAAAATACTTCGTAGAAGAAACGAGAGACTAATGCTTGGATGGTTTTATTTTTTTAGAAAAGGTTTCTCCCTTATTTATTTTCTCTTAGAAGCGAAGTTGTAATCTGTCTTGCATAGGGGTAATAATACGCTGCAGGAGTATATTTGTATATTTATATTATTTATTCTTCAATTTAGAGTTATAAAAGCACTAACGAAAGTCCGGTATTACAATAGAATTAATAAAACAAGTCTACAAAATATGTAGTAGGTTCTTAGTAATAAAAAAAATGGCAGTCGTAGGGACTGACGATAGAAGTGAAAACGAATATTTAAAATAATTTAAAAAAACAACAGCACTTTTAAAATATTTAAAATATAAATCTTAAAACTAAGGCATTAAAAGTTTAGTTACGAATGTACTATATTATTCATACTTAAGACCTTTTGTCTTAAGAAGAACGGGGTCGGTCTCGCGTTTCCACATTTTTACCGCCTACCAAAAGTGCTCAACGCGCCTAAAAAAGTTTTCACTTCAACAATACTGATTATTTGATTAAAATGTCATTAAAATTTATAAGTTACCCAGCTCAAAAGTCATTCAGCAATATTTTACCAACTTTAATAAATATTTAAAATAATTGTAATTCATTTTAAATCCTAATGACAAATATAAATATTTTAAGTTTTACCTTTAAGAATCTATATACTCGTCTCACAGAGCCCACCGGAGGGCTGGCAGTTACCTCGAATAACACACTATAACATCTTCTATCTTCTATAACTTATATAATAAATAAGAAAACAATTGTTCGTTTGTCTCGCTAAAACTCGAGAACGGCTTTTGATGGAATTTTTTGTGCATGATTGAGTGGGTCCAGGGATGGCTTATGTTCATAATTGGAGCCGGTAGAGAGGGCGCTACAATTGGGTTCTACGTTTAAGGCAGGACAATGTCTGCCGGGCCCACTAGTATTATATAAGTTTGGCTATTCAGCGGGGTAACGCAGCCAGCGTTCTGGGCACTTCATTCCAGCGGTTGGGATGATATATTTTAACTTTTTAATTTAGATTTAATTTGATATTTAAAATTAAAATCATTTAATTATTTCAAATTCACTGTATTATGATAAATGATAAAAAACATGACAATATGGTAATGTTAGACATATAATGGTTTAGGAAGCAGCGGGTAAACGTTGCAATAAAATACGTCGTGTACACAATACAGTGACCCGCTCCTTCCTTACTCCTTCAGAAAGCGTTTCCTTGTAGCGAATGAATATTTTATGAATGGGAAATGTAGAGTAATCCTTCTCTAGGCGGATTAAAAACTTCCATCAATGCGACTGCGATTGGTTTCAATCTCAAGATGCAAAGTGATTCCGCTTTCAAAACTTTTAATAAAAAATAAATCTATTCAAACTATGTAAAGTTTGAACAGATTTAGAAAGAAAGAAGGAATCTTTGAAATCAATACTAATATTTTAAATACGAAAGTGTATCTGTCTGCTACGCTTTCACGGTCCATGTGTGTGTCCCGGGGAAGGACATAGGCCACTTTTTATGTCGGAAAATTAAAAAGTTCCTGCGGGTATCAAAAAACGTAATCCACGCAGACAAAGTCGCGGGCATCATCTAGTTTACCATATATATTTTTTTATAAATATAGCGAGCAAACGGTCACCTGATGTTAAGTGATTACCGCCGCCAATTAACATATTTTGCAGCACCAGAGGGACCGCCAATGCGATGCCGGATTTTGAGATAGTTTGGTAATTCTGCCATTCATTTATTTACTTTAGGGGTATGGCTTTCAACAGCATTCAGCACTACTAGCAGGAAACTTCTTAAGTAAAGGTATAAAATAACAATACAATACAAATACGAAGGTTAAAATGCTTATTGAAACGGGTTAATATCATCCCAAGCCTGTAAAGATCAAATTAAGTACCCTACAGAATCGATTGTGCAGACATAGTCAATTTTTATTCCAGAAAATCGGAGAACTACCACGGGATATTTTAAATCTTATTAAACAAGAACAAAGTCACGAACATCATCATGTATGTTAATAGAAATCGCCAACGCGCTTTTCCAACCATACCTCGATAACAGAGGGCATGCTACTGTTAAGACTTAGCTACCTTAGGCGCTGGATCAATTTCTCTCCTCGCGAAGATATTTTTGGAGTTAAGTAAAAATTCTGATACAAAGATGGTTATTGAAGGTCACAGTGTGTATTTGAACTTGTATTTTCTTATGTCGTTACAAAATTGTCACTGTCACTGTCACTTTGATCGAGATTATCTGTGATGAGAATATTGTATAAGATGCATAATGCGATTTTTAGACTGTTGTCAACTCTGTTTACAACACTACCATCGCTTAAAACATTATTGTTTTAATATTGTTGACGTTCATGTTTAACAATTACTTTAGGGACGGCAAGGTACGTGATATAAGAGTGTCATTTTGAAATAATACTGCTTTAAACGATGACACTAGCCCCCTGATGCCATTTACTATAGGACTTCTGTGGGTAAGGCGTAACAAATCCAGCCAATTTTTCATTGTCATCAGCAAAAGTTAGCAACATGATCGCGTCACTGGCAAGTAATTCTGACACAAAAGTCATAGCATTCAGTTGGGCGGAGTGTATCACCACGGATCACCAGACGACACGCAGAAGTGCGATACGATACGATTCATACCAAGCACAAGCAGATGATGACTTGTTGATGATGGGTCAATTAACGTGGAAGGGACATAGCGGTATGATATAAGGCCGTGAGGTATTATTAGTAAGATAATTTGTATGCAGAAGAATTGTATGTAAAAAATGTAGCAACAAGTCATAATTAACAAAATTAAAAAACGCGACTGCCCTGCCATAAAAATAACTAAAATGTTAAAATTCTAAGTTAAATTAGAATCTTATTAACATTTTTTTTTAAATGATATTTTTTGTGAATCACTGGATATTGAACTATAGTGTTCAGTGGCGAAACCTCTATAAATGTTAAAAAGCCTGGCTTACCCAAAACAAACAGCCAAACATACAAACTCAATATTAACTCAGTAATTAATCGATCCGCTTAAATTACGTGTTTAAATTTCGTGCGTTCTACAATCCGTCATTTCAATTACTGCTAATACTACCGGTGGGCGCCGAGCGCTTGCGAACGTTTTACGAACAACCTAGATGAGTGAGTGAGAGGGGCTGTGGCTTTGATTTTCTTATTTAATCCATACATAATGTCTGTATAATCCGCTATAGATTTCTATAAATAGTATAGCGCTGTCTATTGCTGTAATATGCTTGGATTATATAATAAGTCTGATTTAAGAAGTCCCACGCTGCCTCTAGGGGAATCGTGATACGGACTTAACCTTCATAATTTAGTAGTTTGCTTTTTTGTGACAGTGTTTATTGAAATAATATTATTCGTGAATTAATAGTTAAATTTGTACAAAATGAGTTCAGATTTAATTAATATTGTTCCTTGTGACTATTTAAAGTGTGTGCAAATATTGCTTGACGAGAATAAGGTAAAATAAATATTTTTTTAACAATAATTCTTGTAAATTCACCAAAATCTACTTCAGACCTGTGTATTTCACAAACTTGTAAAAGTAGAAAAAGGCAATTTAACAGATCCGCGTATAAAACAAAATGGATTTTTGGTTGTTCTCGTACTAATAAGCTAATTGTTAGTGTTGCATATGTTTTTATTCGTACAGTAAGTCAATGTAATAAAATTTCAAATCATACAACTGAACTAGATCACAATGGTAGTGTACCACTGCCGACTTAATTCTGTCTAGTAGTTAACTTATGCCTTCTGTGTGCTTTGTTGAGCTCGTCAAGACATGAGTAAAAAAGTAGACGGAAGATTACGATGGGCAGCGGCTGGCTTGCCTATGTTTGAACCCTACGGCACGCCATTGGTAGTGTTATATATTTTTGGGATCTATTCATTATTTTCTAGATGATGATTGTATAGTTAATCTAATTTTCGAAAAAAAAATCAACTTTAGTCTTTAATGCGCGACCATGGTTACCCCATAATTTTTTAAAAATTTTACTAGCCTATGTCACCCGGAATAAGCTAGAGATTGTAACTATACCTCATTTATCAAAATCGGTTGAGGCATATAGAAATTATGGTGGAATATACTTACATACATACATACATACATACATACATACATACATACATACATGAAACCTGAAAACAATATAATCCTTTTTTCAGGTAGTCGTATAAAAAGCAATGTTCAGAATATCGTATCGTTCCTAATTATATTCCATTAAGAATTGCTCAAAAAAAAACCCGCAAATCCGTAATTGTTTTTTTTTAAATTAGCAACCACCGAGTTTCTAGCTGGTTTTTCACGGTAGGAATGGCATTCCGAACCAGTGTTAGATTCACTCGAAGGTTCAACAGCGCTTTTAATAAGTTTATTTGAATAAAAAAATATGAGTTTGAGTTTAAGCTTACGAAAAGTCGTAGGTCGATTTTCAGATCGTGACAGCAAATCGGGTCGTGCATGGTCCGTGGAAAAACACCCTTACTCCGTTTAAAACCCCTTCCTTTGTGTGCTACCGACATAATACAATTTATTATAACTTTTAAACAATTTATTATCTCTGTTGATTGAATTCCGCCGGCTATGGAGTAATTGTGGAGTTTTAATTACGTTAGCGAGTCTTATTGTTTTATAGCTGAAATCTGGAAGTGGAAGTATATTATTATTGTTCCTTGTAAGTTCTCGGTAATTACCTTTTACTGTGCCAGTAAAAGTTTTACGACAATGGAATGAAATAACCACAGGAATCTATATAGTAACAATATAAATATTATTATAGTGAGTATCTTTAATATACATATAAAAGTAACTGACTGACTGGTTTTATTATTATTATGATAGATATCTGCTAAGAAAGGAATTTTGGAATTTCAACTCCTAAGCGGGTAAAATAGGGGTTGAAAATTTCTATAAAAATAGAGAAAGCTAGTTGTCTTATTAACGGGAGGTCCCCGGTTCGCAACCCGTTTTACAGACTCTAAACGGGACCCTCTCGAGCGCACTTGGTGGTAAGTGATGATGCAGTCTAAGATGGTAACAGGCTAACCTATTAGGGGCATGGCAGTAAAGCATATTAAACCCATAGGTTTACCCATGTCCCTAATCGGTTTCTACACGGCGTCGTATCGGAACCCTAAATAAGTTGTCGGTAGGGTGGTAACTAGTCACGGCCGAAGCTTCCCATCAAGCCAGACCAGGGAAAAATCAGAAATTATAAATTGACCCCACCGGAGATTGAACTCCTTTATTTTTTTTTTATTTGATTAACCTCCCCACGTTAAGACAACAGCGCTCAACACTGCGCCAGGGAGGTAGTTAGAAAGGGAGATATAATACGAAACCGATTGTTAGATATGAGGTAACATAAATCCCATCAAAAACATAAATATAAAATGAGAGCCAAGTTCAAAATTGTGATATATATGCCTTGGTTGTTGACTGCAGCGACAAAAGAAGTGAGATCTAAATGGGTGCCAAGTTCAATGGTCAGTCCTGCAATTTATTTATCCCATCAAAAACATAAATGTGAAATGAGAGCCAAATTCAAAATTGTGATATATATGCCTTGGTTGTTGACTTCAGCGACAAAAGAAGTGAGATCTAAATGGGTGCCAAGTTCAATGGTCAGTCCTGAAATTTATTTATAACAACATATAATATTTTATAACAACTTAAAATATCATTTCTTCTTATAACTTAGTATAAAATGTTGAAGACTGAGGCTTTGGATGGATTTTTTCGGTTCCCGCAGAAAATCTTTAATTTTCCTAGATAAAAAGTAGCCTATGTGCTATTCCAGACTATAACCAATTTCTGTGCCCAATTTCATCCAGATCCGTTCAGCTGTTCTAGCGGGATTGAGTAACAAACATCCATCCATCCATTCATACTTTCGCAATTATAATATTAATATATCATTATAAGTATATCAGATGATGCATGATGTGAGGTTTTTAAAAAACGCGTAGGACCTCTTTGATTTTTCTGGATAAAACCCATATCCATATACTGGATGGAAACCATCTCTCGATTTACGAAATTTCGTCGATATATGTTAAATGGATGGGCCGTATCAGACACTCTATCCCTACCCTACCCTACCTACTAATTATCTACCCTATGTAAATAATTAGTTCTAGTTAGTATTCTGTGATATAAGTATGAATTAGATAAAGAAAGTTTCTTTGTCTGCGTATTTAGATATTTTGAAATCCCGTTGTATCTCTTCAATTTTCCAGGATAAAAGTGATACGAATTCTCATATAGGCATAGATATTCTATGGCTAAATACAATGTAAGACCGATCGGCTAACTAGGCATATTCAATTTAAGTTCATGCAACTACACGTGGGCATAAGATCGAGCATATTTTTGGGTAATAGCGGACAAATGCGCTACCCGCGATGTAAATTATCGAAATCTTGAAATATCACACAACACGAGTTCACACTCGTTTATTAAATCAAGAATAAATTGGAACGACACAGAGTGACTCACCACATTGCAGACATTTTGCACACCACTCAAAATTCACGTCCGAACTAACTCCGATTCCCCACTCATCTCCGTTACTCACTTTTGCCCCACTACTATTGACGCCATCTTGAATAAATATGAAAAATACTCGCGCTCGATCGCCATTGATCCAATCATGCATGTCTACCAACTCTCGATACAATAATAATGCAATATCAACATGAAATCAGTATTGCCATTCTATAAATAATAAATAAATGTTGCCAGTCGAACCCACGATCACGACAAAAGTTACCTCTGTACTGTAACAAATAACAGCCAAATCGGAAAACGGATGTAAAAGGTCGCTTAAAGCAAATAGTCAGAAATACGTCCTTTCAGTTTAAAGCATTAGCTTGGATATTTGCTTTCATAGTATTAAGTATTCATAAAGATTACTTTAAAAAAATTACAATTTTCGTTATAAATTTCATCGATACGAAAACCGTAAAATGGTCACACAAAAACAGCTATAATTGGGAAATTACGACAGTTTGCGGTCCGGGGATGAAATACGGCGCGTGGTGAAAAAACTAATTACAAACATAGCATTGTCACCCGAGGGCGGTAGGCAGTGATTTAGCTCCGGCCAGAATAATAACCGTAATACTTTTTGAAATTTCCCTTTCCGTGTTTTGCGGTGTTTCAATTTTGACCACGTTAATATATGCGAACATGGACGACGCGAAAACGATTGCGCGTGACTTTGAAATTCCTGTCGCGTATGCGTACGTTTGTTTTAGATTTTTGTTTTGTTATGAAAATAGCAACCGTTGATTTTTTGCTCGTATATTCGTTTGCTCAGCAGGCAGGGCATTCCGAAGTAGTGTTAGATTCAATATCAGTATTATATAGTTGAGTTCCACAGATGCGTACGAAGCGATTTGCTTGCTCGTTTTCCAATTCGCCAACAAACTACATGTGTAGTTTGGCGAATAACATAATTTTTGTATATTTTTTGTGCAATTAAAAAAATTAAAAAGAAAGAACGCTTGGATATGGAATGCCCTTCCGGCTTTCGTATATTTCCCAACGCTAATAATATTGGTATCTACAAATCAAGTGTGAATAGGCATCTTCTAGGCAAGCGCGCTCTACCTTAGGCTGCATCACTACTTTTAGCAAGTTTGATTGCGGCGATGCGCTAGTCTAATTTTTTTTTAAAAGGGAACAAAGCTCACTCTTACTTCTATAATAAGCGCGTCAGGATAAAACCGACGTTTTCTCCTTTTCAATTTCTAGTCTATTTTCATTATTATGAGACTACTAGCTGATGCCCGCGACTTCAACCACGTGGAATACGTTTTTTACTCTTTAATTTTCCGGGATGAAAAGTAGCCTATGTCACTTCACGGCTATCCGTTGCGGCGTGATTAAAGTACAAACAAACAAACAAACACACTTTCGCATTTATAATATTAGTATGATTGTTCACAGAAATATACACAAAATTATTCAAATAAAAAAAAACGGAAGCAAGTGTTTTATGACCACTCCTCAAAGCGTTCGCAAACTAACTAAACTTTTATTTATCTATTTATTTAACTCGCGGAATACCGGAAACTCCACAACTAGCCTTTGTTCCGCAAAATAAATCCGACCAGGCTGCGAACAATGCTTTTAGCCGCCGGCGAATGCAGAGTAAGCTGAACAACTGATAGAAAGTTGATAAGATACTTGCTCATCTGTCTATACTTATCTTTAATCTATTTGTATCATACGAATATTATAAATGCAAAAGTTTGGATGGATGGATGGATGGATGTTACACAACCGCGCCAGTACGGTTATACGGTTCTGGTTAGAATTGGGCACACATAGGCTAGTTTTTATCCCGGAAAAATGTACGGTTCCCGTGGGATAGTTTTGTTTTCATCGAGCAAGGGATCGACATGATTTTTTGCAAAGTGGTAGTTTTGGGGTCACAGAATGACACAGGCTACTATTATCCAAGAAAATAAAAGAGTTCCCGCGAGAACCAAAAAACATCAATGCACGCGGACGAAGCCGCGGGCATCAGCTAGTTTATAATAATTATGATATAAAACTGTAACTGGATGATTTCCGTAATAACTATTCTTATTTTTTGCACATTTTTATTTCCGCAGTTTTTTTTAATTTTACGGAATTTGATAATTCAGGGTATATGCTATCTGCATTCCAAAATACAGCCATATTGTAATCGAATTCGGGACCTCTCACTACTAGACCACAGCTAGCCTATCCCGCGATATATCCTCAATAGATTTTTCGCCTATTTACCAAATGAGAGACTGTAATACAGCAGCTAAATTTTTAGTTAATACAATTAGCAAAGTGATCGATCAAAACTCCTATGTTAAGACTATTTCCAAACGAAAAGCTACGCTAAAACCTTGGATGACAAATGGTTTGCTACGTAGATCTGAAATAGGGATAAAATGCACAGAAAACTTAAAAAAGACCCTGAGAACGAAATTTTAAAAATAACTTATAAAAGGTACAGAAATTTTTGCAACACACTAATCAAAAAAGTTAAAACAGACTATGAAAAAACTGAATTTATAAAAACAGGATTGAATACTAAAAAAATTTGGCAATTTGTTAATAATATAACACAACACAAACCCAAGCATTCAAATTCAACTGATCTATTAAAATTATCGAATTCAGAAGTCGAGTCAGTTAATAGGATTAATGAGCATTTCGCTACTGTTGGAAAATTGCTGGCTGATAAAAATGCACATAGTATACCTAAAAGTCCTCCATCCGACTTTAGCTTGCCGTCATGTGTTAATTCCTTTGCTCTTTTGGATACCGACCAAACTGAAGTTGGAAACCAGATTGACCGCTTAAAAACTGATAGCTCAGTTGGCTGGGATAATATTCCAGCCAATGTAGTTAAAATGAATAAGAATAGTTTAATTTCCCCGTTAACTTACATCTGCAATCTAAGTTTAAACAGTGGCATGTTTCCAAACATATTTAAAAAGGCAATCGTAATACCTATTCATAAAAATGGAGACAAACTTGAATAATTATCGCCCAATATCAATCTTACCTACAATGTCAAAAATTTTGGAACGAATAATAAACAATAAATTAGTTGCGTATTTGGAATCAAAAAACCTTCTATCTAACAATCAATTTGGTTTCCGACAGGGAAGGTCAACTTCAGATGCAGTCGGTGAACTAACAGACTATATAGTCAAAGCTTTGGACAAAAGGAATAAGGTTATAGCCATTTTTCTAGACTTAGCTAAGGCATTTGACACGGTTTCTGGGGACATACTTTTACATAAATTAGAACGACTTGGTATCCGTGGAAATCAACTGGAACTTTTCCGTGACTATCTGGCTAATAGAAAACAATGCGTTAAAATAGGTAATATAATGAGTAACGACACAAATGTTGAATTCGGAGTTCCTCAGGGTAGCATTCTTGGCCCGACACTGTTTTTGACGTTTATTAACGACTTATGCAATCTGGAATTAGAGAACGGGAAACTAATTACTTTTGCTGATGATACAGTTATCGTTTTTAAAGCGAATAGCTGGAACAAGGTATTTGAAGCCGCTCAAACTGGTATAAATAGAGTTAATCGATGGCTGTTCGCGAATACATTGACATTAAACTCAATGAAAACAAAATACATCACCTTTTCAATACGAAGTGACCCAAAACCTGAAACCGATCAATTTCAAGTAATCGCCCACACAGCCCCGTGTCTAATTTCAGATGGCAAGCAGTGTCCTTGTACCCCTTTAGAAAGAGTTAAAACAATAAAGTATTTAGGAATAATTATAGATGAGAAACTATCTTTCAAACCACATATAAATGCTATCACCAAACGTGTTCGTAAATTGTCAGCCATTTTTAAAAATATAAGACACATCGTGAATTCGAAAACCCTTAAAAATGTTTATAGTGCCCTCTGCGAATCAATTATATCATACTGTATCACAGCATGGGGAGGAGCATGTGCATCTCACATGCTTCCACTGGAACGAGCGCAGAGACTGGTACTAAAAGTTGCTACCTGTAGGCCTTTCGACCATCCAACTCGCGACCTATATCAAAAATGTCAGGTTTTGACGGTTAGGCAGTTGTTCATCTATAAAACTATAATGCTACAACATTCTAAAAATAAATTTAAAGATAACTATCTCCAAAAGAGAAGACAAGATAAAATTTGTGGTGTTCCAAGCCTGAGAACAAGTTTTGCGCAGAAACATCAATGTTTCCTGGGTCAGTATCTTTATGATTTAGCTAGCAAAGAAATTAAAATTCATTCTTTGTCAAATTATAATTGCAAATCAAAGATTAAGAGTTGGCTTCAGACCCTCGACTATGAAACTACTGAAAAATTACTAAAAATCTTAAAATAAATTTCAAAATTAACAAATTATTCTATGAAAAATAATTTATAAATTTCTGTAATTGTGCCCTATATTTATTTACTTACAAGCTAACACTTTTCATAAAGCATACCCACACATACACACACTCACATACACACACACACGCACACACACACACACACACACACACACACACACACACACACACGCACACATACATACACTCACTCACACGCACCCGCACACACTCATAAGAAAAATAATAGGATTTTAATGTTTACTAACGTTTAAAATATATACTACTTGATAGAAAAATAAATAACTTAGCTACCTAATGTTATCAAATGTAGGCATTACTAACAAATTCACTTCAAATTTCCTCGAATGTAATTAATTATTTAGTTTAGAAAATGTAATAGTCCAAATTAATAGCTGAATCTTCAGCCGCGCAGAGAAGATCCGGCAGCTTTAATACAGAATCGCAAGATCCTAGGTAAGCTGCTGGCTCAATCCATTTTTATACATCATATGTACTACTGAGGACTAGATATATAATGCCTTGTATATTGCTTATTTTAGGAATATTACAGTGCTGACACTGCACCATGGAGATCTTCATAAATGCGAAATTGTGCCTGTCTGTATTATCTGTCTGTCTGCTTCGATTTTCCGGTCAATCTTTTCAACCGATTTTGACGAAAACAGTACGGAGGTAGGTTGCATCTCAGGGAAGAACAATCTAGAAGAATCTACTTTTAATCCCGATAAATGAAATAATTCACGCGTGAATCAATAATTTACCCTAATACAAGCGGACGAAGTCGCGGGCATCATCTTGTATGTAATAAAAGATAAACTGACATAATAGCGAAGCCGGGGTGCGTCAGCTGGAAAGGGTTATTTAGGTTCGATTTCCGGTGGGGTCACCGGTCGATACCAAACTTATTTAGGTTCTTTCTGGTGTAAATCATATTTATTCAATACAGTTGCTCGAAAAATGCACTTACAGAGGCAGTAAACAGGGCTTCTAAGTTAAATATACTGCCCTTTTAATTTTTGCAAGTCCACTTTACTTCTAAATAAAAAGTTTCCCTGCAAGAAGATTCATAGACATTTTAAGTAGAAAACTTAAAATATAATAGCATTTAGATGTGGATTGATGAAATTAATTCATTAAATCAAAAATGGTAGCCCTCGCCTGTTGTCATCATGCTGATATGAGTCAACTCTTAAGTAATAACCTAAATACTTTTATCATAAACTACTAATAATTATTTACCATTGATTTTGCTGAATGGATGAACATTTTTTATGACAAATATTGTGAATGACTGTCCAACGATATTCTGTTGGGACTTTCTAGCAACTGTTTCGTTTAAAATAGTTTGTTAAGAAAGGCTGTAGCAGGATCGGAGGAATAATAAATAGTTTTACATTTTTCATAAATTGACTCGTCATTGCATACATTTCCTAGGAATTACGTACGTACGTTGAGAATAATTTGGAGGATTTGTGTTTTGTAGTGAATATCGCGAGATATGTATACTTTATAAGTAAAAATTTACTTACTGTGGCGGATTACAGCGAATTAAAGTTCTACTTCTTTCATTCCTAGGAATTATATAAAAAACAAGTTTTCACACATTTCCGTTGATATACCCATAAAGTCAGCAATTTTTAAACAATCGCACATAAACAATGGCGTAAAAAAACAATAAAATATAAAACCAATTTTTCCTATTCCCGATATCCCAACCCTTTACGTTACCAGACATTATAACACCCTCGCTCGCTTCATTAAAAGTTCATCCCTCCTTTATTTTTATTCGCACCGTGCCTTTATGCGGGAACTTTACTAAAATAGTCTCGTGGGTTCATAAACTTGAAAAACTCTGCAACATGTTTCCTGCAAACTTTAACTTAGCGCCACATTTTACATGTCTCGTTAGAAAAAGAATTTTAAAACATCGTTTTATGAATATTTATGATGGTATTGAGGGTTTTTATTGTATCCTCATCGAGCAACCCACTAAGCTGGTGTACGGTATTCATATCCATACTAATATTATAAATGCGAAAGTGTGTCTGTCTGTTTGCTACGCTTTCACATTCTACCTTTTCAAGGTATTAAATTACTTTGTAATATATTGTAATATCATCTTTGAAATGTATTTTATATTATTTCAATAAATAAAATAAATAACAACTGAGAATGGCAGCTCTCCTATGAGAATAAAAAGGACTCACGCGAAGTCCGTATTTTCAAAAATGCACAGGATTAGACTTCAAATACCTTTGAGAATGCTATTATGGCAAACAAGCAGGTATAGTCCTACAAACTTATCTGGCCCGGTGGCCAAAATTGGACCAAATTTTTATGCCTGTTTACTTTTTGTTACTATTTTATTATTCATAATAATATCTACTAGCGACGTTGTCACCGGGTCAGACAAGTTTCTCGGACTATATGTAGGTTTCATTGGGTTTTCCATAACCCAAGCAAGTTATACAATATAATAGCTTAAATATTAGTGTACACGCATGTAGTACTCCAAGAAGTTATAAGTACGTGATTGGGTTGAACCCCCGAGTCCTACTTATATTTTTAAAGGTGCACTAAGAGGATGTTTACCTTAAAGAACTCGATAGCTATATTTTGTTTTGAAGAATAAATAATGATAAATACTTTTTTATTTCGCATAGGACAACTTGTGCCACTTGCGACATATCAAGACTCTACCACCAGTTCGGAAAGATTTCTACTGAGAAGAGCTAGCAAGCAACTGAGCAGTTGCTTTCTCTCATAAAAAGAAAAATGTAAGGTACACTGAATTGTCGGTTGCCGGTTGCGAAGCCGGTTGCTTACCGGTTGTTGGTCATTAAGAAAATCATCAATAGTATAATAACCTCCATTTAACAAATACTGTTTAACATGTAATTTATGCAATGTCAAATGCAGAAACTCTTTTGGAACCATGTTATAAATACACACTCTACACTAAATATTTTGTACAACTAAAACCGAAAACTACTAAATCCATATATGCCATTGAGAAGAAGGACACAAAAGCCTCAGAAGGGTATCCTATTATCATCGTATTTTATTTCTTAAATTCCATTTGCGTTTCAATAGCCCTCTTTTGACAAAGGGGATGACCGCAAAAAATAACTTAATAACAAGTGATCGAATTACCTCTGACGCCACATGTGGCGGTTGAATCAAACGATGTCACTATAATGAGATTAAGGGATGACGGGGAACGAGTTTTGAGGGGGGCTCTAGAGACTTAATTTTCATAGTTTAATTGAATAAAACTAATAAGTTATCAGTAAAATTGCCTCTCTGGTTAAGTAGTGAATGTTCTCACTAGCGAATAGTCCCTGGTTTGATTCCCGACCAGGTAATTTTTAATTTGGAAACTATGATTACCGGCACAAAGATGGATACATATATCCATGGAACTAATATCTGAATTGTTAAGCAACATATTTTTTTTTATCTTGGAAATTAATGTTTATGAAATATTTTTTTAAATCACATTTATGAAATCTAACGTGTGTTCTTAATGACTAGATTTATAACAATACTAGCGGTCGATTTCCTATGAGATTTTCCCGCTGCAAACGGCCTATTTAAAGCATCGGCAGGTTTATATTATTTAAGACTAATGAGTCCTTAATGCTGACTTCAAAAACTGATAATCGTAAAATTGCTTATGCAGTTTATTACAACTTAAAGCTAATAACCTAAATCCCGATTTTCAAGTCCCTAACTTCAAAAACTTGGGAGCCCTTATGGGGCGTTCAACTCCCATTCTTCCCTCTTTGGGGTAAATTTTCGTAAAATTGCTTATATAGGTTTTTATTATTTATAGCTATTAACTTAATTGCCAATTTTCATGTCTCTAACTTTAAAAACAAAGGACTTTTATACAAACTTCCAACCCCCATTTCATCCTCTGAGGGGTGATTTTTCTCAAAACCGTTTCTTAGCGGCCGTCTATACTATAGAAGGAACCTATCTTCCAAATTTCAAGTCTGTATGCTTTATAGTTCCTGAGATATCGTGATGAATCAGTGACCTTTCGCTTTTATATACGATTAAATAGATTATCGTGTCGTTATTTTTTATTAGTACTTCATTTATGGCTATCTTTAACTTTCTTTACTTACCATATTTCATTTTCCTTTTAACTCAAACCAAGCCTTAAGTGATATTTCAACGTATCCAACATACACAAATGGCTGCCAATTTGAGCCAATATTACTTGCCACTGTACAACTATTATTAGGCCTCGTAAGGGTCTGACTTGCATTTCAAAATAGCTCTTATTGCAGACAAGCATAATTCATTTTACAACGATCATAAAATGTTTAACCACAGTACATTGAATTGATGTAGCAATTCCGTAGCACGCTACGGGCTGCTACGAGTACTACGGTTAGTCTATGATACCATCTACGTGAGGTAATCCAAGATTTTTCCTTTCATATTAAAATTTGAAATGAAAAGAGGAATGTAGATTCCAATATTATTCGTAAAAATTATATATGCGTAACTAACTGTATGTTCTTTCTCTTGTCTACTCTCACTAATATCTGTTTACATTAGTAGTTTTTTTTATTTAATACAAGTTAGCCCTTGACTGCGATCACACCTGATGGTAAGTAATGATGTAGTCTAAGATGGTAGCGGGCTTACCTGTTAGGGGCGTGGCAGATATAGTTAACCCATACCCCCTAATCGGTTTCTACACGGCATCGTACCGGAACGCTAAGTCGCTTGTCGGCAAGTATTTGCCGGTATGGTGGTAACCAGCCACGCCCAAAGCCTCCCACCAGGTCAGACCAGGGAAAATTATAAATTCCCAAATTGACCCTGCCGAGGATCGAACCCGAACCTCCGCACGTTAAGACTACAACGCTTAACACTACGTCAGGGAGGTCGTCAAGAGTCAAGACTGCTGGGAACATTTTTAATAGTCTATGTACAGTTCGTTTACGATGTTGACTCTGCACAATGCACGATTGTAAAGACCACCTTATTGTATTGTAGAATCCTTTACAATCGTGCATTATCGAGTCAACATCTCCTGAAGATGCTCCGGTGTCGGAGTGAAATGTACGTTGAGAGTGATTTGGAGGATTTGTGTGGTGTGGTGCTGTGCCGAATTACTGGGTGGTGGGGGTCGCATGCAGTAGGTGAAAGACACGCACTGTACCACATAGATTTGTCTTGTGTGGCGGATTATAGCCAATTAAACTTCTAGTTCATACCTTAGCATTTGTTAACCGAGTAATTTGTACCAGTTTAACTTGCAATTAGTTAACCCCGGATATTTAGTGGTGGCGTGGCAACAGTCATAATGCAATACGGAGCAATATCGACGCAATTGGCTTGCTCCTTGATTGTGCTATTGTGTTATGTATTGCTTGATTGCACGAATATATTGCTGTAGCAAGTCACCCGCCCCGACTTTACTTGTGGACTTTGATAGGGTAGATTTTTTTTAAATAAATGATTTCTAAAGATTTTCCATGTAATTTTCCGCTGGTGAAATACAAAGAGCTCAATTTTATTCTCGGCAAGTTAGTTATTTGAGATATAATACAAGTTTTATTTATCTCACTATCTCTTAGGCTACTTTTCTGAAGTTTCACTTCTGCCGTGTGTGAATTGCACACACACACTTTTTATTTTTTTTAAGTTAGTCTTTGGCTGCG
Organism: Erebia palarica; assembly: GCA_964035005.1. NCBI lineage: Eukaryota > Metazoa > Arthropoda > Insecta > Lepidoptera > Nymphalidae > Erebia > Erebia palarica. The sequence goes on from OZ035983.1 coordinate 38,932,512, forward strand.
ATAACCAGGTGTTAAGTATAAGAGATGACGCAAGTGCAACCTCAGATGATAGTTGGCTAGCTTGTTAGGGGTATGGCAGTTATATTAAACCCGTATCGTTTGATTTGCTTCCTCGTTTCTAATTCGAACCGCTAGGATATGAAATGTTCTTCTGGCTTCCGTTTTTCCCTCCGATTATAATATTGGTATATTTAAATTAAGAGTAAATAGCCATCTTATAGGCAAGCGCGCTCCACCTTAGGCTGCATCTCTATTTGCCAACAAATCTGATTGCAGCCAAGCGCTAGTCTTTATATTAAAAAAACCCTAGGATTATTATTATTTTTATCACGAAAGAAGATAAAAGATTCCACGGGATTCTTAAAAAACCTAATAACTCAACCAGTAACTCACCTGAAAAAAAGTAAAATGGCCCTTTTTAATTCCCTCTCATCATTCAAGGACGAATGCATAGATTTCACGCAGTATTGTACACATTGTACCCTTGTCTCTGCCGTTTGCCACCTAACTCATTTGTAAATCAACTTACAAACCGCGCTATGACGCACCAACTAATTTAGACCCTAAATCATTAGTGTAGAGTACAGATTGGATTGTAATAATTGCTATTAAATCCAGACTAGCTGTGAATTGATTCTCGCATATATCATAAGCCTATTACGTCTGTTTATGCGATTTGAACTGTAGGTTGTTGAGTTAAGGTTAGTTATTGTTTGTTAAGGGTTGTTATGTAGATTCGACTTTGTGACGGGCATTGTCCTGGCTGTAATAGCGTGAAATGGCTTAGCTACTTATTATGACGTTACATAAACAGAGGGCTTGTTGCTCAACGCGATCTTGTGTACCTTATGTTCTGGTTATCAAAGCTGACTATCCGGATTGTAGTCAATATTGAAATCATTGTAAGTGCGTTGCGAAATAAACCCTTTTACGAGGAAAATTAAAAAATTCCTGCGTGAATCTAAACATCAATTCACGCGGATGAAGTCGCGGGCATCAGCTATTCTTGAATAAGAATTAATTAGCTGACCTTCTCCACTTAGGAATTTCTAAAATTTTATTTTTATTTGGAGTCTAAGTATAAAGAATCTACAGGAAAAACCTTGTGCTTCCAGATGCAGCGGTATAATTATGAACTGTACAGAAGGCTAATTAATACAAAGGACTTGACCGGTGGAACTATGGCAGCTTGCCTAGGTGTCAAAAATCAATGTTCAGCAATGATTTCTTTATTATTGTAATTGTAATATTTCACTGTTTTCAGATAAAAAAGTTTGAGGAGTCTGAAGGCTCGGAAAACTGCGAAAATGAACAAAAAAGTTTCACCAAAAGACTGCTTTCCCACACTAGATGGCGCTATTCATTGTGTTAAGCGAGTCTAAAAAAATATTTTCAAGTATTATTTCTTTATTATTGTAATTGTTATATTTTATAGTTTTCAAATAAAAAAGTTTCAGGAGTCTGAAGGCTCTGAAAACTGAGAAAATAGATAAAAAAAGTTTCACCAAAAACTGCTTTCCCACACTAGATGGCGCTAGTTATTGTGGTGAGTCTAGAAAATATTTTTAAGTATTGCTCAATACTTTTCGTTAACAAGTTCAACTATTCGACCACAGATGGCAGCATATGCAATGTGACAGGGCGTTCCTTTAAACGTAGTATTTCAAAATGCTTTGTTCGATCGATTAGTTTGAGACTTGTCAAAAAATAAAAATAATTATAAACAAAACATACATTTCCTTTTCATTACTATTTAATTGATCAAAAATAAATCATTCCTAATATAATAACTAAGGTACTTAAATGGTATTCATGTAGGGTTACAAGATTATTATTAGGCATGGATATAATGGAACGTCAAAATGGAGTAGTGCTTAAAGAGGAAAGCGGACGCTCAAGATTTAAACAATAAACGTACTGTTTTTTTTTGTCATTTGAACCCCGACCTTATTTGGAATAATAAATCCATAATAATTTCGTTTTGAATTTTTAAACCTTACTGTAAAAACGGAAATCCTGTGCATTGTCCCGAATCGGAGGGCAATTACTGGTCATGTCCTTTAGAGGCACAGTAAAGCCAAAATACCTACACAAGAAAATCTCTATCCAAAAATTAAACGCTAGCCAGCCGATATACAGCCATTTGCTGGTTAGCGTTTACTCGAGCGTGAATTATAAAATACGTGCTTGTTTATACTGGCGCAGTAAAGCGCTTTAGTAATCCTATCAGCGACCGCGGCAGACAAATTGTGGTATAAGCCGCTCCATTGTTGCTGTTCTAATGGTATTTTAGCCCGTTCTGGCAATTGGTCAGGTGCTGATGGTTACTGCGAACACTTTAACCTAAAAAAAATAATTAGAATGATGTAGGTGACCTGCAATGGTTAGGCCATAGTCCACCACGATGACCAAGTGCGGATTGGCAGACTTCACAGACCTTTGAGAACATTATGAAGAACTTTTGAGGGTGCAGGTTTCCTCAGGATGTCTTAAAATTAAGTGATATTTAAAGCCAAAGTCCAAGTTAAAATATATTTATTCAAAGTTGGTACGTACACAGTGCACTCTTTGAACGTCAGGTATAAAAAGTAAGAAAGTGATAGTCATAATTAACAAAGGTATCTTAAAACTAAAGCTACGAGGGTTCCAAACACGTCCTGGTCTGAGAAGAGCTTAAAACGCACATGAATCGAATCTGACTAACCGAATATGAATCTAGGCGTCTGAAGTCAATCACCGCAATTCAATTTTGAGCTGTCAGCTATTTTGTCTCTCCCACTCTCGAAAAGACAACTAAAACACAAAACTGAACATTCTTTTATTCATTTCCTACAATACTTTATATTCTCATAATCCCTTTTTTACAGTCCAGAGTTTTCAAAGTAACTGCAAAAGTCTAATTACCTAGTGACTTTTATCTTTTTCCACAAGTTATTAGCCAAATTTCTTTGCCAGTACTTTTTGCGAGGATAACAAAGAACTTGAAGCAGGTCAGGCTATTACTGAGCTTTCGTAGTTGGAAGAGCTAGTAAAGTAAGCCTTTTCGGTTTAATTTGGGTTTCAAAAGCTTATTTTGTTATACAATAGTCCTTTAGAACTATTTACTCTAGATTGCCAGATAAACTACAAAGTAAAAGAAGTCGGTTAAAAAGCAAAGCAAGTAGGGTGTGGGCCATTATGAGCTGAGGACGTTCACCGAGGAGGTTTTAGTGGGTAAAAATCCCACATAACCCGATCCTATGCGGTCGGGTATCTATGGAAGATTTCCCACCCGTAAAAAGAAAAGGGTGTGGGCCAGCTCCCAGCGCACGTGTTTCCTGCCACATAATATAACTTAAGCACCTTTAAAGCAAGATTGAATAGGCATCTTCTAGGCAAGCGCGTTCCAACCTAGACCTCAATATTGCTTTGCACTGAGCGTGATTGTCGTCAAACAAGTTGTTTTGAGATGCAACTGTTCGTAGGCGCGAACTAGGGCATGGAAAGCTCGCGGTCTCCTGTCTCTACTTCTGGTCTCGGTCTCCGCTCGCGGTCGTGGCGCGATAAAGAGGAAAGATTTGTCTGTTTGTAATGGATAAACTCAAAAACTACCCAACCGATTTTAAAAATTCTTTCACATATAGAAAGCTACATTATCAGCAAAAAACATAAGCTATATTTTATTTTCAAAAAATTAGGGATCGTTACGAAAATTGCAATAATGTAAACTAAGTCGGAAAGAATCGTCTCTTCTGAGAGCTTGCGTGGTGTGCGCTGCGTAAATCGTTAAAATTACACGAATACAATGTATAGTCGAATTGTTCCTCTCAAAAAGTTCTAAAAAAAGTCCTATAGCGTATATCTATCTTATAAGGTTGTCTCACAATAAACATTTTTATGATTTTAAAATTTGGTCTAAACCAATGCTTTACTTACGAAGGTGGTTTTACCGACATAGTATTAATCCTTATCAAAATAAATATGTTAGTCATCTCAAGTATTTGATTGAGATAAAAAATGTCTTTTACACCACTTAATTAAGATGAATATCTATCTATGAGTTAGCATAGATATAATGTAACGTGCAAACTATTAGGATTATTAGTGCTACCCGTGCGAGGCCGGGGCGGATCGCTAGTAATATATTAAATGCAAAAGTTTGGATGGATGGATTGATATTTGTTATTCAATAACGCTAGAATGTCTGAATGGATCGAGCTGAAATTTGGCACACATATAGATTATAGTCTGGAATAACACAAAGGCTAATTTTTATACCGGAGAAATAAAAAGTTCCCGCGAGAGTAAAAAATCTTACTGGACGAAGTCGCGGGTGTCAGCTAGTCATCGTTATATATTTAGTACCAAGTGAGATCGCAGGCAAGGGTTAACTTGTAGCGAGTAAAAAAAAACAGTTGCAGAAACTTTACCGCTGTCTACCTTGATTGCATTTATTCTTATACATTGGTGTAATGTAGGTAATTTATACTAATATTATAAATGCGAAAGTGTGTTTGTTTATTGGTTTATTCTTCAATCACGCCGCAACGGAGTAACGGATCGACGTGATTTTTGCCATAGTTGAGGACCTAGAGATTGACATAGGCTTCTTTTTATCCCGGAAAGTTAAGGAGTTCCCGCGGGTATAAAAAATACTTAAAACACGCGGACGAAGTCGCGGGCATCAGCAGGTAAAATAATAACGTTATTTGAAACGATCTAAATGAAAAAAAATACATTTGAACCTAGTTTTAACAGCGGCAGCTAGCGCCGATTTCATTATAATATAATTACGATTCGTAGATTACTTCGAATTTAGTGATAAATAACTCACGTAATGAGGCTATTTTATTAAATCGATACTAAATAATAGTGTAGGTTTGATATTATAGTTACTTAACTTACTTAGCTTACTTAACTTACTTAGCTTTATAGATACTTTGAGTAATTAATTCGTTTAAGTTGGTCCATAAACATTTATTCATTTTTATCAGTAGAAATTCTAATCGGTCAGGGACTTATCAGGGTGAAAGGTCTACTTTACTTTACTTTACTTTACTACTGTACTTTGTCAAAATAAATACGAAAAATCTGTGTTCTAATTTTTGCGCAAATTTAAAAAACCTTTGATCAACCGGTCACTTCGTACTTTACTTTAATCTTGTTATTTACTAATTTAAACAATTGAATACAGGAACTCAATCGGGAACCTAACCTACAACCTTGCAAGCCTCTACAGGTACACACCTAGGGGTTAGAAATGTCTCCAAACGGGTTTAAATATTCAAATTTTACATCACTTGACGAACAGCTGGCTGGAAGCCAAAAGTCAGCCGCGCGTGATTTATTTTATACTGCAAGTTCCTGGATAGGATAGGTCAAGAATTTATATTATATTCAAGTTAATATTTAATATTTATAGCTAAAACTTTCAGAAGTTAGATTCCGTAAAGTTGGCTGCAGTGTAATGTTGGAGGTAACTGATAAAAATGGACTTAAAGGTATAGACTTTTGTGGAATAATGTTTGAAACTACCTTAGCCTTATAAAGCAGGTTCGCTTGTTATCACAGTTATTAAGAAAGTTACTTTGGAGAGTTATAATGCATTATAAAGTGACACAAATTAAATGAACTAGCAGTACATAATAATAACGTGGTATTTTACGTTTCGTATTTTTGCTTCGGTGATTGATTCGATTGATGATTACTTAAATATTGCGAAATTGCAAACTCAAGCGGAGATGGTCTAGTGGTTTAGGAAACCGGCTGCCTATTTCAGATGGCCGGGATGCACCTCTTTATCTTTTCCGAGTTACATGCATATTAAATATCAGAAATTATATATTTTCGGTTTATACAGCATCGTATCGGTACATAAAATCGCTTGGCGTGTCTTTTTCCAATGGGGTGATAACTAGCCACGGCCGAAGCCATACTAATGACAAACATGAGCAAACTTTCTCTTTTAATATAAATAATTCCTTACCTTAGTCTTAATTTTTACTTAATTCGTGTACTTAATCCATACTTAATATTATAAGTATGAAAGTGTTTCTGTCTGCCTGTTACGCTTTCACGGCCTATCTGTTCAACCGATTTTGATGAAATTTTGTTGTATCCCGGGGAAGGACATAGGCAACTTTTTATCCCGGAAAATTCAAAAGATCCCGCGGGAATAAAAAGAAATATGTCTTCAACCGATTTTGATGAAATTTAGTATAGGGATAGTTTGTATCCCAGGGAAGGATATAGGCTACTTTTTAGCCCGGAAAATTAAAGAATTCTCGCGGGAATCAAAAAACCTTTATCCACGCGGACAAAGTCGCGGGCATCATCTAGTAACTTATAGTGCTTTCATTTTATAACCTCAAAACCGCTAGAAACTAGCGAACTCCCAAATCGTAACCAAAGCAAATTGCTTTTAAGCGTGTCCCCACTAATTCCCCACCACCACATACCCATTGCGTGCCTGTATACGGGCATCTAGATACGGTGGCGGTGAATTTTTTACATTTCGAATAGAATACGGGCTTTTACGGGAGCAAAATGGAATTTGGACATAGACTAAATTAGAATCTCTTTTGCGGGAACAGTACTGGATAGACTGCCAGTAGGCGGTATTGGGCAATGCTCTTGGATAACTTTAATTGACCTTGTTTTACAGCTTTAGTTTTGTTGGTTCTTTGTTGGAATAGGTGGCTTTATTCTGTTTTGGTTGAACAATTGGCTCTTATTGTCTGAGCGATCGCTTTATCCAGGCGAGTGGTAGTTTCGTAACTTGCACCGCCATGCCGATTCGGTGCCCGCCACTTCGTCTGCGTGGATTGAGGTTCCGGGATAAAATACTATAATCTATCTTTGTGTCAAAGAGCAATGGCGAAATAGGTATAGACTTCAATGCCTTGATTGTACAGAAGTAAGATAAAGACAAGAAGTCTTATGTAGATATAATGAAGTATTCACTTTAATTAATTGAAGCTAGGTAAAAATATAAAATATTTATGCAATTTTCAGTTTAGTGTAACCATTTTATGTTTATCCTACCTAGTAGCTAGATTACATTTAAATTGGTAGATTATTTTGTATCGTTATAAAAAATATATATTTTGTTTGCATAAATAATAGTATTGCTCTTTCTTTCAATGTATTTTATATTAGGTATTTAAGTGAATTTTCTTGCATACATTATTTAATCATCTGTAACAAAATGGTAACAAATGAAAGAATATTATGGCAGCACTGATGCTGATTGTCTGTGGTTTTGCCGAATGTATTACTAGTCTGTGGTTGTCATCTGTCTTTGTCATTGTGGCTTTCATTGTGGTTGTCATTTTTAGAAGTGACATTACCACATAACCTGCACAATTTAAAAACGAAACATCTTTTTTTCTAGCTTCATTTAAAAAAAAACTTGCTTCTGAGAGCTTCGTACCCGATGCTTATTCAATTATATTTTTTGTACACGTGTACTTTCGTAACCTTTATAGTAATTTTTAACGTAATTTTATTTTCACAATCTTATTGATGTATGGAAGTTCACCTTTGCTCTTTAATTCAAATCCATTCAGCCGTTCGGGCATGATTGAGTAACAAACATCCATCCATCCATTCACACTTTCGCATTTATAATATCAAGTATAGATTAATAATTTTCGTTTGTAGTAACTTAGTCAAAGCTTAAAGCATGAAATTTATTTATATACTTTTTAAAATTTGTTGAAAAACAACAACGTCACATAGATTTTTCTTTAAATGCTTTTTTTTGCTTAAAAATTAAATTAGCATCCAAAAGTGTGTATCGCGTTAAAAGGTACTAATCTCCTACCTCCATGGCTACGTTCCTCAAACGAAGCACATAGGATTCAGTAGGAGTCACGGATAATCAAATCAGGGCGGGAGGCTGGAACTTTAGTGCGCCACTAATGCAATAACTGGCGTACGATATGCGATCATTTCATTATGCAGATTGCAGATGTATGAATTTGTTCGCCATACAACAACCTTTGTTTACAATATTTGCGATGGGAAACTGAAACCTCAATTTATTTTACAGTATTTATTTAATAAATTCTAACAGAACAATCAATATAGGACTACATTCTTATGTGGTGTTATCATAAATTCATATGAATAAAGTACAACCAACTTATCTGGCTCGGCGGTCAAAATTGGAACAAATTTTTTCGCCTTTAGTGTTATTCTTTCTTATTCGAAAGAACCATATTCCATATTATTATAACCATATTCTTACTTTGACTGAACCAATTTTGATGAAATTTGATACAGTGATAGCATCAGGCAAACACGTTTCGTCTTGTCCCGCTAGGCTGTGCAGCTCCGTACAAAAGTGAATCATATGGATTTTTTGTCTATAAGTTTTTGCTGTAAGAAAACCTATGTCATAAACAAGACTTAAAAAGTGCAGCACAATGTTTTAGATAAATAAAGTGGGTCCACACTAGCCGTCGTCACGCGCTAGACATAAATGCTACGATACGCACGGAAGGGTGCCTCTGTGTACACTGAACCGATTGTGGGGTAACGAAGCGTGGTATACCCCCGGCCTTACCCCAGACTAGCACCCGCAGCCCTTACCCCCATGACAATAAGAGCTATATTCGGCTAAAATAAAACTTGAGTTGAACGCTGTATGTCGCTTTAAGAACGGTACAAAATACTACCCCTATTGGATTATTAAATCAAATGTATGAAATATGAATATCTTTTGAGATTTTTAACTTAGTGGGGATGATGCTTAGTGGCTTAGAGAAACTTTTATTTGTTTTGTATCCAACTACGGCAAAGCCAAAAGGAATGGTTATGATTTTAGCGGTCTATGTATCTATGTTTGTATTTATGTACTCGTATGTTCCACCGTAGCGCCTGAACTACTTCGTTGATTTTGATCAATGATATCAAACCGTTCGTTATTATGGTTCGGGTAATATATGCTAAATTATACACAAACAAAATCGATATGACGGATCTTACATCCAAAGAAGGCGCCTTTCAATTTTTTTCCATAGTCGGTTATAGTTTTTTAATGAATACAAGACTCCTAAATATATGCAAGCACAGAGCATCCATACTTCCACACTAATATTATAAAGTCAAAAGTGTGTCTGTCTGCTACGCTTTCACGGCCAATCTTTTCAATCGATTTTGATGAAATATGGCACAGAGGTAATCTACATTCTGGGGAAGGACATAGCATACTTTATATCCTGTCAAAAGTGTTCCCGCAGAAATCAAAAACCCTCAATCCACGCGGACGAAGTCTCCGGCGTCATTCTAGTAATATTATCTTTTAGAGCCATATTTGTGGTACACAACATTTTCTGAATTTTCTCCTGTCTGGTCTGCTTCGGCCGCGGCGACTTATACCCTACCCCCTATCGGCAAGGACGTGCTGCCGAATTCACTCGATGAGCCGAGCGTTCTGGTACGATGCCGTGTTCCAGGTTAGTCCTCTACCTGAATCTTAGACTGCATCATCACTTACTACCAGATGAGATCGCAGTCCAAGAACCAAGAGCTAATTTGTAGCGGTAAATTTTTTTTTTTTTAATTTATAGACTAGCGCTTGGCTGCAATCAGACTTGCTTGCAAGTAGTGATGCAGTCTAAGGTGGAGCGCGTTTGCCTAGAAGATGCCTATTCACTCTTGATTTGAAGATACCAATATTAGAAGCGGATACAAATTTTCCTGGTATTTTCCAGTTATTTTCCTTGGGGAAAAGATACTTAGTGTTTTAGTTTGCCGCGTATATTTAGTTTTTTGATCACCTGTGGATACTCTTTGATTTGTAGCTTGTGCATAACTACCGAATGTCCGAATGAAAATCCGTTCAGCCGTTGGGCCTAATTGAGTAACAAACATCCATACATTCATACATCCAGACATCCATACATCCATCCAAACTTTCGCATTTATAATATTAAGTATTAGTAAGATTTCTAGCATATCCTGCAATTACTATAATAGTAAAATTCAATATAATCTAGCATTCCGATTCTGGAATGTTTCAATACGTCCTGAGGGTGGGTTAATGGGTGCAATAACACACAATCGGGAATGAATAAAAGGTGTAATTTATGGTCCGAACCCCCCGAATTGTGGCCGCGCAATTACTGTACGGATGCATAGTGATGTTCTCTTTTGTTATCGATAATATTATGCTATTATCGATAAGGGTTGTCGATTTAGAAAAATTAGGAAAATGATTATAATGCTCCATAGTATCTATAAAGCCATACTTAATATAAATGCAAAAGTGTGTTTGATTGTCCTTCAATCACGAAGCAACAGAGCAACGGATGCTTGTGATTTTTGCATAGGTATAGCAGAATATGGAAATCTAACATAGACTACGTCTTCATCTCGGGAAATTTCCCTGGGATTGTTTAAGACCTATATTCACACGAACGGAGTATCAGGCATAATTAAAAAAACTACTATGGATTTGTTTCATTTCAACTAGCCTTTGTCGCTATGCACTATGTTCATGTTGCATAATTAAAAAAAAATATTTTTACAGATATTCGAAATGTTTTTTACTCACTAAAGTACTTCGATTAATTAAATTTAACTTTTTTACACAATAAAAGAAAACTCTCTGAGAGAGTTTTTAAAAAAGCCGGATATAAGAATCTATCGATAAAGCAAAAGTTGCATCCCTATTAACTTTTAGAACCGATCACATTGTAGAAAATGCTAATGATTTCCTATCCGACTGCACCGTTTTGAAGGTGAGTCGTAAATTTAATTAATTCCCAGTTTAAGGCAGGATAGCTTTGACTCCACTGTAATGGGAACATTATAATGTTTATAATGCTAATTTTATTGTACGAAATCTTTAAAAAAAAAGTTTCCGTAGGAACCTATCTACGAGTAATTCAAATTCAAATTCAAATGTTTTGTTATTCAAATAAACTTTTACAAGTACTTTTGAATCGTCGAGTGAATCTACCACTGGTTCGGAATGCTATTCCTAATTCCTAAACTACATAAACATCCTACTACAATACATGCGAAAGAGTATTTGTTTCTTGGTCCAACCACACAGCAGTGTAGCAACAAATCGACGTTATTATTTGAAAAGATAATTTTAATTTAGTTAGAGTTATCATATATGTTCCATTTTATTATATCCATTTTATAAATTTGAACGTCCCCAAGGAATTTTCAAAAACCTGTTTTTTTTATCCTCTACAAGTTAGCCCTTGACTGCGATCTCACCTAATGGTAAGTGATGATACAGTCTAAGATGGCAGTGGGCTAACCTGTTAGATGCATGGCAGTTATATTATATTAAACCCATACCCCTACTTGGTTTCTACACGACATCGTACCGGAACGCTAATTCGATTGGCGGCACGCATTTGCCGGTAGGGTAGTAACAATGCAGTCTAAGATGGAAGCGGGCTAACCTGTTAGGGGCATGGCAGTTATATTAAACCCGTACCCCTATTCGGTTTCTACACGGCATCGTACCGGAACGCTAAATCGCTTGGCGGCACGTCTTTTACCGGTAGGCTGGCAACTAGCCACGGGCGAAGTCTCCCATCAGGCCAGACGAGGGAAAATTTACAAATTATAAATTTCCATACCCTTTCGGGGATCAAACCCGGGACCAGCGCTCAACACTACGCCACAGAGGTCGTCAATTCACGCAAACGACGTCGCATTCAACGTCTACTTACACATATCTTGGCATTTTCGTTGTCTATTTCGCCTATTTTAGCTATAGTTAACATTTGTTTGTCAGCTTTATAAATACTTATTTTATCTTGGCAAACCATCAATAAATCTTGTAAAATGAAATCAAATATCAATCAATCAATCAAATAATCAAATTAATAACAATAATAATAATAATAATGGCTTGGGCGGTGGCCACTAATGCAGAAAGAGCCAAGAGGCGCAAATATGAAATTATAGAAAATAATTTCATTTTTGTGCCTTTTAGGGTCGTGGGGCGAAGATGCGAGATCCTTTTTTAAGGATCTATCTTCTCGTCTCACAGAGTCCACAGGTGACCGGAGGTCTGGCAGTTACCTCAGCCAACATAATATGAGTCCAAACTTATACTTATACGTTAACCCGCTGAATAGCCAACTATTCAGCGGGGTAACGCAGCCAGCACATGCCTCATCGCAGCGGCATAGATGATATTTTTAATGTTTAGTTTTTAATTTGTTAATATGATTAATTATTACTTTTCATATTTGAATAAATAAATATTAGTTTAGATACAATATACAGTTCAAATAAATATTATAAATGCAAAAGTTTGAAAGTTTGGATGGATGGATGTTTGGATGGATGTTTGCTACTCAATCACGCCCGAACGGCTCAACGGATCTGGATGAAATTTGGCACAGAGATTTATTATAGTCCGGAATAACACTTAAGCTACTTTTTATCCCGGAAAACTAAGAAGTTTTCGCGGGAACCTAAAAAACATCAATCCACGCGGACGTAGCCGCGGGCATCAGCTAGTACATACATACATTACCCTTCTTTTGATGCAGCTAGGTAAACCCCCTCTGTTCTCTGAAATATGTTCCCCAAAGCGGCAGTATCGTAATGTATCTCTCTTGCGTACGTAGGTTTACTCGGGTAGGTATGTACTTCTTTATATGAGTAAATCAATCAATTATATAATTGAACGATGAAGTATTTACCAAAATATAACGACTATGTTCCCACTCCATCTCTGAATATCTCACAAATAATATCAGGCCGAGAAAGCTCGGCGAAAATAAATTGCGCTCATTCAATTTGATTGCTAAATGTGGCGAAAATCGGGAAAAATTGCGATTATTGCGTTAACTAACTTTCGTGTTTCCGTGTCGGTGAGATTGCGAAATGTAGAGCTTTTCTTAATATTTCTGTGGGTAATTATTAATTGTATGTGTTTGAATGTACCTACGTATATTTGACGACCTCCGTGGTGCAGTGTGTAGCGCTCTTGTCTTAACGTGCGGAGGTCCCGGGTTCGATCCCCGGCAGGGTCAATTTGGGAATTTATAATTTCTGAATTTTCCCTGGTCTGGCCTGGTGGGCGGCTTCGGTCGTGGCTAGTTACCACCTTACCGGCAAAGACGTGCCGCCAAGCGATTACGCGTTTCGGTACGATGCCGTGTAGAAACCAAATAGGGGTATGGGTTTAATATAACTGCCATGCCCCTAACAGGTTAGCCCGCTACCATCTTAGACTACATCATCACTTACCATCAGGTGAGATCGCAGTCAAAGACTATAAAATTGTGTTTGCTAATAGGTATGTATTACTATGTAAGTACATTAATGAATTCCTTCTAGGTTATGCCTTCAACTTCATTCTTGTAGGATTAAGTTGCTAATATCATTTAAAATCTTTCATTTTCCGAAATAAAATATAATATACCTCCAGGAACCAAGGTACGTAAGCAGTTGGTACAAAAAATAAGTTCAAAAAAATCTTTATATTATACTGTCAAAGTACAACATACTAGGTCTGGAAAATATAAGTTTTCGTAACAGTTTCTATTTTTAAGTCTAACAATTAAAAAAGAGGTTTTTTGAAACTAGTTTAACTATGAATTATTAGCTAATGTCCGCGACTTCGTCTGCGTGGATAGAGGGTTTTTGTTCCCGCGGGAACTTCTTAATTTTCGTGTGAACACGTGTGCGCTCTCTGCTCCTTTACTATCAAAGCCCGATAGGACGGAAAACCCGACACGACCGGAGAGAGGTCAGGCGCAGGACCGTCGGATTAACATGTTCTCCGAGGCACGGGGATCAAACACCGGCAACTTCCGAACTCCGGGATAGTACTGAGAATTTATTGTCAGTAAAAGTCAATACTTGTTATAGACCGACCCGGGACTCGAGCCCGGGACCTCGTTGGCCGCAGTCGAACATGCTGACCACTAGACCAACAAGGCAGTCGAGTAGGTAACAGTTATTTCCCTAACCATTAATCATACCGCAAAGGCAGTTCACAGTGGAGTGCATTTAATCATATGCGACACTCGCAAGGCGTGCATTTGTCACTATAACGGATCTTGCAAGCTGATAATATAATATACATGTAATGCACGTGCGAATGTCCCTGCATACGACTGTGTCACGTTGGCGCATATGCAGCGGTGCGTTTACGTGGAAATAACTTGCAAGAAAATATGCATCTTGAGGTGTGCTTTGACACTTCTAAGTCTTTGAAAATGTAAGAAGATGAACAACAAGTATTAATCTAAAAAAAACTTCTTTTATCTTATAGTCCTCTTTTGATCTGAATCAAAACCTCGTAGTCTGTCGTCTCTTTTTACACGTCAAAAATACCTTTTTTTCGGTGTATGTACGAAGAATTTTAGTAATGTACACTTACTTAAAATCTGCTACGACTCTTTTTGTTACTCATATTGCTCAAAAATTTAATTAGGTATGATAATTATTTTATTGAATTCTTAACTTTAGAAACTGCATCAAAATAAAAATTGCATATCTATCAGTTTAATCTTACAAAAGTGATAGACATATTTGAATCTTTCTAAAGCTCTATCAAATGGAAGTCTAAAATGTTGTAGAAATCGACGGGGTATATCTGAAGTCTGGATGCCCGTCACCGAGGTCGAGATTCAGGTTTCAGTCGGGATATGTGACCGAAATTTATGCAGGTTTAAATGTAAGACTAACTGACGTACGTGCTGTTCAAATATTTAGAGGATTGGCCAAGGTATCTAGTACAAGAAGTTTAGAAAATTTTAAATAATTTTCTTAGATTAATGTAAGTAGTATTTTTAAAGATGGTTTTTAAAGTAGGTTGGGCATTATGGACTAGTGCAAAAGTAATATAAGCACAGTTGATTTAAATATTTTTTTTATAGTCCGTCAAACTTGTCAGTCCCGGTGGCCAAAATTGGAACTAACTTTTACTGTCTGTAAAAGTTTTACAGCCTGTTTAGTTTTTATTTAATTTTTCATATCTACGACGCTGTCACCGGTCAAATAAGTTTGCGGGAATATACAAGTTCTTTCGATTCGTCATGAGAATCTGTCACCATTCATAGGCATAAAAACCAGCAATAAAGTTTTTTTTTAACAAAACAAACGTTTGAAAAAAAAATATCTTTGTTAATAATTCTATTTTAAATACTTTTGTGCAAAGCTTAGTTAAACTTCAATCCAAAGTACAAAGTTTTAAAACAATTGTAGTAGTATTGATAAATGTGCCTTCGCTTTTAACCATCTTTTAACCGTACCATTTAGCGATTTCTTGCAATACTTTCAGAATTAGATCCTATTAATTGAAATGGTATGTTTCAATCTACTAAAAGCTGTTTTGGCTGGCTTTGAAATGTTTAATTTTACGTTTCAGAACCGAATACCTATTCATACACCCTACGTTCACCGAAAACCTGCACCATTATTTACATACAAGAGTTTATTTTGTTACATTTTGATCTTTATTTTTGAAGTTATAAAAGCTATTTAATTCAACCTTTTAGTAAGAATAATCGTAATATTATGCCAGTATAAATGCGCGTACCTTTATTACAGAATGTAATTCGGATTTTGGTAAAGCGATGTATAAATGCAATTTTTTTGAGTGTTTACATACCTTTAACTCCAAGGCAAGGGTGTTCAATAGCTACTAACTACCAAACTTCGGGTTGCTATTGAGAATTTCTTGACAGAATACCTCAATATATCAAACCTGGGACCAGGATATCCACAGCCTGCAGAAAAAATAAGTACCTAGTTGTTCTTTGCTTTCGATGACTGTAAGACCTTAGAATAAGTGCCTGCAAATTAAGGAACCAGCTTCCATCTTCTGTGTTCCCTCATGATTATAATATCGGGTCTTCAAAGGGCGGATAAACAAATATCTCAAAAGCTGTGAACGCGTTGGCGGTAAAAGCTTGTTTAATATTTTTTGAGACTTAAGATTATCTTGTTCTAGCCACTAGACTAATGGTACAATCGACAAAGGCAATAAAATGGGATGAAATAAGACAAGATCTAACTCCAATATTTGCATGATACCTCAATAGAATCTTACCGGAGCGCGTAAACAATTGCCTGCCGAGCTTATCATTTCATCCGCACAAAGATGGCCGCCAATTTCCGCACGCGCCTGTCAAAACCAAGTTGTTTCTTATTTCTCGGCCGGGATAATTTGCGGCGTTAGGCTCTGTGTGCTATCGGGAATTCCTTTTGAAGGATCTACTTTATTAATGGTACCATGTTTTTTTTTAATCGGATGCAAATTATTGACTTACAGCACAGAATACTTCATCTTATAGACAAACTAGCTGATGCCCGCGACTGCGCCCGCGGTATCTGTTTAATTTTCCGGCATAAAAAGTAGCCTATGTGCTATTCCAGACTATAATCTATCTTTGTGCCAAATTTCTTCTTGATCTGTTTAGTCGTTCTAGCGTGGTTGAGTAACAAACATCCGTCCATTCAAACTTTCGCATTTATAATACCAGCTGATGCTCCAACTTCGTCCACGTTGATTGAAGTATTTTGGTTTCCACGGGAACTCTAATTATCTGGGATAAAAAGTAGCATATGTGCGAAAGTTTGGATGGATGGATGGATATTTGTTACTCAATCACAGCAGAATGGCTCAACAGATCTGGATGAAAGGCACATATATTAGAGACGAAGTCGCGGGCATCTGCTAGTAATGAATACAACAAAACACGCAGCCTCCTACTATGCGGGTGTAATCCGCACCGAAATCGGCTGGCAGGCTGGCGGCGCCGATAACGTTTTTATTTGCTGCTTGAACTGGGAACAAGGGATAGGACGAGTGATACGATACTGGAGATACGAGGATTTTTTGTTCTATCAGTAACCAGTGAAAGACGTGATAAAGTGGCTTTTTAAATCTAAATCCATACTAATGTTTTAAATGGGCCTGTCTGTCTGTCCGCCTGTCTATCTGTCTGTCTGTCTGCCACGCTTTCACGGCCCATCCATTTAACCGATTTTGATTTTGGTTACACACAAATCACTTGAATACTGCCTACTCAATGGGTTAACGGATAGTTAGTTAAAAAGATACATACAAATATGCATACGATACAAAATTGTGCCAGGAATTCCAGAAATCGAACCCGAGACCTCTGATTCTCAACAGTCAAAAGGAAGCAAGTGTTTTTATGTATCGTGTGAGTAGGCCACTCGTACATTTTCTGCCTTGTCACAGCGACCGCAATGGCGTAGTTTTTGCTGCATTTCTTCTATTGCCCTCTAGGGGGCGAGGCTGCGGAGAGGGGGGAGGGAAGATTGATCGCGTCCTCGGTCCTTACACACGGACAACAGATCCGTAATTAAATATAAAGACTGCAAAAACTTTGCTTAATGCACGTCAGTGGCATGCGACCCTAGGACTAGCACAGATGACAAAGTATAGTCCTACGTCTTATTACATTACTTAGCTATTGTGCTATTTTGTTAGCCCTTTTGTTTATTGTATACGATGCCGGTCAAACTGCCGCACTCAGTGTCCTTAATCGATGCTTAGGGAACTCCTTAAATATTTTTTCTATTAAAATCTATACTAAGAAGTTCCCTTAGTAATGATTAAGCGACTCTGACTATAGCAGTAAGAGGTATGTTTTTAAAGGCAAGAAATTACGCTGAGCCTAGTCAGCTTGCCCTTAAACTTCAGTTATTAGATGTTGAATAAAAATATATTTTGTTGAAATAAGACTTTCCACTGCTCTGTTGCGATATAATGAAATATTATTCATTATATATACTCTAGGTTCAAAATATTCGATAGCTTAACTGAGTAGCACAAATATAAACATCGTCCTAATCGGTGTTTGTAATCTCGCGGACATGTAACGGGAGGTGCTCACACACATTTGTCACGGACCGTCGTGACGTGCGACCGTTTCGTTTTGATGATACTCTGTTACTAATTAGTTTGAGTCTGAGCTTGCAACTACTTCTGTTGTTGTAATCTTTGATTTATTGAATCTTGAAGAAAACTTCTTTAGCCTTTTTGGTAGGGGATAACTTTGTGGATTCGCCTGACCGACATGCTTGCGAACACCGACATGCTCTCGAACAGCGACATGCAAGGTTTATATTTTAATTATTTAACGAATTTTTAAAAAAAAATTAAATAATAATATTCGTTTTCAGTTCTATCAGCAGTTCCTATGACTGCCAATTTTTTATTATTTTTACTAGAGTATGGCATTTTCTCAAGAACCCGTGGGAATTCTGGAATTACCGGAATAATAAGCAAATTTATTCTTCATTTCACTTTCCACCGATCTCTTGTCGATCGTAATTTGTTCGTCAGGATCGTTAAGGATGTGTTTGGAACGCCATTTGTCAGGTTGCATAATATTCCCCCGATCGAAATGACCCAGACGTCCCAAACACGAAGCAGACGAAGACCTGGATATCTTACGTCACCCGAGGTCGTGGGCTGTTCAGTGGATTAGCAATCTCGTGGACATGTAAGGGGAGGTCCTCACACACATTTGTCACGGATCGTCGTGACGTGCGTTTTTCTGTTTCCAATAATTGCTAGCACATTCCATCTGTACTGCTAATATCTTTTAAGTTTTTTTTTGTATCAGAATAAAAAAATAACACCAAATCACTGTGTGGTGGCACTTCTTGTAGTTACATTAAGTTACCTAATAGTTTCTTCTACTACTACTAACATATCTACTACTACTATACTATAGTTACTGATTATTTCATAGGGTATATTATTATGGGGTACTGCTGGTAATATTAGTTCTGTTTTTGTGCTGCAAAAGAGGACTGTTCGAGCCATATGTAATACTATATATAGTATGGGACCTAGAGAAACACTAAGAGATGAATTTAGTATACGTACACCTCGATAAATTCAAGAAGAAAAGTGATTGTCATAATGTCAATACTAGAAATAAAAATAAACTTGTAACGCCTGCTTCTAGGCTTAGTCAAACTAGCAATTCATTTATTGGAAACAGTGTCCGCTTCTACAATAAGCTCCCAGAAGACATGTTGAAGATGTCTCTGAATAAGTTCAAAGTTAATGTTAAACGTAAACTCATAAAAAATTCCTATTACCATGTAAAGGATTACTTAAATGACAAGGAAGCTTGGCAATGATTTGATCTAATGGCTCTGACAGTTCCTTAGTTAAGATGATTTGTGAAATGGTGATAATGAAAAAAAAACCCCGGCTAAGTTTGTTGTGGGCTCTTCTCAGTGTGTTTGGAACCCTAGTAGCTTTAGCTTTAAGATACCGTTACTGATTATCACCAATATATTTTATAAATAAATGGACGTCAATAAGTGTAGTATACCTACCTACATTGAATAAACATTATTTGAGTTTGAGTTTGAGTTTAATATTATAAATGCAAAAGTAATATGCCTGTCTGTCTGCTACTTTTAACGACCCATCTTTTCAACCAATTTTGACGAAATGAAGTACAGATATAGGTAAGGATACCTACAGTTTTAGGATTCGACAGTTTACAATTTCGCGAGTTAAATTATAATCTAACGGTTTTTACAATCTTACGGTGACAGATACAACAAAGATACAGTGAAATAAGTCTTTTTTTTTCTCTCGGGAAATTTATCCCTTTTAATTTTTTAAGAACATAAATTCGGGCGGACGAATGTAAAGGGATCTTCTACATTTCAATATTTTCTAAATTGTGGTGAATGGTGAGCAAAATATTACAAACCAACAAACAGACCCACTTTCGCATTCATCATATCAGTAGGATCTCATGCGAAAGGGTGCGATAGTTATCGCAGCGTCCGCAATTCCAGCGCGATCCGAGGCGATAACAGCAATAAACACAGTCGCCGGATAAATGCGACCGGAGGCCGCGGTAATCCTGCTGCGAGTCCGACGAAGACTTTTGAAGGACCCCATGTGTGGAATTTATGGAGCTGTTATTACCACCTTTTTGTATCACACCTTTATTTTAAAGGATTTCAAAAAAAAGGTATGTTTGTATGTATATCTGTCGGTTTTTGTTGTTAAGGATATTCTCGCAAATGGACCGATTTTAATGATTTTTTTACCATCGTTTCAATATTCAATACTCAATATCATTTATTCAATATAGGTACACTGTAGGTACACTTATTGACGTTAAAAATTACTTACTTTAAAACATGATGGTGATAATCGGTAACGGTATCTTAAAACTAAAGCTACGAGAAAGGTTTTAATTTATAATACACCTAGGTATCTTTCTTATACATAAATACATTATATACATAAATGTAGAGTCATGTCGCCAAAATTCTTCTTATTTTATTAACATTACTACAGGTTTACCCTTGATCTCAACAGGTGGTAAATACAGATGCAGATTAAGATGCTCGCGGGCTAAGATGTTAGTGGTACAATTCTTACCGCTACTCGTTTGGCAGTGCGTCTTTGCTTACAGTTTAGTAACTAGACATGACGAAAGCACAATTCACAAAACTCTGTGTAATTTTGCAAGATAGCAGCAATCCTCCAACACACTCTAAGCACACTTTATTTCGTAAAGAAAGTAGGTACTTACCAATTCATTTGAATACACATCCATGCTTATATTATATTCGTCTTCAAGCGTATGTGTTATTCCAGACTATAATCTATCTCTGTGCCAAAGTTCATCCAGATCCGTCCAGCCGTTGGGGCGTGATTGAGTAACAAACATTCATCCATACATCCAAACTTTCGCATTTATAATTTACTAGATGATGCCCGCGAGTTCGTCCGCGTAGATTGATTCCCGCGGGAACTCTTAAATTTTCCGGGATAAAGAGTAGCCTATGTCCTTCCCTGGGATGTAACTTATCTCTGTACCAAATGTCATCAAAATTGGTTAAGTAGTTGGGCCGTGAAAGCGTAGCTGACAGACAGACAGACAGGCATTTATAATATTAGTATGGATTAAGTTGTAACTATTATTAATTATTTTTATCTTATAAGATACTACTAACCTACAGTGTTTGAACAAATTCCTTTACCTAAAAATATTTATTGCAAATCCATAATGTTGATTGTCATAATGTTAATACTAGAAATAAAAATAAACTTGTAATGCCTGCTTCTAGGCTTAGTTAAACTAGCAATTCATTTGTTGAAAACAGTGTCCGCTACTACAGTAAGCTCCCAGAAGACATGTTGAAGGTGTCTCTGAATAAGTTCAAAGTTAATGTAAAACGTAAACTCATTCAAAAATCCTATTACCATGTAAAGGATTACTTAAATGACAAGGAAGCTTGGCAATGATTTGATCTAATGGCTCTGATAGTTTCTTATTTAAGATGATTTGTGAAATGGTGATAAAGAAAAAAAAAACCCGGCTGAGTTTTTTGTGGGCTCTTCTCAGACCAGGGCGCGTTTGGAACCCTCGTAGCTTTAGTTTTAAAATACCGTTACTGATTATCATCATTATATTTTATAAATAACTGGACGTCAATAAATGTAGTATACCTACCTAAATTAAATAAACATTATTTGAGTTTGAGTAAAAACAATGATATTCATTTCAGAATTCCTGATAGTCAAGTTATTTTTAGAAACTGTATAATCGTGATTGATTTTTTTTTATTTGGGGTTCGTTAGTTTGTGAGAATAAATTTAGTTTTTATGTTGAATTTACTTCATATGGAAAACGTTAATCGATACTTTTTTTAATCAATTAAAATCCGCATAAATTGGTATCTCGTTTTTAAAAATTTGAGTTACTTTTTCCATGGGCTGTTTTACCAAATTGCTTTGTCCATGTCATTCTGGGAAGAAAAATACCCCGGGTTATGAACAAAATTCAGTGTTTGCGGGCAAAAACATATTACTCACAGCAAATTTGGTTTTCTAGAATGATAGAGATCGATATGTAGCGCCATATGCCAATAACTCGTTCTTCCTGTATTTATATTAATCTCGACATCTTTTTTAATCACTATAAATACACTATACTTCATTCCTCAATTAATATCAAGTGCACTATGTGTGGAAGAAATGTGGTTCATATTTATTCCAGCATGCGTTGCAGTTCATGATAGTACGAGTATGTCAGAAACTTTATGTCATTATCATACTTCAGACTAATATTATAAATGGGTATAATTGAGGACCTGGAGAGTGATATAAGCTACTTTTTGATCCCGGAAAATTAAGGATTTCTTGCGGAAATAAAAAAAAAACTTAACCCACGCGGACGATGTCCCGGGCATCAGCTAGTTGGATGAAAAATGCACGAACGCACAGTTTACATAATACATAAATAAGTAAAGCCTTTATTTATTGAGGTTTACATTGTTAGTATTACATAATTTCTATTATATTATAAGCACGTCGGTATCTGTTTTTAATCCCCAGTGTGTCTTCTGACATAGGCCTCCTCCAATCCCTTCCATTGTTTTCTATCTATAGCCTTTCTCTGCCATGTAGTCCCCGCTACAGACTTTATATCATCTAATCAGAAATAAGGAAAAAATCTATGTAAAACAATTAGAAATAGAATACGTAAACGAATATATTTATCTAGGCCAAATCATATCACCAAATGATCAAACTAACAAAGAAGTGGACAGACGGGTCTGTAACACGTGGAAAAGATTTTGATCTCTGGATATAATGAAATGAAAAACAGGGACATCCCAATGACTGCCAAGAGTAAACTACACGATACCTGTATATTGCCATGTATGTCTTATGGATGCCAAACGTGGGCTTTGACAAAAAGAAATATGGGAAAACTAGAAATATGTCACAGCGAGAGAGAGACAGCGATTAGTCACCATTAGAGCTAAAACAAAAATATATTATGATGTGAAAAGAAAAATTAGACAAAAACAGAAATAGCGATGGGCCGGTCACATGGCAGGTTTGAAACAAGTTTCGGAAATGAACCATTGATATCACGGATTGGTTCCCACATGATGGAAAACCTAAAAGAGGACGGCAACATCTCAGACGGATAGATGATAGTTTACAAAAGGCAAGAGTAAATAGGCATCTTCTAGACAAGCGTGCTCCAACCTAGACCTCATCTCATTCATCATTGCTTTGTATTAAGTACGGATTGGTACCCACATGATGGAAAACGTAAAAGAGGACGGCAACATCTCAGACGGGTAGATGACAGTTTACAAAAGGCAAGAGTAAATAGGCATCTTCTAGACAAGCGTGCTCCAACCTAGACCTCATCTCATTCATCATTGCTTTGTATTAAGCATGTTTGTCGTCAAGCACAAGCCTATTGTGATATTAAATTAAAAAAAAATACTTTTTAAACTATCATCTCAATACGATTCCCGCGTTGGCCAACCGCCGGGCAGATCTGACGGAATCTTAAGACCCTTTTCCGGGGAAGACGGACGAGTTCAATAAATTGGAGGGCGACTCCAGTGGGGTCGGCGTGTATACCGCTAAATTGCTCCATACTGCAGTAATATACTAGATAAGTGTGCTTCAGCGGCGCTTACGTATCTAATCACGGCCGAATGTTATGCTTTGTGGAGATCCTTCAGTTACTCAATTAGAGGTCCCTGATTTTTCTTTTCTGCAGGCCGAGTGGGAGTTTTTTATACGTTCGATCGCGTTTAAATTAACTACCATTAATTTAAAAAAAAGGTCTGCCGGCTCTTCTCAGTAGCCGAACCGGTAGTGAACCGGTAGAAGAGTCAAAACATGACGTAACATAAGATATACGTGTATGTCCTACATGTAATAAATAAATTGAGTATTGAGTATTATTTTATTTATTTGCCAACCAAAACAGATTACAATAAATTATGGTCTAACCTCTGTAATAACATTTTAATCCTATCGCAATCTTACAGGGTCGCACTAATTGAATAAGGTTCTTTAGGCGGGCATAGTAAAACTACAAAATACCTAAAAATTCATATTATCTAGTGTAAGAAAATTTATGTGAAATTGATCGAGCTCTAGTATTTTACAATAAAATCAAGGCAACAAAGATTCCAGACAACATTTCTAGCTTAAATAATCACTAACACTAACTAAAAAGACACTAAGTAAATAGAACACTTTTTTATTTATCTTCTATATGTTTCATAGTACTTAGACATCTACAAATAAAGGAATACAGGGAATTCCAACTGAAGTGAAATGTATGAATATTTAGAGGTAGTGTGCTGAATTTTTCATTTCATAAGTGCGTACTCCATTATTTACAGTGCGCAAAGTGCCACACTTTTGCGCGTGTACAGTATATTGTTATCCCCAAAACTGATGTAATCGGGTCCACTTTGTCTCTCGCTTGTTAGCAGTAAATCTCCGCACACGCAAACGCAGGTGACAAGCTTTATGTCTCCCACTCGAGGGGCGTCGAGTGTGTACAGACCCTTCAGATTTGCCGCCAACGACTTGTAGTCTTCTTCTATCGTGGTTATTTTTAATTGAAGACATATTTTGTCTGCCTCCACTTGTTAGATACTTAAAATGTCTGGCTGACCCGGTATAATATTACTTTAAGAGTACCCACTAGTTACAAATAAAAACGATCGCTCATCGGTCGCTGTAATAAAAACGTGCGATCTACGGGCGCAACGCCACTTTGGTCTCGATTTTTGACACAATAACACGCTTTTTGTTACGCGTGAGCTATCGTGTTAATTTTAAAGTATTTTCTAGCTATATCTGGTGTTAATTGTGTTAAGATTACTTTTTGTTCCATAACTGCTCATTTTAGTTTTGACCTGAAAGCTTAGTTTGTGCTAAAATTGAAATCCTGTTTGTTGTGTGGTTCCTTTTTAGTTGAACTTTGTATAATTTGTTTGAATTGTGTAAGTAAAAAAGTTGTTTTGTGTGACTAAACTACTTTTATTTTTTAATTTTATCCACTTCTGGTTTCTTGTAATACAGTACCCGGATGATCGAGCTTTGCTCGGTATATTTTTTTGGTAAATCTTGTTTTTTGGAAATTATATGTAAATACGTGGTCTAACCTAAACGGAACACTCCTTGGCTTAGTGTTGCTTAACAACGCCATCTACCTAAGTAGCTTTAGCGTTGCTGTGTCGTTAAAGCAGTTAGTTGCTCCCAATAAAAAAAAATAGTATCATACAAAATAGATTAAAAATAGATGTCAGGAAAAGTCATATTTTTCAGTTTCTGTTTATGTTATGCGTTATTGATTTGACTTTTATCTTTGTACCAAAACATCGCCAATAGGATAAAAATATTTGCACAATGTCGGTTTCGTATTATTTTTTTGAAGCTCGGTATTTTTATTCGTGTTTTTTTAATATACTTAGATACGATTTAGATGCGCTGTTAAAGGGCTCCCAATAACAGGTTTTCTCACAAAAGAAGGAACTTGAAAAAAAATCACAGATTTAGCAGTCTCCGCAAGAATCGAAGCATTGAAAATAATTACAAAAATTTACGAAAAAAATATGTTATTTTGAACTAGCTAATGCCCGTAAATTCGCCCGCGTGGATTGAAGTTTTTCGGTTTCCGCGGGAACCTTTTAATTTTCCGGGATGCGTATTTAGGTTTGCGTGTTCAATAGAAGGAAGTACTTCCTCGAAACCCGCACGGGTTTGTTACACTAACTTCCTTTCAAACTCGTGCTCAATTCGAGGCACGATTCCTCCAATCGCACACGGGTTTGTACCCTGATAGGAGTATTTATTTCCATGTTCAATAAAAGGAAGTATTTGCCTTGATGCACGAAAAGAAAACCCAAAAAAAATTTTTTTTATGGGTTATAAACTTAAAACTATTTATAAAAATGTGGAAGTAAAATGCATGGGCTACGCCAGAAGACTCGTTTCATCGTTTCTTCATTCAGCTTCACCTTCACGACCTTCGTATCGCTACGGGGGTCGCCGGCTCGTTTCGCTCGCCACCTTCTCCTTCGCTCTACTCGGCCTCGTAGGCTCACTTCATTCAGGACCTCCATTGCGAGCTTCTGGCTTCGCGCTTTACAAAAACACTCAAGGGATAGGTCAGAAAAGACTATGTGGAGATGGGTTGTGCTGATTCGGTTTTGGAAGATTTTTAATAATATTGTGACTATTTTATAGCATGAAATTCACCATAATATACCGCCGCCAATGCTCCCAAACTCCCGCGCTGCACAGCCTTGTCGGCTTGATCATTGAACACGCGTATGGAAGGAAATTTCGTTTGCAAACCAGATCGCGATTGGAGGACGAGTTCTTTATATTGAACACGAGTTTCAATAGAGAATTAGCACATCAAACCCGTGCGGGAATCGAGGCAATGCTGCCTTCTATTAAACACGCAAACGGAAATACGCTTCTGGGATAAAAAGTAGCTTAAGTGTTATTCCAGACTACAATCTATAAATTTCATCCAGCTCCGTTTGGCTGTTGTGGTGTGATTGAGTAACAAACATCCATCCATACATCCATATGTCCATACATCTATTATTATCCATACATAATTTGGCATTTATAATATTAGTATATAATTTATAACACACTACAAAAATAAACATCTCTTAAAAAAAAAAAAAATATTAACCGATTTTCAAAATTCCAACTCAAATGCACTTCTCGCCTGCATCTACAGCTTTAATAGTACATTATGGTGCAAGTGTGTAATGTTGGTGATTACCACTGAGGCGCTATTGAGACCCGAGCCGTTAGGTGAGGGTCATAAGAGGCCGGTGATCGCCTCTCGCAATTTCTATTCAACCCGCAAATATAAATTTGCCGGTATATTGCTATCTCTATTTAGCTGATGACACATGATCGCGTGCAAACGCGATAGCAATATGAGCGTACAGAATTTGTTATACGTTTAGTCTTGATCCGTAAATACCAAAAAATATGAATCATAACTTATTGTGTTTTTCACTTCGTGTTGTTATTCGGGAACTTGACAATATAAGCTATGCTCCTGATCAATTAGTACGTAACATATCGTCGGTTTTAATATGATACAAATAAGGAGAAAACATGTCATTCATGTCGTAAAAACAAGCAAAACGCTTTGCGCTTACATTTAATTTTGGGAAAATATTTTGAAAACATAATTAACCAGGGGCCTAGATAAATACAATCTTAATAATCGCATAATCTGGTGGAAATATTCTCGAATTACGAATCATTTTGGTATTACGTTTGTATGGGCAATTCACCCTTCGCTGGCACCTTAAGATAGCCGAGGACAGTAATCATCAATACACACGTGTATCATACGACGTTTTTCAACACACTTGTTAAGAAAATAATACAAAAAAGACATTTTAACTAACTTTAGTAGCCAGATATTGGTTATCTGGAGAATCTTTTATAAATTTTTCAATATCGTCAGTCGATAAAACCTTTGATTTCTTGCTTCTAAATCCATCGGATAGTCTCTTTAGATAAGCTGACAAATTAGAGTATGTTTTTAAGTCCACTCCATTCTTTCTTCGGATTGTACTTTTTAACATTGAGTACATATGCACCACAAAGAGCTAGATTTGTACTTAGAAGATAATTCTTTAAAGTACGCCATGAACACATTTTCTGAAAAAGACTGCGTATTCTTGTTGTTTTGCCATTGTATGAAATTTTAATACGCTAATAGATATTTTTCTTGGAGTTTTCAGGAAGCAAACTTTCCATAAAGTTAAGGGCTTAACATCATATTATATAGGGCGGCGTACAACATAAATCATAATTAGTACTTGTAGACATTTTAATAAATAAATCACTTTACCGAATTTCAACAGTGAAAACGAGTTGTGAAAAATTTTTCGCAATGGCGGGAAAATTAATCAGTTTTCCTATGCGCGCGCATCTTACAATGGCGATCGGCCATAGACTAAAATAATGAGGTTTTTTTGGCTTTTCGCGGATTGCGTTTTAGTCACGTACAAAATGGGGAATTTCAAGATTTCTTTATTACAAAAGTTAAATTTGAGTGAAAGTTTTATTTATTAAAGACGTAAGTTGAAATTATCTATTTAAATACGAAGTTGCATGAAATGAGCAAGCAATAGGTACATTAATTTATTTGTACACGATCTTTTTTGTATCGAAACTTTTTAAGTACAAAGCAACTCAACCAATAAAATTAAAAAAAAAACTCTACTCACTTGTGAATGTGAATGAAAAAGCAATGAAAAAGTCCCAGTTTGATTATAGGTGTCATTATGTGCCTAATTGCGGTGAAATTAGAGCCACTTTATGAGCAAGTGTGTTGAAAACATCATTACCATGACGATCGGTCAATAATCATAGAAGCTACATCACTTTTTATATACGGAAATACCCGTTTTTCTACAATTCCAAATCTAAAGGGACCACCTACAGGTCACAATTATTAACCGAAAAAAAAAAATAATAAAAAATTAATTAAAAATTTTTCGGCATTTTGTAGCTAAACTAATACCCTAGGACGGTTATTTAAATTTTTTGTGTCGGTTTTTTTCCGAAATATTTACAATTTAGTAAACAAACACCCTCCAAAAACCCGACCCGACCGAAAATTCCAAAAAAACTTACCAGTCGATTTTCAAAATTCAAACACTCATACGTGTCTCGATAAATTCCTCAATTCTTGATACTATTTTCATCTTGATCCATTTGATTTTCCATCCCATCCGGCTATGAGAGGAAAAGAACAGAAAGTGCACCTGTGTATGCGCACTTGTTATCTCATGATAACTCAACAGCGCAGATGGTGGATGGATCTTAATCTCTCTGGTGATGGGCCGATGGGCTGAAATTCAGTCTGGGGGGCATTATTCTGAAAAATATTAAGTTCTCGAGGGATTTAAATAAAACCTTATTCCACGCGGACTCCATCTAATATAATAAATATTTATCGTAAGTATTTGTTGGATTGCTAATTATAGTGAAAGTGTTTTTTGAGATACCTCGTTGAAGAGAAACAATGTTTGTTAAGACATATTTTTTTATCCACTGCAAATTTCTGAGTTTTCTCTTTTCTGGCCTGCTGGGAGGTTTCGGCCTTGGCTAGTTACCACCCTACCGGCAAAGACGTGACTCCAAACGACTTAGCGTTCCGGTACAACTCTGTTTAGAAATCGAAGGGGTATGGGTTTATGGGTTTAATATAACTGCCATGCCCCTAACAGGTTAGCCCGCTACCATCTTAGATTGCATCATCACTTACAATCAAGTGAGATCGCAGTCAAGGTCTAACTTGTAGTGGATTAAAGAAATTATAAATTCCCAAATTGACCCTGCCGGGGATCGAACCCGGGACCTCCGCACGTTATCACAATTACAGCGCTCAAGACTGCACCTCGGAGGTCGTCATTTTACACAATTGGTAATCGCCAGTGTATATACAGTCAGTTAGCACCGCGCCCCCTGTACCGCCTATTCACAATTGTTACAATTAAGTCGCCTCGTTCTCCTCAAATCCTGACTGAGGCGGCTAATCCTATGCTATCCTTCCTGACCCCCTGATTGTTGATCCTTTTAGCCATTGCTAGTGATAAGCGAAGCTAAAGTTACGCTACTTCGTTGAAAATCCCGCTTCCACATTTACCTAAATGAGACGGGGAGAGTATATTATATAATACTAATTTATTATTATAAATGCGAAAGTGGGTTTAATTGTTGGTTTGTCGATCAATCACGCTGCAACAGAGCAATGAATCAACGTGAATTTTTGCATTTTTTGGTATATATGAGGACCTGGAAAGTCACTGGGCGAGCGTAGGAAATAAATAAACTTATTCCACGCGAACAAAGTCGTGGGCATCACCTATTACTTAGTAGTAGTAACTTGTCAGGTTGGATGCTTCAGCTGTAGCTAATTACCACCCTATCGGCAACGTAGCGCCAAGCGATGTAGCGTTCCAGTACGATGCCGTATAGAAACCGATTAGGGGTATGGGTTTAAGCTTAGACTGCATCATCACTTGCCATCAGGTGAGATCGATCAAGGGCTAACTTGTAGCGGAATAAAAAAAAAAATAACATTTATATCTATCGCAATAGCATCACAAAGGATAACAGCCCCAAAAACCCTTGGTACTGCAACGTTAATATTTTATTGAAAATCTGCTTACTGTCGGTTCGCAGGAGGCCTTGGAATTCGGCCCAAGACGATTTAATTGAATGTATGGATCGTGCCTAAGCCGATTATGGGGTACCTATTATTTATGTATAGTTAGATTCTAAGGATAAAGGGATAAGGCAAAGAAATTGTAAGGGAAATTCCGGCACCCCCAATTGAAAAGCTTACCGGGGTACATTTTAGACTGAATCTGATTAGAAAATATTTATTTGCACATTTTTGTTTTATCCAACTAACTAACCAAGATATATTTGAGTATCACCTACATGTTTTATAAGTAATTGACGTCCATAAGTGTACCTACAGTGTACCTACTTTTAATAAATATATATTGATTGATTGATTTATCATTATCCTGTTTATCAGTATTATATTCGTTTATTCGAATATTCGTTTTAAATAATAAAAACTTGTCAATCTGACAAGACGAAGCCAGAGGCGACCACTAGTTACGTCTATTTGTGTTGTATTTGCACAAATTAAAAACTATATAACCGATATTTATAATCTGCGATATTTAATGATAATAATGTGGTTGAGAGTCTGGCGGAGGCGAGGTTGGCCTGGAGTGCATCTTGTCCTGGGGAGAGATTTCCTTCGGCTGTGGAATGTCAGGATCTTTGGGACAAACCGCGTGTTGTCTTGACACATGCGGATCTTGTAGCACGGTGTACTTCAGATACGGATAAAGCCCGTATTTTAGCCGTATCCGAAAAAGAGTCAGGTCACTGGCTACACGCTCTGCCATCTCATAGCCTGGGGATGATTCTCAATCGGACAGCGCTTAGTGTGACAGTTTGCTTACGCTTGGGAATAAAGGTATGTGAGCCTCATTACTGTCCTTGTGGCAGCTGCGTAGATCAGTTTGGTCACCATGGAATCAGTTGCATTCGGAGCGCAGGCCGTTTGTATCGCCACGGTGCTCTCAATGATATAGTCCGTCGCGCTCTGGCCACTGCCTCCATCCCTGCACAACTGGAACCCTCCGGTTTGTTCAGGGATGACGGCAAGAGGCTGACTATAGTACAGTGGTCGATGGGTCGTGCACTGGTGTGGGATGTAACCTGCGTTGATACGTTGGCCGCGTCCCATCTATCAGGCTAGTGCCTAAAGGCGGGTGCAGCTGCCGAATCTGCTCAGTTGCTTAAGCGCCGCAAATACTCAGCCATTACTAAGGACTACGTTTTTGCGGCGCTTGCTTTTGAGACTCAGGGCCCATGGTCATCGGACAGGAAGAATTTTATAAATGTTGTGTCCCAAAAACTGATCCACGCCTCTGGTGACCAAAGAACTGGCGCTTATTTAGCCCAACGGCTTAGCCTTGCCATTCAACGAGGTAATAGCGCCAGTGTTTTGGGCACCATGCCCATTAACAATCACTTGGACGGCGTGTATTTTTTGTAAATATAATTACTTTTAATTTATTTCTTAGTTTTAATTGAAATAAATATACACCCGTGTTTGATTGTCAATGAATTCTTAGTATTATGATGTTGGCAAAGTTGCCTCATGCTTGTTAGTGAATGCTTTAAAACGATAAGAAGCAGGCAACGAGATTATTGACAACTTTAAGTATTAGTTTTGATTAATATTTTAAATATTATAATATATGACGGAGTATCCGACACCAGAGTGTTTTTAAAAATAATGATGTCAGCATTGCTGACATCATTCTCTCCACTACTATCATCATTCTGCATAGTAACAGTACTCAAACTATAATTTCTTAAAAATAATTCTTTTATTGAACTTTTCTTAAAGTAACAGCGTAACAATAATAAGAACTCTGTACTGTTCGGCTGCTCAAGCCGTAATGAGGTGCGCGGCAACAAACACTCTTATTTATAGCAAAATCGAGAGGGGATGAATCAGATAATGAATCTTACGAAAATCATTTCAATTAATTGTTTAACTTGCGGCGCACCTATTTACATCCAATAATTAATCATTTTAACTTAACTAAATAATTATTATTTAACCATAACTAATTTTAATTTAAAACAATCAAAACAGTAACTTTTGATTTGGAAAGTCTAATTGAAATTGTTCACTATTATTTAAATCATTGCAATTATTTTAAGAGTTACACAAATTATCAAATAACTGGAGTTTAATATGTTGTTGCGCCGATACGGCCGTTCTGACCGGCGGTGCGCGCTCTGCACCAGCCGCGTGTAAAACGCTTCTCTTGATGATTCTTGAAGTTTATCTGGAACAAAGAAATATTTATCTTTTGAGATTGGTATCTGTGTACCCTTTTTATTAAATAATATGACAGTGATTTATTTTGTTTAGTTTGTATTGTAGCGTACGCTGTGGTACTATGTTGTACACTGTGGTACTTTATTTTTTTGCGTACTCTGTGGTACATTATTGTTGCGTACACTGTGGTACTTTATTGTTGTGTACACTGTGGTACTTTATTGTTGCGTACACTGTGGTACTTTATTGTTGCGTACACTGTGGTACTTTATTTTTTTGCGTACTCTGTGGTACTTTGTTGTAGTGATTTATGATGTGATGAAGTTTAAGTAATTAAAATATAAACATACGTACATTTTAATTTGCAGGTTTTTGTGTTTGTTGTTCGACAATGCTGGCTCGTGATGTAGATGGTATAGGCCCTTCGGCTGATGCTGAAAGTTCATTTTCCGCCGATACGGTTATTTGGTCTCCAGGTTGAGGAGCCCGACGGAGTTGGTCGTGAGCGACTTTTCTTGGTCGCCCTGAACCAACCACCTTTTTCACTAGATAGCGGTCATTGTCCAGAATTCTTGTTATCTCGTATGGCTCGCTGAATTTAAGATCCAGTGAAGTTTGATTTCGAGGATTATTTTTAATGAGCACATAATCACCACGTTGGAAATGATGGATTCTAGCTTTTCTCGAATTGAAACGTTGTCTGTCTTGTTCTGCATTTTGTGATATCTTTTGTTGCACGTGACTAGTGAGTGCTTCGATATCAATAGTCTGTTCATCAATATTTACGAGACTGAGTAGCTCTGGAGGAGCACAGTGCTTGCGCTGAGTGAGTAAAGTAAGTGGAGCAACTCCTGTCACACGATGGGGCGTGCAGTTTATTGCCAGCTGCAGTTCTTCAAGCATTGTGTGCCATTCTGCCGTTTCATAGTTCTTGATCATGGTAAGAGCGTTTTTTAGCGTAGCTACGACGCGTTCTACTTGTCCATTCGCTCGGCTGACTCCTGGTGCTATAGTATGAATGTCTATTCCAACCCGGTCGCAATAGGTCTTGAATTCACCTAGGAACTCTCTTCCACCGTCTACTATGATTTGGACTGGCGTGCCGAACAGGTGAACTGTACGTTTCAGTGCAGCCAACGTACTGTGTGGATTTTTATTAGTTGCGTAATAAAATAGTACGTATTTTGTAAAAGCATCTATAGTGACAATCACATACTGTTGATCGTCAGATGTTCCCATTTTGCCCGTTATATCCATATGTATAACTTGAAAGGCTGTAGTTGGTTTCTGAATCGGATGCATTTGAGCTTGTACGGTGCCAGATGCTCCTTTGGATGTTCTGCAGACCACGCAGTTGTCAACAAATTTTCGGACATTCGTACTTATCTTATCGAACCAGTAACTGTCCATGATTTTCTGCAGAGTCTTCTCCCAACCAGGGTGTTTTAAAGCAGTGTGGAATGAATTTATCAAACTCCACTGAAAAGACCTCGGAACCACTGTGCAGAGTTTTTGTCCGAAGGCTGGGTCTTGTACAACGCGCTTGAGAACATTATTTTCTAGTACGTAGCCATTTCTTGGAATGTTATTACTCATAGCATCCATTATAGCTCGTAGTGTTTCGTCGCGTCGTTGTTCGACTTTCAGCCAGTCGAGATCCCTGGTCATCATATTTACTGTGAGCTCTACCGGGTTCCTGCTAAAGTAGTCAGCATGTTGAAGCTGTTGACCCTTGCGGTATTCAACCTCAAAATTATAATTTTGTAGAAATGCCCACCAGCGATGAATTCTAGGGAGCAAGTCCTTTTTGTGTTTGGACGCTTTTAGCGCATTACAGTCTGTGATAACTGTAAACTTGCGTCCATAAAGATATTGTCGGAAGTGTTTTATTGCTCGGACCACCGCCAAGGTCTCTAATTCATAAGAGTGGTATCGGCTTTCAGTTTCAGTGGTCCTCATGCTCATGAAGGCAACTGCATGTTGTCGTCCTGCAATGACTTGTACCAGTACTGCTCCAAATCCCAGGCTACTTGCGTCTGTGTATAATTGAATTGGTGCCTCTTCTTGAAACAGTGTAAGTACTGGAGTTGATGTTAAGCACTGAATGACCTTCTCTCTTGCTTTTTCGTGACGTTCGTTCCATTCCCATTTAGCTCCTGGTTTGGTTAGCTCATATAGTGGTACCAGTATGCGTGAAAAATCTGGTATGAACTTTCTGAAGTAGCCCGCCAATCCACAGAACTGCCTGACTTGTCTGGGTGTCGTTGGTACTGGTGCTTTCACTAGAGCATCTATTTTCCGTGGGCTTGGTCGGACTTTTCCATTTGATACTACGTTGCCTAAATATTCGATTGAGCGTTTGAAGAAACTGCATTTATCAGCATTAATGGAGAAGCCAGCATCCTGTAAGGCTATGAGAATGCGTTCAATATTTGATAGTCCTTCTGTGATGTCTTCGCATTTGCATAATACGTCGTCCACATAGACTTGAGCTGCATTGCCTAGTAACGAGCTCAGAGCTCTGTTGATGCATCGCTGATAGACTGAACATGCGTTGCTCAATCCAAATGGCATAGTCATATACTCGTACAATCCATCTGGTGTGACGAAAGCCGTCTTTTCAATTGATGACTCTGCTATCGGTATTTGATGAAAACCTGCAGCCATGTCAAAGGTTGTGAAGAATTGTCCTTTGGCCAATTGGTCGATTTGGTCTGATATTAACGGCAGTGGATAGTGGTCCCGTAAAGTATTAGAGTTGAGCTCTCTGAAGTCAACGCACATACGATCATCACCATTTTTCTTCTTTACCAAGATGATGGGACTGGAGTATGGAGACTTGCTTTCACGAACAATCCCATGCTCCATCAACTCCTTCACAATTGTACGCACTTTTTCTCGTTCGATTGGACTTAACCTATATGGTCGTCGTTCTACATATTTGTCTGGATTCTTCAAGCGAATTTCTAATTCGCCGGTCTTGACCCGAGTTTTTGGGTACCCTCTGATAAATAGATGTTGGTATTTGTTTAAAAGTGTGCGTAATTTTTCGATATCTTCTTCATTTGTGAGGTCACAATCCAGCTTATCGAAAATTGGGTTTTTATTTTGAACATGATTGATATTCTGCTGACGTGTTAATCTAGTTCCGTCCGAAGTAATCATCATAGTAAGGTTCGTATTATTTATCAAGTTCATACCTACTAGGATATCTGTAGTCATCTCATAGTCTGCTACTATGTGAAACTGTAGTTCAACATTGATGTCATCGATTATTCCAACTGTAACTAGTGTAGCTATTGAAAGTACCGGAAATTGTCCGATCCCCTTTAAGTAATTAGCCGTTTGTATTCTTTTTCCTGGTAACTGAGCTGCTACTGAGTCTCGTATTAGTGAGCACTCTGCGCCACTATCAAAAATTGCCTGAAAAGGCTTCATTCCAATCTTCACCTGAATCGGAGCTAATTTTGATCCAGCAATAAAATTTACGTTTGATGTTAACGCGCGTTCGCGTTTAAAATATGTTTCAAAAGTATGCCCTGGAATTTTGCAAAATGAGCAGATTGTCGTTTTATTCTTCTGGTTGGAGGTTACTTCCTTGTTATTGGTTTCCGTTTTTGTTTTGTTTCTTTGTTCAGGCTTAGATTCAGTCATCCTGTAGTAACATTCACTAGTAGTGTGATTGCTTCTTTTACAAATATGACATGACGAAGTCGATGGAGTTGCATTCGAAAGACGTGGTCGCTTATTTGCACTTGTATTATTGGAATTTGGATGAGAACGCTTCATCGTTCTTATTGATGATGCTACGGATATCAGTTCTGGCACTGTTGCGGCTCTTGTATTCAACAGCTCGATCCTAAGTCTCTCGTCATTCACGCATCCAATCACTGCTTCAACTGCATCTTCATTTGATAGTTTGTCTTTGGTTATTCTTCTCCATAAGACCCAAGCTCGTGATAAGAACTCTGAAATATCCTTTGAAGCGTCGTAAGCATGTTCTCTAAATCGAACTATGTCTCTGGAATAGCGGTTTTCTGGCTCGAACGTCGTGATTAGATTGTTGCGTAGTTCAGCCCATGTTGCTGTGGTAATCATCCAATCGTCAACCCACATTTTCGCTCTTCCTTTCAGGAGGCTGCCAACCTTCATGCGTATATCAAAATCCTTAAGGTTGTAGGTTTCGATGGCTTTGTCGATGTGTTGACACCACTCGCGTACTCCCACATTAGTGTCGGGATCGAATGATGGTAGGTAAATATCGGTTATACGCACTTTGGTTTCCGCTGGTGTACTTAGGCGTTCCGACATTTGCTGCATTACTTGCATCATCTGCATCATTAATTGTGGTGGTATGCTGGTCATTGGCGTGTTGACCAGGGATGATTGCGATATTTCTTGCTGCGATGAAGTTCCAGTATTGCCTGTGGTATTCAGTTCCAATCGTGTTGTAGCATCAGGCTGTTGTTGAGCGGAAGTGGCATGTGATCCCACTTCTGATGACGGAGTATCCGACACCAGAGTGTTTTTAAAAATAATGATGTCAGCATTGCTGACATCATTCTCTCCACTACTATCATCATTCTGCATAGTAACAGTACTCAAACTATAATTTCTTAAAAATAATTCTTTTATTGAACTTTTCTTAAAGTAACAGCGTAACAATAATAAGAACTCTGTACTGTTCGGCTGCTCAAGCCGTAATGAGGTGCGCGGCAACAAACACTCTTATTTATAGCAAAATCGAGAGGGGATGAATCAGATAATGAATCTTACGAAAATCATTTCAATTAATTGTTTAACTTGCGGCGCACCTATTTACATCCAATAATTAATCATTTTAACTTAACTAAATAATTATTATTTAACCATAACTAATTTTAATTTAAAACAATCAAAACAGTAACTTTTGATTTGGAAAGTCTAATTGAAATTGTTCACTATTATTTAAATCATTGCAATTATTTTAAGAGTTACACAAATTATCAAATAACTGGAGTTTAATATGTTGTTGCGCCGATATATATTATTCCATAACATATGGAATTGATATCCGAAATTCCATCTTGTTTTCGATTTTAATTCAGATTTCCCCAGCCTGAAGGTGTTCCAACCAGTTCTCAAAATTTCTAAGTTTCATAAGCCTAATGGCACTCAAACTGTTGACCATCACGCCATTCCAATGCGGGTTGTTTTCGTTCGTAACACAAAAAATAACACTACTAATTTTCTAAATAAAATAAAGTAAATAAAAGTATATTTTTTTAGAAAAAAATAGCACATTATTTCTTGCTAAATGCCATTAATACAGCCGCAGTAATCATTAGCAAAGTACAGTGGCAAAAACATTGACGATTAACACAATCCCACAAGATTTATTGCGTTGAACCAAACAACAAATTGCGGCTTAATAATATTGCCTCCTTTGTAGTGTACATTCTCGGGAAATAAAGAAATGAGAATACAATAATGTACATTATTTGTATAAACTTAACGATGAATGAAATGGCAAGGAATGTGCAATAAATTACTTTGAGCTGCGTTGTTGACGAAGTAAGTACTCATCTGTACGACATCTGTAACTGCTGAGTTTATTGCCGGCTCTTCTCATTAGAATCAACTTTCCGAACCAGTGGTAGAGTCTTGACATGTCACAAGTGCCACAAGTTGTGCTGAAATAAATAAATCCTTTATACTCAAGGAAGTTAGTAATTATTAACTTTTTATTAAGATTAACAAGGTATATTTAGTGAACATTGTCATGGTCTTATAATTCGATCGATCATTTTATCAGCCCTTACGCAGATTACGCTCTATTTTGGCAGCAAATTAAAATTATTAAAAACATACGCCAGCCTTTTTTTATGTAGTGCTTTGGTCAACTAAACTGTGGTGTAATTTTATCAATTTTTAAAGTGAAACTTCTTTAGAATCGTGATTTGAAAATTTTATAAAATGTAAAAGCGATACTAGATAGAGACAAACATGTTCATAATAGGATTTAACCTATTATGAACATGTTTGCTTCTTTCTAGAGATAGAATAGAATACAAGTTATATTTATGTCATTATCTCGTAGGCTTTCTTTTCTGAAATTTCACTTCTGCCGTGTGTGAATTTCATACACTTTACACACACACTTTTTTAAAGGCAATAAATAAATTTCAAATTGTAATACTAAAACTCTAAGTTATGTTATAAATTAATTAATTAGAAATAAAAAATAAATTTATCATTTATCATCGCTTAGTGCCCTCGCTGCGCTTGGCTACACTTTGTCGAAATAATTAAAATAGGTTATGATGTGCTAATTTGTTAAATACTTCTACTTCTTTGTATTTTTGCTGTAAAGAATCCGCAGAATAATTGTGAAGGGAGACATGTAGCCCGCAGAGTTGTAATCGCGGCAGCATTGGTCGCGCCATTGTGTATTCACGGGACGCAGATGTCACCGCCACGTTTTGTAAATGAGAGGTCACGTAGAAAATTTTCCCTCCAAATTTTTTTTGTTGTTGAAGCCGTCACAAATAGAAAATTTTTACCTGCTTGTGAATAAAATGTGGAACGGAGCATTTATTATTCGTTTTGGAGTAAATTAGTTGATGTTCGTGACTGCTCCCACATTGATTGAGGGTTTTTCACGACCGTCCAAAAAGGAGTGAAATGTTTTCAGGGTTCATGTAGGTATATATTATGTAAATTTCTTCACTCCATCATCGGTATCGTTAGGATCCTTACATCCTCCCGAGGATGCTAACCTGTTAGAGGGATGGGATTTATATTATGGCATGGCATCTTACCGGAACGCTTAATCGCTTGGCGGCATGTCTTTAGTAGGTTGGCAACCATAGGTCACGACCGAAGACTATTGGCCCGACCCGGGACTCGAACCCCGGACACGGACAGCCGCCGTCGTACATGCTAACCACTAGACCAACGAGGCAGTTAAGGCCTTCCTAACTAAGAACATCAGTCTCTCGCGAGAGTATATTCAAAGGAAACTAGTTCAAGTTAGTGAAACAAACATCGTGTCCAAACTTCGTTAATGAGTACATTTTGATCACGCAAATTAACTTGTTAAAGTTGGCAACGGGGTTTACATTACAATCTTATTTATTCGCAGTTTTAACGGAGATAGGCGGGTAGTTTATTTGTTTCGTGTAATTGGGATTAAGGCTTCGACGCTTGTGTGGGACGTCGGAGGAATGAGATTACGCGGGCATGATCTAATACCTTTAATCGAGCAATTCTTGTATATATTTATATTAGTTTATTCTTGTCAGAAACGGCTAAAATGATTTTCATAAAATTTAGTACCTATGCGATAATTTCGGGGGCGATAAATCGATCTAGCTAGGATTTACTTTTAGAAAATGTCGTTTTATTCGTATTTTCTGTGAAAACCAGAAAGCTCGGTTCGAGTCCAGATGTCACCAGTTCGATTATATTTTCCCTTTTTTTTCAAGATCTTTCTTTTGTGAATTGCAAAAACTATTGTCAATTGCACTCGTGATTTTATTATTTAAATAACCAGTTCATATTTTTTTACAATTATTTATTTATTTATTTATTTGGTACCAAAATGTTATAAAATAAGAAGAAAAACATACGTAGTGGACAAGGAAGCACTTATCTCTATAAGAGATCTCTACCAGTCACCCTTGGCAGTGAGAAAGGTTGTGGAGGAAGAATAGGTACAACAAGACATGAGATAGAATGAACTAAGATATTAAATCATAAACTTACATAAACACACAAAAAATACATACTAAATAATACATACAAATATATACTTAAATAAATACATACCAACATACATAGGATATATATTATATAATATATCAAGATATAACAGATACATAATATTATTTATAATTATAATAGAGAAGATAGATAGTGCTGTTTTAATCGAAGTTTAAATGTGTGAATAGATGGATTATTCATAAAAATACTATCAGGTAGTGAGTTCCATAGGCGCGTCGCAGCTACTGTGAAAGATTTGCCATAATAAATAGTGTTGTAACCTGGCACTGCAAGTGATTTTAATTTAACACACGATCGCACTGGCATTACACGATTATTATGTCGGTAAGATCGAAAAATATTATTCATATTTCATCAGTATGTAATTTGTATTTAAATATAATTTCCAAAAAGAACAAATTTACCAAAAAAAGTACCGGCCACCCAGGTACTTTAGGTATATTATGCAGCTTACCTAAATTATAAGAAGAACACATACCTAATTTATAAGAACTGGTTTAAAACTAAATATCTTTGGCAAGAATCTATAATATAACTAGAATCTCGCGACTTCGACCGCGTGGATAAAGGTTTTTTGATTTTCGCGGGAACTCTTTAATTTTCCGGGATAAAAATTACCTATGTTCTTCCCCGGGATGTAAACTATCTTTGTACCAAATTTCATCAAAATCGGTTGAGAAGTTGGTCTATAAAAGCATAG
Organism: Erebia palarica; assembly: GCA_964035005.1. NCBI lineage: Eukaryota > Metazoa > Arthropoda > Insecta > Lepidoptera > Nymphalidae > Erebia > Erebia palarica. Next base: position 38,973,180 of record OZ035983.1, read on the forward strand.
CAGACAGACAGACAGACAGACAGACACACTTACGCATTTATAATATTAGTATGGAATGGATAAAAAAAAGCTTAATCCTTTATCCGATAAAACTAAAAAATCAAGATTTTTGGAGTATTCATTGAAGAATAATTGTATTAAGATAATTGTAGTAAATCGTGTCTCTGAAAGATGGGTGTAGGCCGTTGTCTACTAAACTGGTCAAGTGGGGATTGACAGGACTCACGTCACACACCTTTGAGGACGTTATGGAGAATTCTGAGGCATACTAGTTTAACGTGGGTTTTAAAATATGAAAGCTGTTGACGGTTACAAGCATTTGAGATGTGGGCACTGAGGAGGATGCTGAAGATATCACGGAACCAGTTCGTCTCAAATTCTGAGATACTTTAATCGAGCGCATTGTAACAGAGTTCTAATGACAACCGTCGTGCAGAGAAAGGTGGCATTTTTCGGGCACCTTCAAAGAGGATCCCAGTACGCGTCTCAAGGTTGAGTGACAATCAAGGACATTGTAAAATTGTTGCACAAAACAAAACCACATAAATACTTTTAAAGCGCAAGATATTTCTTTAATTTCACACAAGGTTCCCGGTAAGAGAGCACCTGGAAGACAGAGGAGGAAGTGGATGGATGACGTAAAGGAGTGGACCCGTCATAATTACGCAGAATTAAAGAAGATAGCTCAAAATCGGAAGTCATTTCACCCGCTGACCGCCACTAGGCAACGGGGCGGTTCGTTGTATGGAGACCCCCGCATTAAATCCTCAGTCGTTGAAACTTGGCAGGATTGTAGTATGGTATGAACACAAACTTTCACAAAAATATCCAACAAAAATCCTTGTGGAAGTTAGGTATTTATACCTGAAATTTAATATTTATGACTGAATATTTTCTCGATTTCTTTTTAAAATAATAGTAGGTAGTATATTTACACTCAAAACCGAAATATCAAATGAAATAATCACGCAGAACATCGATAATTTAACCGATTTTATTATCAAACCTAAACAACGTTCACGTGATAATGTACCTTCCTGCTTTAACAATTAGGTAACGCATAAAAACCCTTGCTTCCTTTATGATTTTTTATTCGATATTTATAATATACGTACTTATATATTTATGATAAAGTATCATGAGCTAACATGATACTTTATCATTCTGTAAAGTTTCGTCGCCTGAGTAATCATTGTTGGGGTCCACTAGCTTTATTGCCTAGACAGATTTTCTTACTATGTTTCCTTCACTGTTATCTAGCAATTTCTTCTTGTTGACTGTCCTACATACTCGTACTATCAAGTTGGTATTAACATAAATATCCATACTTTATTTCCATAGACAAGAACTATCGTGCAGATAAATTGCTCTTGCGTTATAAATCTGCTACTCTACGCCTCGCTGCAAGCTTCATCCCACCAATATTTAAATCGCAAATTTAAACTTTATGTTATGGAAATAAGACTTTCTAGGATAATCGTCCCAGCGCATCATTCCCCGACAGTAAATGTTTTTGCTTCATTAATTCTTCAATCTGGTTAGATAAAAATAACTTTATGCTTCTTGAATAGGAAAATGCGCCATATTTAAGCCAGTCATTTCACAGCTGATTTCGTGTTGTTATGATATCTTTCTTGGTATTTACTAAAATCGTTTATATTTTGTAGTGCAACGGAACCCTTTGTGCGTAGGTCCGACTTGCTCTTGACCGGTTTTTCATTTTAATCTGTTATTAATGTAGCTAGTATAACAAAAGATACCACCACCACCACCACTACAGCCCATTAACGTACCACTGCTAGGCACAGGCCTCCACTCTCACAGGAGAGAGGGCATTAGAGCTTAGACCCACCACGCTGCTCCAATGCGGGTTGGCGGGCTTTGACGACTATTATCTTGTTAGTGATAATAACCGGACGATGGTTTAACATGCACTCCGAGGCACGGGGGTAAAACACCACCAATTTCCTAACTCCGGGCTAGTACTGAGAATTTCTAGTCGGAAAAACCCAAAATCTAATATTATGGCCCGACCCGGGACTCGAAACCGGGACCTCGTCGTCACAGTCGAACATGTTAACCACTAGACCAACGAGGCAGTTTTAAAGATACTACACTATTGTTTAAAAATCCACCGTGATTTCATATTACATTCTTGTTGTCGCTCATTTGAAATAAATAAAAATAACTTATGTTTCTTGAATTGAAAAATGAGATGAGAAATCGCTTATCCATTTTCAGCATGGAAACGTTGGAGATCAAAACATACCAATTTCATATTTAATGACATCCCCGGTTTAGCGATGGCACTGTATTTCGGTACATACCTAGTTTTACGGCACATCTTAGCCGGTAGGGTGGTAACTAGCCACGGCCGAGGCCTCCTACCAGGCTAGACCAAGGAAAATTCACAAATTATAAATTTCCAAATTGATCCTGAAAAGGATCAAACCCGGGACCTCCGCACGTTTAGACACCAGCGCTCAACACTGCGCCATGGAGGTCGCCATAATTGTTCAAACATTATATTTTGTTCTTTGGAATTTTTACAAATGTTTTTTGCCACTAAATATTTTATTCATTTTGTTAAAATATTAAAAGTGTTGTACATAATGTATTTGTTTGTTTGTTTGCAGTGGAAGTCTCGGTGGGGCGTCGTCACGAAGCTGTCTCCAGCTGCAGGTGAGTTGCATGGACAGAAATAATGTCCTAGTCTATTAAGCACATTCACTTTTAAAATACACAAGAAAATCCGCAGACCAAAGAGATAATATTAGCTTAAAGGTATTAATATTATTATGGTCATATCAATATCCATATATTAGGATTTAAAATTATTCTTAATTATATATCCCACGGCATCTTTATAAATTTTTCAGAGGTAAGAGCCGTGCTTGCTATATTAAAATCATCAATAACTATAAAATGTTTTGTCCTGAGTGACTGACAGAGAACCCAAACGTCTGAACGTAGGAGCATCAAGAAATTTTTAAAATTCCACCCCCAAACAGGTAAAATAGGCGGTTCAAGTTATTTTCCCTAAACTTTTAATTAGTGCTTTAAGTGAAAAATTAAAAATGTGTATCATTTCTATTTGTGTGTAATTAAGTGTTTTTACTCACTTACTTAAGTATCTAGCTAGTATAGATCGTAACAAAAGATACTATGCCATTGTACAAAAATCCACCGTGATTTCATAAATCCGTGTTGTCGCTCATTTGAACTAATTGCCTCGTAATTAAAACGTAATCACCAGTTGTAACACAACTCGAACAATACAAAACATCATCGTAAACTTCTGAACACGTAAAGCCAGTAGAAAGTAGTGCCTGTTATTCATGCATTTGTTCCCGTAATATTAATTGTACGCGTAATAAATTTTATTTTTCCCGATAAAGTCTACACAAAGGTCGTTAATAGGAGGCCCTCATTTAAGCAGCTACATTAAGCGTTCCGTGTTGAATCGACGAGATTGGGGGTAGATATGGATTTATCCCGAGTGGTCTAATACATGAGCGATTCTCACTAAATGTTTTTAACTATACTAAATAAAGATATTTATTTAGTTTTATTTATTTATTTATTAGACTAACTTGAAACTAAAGCGGTTTGTATGCTAGTTATATGAGTCTATTCTTTATTCTCTCTATAATAGGAAAGTAGTAAACTGACTAAAGGATAAAGCTGTGCATTGAACAGCTCAAACCTCTAGAAACTTCACACAATATGCAAAAATGCAAGTCACACGGGCAGTCTTTAAATTGGAAGGCAACCTTTCTTTAGACTCCATGCTAGTTTTACGAACGCACAGCGATGGCGCTGTAAAAATCAATGTGAATGTATATAAGGTTCCAAAGGCTGAGTATTGTATTTCATAAGCAGTTACACCTCACGCGTTTCAACTACACGTGAAAATATCACCATACAATTATTCTATATTTACATTTTCAGCTAAAAAAAAAGATTAAAAGACTCATGCGCGCGAACTCATTAAAGTAAAACTAGCTGATGACTTCGAATTCGTCCGCATATATTGAGGTTATTTGGTTACCCCGGGAACTCTTTAAATTTCAAAAAGTAGCCTATGTTATTTTGTCAGACTATAATCTATCCTTGTGCCAAATTTCATGCAAATCCGTTCAGCCGTTCTGGCGTGATTGAGTAACATACAACCGTCCATCCAAACTTTTGTATTTTTTTTATCCAGTACAAGTTAGCCCTTGAATGCAATCTCTCCTGATGGTAAGTGATGATGCAGTCTAAGATGGTAGCGGGCTAACCTGTTAGGGGTATGGCATTTATATTAAACCCATACCCCTATTCGGTTTCTACACGGCATCGTACCGGAACGCTAAATTCCTTGGCGATTATATTATTGGTATAGATAATGTGAATCGCTACAGCGTATGACTTATCGCTTGCACGAATAATATAGTTCTTTTGAAATTTCCTACGCTATTTCGATCCTTCTTCCGTGAAATACCTTCCCTAGGGTGGAAATCCTGTTCAACATTAAAGGGCCAGATAGCCTTTGTTAATCGTGTACAATGACAAAAGGTTACGGCCTGTTAATCGTTTATGTAGTGTATCCGCCGGCATTTTAAATGCCTGCTTAACGTGGCTATTTTTTACGACACTATTATGCCACGATGACTTGGTAATTAGTTGGATAAACTTGAATAGCTTAACATTTAAACTATCGTTAGTGATATTTAAACATATGTTTTCTTTCTTTCTTTCTATATAAAAGGGAAAGGTGACTGATTGACTAGCTGATCTAACAACGCACAGCTCAAACTACTGGACGTATCGGGCTGAAATTTGGCATACAGTGAGCTTTTATAACGTAGGCATGCGCAAGGAAAAGATTTTTGAAAATTCAACCCCGAAAGGGTAAAATAGGGGTTTGAAATTTGTATGAAAATCGAACTTTACGTAAACGAAGCTCCGGGCAAAAGCTAGTTCATTATAAACATATACTATACTAGCAAACTTGCCCGCGACTTCGTCCGCGTGAAATAAGTTTTTTAAATTCTTACGGGAACTCCTAATTTTTCGGGTTAATATACAGCCTATGACACTCACAATTAATGTGGCTTTCTATTGGTACCAGAATTTTAAAAATCGGTTCAGTAGATCCAGAGATTACCCCCTACAACCTAACAAATTTTACCTATGTATAGTATAGAAGTATAGATATAGATTCACCGGTTACATGTCTTATTGTTTCTTCTTCAACAGCTACATAATATGACTTCTTATGTTAACTAGATTTTCAAAATCTCCAGACCATTCTATTTCTATTCTGGAATCACAAAAGAAGCGAGTTTATCGTTATAATTTATTGCTTTAAGAAAGTTTAACTCGTTTTTAGGCGGTGAATTTATAGCACTTACTTATGAAATAGAATTATAAAATTATATTTTCCGAGTTCTGATTTAAGATTAAAAAATTATTCATTGGGCCGAATGTTTCGCTGGTTATTTTAATCATGATGTTGGCAGAAACAATTTTTGTAAGAATAACAATCAGAAGTTGTTGTTTGTAAAATAGGTACTCTGTTCATTTTTTTTAATTTTATTCATTACAAGTTAAGACTTGACTGCGATCTCATCGAATGGTAAATGATGATGCAGTCTAAGGTGGTAGCGGGCTAACCTGTTAGAGGCATGACAGTTATAATTAACCTATACCCATGATCGGTTTCTAGTTTCTACACGATATAGCACCGGAACGCCATCCCTTGGCGGTACGTCTTTGCCGGTAGGGTGGCAACTAGCCATGGCCCGCAACCTCCCACCAGGCCAAACCAGGGAAAATTGGGTTTGGCCATAGTCCACCACCACGGCCAAGTGCCTATGACTTTACCTTAAAGTACATTATGACGAAATTTGGGTTAGGTACAATTATTTTACCCGGGCAACTTTTTATTCTGGAAAATGAAGAAGTTCCTGCGGAAATCAAGAAAACCTTATTGCACGTGGATGAAGTCGCGGGCATCAGCTAGTAGCTAAATTAGTAGTTAAGTAACTGCGAAATTTTTAAACTTTTGTATCTCCTAAGCCGAACTAAGAGGGTGAAGCCTCTTACGTACTCGCAGACGCAGTTTCCTCTTATGAGTAATAGTTGAGAGGGTCTCAAGGAATTCAAATTACAGATTTTATGGCGGAGAAATCTGTTTAATGTCCGCCCACCCCGAGGGGGACTCGCTTATTACTTCGGTGCCAGTTTTAAGACGAGTTTTTTTATATATCGGTAGAGCAGGGGATGTTTATTGTTATTTATGGTAGTTTTATACTGCCTCGTTAGTCTAGTGGTTAGCATGTTTGACAGCGGCTGACGAGGTCTCAGGTTCGAGTCCCCGGTCGGGCCATAATAAGTGTTGGGTTTCTCTGACTAGAAATTCTCAGTACTAGCCTGGAGTTAGGAAGTTGGCGGTGTTCCACCCCCGTGCCTCGGAGAGCACGTTAAGCCGTGGGTCCCGGTTATTATCACTAACATGGTCATTAACATGATAATAATCGTTAAAGCCGGCCAACCCGCATTGGAGCAGCGTGGTGGGTCTAAGCTCTAATTCCCTCTCTCCTATGACAGTGGAGGCCTGTGCCCAGCAGTGGGACGTTAATGGGCTGTAGTGGTGGTGGTGGATGGTAGTTTTACTTAATGTAGGTGTCTCTATCTACTTAATGTAGGTGTCATGGAATCTCAACTCTCTGGCTTATCTTACTAATATTATAAATGCGAAAGTTTGGATGGATATATGGATGTTTGTTACTCAATCACGCCTCAACGGCTGAACGGATCTGGCTGAAATTTGGCACAGGCCACTTTTTGTTGTTATTTTGTTTATGGCACTTTTTATTCCCGAAAATGAAGGAGTTCCCGCGGGAACCAAAAAACCTCGATCCACGCAGACGAAGTCGCGGGCATTGAGCTAGTTAATACTTAAATCAAAATCCATATTTGTTAGTAGACTAGCTGATGCTCCCGACTTCGTCCGCGTGGATTAGGGTTTTTTTTCACCCACGGATTTTTTAAATTTTCCGGGATATAAAGTCGCCTATGTCTTTCCTCTTGTATACAAATAAATTTCATCAAGCTCGGTTGAAAAGATGGGCCGTGAGAGCGTAGCATACAGATAGACAGACACACTTTCGCATTTATAACATAAGTATGGAGTATGGATATGTCTGTCCATTGCTATTTCAGAATTTAATACAGCGATACTCGAATTTTCCATCATAAAAACGGACAAATTCGTGTACAATTCGATGTATTTCCATGTAATAAGTTATTAATTATGAATTTAAATTCAGTCTTTATAAAATCCCTAAAAAGGTTTATTTTTTATCAGGTTTACTGTGGGATAAATATTAAATTTATTTTATTTATATGCTATTCAATCACTAAAACAAGGTATATTTTTTCATCCGGTTTCAGTTTACTGTGGGAAAAATATTTCAGTGATTATTTGAATGCTAATCTTCAAAGGAAATGAATTCTCTAAAGCTTTCGGTCTGAGAGTCGATGGCAATATTAAAGTTCCAAAGCTAAAGGACATGAAACATACCGCCTCTTTTTTCTGGAATAGGTTTTTTTAACCATTGCTCGAGTCATATCCAACTTATGTTTGACTTGAAAAATTTTCAAATTTTTAATTTTAAAGTCAAAATTCAATCATTATTCGTGGAATACTCTATTTATTAAAGCTACTTGAGTTCCATATATGCCCTAAACTAAAAGTAAATCATATTTACTAATATTATAAATGCGAAAGTGTGTTTGTTGGTTTCTTTCAATCACGCCGCAACGGAGCAAATGTATTCAAATGTAGAAATTGGACACATATAAAACAAACTGGCTCCTGAGCCACACGGAAATTTCCGAAGAAAGGCCAAAGGCTGAAGGACGGAAAAAATTTGAAGTTTCTCAAAGAAAATTGGTTCCCCTCAATAAGTTGAATCCCCTGACAATGGGAATTATTTTCATGCCTATCTTGTTTTCCCAATTTTGGGATAATTTACTTAAGAAGAGAGAAAATCAGGGAATCTCTTTTTTTGGTGTTGCCAACTGAATTTCCTTGCGGTGGATTTGTAAAGAAATAATCAAACGGTCGCCGGGTTTGAGGAGCAAAATTCGGTTTACTTGGGATTAGTTTTTCACAAACTTCAGAAAGGTTCAATTCAGCTGTACACTTTTTGAAAACTTTCTTGACTCAGTAGTAGTCGGATATTTTTAAGGTCTAAAAGTATTCCAAAACCTGATTGAATAGTTTGGAAAAAAATATTACTTTACTATTTCGAGAAATATAATGGATGTTATAAGCGCTTTACAATTTTCTTTATAAATTTTCCAAACAGATCTTAGTAGGTATACCTAACATCATATTATAATGCCAAGCCGGTACCGGAATGATTGTTATCAAAATATCACAGCTCACATCTATATCTAGCATATATTATATCTATTTATAGATTGATTTATATCTATTTATTGGTCTAAAAGAGATTGCTTTAGCAATAAGAGCGCATTTCGTATTCTACCCGAACAAAATCAGGGCGAATACTCTAGAGCGGATTATCCTTTTGTGTTTGGGATGGGAAATCTTCAAAAAATACTCGACTTGCTGGGGGAGTTCATGGAATCGACACGACGTTCAGAGTCACAGGCAGAGCACTCTTCTAGCGTGTTTTGTGCAGAATCCTGTACTGACTGTACACCCATGCTGGGTGTCACAGACAAATATATTTTTGTGTTCAACTGTATGTCAGATTTCTGTAACACCATTGTTGAAAAAATGTATTTTCTTTCTTTCTTTCTTTCAAATGCCAATTAACTAGATTGGATGATCCTAAGACTATATCATAGTGAGGACCAGGACTCAGCACTTCACTCATAATGACACGTAACCGAAACAGGTACTCGCCGAAACAACCATGTCCAGTGTTTTCTCAAGCCCTAGTATTCAAAAATCACTAGCATGATTTCACTAATAGCGCTTTACTTTCTCTCCTCTTCAAGAAGCAAAGTAATACTTTAGTGATTATACTTTGACTTAGGTATGGTAAAAAATTGTTAATATTGCTTATGTAGTATATAATGTATATTCACATCCATTGGCTGTGACGTCACCCGGGTCACAGCTGAAAATCAGCGTCCGGCATCATACATACATTTGTATGTACTCGTATATTGGCACACGGCTGAGCTGTACACCCATTCTGGGTGGTGTCACAGACAAACATATTTTTGTGTACAACTGTATGTCAGATGTCTGTAACACCATTGTTGAATAAATGTATTTTCTTTCTCTCTTTCTTTCTTTCAAACGCCAATTAACTAGACTGGATGATCCTAAGACTATTTTATCGAGTATATTGGTTGGATGGGTACCTCATTAACTCTTTGAAAACTAGCATCTCTGTAATCCAGGTTAATCTTAGCAAAAGCTTCGTTATGTACGCCAGCAATATCGTAGCTCCTAACAAGCGAACTAAAGTGACAAAGTAAAAGTAAAGCTGGGGCACAAATTTATGTTGTCAAGTCACACAAATCTAGACGTACTGCCGTACCGTGGTTCAGCTTCCGGTAGAATATTGCGCAGTAACTAACTCGTGCACTCTCGCTTCACGGGTGATTTTGTTTACTTACTTACAGTGTTTTAGGTTTTTCTTAGGATTAAAGATACGTTCACTTTAATAAACTTGGGACAGCTAAACTTTTCCCATTATTAACACCAAACTTGGCACTCTTTAATGATGATTCAAATATCAATGGTCTTAGCAGGATGTTTCAATACTAATATAGGTTATTATAATAAAAATGCGAAACTATGTCTGTCTTAAATAGATTTTGATGAAATTTCGTATAGAGGTAGGATATGTAGGTAATAGATCTTATTGGATCCGAATAACGGGATCGACCCCGAATATAGTTTTTTTTTTAAATATTATAATAACCAGAGGAATCGCTACCATCTTCTGTATTCCATGAGGGAATTCAGAAGATGGCAGCTGGTTCCATAATTTGCAGGTACGTGGCAGAAATGATCTGGAATACAAATTGAAATGAAATTATCCGCGAGATTTCAAGAGAGAATGGGAAAGGATTGTGCTGTAAGAAGATAATACATTCTTATGACACCCATTAGAAAACTATTGGATGCCCCACGTATCATGCAACTGCATGAGCAAAGATGGTATTTTCTATAGAGTGGTATCGTGTCGTGAGTTCGTCGCTCACCTTGGACGACGGGTCAGAAACGACGATTTTCTTTTGTTAACATCACCACAATACACAACTCCACCAAAATATTATAAATTTAAGAATTTAGAAAATTATAAGAAGGTAGTAAAACGGGTTAATCAACAGAGCAAGTCCAAGCTATCAACACGGAGAGTCGAGAGATGAATCTAACTAAGCGCCAACAATTGCAGTTCATTTCGCAGCGTTTGCCGCCGCGTCCCCACTTCCCTAATGGCTGTGAGTAATGGAAATCATTTTAGCCGCCACATGCGCTCTGTCTACAAAGTTCAGGACGCGAATTATTTAATATGTGACGTCTACTGCGGTTTTTATAATTTATATGTCTGTTTTTTTAACTTAGACTTGATTTGACTATAAGGTATAGTGTTTAGCAGTTACGAGTATGTTAGCAGTAACGCGTTTGAACAATCGCGGTCAGAAAATGTTTACCACCTTAAGGTTCATTATTACATGGACCCATCTGTGTCAGTTTGATTAGACATATTTTAACGTTTAAACTATCGTGAGTGACATTACACGTGAGTTTATCCGGTAGTTATGTATAGTTAAAATGATAAGACATAGATCATAGATTTTTAACCTGTTCAGTAGGTGGCAAATGTAGAAAGGATGATGTAGAAAACCTCATTCAATATTTTTTAGTAAATGTCACTTTAACAAATGCGATGATTATGATGCGTGAACTTGAAATTAGGAAATGAATCCATAATAATATTATAAATGCGAAAGTTCGTTTGTCTATCTGTATATCTGTCTGCTACGCTTTTACGGTCCACCTGTTCAACCGATTTTGATGAAATTTGGTGCAGGAATAGGTTGCATTCCAGGGAAGGACATAGTATTAAAAGTAGCATATGTCACTCTCTAGGTTCTCCACTAAACCTTTGCAAAAATCATGTAGATTCGTTGCTTTTTTGCGATTTGATTGAAGGACAAACCCACAAACCAATAAACCCACAAACGAACACACTTTCGCATTTAAAATACATATTAGTATGATTTTTATTTTTATTTAACTTTTTTTTTCAAATGCATCGTCATCGTTTGTAAAATGCATTGAACTACACAACTATTTCTTGTTTCCACGTTTCGATCTCCTCAACACTGTCTGAAGGTGGTATAGTTTATGCAAATTCCAGAAGCGCTTGCGTTTTATTGCCGACTATTCCGAACAGAGAATACCATTACACACCACCCGGTTGGATTTGGGCAAATAAATTCACTGCAGGTGTACATTAAGAGCGTTAAATGCTGTTATCGCTGGGCATTACGGTATTTTTAACCTTTTTGAATGTTACGTAGTGGAGGTAGTTGAATGAACTGACAAGTAACTATCATTTCCCGTACTGCTAAAACTTACCTGCGAATTCGTCTCGATGGAATTGATGACCTCCCTGACGCAGTGATGAGTACTGCTGTCTTAACGTGCGGAGGTCCCGGATCGATACCCGGCGGGGTCAATTTCGGAATTTATATTTTCTGAATTTTTCTTGGTCTGGCCTGACGGGAGGCTTCGGCCGTGGCTAGTTACCCTACCGGCAAAGACTTTCCGCCAAGCGATTAAGCCCTCCGGTACGATGCCGCGTAGAAACTGATTAGGGGTAAGTATGGGTTTGTTAGCCTGCTACCGTATTAGGCTGCATTATTTTACCACCAGGTCAGATCACAGTCAAGGGCTAACCTGTAGTGGAATAAAAAAGTTAGTAGATAGGTACAGCCTACATAGTAGGTCTTATTCAATCTTATCTTTTCCTTCCATTGAAAGATACTCTTCATTCACCTTAGTCAGTGAAGTGATTTTACAGCCCTAAGCCTATCCCCAATTAAATGAAGACAATACATAGATACTGTACCCTTCGTGCATTAATCTCTACACGGATTACATTATTCTCTAGGATATAAAGTATTGAACCGCCAGTTACATTAACCCCCCTAAACATTATAAACTTACATTAACCCCCCCCAATTTATTGCAAAACAATTTTGAGGCAATTTTAGCAAGAATATATTTTATCCTCTAAGATCATTGTAGTGGGAAACCCAACAAAAACGTTAAGAGATTTTGAGTCATGTTTATTAATTAAAATGTAATGACCAAGACTGTCAATATATTATCTTCATTGATGGATGAAGAAATGTTAAATAATTGCATAATACTTATTAATTCAACTACGTATAAAATACTACAAAAAAATTATTACACAATATTTTACGGTTTTAAAACGTAAAATTATGTGCGTGATCTTTTCTACCCTCGGAAAGTTGTGTATTGTCTCGTGCCCGTTGTGCATTAATCTCCACACAGATTACATTATCCTCTAGATTTGGAGCATAAAGCAAAGAGTCGCTAATTTCTTAGCAAAATAATGAACCAACTTTAACCCTCCGCTATTAACTGGGTAACAATTTTGAGGCAGTTTCGGTAAAGTCTAGACTTGATCCATAATACTGGAGAATCTTACAAATATGAATTAGGTATGTTTAAAAATTAAGTATGGAGAGTATTTTTACTACATTATTTTATATTATTATCTCAAATTTAAAATTCCCCCAAATTTAAATGTGATGATCAAGGCTAAATATCGCTCGAACAATTCTTATTTCTATAATTGAAAATAATATAATTAATTGTGAAAAATAATTAATTAGGAATAAAATTTTATTAAAAGATGTCGCGCGTTTCGAATTGCCTGTTCGCCTTCGCTCGCTCCCAGAGAAAATAAATGAAAAATATTGGATGATAATAGTGACCTTGACCTCAGATCGAGGTCTCTTCCAGTTAATCAAAGGCGGGAAAGAACGTAGCTCCACAGAAAACAAGTACAGGAAGGTAATGCAATATGAATCTTGTATGGGAATATTCATGAGTACGCATTTTTAGAGAGATTTTTTCTGAGTGGCTGCTAATTTCTACCAAGAAGCCTGATATATTCACGTCGTAAATATTAAATAACTTTGTGTGAAAAGCCTAACGAAATAAATTTACGTAATGTGTATGCATTATGCGGCATAATTTCTTCTAGTCAAAGCGTACCTGGCGTTATCTTACCGCGAATTCTTAAAACCGGCGTCGAAGAAACGTGCATTCTGTTACATCTGTACTATTACCTATTCTGTGATTCTGTTACAAAAAAATCCCCGCGACCTCTTTGATTTTTCGGAAGAAGACCTGTGTCAATTTCCTGGTCTTCAAATATATTCATGCAAAAATCACGATCATCTGTTGGGCCGTGTTTGAAGTACAAGCTGATAAACAAACAAAAAAAAACACTTTTTCATTTAAAATATTCGTATTGGAATGATGAAATGAAATGAAATGATTTATTTCACGTAGGAAATTTGTGCCGCTTATGAAAAGTCAAGACTACCACCGGTGAGGTTTTAAATGCTCAGTTATTTATATGCATAGAATCTTGTTAAAATCCGAATATACCTACATGCCAAAATAAATCGTTCTCGTCGCAGGTGGTTTCGTGAAGCAACTTTATAAAGCTTTGCGGGGGATATTTCACACTTAGGTCTTATCACGGGTCTAGCGAGCTATGACCTGGCGTCGCGGATTACATAAATCTGCCAGAATTTTATCATATTATCGTCTTAGGGCTAGGCCACACTGTTGCCGAAATTTTGCTATACAAGTATCCACACCAAAATTATAAGTGTGTCTGTCGGTCTGTTTGCTTTGCATTAACGGCCTAGCTGATTAACCGATTTTTATTAAATTTGGCACAGAGATACCTAAGCTGCTTTTTATCCTGGAAAATTAGATTTCCCGCGAGAATTATATACCTTATACCTTTAAAAGTGACAACTGATTTACAATAAAGCTGAGTTTAAGTTGCCATAAAAAGACTCGACTTCACTTTATGGGTCTCAGTCCTTTTAGTCCTAAACGTTAATTTTTATTTGAGTACAGTTACCAATATGTATCACCGCCGTTTAGCCATTTGCTTCAGAGCTACATACAATCACAGCGTAAGTATATATGTACTAGATGATGCCTGAGACTTCGTTCACGAAGATTACATTTTTTAATTTTCTGGGCTAAAATTAGCCTATGTTCTTCCCTACATCTCTATACCAAATTTAAAAAGTTATTTATATTTATTATAATTTAGAAAGTTGGGCCGTTAAAGCGTAGCAGTTAGACACACAGACACACTTTTGCATTTGTAAAATTAGTAAAAGTATGGATTCATAAAGTGGGCTGACAACCATACCCTACATAAAGTAGGTATGTGTACAAAAAATATTCATAATATCAATACGTAGAACTATTTACTACTGGTTTTTTTATTGGTATTGGAATCGATAGGAAATTTGACAAATTCGACAATAAAGTGACTTTTTTTATAAATCCTGCCAGTTTCACTGTCCCTGTTACCCCATAGTGTTGCTCTATCTAGAACCAACGTCGAATGACTGGTAGGAAAGAACGTGAAACATTAGACGTATGTATGATCCGAAGGAGGAGGAGATCCTTTCATACATCATTCACACATGCCTTAATATTGCGATATTTCACCAGCGCTCGGCAGGCGGGGTGGGGGGTAGGTGGTAAGATAGGCTCACGTGGCCAGATCAAATATTCAAAGGGAGGGATGCCGGGTTTCATTAATATCTGAGTGAGAGCCCATGGCACAATGTACCACGTGAGTTTTAACTGCGAAACTATGGATTTTTCTAAACCTATAAAGTTGGTAGATTCCACTCCGAAAACATAAGCAAAAGTTCACAAGCAACCACCAAGTTTCTTGCTGGTTCTTCTAGGTAGGAATGTCATTCCGAACCAGTGGTAAATTCACTCGACGATTCAAAAGCACTTTTAATAAAAAAATATGAGTTTGAGTTTGAGTTATATTACATTTATTATCAATTCAAATTCATATAACAAAAGCAAATTTGTGTTTGTCTGTATTTTTGGTACGTTTTCATGGGCCTATCTATTCAATCTATTTAGGCGAAATTGGAAACATTGAGCACTGTCTTATATCACTTAACCTCACATTAATCTACACTAATATTATAAAGAGGAAAGATTTGTATTTTTGTATGTAACGAATAAACTCAAAAAGTACTGGACCGATTTTAATAATTCTTTTTTCATTAGAAAGCTACATTATCACTGAGTAACATAGGCTATATTTAGTACTAGATTACTATAGAAATCTTTAGAAATTCCTATTAAAACCAACCGAAGGTGTAAAAAAATTAGCCATAAAATGTCTTTCATCGCATACGCTGCGAAGAGTATTAATGATAAGACAAAAAAATGTTCGACAGTATTATAGAATATATCAATATCTACAAAAAACTTTGCGAGACCATGTGTCTAACTATTGTACTGAATGAACTAGAAGTTTAATTCGCTATAATCCGCTACAGTAGACAAATCTGTGTGGTACAGTGCGTGTCTTTCACCTGCAACATGCGACACCCACCACCCAGCAATTCGCACAGGCACAACACCACACCACACAAATCCTCCAAATCACTCTCAACGTAAGTTTCACTCCGACACCGGAGCATCCTCAGGAGATGTTGACTCGACAATGCACGAGTGTGAAGTGTTGCCTGTGCGAATTGCTGGGTGGTGGGTGTCGCATGTTGCAGGTGAAAGACACGCACTGTACCACACAGATTTGTCTACTGTAGCGGATTATAGCGAATTAAACTTCTAGTTCATTCAGTATCATGGACTTCCGCAAAGTAACGCCCGCTTCTATTCAATAACTATTGTAGTTACGTCACTATAACTACTTTTTTACATTTAACAAATTGATAGAAATGCCGATCAAAATCGGACCGTGTTATCCATACCATTTATACATTTTTATCCAAATAAATAATTTAATATTCAAGACTGTCTCAATACCTGATGATTACTTTTTGAATTATTGAAATCGGACATTCCATTCAAAAGATATCATGAAATTAAAATAAAAATACATGCCGGCGGCGGCCGCCACGCAGCGCATCGAGTAACTAACTCTTCGTGAGAGGGGCAGTGCGGGAGAAGGGGGTGCACCATTATGAACTAGGTAGCCGCGCGGCTCATTCGCGCGGTCGTAACTTAAATATTTGTACCTATTTATGTCTACCCGTGCGAAGCCGGGACGGGCCGCTAGTGGAAATAATAAAGCTTTTATTTATTTGCTATTTACTTTCAATGGTGAAACTATAAGGGTTTCCTGTTGACCATGGAGCTCCAAAAGTGGAGAACATTAGCCCTTAAGGAACTAAGGTGTCAATAAAGGAAAAAAATGCAAGACTGTGTATTCCAGGCTGCCTCGGATAGCACGTTAAGCCACCGGTCCCGGTTATTATCACTAAAATGATATTAATAATAGTCGTTAAAGCCCGCCAACCCGTATTGGAACAGCGTGGTGGGCTAAGCTCTAATTCCCTCTCTCCTATGAGAGTGGAAGCCTGTGCCCAGAAGTGGACGTTAATGGTGGATTCCAGGCTAAATTAATCTCTCAAACACCAAAAACCCGATCCACAACCACCACCAAAGCCCATTAACGTCCCACAGCTGGGCACAGGCCTCCACTCTCATAGGAGAGAGGGAATTAGAGCTTAGACCCACCATGCTGCTCCAATGCGGGTTGACGGGCTTTAACGACTATTATCATGCTAGTGATAATAACCAGGACCGACGGCTTACCGACCGAGGCACGGGGGTGAAATACCGCCAACTTCCTATCTCCGGACTAGTACTGAGAATTTCTAATAAGAAAAACTCAGCGCCTAATTATGGCCCCACCCGGGACTCGAACCCGGGACCTCGTCAGACGCAGTCGAACATGATAACCACTAGACCAACGAAAAAAAGCCCCATACCTAGGAATAATTTATGTACCTCTGCCATTAAATTGTTGAACCATGTACCAATTTGGAGTGCGAGGTATTCCTACACGCATCAAATACGGACGCGTTATAAATTCACGAGGCTCCTCGTTACGGTACTGCTCTACCAGCCCACCTGTTTGCGATCGCATCGCCGTAACAACATAATGCCTGTACTTTTGCACCGTTTTGCCATGCCCCTATTAGTTTAATCACTTTGTAAAGAACTATTGCGCAAAAAATAGAAACAGTAAATAATGAAATGAGTTAATAAAATATTCTTTGCTAGATGGTGTTCGCTACTTCGTCCACGTGGATTAAAGTTTTTTGATTCCCGTGGGAACTCTTTAATTTCCGGGATTAAAACCACCATACCAACCATACCACCTATCTCTGTACCAAGTTTCATCAAAATCAGTTGAACAGATGGGCCGTGAAAGCATAGCAGACAGACGGACGGACAGACAGAAATACTTTTGCATTTATAATATTAACTATGGAAGTATGGATTGTACGTTTGTATTGTAGTATTTGTTTGTTGTTTTGTACTTCAATCGCGTCGCAACAGAGCAACGGATCGACGTGATTTTTTACATGGGGATAGTTGACTGAGGTTATTTTTTATCCCGTAACATTAAGGAAAACTCCATAATATAAGTGGAATTTAAAAAAAAACATATTTAACGCGGGCGAAGTCGCAGACATTTTCTAGTTAACGATAAAAATTAGGAAAACGGTCCAAAAATTAAAATTTCCACTATCTCTATGCAACGAAATGACGAAAGAAAAATATTATAGCCCCTTAATCGCAACTTAAACCCTACTTAAATGCAATCTCCCTCGCAGAAGCTTAACAATAGTTTTGTATTGAACATAACAAAATTTGTACCGGCGTCGACGAGTCTCGCCGGACTCCCTGAGTCAACATTAACATAGATAACAAAGGTTATAGAAGATCGTAGATACGACACGTCTCTGCACTATGAGCTATTGGCTAACTTTATGTGACGCACATCCTTACTTCTTCTATAAACTAAAATAAATTAAATGTGAAAGTGCGTAAATCTGTCTATCTGCTACGTTTTCACGGTCTATTTATTCATCCTACTAGCTGATGCCCACGACTTCGTCGCGTGGAATAAGTTTTTTGTATTCCCACGGGAACTCCTATTCATAACTTCGTCCACTAGGATTTAGGTTTTCTGAACTCTTTTATATTCTGAAATAAATAGTAGCCTACTCGTGTCCTTTCCCGATACAACCTTCACCTTTGTCAAAATCGGTTGAACAGATGGGCCGTTTAAATGAATATAAACATTTAGGTATAGATATATATTAATCAATTAATTAAAATTCAAGTTCAACATGAAAGTTGTTTTTGCTATGTCTAGACTCGGCTCTCAGTTTTTCGCATAACATTAAAAAATTCAAATTAAAAGCTTGTTATTCTTTGTCGGCGTCTCGCGGTTAGGAAAGAATCTCTTTCACCGGCAGAGGGTCTGCGCACTAAGTAATCCAATATTGCTGGCAGCTTAGGAAAATTCTATTGCTCTCCTGCTTTCCTAGATTAGGTAACACTGATAGCGTAAATAATTTTTTTTTGAGGCACTCAGGTATCCAGTTCTTTAAACCTGTTTCTTTACGGAGATGAATGAATGAATCCTAGTTTGGGGGCCTGTTTCTGTATTCGTCTTGTAGGTATTTACCTTAATGTATGTACTAACCTAATAATATAATTATTGGAAGGTACGGGCGAAGGACTGGCTTCCCATAACACAGGGAATCCTAGTTTGGGGGCCAGGAACCTTAGCTAGACACTATTTTTGTTATTTTTTTCCTTCATATTTAGCTACCTACCACTTAAGTTTATACTTGTACTATATTTAATTGTAAAAAAAACAGTGTATAAGTGAGTTTTCATAAATTAATAAATTACAAATTACGGATTCTTAGTTTTCTTCTTGTAGTATGTCTAAATATTGATGTACTATACTAATATTGATGTTCGCAATTAAATAATTTTTAAGGTAAATTTTCATTATTTTCAATTAATTACCTACATAGTATTCTTTGAATCTAAAGCCAAAATCTCGTTCTGTCAGTCGAGTCGCACACAGAAGAATCTGGGAACCTACCGCATTATTATACTAAGGAAACTCTTAACATAAACTCCTAAAAAATTGGTAAGGAGTCACTACCCTCACCAATGAGGAATACGATATAGATACGACCGAGTTTCTTTCTGCTTCTTCTCGGTAGGAATGGTAATCCGAACCAGAGGAAGATTCTTCACTCGACGATTCAAAACAACACATACAAAAGTTTATTTGAATAAAAAACATTTGTATAAATTCTCAAATAACTCCAAATCTTGTATGAACTGTAAAAAGGGAATTTTCGAAAAATTTTCGAGTCATTAATCGTTAGAAATTATAAACTTTGTCTCCAGAGCCACGGGAGAGGTCGAGAAGTTAATATAATAATTCGTTAAACTGCAAAATTTGTAAGGTTAGAAAAATGTCTCAGAAGTATTATAATAAATTAAAAAGTATCCCGGGGACAGGTGAGGTCCCCTTTCCCCGGTAATCGTAATTCCGGTCAGGCCCGGGTCGGGAAAAGTTTCGATAAACGTACAATATTTGGTTAGGGGGTGTTACTTACCTACTGTTGACTTATTGATGGTCCGACAAATTGGGTTTGTTTGATAATAATACTAGCTGATACCCGCGACTTCGTCAGTGTGGTTTAAGTTTTTTGATTCACGCGGGAACTATAATTTTCCGGAATAAAAATTAGCCTATGTCACTCTCCAGGTTCTCAACTAAATCCATGAAAAAATCACGTCGATACGTTGCGCTGTTGCGGCGTGAATGAAGGACAAATCAACAAACAGACTCACTTCCGCATATAAGTATGATAATAGCTTTATCTCTACGTCCCGACGTCCCTAAAATGAGGATAATATTATTATATCTGATACACGAGCGTCAAAAATATTAAAATAAAACGGCTTTAGGCGATGAGAGTATGCCCCCAGTACATCTGAATTTCAACCATCTTCAGTCAGTTAAGTAATTAAGCAATCCGGTAACAGCGCGAGCTCGTACCGCTTTAAACTCAACAAAGTAATTTGCTTTAAATATCTACACAATTATAACTTGAGCAGATTTGTGTTAAATGGCATTTTAGATGATTGACGTGATTTAGGTACAAAATTATAAGGGTGTTTGTCAATAGTTTTTTCCTTCAATCAAGCTGCAACTCAGCAATTAATCGTAGTATTTTTTGTCTGACTAAAGCTGAAGACTTGGACATAGGCTACTTTTTATCCCATAAAATCAAAAATTTCTCTCGGGATAAAAAACACTTTATTCACGACGGCAAAGTCACGGCATCAATTTTTAGTACATCCATGTACTAATATTATAAATGCCAAAGTTTTTTTATGTGTCTGCTACGCTTTTACTGCCAATATTTTCTACCGATTTTTAATTGCTGAGATAGATTGCATCTCGGGAAAGGACATAATTATTAGTAGGGTTTAATATGAAAAAAACCAAAAAATTCTCCCGGGTTTAAGAAAAACCTTAATTAACCCTGCCAAAGTCGTGGGCATCCAAACTAATATCATAAATGCGAAAGTGTGTCTGTTTGTCTGTCAGTTCATCAGGCTGTCTGTTTATTTGTTTGTTTGTCTGCTACGCTTTAACGGCCCATCTTTTCAACCGATTATGAGGTGCAGAGATAGGTTGTAACACGGGTAAGGGCATAGGCAACATAGGGTACTTTTATCTCGGAAAATTAATAGTTACTGTGGGAATATAGAAAACTTAACCCATGCGGACGAAGTCGCATCATTTATGCATGTATTTAAATACATGTTATATAGTTCGCTACAAACATTTCCATTATTCTACACAAACAAATATCGAATTTTATAAGTTGTCGATCTTATAAAAGTAGCGAAATCAAATATTCACATTCGAGATGTCAGCGCGAAAAGCAATTGGAGCCCGAGAAAACTTTGATCGATTTTTTTATATTTTCACCCGGTTATATTAAAAAAGTTCGCAGCGGGCTGGGATAAGCTCTGACAGCCTACGGAGAGTTTTATTTGCGGGCCCTTCGAAAATTAGAGATGTAAATTCGAGAATTGAAACTCTTGAAAAAGTTATCCATTAGGGTTATCTTCATCGGGAGTTATAGTCCCACAAACTTATCTGACCCGGTGACATCCTCGTTGCTATCTATCTATATATATGTCACCGTAAGATTGTAAAAACCGTTAGATTATAATCTAACTCGCGAAA
Source organism: Erebia palarica (assembly GCA_964035005.1). Taxonomy (NCBI): domain Eukaryota; kingdom Metazoa; phylum Arthropoda; class Insecta; order Lepidoptera; family Nymphalidae; genus Erebia; species Erebia palarica. Next base: position 38,994,605 of record OZ035983.1, read on the forward strand.
TTCTAAACTGTCGAAAGATTAGAATTTAACGCATTATTTTCCGGTAGATTGTAATTTGATAGGTATTTAAACCCAATAAAACCTACAAGAAAGAGACAAGAAAACGTAAATAAAATGAATATTTCAAAAATTGACACTCAGCACATTGAACAGTTTACAATCTTTCGACAGTACAAAGAAACATAACTAGAGTATAAAATGTTAAACATAATAATAATGCGTTCATTCGCAAATGAAGATAGATTAAGTGAAATAAGCTAATTAACAGGCGGCCGGGATAACATGCTGGGCGTAGGGCGGCGGTCTGTAAACTTTATCATGAACGAATATATTTCGTTCACGCAAGATTTCATAGAAACTCGTTTAAAATGTCTACTTCGTAACACTTCTATTAAACTTTCTCTATTTATTGATGTTTTTTTTGAGATGGATAATAAATAAAAGTTTATTTCTCCGTTGATCTTGTACGTGACGTTGTACGAAGGTGACTGTCTGATTGATCTATCAACGCACACCTCAAACCACTGCACTGGACGGATCGGGCTGAAATTTGGCATGCAAATGTAATACCTTTAAACGAGCAATTCTGGTACATAAATATTTAAAATATATATATAAAATCTGAATCTCGGAAACGGCTCGAACGATTTTCATGAAATTTAGTATTTCGTGGCGGTGGCGGGTATCGAGGGTGATAAATTGATCTAGCTAGAATTCATTTTTAGAAAATGTCGTTTTATCCGTATAGGCAGTAGCAGTATAGGCAGTAAAGTGCAAAATATCATTAGACTACGAAGGTAAAGGACTTGACCGGTGGAACTATCGCAGCTTGCCTAGGTGTCAAAAATAAATGTTCAGCAATGATTTCTTTATTATTGTAATTGTAATATTTCACTGTTTTCAGATAAAAAGTTTCAGGAGTCTGAAGGCTCGGAAAACTGCGAAAATGAACAAAAAAAGTTTCACCAAAAGACTGCTTTCCCACACTAGATGGCGCTATTTATTGTGTTGAGCGAGTCTAAAAACATATTTTCAAGTATTATTTCTTTATAATTGTAATTGTTATATTTTATAGTTTTCAAATAAAAAAGTTTCAGGAGTCTGAAGGCTCTGAAAACTGAGAAAATAAATAAAAAAAGTTTCACCAAAAACTGCTTTCCCACACTAGATGTTGTGGTGAGTCTAGAAAATATTTTTAAGTATTGCTCACGACTTTTGGTTAACAAGTTCAACTATTCGACCACAGATGGCAGCATATGCAATGTGAAAGGGCGTTCCTTTAAACGTAGTATTTCAAAATGCTTTGTTCGATCTATTAGTTTGAGACTTGTCAAAAAATTAAAATTATTATAAACAAAACATACATTTCCTTTTCATTACTATTTAATTGATCAAAAATAAATCATTCATAATATAATGACTAAGGTACTTAAATGGTATTCATGTAGGGTTACAATATTATTATTAGGCATGGATATAATGGAACGTCAAAATGGAGTAGTGCTTGAAGAGGAAAGCGGACGCTCAAGATTTAAACAATAAACGTACTGTTTTTTTTTGTCATTTGAACCCTAAATATTATTGGAATAATAATTTATTATTTGGAATAATAAATCCATAATAATTTCGTTTTGAATTTTTAAACCTTACTGTAAAAACGGAAATCCTGTGCATTGTCCCGAATCGGAGGGCAATTACTGGTCATGTCCTTTCGCCACTATCAGCAAGATTATAATAGCTCAGGTGGAAAACAGGTCGGTCCCGAAATCAAAAGACCCCGGGTCCAAGATTTCCTCCAGTCCGATTATTTTTCCACTTTTTTTTAAATTTAATATAACATTTTATTTAAATGAATATAATTTGAACATTACTTCCAAAAAACACGATTTACCAAAAAAAACGAGCTAAGCTCGGTCACCCAGATATTATTAGCTATTATGAGGTAGACATCCTCAAAGAAAACAGTTTAGAAAATTAAAGCCCTAAGGGGGTAAAACAGGGGTTTGAAATGACATCCTCAAAGAAAAGAGTTTAGAAAATTAAAGCCCTAAGGGGGTAAAACAGGGGTTTCAAATTTGTATAGACCAGATCGGACGAGATCTCGAGCAAAAACTAGTCTGAAATAAGGAGATTCGCAACAGAACCGGCAGAAATAAAAACAGTCGCAGTTCACAGTGAACTCCAGAATCCTATTCAATCCACGGGTGGATCCAGTCAGTGGATCCTAGTGAATTTTTGAAGGATTTTAACTTGGTAACCTAATGTATTACTACCTGATGCCCGCGACTTAGTCCGCATGGGGTTCAGGTTTTTTGGAATCCGCGGGAACTCTTTTCCAGGATAAGTACTACTATATAGCCATGTTTTATTCCAAACAACAACAATCTATCTCTGTGCCAAATTTCAGCCGTTCCGGCGTGATTGAGTAACAAACATCCATCGATCCATCCATCCGTCCAACTATCCAAACTTTCACATTTGTAATAGGTATTAGTATAGATTTATTTAACCAGGCGATTTAATTTTAAACGTGAATTGAAGCACTTGCGGAAGGATGTGGGAACCCACCGCATTCATATCCCAAGAATACCTACCTACCATTATGTGATTAATAGAATCGGGTCACCCGACCCGACCCGACCCGACCCTCAGTAATGAGGAATACGACGAAGAGAGAGATGCCCTTGAAAGTTGTAACAGTAAGTGAAAGTGGTACCAACAGCTTACCGCCACCACTTACCGCTACCACGCGTCCGTCTAGCCGAAAAGAAAAAACAAATCTAGCGTTTCAGACCGAAATATTGATTTGGAAGGCTCAGGCTTTTTCTGTGCGTCCGTTTCCCCTCAAAAGTCCCATAGAGAGCAGGCGATGCGTGATACCCGCTTAAATAACCCGAGCACTTGATTACGGACTCCTTTGTTGTGAAATATTGCCTGCCGTCGCTAAATGCGAGTACTTTGCTGTGCTGTAAAATTACTATTTCATTCCTTTGTTAATTTTTTTAATTTATTTTTTATCATGAAGTCTCCTTTACTGAGAGTTTGCCTGTACGGGGGAAATTTTTCAGTTTTCCTGCACGGCTGAGTTTTATTGCGACAGTGGATAACTGAAATTAAATCTTGGCCCTCTTTGGGTGGTCCAGGGTTCATCCCCGGACACGCACCTCTAACTTTACGGAGTTAGTTAAGTTTTAAGCAGTCAAATGCCACTAATTTTGAGGTAAAAGCAAATATTTTGGGGAAACTGGTGATATTTATTTAAAGTCAACTAAAAACTTAACTTTTTTTATAACGCATTTAATACATTTTATTATTTATGTTATGAGTTTCTTGCCGGCACTTCTCATAGAATCTGCTTTCTGAACCGGTGTTAGAGTCAAAACGTGACGTAACATAAGAGATCTATATGTCCTTAAGGTTATAAATAAATTGAGTATCATATCTAGTCGTGATACAGGTCTGTAATGTTAGTAGGCACTATACAGCCAAAACGCAAACGTGTGTTTAGTGGAATCATTAGTTATAATTAGGTATATAATTTCCCCTCAAAGGCATGTATTCTCTATCATCAGGCCGCGTTTCAGCCCATTAATTTTCCCATTATTAAGCCATGAAACTTCATAATTATAGTATCATACGGTTTTACTCACACGTGCGGTAGTTGGCCGGTTAATGTACTTTAAAATGGCGTTTTTTTAATTATCTTTAAAATAAGCTTTTGCCACAGCTTCGATTTTTATAAAAAAATGAACCCTCGATGGGCTGGAATTTTCAAAAATGCTTTCTCAGCTACGTTATTCATAGAAATATTATAATTGCGAAATTGTGCCTGTCTGTCTGTTTGTCTATCTGTCTGCTGCGCTTTCCCATCTGCTCAAACCGATTTTGATGAAATTTCGTACAGTGGTAATTTGGTCATCTAATGATTTGAGATGTGCGTTGACAGATCAGTCAGTCACTGAATATAAACCGAACGTTGAAGTACTATAACGTATTCTGTGATGTAACGAAGCTATATTTTTACAACAAAAAATATTATAAAAATGTTAAAACTGTAAAACTTACAGTGGAAACAGAAAAATTGAGCGGCCCGTGTACAAAAATTTAAATATGAAAAATATTTAAGAATACATCAATAAAATTCATATCAAAATATACAGCTGATAACTTTAAACAGCAAATAACTTCCCCTTATCTTAATATCAAAGAATTTACAGAACAATTTATGCTGGCCGGGGGCGTATTGCAACATAGTTACAGCCCTTAGTGAATAAATGACGAGTCAACATTGCAGCCGGGGGCGGCAAATTCTTACGGATAACCCCGAGTCCCTCAAGACGAAGTCTTGGACAAACATTTTAATGTCTGAGGTCTGGGGTGATTATATTACTGACAAGTGCGGGCTGAAATATTTGTGATAGAGGAGGGGCGGCACAAGTTTAAACCTTTACCGAGAATTTCATTTCATACTTTTGTGTGACATTCTAACATGTTACATTCTGTATGGAAAATTCCCAATTCAGTGTGTTTCTATAACACTACAGCCCATTAACGTCCCACTGCTCTTATAGGAGACAGAGAATTAGAGCTTAGACCCACAATGCCGCTCCAATGCGGGTCGGCGGGCTCTAACGACTATTATCATGTCAGTGATAATAACCGGGACCGACGGCTTAACGTGCTCTCAGGCACGGGGGTGGCTCCCGTCAATTTCTTAACTCCGGGCTGGTACTGAGAATTTCTAGTCAGAAAAACCCAATACTTAATTATGGTCTGAACCGGAACTCGAACCAGGGACCTCGTCGGCCGCAGTCGAACATGCTAACCACTAGACCAACGAGGCAGTCAAGATACATTACTTATGTGCGTGTAAACTACGAATTAACTATTTTGTACCTCAATGGAATTAATGTGTCGCCTTAAAAAGAACTCCAAATGAGAGTATTGAGCAGATCTTATGTGTGAGATTTGAGACAAATTTAAAAGAGCTAGAAAGAGGCCAGTGTAAGACTGTCAGCCACTCTACACGTGGTATAGAATTCAGAAAGAAAACTGAAGAAGAAAATGAGCTAGCAAAAAGACGGATAGATATATTCTGTACATTAGATAAACCTAAAATTGTTTTTGCGTCCATTGATTAGGGTATAAATTTATTATTAAACACAAAACAGACACCCTCGTACACTTATAATATAAATGGGATATACTTTCGCAATGGAAGCAAAGTTTTCCTTGCAGAAAATTGTAATTTTTAGACCTTATAAAAAGAGTAGGTACTGCATCTCACAGTTACTGACATAATCTCTAAGGAGCAGCAAAACTCTGCTCACGTACCCAGCTGTAACGCTATGCAAACTCCAGTATCCACTGGCGAGGACAAGTTGTGTGGTAAAAGGGTGCATTATTATTATGACTGCACCCCCCCTGCGCCCTGTTAGTCATGGATTTTGGCAAAATTTTGATATGACGTGACGTCCGAATTAATGTGACGGTTGCACTGGGTGTTTAAGAGGATACACGTTTTCTTATAAAAACGTGGTATTTCCACGCAGAGCATTTTCATGCAGAGCCGGTTACTTACCTCAGTGTTGTAATAAACAGGTTTTTTCAGACCGATAACGAATGCTTCATATCTGTCGATACGATACGTCGAGTCATTATGCGAATCTAAATATATAAAAGGTATAGGTGACTGACTATAATAGTCGATCTATAGTAGGTAGTTAGTATGATGTAGACATCCTCTGTAAGGATTTTTGAAAATTCAACCCCTAAAGGGGTAAAATAGGGATCTGAAATTTTTGTAGTCCTCGCGAAGGAAGTCGTGGGCATGAGCTAGTCAAAATATATTTCATTTCAAGTTCATTATTGAACTTCAGTTTGACTGTTCTTTGTCAAAAGTATTTTTGACAAAGAACAGGTAGGTATCTAACGCATTGTTAAGTTTAGTTGATGACAATCATTAAATTTTTTATTTCACTAATATGATAAGAAAGAATAAGAGTTTAGTAACGATCAGTAATTTTATGCTAAGTACAAGGAGGACGAAGTATAGAGCAACAATGCCTAAGCTATAAAAGTTGAAAAGTAGGCTTTTTAGTCTAAAATGTTAAAAGAGCTAAGCATCTAGATAACAAGTCAGAAAATGAAGCAAGGAGGCTTTTCTAAGACACTTGAGCTGTTATGTATTGCATTAATCTTAGTAACAGTGTAAATTTCAAAATCTTGAAGTGGACGAACGTTGATGAATCATAGTTCCATCAAGTAACGTCTTTGATCTCGGCGCGATTGACTCTCTGATCTGAATACGTTATAATGCAATCGCAAGGCTTTAATACCCCCCACACCTACTCCTTACGCCCACCTAACTATCTAGACTCTAAAGTAATGGTATTCTTCTACAATGCGGTAATTGTCTCTCAGAATATAATATATAAGACTAGATGATGCCTTCGTTCACGTGGATTAAGTTTTTTGAGACCCGCGGGAATACTTTGATTTAAAAAGTAGCCTATGTCCTTCATACATCTATAGATAGAGGATAAATTTCATCAAACTCGGGTGAACAGGTGGTCCGTGAAAGCGTAGCAGACAGACGGACAGGCAGAAGGACAGACAGTCACACTTTCGTATTTATAATATTCAGAACGACATCCGTACTATCCAAACTAATAAGGATAGTAGGTATGGATGTCATTCTGGATATCTACGTTAATACGTAGACTTTTTTGTATAGCCTATTTCGGAGATTAATACTAAATAATAATTAATCAATGTTTCAGTAGCAAATATGTAGCAAAATAAAGCGAAGCTATAAATACTACTTTTCACAAATAAAAAATATGGACACTAACCATCGCTAAGTGAAACCAACGCTAATCAGTGAGCATAAAGGGAACTGTAACTTATAAATTTACTACACGGTAAAATTAATAGCCTTTGCACTTCTCTGTACTTTTATATGCGGAGTTTTCTCAGTGTTCATTGTATAGTTTGTATGATAGTTCAGTATAACGTTTTCAATACGTTGTCAATGTTTTGACAGTTTGCGTATTTTTGTACACTTTTCTATAATTACTTAATTCACTCCAAAGGTATGCAAAGTTTTTATTTTTAATTGACGTCTATGTGGTTCTCGCGAGAACTCTTTAATTTTCTGGGATAAAAAAGTAGCCTACGTGTTATTCCAGACTATAATCTATCTCTGTGCCGAATTTAATCCGGATCCATTCTGACGTGATTGAGTAACTTACATAAAGTATCATGCTTGCTAAACCAGATGTTAAGTTACTTGTATTGACAAGTCAAACAGTAGAAGTTAAGTTAGTCATAGAAGTTGTTCTTCATAACGCAAAGAAGAACGAATAATACTATTACTTACTATAATATTGAGTTGGTTCGTAGCAAAGTATTCCCTTAGATTATTTATGAGTATTCCACTGGGAATCTAACATTTTTGTTTTGCAATCCATTGCACTGACACAAATTAAAGGACCTACAACAGCAATAAAAACTTCGTATTATCAATGGATCTATTAATTTTATTAGTATTCTGTAATATAAATTACTTACTTGTAGTTTTACCACAGAATAGGTAATAGTAAGGTTTCACACCAGTTGTTATATTTGGGGAGATAATAATTTGTTTGAGCGGCATTTCAACAGTATTGTTCCGCGTTTCAATTTGTCCACTTTATAAAATCACTGAGAACGGCTACGTGCCTTTTCCGGAAATTGGAAAACAATTATTGAAATTTCGAACGACTATTCTTTGATTGAAGTGAAATTGTATCCCAATTTTTTATAGCACGCTTTCATTTTCGAAATAAAATTACTGCAACAAATCAATTGAGCCTAGATATAACTTTTCACAAAAAGTCCCTAAAATAATTGAACGTATGTACTCGGAAATGGTTTTGTGTAAATAAAACTATTTGTCCATTTATTTGATATCTTTTCTTCTCTATAATTTTATATCAATCTATTATTTTGCTTTATTATTAATATATAAAATAACTGGTCACTCAGGAGTTATTTCGCGTAAAATTTGATTTACCCTTTTCATACGATCCCAGGGGTTGAATTTCGCAAAATCATGTTACCCAAGTTTCAGGGTTGAAGCTTACGTTAATACCGAATCAACAATGATAAATTGAAGACTCTACTAACATCAAATAAGTAGATAAGTATTTTTCTATACTCTAAAAAACTAACTAAGTAGTTAACTGAATATCGATTAAGGGGACGTGTAAGCAGGTCTGATTGCAGCCAAGCGCTAGGCCTTTATAAAAAAAAAGTAACTACAGCTTACAGTGGCTTTGGAAGTCGGTTTTTTGGAAAGAATTTTTATAAAGGATAAAACGACTGAAGCAGAATAATATATTTTTAGTGAAAACTATGGATTTCCAATACAATGTCAAAAAGAAAAGTTAACTCAATCATCTCAAAATCCATCGCCTGCCCACTACTGAGCACGGATATGTTCTCAGAATGAAAAGAGCCTTACTACGGCCTCGCTACGCTGGCCAGTGTAGATTCACAGATGTACCACACCTTTGTGAACATTATGGAAATCTCTTTTTAATGACGTTTCCTTCGTTCGTTCGTTTCGACGAAGAAAAGCCTTCCTGAAAGTACGCAGATTACGATAGTAAAAAATCATTAAAATCGGTCCATTGGTTCCCTAGAAAATCGATAATTAATAAACAAATACAGATTCTGTATTCGACCCGTATATGCATACGGGTCACAGAAACTCTTTTTTGAAGTCAGATAAAAATAACTTGTTTTGTTTAATTTCGAGAATGTTTATACACAATTTTACACCCCACAGCGATGTTTATAAACAACTTCGTGTAAGAAGTATGGCGGTGTCATCTTCCGCTCGAAGGAGCTCCATTCGATAAGTATGCAAATATTAAATCTCCCCTGACATGGGCTGTTTGTCTGTTACTTTACTCGTTTGTTAATGTATGCACTTGGGGTGAGCGGGGTGCACCTTTTAGGGATGGTAAAGTAGTTTCAGATGTGACGACTTTTGAATCTTGCTTTAAATATGAAGGACACTGGACAACATCGTGAGAGAACCTGGCCCCCTAGCCAAGTTACATACGTTTCGTGTACCTATATTTTCTTTCTATAAAATCGTTAATCATAGCGAAAGCGATAAAAAACGCTAACCATAGACTATTCACTTATTTATTACTATAGAAAAAGAATAGCTGATGCATGAAAGTTCTTCATAATGTTAAGTGTAAAGAGCAACCACCGAGTTTCTTGCTGGTTCTTCTCGGTAGGAATGGCATTCCAAAAAATATTAGAATTTGAAAATTTGAATTTGTTCTCAAAGGTGAGTGAAGTCCACCGAACCGCAGTTGGCATGCGGATGCCAAACGCTTTTCATTTTCATAATTTCTGTATTTGTTTCAGCGATTGGGTATTTGACAACAAGTCAAATCAGCTACTTTTAACAAAATTCAAAATTCACGCTTAGTATGGGATGTTTTATGAAATACTGAACAGTGACGTCATCAAAGTCGACGTACTTTTGTTAGTTCAATCAATAGTTTAAAATAATTTTTCAACATAAAACTATCAGGGGACGTGGATATTAGTACTTTTGGGAAATCCTATTTTTTTCTGTGCGATATACTGCAATCAGCTTTCCGAATATGAGCAGATGTGTTGCATTTAAGTTTATTTAAAAAGTCATAATTAAAATAATTAAAAAAATCACGACTGCCCTGCCAAAAAACTAACTAAAAAGTTAAAAATCTAAATTAATCTAGCTATATGAGAATCTTATTCACATTTTTATTAAATTATATTTTTTTGTGAATAACTGAATATTGAACTATAGTGTTATATATTTTTGGAATCTACTCATCATTTTCTAGATGATGATTATATAGTTAATCTTATTTTCGACTTTTTTTTTCAAATTTTGTCTATAATGCGGGACCATGGTCACCCCATCAATTTTTTTAAATTTTACTAGCCTATATCACCCGGAATAAGCTAGGCATTCTAAAGATACCTCATTTATCAAAATCGGTTCAGGCGTATAGAAGTTATGGCGAAATATACAAACTCACATACATACATTACATACATAAATACATGAACCCTGAAAACAATATACTCCATTTTTCAGGCAGTCGTATAAAAAATACTTGCTACAGCGTGCCGCACCACGCCTCTATAGTGGAGCTGGACCTTGATTGGGATAATATTGCTGTAATGATAATCGCGAAAAGACTGCCTCGTTGGTCTAGCGGTTAGCGTAGTCGACTGCGGATCACGAGGTCCTGGGTTCGATTCCCGGTCGGGCATAAAAATTGTTAGGTATTGGGTTTTTCAATTATGAAATTCTCAGTGCCAGCCCGGAGTTGGAAGTTGGCGGTGTTCCACCCCCGTGCCTCGGAGAGCACGTTAAGCCGTCGGTCCCGGTTATTATCACTAACATGATAATAGTCGTTAAAGCCCACCAACCCGCATTGGAGCAGCGTGGTGGGTCTAAGCTCCTAATTCCCTCTCTCCTATGAGAGTGGAGGCCTGTGCCCAGCAGTGGGACGTTAATAGGCTGTAGTGGATAATCGCAAAATGTATCGTATCAGAGGCGAAACGGCAATAAATCAATCAGACGCAGGTGGTGACAGCGTGACAGCTACAAAACGATTATTTAATGAGCCGATAGTACTGACATTTAGTGAGATGATGGAGGATCTTATCACGTGTACTCCAATATACTTTTGAGGGCGCCGTAGGGTACCTAAAGTACTCCTAAATTTCTCCTGCCGGGAATCGAACTTGGGATCTCCACCAAAAGACTAAAACGCTCATTTCTGCGACGGAGAGGTCTATAGTTTAGTTGGATATATTTCTAGTAGGGAGGTATCTTTCTAGTTTTAATTGTCTACTGGACAATTTGTCTTAAATGTAGTTCGATACGCTTCTTAGAAATGCACCTTTTATAGTTTTGCTAACCATAGTTATGAAGAGAATAAAAACAAATAGTACTCAATTCTGGAACAGCCAATTTCGGCAGTAAAATGCGACATTTTGAATATTATAATTTAGTACCGATTACATCTATGTACTCATAATAATATAATGGATCTATTAATAACGGGCTAAATCACGCCAATTCATAATAATCATTGAATTGACACTTAATTGCGTCAAAACCGCAAACAACAATGATTTTATCAGAACGATCCGAACACGCTCGGAACGCCTAATTATGACACTAAATTGCGTAATTATGATTGTTATAAAATTCCAAAATGTAGCCTGAAATGATCATAAAATAATCATGAAATGACCATCCAGCTAGTACGCGAATTAAATAATAGGGTTAACTATAATTATGATTCTCTTAGGACCGCTTGCACAAGGACACTTAAATTATACTCCAACTCAAATGTTTTCTTATTTGAATTGTCAAGTGAATCTACCACTAATTCGGAAGCCATTTCTATCGAGAAAACCTACAAAAAACACCAAAAATCTGCCTATTAACAAAGAGTGATAGAGATCAGCCTAAGAGAAGAACCAAATTTTATATTGAAAAAAAAAACGCTATGTTTAGCGCTTAGAAAAGAAATGACAATTCGGACGGTAAAATTGCATTTTTCCCATAGCAAAAGAGCAATTTGTACTAACTTCACGCACTATTTCCTCTAAAGAGACAAAGCTGCATCCCATCGACGTCCAATTGCATACAATCGCTCGGAAAAGTGGAGCAAAATGTGAGGAAAATTTGAGCCAGAGTGGGCGCGAGTGCGGAAAACTCAGTTTTCGCGTTTCGAGACCCATTATTCCGTAACAAGCGGGTAATGATGTCATTATCTGTTAACTGTGCTGAAGTGGTATTTTGCCTCGTTACAGCAACGCTATTGGATTTAAGTTGGTTTGACTTTTGTGGTTTTATTTTTAAATCAATTTCTTTTAATTGTGTTTTCCTATTACTAGATAATGCGCCCTATTTCATCTGTTTGGATATAGATTTTTGAAAAAGTTCCTTGGGAACTCTTTGATTTTCGGGATAAAAAGTAGGCTAAATCTGAAATGCAACCTATTTTATCTAAATGTTACTAACAGACAGATGAACAATTTTCAGCTCAATCGATTGAGGATAGGTAGAAAATAAATTTAATTTGTTTATTTACAAGCTATTCAATTTGCAATATTTTGTGAGTTTTTTTGCGTCAAATTTTGCAACTGAAGTTTTAAAGATTGTCCTAAATTGAGTAAATTTTGTCTGTCCACTAACACCTATCCCTTGTGTGTCAGTCATGACAAGAGTCTAACTACAGCAAGCGATGCTAAGAGCTCGTTTCACGGCACATAACCACGCAACGCATTTTTACTTCACCGATAAGATATACACCCTTACCAGGTTAGCCAGCTACCACCTTATACTGCATTATTACTTACCACCAGATGAGATCGCTGTCATATCCATATCGCTTGGCAATCGTCTTTACCAATAGAGTGGTAACTAGCCACGGCCGAAGCCTCCTAAAGACAGGTTACAGACAGGTTATCCTATAGTCCATCAAACTTATCAGACCCGGTGTCCAAAATTGGAACGAATTTTGATGCCTATTAAGTTTATCTTTTTATTTTGCTTTTTAAAATACTAGTGACGCCGTCACCGGGTCAGATAAGTAAGACGGATTATAGGTACAGTTCGACAAACTTTTTTGACCCTGTGACAGCGTCGCTAGTATCTATGAAAAATAAAATAAAAACAAAAACTAAACAGGCATAAACATTAGCTCCAATTTTGGCCACCACATCAGATAAGTATGTCGGATAGCGGCGACTGTGTATCGGCAGCAAGCGAAGCTGAGAGCTCGTTTCACGGCACATAACCCCGCAGCCCAGTTTCGCCACGCGCCTTGAGTGCACGCAAACATTTACAAAGTGCACTAACTACGCTTTTATCTTATATCGTTAGCGTTACACTTTAATTATTCACTTACTTATTTAGAAAGTTTAGTTTAGACACTTTATTTTGATTTAAAAAATTCAAGGATTCAACACCAGGTTTCTAAACATTTTCATTTCATTTTATCATTTATGTACATTTTAGGTACACATATTGACGTCCATTACTCACTTAATAAACATGAGGGTGATAATTAGTTACGGTATCTTAAAACTAAAGCTGCGAGGATTCCAAACGCGCCCTTCTGAGAAGAGCCCACAACAATACCAGCCGGGGATTTTTTTTAAAACGCGGTCATACACGCCGCTACCGCTCTGGGTTTGACAGCTGTCTATGCTCTGACTTTGAAGTTCATTCTCATTGTTCCTGTTACTTATTAATCTCATTTCGACAGTGAATCCATATTTTCTAAATTATTGTAATCTTAAATTATTTGTACCAAGAAATAAACACTAAAGAAAGTTCCTCGAGTTTCAAATATACAAAATTGAAATTCTTATAAAGTATTTATTTAAATTAAAGTAAAGCTGTACTTGAATCTGTACTGTACTGTTTATTTGTATCAGCCTTTTTACAACCAAACCGATTAGCCGACTTTGATTAAATTTGGTAAAGAAATAGCTCGCATTCTGGAGACGGAGGTAGGCTACTGTATGATCCGGCAAATCAACTAGTTTCCATGTTATTTAAAAACAAACTCAAATGAGTGCCTACTCGGGAACAAAGTCGCGGGCATATTTAACTATTATAAGTGGTTATCAGATACAAATCGCCTGAGACGTATTTTTGCCCATAGCTCCGAAGATATTGGGAGGATCGACATGGGAATAGTAGCAAGAGTTGAGGAATTTATTGAGACACGTGTGAACGTTTGAACATTAAAAATTGCTAAAAGTTTTATTTTGGAATTTTGAAAAATGTAAAAATGACGGGTTTTTTGGAGGGTGTGTGTTTACTAAATTGTAAATATTTCGGAAAAACCCGACTTAAGTGAAAATAAAAAAGAAGGTTCTAGGGTATTAGTTTAGCTATAAAATGGGGAAAATATTTTGAAAAGCTGTAAATAATTATGACCTCTAGGTGGTACCTTTAGAGTTGGAATTGTAGAAAAACGAGTATTTCCGTACATAAAAAGTGATGTAGCTTCTATAATTATTGACCGATCGTCATGGTGATGATGTCAAAAAATGCCGATGCAGGCGAGAAGTGCATTCAAGTAAGAATTTTGAAAATCAATTGATAAATTTTTTTAAAATTTTGAGGAAGAGATTTTAATTTTTTTAAGAAACATCAAAAGCTGCGTTTGCGTGTTCAATAGAAGGCAGCATTGCCTCGAACCCCGCACGGGTTTGATGTGCTAACTCTCTATTCAAACTCGTGTCCAATAAATGGAACTCGTCCTCCAACCGCGCACGGGTTTGCAACCGAGATTTTCTTCCAAACGCATGTTCATTTCAAGGCGATCAATCTGACAACGCTGTGCAGCACGGGGTTTGGGAGTGTTGGCGATGGTATTTTATATTAAAAAATGTAAATCTCTCCCAAAACCGAATCAGCACAATCCGACTCCACGTAGTCTTGTCTGCCCTAACCCTAGAAAGTTTTTGTAAAGCGCGAAGTCAGAAGCTCACGAAAGAGGTCCTGAATGAAGCAAGCTTACGAGCCCGAGTAGCGAAACGAAGGTCGAGTAGATTAAGCTGAATTAAGGGGCGACGAAACGAGCCTTCTGGCGTAGACCATCCATTTTACATCTACATTTTATAAATTGTTATAAGTAACATAAAAATTAAAATTTTTGGGTTTCTTGCCTATTCATCAAACACCTCACATCAAACAAACACGGATTTCGTGCATCAAGGCAAATACTGCCTTGTATTGAACACGGAAATAAATACGACTATCAGGGCACAAACCCGTGCGAGATTAGAGGACTGGACTCGTGTCTCGAATTGAGCACGAGTTTGAAAATAAGTTAGGGTAACAAACCCGTGCGGAGTTCGAGTATGTACTTCCTTCTATTGAACATGTAAATGTAAATATACGGTGAGCGATCGTCATGGTAATGGTTATGTTAAAAGATGTTTTGTAACTAATGTAGTTGTGCAAATTTAGGGAAGTAAATCTTAATAAAAATTTCTTAATGTTCAACTAGTAATGTATTATTCAAAATAAATTTTTATTTTTTTCTTAAGTTTTTGTATTCATTTTCTATGCTCCGATTTAATTTAAATTTAAATATCTGTGTCATCTATTCTAATACATATTATAAATGCAAAAGTTTGTAAGGATGAATGAATGTATGAATCACGTCAGAGCGGCTGAACGGGTCTGCATGAAATTTGGCACAGGGATAGATTATAGTCTGGAATAGCACATAGGCTAATATAGGATATCAAAGTAGTTAAAGTTACTCGTAAACGTATCGTTAGTATGTATAACACACTTGTGATTTCTGATGTGTACAGAATATAGATGGAGGACAACAAAACCGTATAGCCTCCATGCGACGTCATCTCGCATTATCATTATCCCGGAGCAAGATGCTAGTATATGCGAAATAGAAGAGAAAACATTGAGAATTCATGACTTGTTTATTATTCTGGAAATATGTTACCATTGACGGCCTTCCTGGTGTTGAGTGAGCGCTGTGGTCTTATGAGTGAGAGGTCCATGATACAACATTATTTCGCAAATCGTTACGTCATCAGCAACATAAACGCAAAATATAGAAGACTCATTTAATGTATTCGTCTATTTAGGATTAAAATTTGTGGGGCTAAGCTAATCTATCAAATAAATATTGTAAATGCGAAATTTTGGGTGGATGTATGGATGGATGGATGGATGCATGGATATAACAAACTCAATCACGCCCCAACAGTTGAATGGATCTGGATGAAATTTGGCGCAGAGATAGATTATAGCCTGGAATAATACTGCTACTTTTTGTTTTGGAAAATTAAATAGTTCCCGCGTAAACCACAAAACCTCAATCCACTCGAACGAAGTCGCGGGCATTAGCTAGTACTTAATATTATAATGAGAAAGTTTGGATGGATGTATGAATGGATGGATGTTTGTTACTCAATCACGCTGGATCGGCTGAACGGATCTGGATGAAATTTGGCACAGAGATAAATTATAGTCTGGAATAACACATGGGATACTTTGTTCCTGGAAAATTAATACGTTTCCGCGGGAACCATAAAACCTCAATAAACGCAGACGAAGTCGCATAACTTAGTGTAACTTAATTTTTAAAGTAAAAATTTCTTTAGGCACGTTGAGCACTTTTTGGTAGGGGGTAAAAATGTGGAAATGCGTGACCGACACCTCGCGTTGTTACGAAGACAAAAGGTCTTAAATATAGTACATTCGTAATTAAACTATAGAGCCTTAGTTTTAAGGTTTATATTTTAAATACTTTTATTTTTATTTTTTTTAATTATTTTAGATATTCTTTTTCACTTCTATTGGCAGTCCCTATGACTGCCAATTTTTTTTTAATTTAAATCATCTTAATTGTATTCTTAATTTTACGGGATAAAACTATACCCATGCCAAAAATCACGTCGATCCGTTACTCCGTTGTGGCGTGATTGAAGGACAAACCAACAAACAAACACGCTTTCGCATTTTTAATATTAGTATGAACTATGATGGAATACGTCACTACGTAGCGCTTTCTTGTATATGTCACCGTAAGATTGTAAAAACCTTTATATTATAATCTAACTCGCGAAATTGTAAACCGTCGAAAGATTGTGAACCGTTCAATGTTCTGATTGACAATTTTTGAAATATTCAATGTATTTACGTTTTCTTGTCTGTTTCTTGTAGGTTAGGTTCCCTACCCGAACCCTAGTTCGACATAAATAACTATCGGGTTATTATACATAACGGTTACAATGTACTGAAAATAATGCGTTAAATTGTAATCTTTCGACAGTTTACAATTTTGCGCGTTAGATTATAATCTAACGATTTTTACAATCTTGCGGTGGCATATACATAATTGATACTAGCAGACTTACCCGCGACTTCGTTCGCGTGAAATAAGTGTTTTAAATTCCCACGGGAACTCCCTTAGATAACGGGATAATATATAGTCTATGACACTTACAAATAATAAGGCTCTCTATTGGTACCAGAATTTTCAAAATCGGTTCAGTAGATTCAGAGATTACCCCCTATAACGTCACAAACTCAGATACTTACAATTCACAAACTCACAAAGTATCTCTTTATAATATTTGTATAGATGTTTTATCGCGTGCTCTCATGTGTACTGTCGAGAATGTGTACGCACGCCTTCCGCGCGGATTGCCGCACATAATTCACCGAACGACACGAGATTCATCTTCCGCAAGAACATTTCTCATTACAATTTATACGTTCTTCAAAATTATTACGAGTGGAGGATATGTTCTCAAAAATTACACATTTCTTAGGTTTCTTCAGGGATTACGATCTTGACGTTCCATAATATTATAAAAGTAAGTAAAGAAATTACACTTACCTACGCATTTGATTAAATTTTGATGAGTCTTTGATTTGGATATTTTTACAAAATACTGTAAGAGTAACTGGAAAATTTTCCAGTTTTAAGATAATTACCTATTTTAATATGAGTAAACTCTTAACAGAATGACAAGTATCTGTCCACCACGCGCGGCAGACATCACATACCTTTGAATACATTACGAAAAGCTTTTGGGCGTCACATTGTTTTCTTCGAAGTTTAAAGCAAGTGATTAAAACGCATATAACTCCGTTAACTCATATAACTCATAATCGCTCAGAAAAAAAGATAATTAAAATATATATTATATTAATTAAATCATATTTTTTGTTATTCGTGGGACTGAGGATCACGACTGAGGATTTAATGCGGGGGTCTCCATACCAGACTATAAATATATGCTCCTGAAAAATGTTATTTTACTGTTAAAGATAATTTAAGTGATAAAGTGGATGACTTTCTCCAGCAACCCTAAGGACAGCGGTTACTTATGTACCTATCCACACATTGATGTAATTGTAATTTTTTGTTTCAAATGAGCAACTACCGAGTTTCTTGCTGGTCTTCTCAGTAGGAATATCATTCTGAACTAGTGGTAGATTTACACGACTGTTGAAAAGCACTTGTCAAAGTCTAATTAAATAAAAAAGTTTTGTATTTATATTTATATTTATGATATCTTCTAACTCACTGTAAATAAATAACCCTTTAGTTTAGAATTATCAAAGTACACTATGCGAATCATCAATAGATAAATAAAGTTCCATACCAAACCTCAAATAAACAGATGTTCTCAGACTAGCGAAGTTGGAAGACAAACGAATAAACTCCAAAACACAAATAACCGACTCAGCGGGAGTTGCGATTTACACGCAATAAGAGCCATTGATGCAAGTTTTGATTTACGATCCATTCTGTTATTTAGTTTCGGGAACTTTAATTTTGTTTGAAGAGTTACCTTGTTACCAAGAATAATAATATTATTATTTTTTCACTACTAAGCTTATTATACTGTTGAAGGTTATGTAAATGACAAAAGAGCATGGATATGACTCGCTCCAGCAATGCTAAGGACAGCGGTTACTAATGTATCTACACATCGATGTAATTATAATTTTTTTTTTCAAATGAGCAAGCAACCACCGAGTGATTTGAATAAAAAAGATTTGAATTTCAATTTTTAATTCCGGGATTAAAAGTTGCCTATATAATATCACAGGTTTTGGCAACCTACCTGGCGCAGTGATGAGCGCTGTGGTCTTATTGTGGAAGGTCCCGGGTTCGATTTCCGGCGAGGTCAATTTAATAATTTATAATTTCTGGATTTCTCTTGTCTGGTCTGGTGGGAGGCTTCGGCAGTGGCTAGTTATCACCCTACCAACAAAGAATTATCGCCAAGCGATTAAGTATCCCGGTACGATGCCGTGTACATACCGATTAGGGGTATGGGTTTAGCATAACTGCCATAACCCTAACAGGTCATAGCTACCATCTTAGACTGCTCAGAATATAGAACAATAGACTGCATCATCACTTACCATTAGGTGAGATCGCAGTCAAGGGCTAACTTTTGACAAAACTGTACTGTTAAAAGTATACTGAGACTTCTCCAATCATTAAAAATGATAGAATGTGCGACAGAGAAGAAAAATTAAGTTTTATATTCACTCGGTATTCATATTATATTTAATTCAAATGAGTATTGACATAGAGCTGTGCCAGTTCTGAGCTATATTCATAAAGTTGGAGGAGATGTGACATGTTGCCGGCAGATAAGCAAATTCTGTATTGTAAAGCAAGCAGAAATGGTACTGTTCACACTTTTACGCTGGAAACAATCGGCACAATACCGTGTTCTGTGGAGATCTATGAAGAAGACCTTCGTCCAGCAGAATTATTATTCTTATTGCAAAAAGGGAAATTTTTGGCAGGAAATAATGTGTTAGTTTCATTTTCAATTTAAAAGAGGTTATGATTAAACTTGATTATTTTTAATCAAACTCTAATTGAGTTTAATATTTGATTAAATCACTCAATTTCAATGTAAACCCCATTTTATTTTCAGTATAAAAACTAATTTTCTGTAATAACAAAACATTTTTTTGGGGATGACGGACAAGCAAACACACTTTCGCTTTTATAAATAGATTATGATAATGATTGGGATTGAGGTTTTTTTTAAAAAAAACTTTATTTTTAGAGATTATTCGCTTGACGAATATGCCTCTCTGTAGAATAACAGGACTAATGATGAAGTAAACAATAATAATAGATACATATGCACTCCATCCACTAATCATTATATTATAATATGATACACAGCAAAAATG
Organism: Erebia palarica; assembly: GCA_964035005.1. Classification (NCBI taxonomy): domain Eukaryota; kingdom Metazoa; phylum Arthropoda; class Insecta; order Lepidoptera; family Nymphalidae; genus Erebia; species Erebia palarica. The sequence goes on from OZ035983.1 coordinate 39,014,412, forward strand.
GCTAGGCTTGAGATTGATTACGGATGAGTGTGTGCAGTCTCCCAAGATCGCAGTGATTGTAATCTGCGCCCATTTGCCGCGCCGTGTTTGTTTAGAGCGTCCTCTCGCCAGATGGCCGTTGTTTACTCAGAATCCACAAAATCCGCACATGTTTTTGGCACGTTGGTTTGTATTTTACGAGCTTTGCTGGTCAGTGCTTTGTTTTATAGATAATACGGATAAACACTCAAGTTAACGAAATCAAAACTTTAATTCTTGGGAACAATGTTGTATAATAAATAATATGACATAATGATATATGGGAAATTTGCATATTCCCAGGATACAACTGTCTTTATACCCATTATAAAAACGTTTAACAGATGGGCCGTGAAAATATAATAAAATAGACAGAAAGTGCACTAATAACCATATTATACATATTACATATATTCCATTCCCGGGGAAATTTTTCAGCATAAAATTTAATACCTTATGTGTTATTTTTTTAATAAATTCAAGGTATAAGCTATTAAATCTTACTTTGAGGTGAGGAAATTTGTGGCAGAACTGGCAAAGAAATGTTTTTTCTTTCTTTTCTATCTCAGCCAAAAATACATGAAAAATAGATGATAGCGTAAAATAATAACAAACATCCAAACTTACAAATTAGTATATTAGTAACATAATTATAATTAGGATTTTAATAAAATATTAAGTACCCAAGTTGTCATTACAAATTAAAAGATATTGCAATGATAAAACTTGAAAGTTAATAAACAAAGGAGCAGACACAATCGTCACGGGCTTGTTTTAACTCAAAAGGATGAAAATTAACAAAATGCGGCAGTATTTTTCTGCTTTTCGCAGTGAAGTTTTTCCTCCATTCTTTAGTCAAAGTTTTACTATCATTTTGATAGAAAAAGAAATATTGTTAGTCGGAGTATAATAAAACCGTCCAAGTGCGAGTCGGAGCGCACACGAAGGGTTCCGTACCATCGTAATGATAATGATAATTAATTTTATTTTAATTTTGCCAAAATAACAATGGGTAACAATGGTCGTTTTCATAGAAATAGTCCCGTTCACAATTTACTGTCCAGTGACAGTGTGCAAAAATATAAAGCTATTAATTAATACACCCTATTATGAACTTTTTAACTCTATACAATATTATTTATTCGAATTGTTGTTACTAAATCATGCTAAAACGGCTGAACTGATCTGGATGAAATTTGTTACAGACATAGATTCTACTCTGGAATTACACATAGACAAGGTACTTTTTATCCCGGAAAATTAAAGAGTTACAAAAACTTCAATCCTCGTGAAAGTCGCAGGTATCAGCACTTTCCTAAAAGAAACAAGAGAAGTGCTCTAAACACGTTTCTTGTATGAGGGCCCCACTTGATTGTTTATTTTATTTTTATAGCGGCAATAGACTTACATACTGTGAAAATGTCAACTGTCTACCTGTTACGATTCATGAGATACAGCCTACTGACAGACTGACGGACGATCAGCAGAGGCTGAGTAACAGGGTCCCGTTCCGTACCCAAATGGATTCCGTACCCATTTGGGTACGGAACCCTAAAAAGATTAATTTAAAGATCACTGCGAAAGTTCTCCGTTTTCCAAATGCCCGCATTGCGAAAAATAAGAACGCGGAAGTAAAACGTTAGCGAATTTTATTTCGGATCAAGTCTGACACCTTAATTTTATATCAGGGGAGTTATTACCATCGCTCAAAGCAGTATTGACATCTACGTACTTATAAAACATGATGGTGATAATCAATTATCTTAAAACTAAAGCTACGAGGGTATCCCCCGCGCAGATGTCCAATCTCTCTGGAGATAGGCCACCGTGGCCTAAATTCGGTCGAGAGGATATTATTATATAGAAGGTACCCCCCAGTTCCAGAATATTATATTATCGTTGACATTTGGTAGCCCCATCGCATGAGTGGAAATTACGGGTTACTACACCGAATAGCATGTATTCAGTGTACGCGTGTTGTATTGAAGAATTATTCAATTATTCATGGCCCACAATCACGACTGTACGCATTTGAATAATTTAATCAACAATTTCGATAAGACGCTGCCACTCGGCCCTATAGGCTGTACTGGGGCGATACTGCCAATTCTTAAAGCAATATTGTTTCATTATTGTTGACTTTCGTGTTTTGGTAATATAGTCCTTATTTTAGGAACGTCAAGGTGCTTGATATCAAACTGTAATTTTGAGTAATATTGCTTAAATATTGCTCTAAGCGTTGGCAGTATGGCCCCTGTTTAGTGTGTAGGTAAATATAATGAGGAGGAGAACCCGGGTGTATTCTGGAACTGTAAACAATGAACTACAATTTGAAGTTTATTAATTTGTAGTAAATATTAATGGATTATTTTTTTAAATTTTAGAACGTTAGTTTTTTATGGCAAAACTCAGGACCCTGGGCTGGAAACAGAAATGTGTTAGTCTTTGTCTCTCTCGCTTTAGTATCTATGGAGAGAGAGAGCACTTATTTGTAATTATATTTTAGTTATCATCATTTGGACTCATGGAGTTTCTATTAATTATTGGCTAAGCCGTTGGAATAATAAGCGAGCTTATAGCAAATTAAGTTCCTTGTTCCTTGATTATCATGGATTTCCACAAAGTAACGCGTGCTTCTATCTAACAAATGAAAATTTTTTTTAGACAAGATATCTTTGCATAACCGCAACCAGGTACCTACTATTGATAAAAGTGCAATTTACGTACTGAGTTTCAAGTAAGTACCTACTATTTATAAAGGTGAAATTTACAACCCACTGAGAATCATTTCCCTATTATTCCAGCGATTTTATCAACCGTCTTTATTTCGCTCCCAAAAAATGTAGGTGGTTTTCTTTAGGGTCGCATGTGATGCGACCCTAAAAAAAACACGACCCACACAAAAAGGCGTCGAAAGGACGGTGTAATAATCAGACGGAATCCGATTTTCGACTTACAGCCGACGACGGGCGAATATAAAACGCATCAGAGTAACACCGTCTCAAACATCTGCGGCTTCCCACAGACGTACCTATATTCAAATTAGATGTAATTATACCACCGTCGTCTACTTGAGAATTCGTCTTTAAACGACCAAAATTCAAACAATGCTAGGAATTATTACTTGCTCCTTTTAAGAATTTAGTGAATTCAGAACTTCAGACGTTTTGGCTAGATTGAGTAACAAATATCCATCCATCCAAACTTTCGCATTTATAATATAAGAATAGATGTCACGACTCTACCACCATACAATAAACCATTCCTTTAAAAAACACGCGAAGTATGTCGCAGAATTAAAGCTAAAGTAAGTACTTATAGTACCTTTAAACCTTCAACATCTGTGGTTTCTCACGTCGTATATTATATTCAAATTAAACGTAATTACCTCTTCTCTATCTTCAAATTGAAAATTCGTCGTTCCTACGAACAATTTCACTGTATTTTCACACCCCTTTCAAACAACAAAGTTTGTTGGTGGAATTAAATCAATTAAGTAGGTACCCAATGCTCTTTTATCAGCATACGTATGATACTTGAAACTTCGTCCTGCGTAGGCGTAGCTCATAGCAACAGAGTGAAATGGAGACGAGACGCAACATCATTTTTTATACGACTGCCTGAAAAAAGGAGTATATTGTTTTCAGGGTTCATAGGGTATGTATGTGAGTTTGTATATTCCACCATAACTTCTATACGACTGAACCGTTTTTGATAAATGAGGTATCGTTAGAATCCCTAGCTTTTTCCAGGTGACATAGGCTAGTAAACCTTTAAAAAAAATTGATGGGTTGACCATGGTCCTGCATCAAAAACTAAAGTTGAAAAAAAAACGAAAATAAGATTAACTATATAATCATCATCTAGAAAATTATGAATAGATTCCAAAAATACATAACACTATAGTTCAATGTCCAGTTATTCACAAATAATATCATTTAATAAAAATGTGAATAAGATTCTATTTAACTAGATAAATTTAGATTTTTAACTTCTTAGTTCGTTTTTAGGCAAGGCAGTCGTGTTTTTCAATTTTTGTATTCTACTGTAAGTAATAAGTGATGATGCAGTCCAAGATGGTGACGGGCTAACCTGTCAGGGGTACGGCAGTTATGTTAAACCCATACCTCTGATCGATTTCTACAGGGTTGTACTGGAACGCTAAATCGCTCGGCGGTACGTCGTTGCCGGTAACTAGCCACGGTGAAGTCTCCCCACCAGACCAGATAAGAGAAAATCCAGAAATTTTAAATTCCCGAATTGACCCCGCCGGGGATCGAATCTTGAACCTCCTACTATAAGACCACAGCACCAGAGAGGTCTATTTTTAGGGACATCCCCACGCCACAGTCTTGCGCCGCGCATCAATATTCTCTGGTTCCCCGAATATTGAAGCTCAAATAAACATTTACATCGTAATTCACACGTTAAACGAATGTGATAATGCATAATGCTGTTTGTTACGTAACTTGGTTTATTTATTAATCTTCGGGGACTCTACATAATATAATACTCGTTGTGAAATATTATTTTAAACTCCCACATATACAGAGAATATTAAATAAAATTTAATTATAATATTGTTTTTGTAATTTAATTATAATAATAATTGTAAACATTTCCGAGAGGAATCGCTATAATATTATGTACTAGAAGATGCCCGTGACTTCGTCCGTGACGTGGATTAGGGTTTTGATTCCTGCGGGAACTCCTTAATTTTCCGGAATAAAAAGTCTATGTCCTTCCCCGGGATCTAAACTACCTCTCTACCAAATTTCAGACACACACTTTCTCATTTATAATATTAGTAAATATGGATAGCATAATGAGTAACTAACTCTAAGTAACTTACATAGCTAACACAGTAATACGTGTGCTACTTGTGTAAAGCTTACTAATTACTACTTCTAATACCAAAGGTCACAAGTATAATAGGGACGATGACAACTCAATCAAATCAACAACTTTTTATCAAACTTAAAAACGTACTTCTAGTATGGAAGTTGTATGAAATTCATCATTGTGACGTTATAAAATTTCAACGCACTTTTTTCTTTAATCTATATTTTAAAATGGTTATCATACCTAAAACTAACCGAGGATGTGAATTTTAGGTCTTTTGGAACTTCCCTCTATCGAATAATCAGTTAGAAATAATTTATTTTTTATGTAAGCATCATCCCTATTGTGGCCTTACAGACCTGCAAATAATATTTATTCAGCGGTGCTCGCATAGCTATTGACATCGCTACCTCTTGACCTCGTTTCCTTGATGGCTCCTTTCACTATGCTCTATAAACATTATGTTTTACATTTGTATGGCACTTTGAATACCTTTACTTGCGGCTAAGTACTTGTGTTATGATATAAAACACGAAATGACTTAGCTCGTATCCATAATTTTGGAGAAGCGATTTGCATCCTCGTTCCTAATTTGATAGGATATGGAATGCCCTTCCACCTTCCGTTTTCCCCTCCACTTTTAATATAGGTACCTTCAAATCAAGAGTGAATAGGCATCTTCTAAGCAAGCGCGCTCCACTCACCACCACTTGCAAACAGGTCTGATTGCAGCGAAGCACTAGCCTATTTATTTACTAAAAAAATACTAAAATTATAAGTTCGAAAGTGTGTCTGGATACATAGGCTACTTGACATACAGTAAATGTAAATATTTACATGCCATCTTATGGCTGTTTAGGGAGTAAGATTTACTAAAGCAAATACATTATTTAGTGTGATTACCACAACCACCACTACAGCCCAATAACGCCTCACTGCTGGGCACAGGCCTCCACTCTCATAGGAGAGAAGGAATTAGAGCTTAGACCCACCACGCTGCTCCAATGCGGGCTGGCGGGCTTTAACGACTTATTTTCATGCTAGTGATAATAACCGGGACCGACGGCTTAACGTGCTCTCCGAGGCACGGGGGCGATGCACCGCCAACTTTCTAACTCCGGGCTAGTACTGAGAATTTCTAGTTAGAAAAACCCAATACTTATTTATGGCCCGGGACTCGAACCCGGGACCTCGTCAGCCGCAGTCGAACATGCCAACTTCTAGAACGAGGCAGGTATTTAATGTGATTACCCCGGAAAATTATAAAAATCACGGTGGGAATCAAAGAAACCTTAATACATGCGAATTAAGCGGACATCATCTACTAGAATAATATTAAAATTATTGCAGTCAAATGAGCGCTGAATGTAAACTTTGGTGGAAAGAAATCAGTATTATTGAAAAGTCCTGTAAAAGTATATTAAAATTAATTAATTTAAAATCATTAAAATCCATTTTTAAAAACAATATTTTATCGGCCGTCATATTAAATTCAGTGTGACGTCACTTAGTCAACTATGCATTGTCATCCAAACTAAATTACGTTATCTCAATCGGTTGGGAATAACCGATTTAAAATTCAGGTGCAAGATTTGACCTAACCAAACCAACAAACAGTTAACAAAAGCTAGTAATAAAATAAGTAACCATTACAAGAAAAGCTAACAAAACAAAGGCAAACTATCTAATCGGAATGAAATAAAATAATTGCTCCAATCCAATTGAAAAATCATTGCCGAGTGGATTTTTCAGATTTTCATTTTCTCAATAACCGCGCGATCGAGTGAAGCGAGCTCCAGCGATCGGAAAAATAATAAAGTGGTTGGAAAACATTTAGAAGTTGGGTGACAAATAAACTATCAACTGGGAAATGGGAGTTTGCCGTCCCGAGTTGTTGAAACTAAGGAATTGCCTGTTAGTAACCGATTCAAAGAAAGATAAAATGATTATTGTAAAATGCTACACAGTGCTACGGTCGCAGCAATGCGTGGAGCTTCTTTCGTTCTCTCTGATCTGACGATAGGAGATTCGAAGCGATTGAATCCAGACTAATTTTATGAATACGTACGTACTTGTCTGTTTGCCTGCTTCATAGTTCGAAATTTGTTATTGTGGTAAGTTGCAAGAGTTTCCTCTGGAATTTTCAAAAACCTAAATCCATGCAGACAAAATCTATTTCGATTAATAAACATCATATTATCCCATGAAATTATTTTTTGTAACTAGTGCAAATTAAATTACGTATGCAGATTGTAACCCATCTTTTCTCTATCGACTAAGTTTATTGTTTCTCAACTAATAACAAATGTGGAAGTTCCTAGGGAGTTCTCACAGACACGACGTGTGAAATTTATCGTTTCTTAAAACAAGGATTTATTTGCAAACTATTGGAAAGCGCCGCCGATTGAATACAGAATACAAGAACACAGGGATATATGAATACAAGAATAGAAAAACACTCGATCCTGGCGTGCCGACGAGGCGTGAACCACAAGAAATGTGTTCAACACTGAACCCTTTTAGAAATTTTTAAAACTGCCCACACTAGTAATGTTGAAGTATTGATATTTTCGACATCGATACTTATGTGGAACAAAACCTAAGTAGCGATATATATCTAAGTAAATAACGATGCGATTTCATTAGAAGATGAAAGGTCGCACAAATAGTTATTCTAATGGCTTAGAAATCCGATATCAGATGCAGAACCAACGTTTTTTTGCTATTACTTATTCTGTGGTTTTATGTGCTTTCGTGCGTTATGTGAGTAGGAACTTATTACGTCACAGCTAGATCTAAATTCGGTGCTGAAAATTTACTGACGTATGCGTCAACAAATTTTCAGGACAGCTACCAAAACAGCTGTTAGCTGTCTGGTTAGGCTTGGTTGACTGTTTGTCTCTACAGCTCATCTTTAAACCCGTCTTCCTATATTATATTTGGAGAATGTTGCACATTTCTCCCAATTCCTCCACATTCATGGCACATTAATATTTACTGTCCAAAATTTTATGGAACCAAGTTGCCTTTTGCGAGACGTTTTCCGTCCTGTAAATTTTACTAACACAGAACTATCGATAAGAATGCATCAAGCGGCATCACTACCAAACAATCGTAGGAATTTTAAAACTGGCGAACAAATCCCGCATTTCCACCACAAATCCCTGGGGCCTGTTGCTTAATCCAACCCATTTTGAACTTTACTCCAAAGGATACAAAACTGCAATTTAATATTGAGTATTTTGCTGAAAAATGAATCAAAGATTGCTTACTTTGCAGAGGATTTTATTCTTTTGTGTGAGTAAAATAAAGTTTATATTCGCTTGGTTATTTCATTATGGTGCCCGCAGTGGTACGACGCAGTGCGTATTCGGACGACCGATGCGTATGCATCCGGATATGGGTGATATTTATGGGACGCTAGTGTTTGTAGCTTGGTTGGTTTGAATTGATTGCATTAACTGACCATTATTTGAGATTTGTATTGATAACGGATTATTATGTGCTATTACAAGGTGTAGTCTCGCGTAACTTTTCGTTAACTTTGCGTTAATCTGTAATTTAGCTTAAAACCACACCACTTACGGAAAAATTACGCTTTCTACTTTGCCATGCAATTTTGGTAGTTTTGAACATAATAAATAACATTTGGACTCGGTTCATACGCCAAGTTGCATTCAAATCCTGTAGAAAAGATGCAAAAAAATATTCAATGTACAGAAATCGTCTACATACATCTAATCTAATCTAATCTAATCTAATATACTAGTCTAATATATATATAAAATCGTTAAGAGATCAACGCACAACCTAAACCGCTGGGGTTAGTAACTTGAAATTTTGACAATAGGTTCCTTTTGTGATGTAGGCGCTCACTAAGGAAGGATTTTTCAAAATTCCATCCCTAAGGAGGTGAAATTGGTGGTAAAAGTTTGTATGAAAGTCCGTCATTTCATTTTCAAGTTATATCCATGAAACTTGGTATACGAGGTACTGGTTGGAAGCTTAGTGTTTTAGCTTTCGCTAAAAAATAAAGAAGTACGTACATCACAGAATGTAACAAAATGTAACCCCCAAAAGGATAAAATAGGAGTTGAAAGTTTGTATGAGAGTCCTTCATTTCTCAAGATATTGCTCAAGTTATATCAACGAAGCTTAATGTTTTGGCTTTCGGTAAAAAATATAGAAGTATGTATGTCACAGTTTTTCAAAATTCAACCCTCAAAAGGGTAAAATAGGGGCCGAAAGTTTGTTTGAAAGTCCTTCATTTCTCAAGTTATAGCCATGAAACTTGGTATATAAACTGCTGGTTTAAAATGAAGAAATATGTGTTTCACTATATTTGAAAATTCGATCTTTGAAGGGGTGAAATAGGGGATGAAAGTTGGTATGTAAGGCCTTAAATTGGTCAAGATATTGCTCAAGTTATATCAACGAAGCTTAGTGTTTTGACTTTCGGTAAAAAATAAAGAAGTACGTGTGTCACAGTTCTTCAAAATTCAACCCCCAAAAGGGTAAAATTGAAAGTTTGTATGAAAGTGTGTCATTAATTTTTAAGTTAGAGCCATTAAACTTGGTATTTTTTGGTAACTTGGTTGGGTTTTTTGGAATTTTGGTTTGAAAAGAAATACCTGATTCGCGTTTTTTTGTAAATTTTATCCTCAAGGACGTTTAATAGATAGTTTGTCCTCCAATCACGCCGCAACAGATCAACGTTATTTTTTGCATGGGTATAGTTGAGGATCTGGATAGTGACATAGGCTACTTTTTATCCCAGAAAATAATGAAGTGCTGTGGGAATTGAAACAACTTATGTCACACGAACGAGTGACGCTCAATCACACCAGAACGGCTGAACGGATTTACTTGATGAAATTTGGCACAGAGATAGATTGTAGTCTGAAATATCACGTAGGCTTCTTTTTATCCCGAAAAATTTAAGAAATCCCGCGGGGACTAAAAAATCCTCAAATGAATGTGTGTTACTCAATCACGCCAGAACGGCTGAACGGATCTGGATGAACTTTAATACAGAGATAGATTATAGTTTGGAATAACACATAGGCTACTTTTTATCCCAGAAAATTAAAGTGTTCCAGCGGGAACCAAAAAATCTCAAATGGATGTTTGTTACTCAATCACGCATTTAGGGCTGACTGGATCTGGATGAAATTTGCACAGAGATAGATTACTCTTAGATATTCAGTCTGCAATGGCCAATAACACATAGGCTACTTTTTATCCCGTATAATTAAAGATTTCCCGCGGGAACCAAAAAAATTCAATCCACGCGGATGAAATCGCGGGCATCAGCTAGTTTTTATTATAAGTATAGAAGGATACATATAACACAGAATGTGAAGTAGTTTTTTTTTATCCACTATGAGTTAGCCTTTGACGGCGATCTCACCTGATGGTAAGTGATGATGCAGTCTAAGATGGTGGCGGACTAACCTGTTAGGGGCATGGCAGTTATATTAAACCCATACCCCTATTCGGTTTCTACACGGCATCATACCGAAACACGCTTGGCGGCACGTCTTTCCCGGTAGGGTGGTAATCAGCCACGGCCGCAGCCTCCCACCAGGCCAGACCAGGGAAAATTCAGAAATTATAAATTCCCAAATCGACCCTGCCGGGAATCGAATCCGCGACCTCCGCACGAAAGACAACAGCGCTACACACTGCGCCATGGAGGTCGTCAAATATATCCTAATGTATAATAATAAATATGTCCTTTAGAAGAGGTATAGGATGAAATGGCGTCAGCATCTTCAGAAGCGTCATATAATAGTAAAGTGGCAAGAGTTGAGTCAACACTACTTGTGGGCGGATGGCGCCGGTGGGACGCGCAGCCTTAGTGCGGCCATAATACCGTTGTAAACCGCTTTCAAATGACTGAATTTTTCTTCTATTCTTCCTACAATGTTCACACTTAAAATTATAGTAGTAAAACTCTGCTAGTTTTTGCTATCGCCAAACCACTGAACTATTACAGCATAAAAATAGCTTGCAAGTTGCAACCTAGGAACAAAAGTAAAGTAAAGTAAAAAGTAAAATATACTCTATTGAACACAAATAATTGAAAAACCAAAAACAATAATATTAATAGATACGGCACAACAGGCGGCCTTATCGCTTAAACAGCGATCTCTTCCAGGCAACCTTAGGGCAGATGAAACTTTTAAAAGAAAGCGGGAGGGGTGTAAGTACTGAGACATAATATTAATTAATAAATATTATATACATCAAAACAATATAAAAAAAATATATATAAATAGAATAAAAACAAAATTCATTCTATTTTATTAAATCAATTAAATTATTAATTACTTCTGTTCTTTAAAACAAAATTAGAGCTACTTACTCTAATTACTTTTTTTTCATCCAGACAAGTTGGCTCTTGACTGCGATCTTACCCGACAGTAAGTGATGACGGTAATTTTTAACACTATAAATTTGTGTGCACTATTTTATATGCAACCATAATGAAGTTCGAACTACGAGTATATAGCTGTCCGGCTCGCTCCAGACGTATGACAATGATAATGATAATGATAATTTTATTTTGCCAAATTATTGTGGGCAACAACAGTTGTTCAAGTGTGAAGAAAAGACTTTGCCAAGAATCTCGCGTACCTATGGACACTTTTATCACACCTGCTAATTTTGTGGCCTCACATGACTCACCTCCTCGGGATAAATTATGAATAAACATTAATGTTATGGGACGCCATGATCACCATGGGTTTATCTAACCTTTCCCTTGCACGCACATTTATCTATTCAGGGAAAATTAGAAAATGCACTCCAATTAACTGCGTCCATTTCTTTGTCTTTTCCATATATATTTCTTTTTTTTATCAAGTCAATATCTTAACTACTCTCTTTAAAATAGCTGAGCATAGATCTTTTCTCAGGGTAAAAAGGGTTTAAGCCATAGTCCACCATGCTGGCCGAGATTATGCAGAACTCTCAGACAAGCAGGTTTTATAATGATGTTTACCTTTACCTCTATAAAGCAGGAGATATTTATTTGCTTACTAGATGATGCCCGCGACTTCCACGGGATATCTTGAATTTTCCGGGATAAAAAGTATAGCTTATATCCCCCCGTGTTAAAGTATTCCCCGGGATACAACCTATCCCTGTACCAAATCCCATCAAAATTGCTTGAACAAATGGGCCGTGAAAACGTAGCAGACAGACAGACAGACCGACAGACAGGCACACTTTCGCATTTAAAGTAGTAATAATGCAAGTGATAACTTTAAAAAGTTAGAAGTGCGTGCCCAGGATTCGAACTCCTAAAAGCCGGGAGGCTGTATCAGGACGCCATTCCATTTGAATATAATTATTTTTCTAATAAATACGATTTAATTTCCGTGACACCCTTGACCGCGCTCGGCGTCCGGGCCATTATTTATTTCGTTATGAAAACCGAAATGGTTGTAAAGGTTTACACCTACTACATACAGCTTTATTAAATGTTTTAATAATGAGGATAATATAATAACAAGTTGGCACTGAACTATAGGTATAGCTATATCTTCAAAATTTAAATGTCATTATTGTAATCTTACTTATCTTATCTTACTTCTTACTTAATATTATAAATGCGAAAATTTGGATGGTTGTATGGATGTATGGATATTTGTTACTCAATCACGCCCCAACGGCTGAACGGATCTGGCTGAAATTTGGCACAGAGATAGATTATAGTCTGGAATAGCACATAGGCTATGTGCTATTCTAGACTATAATCCTGAAAATTAAGGAGTTCCCGCGGGAACCAAAAAACCTCAAACCACGCAGACGAAGTCGCGGGCATTCGCTAGTGTATACAAATTTTTAGCCCTTATTTTTTTGAGTTACTAGACAGCAAGAATGAAATATTTTTCATTTATAGTCTATTTCTAGGGCAGGTGAAAATACGACCAGTGATATTTTTGCACAATAGATCGGTTATTTTGAATATTCCAACAAACTATGAATGGATAATATACAAACTTTTGTCGTAGAATTTTTATATTATTTTTATTTCTGAAATATTATAATTATAAAGTTTATATTATATCCAAATCCCATCAAAAACATAAATGTAAAATGAGAGCCAAGTTCAAAATTGTGATAAATATGCCTTGGTTGTTGACTGCAGCGACAAAAGAAGTGAGATCTAAATGGGTGCCAAGTTCAATGGTCAGTCCTGCAATTTATTTATCCCATCAAAAACATAAATGTGAAATGAGAGGCAAATTCAAAATTGTGATATATATGCCTTGGTTGTTGACTTCAGCGACAAAAGAAGTGAGATCTAAATGGGTGCCAAGTTCAATGGTCAGTCCTGAAATTTATTTATAACAACATATAATATTTTATAACAACTTAAAATATCATTTCTTCTTATAACTTAGTATAAAATGTTGAAGACTAAGGCTTTGGCTTGGCTAGTTTTCATATACGAATTATAGCCTTCACAAGTTGTAAAGCTGTAAGTTCTTATTTTATTCTTCCGAAAATTTGGCTAGCTGGTAGAAACTGTACTTTTAGGTACCTACTTAATAATAATTCGTATATGGAAACTAGCCAAGCCAAAGCCTTAGTCTTCAACATTTTATACTAAATTATAAGAAGAAATGATATTTTAAGTTGTTATAAAATATTATATGTTGTTATAAATAAATTTCAGGACTGACCATTGAACTTGGCACCCATTTAGATCTCACTTCTTTTGTCGCTGAAGTCAACAACCAAGGCATATATATCACAATTTTGAATTTGCCTCTCATTTCACATTTATGTTTTTGATGGGATAAATAAATTGCAGGACTGACCATTGAACTTGGCACCCATTTAGATCTCACTTCTTTTGTCGCTGCAGTCAACAACCAAGGCATATTTATCACAATTTTGAACTTGGCTCTCATTTTACATTTATGTTTTTGATGGGATATCATTACTTTTTGTACAGAAATTATTGAACTCAATCTCAAACTCAAAACATATTTATTCAAAATATGTACCTACAAAGTACACCTTCTGAACGTCATGCTTACAGAGCATAAGAGGTGATGGTGATAATTAACTACGGTATCTTAAAACTAAAGCTACGAGGGTTCCAAACGTGCCCTGGTCTGAGAAGAGCCCGCAATAAACTCCGCTCAATAAACTCCGCTTTTTTTTTATTATCACCATCTCACAAATATTTGAAATTATATATATGTACTTATAATATAACATTACATAATCAGCCGCTGTAACAATTCATACCAATGCCTTGCTATCATTCAAATAATCCTTTACACTGTAATAGGACTTTTCTATTAGTTTAGTTTACGTTTTACATTAGTAGGTACTTATTATTCGGTTTAAGGTCAGTGTGTCACCCACCAGTAATTCTATTGTACGACTCATTGTACAAGATAATTAAAGACGAGAATTCTCAAGAAAAATATATACAGCCGGTTTCTGAATTGAGAATTTCATGTTGAGTCGGTCTCAAAGACTTCTTAAGTGTGTCTTAAGAACGACTTAGGCAAATTATTGTTTCTGAATTGATATTGCGTAAGGTTTGAGAATTGGAGCTTGCAAATTTTCAAATTTGACAGTTTCGAAACTTAAATCTCTGCTTAACAGTAAAATTGCGTTTCAGAGCGCATTTGACAGTGCTCAAAGCTCTCCTTTCTCAGAGTTGACAACGTAATAGATGAGTGACGGATTTCAGCTACTTAAACTTTAATCTCGTTTGAACCTTTGTAAAAAAATCCATTTTTTGCACAATGTCCAGTGAAGATTCTTGCCTGTACAAAGACAACCACACAGGAGACAAGTTATTAGAAATCGCCTATTGTTTCTTTCAACAACAAACAATTTAACGACCGATTCCGCTTTTCGAAGGAATCTGTAACATTTGTTTTTGGCAAAATAAAGACCAAATTACCCGCAAGAATCCAAAGGTGCGACTGCATTCCGCCAATGTTACAACTTCTAATAGCATTGCGGTATTACGCAACTGGCAGTTTCCAGGCCGTCGTAGGAGACACGGCGAACGTAAGCAAAGCAACTGTGTGTCGGGTAACCGATAGAGTATCCAGTGCTATAGCGATGCTAAGGGCACAATACGTGCAAATGCCTTCTGCTCAAGAACGATCAACAGTGGCTGCAGGATTTTATGCGATAGCAGGATTCCCTAGAGTAATTGGTGGTGGTCTCGGTGGCAACAGGGCAGAATTGTTTAGAAATAGAAAAGATAATTTTTCAATAAATATCCAAGCCATATGTGACGCTAATTTGAAAATAAGAAGTATCATCGCCCGTTGGCCATGTTTTGTCCATGATACAACAATTTGGAATGATTCTCCACTTGCTGCTCAGTTTGAAGATGGAAGATTTGGGTCATATCTAATTTTAGGAGACAGTGGATACCCATGTCTAAGGTACATCATGACGCCATTTTTAAATCCTACCACTTCAGCACAAGAAGCATATAACAGAGCACAGATTACTACTAGAAATACAATTGAGAGATGCTTTGGAGTTCTGAAGAGGCGTTTCCCCTGTCTTCATTCCGGGATGCAGCTTAAATTAGGCAAGGTGTACAAGGTTATTGTAGCATGTGTAGTTTTACATAACATGGCCCCAGATCTTGATGATTTTGTTGTAAAGATGTACTTGTTGAAGAGCAAAATGATGTTCTACCTTTGTCCCAAGCTCAACAAGCACAAAATTTAGCTGTAAGATCAGCATTAGTAGAAACTTATTTTACTAATGCATACGGTTAATACCCTTCAGGTAATTATATTTTGTAGTGGAAAATATAATAAAATTAGTAATTTATTTGTGAGAATAAAAAAAACCCGGCTGAGTGTGTTTTGGGCTCTTTCAGATCAGGGTGCGTTTGGAACCCTCTTTAGTTTTAAGATACCGTGATTGATTTTATACTAATACTGATGATGCCCGTGACTTCGTCTGCGTGGATTAAAGTTCCTTGATTCCCGCGGGAACTCTTAAATTTTCCAGGATAAAAAGTAACCTATGTCCTTACCCCGGATACAACCTATGCCTGTACCAAATTTCATCAAAATCGGTTGAACATATGGGCCGTGAAAGCATAGCAGACGGACAGACAGACACACTTTCGCATTTATAATATTAAGTTTGGATATATGTATTTGTATATATGGTTTATAAATACGAAAGATGGATGTATGGATGGAAGGATGCTTGTTTGTTACTCTATCACGCCAAAAAAGTTGAATGGATCTGGATGAAATTTTCTGGATGAAACTGCCTCGTTGGTCTAGCGGTTAGCGTAGTCGACTGCAGATCACGAGGTCCTGGGTTCGATTCCCGGTTGGGCATAAAAATTGTTAGGTATTGGGTTTTCAATTATGAAATTCTCAGTGCCAGCCCGGAGTTGGAAGTTGGCGGTGTTTCACCCCCGTGCCTCGGAGAGTCAACATGATAATAGTCGTTAAAGCCCGCCAACCCGCATTGGAGCAGCGTGGTGGGTCTAAGCTCCTAATTCCCTCTCTCCTATGAGAGTGGAGACCTGTGCCCAGCAGTGGAACGTTAATAGGCTGAAGTGGTGGATGAAATTTGGTAAAGAGATTATTGTCTATAATAACAGATAGGCTTAAAATTTCGGACAGTAATATGAGTACGTGTGCCTAATTTAATAAAGAAATATTGAATAGAAATAAAAGTTTTGTTTTTGAAATGTTTTTTTATTAAAAAAATAACAAATTTAAAAATTTCTTTAGAGGGTCATTAAAACTTATAAATAATAGGATCACGAAATTAAATTTCAAGTATCTAATGCATCCAAAATTAGGATTAGAATATCGAAATAAATGTACTTCACATTAATTTTCTCTCCACCTTTCTTAACTGCATTTTTAATATTTGCATCTGAATTTCATGCCTTTTCTGCTCATTTCTAAATTTTAAAATTTCATTCTTTTTTTTAAGCATCTCTGCAGATTTTTTATGCATACATTGCCTTCATTCTTTGTTTTTTTTTGCCTTCAGTCTGGAACGCAGCTCATTTGAAAAGTAACTTTTTGGTTCTGGCACTGTATTCGTTTGTGAATGCACTGGATCTTCCACGATTCTTTCTTATGTCTTCTATAAAAAAATGTTACATTACACAATAAATACCAAATTTAAAATTAAGGTTTAAATGTTAATTAAATGGCCAGAGCTAATTCCAAGTAAGTGCCATCCTATACTATGGAGTATGTACAAAATTTTAGATTTGTATGCATAAACGTTTTGCAGATTAGTTCATATAGCACTGAAAATTGAAACTGACAGACAGATAAACTACTGAGGCTGAGCAATTGGGTCTTGTTGGCAACCTTTGGGTACAGAGTCCTAAAAAAACTAATAATGTGGCTTATTTTTCATCACACAATATAAATTTAGGTAGGTGGTTTTCAAGTCAGAATATATGCTAAACAGTACCTACAAGTAAGAAGTGCTTACTAAATTATTCAGCTGCTTCATCGAAAGGATTCTCATCAGGAAATCTTTAATCGAATTTTCATCAAAAATAAATGCCTGAAAAGATTTTTTTTACTTAATACTATTGTACACAGAATATAATATAGTATAATACTAGATACAAGATGATGCCCGCGACTTCGTCCGCGTGGATAAGGTTCTTTGATTCCCGCGGAAATTCTTAAATTTTCCGGGATAAAAAGTAGCCTATGACCTTCCCCGGGATATAACCTATCCCTGTACAAAATTTTATCAAAATCGGTTGAACAAATGGGCCGTGAAAGCGTAGCAGACAGACAGACAGACACTTTACTAGTATGGATATTAGTATGGATTACTAAGTAGAAATTAAAAAATGACATTATCACATTATCACCAGATGTTGTGGCGATAAGTGAAGATTCACTTATCAGCTCATCTTCGCTTTGGTCCTGAAATAATAAATTTTGTAAATGACTAATTAATACTAAAAAAACACGCGGGGACACGAAATACCTCAATCCACGCGGACAAAGCCGCGGGCATCAGCTAGTATAATATAAAACACATAAATATGCCTGTTATTCAAAGAAAACATTGACATTATTCTAAGTTTGATGGTTGGATTTTATGGAATTTGTAAGTAGTCAGGTAAGTATGTCTTGTGACTAGGTGAATAGAATACTCGACGAATTTTTATGCACTCTCTATTTTTAGAGTTACATGTACGAGTACGTACCTACTAACTACGAATTATGGCCAAAGAAATCCACAAGATATTATACTGAACCAAAACGGAGTAAAGCTGGCCTACGAGCAATACAAGGGAATCCTTACTAATATTATAAACGGGGAAGTTTGTATGTATGGATGTATGGACGTTTGTTATTCTTTCACGCCAGAACGGCTAAACGGATCTGGATGAAATTTGGCACAGGGATAGATGGTCTGGAATATCACATCTAGGTTACTTTATACCAGAAAACCTTAATCCACGCAGACAAAGTCACGGGCATAAGCTAGTTGATATATTAAAAAATATTAGGTACTACTTACTTTTATACGAATGCGAGAAGATTTGCTTTCTCCTCGTAACTGAAATAGGGAGATCTTTTTTTCTTGTTTCTTTCCATTTTATACATTTTAACGAGAATATTAGCCAAAAGAAAACAAATTCGACATAATATACAAAACCGACGTTTGTCAAACTGGCATAATTTGATACGCTTCATTCTATAAAGCGATGATTTAAAATCGACGACAAAAACAACGATTTTTATGATATAAAAGCTTGAAAAATTTGAAATGGATTATTCTTTAAATAAAATTGAACAAAATCTATTTTTTTGAGTTATATTTAATAATAAAATTTAACAAAATTAGAAAACAATTTTATTTTCGGTTAATACCGGTTTTCGTACGTGTAACGAAACGCATACGTAATGTTGGAGAATACTCAGGGACCATTGAAGAAATACTTAGCTAATTACAATTTGGGAAATCCCAATTTTATCTTGTGAAACATAAAAAACTTAAGTCTTAACTTAAGTCTAGAGCAAAGCTTAGCTGATTTTTGCTTGAATGCCTAATTCAGAAACCGGCCGATAGTGTACCTAGAGTTACACTGACATTGACAGATTACATCTATGGTCAGACTACCTCTACAGCACATTTCTACATCTCATCAATTATGATTGCAAAAGTTCAAAATCAAAAGTTTTTAGTGAAACATTGAAAACAAGCACGGTAAACAGTCGATATCACTAAAACCACTCTATACAATGAATACAAATCACAATGACTGACAGCTTGAACTGACGACTTCAAATACGTTTCTTCTTTTCTGTCAATGACGTTTCGTTGCACAAAATGCATGAATACGAAGGTAAGGTTTTAATGCAACTATATTATTATTCATTATTATTTACATTAAAATAATAATTATGTGTCATTTTCAATAGTTAAGGAGTTACTACCACCGCTTAAAGCAGTATTGTTTCAAAATAACGGTTGAATGTCACGTACTCTGACGTCCTTAAAATAATGAATATAACACTACAACATAAACGTCAACAGTATTAAAATAATACGGCTTTAAGCAATGGTAGTATGCCCCGTGTCAGAGTTTTGATCTATACTTAGGTAGATCAGAAAAATGACGATTTTTGTACGTTTATATCTAAATAACCATTTGAGGTGTGCTTATGAAATTTGGAGCACATATGTATCTCACGGGTCTCAATATATGCGCCAAATTTGACATGTTTATGTGAAATAGTTTTTGAGTTATGAGGGGGTCAAAAGTGGCTCCAAATGGTTCGTGTAATATTACACACGGTGCTGCTCGCCAGTTTTTTTGAACTTTGGCTGGACACGCTTCCGCGTGTCTTGATGAGAATCGAATTCGCTAGTTTAAAGAGTGCTAAGTGTTAGTGAGTGCAGACCTTTGAAATCCGTGCCACTTGGTCAGACCGCGGCCGGCGGACCTGGGTTCTATTATTTATTTCGCGATGAAAATTAAATTCGATCTAATTACAGAAACAGGAAACAGGAAATATTAACCCGGTTATTTTGCTGGATGAAGGCTATTTCCCTTTTGTCAACTACAACAACAACAACTACTTTGTACAACTAGTTCTGTAATTTATGAATATTCAAAGTTTGAGAGTAGGTATTTATGTTAGGTATATTGGCTGATTTGGCTATTATAGGCAACTGCCTCGTTGGTCTAGTGATTAGCTTGTTTGACTGCGGCTGACGAGGTCCCGAGTTCGTTCCGGGTCGGATCATAATTAGTGTTGGGTTTTTCTGACTAGGAATTCTCAGTACTATCCCGGAGTTAGGAAGGTGGCGGTGTTTTTCACTCCCGTGCCTCGGAGATCACGTTAAGCAGTCGGTCCCGGTTACTATCACTAACATGATAATAGTCGTTAAAGCCCGCCAACCCGCATTGGAGCAGCGTGGTGTGTCTAAGCTATAATCCCTCTCTCCTATGAGAGTGGAGGCCTGTGCCTCCTGTGTGTTAATGGGCTGTAGTGGATATTGGCTGATGTTCGTGACTTTTTCCTTAAAAAATCTTTGATTATGTAGGATAAATAAATATTTTGTCACGATTTGGGAAAGTTCGTTTTTAACGGGACTTATAATGTCAGTCTATTGCTCCGTTGCGGCATAGTTAAAGGACAAACCAATAGAACAAATGTTGAGGCTTCAACCAGCTCAGCGAGGCAAGGCTTAATTCACCCGGGCCCATAGGAGGTGAGAACTCCTGGTCGCTGAGACTGGGCCTAAATACGGACAGGCTTATTAATATTACTTAACCTATTAAATTATTAGACAGGGGTTGCATACCTTATTCTTCACCGTTGCTGTCTAGGGAGCTGATGAGGGTGTAATGAGTATAGGTTATGATAATATCATAACCTATACTCATTACATATTATGTTTAGATAGTATTGTGTTAGACATGAACCCTATTGGGTTATGAGTATCAGGCCGCTCCTGGCTTGAAACTGACTTGGTACTCAAATCCACTGATAGACTGCACTAAGAGTGTGTCTTATCACTATTAATTACACTAGTTTTAAACTTTGCGGATCAACCGACGCACGTGGCCGCCACAAGGATTTAGCCTTCGGGCAAATTAAGATACAAATAACTCTCTCACAATAATTTTACTGACAGTAATAAAGAATTCTTTCAAAACAACAAATTTATTAAGCAAGAATTAACTAAGCTGCAAATTAAGCTATTGGAAGCTAATTCTAACCAAAACGCATGTTGCAAGAATTTCAAATTTACAAAATCGTCACATTACGCCATCTTGTCCATTACTAATTCTTTCCAAAAACGTCACCTCGAAGGATAACATAATAATAGACGTCAGCTGTCAAAGACAAAAGGCTACCGCAGACTTTACCGCAGACACTAACAGTATTATTTTATATAAGCGGTTTAACGGCTCTGGATTCTAGTCCATCTGAAGAACATTGATACTTACTTCGCGCCATAGAATACGGCGCGAACAACAAAAAATAAATATTATTGCATAATCTAAATATATAAACAAAAAAATGACTCACAGAATGACTTACTGACTGATCTGTCAACCAACTGAACTGATCGTGCTGTAACACGGATAGCTTTTACGACTTAGGCATCCGATATGAAACTTTAAGAATTTTTGAAAATATAACCCCTGAGGGGGTCAAGTAGGTGTATGAAATTTATACGAAAATCGAGCTTAGTATGAGCGAAATTGCGGGCAAAAGCTCATATTATTGGTAGGAAAACCCTAAATAAAGCAGTTGACTAACCACAGGTTTGCACAGATGTTTTTTTTTAAATCTCTATGTCATTGGGAAACCTACTTGCGAAATCTAAAGCATCTTAAACTACCTTCTCATTACGATCGTCGTTACTCGTTACCCCTTGACAATAATGGTTGCATTTGTACACACTGTTATTGGAGAGTGACTGAGCATGGATCTTCTCTCAGTGTTAGCCATAGTCCACCATGCTGGCCAAGTGTGTATTGGCACACTTCCCACTCCTATTATAATAGAATTGTTTATTGTTTATTCATTTATTGCATTATTGTAAGTTACATGAAAAGATGTTACATAAAATAGTAGGTACATATTACAATCTGCCAAATAATGGCGTGCAAAATTTGGAAACAATTATTGGAGTCGAACATTTTAAAAATAACAAATATCTGAAATCTTAATGAACGAAAGCAATTATTCTAAGTCTATGTAAAATAAATATAAATGTCAAATACTTAAAAGTCAAAAAGTCAAAATGTTACAAATCTCGAAATAGGTACACTAAATAATGATGTATTAATATCATAAATTTAAAAATATAGAAAAAAAAGAGAGTCAGAATATTATGTCAATTGCTTTATGTATGATAATAATTAGGTCGATTCATGAAGCATTCGTTTACCGATTAAGTAACCATTTTTTAAGCTTGTTGAAAATTTTTATACACTTAACGTAACAATTTTTCTGAAAGAGTGCTGTTTTTGAGACTCTGTCAAATACCAGTTTATCCTGATATCTCAGTGCTCTTTTTCCAAAAAAATCATGAAGAGTTTTGAAAATTTTGCACTACAAACTACTGAACTCTTAGACATGCAGGTTTTACTATGCTGTTTTCCTTTTTTACATATAAAGCGAGAGATATTTATTTGCTTTATTTATTCCACTACAAGCAAGCCCTTGTCACCTGATGATAAGTGATGATTCAGTCCAGTATGGTAGCTGGTTAGGCAGGGGCAGTTATATTAAACCCATACCCTGGTCGGTTTCTACACGGCATCGTACTGGAACGTGAAATAGCTTGGCGGTATGCCTTTGTCGGTAGGGTGTTCCTACCAAATATTTTTTCTTTTACCTTGAGTTTTACATGACCCCAGTACTGTCAGTATGTAAAACTAGACGGACCCTACATTAGAATATTTTTTTTCTGATATAGTGTCCGTCTAGTTTTACTTTCTAACTCGTCGGTGGCTATAGGTATGACAGCCTATTAATGTCGTAGAGCTCTCAATGACACTCCAATATTAATATAATCTTAAGAGTAATAGAGCGTTGCACATATGGGTCATAAACTCATAGCTAGGGTTGGCCACCTTACTTTATTAAAAACGAAATAAAAATAATGGATATAAAAATTATCGTTGGTCTGTCTGTATGTCTGTTAGTTACTTTTACGTCTGCGTATCATTTATTCAATTGAGTATAAACTTTGTGGAGTTCTTGTTGGGACTTGTGGTAAGTTTGACATCTTTGCATAATTATAAAGAGATTTTAATCCCAACTCACTCACTGACTGACCCGTCAACGCCCAGCCTAAACCCTTCGACCTAGAAAGTTTAAGTTTGTACACAACTTCCCTTTAAAATGCAAAAGGCCGGTTTTCCCGAAATTGTCACCGGAGTGAAGCCCCGGATGGAGGCTAGTGGAAAAACGGAATAACATGACGCTAGTAGTACCACCATAAGACGTGAGTCACGTCGCATTGCATGGTGGGCACTAAGCAAGTAAGTATTTTAGACAAAAAATCTCTAAAAATTTCTCACTCAATTATTTACTCTTTTAGTAATAGTAGCGTGAAACTAAAATAGTTACACATAAGTTTTGTATGGTCTCATAGTCACATTTAATATTTCAGGTAAACAACAAATATCTTGGCGCGTGGCAACCCTGTTCGTAACAGGCGCTAATGTCAATAGCAATAATGGATGAGCGCCATCTGTCGACAGACATTTGCCACTAATTATCGAGATACGAGCTTCAGGGGCTGCGCCATGAATGTGTGTTTGATTCATTTTTCATTAAGGTGATTACACACATGCCTGCTGATGGCATACCAGAGACTGGCAAGCCGGTAAACGAGAACCAGACAATAGCAAGCTGGCATAAAAGTGAAATTCTTACGCAAAACGACACAAATCTGGCATACATAATATAGTTATATTATAATTATGTACGCCAGATTTTATAGAAAAGTATCTCGTACTGCCACTTGAAGCTTACCAAAGTCTCTGTCTCTTTCTTTCAAGATAAATTATGTTTATTTAAGATTATTCTTATACACGAGTTGATTTTCGAACTACCGGCTGGTATATTTTACAATTTGAAAATTGTACATATCCTCATCTTACCCCTGATGTGAACATGAATGATTAAATTATTACGGTTAGAAACCGTAAAGGACCCAATAACTAAGAGACTTTTTACATGCGATTGTCTGCAACCATACCTACTTAGTGGTAATTTAGTGAAGCCGAAAAAACGGAAGCCACAGGGGGCATCTATGACAATTTTTTATATGTATGTTTATTCATTTATTGCGTGATTGTAAGTAATCATTGTGATGTTACACAAATAATACTAATATCACAATATATGTCACATTACTGCTACAATAAAATGGCATGAAAAATTTTCAGTAGGCATGGATACAAAATAATATATTTACAATATGAACACAGAGAAATATTTACTTACTTTTTTATCTACCTTTGGTTTGCAAATTTAGTTATTTTTGGATAAAACGTCGTACCTAGTTAATCAAGACACGCGGAAGCGTGTCCAGCCAAAGTTCAAAATCAGCAAAGTTCAAAAAAACTGGCGAGCAGCACCGTGTGTAATATTACACGAACCATTTGGAGCCACTTTTGACCCCCTCATAACTCAAAAACTATTTCACATAAACATGTCAAATTTGGCGCATATATTGAGACCCGTGAGATACATATGTGCTCCAAATTTCATAAGCACACCTCAAATGGTTATTTAGATATAAACGTACAAAAATCGTCATTTTTATGATCTACCTAGGTATAGATCAAAACTCTGACACGGGGCATACTACCATTGCTTAAAGCCGTATTATTTTAATACTGTTGACGTTTATGTTGTAGTGTTATAATCATTATTTTAAGGACGTCAAAGTACGTGACATTCAACCGTTATTTTGAAATAATACTGCTTTAAGCGGTGGTAGTAACTCCTTAACTATTGAAAATGACACATAATTATTATTTTAATGTAAATAATAATGAATAATAATATAGTTGCATTAAAACCTTACCTTCGTATTCATGCATTTTGTGCAACGAAACGTCATTGACAGAAAAGAAGAAACGTATTTGAAGTCGTCAGTTCAAGCTGTCAGTCATTGTGATTTGTATTCATTGTATAGAGTGGTTTTAGTGATATCGACTGTTTACCGTGCTTGTTTTCAATGTTTCACTAAAAACTTTTGATTTTGAACTTTTGCAATCATAATTGATGAGATGTAGAAATGTGCTGTAGAGGTAGTCTGACCATAGATGTAATCTGTCAATGTCAGTGTAACTCTAGGTACACTATATATTTTTCTTGAGAATTCTCGTCTTTAATTATCTTGTACAATGAGTCGTACAATAGAATTACTGGTGGGTGACACACTGACCTTAAACCGAATAATAAGTACCTACTAATGTAAAACGTAAACTAAACTAATAGAAAAGTCCTATTACAGTGTAAAGGATTATTTGAATGATAGCAAGGCATTGGTATGAATTGTTACAGCGGCTGATTATGTAATGTTATATTATAAGTACATATATATAATTTCAAATATTTGTGAGATGGTGATAATAAAAAAAAGCGGAGTTTATTGCGGGCTCTTCTCAGACCAGGGCACGTTTGGAACACTCGTAGCTTTAGTTTTAAGATACCGTAGTTAATTATCACCATCACCTCTTATGCTCTGTAAGCATGACGTTCAGAAGGTGTACTTTGTAGGTACATATTTTGAATAAATATGTTTTGAGTTTGAGATTGAGTTCAATAATTTCTGTACAAAAAGTAATGATATCCCATCAAAAACATAAATGTAAAATGAGAGCCAAGTTCAAAATTGTGATATATATGCCTTGGTTGTTGACTTCAGCGACAAAAGAAGTGAGATCTAAATGGGTGCCAAGTTCAATGGTCAGTCCTGAAATTTATTTATAACAACATATAATATTTTATAACAACTTAAAATATCATTTTTTCTTATAACTTAGTATAAAATGTTGAAGACTAAGGCTTTGGCTTGGCTAGTTTCCATATACGAATTATTATTAAGTAGGTACCTAAAAGTACAGTTTCTACCAGCTAGCCAAATTTTCGGACGAATAAAATAAGAACTTACAGCTTTACAACTTGTGAAGGCTATAATTCGTATATGAAAACTAGCCAAGCCAAAGCCTTAGTCTTCAACATTTTATACTAAGTTATAAGAAGAAATGATATTTTAAGTTGTTATAAAATATTATATGTTGTTATAAATAAATTTCAGGACTGACCATTGAACTTGGCACCCATTTAGATCTCACTTCTTTTGTCGCTGAAGTCAACAATCAAGGCATATATATCACAATTTTGAATTTGGCTCTCATTTCACATTTATGTTTTTGATGGGATAAATAAATTGCAGGACTGACCATTGAACTTGGCACCCATTTAGATCTCACTTCTTTTGTCGCTGCAGTCAACAACCAAGGCATATATATCACAATTTTGAACTTGGCTCTCATTTTACATTTATGTTTTTGATGGGATTATATTTACAATATGAACACAGAGAAATATTTACTTACTTGTTTATCTACCTTTGGTTTGCAAATTTAGTTATTTTTGGATAAAACGTCGTACCTAGTTAAGGGCTGGTTTCAAAAGTATGCCCTGTCTACAAATCTCCATATAACTATAGAGTAGCAACAATATAGAAAGTACAACAATTTATAGTAACGGAGTAGAGGAATTCGCCAAGTTTCGCAGTACAAATGGTCAGTGGCGTACCCGGGACACTAAAATATTCCCGGCTAGAGCGGAGCGGAACTATTCCATCCTTCACAATTAATTCCATTGTACCCGGGACCCTTTGCGGGCATGTCTTGACGTCTGTATCGTGAATGCTTAATAGCCCGGGATAATTAAAGTGTTCAATCCGAATTTTTCATTTAAAACGCATTTTATTAAGTTTCTGTCCTGGTGTCTGTCTGTCAGTCATTAAATCTTGCAAGTTAAAGACTGACTTCTCAATTTCTGATAAAGCTGGAATTTTGTACCATTACTATACGTAATGAAATGCTTTTTGTCTTCATTTCTCATTTGCCTGGCTAGGGTGTGGAACCACCACTACAGCCCATTAACGTCCCACTGCTGGGCACAGGCCTCCACTCTCATAGGAGAGAGGGAATAAGAGCTTACACCCATCACGCTGCTCCAACGCGGGTTGGCGGGCTTTAACGACTATTATCATGTTAATGATAATAACCGGGACCGACGGCTTAACGTGCTCTCCGAGGCACGGGGGTGAAACACCGCCAACTTCCTAACTCAGGCTGGTACTGAGAATTTCTAGTCAGGAAAACCCAATTCTTAATTATGGCCCGACCCGGGACTCGAACCCCGGACCTCGGCGGCCGCAGTCGAACGTGGTAACTACTAGGCCAACGAGGAAGTCAGGTCTGGAACACTCTACCTTTTTTTTATCCACTTCAAATTAGCCCTTGACTGCGATCTCACCTGATGGTAAGTGAAGATGCAGTCTAAGATGGTAGCAGGCTAACCTGTAAGGGGTTATATTAAACCCATGCCCCTATTCGGTTTCTCCCTATCGTACTGGAACACTAAATCACTTGGCGGAAAACTCAGAAATTATAAATTCCAAAATTGACCCTGCCGGGGATCGAACCCGGAACCTCCGCACATTAAGACAACAGCGCTCAACACTGCGCCACGAAGGTCGTCAAAACAGTGTAAACCTAAAACTGTGTTTCCCACCAATTACAATCCGGATATCTTCTAAGCAAGCGCGTCCCATCTTAGGTCGCATCATCATTTCCCATCAGGTGATGTTGTAGTCAAGCTTTTTATAATGAATTAAAAAAAACTGATTACAATGCAATATTATTACGACTTGCAACTGCGAAAACATACTACGCAAAACGACGTGTCAGAGGGCAACGACATTTTGTCCAGTCGCGCTAATCTGTGCAGTTCCATATAAACACGCGTGAAGTAGGAGCAGTGGTACACACACTGATTTTTTATCTGGCAGATACATTTTTTTCCATAGTGTGCTTTCACCCTTAGTCGCGTTATCGTCATGTCATGGGTAAAGATTCTTAGAGGATTTATAGCAATTTATTCGTATCAATTGATCAATATTTCTATTTGATTTGTTACACGGCAGCTAAGAAATAAAGGCAAAAATCAAAATCATTGACGCGATTTTGAGAATATTACATTTCAGCCGTAAAAATGGGAAGAAAATTCCCTAAAGCCGCATTACACAAGTTTGCAAGGTGGTGCGTTGTATACGTAGACCGACGCGATCGTCCTATAGGCCAAGAAAGGCGTTACTACAACCATGGCAAGTAAAGTGAGATTGGCAATTCTTAAAGGAAGAATATCATAATATACAACATCTTATTTATATAGAGCGAAAGAGCAACCTACGTAAATTCTCTAATTACAAGAAATTTTAATTACCTACGGGAAAAGAAAATTTATGTATATCTTGGTCGAAATCATGAACGATTTACTTTTGTCGCTTCAAAATATTAGTAACTTTAAAAAAACCATCTTCATAAGGAAATGTAAGAAGCATTTCCTGGATAAAGGTGGCACTCCTTGTGACAATATTATCTAGAAAACGCTTCCCATATGTAAGACGTTATGTTACCTTTTTGTTTCTTTTTTTGTTGAATTTAGAAATAACACAATATTTTAAGCCATATTAAGTACTAATCTAACCTAAACCGAACTTATTTTATTTTATATTTTCTTTAATTCACTTAAAATGTTATTTATATACCTGCTTATATATATTTTACTAATAACTGCGATATGAACTCGCTATCCTCGCATTAATGTTAAAGTTTTTAGAGGATGGTTAGTGTATATACCCATAATATCAATGTATGTTTATCTTGAACAATAAAAAAAAATTAAATATTCTGCATGGCAATATGATCAGTTGATCAATATCTAAATCTCTGTTGTTTTTTGTTTTGTTTTAATATTTTAAACTAGTTATTTTTACACTTTTAGAAATTATTTAGCAGCAGGTATATTTTTCTTTTTCTACGTCTAAGCCAGCTAAGAAGTAGCTAAATTTCATCCAGATCCGTTCAGCCGTTCTGGCGTGATTGAGTAACAAATATCCATCCATCTAAACTTTCGTATTTATAATATTAGTAAAGTGAATTATTATTATTTCTTTTTCGGTGTTCATACAGCAAATACTAAAATTTTCGCGTATATTTTATGCGTCTTAATCTTTCGCGTGACTCTATGTTTTCGTAAAAAACAGAAAAATCATGTAATTCAACTTGCAGATTCTACTGACAAGAAGTCTAGCAGTTACTCTTTTCACTGGGAAATGGGCAATCCAGACCGCAATGGCGCTTTAAGGCGGGTTGATCTATCATATTGGTACTCAAAGCTTGTAGGTTCGAGGAGATATGCAAAAGTTCGCATATTGAAAATATTCTGCGGATTATCCGCCTCGTCGCGAAAAATGTTTGCGAGTGGAAAGTGTTGGGGAATTGCGCAAAGTTGTGGGATTCCCGTGTAAATGGATTCATACTTTTATTGTGGAATATAGGTTTCAAGACATTATTACTTTAAGTACTAGATGATGCCCACGACTTTGTCCGCGTGGATTAAGTTTTTTCAATTCCCACAGGACAGAACATCTTTGCAAATAAATTATTCTATTCTATTCTCCTTAATTTTCTGGGATAAAAATGCCTATGTCTATGTCCTTCCCCAGGATACAAACTATCCCTGTACCAAATTTCATCAAAATTGGTTGAACAGGTGGGCGTAATAGACAGACAGACAAAAACACTTTCGCATTTATAATATTAGTATGGAAGTATAGGTGTGGCGAATCTCACACAGTCTCAAAAACCCTGACTCATCAATACACAGGAAGCCGAAGTTGTTTTGAGTCTTCCTCTGTCTAGACAATTAATAAAGTAAGATTTTTCGAAATTCCCAGAGGAGCGAATCCTTCTATCAAAGTAAAACTCAAACCAATAAGCAATGCGTCATTGCCGTTGCCGTCAAGTCTACATTTTGAAATTTTGCGTGCATTAGTGCTAAATTAGGTAATATGGATTCTAGAAAGGTTTTTGATTAATTTGGATGCGCACTTTAAATCCAGCAAGTAACGTAGCTAAGATAGATAAGACAAAATTCAATATCGATTATTTTTTACAAGACAATATAAAAAAATTATCACCTCAATAACTTTAGAGTTCTTTTCTTAAATAGATACAATAAATCAAAAGGAATGAACAAGATAGCTCAAGTATACAACAAAAACACACAAAACTTAGGACGTGCATCTCGTCTAGTGGTGTTCCGTCAAAGAACACGTACGGCACGCGTGCAGCGACTTAACGACTGCAAATAAACGATCTCAATTCACTGTTTGAACGATTCGAACCGAGTTTTATGAAAACGCCGGTTTTACTGTCTCGTATTTGATGCGAGCGAGACGAGCGAAACATACGAGGCAAATTTATTTTGCATTCCAATACAATTCATATAGTAATTTACATGTCAATTGAAAATTTCTTGTTACAATATTGGAATCCCGGTGGGGCACAGCAAAAAAACAGTGGTAGTAGAGAGGCGGCTGCCTTATTTTTGTTCATAAAAATCATCTAGTTCATAATACACTTTTTAAATTAGAAATGTTTTTAAAGAATTAACAAAGGCTGTATTACTCTCCAAAGATTTGATGTGGTCTGGGATTTTGTTATAAATTTTTACACACATTGGGTTAGGACCGGTAGTGTAGATACTTAGGTTGGAACTGGGAATCATCATATTATTTTTTCACGTGGGTCTTATTTCGTAAGGTCACGGTAGGTCCTCTAGTTTTTCAAAGTTTTGCGGTTGTTTACTTACAAATTAGCTGATTCTAGGATGTAAATGCATGGCAGGGTATAGTATATTTAGTGATTTAAAGTGAGATACACCGATTTTTGGTTACTGACTGAATTTTAAAATGCTACAGCTTATAGATACACACGATTCTATCAATTATTATATCCGCGAAAGTGTGTTTGTCAGTCTGCTTCGCTTTTACGGCCCATCAGATTTTGACGAAATTTGGTACAGAAATTTATTGCTTTCCGGGGGCGAACATAGATTACTTTTTATCCCGAAAAATCAAAGAGTAGGAATCCACAGGTGTAAAGAGCTGGCACGAGGTCAATGAAAATAATTGGACAATTAACTGCACTAAGTATATATTTCCAAATTATGTGTGAATGACCTTAGATGCAACAGGTGAATGACATTACAATTTTTATGGTACAATATAGTATTCCTGTTCAATGTGTAGATCGATGCGTTGAATCAGCGTCATTGCTTGTATAAAACGAAAAGGCGTCGACATACCCCCGGGCGTTGAAAGCTTTGCTTTCAACCAATTAAACAACTCTTAATCTTCGCTTATCGGGAGTGGACAAATTCGTGAAAACGATCTCTTAACAATGCCGTTGGCCGTTTTGATTTCGGCTACTCGAGCCACATTATCTGGGCCGGGAAAAAGTGCAACAATCCGACCCAGTCTCCATTTTAACGGTGGCAGATTATCCTCCTTCAGAAGGACCAACGAATTCAGCTCCAATGCTGTTGATTGAGTCTGCCACTTGGTGCGTTTCTGAAGCTCCGAAACATACTCCTTGCTCCAACGTGCCCAAAAATGCTGCCGGAGTTGTTCAATCCGCTGATATCTGGAAAGATTTTCCGTTTTCCGTTCTTTGTAGTCTTCAGTCGGAATGGCGGTGAGCGGACGTCCAATTAAAAAATGGCCGGGGGTCAATGGGGTCAAATCGTCTGGATGCGAAGATAAGGGAGTAAGTGGACGAGAATTTAAAATTGCCTCGATTTGCGTCAAAGTTGTATACAATTCTTCGTATGTTAAGTGACAGTTGCCTAGCACTCTTAACAAATGAAATTTTGTATTTCGGACACCAGCCTCCCAAATTCCACCGAAATGCGGTGAATATGCCGGAATGAAGTGAAAATTTATACCTTCATTAGACAAATCACTGGAAAGTACGTCAGAGTTTTGCTTTAAGAAGTTGGCTAGCTCATTGTATGCTCCAACAAATGATGTTCCATTATCTGAGTACAAATGACGGGGTTTGCCACGACGGGCCACGAATCTGCGTAGAGTTTGAATGTAGCTATTACTCGTCAAATCACCTACCAACTCCAAATGTATGGCCTTTGTAGTAAAGCATACGAAAATGGCTATGTACACCTTTACAATACGGCAGCCACGTCCTTGACGACTAGCGGAGGAAATAGGGCCCGCATAGTCAACTCCAACGGATTCAAATGGGTAACCACCAGGAATGAGTCGCTGCCGCGGTAAATCACCCATAATAGGAGCTACAACCCTTCCTTTCATTCTAGTGCACTTAGTGCAACGACGGTATGTAGCCCTTGCTAAATGACGGCCACCGATTGGCCAGTAAACTTCTCTAATTGAGGCTAATAATAATTGTGGCGCAGCATGCATCAGTTTGGTATGTTCAAATTTAAACATCAGTTGAGTAACTCGATGTGTGGACTGTAATAATAACGGATGTTTTTTATCATAGGAAAACTCTGAGTTGTTAATACGACCACCAACCCGCATTAATTTGTTCTCATCAAGGAACACGTTGAATTTTAACAAAGCACTCTTCGCAGGCAAGGGTTTGTTTTGTAATAAAAGGTTATACTCGTTGAATGATTCCTTTTGTGATGTGCGAATAATGACATTGTGACTCATTTAATTCGGTTTCTGAGAGAAAACTGGTTGTGGCACGTCGTCCCTTACATCCTTCAATAAACCTTAACAGATACGCTACTGCACGCCTAAGTCTATTAAAATTTGAAAAACGATCAAACTTAATAAAATCTGAAGGATTTTCAGTTTGAACTAAAACCGATAATTCAGCTTGCGGTTCAGGTACTACTGTGGAAGGCCAATTACTATAAGGTTCCTTCAAAAAACTTGGCCCAGACCACCACATATCGAGAGACTGAATCGCGTCAACGCTAACTCCCCGTGACACATAATCCGCTGGGTTTAGCTCAGACGGAACGTGCCGCCAAACGCAATCACCGGTTTTTTCTAAAATGTCACCGACACGATTGCGAACGAATGTTTGTAACTTACTAGGCAACATCTTAAGCCAACCTAAAACAATAGTGGAGTCTGACCAAAAAACAGTACACGCTGCATTAACTCTTAACGAGCTGTTAGCCTTTTCATACAGCTTAGCAGCAACCTGAGCTCCGCATAGCTCAAGCCGAGGGATAGTTGTGGCCTTAATGGGTGCCACCCTACTCTTAGCAAGTAATAACCGCACTAATATATTGCCACTGCTATCAATACTACGGACGTAAAGGCACGCGCCGTACACTTTTTCCGAGGCGTCGGAAAAAACATGAAATTCTAATCGCACGAATTTATCTATTAACACGCGTCGAGGTACACGTAGACTGTTCAAAACATGCAGGTTTTTAATTACGTCCTCCCAGGCTTCTTGGATCTCTGGTGTCAGGGGTTCATCCCACGACAAGTTTTTTAACCACAAGCTTTGCAGTATCATTTTAAATTTAATAACGACCGGAGATACAAGACCTAGTGGATCGAATATCTGGGAAATCACCGAAAGTATGTTACGTTTAGAATTTCCCTTCATTGCAATCGAAGTACCTATCGGAAAATACAAATCATCAGATTCAGGTTGCCATCCTAAACCTAAAGTTTTACTCGGCTCATTACCTCCTATATTTAAATCATGCAAGGACTTGGTGGACTCCGACATTAACTGAGGCTCATTAGACTTCCACTTCCTCAGTGGCAAGCGAGCAGAGGCGAGGGTAGCCGTTACCTTACTACGAATGTCTTGCACTACGCTCAAATCATCCCCGCCACTCAACAGATCGTCGACGTAAAAATCATGAAGGATGATTTCAGTGATCTGCTTGTCCTTACACTCAAGTCCTAACTGCTTAAGGCATCTGGTAGCAAGGAAAGGTGCACTTGCGGTACCATATGTCACTGTATTTAATTCAAATGCCTTAAGCGTTTGAGATGGATCGTCACGCCATACTATACGCTGCAAATACCTATCATCAGGATGCACTGATACCTGCCGGTACATTTTTTCTACGTCGGCTAAAATGACAAACTTGTGTTGCCTAAATCGTAAAAGAATAGACAATAGATCGTCCTGTACTGTTGGACCTACCATCTGAATACTATTCAGACTTATATTAGTGCTCGTTGTGGAAGAGCTAGCATTGAATACCGCCCTCAACTTGGTAGTTGCGTGGTCCTCCCGCAACACGCCATGATGTGGGATAAAATGTGCATTATTATCCGACTTAATCTCACATTCCGTCATATGACCTAATGACTGATATTCCGACATAAACTCGCGATACATTTTATACAGTTTCGGTTGTTTCAGAAGCCTGCGTTCTAAAGAAAAAAAACACTGCTTAGCTCAATTGAAAGAATCGCCTAAAATGCTAGGATCTTCTTTCAGTGGGATTCTTACACAAAAGCGACCGTCTGCTAAACGAGTAGTATTTTTTACAAAATGTTCTTCACATAACTTCTGCTCTGATGAATAACTAGAAGAAGGAGAATTATTTACTTCTTCTAAATTCCAAAACCGTGCGAGCTGACTCTGTATATCTTGATTTAACATATCAGAGGTCAAATTAACGTTAACATAATTACATTGAATAGGGTTGGGCAGATAAGATGTAAATCTGTTACTCATCGGACCTGAAACTATCCACCCTAACCTAGTCTCGCAAAGTATAGGCTTATTTTTACCTAAATTAATTCTTTGCGATCCTACAATGTCCCAAAAAACATCAGCACCTAATATTAAATCCACTGACGCGGGCTTATAAAAATAAGGATCCGCTAAACAAATGTCAGTAGGTATGTTAAGGTTTGAGATGTCGAGTGAACGACTAGGTACGTTCTCTGTTAATGAAGGCAAAACGAAACAATTTAAATTAGTAGTAAATGTCTCATTTAATGACTTCAAACGCAAGCGACACATTTTATTAATATGTGTAGTTACATTATTAATACCCAGCACAGATTGATCTATACGATTATGAGGCAGATTTAATTGACGAAACATTTGTTCCGACATTAGGCTGGAAGTGCTACCTGAATCCAATACAGCGCGTCCGATATGTTCGCGATTGTTTGAATCGTATAACTTAACTAGCGCAGTCGATATTAGAACGTCCCCGCGGCGACTGTTTACTTCAAGACTCGCGGACGAC
This sequence comes from Erebia palarica, assembly GCA_964035005.1. Classification (NCBI taxonomy): domain Eukaryota; kingdom Metazoa; phylum Arthropoda; class Insecta; order Lepidoptera; family Nymphalidae; genus Erebia; species Erebia palarica. The sequence continues at coordinate 39,049,649 of OZ035983.1, forward strand.
ACGCTCGCTGATAACGTCAAGTTACTACTTGGATCGGCGTTGGAGGCGCTCGCGCTGATGTTATTATTACCAGTGCGTTCGCTACGCACTTCCGGCTTCTGCTTATCTGTAATGTGTACCAAATCGGAATGCTTACGCTTACAAATTTTACATCCGCTTTTCTTACAGGTATTTGAAAAGTGACTTTTGGAAAAACAGTTAAAACAAACCTTAAAAGTAGGTAATAACTGCAGTCGCGCTTCATTGCTTAACGCTAAAAACTGAGGACAAGTACTCAATTTATGCTCGCCACTACACTTTGGACACGAGTCCTTAGAACTATTACTACTTGAATTATTATTACATTGTGTTGAAATCATAGCCTTTATTTTTGAAGGTTTATTATTATTATTATTAGTTGAAATAATTTGGTTAGATTGACGTGAAAATTCTATTGTGTCCAGAAGATTGATGCGCATTCTCATGAAATCAAGGAAGTGTTGTAGCTCAATGGGTTTCTCTCCATCCAAACGACCTTTGTACTCCTCCCATTCACGATAAGTTTTGGTATCTAACTTATGAGTAATAACGTAAATGAGAAGGGTGTCCCAATGCTTAGTGGGCTCGCCTAAGGATTCTAAAGCACGGAGGTTCTTATTTAATTGATCCAAAATATGCTTTAAATTAGTAGCAGATTCCCGTGTGACCGATTCGATATTAAATAAAGACGCAACATGATTTTGTATTAGTAAACGTTTGTTATCGAATCGATCGCACATTAGCTTCCATGCAACGTTATAATTACTCGACGAGAACTCGATGGACGAAATTACCACGGCAGCTGACCCCTCCAATGACGTTCTTAAATAATGAAATTTGTTTACATCATCAATGTCGTCATTGGTATGAATAAGACTAGTGAACGTGTCCCTGAACTCCAGCCAATTGTTATATGAACCACTAAATTTAGGTAGCTGGATGGTAGGTAGCTTGACGGGATTCTGTTTACCACTGCGTGAACCGTACTCGGTAGGCAGGGGTACTTGAGATTTTTTATAATTGGACAGAATCTCCTGCCCTTGGCTTAGGGCTTTGTAATACCTACATTCGAACTCGTCACGTTCGGACAGCTGTTGTTCTACATTATCCGAGATACATTCTAAGCGAGTTTGAGTCTCGTCGTATTGAGCATACAATAAGTCTAACTTATTCAAACGCAATTCTAACTCACTGATATCCTTTGAGGTAGGTTGAGTAGACTCCAGTGACTTCAAATGTCCGAAAAATATTGTGATACGACCTTTATAGCTGCTGCGCTTCTTGGTCAATTCCGCAATTTCTCTTAAATTCTCACTTTTTTCCGACATAGTGGGAGATGGTTGCACAATCCTGGAATTTGATACAAAGATGCGTATATAACTAAATAAATACGAACTATTCTACACAATATTGTAGAACCACAACAATAATTAATATTTAAAGCACAACCAAAACATCTAACATTCAACTGACATTACAATATGAAATCTAAACTAGATTGTTGACATCGAATATTACTAATACTTTATAACTTCAATTATCAATAATATTTACTAATATTAAAATGCGAATTCTATTTTATTGATGACAATCTATACTTTACAACTTCAATTATCAATAATTTCGATTAGTCTGTAAGAAGCTTCAATAATAAGTATTTATCAAAAGTTGAATGTTTATAACATAAGAAAACTACAAACTACAGACTCAATTCTACTAAGTACCTATTTTACAAATACAACTCTTTACTTTACTAATTAATGTCCTATACTAATATAAATATACTTAGGACGTAGATTATAATGTAAAATTAATGTATATTAAGCAGAAATATTATTACAACTTAAGTTTAAACTTAATACCTTTACGACAATCTATTTAGTTAAGTACAAGGTTGTAATAGGCATAGATTGCATGAATGAGCGACAGTTTTCTTTAAAATAATAAACTTCCAAATATATTAACTAGGCAAAATAATAAAAAGGCTAAGGCATAAAAATACACAAAAATATACAGACTTTATCCCGATTCACTCATGAATTGTCCTATCCAGAGCAATGACCTCCACCATTGACCTCCACGTTCGTGGCGAATTTTAATCTCCTTATTTATCGGCATAGGCACTGAATTCTTTGGTTTTTAATCCACATCCGGCTCGAAGGACCAATGTAAAGAGCTGGCACGAGGTCAATGAAAATAATTGGACAATTAACTGCACTAAGTATATATTTCCAAATTATGTGTGAATGACCTTAGATGCAACAGGTGAATGACATTACAATTTTTATGGTACAATATAGTATTCCTGTTCAATGTGTAGATCGATGCGTTGAATCAGCGTCATTGCTTGTATAAAACGAAAAGGCGTCGACAACAGGATACACAATAATTGTATATAACGGGCACGTTCATTGGCATGGTACACAAGACACTGGCGCTATTGCCTCTCTGAATTGCCAGGCTGAGCCATTCGGTTAAATGAGGGCCAGTTTTTGAGTCACCAGCAGCGTTGACCACCTTCTGGGAAACGACATTATGACAGGATATCTAGCATTGGTACAACGTAGATCGTATGGTGGGTAATGCAATTCGATCTCGTCGCTAGCAGATGTGACCCCAACTTAACCACAGCTTCGGTTGCATCGGTTCAACTGAAATACCTATTGTATACGTAGCGCTATTCTATATTGACAACCTCTCTGGCGGATTCGATCCCCGGCAGGGATAATTTGAGATTTTATAATTCCTGCATTTTCCCTGGTCTGGTCTGGTGGAAGGTTTACCACACTACGTCAAAGGCGTATCGCCAAGCGATTTAGCGTTCCCATATGAGAAATAGTTACAAGTATGATATAACTAGGGGTTTAATATAACTAGCCATACCCCTATAAAGTTAGCCCGCTACCATCTTAGACTGCATCATTACTTACGATTTTCTAACTAAAGCAACTTTGACAGAGTTATATTTTACGGCTGGAATTTCAAATTTACTGGTTTGGTGGTCATGTAAAATCAGTTTGTCTTTAATTAGACCGCCTTAATATCTCCCGGACCGCAGTTTACCTGAGAGAGGCAACGTCCCCGCTGGCCACAACAAATTGGGTTAGTGTGTTGTTTTACATGATGACATTATCGTTCCAACAATACCTAACATTATTTAAACAGTCATCATATTTCCAACCCATTGGCAGCTTACTTTAGTTTGAATTATAATCCTTATTTTAGTAACGTCAAGTGTACATGACCTCAAACTGTCATTGTGAGTAATATTGCTTAAGTATTGACCTGAGCACAAGTCTCCTCTCGGAATGAGAGAGGTTTTAGCTATTGTCCACTACGCTGGTTAAGTACGGATTGGCAGACTTCACACACCTTCGAGAACTCCATCTACCTTGAAGAACTCTTCGGCATGCAGTTTTCCTCACGATGTTTGAAGCAAGTGATAATATTTAATTTCTTAAAGGGCACTTAACTTCAAAAAGTTGTAAGTGCGTGCCCGTGGATCGAACCCGCGACCCAATACATTAACCACTATGCTATATCACCGCTTCAATTACTTAAATACTTAGACATAAATCTCCAGCTTAATATTTGGAGTTTAATTCCTGAGCTTGCATGAGAGTTAAACTTTACATAGCGCGATAACTTGTGGTCACTTTAACAGAAAATATCGTCAGAAATTTATATACCTGTAAACCTGAGAGTGGTGAATAAATGATTTATTTATTTCACGTAGGACAACATGTATCACTAATGAAACTGAGTGGAAATAATATAAAATACATACGTTACGTGGTCCAGACAGTTCTCAAACAGGAAGGCCGTTTTCTCCAACTCCGAGTAAAGTTTAACGTACGAATACAACGGCTGATGTTGTGTTGGAATTCTCTCAAAATTGTAAATAAAATTCTCGGATTTAACGTTACTCGGAGTTGGAGAAAACGGCCTTAAAAATATAACTTGCATAGTTTACTTTTTCTATTAAAATTATTCGAAATTCCCAAACAGAGTTGCAAGATATCACGTCTATTAGAAAAGAAGGAAACGGTAATTTAAGTAGTTTACGAGTAAAGTATAGAATTGGCACTTATTGCGGAAGATATCATTGGTTTATACTTTATAGAGGGGGTAATAAAAACCGAGTACATGAGTCATGAACCCGGCTAACGGCCGCCCGATCTTAACTTACAGGGTAATATGTGCAAAACAGACATATCAATATCCAAAATAATATTATCAACTAGCTTATGCCCGCGACTTCGTCCGCGTGGATTGAGGTTTCTTGGTACCCGCGGGAACTCTTAAATTTTCCGGGATTAAAAGTAGCCTATGTGTTATTACAGGTTACAATCTATCTCTGTGCCAAATTTCATCCCGATCCGTTCAGCCGTTCGGGCGTGATTGAGTAACAAACATTCATTCCATCCATCCATCCAAATTTTCGCAATTATAATATTTGTATTATTATTTGTATGTTGAGCTAGAAAGTCGCCTCGGCAATAACCCATTGCCCTAGGTGAGCATCAAACACGGCAATGCGACGCGACAGCACAGTACGCTTACTCCCAGTTTTAACATTGCAAATACGATTGATCGACGTGAGAGCTCACTACGCCAAGTGTAAGCGAATATTTTCGGTGAGTTACGAATTCGCCATCGAATGTAAAAATGATGTTATTCTCGCATTTTGAGATGTCAATTTGTGTGAAAAGTAACAAGGAGTGCCAAAATAGCAAATGACATTAGTCTTATCGTATTTTTGTATGTTTGGTAAGTTATAAACTCGATCTGTCTCATCGAATTTCACTTGGAGTGGGAATGACTCGGTGACTCTTTGTTCACCATGTTTTCGGTTGGAGCGCTGGTTGTAGATGTATGGAGGAGCTCACTTTCGCCTCACTTTAGTGAGACGTATTTCAAATTCGATTAATCTCAGAGTAAGGGTACAAAAAAGGTACAAGCGACAGTGTGAAACAGTATAGCTGACCATTCAAGTGGCCAAAGTTGTCGCGTAGATACGTCTTTTCTTATTATGGCGTCGTACCGTTCTGTCGCTTCTGTCGCTCACATAAGACAACAGGTTAGGAAGATGTTGCTGGGAGAGAGGTAATATCCTACCAATTCATAATATAATTATTGAACTCGATCTTAAAATATTAAGTTGACATATTTATCTAATTTTATTATTGTATTGTTAATGTTATTTCAATTTTTTAAAATTAAAATAAACCCATTGCAATGCCCTGACGGGGCCTTATGTAATTAATGATTGTTATATTATGTACATGAATGCATTTAGTAATAAATGAATCCCTCGGCCATGGCTTTTGGCGCAGCAGTGTATTTTTGGTATAATAATATGCCTTGATTTTAAGGTCCCTATTTTAAAATAATAAATAATCTGCCTATAGCGTCTACACTATAGCGAGTCTGCATTGGGACTCGAGTTATTTTTATGCGGCTATAAACCCCTTATACATCTAGATAATCCGTTTTCATTACATGCCGTAAACCAATCTTATGTTTCCTTGCAAACAACCCGCTTTAATGTATTATCTCTCAGAATTAAAACATTTTAGGATTGATCTTTCAATCTTCACTACCAACATTTCAACCCATTGCCGGCCCACTACTTGACACAAGTCTCCTCTCAGAATGAGATGGGTTTGATCATGAATAGAGTAAAATAAGATGTTTTTAAATAAAATAAATTAGATTATCAGACATAACTTATTTTCACATCGATGAAACCTTAGGTTCTCAGTAGCGTCTCGCGCTCTTTGAATACCTGCGTGCTTGTGGAAATCGCCTTGTGACACCTGAGCTGGTATCATTCAAAGAACATCAGACGCTACTGAGATCCTAAGGTGAAACCTAAAAATAAATTATGTCTGATCACTCGGGGATCTTACTCTATTAGTGTTGCTAATCGTATTTAAGACGAATTCGTGGATTTAAACAATCAAAAATTCAAAAACGTCTTCAATGAACAAGAAGCTTATTCTAAGATTAAAGTCAACAGTTACCAGTGAACCAGGAAGGTCAAAATAAATCGTGGGATCGAAAGAACTCAGGTAACAAAATGACCGATAACTCAGTCATCAAAGACAAGGGTCTCATTAGGGGCCGGTCACAGTTATACATTTCGATAGCTTTGACTTGAAGAGTCATTAAAAATTCTTTCTTTCCTTTTTCGCCCCAAAATGGATAAAATTAACAATCCAATCACACAGGAATCATTGGATAGGTAAGAACAAAAAAGAGAAATTAAATCGAGGGGAAATGAACGAACGCGGCGACTAAAATCCACCTCATCGGCTTTTTATTTGTTGAGGGCTTCGTATCAGGCCAAGGTATGTTTATGAAAAAAACTAGAAGTTCAATTCGCTATAATCCGCCACAGAAGGCAAATATATGTGGTACAGTGCGTAACTTGAACTTGCAGCCCATGATATTCACCACCCTCGAAAATACCCTCAACGTACGTTTCACTCCGATACCGGAGCATCTTCTGGAGATGTTGACTCTACTCGTACATCTCCGATGCGATGCAATTGTAAAGTGACGATTTGGTCGCAAAATCTGGCTTTTATACTTTCTAGTTTGTTCATTGTCATGGACTTCCGCAAAGTAACGCCTGCTTCTATCCAATACAAGGCGCGTTTGAAAAACCCGCAGTTTAAATTTTTAGTTTAGGTCTAGCCCCACTACAGATGCACGGAGCGTCGCGGCACGTAGCGGCAAATATTCATATACATATTCTTTACAAATACAAATAGGTATTTTTTATTCAAATAGACTTTTTACAAGTGCTTATGAATAGTCGAATGAATCTACCACTGGTTCGGAATGCCGTTCTTTTCATCTTTGGATGAGATAGTATGAAGCTGGACCCACTTATGCGACGCACCTACATTATTGCACAAAGAATACATGCCGCTAAGTGCCGCGCCTTTGGGGCTAGGTCTTAATTACGTCACGTCTTCAAAAGTACAATATAGCCACTTTGACTTTGACTGCTATAATAATAATAAAATAAAATCATTTCATTGCAGGTCGGGGACCCATAAAAAAACACGTTTACATTAAAAAAACAATAACTAAATATAATAAAATATATAAATTATACTTACATTAATTAAAATAAAGTTTAAAATGAAAAATCATTTTACGTTAGGGGTCTGGTGTATCCTAAGCCAGTGTTTATAGAACACGTTGTCAGGGGATGCCTGAGCTATCTTACTAATCCTACTGATACTAGTGGTTCGCCTCGAACTGAGACCTCGCGGTATCTTATGATAGGTTCAGTGTATAGTTAATAATTATACTTGGTTAAAAACTACATGCGCCACCTTAATATCTGTGTGATCTTTTATAGCTTAAATATCAGTACTACTATTCAATGCAAGGTGGCGGTAATAAACAGTTTGCATTAGTAATACATTGCAAGATATCGCGATATAAATATATAATTAGTTCTAAATTTAGTAGGTATAATGAACAAATGTAAAATAACAATGAATTGGATTAGTTAACAATGACTTAAGAATCAACAAATATTATGTCAAAGTAAATTAGTACAACTTCTCGACCCAAGATGGTATTAATAAGCTAACCTAAAATCATCGTAAGATTTAAAGGTGAACGCGCAACTAGACGTACCCCATGAGTCGCAGTTGGTTCTCATGCGTAAGTGTGTTTGTTTGTTGCCTGTCCTTCAACTGCCCGTGTCCAAAATGTTGGACAGTTGTGTCCAGGACTGACGGCTTTACGTGCTCTCCGAGGCACGGGGGTGAAACACCGCCAACTTCCTAACTCCGGGCTAGTAATGAGAATTTCTTGCCAGAAAAACCCAATGCTTGCTATGGCCCGACCCGGGGCACTCAACATCCTAACCACTAGACCAACACGTCATTGTACCGGAATGCTGAAACGCTCTTTACGTCTTTGCGGGTAGGGTGGTAACTAGCCACGGCCGAAGCCTCCCACCAGGAAAAACACTTTTTTGTACCAGTCTATTTATAATTATTTCAGGATAAAAAAGCTGCATTCAAAGGCTCTATTATAAAGCCCAGACTTAGCTTAAACATCATAATACTTTTATACCTCCTCAATGGTTCCCCCATTATTGCCAACGTTAAACAAATCCTACTCGCTGTAATTGGCAAATATTGAAATAAAATAATTAGTATGACCCCCGACTCGAAATGCACTTTATTATTAAACTGTTTTGGTTGATTTTTAAATGAGATAAAGCCGTCTCGTTAACGAAAACTAATATTGAATCAGTCGGGCTCTGGAGTTATTGACGCGTTGGGACTTTTGGACAGGAATCGAATGATTTTTCGGCACCTCCGATTTTTGTTCATTCGTGTTACAATCACAGTTTTGTATGGGATAATTAAAAGTGACAAGTAGATATATATCGATGTGTATTTATTATACGACTGCCTGAAAAAAGGAGTATATTGTATTCAGGGTTCATGTATATATGTATGTATTTATGTATGTATGTATGTATGTGAGTATATATATTTATTTAACCACAACTTCTATATGCCAGAACCGATTTTGATAAATGAGGTATCGTTAGAACCCCTAGCTTATTCCGGGTAACATAGGTTGATAAAATTTTAAAAAAAATTGATGGGGTGACCAATTGACCATAGTCCCGCATTAAATATTAAAGTTGAAAAAAAAAATCGAACATAAGATTAAGTATATAATCGTCATCTAGAAAATGATGAGTAGATTCCAAAAATATATAACACAATATCCAGTGATTCACAAAAAATATTATTTAATAAAAATGTGAATAACATTCCAATTTAACTAGATTAATTTAGATTTTTAACTTTCTATTTCGTTTTTTGGCAGGTCAGTCGTGTTTTTAATTTTTTAAAATTATGACATGTTTAATTTTGTTTATCTTTTCCGTACTACCATAAAACTTTTTTTTTCAGTATAGTCTGTGAGCATTATGAAAAAGTACCTACCTACACATATTTTCAAATTCATTAAAGTCTTTCCTAAGGTCTATTTCCAAATTCACTATAATTAATCATAGTGCGCCCTAATGAAGTTAAAGTTGACCATAAACAGACGGACTGACACATTTTAGCATTTATAATATTATTAGTATGGATGATGCCCACATAAAGAGACAAACGGACTGACAGACACCCTGTTGCATTTATAATATTAGTATTGATATGGATAATAAAGTAATACTAATAATTGCATTCAGAAAAGCTCTATCTAAACAAGTATTGTAATATTATAGGCTTTTCTTAAGTGCCCCAAGCTGTATTGTAGAAACACCCCGCGTGTTAATACCCAGAGGGGTAGAAAATATAATTTCACACAGTTTTAAAGCTACACGACTTAAACACTAAAATAAACGACACCTGGGAATTGTTCCTTACTGTGCTTGCTACGGAAAGGCTAACTACGAGGAATTTGTAACCACTAGAACCAGAAGGTTTTTTTTAAATTCGTAGTTATAAATCTATACTAATATTATAAATGATGTATATTTACCTTAATTGAATAAACCTTATTTGACTTTGACTTTGAATGCGAAAGTTTGGATGGATAGATATTTGTTTTTCAATCACGCTAGAACAGTATGAAATTTGCCACAAAGATAAATTATAGTCTATAATAACACAAAGGCTACATTTTATCCCGTAAAATTAAAGAGTTCTCCGGGAACCGAAAAACTTCAATCCACGCGGACGACGTCGCGGGCATCAGCTAGTTAACTATAAATGATGCACTCAACTTCGTATGATCGATGTAAGTTTATGAATATCCTTTGGGAACTCTTTTATTCTACAGGGCAATAATAAATCTAATAAATCTAATAATAAATCATACTATTCCGTAGACCAAAAAATAGAATCATTAAATGACGTAGATCAGTTGCTCTATTGCGGCGTGATTGATGGACTAAATAATCAGTAGTAAAGTCGTAGTATGATTGTTAAAAGTATTATGGTTCAAGATCCCGCATCGATCAGACTTTCGTTTTTCTATGTATGTGTCTAATAGAGGTTGAAACGATCCCGGACTATGAAGTTTGGATCGCGGTTGTTTTGGAAAGTAACAGGTAGAAAAGCTAAAAAGAAAGCTGGTAGAAAAGTGTAAAAAAGCTGGTAGAAAACTGGTAGAAAAGGTAAAAAACTTTCACTGTTAAGTAATATTTAAAAAAAAAACAAATAAATTTACAAAAAACTAATAAGTCATTGACCTTTACTCTCCTTTTTTAGAAAGCTTCAAGATCTACGTTTTTTTTTTTTTTAATTATATTTCTGCATTAACTAAGAATCAATTTTCAACCTTTTATTTCCATCAGAAAGAAATTAAAAGGTTCTTCATGGAATAATGAAATCTCGTTTCAAAGAGTTATGATTAATTAATATTTAGGTCGTGTTAATTAAAATAATTAAACTCTGGCATGTGTGATTAAACTAGGAATAGGTACTAATTTAATTGAGCTAATGAATATAATTCATGATGATGATTTGAATAACTGATAATATTATATGAACGATTTTATGAACCAAAACTGCTTTCACAATTCTTCCAACTCCAAGCTTTCACCCGTTTACTGCCACGACTTTATCACATGAAATTATGGAATTATGAATACTTTATGGCGAACTCAAAAGAGGTACCTAATGCAGATTTTCTCGCCATGTATTTCTTTGCCATTAAAACGTGATTACTTTCAATAATTCAAACACACATAATTCCGAAACGTTAGAGGTGCGTGCCCAGGAATCGAACCCCAGACTCTACGAATACGCGGCCGTAGGCTTATCTAAAAGAATACTCAATACTCAATATCATTTAATCAATATACAGGTACACTGTAGGTACACATTTTGTCGTTAAAAATTACTTACTTATAAAACATGATGGTGATAATCGTTAACGGTATCTTAAAACTAAAGCTACGAGGGTTCCAAACGCGCCCTGAGAAGAGCCCACAACAAACTCAGCCGGGTTTTTTTTTATTATCACCATCTCACAAATCATCTTAACTAAGGAACTATCAGAGCCATAGAACAAATTATTGCCAAGCTTCCTTGTCGTTTAAGTAGTCCTTTACATGGTAATAAGATTTTTCAATGAGTTTACGTTTTACATTAACTTTAAACTTATTCAGAGACTTCAACATGTCTTCTTTGAGCTTATTGTAGAAGCGAACACTGTTTCCAACAAATGAATTGCTACTATCAACGCTAAGTAAGCTATTACCGCCATTATATCGCTCACTAGCCACTTTTAATTAAAATTGATTCTAAGCTTATAATATTAATCTAATATGCTGCGGCATTATATAATCTTACATAACATAAACTACCACTATCTCCAGAATATCCCAAGGGATGCAAAATTAGATAAAATTTAATTAGTCGAGCATCCCTTATCGTAGTTTTACTTTATTTATTGCACGGGGCGTTCCGATCTTTGAGCGAGGTCCGTGTAAAAAAGGGGCAATTTAAATAATTAACGAAATTTGCATAAACACGCTGTAGATAGTGAGAGAATTTTAATAATTGCTATTGGATGTTACGACGCAATAGCATTCATATAATATTTCTATAAAAGATAAATAATTACAAAAATTTAAAATTTTGACGACCTCCGTGGCGCAGTGTTGAGCGCTGCTGTCTTAACGTGCCGGGTTCGATTCCCGGCAGGGTCAATGTGGGAATTAATAATTTCTGAATTTTCCCTGGTCTGGCCTGGTGCCGTGGCTAGTTACCACCCTACCGGTAAAAATGTGCCCCCAAGCGATAAAGCGTTCCGGTACGATGCCGTGTAGAAACCGTATAGGGGTATGGGTTTAATATAACTGCTATGCCCCTAACAGGTTGGCCCGCTACCATCTTAGACTGCATCATCACTTACCATCAGGTGAGATCGCAGTCAAGGGCTAACTTGTAGTGGATAAAAAAAACTTATGGCACTTAAAAAACCTGTGGCACTCAAATAATCATATAATAGCCATACATCCAAATATGTTGAGGCATTTCGAAGTTATCTATACTAATATTAAAAATGCGAAAGTTTGGGTGGATGTATGGATGTCTGGATGTATGGATGTATGGATGTTTGTTATTCAATCACGCCCCAACGGCTGAACGGATTTGGCTAAAATTTGGCACAGAGATAGATTATAGTCTGGAATAGCACATAGGCTAACCCGCGGGAACCAAAAAACCTCAAACCATGCAGATGAAGTCGCGGGCTAGTAGTGGAATAAAGAAACTCACATGCATCAACCCTGAAAACATTACACTCCTGTTTTAGGGCAGTCATGTAAAACTAGGATATTTTTTAACGACTATAGGTACCTATTTTAATTTAATTTCGTATGCACGCGCGGAGTTTCTTATTCCGTGCGCGCACCAAACCGCATTGCTCCCTTGCTAATTATCCGAATATGCAAATGTCATCAAAACGGACACATTAATTGTTTCATTCTAATCCCGGTACAATGGGGAAATGCTAATGCTCGGGATATTTTTGTCTAGAGGGTTGAATGACCTTTACTGCGACTGATTTAGGGGTCATGGTAATTTCTGAAATGATGGTTATGGCTGAAACTATTTACTTCTCGTACATACTTCTGGATTCCCTCATACTGTCATAGTTTAAAAAACTCACTGTGTCACACTAATATTATAAAGGCTAAAGCTTGTATGTGTATATGTTAGTTACCCTTTCACGCAAACGCTACTGAACAAATTTGACTGAAATTTGGAAAACAGATAGATTATACCCATAACAGATAGACTACTTTTTATCTACCATACTAATATTATAAATGCGAAAGTGTGTTTGTTTGTTGGTTTGCCCTTCAATCACGCCGCAACGTGATTTTTGATATCGGTATAGTTGAGGACCTGGAGAGTGACATAGGCTACTTTTTATCCCGGAAAATTAAAGAGTTCCCGCGGAAACTAAAAACCTCAATTCACGCGGATGAAGTCTCGGGCACAGTCTAGTTTAAGTATAAAGAGGATGTAAAGTGTACACAAGCGACACCAGACCGTGTTCTGAGATGATCCTTCCGAGACCTTTGTCCAGCAATTTCTGTATGTATTTGGGATGAGATGAAGGACGCATTAGCCTGAAATACATAAAACACCTTAATAATCCGCCTCAATAATATTTAGTACGTTGTACAAAAAATGCAAGAGTTTTATCGATCAAGGTATGTACCTTTATTGTTAAAAAGCGCAGATGATCGAATTAAAACCCCCATTTAATAAACAAAGGCAATACGGGATTCCATCAGTGACCCTCTCTATGGCGCCGCTCCGAATTAGCGCGAATCAAAACAAACAAAAAGCATGTCCCCTGCCGTCATCTACCGTCCCCTGTTGTCCCCTACCTTCCCCTGGCATACTCGTAACTTGTGAACGCATAGAACCCTGCACATTGCACCGATAAGTGAAAAGGATTGCCCAATTTTGGTACAAGGTAGGTACCAAAAAATCACATTTGGTAGCGATTGAACTAGTGACAAACTTTTTACTCTTTGAATAAGAGCGGAACGAACAGTTAAAAATGACTGCGTCTGAAGGGAACAACTTATTGTCCTGTCGCGTAGCGTGCGCGCTTCATATAAAAGTAATGCGGACTTTTAACCCTCATTACAAAGTATTCTGTAACGTGTTTAGTCTAATTTGTATCATGTTAAGTCAAAGTCATTGATCTTTCACTGTTTTCTGTTTCATTAAGGTTTAGTTGAAAATACCTACTTAATAGTTTAATTATATAATACTTATACGCAAAAGTGTGGAGTGTGTGTCCTTCGAGTTACGTATTTAATTACGTGATTTTTTACATTGATATAGTTGAGGACCTGAAGAACCTGACGAACCTAAATCCACGCGTACAACAATGTCTAATGACTAATATGCGTCATTGGACAATTTTTTAAGTACTTATAAGATAAATTATTAGTTATGGTTAAAGCAAAATTACCTATTAGTCAAATAGTTTGGCTAGATTGTAATTATATTGAGCACCTTTACATTAGTACTCATTAATAGGAAAAATAAGCATTTCATTACAATGTTATCTCTCCAAGCGGCGTCAATTTAAATTACCAAAAATCAAAACAAACAAAAAGGGTCCCCTGAATGTCCCTTGCGTGCTAACGTATGGGGAGAATCGACTGGTGTCGGTAAGTGAAAATTATTGGCCAATATCGGCCGAGATTGGTAAGGTCTATGTTTGAGCTAAGTCTACTATGTATGTAATATAAAATATAAAATAAATAAATAAATAAATAAATAAATAAATGTACCATATTAATATTAACAATAAGAAAGTGTGTTTGCTTGTTGGTTTGTCCTTCAATCACGCCTCAACAGAGCAACGGATCAACGTGATTTTTTTGCATGCGTATAGTTGAGGACATGGACATAGGCTACCTTTTATCCCGTAAAATTACTTCTACTATGCGGACAGTCGCGTTCATCTTCATCTGCTAGTGACTTATAAACTGAAAACTTTAAAAATACCTAAAATTGTAAAGTTGTTGTAGAGTTTGAGTGGAATTGCTTTGATGACCTCCCCTGGCGTAATGGTGAATGCTGATAAGCTATAGGAAGCTCCGTGTTCGATTCTTAGCAGGGGTTTTTTATGACAAAACTACAATTATTTTGCCGTTGACTGCAATCTCACCTGATGGTAAGTAATAAATAAGATGGTAGCGGTCTAACCTGTTGGGGGTATACAACTGATGCGGGCGCTAAACTTTTAAAACATATATACGATACCTGGGAGCGTTCACAGAATGCTATTGGTGTCTTCTGTGATCTGTCCAAGGCATTTGATTGTTTTGATCATAAAACTTTATTGCTAACATTAAGCCATTATGGCATCAGAAATGTTGCACTCGATGTCATTGCTTCTTACCTAAACGATAGAACTCAGAGGGTATCCGTAAACCACGTGAAGTCAGAGGGCTCAACTGCATTAATGGGTGTCCCACAAGGCTCGATCTTGGGTCCTTTTCTATTATTGGTGTATATAAATGATTTACCTTACCATGCCAACAATGTCTGTGACATTGTATTGTTTGCTGACGACACATCACTTATTTATAAAGTGGATAGAAGTAAAGACAATTTTGACGATGTAAACAACGCAATATCACACGTATCACACTGGTTTACTGTCAATAATTTGTTATTGAATGCTAAGAAAACCAAGTGCTTAGAATTTGTTCTACCTAATGTAAAGAATATTGATAAAATTATTATTATAAATGGAGAAGCACTAAAAATGGAGAACTCCACAGTTTTCTTAGGGGTGACCTTGGATAATAAGCTTCAATGGGGCGTTCATATAGAGATACTTTCAGGAAAATTAGACAGTTTACCGATATTTAAACGGCTAGACTTGTCTACTTTGCTTACTTCCACAGTGTCATGTTGTACGGCATTTTATTGTGGGGCAGAGCAGCTGATATCCAATCCATTTTTATATTGCAAAAAAAGAGCCATCCGTTCTATTTATAAACTCGGATCACGCGTATCACTTCGTGAAAAATTTAAAGAGTTCGGTGTTCTTACGGTGCCTTCGCAATAATATAGTCTTCGTTAGGCAGAACATTAATCTTTACAAGCAAATAGGTGATACTCACAATCGATACACTAGAAACCGCCATAAGCTAGTAATAGCGTAGTATCGTGTGCGCAAGGTGTAGAAATCCTTTGTGGGGTCGAGTGTACGCTTTTATAATATGGTTCCCAAAGAGTTTCTGGATTTGCCATTACATAGATTAAATGACTGTGTTAAACAGCATTTGTTAAGTCGAGGTTATTACACTATCGATGATTTTATATTATTAACGACAAAGTTGCATGGAGGCAACCGGCCTCGCATCCAGAGACCCACAAGTCAGTGTAATACTTGTAACGTATGTGTTGTGTTGACTACATATTGTAACCTTTTCTTTTCTATGAGAAGAGCAACTGCTGAGTCTCTTGCCGGTTCTTCTCAGTAGAATCAGTTTTCCGAACCGGTAGTAGAGTTAACGTTTCATAAGTGTGTAACTAACCTGACCGAGTTCCCTAAGAATCTACACCTTACTCTACCAATAAAATTCAATATTTCTTTAGAATGGCACGTGAAGCATCTAGCAGTAAGACCCACATATATTGCTGCGTCCATAATAAACCACGATCTTTTAGAGTTTCGGAAGCTTCGAATCCATTCGACCCTACGACTTGATTATATACTAATTTAGATGAAATTTAGCTTACCTATGACTGGCTTTAGAAGCGTGTTCGAGTTATAGAAAATCTATAAAACGCGTTCAAGCATTGATTAATATCAATGTATAAATTCAGTTCGAGGTTATATGAATAATAATATGCGTGATCGAGTATTGATTCATCTCTAAATAATGACACGCGTTTTACCCGCGTGTTCGAGTATTGATTCATCTCTAAACAATGACACACGTTTTACACGCGTGTTGTATTGATTCAATACTGCCATGCTTTCAGTTCAAGTATACGGCGCTTTGCTCGTTATAAGAACCCCACTTTTTTAGCACATACATTAAGTGAGCCTGTCATCATTATGTATAGGATCATTAAAGGATCATATCATAGACCTTTTAGAGAGATTTATACTTTGACTATAAGAGTGAGAAATTTTATATTATACTATAAGTTTTAACCCAGGGTTAAGATTTCTATCTTATTTAACAACATTTCAACCACTAGGACATCAACCGCGGAAATAGCGCAACGTATGTCGGCATACTTTATAGTGGTGCGTTCCACTATGTCAGCATATAACTGGATAATTACATTTTTAGAGTGGTGTACTCCCACATATACCTGTAATAGGTTTCAAGGATGCACCAGGCACTCTGCAGGATAGTCCGCCGCAACGAAACAGAGTCTACAGGCGTGATGCAACCTTCAGTAATAGTATGGTTAGATAAAATGCAGCGCGGAAACCTCCATGGGTAGTAGAACATTGTTTGAACGTAAGATAGGTAGTAATATTAATAAACAGCGTCCTATCAACCATGATAGGTTATTGTTCGAACGTAGCGAACGTCGTAAATTTACAAATGATATGCATAAGTAGTCTTTAAGTAGATCGCAAGGTAAAATCAGACATACTGTAGAACATGGAAGTGCACACGAAGTGCACTGCGCACAGAAAGCAAGCTCTCTGGTACAACAACAAACCAATCCCTTCTTAACGTCCAACTAGGTAGACATCAAGGCAGAACCAGCCGTGCTGAGGAATCGCCGAAGCGAGTAAATTATATTCCACAGTGCCCAACTCAACCTGCGATAGTAATATGCGATCATAATACGTGTAAGTATGTTGTATTTTAAGTATGTATATAGATCCACCATAGGCAGATCAAGTATCGTCAGATACTCTCCAAGCCAGGTTCACGAGGCACATAGTACCAAGGCTCCCTCACATTAGACAGCATCCAACGATGTAATGCGTTCGAAATACTTCATTAATTGCACATAATAAAATATGAATTCTATAAATCGCTCCCACTCTCGCCATCATGAGGAGGAGAAGACTCAGACATAGTGTGCGCTTTGGCGGCCTACAACACCGCGCTCACTACTACAGCTACGCATTATTTCTTGCGTCGAGTCTGCTACTCGCTTCTTCCCCTGGCGATCGGTCCGAATAACGGAAATCGCTTCGGCGTAGCTCCAAGTTCGTTCCTCATCTAGATCAATTATACTATTATTATTTTATTATTAATTTAATATGTTTTTACTATTATTTTATAATTTATGCTATCAAATATAAATATATTTTATTGTTTTATTTTTATAAACTGAGATGTACGTATAGTTACAAGTGACACAAGTTGTCCTACATGAAATAAATAAATCATTTATCATTTATCATTTATGGGGTATAGCAGTTATATGAAATGGCTTTCTTCGGACATCTACAAAGAGGAGCCCAATTCTCACTTCCGAGATTCGTTTTAGAAGGAAGAATTGCAGGCAAGAGAGCTCCAGCAGCCCTATTCTGTAACGCAGTGGTTATCAAAAAATTAAAGCCACTGACTAATATTTTTTATCCATTGAAGATTTGCTATGATGTTTGCTATGTTCTTTCATTTTCCATAGTAAACCTTCAATGGACACAATATATATGTCAGTGGCTTTCATTTTTCGATAGCCACTGAGTTACAGAATAGGGGGACTGCTCGTCAAAAGCGCAAGTGGTTGGACGATATAAGGCATTGGACGGGGCTTAGCTATCCGAAGCTCAAAGATGCGGCAAAAAATAGAGAAGTTTTTCGGATGATGACCACCAAACTTCATTTTGAAGAAGGCTCGCGATGATGATGATGAGTTATATGAAACCCATACCCCCAATTCATTTCTACACGGCAACGTACCGTACCGGTAAATCACTTTGCGGCACGTCATTGCCGGTAGGGTGGTAACTAGCCGACGTCTCCCACCAGACAAATTCAGATTTTTGAAAATAATTCCTGACTCTTTCATGATAAGGATCTGACAGGACTGACTCTGCTTAGGATTCCCAAATTGCTAGGGTTCGAAACCGAGTCCTCCCGCTTAAAAGTCCACACTACTGCGCCAAGGGGGTCGTCAGAACGTGGTGTTTTGATACACTTTGAATTAATAAAGCTGATGGCAAAGGAAGCGCCTCCGTAATGAAATCGTAAAACATAATCCAAGTAATTTAGCATAAACTTAATTACGGAACAGTTGGTTGTTTTATCGCTCGTAAAACGCCAAACTTAATTTATTTTCGTCCCCGGAGCTAAATATACTGTACCTATCATATTTTTGCAAGGCACGTCATGTAATTTGTAATATATACAATTATACATGATATTCCAGCAATCTTATCAAACTTGGCCATTAAGAGTCATTTTCAATTAACTTTAAAAAATATGATCAGACTGTCATTTTCTTTTGTGTTGCATTACTAACCTTTATTGAAAACAATACAACAGAACTTTTAAGTTTAATTCTAAGATCAAGATAAGCTAGCTAAAGCTAGCTAGCCTAACTTGATCTATACTAATATATTATAAATGCGAAAGTTTGTATGGATGGAAACTTACTCAATCACGCCAGACCGGCTGAACGGATCTGGAAGAATTTGGCACAGAGATATATTATAGTCTGGAAGCTACAGACAGAACAAAAGCTACTTTTTATCCAGAAAAATTAGAGATTTCCAACCAAAAAAACTCAATCCACGCGGACGAAGTCGCGGGCATCATCCAGTTTGCCTATATTTTCCATTAAACAAGAAAGTGTCAAGACATACGACACAGATTTATCAAGTACACAAAGTATGTAGTTGCAGGCCGAGTGAAATTATTGCGACATAACGTCCCCGTTACAGTGATAGTATCGTGATAGTATCGGCGGCGCGTCGCTTTACGACTCCATTCGTTTCAAAGTTTGCCGATCCACGTTATCTGTGTCAGGTCGATCTTACATCTGAGATCTATTGCTTTATTTCGCTTTAGACACTTTATAATCAGATTTTGTGTCTATTGAGAGAGTCAAGCTCTTTATATTTATTACTCAAATAGCGAATGCCTGCGACTTCGTCTGCGTGGTTTGAGGTTTTTTGGTTCCCGCGGGAGCTCTTCAATAAACATACATCCATACATCCATCCAAACTTTCGCATTTATAATATTAAGCAAGATAAGATATTCAATTTGTTTATTTCACATAGGACTTACAAGGGTCTTATATGATGGAATTTGTTTTGACTTTACACGATTCTTTTACTAGCGAACGCCCGCGACTTCTCCTCGAATCGAATCCGCATGTAGATTAAGTTTCATGGTCCTCTGTCACGCAGAGGACCGTGAAACTTTTTACATTGTCCGGTTATGGGGATTAGAGCTAACTAGTTCGGGGACAAATCACCCGAGTAAGTTGGCCGGCTGTGATGGAGAAAAGTTTATTATTGGCAAAAGTTCGCTACGTAATACAGCTGGTTGAGATTTGGCGATACAGTCTCGTACGCTGTGAATTTAGTATTTATTTAGTCTACTGGAAAAATAATAAGTTTTTTATTCGATTATAACTGGTAATGCGATGAAGTTAACTTGGGCAATGTCAAATATTAATAAATAAAATAGGAGCGGGCTAACTTGAAAGAAATATTTATTCAATCCCTAATCGGTTGCCCCCCGCCTGCTTGGTAGGGAAATATAAGATTGTACTGGACGGCTAAGTTATTTGGCGGAACCTTTTTGCGCCCTGCGGTGTATTCGATAATTAATAAGTCAATAGTTAATAAGTCAATAATTAATAAGTCAATTACAAATTAATACTTCGTATTTGACTTTAAATAGATATTTAGAAAAATTAGAAGTTCTTGTCCGGAATTTCAAACTCGGACTGTCCGAATAGAAGACTTAATTTTTGTAATTTTCTTTATACTGTTTCTCACACTAGGAAAGTTTCTAATAGTTACATATCGTTCCGCAATCTTCGATATGTATTTAAGTAAGTTTAGAAGACTAATCTTAACTACTTGGCCAACATAATAGCAAAAGCAGAACACCTGATTAAGAAAGATGGGTAAGGTGGTTAAACACACATTTTGACACGTTCAGCTGAAACAAATGTAGAACGAATAGCGTCTCAATTAACTTTGTAAAGCCTTTTAGCTCAATAAAGCCTTTGTGCCGTTAAAAGTGAAACTGAAAGCTGTGGTCAATTTGCCATGTTGCGTATGGGGTGATCCGTTTC
Organism: Erebia palarica; assembly: GCA_964035005.1. Taxonomy (NCBI): domain Eukaryota; kingdom Metazoa; phylum Arthropoda; class Insecta; order Lepidoptera; family Nymphalidae; genus Erebia; species Erebia palarica. The sequence goes on from OZ035983.1 coordinate 39,070,460, forward strand.
GTATGAAAATTTCATTAACTACGTGCATGACCCCGGGCTGCCTGCTAGACCACTCGATGTAAGGTCAGGTGATTCGGTGCGTTGATTTATCACACCTGTGGGCTTCCTGCAATCATTTAAAGCAGTACTATAATACGAATGCCTGAAAAAAGGAGTATATTGTTTTCAGGGTTCATGTATGTTTGTGAGTTTGTATGTTCCGCGATAACTTCTATATGCCTGAACCGATTTTGATAAATGAGGTATTCTTAGAATCCCTAGCTTATTCCGGGTGACATAGGCTAGTAAAATTAAAAAAATAAATTGACGGGGTAACCACGGTCCCGCATTAAAGACTAAAGTTGAAAAAATAAATTCGAAAATAAAATTCTAAAAAAATCGTCATCTAGAAAATGATGAGTAGATTCCAAAAATATATAACACTATAGTTCAATATCCAGTGATTCACAAAAAAACTAGATTAATTTTGATTTTTAACTTTTTAATTCGTTTTTTGACAGTGCAGTCGTGTTTTTCAATTATGACTTGCTTCTAGATGTATGTTTTATATGACGAACCTTGTCGTTAAATAAGTATCCCATCAAAAACATAAATGTAAAATGAGAGCCAAGTTCAAAATTGTGATATATATGCCTTGGTTGTCGACTTCAGCGACAAAAGAAGTGAGATCTAAATGGGTGCCAAGTTCAATGGTCAGTCCTGCAATTTATTTATCCCATCAAAAACATAAATGTGAAATGAGAGCCAAGTTCAAAATTGTGATATATATGCCTTGGTTGTTGACCTCAGCGACAAAAGAAGTGAGATCTAAATGGGTGCCAAGTTTAATGGTCAGTCCTGAAATTTATTTATAAGAACATATAATATTTTATAACAACTTAAAATATCATTTCTTCTTATAACTTAGTATAAAATGTTTAAGACTAAGGCTTTGGCTTGACTAGTTTCCATATACGAATTATTATTAAGTAGGTACCTAAAAGTACAGTTTCTACCAGCAAGCCAAATTTTCGGAAGAATAAAATAAGAACTTACAGCTTTACAACTTGTGAAGGCTATTATTACTATTTTACTATTAAAACTAAAGCTTAAGGGTTCCAAACGTGCCCTGGTCTGAGAAGAGCCCGCAATAAACTCAGCTGTGTTTTTTTTATTATCACCATCTCACAAATATTTGAAATTATATATATGTACTTATAATATAACATTACATAATCAGCCGCTGTAACAATTCATACCCATGCCTTGCTATCATTCAAATAATCCTTTACACTGTAATAGGACTTTTCTATTAGTTTAGTTTACGTTTTACATTAGTAGGTACTTATTATTCGGTGTAAGGTCAGTGTGTCACCCACCAGTAATTCTATTGTACGACTCATTGTACAAGATAAATATAGACGAGAATTCTCAAGGAAAATATAGTGTACCTAAAGTTACACTGACATTGACAGATTACATCTATGGTCAGACTACCTCTACAGCACATTTCTACATCTCATCAATTTTGATTGCAAAAGTTCAAAATCAAAAGTTTTTAGTGAAACATTGAAAACAAGCACGGTAAACAGTCGATATCACTAAAACCACTATAAACAATGAATACAAATCACAATGACTGACAGCTTGAACTGACGACCTCAAATACGTTTCTTCTTCTTTTCTGTCAATGACGTTTTGTTGCACAAAATGCATGAATACGAAGGTAAGGTTTTAATGCAACTATATTATTATTCATTATTATTTACATTAAAATAATAATTATGTGTCATTTTCAATAGTTAAGGAGTTACTACCACCGCTTAAAGCAGTATTGTTTCAAAATAACGGTTGAATGTCACGTATTTTGACGTCCTTAAAATAATGATTATAACACTACAAAATAAACGTCAACAATATTAAAATAATACGGCTTTAAGCAATGGTAGTATGCCCCGTGTCAGAGTTTTGATCTATAACTAGGTAGAGCATAAAAATGACGATTTTTGTACGTTTATATCTAAATAACCATTTGAGGTGTGCTTATGAAATTTGGAGCACATATGTATCTCACGGGTCTCAATATATGCGCCAAATTTGATATGTTTATGTGAAATAGTTTTTGTGTTATGAGGGGGTCAAAAGTGGCTCCAAATGGTTCGTGTAACACACGGTGCTGCTCGCCAGTTTTTTTGAACTTTGGCTGGACACGCTTCCGCGTGTCTTGATTAGAATTTTCAAACAAGATAGTCAAGAATATTAAAATAGTTCTGCTTCAAGCAAGGTCCCATTATAATTTACACTATGCACTGGCCGTTCCATGCCGCAGCTGATGAGATTTATTTTCATTTGTTAACAAGTTAACTTTGACTGCAAACTCCAAATAACGATGCATTCTTAGATGATAGCTGTGGTCTAAGCAGCGTGTGGCAGTTATAATATAACTTGTTTTGACATTTGGATAAAGTCATATTATATCAATTCTAATAGTTAATTAATATATCAAGTTGTACTACAGAAAATATCGTGAGGATACCGGCTGTCCAAGAGTTCTTCAGATTGTTTTCAAAGCTGTGTGAAGTCTGCCTTTCCGCATTTGGCCCTTCAGTTTAGTTATAGTTCATCGCGCTGTTCATTATGAGAGAAGACTCGTGTCACCAGCCCACGAAACTAGGGCAGATGATGGTGTAAAATGATGACGATGGTTTGAATAGGTCTTTACAATCGTGCATTGTCGAGTCAACATTTCCTGAAGATGCTCCGATTTTAGAGTGGAACGTACGTTGAGAATAATTTGGAGGATTTGTGCGGTGTGGTGAATATCGCAAGTTACACACTGTACATAGATTTACCTACTGTGGCGGATTATAGCGAATTAAACTTCTGGTTTTTTCATTATCGTGGACTTCCGCAAAGTAACGCCTGCTTCTATCCAATAGACGATGGTTTGAATGACCTTACAATACCATAACAGTGGCTAAGCTAATACGGTCGCCTGAATTAGCCCGGCCGCACAATTTGCATCCAGGGTGGATGCAAATCCAGGGTGGGTGTGGCGTATAATACAGCAGGCCGGATAACGCGCCGCGCGGGTAACATACACGCTTGCTATCGGTCATTCAATTAGACCGTTTGAATAACAATTTAAGCCTGGATGACCGATTGAACATCATATTTGATGATTGTAACCCTTATGTGATTCATAAACTGAAAAATTGTCGTTCACGTTATCATACGTCATCTTAATTGTACAATGTTTCTTGCATATAATGCATATAAACGATTGATTGATTGATTGACGTTGAAGGGTTGCATTGCGTGAGTGTTGAGCCAATCTGCGCAAGCTCTTTAATTCTCTTATTAAATTTTTTTACGCCACTGCGATTCATGGTCCGAGATCCCGCGACGATCAGACCATCGTATTTTATTAAAGCTGAAAGTTTTTCTATATTGTATGTCTCTAATAGTTTTATATATAGAATATGAAGTTTGGATCGCAGTTGCTTTGGAAGGTATCAGGTAGAAAAGGTGGCAGCTCAAATTCGTTAAAATATTAACCTCCGTTTTTATTAATATTAGAAACAACGTTGTCCACTGTCAGACACCCTGTTGTTTTATAATTAAAGAGATATTAGGGTGGTAACTAGCCGAAGCTTAACACTAGGCCAGACCAGAGAAAATTCTGAAAATAGAAATTCCCAAATTGTCCCTGCCAGGGATCGAACCCGGGACCTACTTATAAGACCACCACTCTCACTGCTCTGACGCTCACCACAGTGCCAGGGAGGTCGTTAAAATTCTACTTCAATACCTTGAATCCGTTCAGAGTACACCATTAATACTCTTGTTTCCGCACGATTTACCCGCGACACGATGGCAATCAACAAAATCATTAATGATTCCAAACGTCAACCAAAAGCTGTTCTCATATCTGTGCAAACCGAAAATGCTGCAAGCGACGAATTTGCTAAAGATTTCCCACGCACTTTGTCCATACTGTTTAATGTTCTAATAAATAGTAATATTTCAATGTAAGTTAATTTATTTTATTGGATTACTAAAATAACAAAAATTTATATTTAAACGACTTCCAAAAAAGAAGGAGGTTCTCAATTCGGCGGGTATTTTTTTAAAAGTATAACAAAGATAAGCAAAGATGACACATCAGGCTCATCAAAATTAGTTTTTACTTTGCAGTGGCTTTAGAAGTCGGTTTTTTTGGAAAAATATTTATGTAATTTATTTTGTTATGAATATAATCATTAAATAAACAGTTGTTCTGATTATTCGTATGAAATAATTCAGAGCTTTCCATTTTTTGATCACTTTCCCTTCTTGAATCGTTTAGTTTTACGAGGAAGTGGTGCCCTTGCAAAAAATTAAATGAAGTTTAATATAACTTTAAAGCTTTTCCATAGGAAAAAGTAAGGAACACACATTAAAATACTCGTTAAAAAAAGCGTGGCGTATGTGACGCATACAAATGTGCGATGAGCTGAAATTACCCCAAACGTCAAAACAAGCCAAGTATAACACGCAGAAGTGGCACATCGCGCACAGCAAACAAAAGGCACGTGCCAACATCATAAATAAGATTAGGGTACGTCATGATTTCCCGTTAAAAACCATAGCGGCACGGTCCCATTGTTTGTGAACGGCGAATGCAGCCGCTTTCAATTTGTACGCACTAACCAAACGGGGTGAATTTACGAGTACCAGCATTACGCCGCGGCGCCCGTGCGGGGGGGGCGGGGGGTCAGACAACGGGCGCATAAATTAAGAGCGGCCAGGGTGTTTGAATCGAAAGGGTAGTGACAAAGAATATTTCGTGGATGCGACCGTGTGTTAATAGCTAGAAGAACCAGCAAGAAACTCGGTATATATTGTAGATATTCTTAATAACCTTAGAATGATCTAGAGAGCCTATAAAAACGCATAATATACACCCAAGACGAATCACCAAGAAACAAGAAACTTGGCAGAGATTTTGGAAGAAGAAAGAAACGTTATAATATTTTACAGCCAGCCTCTTTCTCCGAAATTAAGTACCTTTAAATAAAATTCGAATTGTCGTATCTACATAAAATTATTCTTTGGCATGAGCCAAAATATCTAGATAGTTACCTTGCATCCAACGCATTGGCATCTGGAAGGGTTAAAAATCGTGAATTATTGCACTCAGTGTCTACCCGAGCTAATTATGAATTATGAGTTAGCTCATAGGGCTAGTTAGCTTTTATGCAATGTTCAGGCATTTAATTGATGAGATACTCAATACTCAATATCATTTATTCAATATAGGTACACTGTAGGTACACTTATTGACGTTAAAAATTACTTACTTATAAAATATTATGGTGATAATCGGTAACGGTATCTTAAAACTAAAGCTACGAAGGTTCCAAACGCGCCCTGGTAGGAGAAGAGCCCACAACAAACTCAGCCGGATTTTTTTATTTATTATCACCATCTCACAAATCATCTTAACTAAGGAACTATCAGAGCCATAGAACAAATTATTGCCAAGCTTCCTTGTCATTTAAGTAGTCCTTTACATGGTAATAAGATTTTTCAATGAGTTTACGTTTTACATTAACTTTAAACTTATTCAGAGACTTCAACATGTCTTCTTTGAGCTTATTGTAGAAGCGAACACTGTTTCCAACAAATGAATTGCTACTATCAACGCTAAGTAAGCTATTACCGCCATTATATCGCTCACTAGCCACTTTTAATTAAAATTGATTCTAAGCTTATAATATTAATCTAATATGCTGCGGCATTATATAATCTTACATAACATAAACTACCACTATCTCCAGAATATCCCAAGGGATGCAAAATTAGATAAAATTTAATTAGTCGAGCATCCCTTATCGTAGTTTTACTTTATTTATTATCACCATCTCACAAATCATCTTAACTAAGGAACTATCAGAGCCATAGAACAAATTATTGCCAAGCTTCCTTGTCGTCTAGGTAGTCCTTTACATGGTAATAAGATTTTTCAATGAGTTTACGTTTTACATTAACTTTGAACTTATTCAGAGACATCTTTAACATGTCTTCTGGGAGCTTAGTGTAGAAGCGGACACTGTTTCCAAAAAAATAATTGCTAGTTTTACTAAGCCTAGAAACAGGCATTACAAGTTTATTTTATTTCTAGTATTGACATTATGACAATCACTTTTCATCTTGAATTTATCAATGTGTTTATGCACGTATACTAAATTTTCAAATATATACTGGTTGTGCACTGCCATAATATTAATTTCTTTAAATTTATCTCATACGACCGGGATATCGTTATTCTTTGGAATATAGATTTTTAAATCCCAAGGAAATTGCATGAATTTTTCGGGATAAAAATTAGAATGTCCCTGGGATGCTGTCTTTCGATACCGGTTAATTGGCCAAACCGGGCCATGAACAGACAGACAGACAGGCATAGAAAAAGCCCTGGACTTCGTCCGTGTAAATTTTTCTACTCCCACTGAAACAATTTAATTTTCCGGGATAAAAACAAGCATATGTCCTTCCCCGTTAAGAAACATATCTCTATACTCATCAAAATCGGTTGAAAAGATGGAATGTTAAAGCGTAGCAGACAGTCAAACGCACTTTTGATACAATGATTGTTATAAATTTTAACGATGGAGCCATGTTAAAAATTATTATTATGGCCAACCATTTGTTTTGGAGGCAGTCATTCGCTTTTTAGGCTTTGTATCAATTTTTTCTGTTACTACAAGTCAAGGGTCAACTTGAGTGCGATCTTACTTATTGGTAGGTAAGTGGTGACGCAGTCTGAAATGTGGCGGTCTTAGCTTTTCTGTTAGGGATGGCCCATCAGTTATATTTAACCCATACCCCCAGACATTACTAAGAAGTTTTCCAACCACAGACAATAATTTAGAAATCCATACTGATTCATAATAATTGTATAAATGCGAAGGTGTGTCTGTCTATCTACGCTACGTATTCACGAGTCATCAGTTCAACCGATTTTGATGAAATTTGGCACAAGGGTAGGTTGTATCCCGGGGGAGGACTTCGGCTACTTTTTATCCCGTAAAGTTAAAGAGTTCCCGCGGGAATCAATATATCGCGGGAAGTCGCGGGAATCATCTAGTAAGATAATATAAATTGCCAAAATGGGCTGGGGATCGAACCTTTGACACTCCCACATAACTCGCCACTAAACGTACAATTTTTAATTTAGAGTTCTTGAAAATTTGACAGCCTTCTTCGACGTGAATAACTCTCCCTAATTAATATTCTTAGTATCCATAGCTTAAAACTATTATTTTTTCTATAAAAACTTCAATTTCAGTTGAAATTATGAATTCAGCTGGGGAAAACAGCTCACTCGAAACTCAAGAACCGGCTTTTCTTTTAACCGCATATTTAAAGTATCAATTTCTTAGCCTTTGTGTTACGGAGTAGCGTTGAGTAGATTACGGAGTACTTACTCTGAGTTTTAATTCGATTGATCGTATGAGCATTCGAGGACATTAGCGTCAAAGTAAAATGAACTTAAATGTATGAATATAGAGCTCAATTTCGTGTATGCATTCATATACGTTTACGTATACGATACGTTTCCAAATTTAAATCTGTTGTAATGAATTTGTGACTTTAAATGAAGCGCTTTTGGGTCCATTTTACTGTGACGCTAATGTCATCGAATTCTTATATGATCAATCGAATTAAAACTCAGAGTAAGGGTACGGGTTTAAAAAATTTAAACCCGTGAAATGCTGGGAACTGTAGGTGGTCGGGACGAAACGAAAGCGCTAATGAGAGAAGTGGTCAGTTCAGCTTATCACACCTTATCACAACAATCGTACACAAAAAAATGAGTGTCATAATGTTAATACAAGAAATAAAAATAAAATAGTCGTGCCCTCTTCTAGACTCTGTGAAATAAGTAATTTATTTATCGGCAACAGTATACGTTTTTATAACAAACGCCCAGAAGACATATTGGAGATGTCTCTCAACAAGTTCAAAAGTTTTGTAAAATGCAAACTTATTGAAAAATCAAATGGAGTACCTACCTATCCGTGATATCCAAAAGTGCCTGGTGTGTCTGTTACATTTTAACGGCCCGTTATTTCAACCGATTTTGATGAAATTTGGTATAGAGACAGGATAAATCCTAGGAAAGGACATAGGAATGAAATTAAGGAATTTCGGCAAGAATTAAAAAATACTTAAACTACGTGGACGAAGTCGCCAGTATGGTCTAGTTTTAAGTAAATAATAATGTGAGATTCGGTGTAAATGTTGACAGAAGTCAACGTCTTTGTAGCAATGCAATGTCATTAGCCACAGCGAAGTTGCAAAGATGGCAGAATTAGGAGAGAAAATAGAGTGTTTTTTTCAAACAGCTTCATAAGCTAGTTCAAGCTCTCTTGGTGCGTACTCTTTATGAGAAACTTTCTGCTGGAGGTTTAATTTGTTTTTAAATATTTTGCTAATTTATTAACTTTATTTATTAACTTTTATTATTTAAAATTTATAACCTAATTGATGATTTTTATGTCTATAATTAAAAATCATAGAACTTTGATGATGTTGTTCCAGCCCTCATTGGACCCCTTTGGGGATGGATTTACGTAAATTTGCGTATACAGATTATTATTATTTAAAACTAATAACCTAAATTCCGATTTTCAAGTCTCTAACTACAAAAACATGGGACTTTCAAAAACATTTTCAACCCCTACCTCACCCTCGGTGGGGTAGATTTTCGTAAAATTGGGTATACAGTTTATTATAACTCAAAACTAATAACCTAAATCCCGATTTTCAAGTCTCTAACTTCAAAAACTTGGAACCCTCATGTATGCTCCCAACCCCATTGCACCCCTTTTGAGGTAGATTTTCTTAAAATTGCTTATACAGGTTTTTATTATTTATAACTAATAACTTAACTGCTAATTTTCATGTGTCTAACTTCAAAAACAATGGACTTTCATACTCAAAACCGTGTCTTAGCTGATGTCTACACCATAACAGGAACCTACCTACCGACCTCATGGAATTAATAATAACTGCGAACGGCGTCACTAGTAAGTATGAAAAATAAATTAAAAAGAAAAGCTAAACAGGCATAATAATTAATTCCAATTTTGGCCGCCGGGACAGATAAGTTTTTTATTCAGTTTGTACGGGAGCAGGTGATATGGCTCGACCGTAACAAAGGATGATTATCCTCCGAGCGGGTGTTGTGCTCGGGGACCACTGGTCCGACCGTTCATCGTTGGAGGTCGTATATATAGCGTAATTCAGAGAACGCTTCGTAATCGTGAGTTGGGCTCTTCGTGGTCGAGTGAATCGTACTAGTAATGCCATCTATTGGATTATGTGCGGACTGCGAAGACCGCCACATCACTCCCCTTCGAGTCTGGAGGGCGTCAGCATTCAGTTGAGCGGCGTTGCAAACATCTAGAGAAGTGGCGTCGATGAACATTCAGGTAAGCGCTGCGTCGGGAAGTACTCAGTGAAGCGGCGTCGTGCAACAACCAGGGTAGTGGCGTTGTTGGCTCATACTACTCTGAGGCTGTGTGACCCACTTGTGCGGCTGGGTACTGGCGTCGATGGGCTGTGTACTGATATGCTGTTGCGTATCGACTATTGCTGGCCGCTGAGCGTGTGGCTCTGTGAGCGGCTGTGCCGGAACATCGGTCGGCGTTGCTGCGTTGTGTTGCTGTGCTGCGTTGGTTGCTGTGCTGTGTTGGTTGCTGTGCTGCGTTGGTTGCTGTGCTGCGTTGGTTGCTGTGCTGCGTTGAGTTTTGTCGTGCTGCGTTGGATTGCTGTGCTGCTGTGCTGCGTTGTGATGCTGTTGTGTCCCGCTGTGCGTACTGATGATGCTGTCCTCGCTGCGATGACTGCAGGGTTTATATTGTGATGTACGATGTTGCTCAAGTCTGACGAGTGAGGGCGTGACGTCGGCTTGATGTGCGTCGGCAGGGGCTGTGACGTCACGTCGGCTTGTTTTTGATCGTCGGCGGCGGCGGCTTGGAGATCACAGCCGGGTCACCGATGTACGGGAGCAGGTGATATGGCTCGACCGTAACAAAGGATGATTATCCTCCGAGCGGGTGTTGTGCTCGGGGACCACTGGTCCGACCGTTCATCGTTGGAGGTCGTATATATAGCGTAATTCAGAGAACGCTTCGTAATCGTGAGTTGGGCTCTTCGTGGTCGAGTGAATCGTACTAGTAATGCCATCTATTGGATTATGTGCGGACTGCGAAGACCGCCACAAGTTTATCACTCAAATGACAACGACGGTTCAAAACGGTGTACACAATCAGAGCTGTTGGAACGTTGAATGACTTCGGGATTCTCGCAGAATATCTGTTTTAGCCATTAATTAGCTTAATTCCATCGCTGTCGCGCGCAAAACGTAAGTTAATCTCGTATAAATAGGGCTGTCTACAATTCGTTTTATTACGGAATTCTTACTAAAGCGGGTGAGAAATGCGGTGCGAAGGTCCTGAGTTTCATTCCCGATTGAGGCCGAAAATATTTTGTTAAATACTGTTTGAATCCATATCCGTACTTAATATTATAAATGCAAAATCCTGTCTGTCGGTCTGTCTGCTGCACTTCCCCGGCCCATATTTTCAACTGATTTTGATTAAATTTTATACAGAGTTACATCCCAGGGAAGGACATCCTACTTTTTATGCCGGAAAATTCACGCGAGTAAATACGCGGGCGTCAGCTAGTTTATCTATAGAGACAAACTCATAGCCCGCCGTCAAAAGTTGCCCTGGAGAGCATAGCCATCAGTCCTGCGCCTGTCTCTCCCGGTTGTGTCTCCCTATCGAATTATGAAAGTTAAGGAATACAGAGTGCCTCTGTGTCTGTGCACATACCTACTTGTTTTCTTAGATTGTTACCCGTTGTCCTACGTGAGCGACAAACGCGACACCGCGACTCTAAACGACGCGACGCGACGTTACAGTATCAAACAATAGCTGACTCTTCACCTCCGATGTCGTGTAGACAAGTTTGTCAGTTTCTATGGCGTCGTACATGATTATTTACAGTTAAACAAGTCTGGACACACAGACAGGACAGCCCTATTTATGGTAATGAGGGCAATCACATTTGCATCGCGAACTTGGCAGCTTGGCACGGTTAGCGCCATTGGAACCAATTTGGCAAATTATGGCTCGCAGCCCTGAGGCCTTGCGAGTGGGTTTTGTTGCCTAATTACCCCTTCTTACGAGTATGTTAGCCGATGTAATTTTCCTCTATAAATCCATACGTTATATTATAAATGCGAAAGTGTGTCTGTCTGTGTGTCTTCTACGCTTTCACGGCCCATCCGTTCAACTGATTTCGATGAAATTTGGTACAAGGATACGTTGTAATCATCCCGGGGGACAAAGGCTACTTTATATCCCGGAAAATTTAGGAGTTCCCGCAGGAATTAAAAAACCTTAATCCACCGGACGAAGTCGCGGGTATCATCTAGTGTTAATATAATTACGAAATATTTGGTATCCATACTTTCTTAACATCATAAAATAAAATATGATGCCAGTGAAACCCCTACATTACTGAATCTAGATTTGAATTCTGGAAGGTTTTTTTTTAAAAAACGTGAGATTTTTTTTATTCTTCCAAGTTGCCCTATGAGACACAGATTCCTTTTTCTGTGGATAATGAGAAACACTTACCCCGGGATGAAACTTATATGTATCTGTACCGAATTTCGTTAGAATCAGTTGAACTGTGTGAATACTTAATACTATCTTTTAGTCTGTCTGTTATTCTTTAAATGGACCAAATTAATATTAATTAATTGGCTGGTATTGAAAGACAGCGTTTCAACGAGCTTTAATTTTTTTTATTCGTATTAATATTATAAATGCAAAAGGGAGTTTGACTGTCTGCTACGCTTTAACATTCCATCTTTTCAACCGATTTTGATGAGTATAGAGATATGTTTCCTACGGGGAAGGACATATTATGCTTGTTTTTATCCCGGAAAATTAAATTGTTTCAGTGGGTGTAGAAAAATTTACACGGACGAGGTCCCGGGCTATTTCTATGCGTGTCTGTCTGTCTGTACATGGCCCGGTTTGGCCAATTAACCGGTATCGAAAGACAGCATCCCAGGGACATACTAATTTTTATCCCAAAAAATTCATACAATTTCCTTGGGATTTAAAAATCTATATTCCAAAGTTGTGGTCATAAACTGGTATATAAAAATAATGATATCTCGGTCGTATGAGATAAATTTAAAAAAATCAATATTATGACAGTGCACAACCAATATATATTTGAAAATTTAGTATACGTGCATAAACACATTGATAAATTCAAGAAGAAAAGTGATAGTCATAATGTCAATACTAGAAATAAAAATAAACTCGTAATGCATTCTTCTAGGCTTAGCAATTCATTTATTGGAAACAGTGTCCGCTTCTTCAATAAGCTCCCAGAAGACATTTTAAAGATGTCTCTGAATAAGTTCAAAGTTAATGTAAAACGTAAACTCATTGAAAAATCTTATTACCACGTGAAGGATTACTCAAATGACAAGGAAGCTAAGCAATAATTTGCTCTAATGGCTCTAATAGTTGTGAGATGGTGATAATGAAAACAAAACCCGGCTGTTTTTGTTGTGGGCTCATCTCAGACCAGGGCGCGTTTGGAACCCTCGTAGCTTTAGTTTGAAAATACCGTAAGTAATTCCACCACCATCATGTTTTATAAGTAAGTAATCGACGTCAATATGTGTGCCTAAAGTGTATCTAAATTGAATAAATGAATATTTTATTTGATTTGATTATGAAAAAATAATGAAATGAAAAGCGCCGTCCTACAAAGTTGGTAAGTAACTAGTTTTAATCCCACCCATAAGGTTTCATCTAGCCGCAGTGATATGGTGGATATTTAATTCCCACAATGGCGGAACGAGAGTGGAAATGTTGCGCCAGTTACTGTAATAACACTTTACTGAGCTTTTCATTTCATATAGAGTAATGTTTTATTCACTTTTAACTTTATAATGGTTTGTTCAGTATGTATTTTATATGCGAATCTTCTCTTCTTTTTTTTACGTTCAATTCATCAAGTCAGCACTTGATTAAGATTACTGAATGATGCGCGTGTACTGTAGTATTTTGTTTTCCACGTTAACTAAAAAGTTAACCGTGCACGGCTTCTGCGCGTCAAATACCGTGCAGTTTTTTTTGTCCACTACAAGTTCTTGCCTGCTCTTCTTGCGGCTCTTCTTGCGGCTCTTGACTGCGATCTCACCTGATGGTAAGCGATGATGCAGTCTAAGATGGTAGCGGGCTAACCTGTTAGGGGCATTGCAGTTATATTAAACCCTATTCGGTTTCTCGGCATCGTACCGGAACGCTGAATCGCTTGACGGCACGTGTTTACCGGTAGGGTGGTAACTAGCCACGCCCGAAGCCTCCCACCAGGCCAGACCAGGGAAAATTCAGAATTTATAAATTTCCAAACCCTGCCGGGGATCGAACCCGGGACCTCCGCACGTTAAGGCAACAGCGCTCAACACTGCGCCACGGTGGTCGTCAGTTATTGGACGTTTGCCGCATGTATTCGTTGTTAGAGCACAGAATAAGACGTAATAGTATTACACTTACTTAATAACACAGAATAGATTCGCCGCTAGAGGCGTTAGTGTAGAGTGAGGTCTCCGAAATGTCAAATAGGTATCACTGGGCCTTTACCGCTTTTCTAATTATTTCATTAATGTATAAATAAATAAATAAATAATATTTTATTTGCTGGAATATGGGTACATATAGGCCTTAACAATAATATTTCCCTTACATATTCTACCATACAATGGTGTGCAAATAGATACGTATTTTTAAGTTTAAACTTCATTAGATCAATAGGTACATTGTCATATAGTCATCTTTATATCATTATCTTAGTCGACTTTTAAAGAAATTTCATTAATAAAATATCAAAATATACTATAACAAAACTTACAGGCAACACAAACACATAGATAATACTAATAAAGTCAATAATAAAATATTAAAGTAAGGACAGAGACCAAAAAAGATCAAGAAAGATTTAGCAATACCGGATTAGTAAATGAATATGTAAGATACGTGTCAATGAATGTCAGTGCTCTGCGCTTTGAAAGAGGAGCTAAGAAAAAAAGTGCAAAATTAAGCGGGTTAAAAGAAGAAGAATTCAGAAGTTAGTACATTATGTCCCTGGTATTTTTTGTCAAAAGTATGCCTGTTTACCGAATTTACAGCTATACTAAGGACCTTACTCGTCAGTGGCGCCAACTAGTGAGCACAATTAAAATAAATTAAAAAACACGACTGCCCTGCCAAGAAACGAACTAAAAAGTTAAAAATCTAAATTAATCTAGATAAACTAGTCTTATTCACATTTTTCAAATGATATTTTTTGTGAATCACTGGATATTGAACTATAGTGTTATATATTTTTCAATTCTATTCATCATTTTCTAGATGATGATTATATACATAACCTTATTTTCGATTTTTTTTTCAAATTTAGTCTTTAATGCAAGACCATGGTCACCCCATCAATTTTTTTTTAATTTTAAAGCCTATGTCACCCTCTATAAGCTAGGGATTCTAACGATACCTCATTTATCAAAATTGGTTCAGGCGTATAGAAGTTATGGTGGAATATACAAACTCACTTAAATACATACATACATGAACCCTGAAAACAATATACTCCTTTTTTCAGGCAGTGGTATAAAAACGGTAACCCTCATTGTGTCCTGAAACCCCGCATGTTGCTGCCGCGCACTTGCCGCTGTTATTGGACCTAACTTTAAGGCCGTTAAAGCGTAACAGACAGACAGACAGACACACTTTCAAATTCATAATATTAGGTATTATGGGTACATGTCGTTTAATATCTAGTTATGTTACCAGCTCCTTGCCTACAAACACCAGCTCCGCGCCTAGAAACGGTGGCAGTTAATGCTGATGTCGCATAACATGCTATCGGTTCTTGGAATGGTTTGCCTTCCCGTGAGAGCCAGAGGCCCGTGTCGGGAGACCAATTCACCGCAGAGCGTCAATTAGATCATACACATTTGATTACTTGATTTGTAACTCTAAGTTTGAATTAAATCTTTATTTTAAATTTCCAAATTAATTTAATTTCATATTTTACTGTTCGCAACGCTCCCTCAATAATCTTGACTGGCGCAGCCCGGTGAGGGTTGGTTAAAAAGGAGTGCAACTAAATTCCACGTCAAATTCCGTGGAAAGAAAGTTATTAGTTCCTGAGCCAACCCGAACGAAACAAAAAAATAAGTTAAGTGGGTCTACGTGAGCAGCGATGGTAGCAGCCGGTTGGTGAGTACCTTTTCACCTTCCTTACCTTTTTCCGTTGAAATAGGATAAATCCTCGCCTTATTAACGTATCTGGTTACCTTTTTTTTTTATTGTGAGAAATTAACGAAATACCTATACTGAAAAATAATTAATATAACGAATTATCATTCGATTCGATTCAAAAAAAAAATCTCTGTACTCGATTTTAAAATTAAAATAAAGAGTTTGAAAAGCTTATAATAATAACATAATTAATTAAGTTATAAGATTTAATGATTTTTGTGTTAAGTGATTTTTTTTGTGTGTGCGTGTTCAATAAAGTAATAAGTTCCATTACTATTAATAACAATTTTAATAAGTTTATATAAGAATATTATATTAAATCAAATTTTTAATATAATTATTATATTCTCTTTTCATTTAAAATGGAACAAATTACTTTAATTCCTCCACAGATGTTGAAAATTATCCCCGTTTTTGGAGGGGATAAACGACAATTAAATTTATTTTTAAGACAATGTGAATATGTAATAAGTAAATTTCAAGGCAGTGAGGAACAAAATGTTTATATAATGAATAGTATTACGAGTCGCCTAACCGATAGGGCCGCTTCGCTTATCAGCGAGCGAGAGGATGTTATGACTTGGTCGGATTTCAAAGAAATCTTAGTACAACATTTTGGAGATCCGCGTAGTGAAGAATGTATCGCTATAGAGTTGGAAAATTTAAAAATTCAAATTGGAGAAAGTTATTTAGATTTCTGCAATCGGATTCAATCCGTGCGTTCAGTTTTATTATCAAAAGTGAATCAGATTAAGGACTTAGATATAAAACAAAGTAAAATTACCATATATAATAATACTTCCTTAAATGTTTTTCTCTACAATTTGCCTGAAGATATGGTTAGAGTAGTGCGACTGAAATCCCCAAAAACATTGGAGTCCGCACTTAGTGTAGTTCTAGAAGAAGTCAATTTCCAGACTCAGTATCGACTACGCAGTGCCGCGCAACCATCGGTTCAAAAGTTTAAGCCCGATCATTACAACCAACAATCGACTTTTAAACCTCAAAATAATTTTAGCTTCCCAACTAAACCGAGTTATACGCCTGTGCCAATATATCAAGCTCAAAAGCCATCTCAATATAAATTCGGAATACCTCAACATCAGAAACCATCTCCACACATGCCTACCGGATTTAAGCCAAATTTAAGTCCATTTAAATACGGAATTCCGAAAGGGCCATTCATACCGCCTCCAAGAGTGAACCCCTATTTCGGACATCGACCTGCTGGTCCACAGTACCGTCCGAATCCACAAGTTCCTTCCTACAATAATACTAATAGGCGACCCCAGGATGTGTCCATGAGGACCGCGCCTCAAAATCTCAATTTTCAAGTAATTGAAACTTATGCCTTTGAGAACCCCTATAACTATTACGAATATGATACCCAACATAATGGAGAGCCGTTAATGTGCTACCTGGATAATAACCTTGAATGTGAATATATAGAGAAACAGACAGACGAACTAACTAACGAAAATAACCCTGACTTTGATGAAAACACAAATGCAGATGCTCTTTCCCGAATAAAATTAAATGCTTTAGGAGCAGGTGATAACACTTCCATAGCAGTTAATATAGATGACCAAGAATCCCAATTTCAAAACTTACGTGATGTGACCGACAATAATAACTCTGACAAGTCCAGAAAACTTAGTATTTCTGACATGTCTAGAACAATCTCTATCTCTGACTCTGAAGCGACGATTTCAGCTAGCTCGAAAGGTTTAACAGAACCTCAACACCCGGTTCCTTCTTTTTCCAATACTAGTAGCATTCAAACGGTACACTCTAACATAGAATGTGACACCTCAGGTATTCCAATATTACATGAAGCTATTGATACTAAACCTAATCAAATTTTAGTATTCACATGGCAAAAAAATGAAATACAGATTAGAGACATATCAAGGCCAAAAGAAAAAATTTTAGAACTGTTCTTACCTTTAAACAATTTAAATTTAATAGAAGAGTTTCTGAAAAATAATATATAGCCTAAAACTAAATATTTTATATATTTTGAGCATCAGGATCATAGGAGAGATTTTGCAAAGCTAATTACGACCTTATTCAAAAAGGACACGATAGACATTAAAGAGTGCACGCAAAGAATAGTTTTTATAGAAGATGAGAATGAACAAAAAGCCGTAATATTAAAGTATCACGAAGGAAAAACCTGTCATCGTGGTATTAAAGAAACTATGACTAGAATTAAACGAAATTATTTTTGGCATAACATGCAAGAAAGTATTTCAGCAGTTATTAATTTATGCGAACCCTGTCGTAAAATGAAGTATGATAGGAACCCAATTAAACCAATGTTACAGTTAACTCAAACTCAAGATGCCCCATTTCAAGAAATATTCATAGATCTGTTCAGTATCGAAGGAAAATACTATCTAACGTTAGTCGATGCATTTAGTAAACTTGGTCAAGCCATAGAGATTAGTAATCGTTCCACACCTGAAGTAGTTCGAGCTCTCATTAAATACTTCTCCTTTTATGGTGTTCCTAGGAAATTAACATCTGACCCTGGATCCGAATTTAATAATGAATTAATGAGAGAATTAATAGCTATGTATAAAATTGAACTTCACATAACGACCCCTAACAATCCCAATTCCACTGGTATTGTAGAGAGATTCCACTCTACAATAATAGAGATATATAGGCTCGCCAAATACGAGCATAAGTTCACAGATGCCGCATCTGTAATGACTTACTCCGTAATGGCTTACAATCACACTATTCATAGTGCGACTGGATTAACACCTTTCGAAGTAGTATTCGGTCATACCGACAGTAATGACGCGTTCAATGCCAATTTTCAAAAAACTTATATGCAAAGTTTATTAAAAGATCATGCTAAACGCACAAAACGTTTATATGAATATATTTCGGATAAACTTCATAAGGATAAAGAAAAGGTAAGAAAAAGAAAAGGTGGTGAGCTAGAAGTAGAGTTACAAGCAGATAAAGCCATATTTACAAAGGTAGTTAACACCCGTAGAAGTAAAGATAAACCTCCATATCAAAAAGCAACTATTAGTGGCGAAATTAGTAGAAATATAGTACCCATTACTGTGCGTGAGCGTAAAACAAAAGCTCCAATTAAAAATGTAAAACGCCCTCCACAGGTGGTGCTTAGTCGGCTTGGTGATGATAACGAAGGACAGCCAACCTCTTCAACTTCAAAAGGTTGAAAATAACCCAGGGTTACTACCCGTCAAACAAGGTCAGGCTTTTAAACAAGAAAATAAATGGATAATTGTTAAGAAATTAGATTTAAGTTCTATTTTTGATGACTTAGAGTTTAATATTGTTAGGTATAGTGAGTTTAGTAAGTTAATTAATGTGGATAAGCCTTACGCACATGAGTTCCTAAATTTGAAACTGCAAGTAGAGTACCTTAGAGATAGTACTATAGAAAAGGTTAAACAAATTTCACCTACGACCAGATCCCGGAGAGGATTGATAAATCCGATAGGTTCTTTTATAAAGGCAATAACCGGTAACTTAGATAATGAAGATGCGATTCATTATGATAATTTGATTAATAAATTATATGCTAAACAAAACTTATTCGAGAGTAAAATTACGCTGGTTTCCAAAATGATGGATGGTTATATTAACAGTACTGAAATTTTATACAACAACTCTTTAATCATAGATGCACGCCTAAAGCGAGTGGAGAAAATGCTTAAAGTTATAGATACGAAAGAAAACAATTCAATTTATTCTACTTATATTTTAGGTTTGTACAGCATGTTCATAAATAACTTCCGTTCGATATACATAAAAATTAATGAGATTGAAACCGCTTTAGCCTTCAGTAAAATTTCGGTGCTACATCAGTCTATAATAAATTCAACAGAATTATTGTATGAATTGTCATGTATAGAAAAAGTGCATAGTCTTATATATCCTGTAATAGAAATTAATTTAGTTAAGTTAGAACAAACATTAACTATTAAAGCGTATATAAAAGGAAACCAGATCACGTTCATAATGGAAGTGCCCCTTACGGATAACAATACTTACAATTATTATAAAATGTATTCATTACCTATCCTAGATCAACTTCGTCATGAAACTTCCATTATAATTCCTGAATATCCCTTCCTTATGGTGAAAGGTGCCAAATACTTACCGGTTGCTTCTCCGTGTCTGCAAATCTCCGCCGATGATCAGTACATCTGTAACGAGGAGAACGTCGTAACATTTTCAACTCTTACCTGTATGGAGCAGCTGATGCAGTTCCAGAGTAACTTGTCCCTTTGCTCTCGAGGAGTGGTTCGAATGGAAGATATGAAGGTCCAGCGTTTGTCATCTGATAGTTGGATTGTATACTCACGTCATAACGCAGTTATGTCCTACAAATGTGGAAATGATATATCCAAGACCACCATATTGGAAACTTACCTTGTGCGAATTGAACCTAGCTGCGAAATTATACTTGGCGACATTCACCTTTACTATCTTCAACATACTTTGGAAAATTTTGATTATAAAGTTACGCCTATTTTCGACTTACCTGATTTAAAGAGTAAAGATAGGATTACAACCGCTGCAGAGCCAATGGATATAAAAGGAATAAACCTAGACGAAATTAAATACTTATCGGCAGTTCTCAAAACGAAAAGTGATAGTGAAAGTGAAAGTGAAAGTGAAATAGTAAAAGTTAAAAGCGTTAGCCTAGGCACATTAATTTTATATGTAGTTCTAGTTACTTTAAGTTTCTTTTTTGTTTTTAAAATTTTTAAGAAAAGGTTTTATGAGGGTCGAAATCCTCGGATTCCCACATCATCCGATGGTTTCGAACTAAAGGAGGGAGGAGTTATGTTACCAGCTCCTTGCCTACAAACACCAGCTCCGCGCCTAGAAACGGTGGCAGTTAATGCTGATGTCGCATAACATGCTATCGGTTCTTGGAATGGTTTGCCTTCCCGTGAGAGCCAGAGGCCCGTGTCGGGAGACCAATTCACCGCAGAGCGTCAATTAGATCATACACATTTGATTACTTGATTTGTAACTCTAAGTTTGAATTAAATCTTTATTTTAAATTTCCAAATTAATTTAATTTCATATTTTACTGTTCGCAACGCTCCCTCAATAATCTTGACTATCTACTTATGAGTGTTATTTATTTACAAGAGCTTATGATATCGGTTGCGATTAGTCTATACCTTAATAGCTAACTAGCTGATGATGTTTCGACTGTGTGCGCATGGATTTGGTATTTAAAAACCCGCGGGAACTCTTTGATTGTCTGACACTCTAAGTAGTCTATGACACTTTCCAAGTATATATTATGTCCATGCAAATAGGTCTCTTTTGCATATAATATTACCTATTAGGGATATCCGAATGCATTGCGCCAATGTGTTGGCTATAAGAATAATTTGAGAGTTCGCATAACTTTAACAAGACATGATGGATAGAGGTAACTTTGATAAATGACGTTAATAATATTACTCAAATCGCAGGCATGTAACGTGTAACATTACACGTTTACACGTGTCGTGAAGAATTGCGTGACATTCGTCGCTGAGCAAAAACACGACCATTTATATTCCGTAATGAATTCCGGCGAAGTATCATTTGTGACAATTCTATTACCGAGGCCATTTTGTTTTTTTCTCATGAGCATTATTATAAATAAAATAGATGTTGCCCGCTACATCGTCTGCGTGGATTAAGGTGTTTTATTCATATTTATAAAAAGTAGCCTATGTCCTTCCCCAAAATAATCAAATTCTTAGAAAATAGAGAAGACAGATAGATAGACAAACAGGCACACTTTCCGTTGTCCAAATACCGTTGGAGCGTGATTGAGTAACAAACATCCATACATCGATACATTCATACATCCATACATCCATGCATTCATCCAAACTTTCGCATTTATAATATTAAGTAAGATAGATTAATAGCTGATGATGCCTCGGCTGCATCCGCGTGGATTTAGGATTAACCCGCTGGAACTCTTTGATTCCCTGAGACTATAACACTCTGGTAGTAGTCTATGACACTCTCGAAGTATATTATGCCCGAGCAAATAGGTCACTTAGATTGGTTGCTTTGTTGTAGCGTGATTGAAGAACAAACTAACAAACAAATAAGATCGATATGATTTTTGTAGTGATTCAATACAATCTCGCTGAATTGAACTTGAACAAAAATTCCTACTACGTATTGTTCTAGTAAGATACTTATCTAATTTCGTAATCCATACTAATATTATAAATGCTAAAGTGTGTCTGGTGGTCTGCTACGCTTTAATGCCACATCTTTTCAACCGATTTTGACGAAAGGTACATAGATAAGTTGTATCCCTGGGAAGGACATATGCTACTTTTTATCCCGGAAAATTAAAACTCCCGAGGAAAGCAAAACACCATTTTCTACGGTAACAAAAGGTAAAAAAAAATAAGGTAATAAAATTTACGGTAAAAAATATAAAAAAAATAAAAAAGGGCATCGTCTACAAATAAAATAATATCAAACAGTAACACAAAATACTTGTTCAAACGCACCACAAATTTCCGCGGGCCAGGAAAAACTTCGGCAATAAAGCGAAGGACGCGCTCACCTCTATTTTAAATAACTTGGGGCACAAAAACCTGGCGATCCGGCCCCTTATCGAGCGACTAATGGCGGCACAAAGGCTCTAATGCGAAATAAATTGTCAGCCAGCTCTCGGAGCGAACAATGAGCTACAACTACTGGAATAGTGGGAGAATTTCTCCAATTTTACTTAGCACTGAGCTGTGATAGATTAGTAAGTATAGTCAGCCAAACTTATCTGACCCCGGTGTCAGCGTTGCTAGTTTTGTATGAAAAATAAAATAACAACGAAAACTGAACAGGCATTTAAACATTTTTTATATCTACTACAAATTAGTCATTGACTGCGATCTCACCTGATGGTAAGTGACGATGCAATCTAAGATGGTAGCGGGCTAACCTGTTAGGGGGATGGTGGTAACTAGCCACGGCCGCAGCCTCCCACCAGGCCAGACCAGGGAATATTCAGAAATTATGAATTCCCAAATTTACCCTGCCGGGTATCGAAATCGGGACCTCCGCACATTAAGACAACAGCGCTCAACACTGCGCCACGGAGGTCGTCAATTATTAGTTCCAATTTTGGCCTCTGGGTCAGATAGCTTTGTGGGACTGTAGTTAGGTGACCTATTTGTTCGGGGGTTTGATCCCCGGAACCAAACTAGGTTTTCAGAGTTACGTGCGTTTTAAGAAATTAAATAACACTTGCTTCAATGGTGAAGGAAAACATCGTGACGAAACCTGCATGCCCCAGACTTGTTTATAATGTTATCAAAGGCTCATATTTATAGGTTTATTGGTTCTCATAGACTTATATTTTTAATCCATAATTTTATAAATGCGAAGGTGTGTCTGTCTGTCTGCTACGCTTTCACGGTGCATTTTTTCAACCAATTTTGATGAAATTTGTTGTACCCCGGACAATTACATAGGCTTCTCTTTATCCCAGAAAAATAAGGAGTTCCCGCGGTACTAAAAAACCTCATCCACGCGGACAAAGTCGCGGGCATAATCTAGCTACCAATAATTTTTTATTAGAAGGATAATCTATCTAACTGATATGAGGTACGAGTAAGTATAGTATATTTTACCAATGGTAGAACAGTAGCTAATATTTTATCCGCGGTAGAGATCAAACATACCATAAAACTGTCTAGGAGCTTGGATTTTCGTTTGTGGGGTGTCTCAATAATGTAGACCCCCACTAGAAAAGGATTTCCACAAATCTACTCGAGTGAAGGACCGCGTAAGGTGGAATTTTATGCGAAAGCGTGGGAACCCACCGCATTATTATCTCAAGAAAACTTCTACCATTATTTGATTATGGAAAAGGGTTACGAACTTCAGCAATGAGGAATACGATTCAGACAGAAGTTGCCAAGTAAATTAAGTTAATTTGGTAAACATTTTTCAAAATAGCCTGATACAGCATAATATAGGTATACTTCTGACCTTGTCTGCGCACAATGAGATTTAGTAAAATTTCCTTAGGATCCTTTATAGATCTCACTACTTAAACAATAGTATGATAAATTATTGTTTGTGTGTAACATCATCATTGAAAAGTATATTTTCTTTCGTTGTTTCTTACTTTAAAAGTTATATATTTTAGATCCTTTTGCCATCCAAAGAAAGATTGTCACAAATTAAACAAAAGTAAACTTCCCAAAACCCGCAGAAATTTGTTTAATTTTTTTTGTGTGTCCGCTTTTTATCCTCACAAATGATGATCGGAGAGTTTGTATAGAAAGCCTTTTAGCCAACCAAGGTTTAATTTCAATCTTGGATCCACGGCCTTGTTAAGAAATCTAGCCTAGAAAATCTAGTCTAGATGAACAATGCACTGATTTAGCTCATGAAACAGCCACTTTAACACTTACAGTGTACCTTTGTGCAATATTTATGTAAATAAATAAATAAAAATACAAAAAAAAATTAATTATCGTTAATTTTTCTTTGTTTTTAAAAGAACATTTTTTATAGATTAGTGACGTACCTTGTATTTTACTAAAATGTTTGCCTTGCTGTAGTTTTTGAATCAATTTTTTTTTTTCAAAAACTGTCTCTCGTGCAGAATTATCACGTTTGTCGCTGACCACTTTCAGTATCAATAAAGCTTTGCGCGGCCTACATCCTTCACGGCTCGCTTTTTACAACCGGAACCGGAAAGCGCTCGAGCCTTCAGGAAATACTAGCGTGTTTGCAGCCAGGGCGGTAGCACAACGGGCGGTCGGATGTTGCATTTACAATTAATATAGACCCGCTACTATGAAGCGATGGTACCCCTGTGATTAAGACCAGGGCCTCAGACTCGGGGGTCTAGTCTGACTGACTCGGCAACGAGTAATGGCAAACGTGCTAATGTGAAGCGACGCGCAAGGAACAAACAGTAGCTGACTTTTCACGAGGCCTACGCTGTCGCGTAGATACGTTTGTCATTTTCTATGGTGATAAAAACATCTAGGTACTTTCTTGTGAAATAAATACCTCAAATCCCAAATAAAAACTATATTATTTAGTAAGTAAGTTTTTGTAATTTTGGAAAACAACGCATAGAAACTTCCAATTATTGGCAAATGAAATTTCAAATCATATAATTGACCTAGATCACACTGGTAGTGTACCACTGCTGACTTAATTCTGTCTAGTAGTTAACTTATGCCTTCTGTGTGCTTTATTGAGCTCGTCAAGACATGAGTAAAAAAGTAGACGGAACATTACGATGGGCAGCGGCTGGCTTGCCTACGTTTGAACCATACGGCACGCCACTGTGTGTATCCCGCACCTATGGCTCCCAAAGAGTTTCTAGATTTGCCATTACATAAATTTAAAGACTGTGTCAAACTGTGTGAAAGATAAATTTAAACAGAATCTGTTAAGTCGAGGTTATCACATTGTCGATGATTTTTTGAATGACAAAGTTGCATGGAAGCAACCAGTCTCGCATCCAGTGACCCACAAGTCAGTGTAATTAACGTAATGTATGTAACGTAATGTATGTGTTGTATTGTTTACTTTTGAAACCTTTTCGTTTTTAAGAAAAGAGCAACTGCTGAGTTTCTTGCCGGCTCTTCTCAGTAGAATAGCTTTCTGAACCGGTGGTAGAGTCTTAACGTATCATAAGTGACACATGTGGTCCTACGAGTACATAAAATAAATAAATAATTTATCATTTATAGCGTGTGAGATTCACCACACCACAGAAATCCCCCAAAACTACCTACGGATCCTTCATAAAACAACGCTACTTGCGAATAATATCCAGTTATATTTTAAGTTCTGGCCGTGCGATATGTACGCTGCATTGTATCAAAAATTTTAATCGTCTTTTTTATTTTATTTTGTTATTCACTACAAGTCAGCCCTTGACTGCGATGTCACCTGAAGGTAATTGATGATGTAGTCTAAGATCGTAACGGGCTAACCTGTTAGGGGCATGGCAGTTATAATAACCCATACCCCTATTCGGTTTCTGTATGGCATCGTACCGGAACGTTTAGTAAACAAGTCATAATTTAAAAAATTTATAAACACGACTGCCCTACCAAATAACGAACTAAAAAGTTAAAAATCTAAATTAATCTAGTTAGATTAGAATCTTATTCTCATTTTTATTAAATTGTATTTTTGTGTGAATCACTGGATATTGAACTATAGTGTTATATATTTTTGGAATCTACTCTTCATTTTCTAGATGATGATTATAATTATTATCTTAATCTTATTTTCGATATTTAGTTTCAACTTTAGCCTTTAATGCGGGATCATGTTGACCCCATCAATTTTTTTTTTAAATTTTACTAGTTTTTGTCATCCGGAATAAGCTAGGGATTCTAAAGATATCACATTTATCAAAATCGGTTCAGGCGTATAGAAGTTATGGTGGAATATTCAAACTGGCATACATACATACATAGGTACATACATGAACCCTGAAAACAATATTCTCCTTTTTTCAGGCAGTCGTATAAATATCGGGAAAATATCACTCCAATTTGAATGCTTTGACGTGAAAAGTTCACACGGAGATTTTCAGCCGGTAAAGGTTCGATTCGGTAGGTACTCGTCGGCCAGGTAGGTAGAGCGATGACTACACCAGTTGTCACTTTACTGAAACAGTATCTTGTGCCCGAATGTGGCTTTGATCGATTGATTGGGTTCACGTGCTACGGTGCTAGAGGAATGAATCGTAATTTCTCTGTTTATGTTGCGTAGTTTAAAATTTTCGACTTTGGACTGTACTTACCTTAATTTTCCGGGATAAAAAGTAGCCTATGCCAGACTATAATCTAACTTTGTGCCAAAATCCAGATCCGTTCAGCCGTTCTGGCGTGATTCAGTAATGTTTAAAAACTAGCGAATGCCCGCGACTTCGGCTGCGTGGTTTGAGGTTTTTTAGTTCCCGCGGGAACTCTTTAATTTTCTGGGATCAAAAGTAGCCTATGTGCTATTCCAGACTATAATCTATCTCTGTGGCAAATTTCAGCCAGATCCGTTTAGCCGTTGGGGCGTGATTGAGTAACAAACGTCCATACATTCATACATCCAGACATCCAGACATCCAGACATCCATACATCCATCCAAACTTTCGCATTTATAATATTAGTATATTTTTCGATATGGTACCTGAACAGTCAGACAGGCAAATATTTGAAAAAATTTTTTGGGCTCTAAGTCCATATTAGCAATAATATAGCTTATAATAAAGCTTCCTCCAAACAAAATTTCAAAAAATATTCAATGCACAGAAATCATCCAATTACAGTTTGATTATAACTTTACTGCTACAAATACAAATTACTAAATAAAACGTACAAAACTCGAACAATTCCACCTAAAACGGGCGCGCAATTCAATTAGTGCTCAAATTACCCACGTATAAGTAACAAGGCACTCTAACTAGATTCGTTTCGCCAATTTAAACTTTCGCGTGTCGCAGGCTGCCATACGGATTTGTTTTCTTTTCCACTCCACCTCTATTCCTGATGTCCTGGTACTTTTGAATAACTTAAATAACCATTTTTTGTGATCATTATTTGCAAGAGTGTTTTAATGAGTCCAATTCAAACTTTATCACTTCAAATGGTACACTGAAGCCTAAGAAAATTCTTGGATGGAACTACCACGTCCGAGATTTTCATCAAAATGCAAAAATTTATTATAGATGGTGGATTTCTAGTGGTAAGCCCAGTACTGGTGAACTTTATACCAACATTCGAAGAGCGTTTAAAAACAAACTGAAGTGGTGTCAAAATAACGAGGAAAAAATTAAATTAGACATATTAACAATGCACAGGACTGAAAAAACTTTATAAAATTTTGGCGAAATACTAACTCATTAAAATACAAAACGAGCGTACCTGTATCCGTGAAAGGAGTTAGCGATCGGAGAAAAATTGCCGACTTATTTTCACACCACTTCAGAGTTAATCCGTTGCTCGTGCTACGTGTATGCCTAGTATGCCAATAGGAGAAGTAAAGAACAATGTTTTTCTTAGTGCTGATGACGTGGCTGCAGTAGTATATAATATGAAAAGGGGAAAATCTCCTGGAGCTGACGGTTTGAGTATTGAACATGTTTTGTATGCTAGTGAGTTAATATATGGGAAGCTAGCCTCCCTATACAATGCATGCATTAACTTTTGCTACCTACCAGATCAGCTTATGTAGACAGTGGTAGTTCCTATTCCAAAGAATAAAACAGGTGACCTTTCCAGTCTTAAAAATTACAGACTGATTTCACTAGGCACTGTGTTAGGCAAAATACTGGAAAGGTTAATTCACCCAAGCTTAACAGGGAGTTCAAAATTGAATGATGCACAGTTTGGTTTCCGTCCTGGTCTTTCAACAGATTCAGCGATTTTCAGCTTAAAAAGTGAATCTGCTGAGATACTGGTATGGAAACTAGACTAATTGTGTAAGATGGGGCGACGCGACTTCTAGCGAATACAAGCTAGGATGCGGGGTTCGCCAAGGAGGTTTGACCTCTCCTGACCCCTTCAGCCTCTACGTAGATGACCTGATTGCAGAGCTGAGAAGCACTAAGGTCGGTTGCCATATAGGGTCTACTTGCGTGAACAATTTTAGTTACGCAGATGATATGTTCCTTCTCAGCCCTTCAATCAGGGGCCTTCGTAAACTGGTTGACATCTGCGAGCGTTATGCTGCAGAGTATGGGTTAAAATATAACGTAAAAAAGACAGTTACGATGGTGTTCCGTTCAGGCAGAGGTCCGGAGAATCGTCACCGGGGGTTTTTCTTGATGGAAATCTCCTAGAGAGGGTTGAACGATTCAGATACCTTGGCCATATCCTTACTGAGGGTCTCGTTGACGATGAAGACATAGAGAGGGAACGTCGTGCTCTGTCTGTGAGATGCAACATGCTCGCACGCAGATTTGCAAAGTGCAGTGACGAAGTAAAGCTGACATTGTTTAGAGCATATTGCTTATGCTTCTATACATGTCAGCTTTGGGTCAAGTTTACCAGGCGTGCTGTCAACAACATCAGGGTACAATACAATAACGCCTATCGTATCCTGATGAAGCTGCCTCGGTACTGCAGTGCGTCGGACATGTTCGCTAAGGCCAGAGTACCAGATTTCTTTGCGATCATAAGATCACGAATAGCTCCCTTTTGGAGTCGTTTACGTGCTTCCGGCAATGAGATCCTCAGTACGTTGGCAGAGGATCTGAGTTGTTCCATCTTCGATGCGAATAAAAAGTAGATAATAGCATGCATCGTCATTTTTTGATTATGTGTAAGACTACGTATGAATTATACGTATTACGTTTATATATTTTGTTCTATATTTTTATTTTATTTTATATTTATTTGTAAGTCTTTTGTAATTGTAATTTTATTGTACTGGGTTTTTACCTTTAAATAAAGATTATTATTATTATTATTATTATTATTATTATTCTTATTATTATTAAATCGATATCACCGAACACCGTGCGTTTCGATGCGCAGAAAACAATATTAGATATCAGTGGGACGGTTCAGTTGACTTTTCCTGCGGGAAGTTACACTCGCGGCTAACATCCGAGACATTGCCTTTTTTCTCTATCAAAAACTAGGTATATTATTCAATAAATGCACAAGTAACTCAGGTTTTTGAATTGGTAGTGCAAGCT
This sequence comes from Erebia palarica, assembly GCA_964035005.1. Lineage (NCBI taxonomy): Eukaryota > Metazoa > Arthropoda > Insecta > Lepidoptera > Nymphalidae > Erebia > Erebia palarica. Next base: position 39,099,558 of record OZ035983.1, read on the forward strand.
AACTGATGTGGCTGTATCTGTTGCCGGTGGCCGTTGGGGCAGACGTATTTTGGAGTACACACCGCGTACCGGTAAGTGCAGTGTAGGACGACCTCCAGCTCGCTGGTCCGATGACCTAAAGAAGGTGGGGGGAAGCGGGTGGATAAGGAAGGTTCCGCTCTCAAAAAGGCCTATTCCAGCAGTGGATGCATACAGGCCGATGGATGGATGGATGACAAATAACCCACGTGTAAGCACCGAATAGGTAATAGTAGAAATGTATAAGTATCAAGGCACTCTAACTAGATTCATTTCGGCAAAATAAACTTTCGCATGTCGCAGGCTGCCGTACCTACAGATTTGTTTTCTTTTCCACTCCGCTCAGTTATCCTGATGTCCTAGTAGGTACCTACTTTGAATAAATTGAATTTTCATATCGTTTATGAGAATCATTATTTGCAAACATTTTTTTAAGAGACGTTGCTCTCCATGTCCGTACGTATAGTATTATAACCAAGATAATGCTTGCGGCTTCGTTCGCGTGGATTAAGATTTTTTGATTCCCACGGGAACTCTTTAATTTTCAGGCATATAAAGTAGCATATGTCCTTCCTCTGGATACAAACTATACCTATACCAAATTTCATCAAAATCAGTTGTAGAGATAATTTTTTGATTCCCACGGAAACTCTTGAATTTTCCGGAAGAAAGAGTATCCCTCACGTCAAAAATTTCATCAAAATCGTTCAACAGGGGAGCCGTAAAAGCGTAGCAGACAGACACACTTTCGTATTTATAATATTCGTATGGATGCGAAAAGAAAAATACTCGTTGTTTGCTCAATATAATAATAATTTGTCAAGCGCGAACTTAATATTATCTCTAAAAAACAAATAAGATGTAATATGCAAAACTGACACTTTTCTGCCGCAATTAATTAATTAATTAATGCATCGTGCCTTACGGCCATATGGCATCCCTAAGGAATCTAACATAGTCCATGCCTGACCGATCTTAAGCGGAATGAAGCGTCATTTAGGGTTGCCGTCACGTCTTAATTGATGGATCGGGTCGGTATTTGACTTCGCGCAGGCGCCATACTGCCAAAGCTTAAAGTCATAATGTTTCATTATTGTTGGCTTTCGTGTTTTAGGATTATAATCCTTATTTTAGGAACGTCAAAGTGCGTGAAATTAAACTGTCATTTTGAGTAATATCGCTTAAATATTGCTTTAAGAGTTGGTAGCTCCTGGTTTGAACTTAATCAGACATAGGTGATACCCGCAACTTCGTCCACGTGGATTTGTTTAAATACCCCTCAATTCAACTTGAAACTCATTGATTTTCCGGTGTAACAGTAGTCTATGTCCGTCTCTGAGATGCAAACTATTTATTTGTATCAAATTTCCTCAAAATTTGCCCTAAAGTGGAAAAAAGAATACAAAAACAGTTCCCTGAAAAAGAAACAGACTGACACAAATTATGCTCGTGGACACACACTCGCTTTTTATAATAGAGTAGTGAGTAGAGCTTAGTTTTATGTTTTCCTTCGTCGTTAAAGAAAATGATATTCAATCGCTTAAAACCACGGTACACAATATCTCTGTTTTGTATAATGCCCGTGGATCGAACCTCAGTCCTCCCCGAATAGGGTCGAAGTCTTAAACACTAGGCTATCACAGCTGTAGATCTCATTTCTCATTTTTGATCTTTTCAGGTACGTTCCAGGTATCATATCATTATAGATGACGCAGGTAACTACAACTTCTGACGATCACCGTGGCGCAGTTGTGAGTGAGAGGTCCCGGGTTCGATCCTCAACAAGGCCAATATGGGGATTTATAATTTCTGAATGTTTCTGGTCTCCGGAAGTTTTGGAATTGGTCTGGCCTGGTGGGAGTTAGTGAGGTAACTGAGGCCGTGGCTAGTTGCCACCCTACCGGCAAAGACGTGCCGCCAAGTGATTTAGTTTACCGGTAGGATGCCGTGTAGAAACTGATTAGTGGTATGGGTTTTAATATGCCATAGGTACCCCTCACAGATTAGCGCGCTACCATCTTGGACTGCCACCAGGTAAGATCGCAGTCAAGGGCTAACTTGTAGTGGATAAAATACTTAGCCCTAACGTAACAAGCTGTTATTTAACCTTCCATGGCATTAAATAGCAGGGTGGATGACGTGGGCTAATTCTGGACATCGGTCATTCTAATCTGTGATCAACTACGCTAATTTTAATAGCAGTGCAGTTGGTTTTAATAGCAGCAAAAGGGTTTGCATAACTTTTAAAGTAATTGAGTTTCTAATAACGCCTATCTGGTAACCCTATAGGCTAGTTAGTTAAAAACCGGCAAAGTTAAAAACTCAAACTCATGTTTTTTTTTTATTGAAACAAATTAACTTTAATTAACTTCTTTTGAATCATTGAGTGAATCTACCTCTGGTTCGGCCACTGGTTCATAGGCTATTTTTTATCTCGGAAAATTAAGGAGTTCCCGTGTAAATTTAAAAAATTATTCCACGTAGAAGTCGCGTACATCAGCTAGTCTGAAATAAGTAGGTAGGTATAATCTAGGCAGTTATTTTGGGTTCTACTTCTATAGAAGCCTATATGCAGACGAACGTGGGGTATTTACTAAAGCATTGGTCCCAAGCACATTTAAAATATTACGGAGGAGGATATTAAAGTTAAAAAAGTTAAAAAAAGAGTTTTTTTTTCTGGAAAATAAATTGATTTTATACACTTTCTTAGTTATGTAACGTATTTTCTTCGTAATCTCCGTCGTCAACCGATACATGGCCACCGCTGGACATAGGTCTCTATATACTGGAGAGACTTCTTCACGCCTAGTCTTGCGCTTCCTGGATTCAGGGGCTCCTTGTGATTCGCTGCAATTTCCAGTGATTCGTCGATTCGATCTGTAAACCAGAGGCCTAATTTTTTAAGCAAATCGTCACTCGAACTGTTTAAGGAGTTCATACATGCTTTTTGACGTGGAGGCATCTATCAACTTCTTAAACAGGTCGGATTATACGTTCGACTAACGTTTACGATTAAGTTTTTCTTACACAATCGGAGGGCCGATATAAATATGGAAACCATGTTTACATGTACAAGTGCACAACTGCATATTGATCCCATTCAGAGTGTACCGAGTTAATTTAGCGTGAAGCTTTCGAGCTGATTGCTTCCGGCTAGTTCTACTGCATACAAATTAAAATGAATAAATACTCTATTTCATGGATTTATTGGAGTATTTGTGAGTTTTCTATAGATTAAATAGCGATATTTTATTAACACATTTATGTAGCGATTCAATTCCTAGTCCAGGTCCAGGTTGTTCGACTGCGGATGCTGAGGTCCCCGGTTCGATTCCCGGATCGGGAAGTAATGTAATATTGGGTTTTTCTGACAAGAAATTCTCAGCATTTACTAGCCCGGAGTCAGTAAGTTGGCGGTGTTTCAATCTCGTGCCTCATAAAGCGTCGGTCCGGCACCTGATCTCTCTTCGGTTGTGTAGGATTTTGCGTCCCATCGGGTTACGAGAGTAAGGGAATATAGAGTGCATCTGTGGTCGTGCACTCACACTTGTGCACTGCAATAATATCTTCCGCGCGAATCTCTGTTGAGATTCGGTTGGGGGGACATCATAATCTACATACATTTCTCTCTTACAGTGACACAGAAGATATCGTTACATACATGAACAAGATCTCTCTCCCCCTCTCTCGCGCACGCACACACACACACACACACACACACACACACACACACACACACACACACACATGCAACGCAATTTCAAACTAACGCAGTTGTTATCGTTCTATAGTTTTTAAGGCTCCGATGTAATTTTGAGAAATAAATAAAATAAATATAAATATTAAAAAATACGGGTGTATATTGCTTTAGGTCTAGTCCTTTTCTAAATTCTATGGCATGTTAAATTTCGTAATTGTATTTAATTAATTAGGTAATTGACACTAAAGTATTTTATTCCAATGAATTCGAATAATAATACACATTGCATGGTAAAATTTTTACAAAAAACGTTGCTGATAATCACATTTACAACTCAAATTCATACTAAGTTTGTTGAAAAGTTAAATGTTACCGAGATATTGAGCAAAAAACAATCATAAAATTATGACATAGATACACAAAATATTGTTGAAATGCCAAAAGGTAATTAATAGATTTAAGAAAAATAACAATTTAAAAAGCACTTTTAAGCAATGTTTGTAGTTTGGTTAGTTGCTTTTTTAACTCAATAAAATTAAAATTAATACTGAGTGAAAAACGTCACGATTTGAACCTACTTAGACGCTCGTTTCAATCGTTCAATTTGTAGCGACATTTTAATGATGCGTGTGGTGAGTCCATCCGTGTCCGTGCGGGTTGGCGGGCCAACACACGGATGGCATTGGAGCAGCGTGAGTGAGTTGGCAAGTCAGAACCAAAGCACAAGTTATCTCGTTTCGCTTCTGTTTTGCGAGCAAATATAACACAAACCGCTGCGTGCCCGACGCGTATTTCCTAATGTATTATTGCATAACTTTAGAGAACATTAAGACAGCTAACCTACACGTAGCTTCGTTTCATAATTAATTCCAAAGTGGCTGTTTCCTGTGACGTTGTTCGCGTGATTTCGGTGTCCCTATAGGTTTTTTTAACACTACAAGTTAGCCCTTGACTGCGATCTCTCCTGACGGTAAGTGATGATGCAGTCTAAGATGGTAGCGGGCTAACCTATTAGGGGCATGGCAGTTATATTAAACCCATACCCCTATTCGGTTTCTACACGGCATCGTACCGGAACGCACGTCTTTGCCGGTGACGTAATGGTCAGGTGTTTTTTAAGAAAAGACTAGGTGGGCCCGGTGTCCTGCCCTGAAACTGGAACCTGATTGCAACGCCACCTACCGGGTACTTTATATTGCGAATATAAATCATCTCATGTGCTATCCAAATACACACAAAAAAAAAACATCAGAATCGGTCCAGCCGATCTGAAGTGATGCGAGTCTGCGAGAACGTACATTTCGGTAATTAATTGATTCTTATCAATATAAATTTTCAGAATTTCCACTCGATTGAAGCCCAGATGGATCCAGACTACATCACATAATAGACCTAAATCTACTTTATTATTTCGTTCCCGCGGAAACTCTTTAATTTTCCGGGATAAAAACCAGCGTATGTGGTATTGAAGACTATAATCTGTCTCTGAGCCAAATTTCATCCAGATCCGTTCAGCCGTTCTGGCGTGATTGAGTAGCAATCGTGCATTCATCAAAACTATAGCTTTTATAGTATTAGCTTCAAAGTATAGATATTTATTATTCCCACCTTAAATTTTATTCATTAGATAAATCTAAACTCGATTTAACACAAACCGCAACCGTTGTGATATATGAAGAGAAGTTGGTGAAAGTTAGGTGTTCGTTTACGTCGTGTTAACTTGTAAATGGATCGTGCTTGTGGCAACTTTGAACTTGCTCACATTTATTATTATAACTTGTATCTCTTAATCTAAAATGGCTGGTTTTTCATTCTCATAATCTATACTGATATTATAAATGCGGAAGTTTGGATGAATGGATGGGTGTTCGTTGCTCAATCACGCCAGAACGACTGAACGGATCTGGATGAAATTTGGCACAGAAGTAGAAAGTAGGCCACTTTTATCCCGGAAAAGTTAATGACATACCCGTGGGTGCAAAAAAACCTCAATCTTCGTGGACTTAGTCGCAGGCATCTGCTAGCATACTTTACATTTAAAAGCGGTGATAGCCTAGGGGTTTGAATGCCTGCTTTCGGTTTGTCGGGGGCTCTATCTTCGGGGACCTGTAACTTTTCGGAGCTATCAAAGTGTAAGGTGTACCAATCAGCAATAAGCCAGCGTGGTGGACTTAATGCCAATACTGACACAGTTCTTTATTCAGTAACATTATCGCACAATGATTTTTCCGTTTGGTTTGAATTGACCTTGGAAGTGGTGAAAAAGTGACGCATGCCCACATAAATAGGAATCTGCTTTTTTCGTAAGCACGCTAGTCTGTCCCGTCGGTGTGAAAGGGGGACAGATAGATGACATTGAATTGGCGGGCGGGTGTCTGTTTATGTAGCTTCTTTACGTAGTAATAGTTACTATACTGTGCATTAGGTCAGAGAGAATAACAACATCAAAAGATTTTTTTTTATTCAAGTCTCAACTTGACGTCTTCTTGACGACCTCCGTGGCGCAGTGTGTAGCGCTGTTGTTTTAAAGTGCGGAGGTCCCGGGTTCGATCCCCGGCAGGGTCAATTTGGGAATTTATAACTTCTGAATTTTTCCTGGTCTGGCCTGGTGGGCGGCTTCGGCCATGGCTAGTTACCACCCTACCGGCAAGGACGTGCCGCCAAGCGATTACGCGTTCCGGTACGATGCCGTGTAGAAACCAAATAGGGGTATGGGCTTAATATAAAGCTGCCATGTCCTCAGGTTAGCCCGCTTCCATCAAAGACTGCATTATCACTTACCATCAGGTGAGATTGCAGTCAAGAACTAACTTGTAGAGGATAAAAAAAAAATTGTAATTGTTCCCGTGTAAATGTACGAAATCACGAGTGAGTTCACGTGGTTATTAACTCTTGAAACTCAATTTCGCTCACACACCGCTGCACTTCGCTCACGCCGCGCGACCGGCAACGTGCATCGCGCGGTTTGACAACGCATTCGTCGCTCCAAGGGGCCGCGGAAATTAGATGACGCGGCCGATACAGCGGGGAACTCTATGCTTCGTCGGTATCGATAAACAGATACCTTTGCGCCGTTTTAAGCTTCATTTTTATACGACTGCCTGAGAAAAGGAGTATATTGTTTTCAGGGTTCATGTATGTATGTATGTATGTATGTATGTATGTGAGTTTGTATATTCCACAACTACTACTTCTATACGCCTGAACCGATTTTGACGAATGAGGTATCGTTAGAATCCCTAGCTTATACCGGGTAAAGTAGGCTAGTAAGATTTTTAAAAAGTTATGGGATGACCATGGTCCCGCATTAAAGACTAAAGTTGAAAAAAAGATCGAATAAAAGATTAACTATATAATCATCATCTAGAAAATGATGAGTAGATTCCAAAAATATATAACACTATAGTTCAATATCCAGTGATTCACATAAAATATCAATAATAAAAATGCGAATAAGATTCTAATTCAACTAGATTAATTTAGATTTTTAACTTTTTATTTCGTTTTTTGGCAGGCCAGTCATGTTTTTTTTTTTAAATGACGTGATCGACAAATTATTTGTCGATGAAATATGAATGCAGTTTATCGATACATGGATATAAGAAGGGCATCCCTAGACCGGCGGCGGGTACAAGTCAGCAATTTCCCGCAACTCGGCGTGATTTATACCATAACTCCAGTATCGTCATTGTGTCGAGTCTGCGATCGACTTCGCACCGCCACTGAGGGGCCGACACCACGAGTAGTTCCACACTAGAGGATACTTTGTTAAGTTTTTCCTCACATACATACTGTTGGTGTTCCAATTCAATTCAATTCCGTTACTGATTATCTCCAACATTATTTGACTTTGACTTTGATTCATTTATTCAATTTAGATACACTATGGGTACACATATTGACGTCAATTACTTACATATAAAACACGATGGTGATAATTAGTTACGGTATCTTAAAACTAAAGCTACGAGGGTTCCAAACGCGCCCTGGTCTTAGAAGAGCCCACAACAAACTCAGCCGGGTTTTTTTTTCATTATTATTATTACTCTCTTTATTTTGTACACCACAACACACATAAAAAGTACACAAAAAATACATAGAAAACAAAGAACTAAGTAGTATACAAAAAGGCGGCCTTATCGCTTAGTAGCGATCTCTGCCAGGCAACCTTAGGAATAGGAGAAGTAAGGAGATTAACTCGCGGGTGGTGTATCAATATAAACATACAAACAAATACCTACATACTAATACATAAACTGTTACACAAATAATATAATACTTATAATAAATATATGAAAATAAACTAATATATATTATGTATTTTTAGTTTAAGTAATATCATACTAAATAAAAGTTAAAACTAGTCGTCTGTATTATGGTGATAAATAGAAACTCTTAGCAGATTTTTTAAATATTTCCAGTGACTTTGATTGTCGTATGTTTAATGGGAGAGCATTCCATAATAAAACAGCTTGCACTGTGAAAGACTGCGCATAAAACTTTGTCTTATGCGATGGTATGCATAAAGTTAATTTACGGGTTGTTCGTATTTCGGACTGATCTCCCAGAAATTTAAACTTCTCCTTCAGGTAAGAGGGAGTTTTTGGATCAAATAGCACACGGTACAAAAGTGACAGAACATGAAGATCCCGGCGACGGCGAATAGGAAGCCACTCGAGCATTTGACGAATTATCACCATCTCACAGATCATCTTACTAAAGAACTATCAGAGCCATTAGAGCAAATCAGTGTCAAGCTTCCTTGTCATTTAAGTAATCTTTTACATGGTAATAAGATTTTTCAATGAGTTTACGTTTTACATTAACTTTGAACTTATTCAGAGACATCTTTAACATGTCTTCTGGGAGCTTATTGTACAAGTATGACTTTCCTCGTAGCTTTACATTTAAGATACCTTAACTGATTTTCACCATCACCATCATGTTTTATACGTTATTGGACATCAAAAATTGTACGGTGTAACTGTTTTTTAAATTTATTGTTCAAGATAAATATACATTCATATTATGGGTATATACACTAGCCATCCTCTAAAAACTCTAACGTTTATTTGAGGATAGCGAGTTAACATTGCAGTTATTAGTAAAATATATATAAGCAGGTATATATGTGAAATAAAGGAAATATAAAATAAAATAAGTTTGGTATATGTTAGGTTGTGCTATTTCTAAATTCAACAAAAAGGTTACGACTTACTTAAAGGAAGCATTTTCTAGATAATATTGTCACAAGGAGTGACCTAATTTGAGTAAATAAATTTTGGTTGATTGATTGACTGCTTAAACAGATTCTGATCATCAACCTATTTCCACTAGGGTGAACTAGGTTTTGTTAACACCTAGCTAGGGTTTGACTTCATACCAACTCCGAGTAACGTTTAACCAGCTGTACTGTTACCTATTCTGTAGTTTAACTAAGGAATTTTGTAAGGGCTTTCAATATTTTTGTATGGAGCCTGGACTACCTACCGTCCCGTCCTTTTTTTTCGAAATAACGACCTCTCTTAAAACCTGTATTAATCAATAGCTGGCATCAAAACAAGCATGTATTTTATGAGATAAAATCTTCCAAAGCGTCGCAAATACAAGCTACAAAAAATTGCCATGACTACTCATGGGTTTTTTTTTAAATCAACATTCAGTCGGTAGAAAATTTTCAAAAATCCTTTACCATAGTTTCTCTGTGACTTTTATACCGCTACAGACCGATTGACTGTGTGTCACAGTATTAACATAAACAGGCTTTTGTACTTGCAAAGTGCAATAAAAGCCGGCGACTGCCCCGGTGCCGCCATTTGCCTCTAATTAATGATATTACAGCATTAGCATCCGTTATACCTTACTTTTTACCACCCATCTGGTTCTACTTTCAACTTTAAAGTATGGTAATTTATTGTAACGATTGGGTTTGCCGGAGCATCGGGTTTTAGATATGACTTTGAAGATACCGTACTTAATTATCACCATCAAAGCTTATTCCTTGTAAACTTGACGTTCAGAAGGGGTACCTACTTTATAGGTACCTATTTTGAATTAAGATGTTTCGAGTTCGAGTTTTGAGTTTGACTTGAAATCTCGAAACTTTTAAAAGAGACTAGAAAAGTTAATTAAAATAAAATTATGGAAAATTTCACTGCTTATAGTTAGTTTTCCAATAATTAATTAATATTTTAAGTAGTAGGTACGTAGTACGAGTCCATACAAATCATTTAATTTCTTCATTTCTTTTGAAGCTAACTTCCTGTAAACCAAAGGCCAAAACAAAATATTTAAGAATTTTTTTGAAGTAGACGCAAAATCAAACATGGACACACATTTTATACCGGAAAATCAAATAGTTTCGACGGAATTAAAAAAAAAAGAAATCGTTTAAGTAAACGCTTTTAAGAGCATCAAGAAACTAATTCTAATGAAACCTTCGTAGTCCTCGTAGCTTTAGTTTTAACGTAACTGATTATCACTATCATGTTTTATAAGTAATTTACGTAAAAAGTGGACCTACAGTGTACCTAATTTGAATAAATTAATATTGATTGATTGATTGAAACTATTTGTTTTAATTTTTTTAAATAGCAATCTGCTTCTATCGATTATGCCTCGTTGTAACAAAATTGAAGACATTTGAACACAACAATCGGCACACAACAGTTTTCTTCGGGCGAGACGAGCGCATGAAATTGTAAATAATTTCACAATTTCGAAGTACACATTTGTACCGCGGGAACTCTCGACCGATTGTAAAGAGTCTATGCTACGTCGCTACAGAATGTAATTTACTTTCGCGGCATCTCTATACAAAATCAGTGTATTGAGACTCGGTAGATTTGTTTTCTATTGTACGTAGGATTTCATACTTTATTGGTATGCTATGGTACTTTACTACACATACTTAAGGTCTAGCCCCACGTAACAGCATATCATACCAAAAGTACCCCATATCCAAATCCAGGATATTTTTTTTAAATTAAAAATTTCCCGTGGAAATCGAAAAACCTTAATCCACGCGGACGAAGTTCGGTCGAAGACGGGCATCGATCATGATCTAGTAACTCATAAGTTCTATCTGGGAAATGAATAAATAAGTATACCACTATGTACACGTGAAGGGTTTTTGCGAGGTTAACGATCGCCCTAAATTATTCGGCCAATTTGAGATAACGGCAAATGAATTCGAGCGAGCGGTACAATTTGTACCTTTATTAATATTCGGTCAGCCCAACACGCGCGGGACTTAATTTGCTGTGCGCGATCCCTTAAGAGCCTTGTACACATTGGCCCTAATCATTCGGCCGATGTATTCAGCGAACTGTACAGATTTTTGGCGTAGGTAAAGGTATACTATGTAGTGCTAAGAGCTACTGCGATTTTTGATTGATTTCCTTAAAATTATAAACATTAAAACATTATGATTTTTAAATATTAAACCACACTGGCCAAATGCACTGGATTTTTGTAAATTGGAATCAAACATTATTTTTTAATGTTTCACCATAAAAACTACAAATGTATAGTCCCACCAACTTATCTGACCCGATGACAGTGTCGCTTGTTTATATGAAAACTTAAATAAAAACCAAAACTAAGTGGGCATAAAAATCATTCCAATTTTGGTCACCGGGCCAGATAAGTTTGTCGGACCTGTATCAACTCCGGACGTCCCGTTTTCAACACAGTGCTTGTATAATTCGTTTATTTTACATCTCGCTGTAAGGGTGGCTAACCTGAGTGCCCGTGTTTTCACATGAGTTTATTTTCGTTCTTACTGCGCCGACGGAGCCTTATACTACAGAAAGATCAGATTAGCATCTCACGTCCGCCACATAACTTGCACTTGTGTCCAGCGCAAGGACATTAATAAATGTGGACAGGCAAATAACGACCAATTCGTGCCGGCACGCGGAAGTATTAATAAAGGTATACATATAGAAAAAGGCTCTGTCTCTTTGCGCTGTTGTCATCCGTTGTGGGTCCAATGTATATTCGTACGCATTCAGGCGTATGGCAGTGAGTGTTGCCCACTTTTGCATATTGGATAGAAGCAGGAGTTAATTTGAAGAAGTCCATAATAATGAACTAGAAGTATAATTCGCTATAAACAGCCAAAACAGACAATTAAACTATGTGGTACATCGTAAAGTAAAGTACTTTACTTTATAATCGTGTAGTGTCTAGTAAACATCTCCTGAAGACGCTCCGGTGTCGGAGTGAAATATATGTTGAGAATAATATTGAAGATGTGTTGGTATCGATATGGTGTGGTGAATATTGCAGGATATACAGTACACAGTACCCACATAGATTTACCTACTGTGGCGGAATATAGCGAATTAAATTTCAATTTCTTTCACAATCCTCTTTTTACCTTCCGGCTATTAAAGCTTCAATACGTTTACTTCGTAGATATAATAGAGTTCTAAAATTATATTTTATTCAAACTCCCTATCTGCATATGCTAAGACGCAAGCTTGGATGCTGACTCAAAAGGATCCGTTGGAGAGTCCTTGTGCTCCCTCCTGGCTCCCAAACGTTTGCTATTCGTATCATTTTGCATCCGAATTACCATATCGTATCTGCCTCCCGTGGAAAATTTGCATTTTATATTCAATCGGTCCATATCCACGTCCCCTGTTAGTTTCATGTTTTAAAACTATTTTAAACTATCAACCACTACAGCCTATTAACGTCCCACTGCTGGGCACAGGCCTCCACTCTCATAGGAGAGAGGGAATTAGAGCTTAGACCCACCACGCTGCTCCAATGCGGGTTGGCGGGCTTTAACGACTATTATCATGTTAGTGATAATAACCGGGACCGACGGCTTAACGTGCTCTCCGAGGCACGGGGGTGAAACACCGCCAACTTCCTAACTCCGGGCTAGTACGGAGAATTTCTAATCAGAAAAACCCAACACTTACTTTAAACTATCGAATGAAATAAAATGTGCATCGAATTTTGATTGCTTCACCAGCGTGAAGGGTTAACTTTAGGGTTTTGATAATCTCGTGGAAACTCGGTTTTGTCGGGGAAAAACGATCTTAATTTTTTAAAATTATAAAATATCTTTTCCCGGGATCAATCTCTGTATCTTGTTTGAATCCGTATTGGTCGAACGTGACCGTCGACCGAGCAGGCAAACAAAATCCGTCAATCTGCTACGCTTGCATAAGTGTGCCTGCCTGTGTGTCTGATAGACAGACAGACCGCTTTCGCTTTTATAAACTTACTAGCGAATGCCCGCGACTTCGTCTGCGTGGTTTGAGATTTTTGGTTCCCGCGGGAACTCTTTAAATTCTTCTTTAATTTAGCCTATGTGCTATTCCAGACTAAAATCTATCTGTGTGCCAAATTTCAGCCAGATCCGTTCAGCCGTTTTGGCGTGATTGGGTAACAAACATCCATACATCCGTACATCCATCCAAACTTTCGCATTTATAATATTAGTAAGAATAAGAAGTAAAAGGAATGGATTCGGAAAATAAGTGGGATAAAATAGTGGGAGGAAACAACATAGCGCCTCACAAATGTTTATGAATTTAAAAAGTACGTTAAAAGTCATGTTTTGTGAATAGCATGAAAGCTATGTTTGACGTATTTTTTACGGAAAATTGAAAGTAAGCCTATTCGTTCAAATCGTAAAAGTCATAGTACAATGCGATAGCGAGTCTGTCTGTATCTCTGCTACATTTTACGGTCCAGCTGTTTCACTGAGTTTGCTGACATCTGTGAAGTGAACTATAATAGAAATACTATTTAATAGAATTCAAAAAACACTAAAATTTGTGTTTTTTTTTAATTATAATGTAATAATAACATCGCATCTAAAAATAGCCAATCTGTATTCGTAACTAAATAAAAATTATCATGATCCTAAAACTATGTCATAATGATTTTACTATTTTCAGGAACTTTCCGTCAATTGCCTCCAAGTCTATCGACTAGTGAGTGAGGCGGTAAATACAGACTGCCAAGTTTTTTCATTACCAAGTACCAGTGGAAACTTGCAAGTTTCATTCAGCGCGGCTTCTTACGATCTGCAATCAATAAATGTATCCGTCGAAACTTAATTAAAGTGCAAAAAATACGCTTCGCTTCTTCATAAGTTACGGGGAAGTTTATAGACAGAACTTTGAAGTACCAACTTGACAGACAAGTAATATTTTCAATGAATTTCCATATCGAAAGTATTGAATTTTTGTAAAATATCCTCTCTAGGGGTACAACTTAGATGGGAAGTATGATCGAAATCAGTGCGACCAGGGACAGACTGGTCCATTATGGACAGACTTTCCACACTTTATAGGTAGGTATGTTAAAAATATAAGTGCAGTGTCCACTCAGGCCAAAATTTGAATAAACACAAAAGACCTCAAGTTTCCGGCCCAGACTACACCGTTATATTACTACATTGTGAGAACAATCTTTACACACGTATTTCACTAGGGTTGACAACGATGTTAAAAAAAATGTACTTTTTTTGGTAGAAAAATGCGTTACATGCTGAAGTCCATGATAACTCTTCGTTATCATGGACTAAGAATAATTAACTATTAATTTGCTAAATCGCCATCCCGCTTCTAAACATGCAGGAAAAGCAAGTAATACGCGGCTCCAGCTCACTACACAAGTGTTCCAAAGCATTCTTAATGTAGTATTCACTTCGACACCGCATCCTATTCTTGGAGAAAAAACAAAATGATCATTCAAAGAAACATATTACCTATTTTTTGCTCACGTAACTTACTGATTAAATCACTTAATTAAAATTTAAAATCAGAAAAGTAACTAAAAAATTATAATGTGTCTATTAAGAGGCAGCTTTACAAATTTTCTTTTGTACCCTTGACGAGATAATTAGGTATTTGACAACTAGTCAAATCAGTAACATTTAGAGCGCTTCGTATGAGATTTTGAATGAAGTATTGTTACATCATCAAAGTTCAACGCACGTTTTTACTATAATTGACAATAGTTTATAGAAGTTGAATAACCATTTTAAACTATCGATTCCTAGTCGTAATCTCACTCTCATTTTTATAACAAATTAATTGACAAATAATTATGATAAAACTAACAGGGGACGTGGAGATTACGTCTCTATTTAATAATTACTAAAAATAATTAATTTCATTAGTTGTTATTGGCCTCGTAACTGCCTCGTTGGTCTATTGGTTATTCGACTGCGGCCGACGAGGTCCCTGGTTCGAGTCCTGGGTCGGGCCATAATTATTAATTAAAAGAATTTAGAAATTCTCAGTACTAGCCCGGAGTTAGGAAGTTTTCCTAAGTCCGGCTGTCCGACTTCGTTAAGCCGTCGGTCCCGGTTATTATCACTAACACGATAATAGTCGTTAAAGCCCGCCAACCCGCATTGGAGCAGCGTGGCGGGTCTAACCTCTAACACCCTCTCTCCTATGAGTGTGGAGGCCTGTGCCCAGCAGTAGCACGTTATTGGGCTGTAGTGGTGGTAGTTGGTATTGAGCGTTTTCTTTATTCGCTCTCTGCGTGCTGAATGTGCAGTGAAATGTGTCAAACGCGGCAACCCTAAAGAATGCATGCAAATCCGCCCTGAATCGCATCTCCATGTGAATGGGGCAGTTTTCCACATTTTCTAACCGCGCCGCGTGCAATAGCCCTGCGTTTTAGACCTAGACTATATAAACTCCTGGATTTATCCCCAGATTCCGGCTGCGCTACCGTTTGCGGACTGTAGTACAAAGCCGCAGTAACGCTGTGGTTTGATAACGAAATGCGTCTTTAATCGTCGCTTTACCATTTTTTTTACCGTTGGACGTTGGCGTTGTTCCATAGTAAAGTCGTAGTTAATAGTTAGTTTTCTGGAGATATAGGTACAAACTTTGAGAGCTCGATGTCTCGCTTAAGTACTAATTAAAGTTAGTTGTAGATCTATCACGGGATCAGACATAACAAAATATCTTAGTAAAGTTTAGTGCTTTTAGTGCGTTCACGCTGGTTTGTGCGGCAGAAATTGAGTTACAGCGACTTTCTGTACTCCAGAAAAACAAAATCCGTAGGGTGTCCGCTGAAACTCTTCAATTTTGCGTGATAAAAAGCAGCCTATGTCCTTCTCCGGTATGCAACCTAGTATATCTCTACCAAATCTAGACTAGCTTGATGACCTCTGTTCACCGTCTGCCAAGATTCCATGCAACTGGGTCAAAATACAGATGATAATAATCTTCGTATTTATCTTTATACTTAACCGTTATACATTAACACTATAAACCAAAAATATATATCACCCATTATTATCTTATTTTGCTGGTGTTGACACTCTCCCTGGCGCAGTATTGAGCGCTGCTGTCTTAACGTACGAAAGTCCCAGGTTCGATCCTCGGCAGGGTTATTAATTTTGAATTTTCCCTGGTCTGACCTGGTGGAAGGCTTCGGCCGCGGCTAGTCACCACCACTCTGGCAAAGACGATGCCGTGTAGAAACCGAGTAGGGGTATAGGTTTAATAGAAGTACCATGCCCCTAACAGGTTAGCCCGCTACCATCTTAGATTGCATCATCACTCACCATCAGGTGAGATCGCAGTTAAAAGCTAACTTATAGTGGATAAAAACCTCGTTAAAATTATACATCTAGTAAATACGTGGTTGGTGTACAATTTTGCAGTAGCGCTATAGTCTGTTCTATATAATTTCGTAAAGCAAATTTGCCCAACTTAGAACTAAAGCGCTTCAGAAATCTTACGTGTGTGCCAATGTTGAGACAGGAATATTGTAGCTAAAGTTAGCACAGAGATAAACGTGGCACGTGACTTGAACCTTACCATGCTTCACTTGTAAAAGTTGATGAAATCATCTCGAAAGATCTGCCAAATTCATTAGCTGCTTTGAAGATTTTATAGCGGACAATAGGGATGATGGCTGTTTCTTACTTAAAATAGAGGGTCACATACCATAGATTCTTAAATTATAAAATAAAAAATCATTTTAAACTAACGAAAGTGTGTTGAAATTTGTTGTATGCAAGCGCAAATTGGGGTGCAACGCCGCCAACTTCCAAATTCATAATTCCACAAACATTCTTAATTACTAAACTCAGAAATTTAAAAAATCGTAAGGAAACCTGTTTGACTATAGTCTACAATATTCTCGATTATGTGTGAACTGTGAAAATTTACAATTTGGACTCGGCCAGCCTTGTGGACTATTGCCTTAAACCTTCTCAGTCCGAGAGGAGACTCTTTGAGAGGAAAGAAATCTTTATATTAGAATTCAAGTAATGGAATATCGTTAATAAAAATATGGTTAAGTTAATTAAAGATGGCGGCGACATCGCAATTTATTACGTGAAGGCATTTACACTGCAAGAGATAATGCTTGCTTCTTATACTTGGCGTTTTATACATGCAGAGGCCACGAAACTCAAGGTTCTGTTTTGTGAAAATATTTTATCGTAATCTACTCGTTATATTTTGCCAATACCTGTGAGGAAGTCCCTATATGGATATTTAAAGGCATTGTGATGCTTGCTTCCAGCTTTCAAAGTTATTTTTGTAATAAATTTTATAACTCTTGGAAATATTTTTGGATTCGACTTTTCGAATCTTTTCGAACCACCACTACTTAGAATTGCCCTTACTTACTTGCCCTTACTTATCAAAAATAAGCAGCTGCAATTATTTTTTCTTTTTCGCTTCGCTTGAGATCAACTACCATCCTTCATGTAGAAGCCAGTAACAGCTACAAAGTTTTACTGTCATGACTAAGCTCTTTCTCTAAACAATTTTTGATGAAACCACTTGAATCTATTTTCCAAAGACCAATAATAATGTAAGCCTAGCCTTTCCATTTTTAAATGCCACAATAACAGCCAGTTTGCTGGTTAGGCAAGAACTTTGCCATGTAGCTGCAAATTATGGACCAGCAGACGCGCAGCTCAGCTCAGAAGGCAAGCGCGCAGCCTGGCGCGTGCAGAACGCCTCACGCCGTGTTGAGCGCTGAAGACGAAAGAGACATAGAACAGATAATGACCACACCACACACGTCTGTCTCAGGTTCTGAGTGCCATACAAGCCATATTACATGAACTACATTTCGAGTAATAACTTCGTAACATATTCATCGAACGAAACTAACTTGAACAACATTCTCTAAATGTGAAAAAGTCTTTATAAATGTGAGCAGTATCAGCGGTCCTTTATCTGTGAAAGAAATATGAACAAACAAACCAGACTTTATTCTACGAACACAACTTTAACAAGATCACAATACGACCAAAAATTAACAGGTCAATCTTCAAATATTTTTACACGAAAGTAAATAAACACAAGTAGTCAAATAACTGACATGACACGACAATATGTCATGGCTGATATGCGCAGAACAGAATAAGAACCTGAGGGCCTAGACAAACGGCATTCGATTCGCAGCGATTCCATTTCTTCTATCGCTAACGCTTTACCGTAAGCGAACTTCGTCTGCTAGACAAAGTTACCTGCGATTAACGAACGCCTATTCCATTCGGCTGTTCGATAAAAAGTAACTTTTGTCTATGGTCTTTCGTTATGAAACGTCAAATTCGTGCGCCAAACTTTGAATAGTGTATTGTTTGTGTTTGAGTGGTGTTTCTAAAGTGCGAGCGTAAAGTTGTTAATCAATTTAAAACTATTTCCTCTAATTAATATTATATTTCTTGGTAAGTATCAAAGTGCTTTTGTGCTTTATAGAAACAAATGAGATTTCAATCAGGCAAATAAAGATTTAGAATACTTTTCCCTTCTATGAATAAAACTGATAATCTGGTGAAATGTTTTGTTTTCTCGCGTAGAAATGGAACCAAGACGAAGGGCAAGTGGTGAGCAGTTTTCAGCTCTTTTGGAATTTATGGAAAGGTAAAATATTTGTTCCATACGTATTAAGTTTCTGAAAAGTTAAATTCTATACAGACGACCGAATGGCGATCGTAATGTAAACAATGACGTGATTAACAGTAATGTAGTTAAAGGGCTCTTTGTTAACTCATATTTCAGCCACGGTGACTTGTCTAAACCGCAGCCTGGTGCTCAAGGTCGCATTAGAGCAGATTGTTGCCGGGAATGGTATCTTCTTTGGCGTCTAAGCCAAACACTGTCATTATGCGCTGCCCACAGTAAACGAAGCGTATGCATTTTATATTATTAGCACTAGGTACACTAAAATTTACAAACAACTGACACAGTTACAAAATAATGCAAAAGACAACAATTTAATCACAAATTCATTCAAGAAACGTCTAAAAATATCAAAACAATCCACTCAACTTCACAACAATGGCGCTATTTGTTTCGTTTTCTACAGGGTAATGGCGTTCGTTAAAGTTTCCATCAAAAGAAGCGCTCACTATAGATAACGCTTGTCAAAAATTCCACTTGGCTAGCACTTGTCGACACATGTCTATGGAATTAGTCATTCGACATTGTCGATTCTTTCGATGGAATCGATTTAAATTAACATTGTCTAGCAAATTTCGATTCGTTTAAATTATACCACGTGACGTTTCTATAGCTAATGTCAATCCCATACATTTTTGGACTTTTCTACTAGCGTCATCGCTAATAGAATGTCACTTTGTCTAGGCCCTCTGAACACCTAATGTTTACATCTTCAGGTTACACCGCAACGATGACAATTAGACTGCAAGCCAGTAGAGCCCAGCTTTTTTTCAAAACATCAATTACTCAACACTGAGCCCTCTCACTATACGCAAACGAAGAAGTGAATGACAAGCATAGTCAACATATGTGCTGTAGCTATCTGAACTCTTACTCATTACCTCAAACAAAATGATTGCATATACAGCATTTTAGGACACAAAGATTCCAACTACGCTCTGTCGTCACCCATTCATTTATCCACGTCTTTGCATCTCCCTGTAAACAGCTTCATACACACAAAAGACACTCAAAATCATGCCTTAGCGCGATCTATCCTCACACCAATTTTCAATATTATGCAAACTGGGATCAAAGCTCAAAAGATAGAAATGTTCTCTAGACCTTCCTGCCGTTTTAATCGAATGAATAACATCAACGACCCTTTACTGTGGACAGCGTATTTGTGTCCAATTACAACATATTCCGATTCAACACATTCCGATTCAACACCCGACATTTGACCCCTGTAGGATGCACCCAGCGGCTGCAACACGACCGCTGGCTCATAGAATATGACGGAGGTTTTTCCAACAACGCAGGCCTATCAGGCGATGGTGATATTACGCGTAGCTGTCTGACTTTTCATAGCACCTCACGCGAACTAGTATCGCGTCCACCTCATGCTTCAAACAACCACTATAACGAGTTCTACGACACTCACGCGATCACAATCAGGCATTCTTGCCTTTCTTCCTCAAGTATAGAATTATAGAATCAGAATAGCCGGTAGGATCAGGCATCACGTTAATACCGAATCCCACTTCTGATATTGCAAATTTCTAGAGGATACTTGAAGAAGAAAGACCAAAAAGCTCTCCTGGTGCATTTAATTATACCATAGGAAAAGACGTTACAAGAACAAGATAAAATCACACAAGCACGACATGCGACGACGGATGACAACATGATTTTATAAACTCGTCTTCGACGTTTGACTCTGACATCGTTTTTCTTCTAAATCGCAGGGAATTCATTCCATACTTGAATCATGTTTTCTTCTTCTGAAATAAATTTCTGCAATAATATATAAATTAATGCTTGAAATGTAAATCTAACATACTTGTGTTCATAAAATTATGAAGAAGAGAATTTCAAGTAATATTCAAAATAAGATTTCTATCTCAGCACAAGAGGTTTCCACTACAAGAGATTATCCTTTCCACACTGACTTGTTAGGAGCCCGACATGCGCGTCCGTAGATATTTCTTTTCCACGCCAGTTATCAGCTAGCTCCACTGTCGCTGAGCCCTCGCTCCGATACTCTGATGGATGACACCACTTGACTCGGCCGTGCTTTGTTTACCCTTCGCGAGTTTTAGCGATAAAGTTTTGTTGAGGGTGCGTAAAAAAGCTTAGGTACAGATTGGATTGTATCGTTTAATCTGTAATTTTACTTGTTGTGATTATTCTGTGGAAATTAAACTAATAATCTAAATCCTGATATTCAAGTCTCTAACTACAAAACAAAGGACTTTCATACAAACTTCCAACCCCCATTTCAACCCCTTGGGGGTGAATTTCCTCAAAACCGTTTCTTAGCGGCCGTCTACATCATAAAAGGAACCTATCTTCCAAATTTCAAGTCTGTATGCTTTATGGTTCCTGAAATATCGTGATGAATCAGTGACCTTTCGCTTTTATTTATATAGATTCGGAAGTGTGTTTGTTTGTCCTTCAATCACGTCGCAACGGAGCAACGGATCGACGTGATATTTTTTGGCATGGGTATAGCTGAGGAAAATTAAGGAATTCCCGCGGGAATCAAAAAAAACAAAAAAAATATCAAGCGGATGAAGTCGCGGGCATCAGCTAGTTATAATAGTTATTTATGCAACAGTTGTGTAATAAGGGGTATTAAAACACGAATGTGGGTTTATCACACGACGCGAAGCGGAGTGTGACAATAGTATCATATGAGTGTTTTAATACCTAATTATCAACAGTTGCATACAAGACTTTATCTACTCCCATGCTGTGAATCCTCTATAACAGATTCTGAAATAGTTAGCTTACTGCTAACATTAAAACATCCAGTCCTAGTAACCTAATATCATCCATTACTGAGTATATACAAATAAACTAAGTATTAATGAAAGAATTATTTATTGTAGTAGTAATTAACATTTTGTACAGTGCAATTATTAAAATTCACTTGATGTTCTTTAATGTTGGAATGATCCCGATGTACTCGGCGGAATATTTATATTTACCACTTCACTATTTTTATTTTCTATTGAATTCGAAATTACATTCGACACTTGGATTTTGTTGGTTATAGAGTAATTAATATAGCCCTCTGCAACAGATGTAGACTTCCATCCGCCGTGCCGTTTTAAACTTGTTATGTCTCCTCCGGCATCTACTAATATTGCGGCAGATGTTCTGCGAAAGCAATGTCCTGTATACAACTCAGGATTAGGAAGTTGTAAATAGTTAGCAATTGTTTTACCAAAACTGCTAAAAACTTGAATCGCTCATTTTTTTGTTAACGAAACAATAAAAAAAAAGAAGAAAAATGGCGCGGAAAATTCTAACCTACTTTTTTTTTACAGCGCGCGGCGTTCTGGTAGTGAAGCGCGCGTGTATGACAATGTTCTTTTTTTGAAATTCATACAGATACCACGCATCGAGCAGATGTGGCTGGCTGTTGAGTAAACCTTTTGCGCAGAGGGGATCGAAAAAAAAACAAAGGAGTGTTGTTATGAAATTCAGTACAACATTACATCACCCGTTTGGATGATGTTAAGGTTATTAGGACATTGGGTGTTTTAATGTTGGCAATAAGCTAACTAATTCAGAACCTGTTATAGAGGATTTATAGCATGGGAGTAGATAATTAAATGAGAATGGTTGTCTCTCTGACCGATTGCTTTACCGAATGTGTTTTCATAAAAAAATAATTAATCAAAGAATTTCCAGAATAGATCAGCTTTCGTAGATTTGCCTAAAATTTCTCAAAAGCAAATATTACATAACTAATCATACTAATAATACAAATGCCAAAGTGTGTTTGTTTGTTGGTTTGTCCTTCGATCACGCCGCAACGGAGCAACGGATCGACGTAATTTTTGGCATGGGTATACTTGAGGACCTAGAGAGAGGAGCATCTCCTGGACATCTGGAGAGGGCCACTTTTTATTCCAGAAATTTAAGGAAACTTATTTCTTATTTCACGCAGACCAAGTCGCGGGCATCAGCTAGATTCATATATTATGCTGATTTGCAATAGTACCTACTCTTAAACATTTTACTGTTCACTAATTTACATATTATTGTCGTGATCGTGTGCTCGAGTGGCAACATTTATTTATTATTTATAGAATGGCAATACTGATTTCATGTTGGTATTGCATTATTACAAGAGTTGGAAGAGGGTACAGACATTGTGTATAAATACGGGCCTCATTCTGTAAATAAATACGGAATTCGAACATCGGGCGCTGTCTGAGGTGCACGCCTGTGTAGTGTACATTTTTATATATCAGAACTAGCTGATGCCCGCGACTTCGTCCGCGTGGATTAAATTGTTTTTAATTATACGGGATAGAAAGTAGCTTATGTGTTATTGGCTATTGCAGACTATAATCTATCTCTGTGCAAAGTTCATCTAGGTCCATTTAGCCGTAATGGCGTCATTAACAAACATCCATTTGAGATTTTTTGGTTCCCGCGGGTACTCTTTAATTTTCCGGGATAAAAAGTAGCCTTTGTGTTATTTCAGAGTATAATCTATCTTTGTATCAAAGTTCATCCAGATCCGTTCAGCCGTTCTGGCGTGACTGAGTAACAAACATTCATTTGAGGTTTTATTGGTTCCCGAGGGATTTCTTACATTTTTCGGGATAAAAGAAGCCTACGTGTTATTTCAGACTACGATCTATCTCTGTGCCAAATTTCATCACATCAATCCGTTCAGCCGTTCAGGTGTGATTGAGCGTCACTCGTTCGTGTGGCATAAGTTTTTTTTCAATTCCCACAGCACTTCATTATTTTCCGGGATGAAAAGTAGCCTATGCCTCTGTCCATCCTCAACTATACCCATGCAAAAAATTACCTTAATCTGTTGCGGCGTGATTGGAGGACTAACTATCTATTACAATTCATCCCCTATTTCACCCCTTTAGGGATCGAATTTTCAAAAATTGTGAAACACGTATTTCTTTATTTTTTACCAAAAGCCGAAAAACTAAGCTTCTTTGATTTATCTTGAGCAATATCTTGAGAAATTAAGGCCTTACATACCAACTTTCATCCCCTACCCCTTTTACAAAAACTATGAAACACGATTTTTTTTTGTTTTTAATTCGCAGTTTATGCACCAAGTTTCATGGCTATAAATTACAAACCTTCAACCCCTATTTCACCCCTTTAGGGGTGGAATTTTGAAAAATCCTTCCTTAGTGACAACGTCACAAAAGGAACCTACTGTCAAAATTTCAAGTTAATAACCCCAGCGGTTTAGGCTGTGCGTTGATCCCTTAACGATTTTATATATATATTAGATAATATACAGTGTTATATTATACTATTGTATAATAAAGTGTATATAGTGAGTTATTGCTGAATTGTGGCGAGTCCTCTTGTATCGTTCTAATTTATTGTAAATATAATATGCGATTTATTTTCATATCATTAATTGAGTATCCTTAGCCAATCGGTCTTAGATTGTATTTAGTCATGAAATATATAGGCCTGTACGGGAATTTGTGACATTATAAAAACCGAAATAAAAAGGAAAAGGTTCTCAATTAGATAACATTTCTAATGTTTCAAATGTTCTTTTAATTACTTACGCATTTCGTTTCCCAGACTTTTCCCTAATATATTTTTTTTTCTCTTAATCCCAACAAAAGTGTTTTAAAACTCCAACGTATTTTAAAAGCCACTTTAGTGACCGCAGATGCGCGTGCCATTTCTAAAATGCGAACAAACAGGATTAAATGAAACAAATAGCATAAAATAAAATTAGCGTTAACTCCACATGTTTACTCATTAAAAGCATATCCGAAAATGCGTCTAAATTAACATAAAACCCGATGAATGTCAATAAAGCTGAATTGCCGTGCAACGACTGACCTGTATGTATACAGGTTGTTGTATAATTTTCCTTTAGATTCACCTAGTTGTTACTAGGTGTCACCATGTTGATAAAAAGTAGCATATGTGTTATTTCAGACATTAATCTTTTTCTGTGCCAAATTTTATCGAGATCTGTTTGGCCGTTCTGACGTAATTGAGTAACAAACATCCATCGACCCATCCAAACTTTTGCATTTATTATATTAGTATAGATTCCTACAACCGCGGTCAATCTCAACGGAAACTAGCCAACTACACGCAAAGGTTTTTTAAGTGCCAAGACGTGTGTGCGTTAAATACAGGTACAGGCTCTATTCATTCATTTTGATATTTATTTGCAGGATAATGTCCGCTACTTCGTTCGGATATCCGGGAGTCCGTCATGGATTACAGAATCTTGTTGCCAACGAGAATTCTTTAATTTCCGGGATAAAATATACTATAATATGTCCTTTTCCGAGATAGAATCCATCTCTGTACCAAATTTCGTCAAAAGCAGTTAAACAGATCGGTAGTTAGTTAAACGGTAACAGACATCAGTCATACTTTAAATCTGCTGCGCTCATCTTTTCAATCGATTTTGATAAAAACTTAATCCAACCATTAAGTTTTTAAAAAAATCGAATCGAATTGTGGATTAAGGATGCCCGCGACTTTTCGCGGGTATCAGCCTTAATCCACGATCTAGTCCTGTGTATGGAAGCATGGATTTCTTTATTAATCACTTATTTCATAGTGTAGAGAGATCAGACGTAGGATCAACTGAACTACGTGCTCTCCGAAGATTGCGGTGTTACAAAGACGGGATATTATCCGTAGCAATATTAGTACACCTAAAATAAAACGTAGGTAATATCTCCTAATATAGATATTATTTTCTTATAACCATTTTATTTTAGCTGTTGTCAGACATGTTAATACTGTTGAGAATAAATAAAACACCCTGTATACCATGTAAAAGGCAGGGTTGTAACAAGAACGGGAATTATCTTGCGGAATCTTGAAATTTTAATCAAAACACTCTTGGGATGTTTTTCTTTAAGTTCAGCTTAACCAGGGCGGGAAGCGGTGAAATTTATGAATTTAATTCAACAAATATTTAACTCAAACTGTTATCATGTTGTTTAAAATTATTTATAACAAGAATCGATTGATTTTGGCTTCAGTAGGCGTTTGGTAAAATTAAACTTTCCGGTGTTTGTTTTATTTCCCAATCATTGGGAATTTTAGGTTATTGACTGTTATAATTTATATCAAAATTGGTTGTAGAGGCTGCGTTCGAGTCGATGTACCTTTTTAAAGATAATAAAGAAGAAAAAAAAACTTTATTATTTTAATTTTACCAAATAAAGTCTCACCCATTCATACCATCACGGTTCTCGGATTTACATGCTTGTTTATTTCTTCAGTGGTTTCTAAATACTTCTGACTGTTGTAATGAAAATTATGTATTTTGTTTAGGCACCATCGAACCCCCAACCAGCTAAAAATTAAGATAAGCATTTAAACCTCTAGGCTATAATTATGCTTGCGCGTGAAATCACGTAAATTTAGCCCGCAACAAACTAGCCCGCATAATCACTTATCATCAGGTGGTATCTACTTTTACACTTCAAGGGCTAACTTGTAGTGCAATTAAAAAAAATAACATTCGGTTTCTATTTGTAAATTATTATAAGATTGTTGCGATCGAGGCAACCCTATTTACCTCTCCATCGGCGCGCATATTCCTTTCTTGACGGCGCAACTCAATTAGTTAATGAAAACGTTGCCCCTTCATTAACTTCCTCGAGAAAAACCTTTGAGCCTCACAAAATCCGTGAAAATAACAAAATTCAACGTTAGCTTTTTATCTTTACCATACTCAAGGACCCCGACGAGGGTCTCAGTTAAAGTAATGATGTTAAATCAAACCAAGTAGAAGCGTAGTAGGTATATTTTTATTCTAGATTTAGTTTTAATTTAGAAATGGGATTTATCATTGGTCCTTTCGGTTCCAAAGGGTTTTCTGAATGATATTCAGAACGTCATGTACCTACGTAGGCAATATTCGGTTGTATTACTAACAGGAAAAGAGAAAACCCCCTGACGTAGGTAGTGTTCAGTAATATAGTCCAAGAGCAAGCTATACAAAATTTAAAGGTATATATTATCACAACAACACCAATCAAGGCAACTCACTTTTTTGGAGTTTTGGAGATTACACTTGTTAGCATTATTACTGTTTGTCATTATATCTCATGAAACAGGAAGTATAATATCAGTCAATCGATTTAATTTGCGGATACCGACGCCATATTGAAAATAGTTAGTATAAATACGAGTGTTTTGACGATGGTAATTCAGTCTCCTGCAGGCAGACTCGACGATTATTGAATACTTTTGTGTTAAGATGGCAATTTGGTTTAGAGCTTAACGATAGTAATCGTGGCCAGATCAAATGAATACTGTCTTTGAGTTTAGCTAACTTTTATTATTACTTATTATATTAAATCTCTCGTGGAACTGCTACACGTTGTGACCATTCGCTCGTGCAAGTTCCAAATGAGAGTACAAATATATTAAAAAAAAGTGTTTATTAATACCTACATCTGGAGTGTCCCTTACACACTAATCAGAGTAAACTTCTTATATCTTCTTATATTTTGTACTTATATAAATATACCATACAAAAAATAACGTTGATCCGTAGTTCTATTGCAGCGTGTCAAACCAACAAACAAACACTTTCGCATTTATCTTATATATATAAAATTGTCATGTCACAATGTTAGTTACCATACTCCTCCGAAACGGCTTGACCGATTTTTATGAAATTTTATCTGCATATACTATTTGGTCTGAGAATCGGCTATTATCTATTTTTCGTACCCCTAAAACACCTCAATCCACGCGGACGAAGTCGCGGGCATCAGCTAGTACATAACATGCCGACTCTTGTACTAAAATTGTACGTTTACAGATGTTTTCTGGTAGTAAATTCGCTACAAGTCTTCACTCCCCGGGCGACGTCGAACAATATCGTCAGTAACGGCGTGTGCCGCCGGGGCGGTCGGGACGCGCGCTCTCGCAAATTTAAATTGGATTTTAAATTCCTATTTGTCTCTGATATGATGATTTGGAACATCAAAAGCTCTGTTTTCTGTATCAATGGTCCCGTATATGCCCTGGAATGAGTTATCATAATAGTCTATACCTACCACTATTTACGTCCCACTGCTGGGCACAGGCCTCCCACTCTCATAGGAGAGAGGGAATTGGAGCTTAGACACACCATGCTGTTCCAATGCGGGTTGGCGGGCTTTAACGACTTATTATCATGCTAGTGATAATAAGCGGAACCGACGGCTTAATATGCTCTCCGAGGCACGGGGCTGATACACCACCAACTTCCTAACTCCGGGCTAGTATTGAGAACTTCTAGTCAGAAAAATCCAATACTTAATTAAGGCCCGACCCGGGACTCGAACCCGGGACCTTACGTCGAACGTGCTAACCACTAACTAGACCAACGAGGCAGGCAGTAGTCTATACCTATCATACCTTACTAATATTATAAATGCGAAAGTGTGTTTGTTTGTTGGTTTGTCCTTCAATCACGACGCAACAGAGCAATGGATCAATGTATGGGTTAAGTTGAAGACTATTTAAAAAACTTTTTCCACGCGGACGAAGTCGCGGGCATTAGCTAGTTACATTATACATAAGTTAACGTCCGTATTGTTTGTTTGTCTGCTTGCTACCTATGCTTACACGCATTATTCAATATCATGACTTAAAACTTTGTACAATTGTTGCTGAAACTTTTGATATCAGCTTCGCACGAGTCCCATTAAAATGCATGCCAGGCTTATAAACAATTATGAACTGACTGACTGATATATTAAGCTCTATATTTTTCAGTTTGTGATACAGTTTAAACCACTGGGTCTGGAAATTCGTATTGTTTTGTATCTACGTTGATGATGTACCTCTTTAAGAAACTTAGGTGTCATTTATAACATGGTAGCATTATTATAATGGACTAACTGAATAAAATAATTGGTATTAATGATATGATAACGCACTGCAATCTTTCTGTTATCTAAAAATTAATATAATCAAATGATAAACAAAGCAATAATTGCAGTGCCACTCATTCATCTGGTCGCGAAACAGCCAAAATGATTTCCGAATTCCGAAAAATGAAATATCTTTATCTGTTTCACGCTTTTTTCGACACTAACTCGAGTGGGAGTATTGATGAAAAAGATTTCGTGGTAGCGACAGAAAATATTGCAAAATTACGGGGATGGAAACCTGAAGATAATAAATATAAAGAAACAGAAAAATCTTTGATGAATATTTGGAAGGCTTTAGAGACCACAGCCGATACAAACAAAGATGGTCAGATATCAATTGAAGAATGGCTAGCAATGTGGGAAGAATTCGCTAAAAATCCTTCAACACCTTTTGAATGGCAGAATCTTTATTGCAAATTTATATTTGAACTTGAAGACGCGAGCAGTGATGGAGTTATAGATAGTGAGGAGTTCTCGACAGTACACGAGTGTTTTGGACTTCAGAAAGAGGACAGTGAGGCTGCATTTAAGTTAATGAGTAGAGGAAATAAAACAATAACATGGGAAAAGTTTCAAGAGTTGTGGAAACAGTATTTTACATCTGAAAACCCCACGGATCCTGGTAATTTCATATTTGGTGCGGCTACCTATTAATTATTGTAATGACAACTTGTGTTGACGTAGTTATATTTCACACACGCGCGCGCGGACGATAGAACTTGGCCGAGCGCACATCAATGCGTTGCAATTAAAAAAAAAACTCTGTTGCCACCACTTGACTTACGTTAATAATGTTATTCTAATAACAACCAAAGCATTATCCATTCCATGCAAGGGCTATAGAAACTGAACAAGGTTTTTGGGGTCGAATAAATAAAACGTAAACGCACAGATAGATTTTTGAAGTGTGGAAAATGTCGATACGTATGAACTCTAAGATTATGGATCACGTTGATTACAGTAAAAAGTGATAAAACGTTGTACAGGTCGTCTCACGTATGATTGATAACGAAAGATATCACATTAACAGATGGTCGTTATCACCTAAATTAATTTAATTGATGAATTGATAATAATAATATCACTGCTGTGCAAACAATTTGTTGCTAAGTCCGATTGAAAATAGATTTGTTTTCTTTTGTAAGCATGCATCTTAAATGTTTCGTGAACAATAGATCTTTAATTTGTCATATGTTTTGAAAAGTGTTTTCTCATTGTCTTCCAAGAACTCCCATGTCGTCGTTTTCGAAGCTTTTTTACATTTCAAGAAAAGATGGATTTGATAAAGATCCTTTTCATGCGAAGAAAATCCATTTATTCTTGAAATGTCTACTTGAGGGTTTTTTAGAGGTTTAGAATGTTAACTAAGAGTATTTTTATTCACCTTTTTTTTGAATACTACATGTTTTGCTACGGTTTTTCCCAAGCTCCTCAGATGATGCCCGCGACTTCATCCGCGTTGATTAGGGTTCTCGATTCTCGTGAGAACTCTTTAATTTTCCGGGATAAAAAGTAGCAAATTTCATCAAAATCGGTTGGACAGATGAGTTGTGATAGACAGACAGACATATAAGAATGAATAGATTAAAAACATCAAATAGTCCCACCAATTCATATAAGGAACTCTAGAAAGTAACAAATGTATTTTTCATCGAATGCTATAAATAAAACCGTTCAACCCGCGGCTCCGGTCGGGCGCCGCTGCCGTGGTCCCCGAATGGATTTGCATTTCCTTCACAAACGTTCGATTGTAACCATAAAGTCAAGTTAAGAGTAAATCTCGGTCGCTTGCAAACTCAATTGCAACCTGGGTTCATACTGCCAACGCTTAGAGCTATACTTAAGCAATATTACTCAAAATGACAGTTTGATGTCACGTACCTTGACGTTCCTCAAATAAGGATTATAATTCTGAAACACAAAATCAACAATCATGAAACAATATGGCTTTAAGCGCTGGCAGTATGACCCCTGTATTTGAGTTTTGACACAATAATAGCGTTGTCAAATTAACCTTTTATACATTTACTTATTAGCCTGGCCGAGAATCTAACCTAATCTTCTGTCTGGGAATGTCTGTCTATCTAGTCCATCTACTCAACCAATTTTGATAAAAATTGGTCCAGAGAATCCTACGAAAGGCTCCGCACCACACTTTTTGTCCCGAAAATCATAAAGCCCTTACCTAATTTTAAAAAACCAAAATTCAGGCGAACGAAATGGCAGGCTTATGAGACATAATCATAAATGTAATATTATTACGCTTGGTCCGCATACGATAATACTCAAGATTACATTATGAAGTCAACGAGTGTTAGTGCCATATAAAGCCATCTTACGCGTAAGCCAATAACAATGAAGGCATAAAAATGACTGATGACATGCCACGTCAAGGGTTAATGGTTTTAACACGATACGATAAGTCGTAGCAACAAGTTTTTAATGTCAATAAGTGTACCTACAGAGTACCTATACTGAGTAAATTTTAACGTCAATAAGTGTACCTACAGTGTAGCTATAGTGAATAAATTATATTGAGTATTGAGTATTGAGTATAATTTTTGCAAAAACTCCATCCTTTTTCATAGCCGAACATAACATTGTGAAAACTTCTAGTAGACATCATCGGTTGTCTAATGATTTTTATTTTTTTGGTTTTATAATAATTAATTTATTAATTCTAGAAAAGCAAAACCAATCAATTCGCAGAAAATTGTATTAATGAGTAGGAGTAATATTTCTATATTTATTTATACACATTTTTTTTTTAAGGATCAGCACTAACTCAGTTATAACTGACAAAGTAAGTTATTGATTTTTAAAAGAGCTTAAATATAAACGTTTACGTCTTCTTAAAACTATAATATTAGTTGCTGCTATGTTTTTATAAAGACTAGTCCTTTATTCGGACTTGACCCAAACAGGTAACATAACGGAAAAAATCTACATGTAGCTACGGTAGTAAATGTACGTTCAAATGAAACGGGTACGAAGTAAAGATAATGTCGTATCGATGGTGTCGTATAGTGTGACACATTTATTAATGACCACAACACTTAGGGGGCAGTAAGTGAGTTTCTGTGTCGCGGCTTGCCTTAAGCTTTTTTATGAGCGGGTTGACACTGATAATGGAATTCAAGAAAGGGTTCATAGCCCTTAGAGCTTAATCCCTTACAATGTTGTAGGTACAATGGTCGTCATTATGTTCAAAGTCTTTTTTCGAATGTTTTGACATGGTGTTCTGAGGTGCGATTATGTAAGAATTGCCGATCCAATCGTCAAAGTTCGGCGTCAAAGTAAAATAAACCATAACAGCATTGAATTAGAGCTCAATTTCGTCTATACATTCTCATACGTTTATATGAGAATGGATACACGAAATTGAGCTCTAAATTAATGCTGTTATGGTTTATTTTGCTTTGACGATTGGATCGGCAATTCTTACATAATCGCACCTCTGATTTGAATTACTGTCAGGGTGGTCGGAATCCTTTCTTCTTAGCTTATTCAAATCCACTTGGCATCATTAGATCATCTTCAACCCATTGCCAGCTCACTACTGAGCACGGATTGGCAGACTACACATACTTTCGAGAACATTATGAAGATCTCTCGGGCGTGCAGGTTTCCTTGCGATGTTTTCCTTCACCGTTTAAAGCAAGTAATATTAAATTTTTTCAACTCGCATAACTTCGAAAAGTTTGAGGGGCATGCCCGGGGATCAAACTCGCGACCCCGTACAGGAGGCTTTATCTTGCACGTATTTTCTGCCACGTATATTGAAATAGTCTGTTGCATAACTTAAGTAACTCCAAGGCATGAGTGTATAAACACAGGCAAACTATCACAACCTTTTTTTTGTAAAAATAAACTTATCCGGCAGTATATATTCGTTCGCAGTTGAAAAGTTAATCCGTATGTTTGTTTGTCAATGCCGACGGATTAGCGATACTATACGTTTCCGTAGGACTCAGGGGATTACTACGATCGCTTAAAGCAGTATTATTTTAATATTGTTGACACTCTTGTTTCAGAATTATAATCCTTAATTTAGGGACGTCAAGGTACGTAATATAAAAATGTGATTTTAAAATAATGCTGCGACGGTAGTAGGGCGTGGGTGTTTTTAAATATTCTCGCAACAAAATGAAACTGAAGCGTGTTAGTTTTACGCCTCTCCCATTGTTTTTTTTTTCGACTGTAAATCAGTTAGCTGCGAATACGCGTACGTTTTCATATTGAAACTCTGAATTTTTTTATTGGGAAGGAAATTTAGCTGACGATAGAGCTGGGTTTTTTAGTGAAATTTAGGAGTTTTTACTATCAGGAGGCGTGTAAAATATTTTATCCGCGTTCCAGTTACTGTACCTATATTAAAGACCTATCCTTGATAAGTCTTTCCTATGCTTCACTGCTATATTTTAAACTAGATGTATCCGCTGGATGATGGATTTATATCTATACTTTTACTAATATTATATATATTTACTAATTTGACAATATATTTATAAAATTTTGCTTTTGATTATAATAACATCGTATTATTTATTAAGATCCTATGCAATGAAAGACTCGCGGAAGGTCAAATAGTACTATAAGCCAAAAGCTATTCTTCCCTTGAGCGTCCATAGTGTGATTTGGCCCTAACCCAAGTAAGTAATTAAAGTACTAGTTCTGTAGAAAGGTCTGCCGCTAGTTAGGACTGACTCAGCAGAGTCCGCGACTAATGGGACGCATTCAGCGGGACGGGAGTAATCCCGCTAATAACTTACGAACATTTCTACCCCAGCTCAAAATGTTCATTATTCAAGTAGACAATTTTTTCTTATTTGAATATCTATGTCCTAATTGATAAATGATTTATTTATTTCACGTAGGACAACTCGTACCACTTATGAAATGTCATGATTCTACCAACGGTTCGGAAAGAAGTTTCTTCTGATAAGAACTGGCAAGAAACTAAGCAGTTGCTCTTTGTTTTAAATAAAATAATGTTTTGCGGAATCTAAAGTCTCTGTCCTTGCACGTGATGCAACCTATGTGGATATCGAATTTCATCCAAATCGGTTGAAAAGATGGGCCGTGAAAGCGTAGCAGACAGACAGACACACTTCTGCATTTACAATAGTGTGGAAGTATGGATGTCTTCACTCATCACTAAGACATCTTCAGTAACCAAATGTATCACGTAGTTAACTCTAAATAGTAAGTATATCATTTGGAATCCATGCGAAGAATAACTGAGTATCCAAAGTTAACTATAAACTTCAATACCCTTGTTTTATTCCCACTTTACCGTCCAATGGTCGATAAAGTAAAAGCCAGTAAAAGCACGTAAAAGTATGTAAATAGAGGGTCTAGTTGAGTCCTCTCGAATATTAAGAACGGATCGTTCGTAAGCTTTTTTATTTGCAGTAAAAAGCGTATTTCACAAAACTATTTACTTCTTACTAGTTTCGTGAGAAATTGAAAGGAAATGTCCAATTCACAGTAAATTAAAAACACTAGTCCTCACTGAGTGAACAAAACGACTTTTGCTCACTGGTGTGAGGAAAGGCGTGATTTTCGAAATAGAGAGGTTATAAATGTATTTCCTCTACGACAAGGAAGCGCGCTTACTTGTCTTACTGTGCGTAATGATTTTTTAAATCCACTACAAGTTAGCCCTTGACTCCGATCTCACCTGATGGTAAGTGATGATGCAATCTAAGATGCAGGTAGCTGGCTAACTTGTTAGAGGTATGGCAGTTATATTAAACCCATACACCTAGTCTTTCTACACGCTACGCTAAATCGAACGCTAAATCGCTTGGTGGCACGTCTTTGCCAGTAGGGTGGTAACTAGCCACTACTGAAGTCTCCCACCAGACCAGCTTCCCGATTTTGTAAGAATTGTCGATCAAATCGTCAAAGTTCAGCGTCAAAGTAAAATAAACCATAACAGCATTGAATTACAGCTCAATTTCGTGTATCCATTCTCATACGTTTATGGTAACGTATATACGACGATTGGATCGACAATACTTACATAATCGCACCTCAGACCAGAGAAAATTCAGGAATTATAAATTCCCAAATTGACTCTGCTGGGGATCGAACCCAGGACCTCCCACGTTAAGGCAACAGCGCTCAACACTGCGCCAGGTAGGTCTTCTAACCTGTGATCACACTATTTAGTGACCTCTATTCAATAGGGATGATGCCTATATCAAAAATAAATTATTTCTAACTGATTAATAAATAGAGGGTCTTCCAAAATACCTAAAATTCACATCCTCGGTTAGTTCTAAGTTTGATAACCATTTTACAATATAGATTAAAGAAACAAAGTGCGTTGAAATTTTATGACGTCACAATTGCGAATGTCATACAGCTTCATAAAGCAGTTTGATAAAGAGTTGCTGATTTGATTGGGTTGTCATCATCCCTATTGCCCTATGTCTTAACAATAAGACCCAACAAGTTGACGTATTCACAAAACAATTCACTCTTCCATTAAACAACGTTATTTCGGTTGTTAGCGAAAATAATGGGATTCAAACCTCGGCCTATTGTCCATGAGACAGAGGTCCGACAAGTGAACCTTCCCCCTGAATCCCCACTGCCCCTAAATCCCCCATCCTCCCCCCACTGGCACGCGTGAGCGGCAATGAATGGACCCACTCATAAATCAGTTTCATTGTTATGAATAACCAGTGATGAAAAATTGTGAAGCTTTTTGTTCAGTTTACAGCGAGGTGACTATTTATAGCGATAGTGCTAGAAGAGTCAAGTAAATTGCCCTTGTGAGATGATTTTTAGGGTTCCGTACAGAAAGTATGAATACCAAGCCACTATTATTACAGTGTTAATAATTATATATTACTAGCTGAGGCCCGCGACTACCTCGCGAGTAGGAGTAAGGAGTTCCCGCGGGAACTCTTTAATTTTCCTGGATAATAACTTGCTAATGTGTTATTCCAGACTATAATCTATCTCTGTGCCAATTTTCATCCAGATCCGTTCAGCTTTTGGGGCGTGATTGAGTAACAAACATACATCCACACATTCATACATTCCTACATCCATCCAAACTTTCGCATTTATAATATTAAGTATTATGTAGAGGTTATTACAGCGTTAATATTAATTAATAGGAGAATTAGCTCAACTTCCTGTATGCAGTGGCGCCCCCGGACGAACGTCTATATAAGGCACGCGCTGGTTAACGCGTAATCCCCCGACCGAAATGACCCACCAGACAAAAGACGTCCCAAACACGTCCTTAACGACCCCGACGACCAAATCACCACTGACAATGCACCCTACTTAGGGCCACACACCAACACCAGTCAAACACAGCGTCTTCGCCGGCGAAGACGAGGACCCCGATATCTTACGTCACCCGGACGTGGTCTTAACCCACGGCCTCGGGGGCGTGTGGACTAATCTAGTCCAACCGACCTCCCATTCATCCCAACGTCATCCTAAGCCGTGGTCCGAGCCTCATAGGAGGCGCCCTTAGGAAGACGTTGCCTCCCCCGATGTCATCGAGCCCTAGGGCTCTTTTCTCGGCGACGCTTAGCGCTCGCCCATCCCCCCGGTGACGCTGTAGCGGCCAGTAGGGCCTATGCAGCATACTCAATCCGGAAAAAAAAAAAAAACGCGTAATCATTCTTTCGTCACCTTCCGAGCTGTAAACTACGTTATTGTGATACTTTTAATGAGTCATAATTGTGTTCAGATTAAAGTGTGATTATTTGATGTGTGTTATGTTAAAATCGTTTAGTTGAATAAAGTTCGTATCGTTATTAGCTTTTATTTTTTACTTTACTCCACTTCTGGTCCCTAAAATGATATTATTCTTACAGTTGACCGGCGCCCATACTAATTGCAAACCACAGACTCACTTGTGTCAGCTTTGCGTTTAAAGTTGAATTGAATTGTTACAAAAGTTAAAAAATTGTTAATTTAATAATTGATGAAGGTTCGATTGTACTGATATTTGACTCATTCAATGTATTTCACTCAGTCAGTTCGTTCCCAACGCCAAATTTTAATAACTTGTATAAATACGAATGTTTTACCATCGGCAGGGCAGTCTCCACCATAATTGTTTGAGTCTAAGTCAAAGTAACGATCTAAACACTGAAAGTATTCAATAATTATTATTGAATACTTTCGGTGTTTAGATCGTTACTTTGATTACGAGCCTGCGGTAGCTACTGCAGCCTGGTCAAATGATTTGATACTGTAGTATTGCTTAACTGAGTTTTGTAAATTAACCACTTAATTACATTATATCTCTCGTGGTTAGAGTATAAATATATTGAAAGTGTTTTGTTTATTCCTACTTCTGGATTGTCTCGAGCACTTGTTTTCTCAGAGCATTATTATCTTACAGACTATACACCTACCTGCCTTCGTATACACCTTCGAGATGCTAGAATGACTGTATTTTGTACTGAAATATTATTTTGCCCACAGCGTTGCTCTTTCTAGACTTCTCTATCGAACAACTGGTAGGAAAGGACTACTAGGTGCACAGACTACCGCGACAGGACAAAACGTGTTTAATATGAATACTTACGAATGACTGTATACTGTTAATGTATAGTATCCGGGTTTTTCGTTCAAAATTAAAAAATCTTTATCAGTCTGTCTGTCTGTCGAACAGTAAATACTTTGCTAGTGGCATATGGTAAGTGAGTCGAAAAACGATAGTGTTTATGATACATGACTTTGAGAACTGACCACTGTGCCCGTTCAAGGTGAATCAAATGGGTTTTGCCAATACACCTCTCACCGAAATGCAGTACGACAATATGGATTGACACAGAGCGAAATAGATAGCCCAAAGCAAGTCAGGTTTGAGGACATTCCTTAATTTCTTAAACACCCATATAAGTTTTCTTACGCGCCCTGTTAATTGGTTGATTTGAGGAACCCATGACAGATGCTCATCACGGGTCTTTCGTTAGGACTTCGATCCATTGTATGATATTAATACTTAAAGTATGATTAAAAGTACGAAACATAAAATGTTCATCATCTGTACAGAACATTTTTTTACTCGAAAAGTTTGCATTGATATCATCTTATCGGTGGAAATTTGGCGATTGTTTGAAAAGATGTTCCGTTTTACGACGGCCGTATCGTTCCTCGACGCAATTAACAACAACAACTGTGATAGAAAGTCGACAACTCTTTTTTTTTTTATCCGCTACAAGTTACCCCATGATTGCGATCTCACCTGATGGTAAGTGATGATGCAGACTAAGATGGTAGCGGGCTAACCTGTTAGGAGCATGGCAGTTATATTAAACCCATACCCCTATTCGGTTTCTACACGGCATCGTACCGGATCGTGAAATCGCTTGGCGGCACGTCTTTGCCGGTAGGGTGGTAACTAGCCACGGCCGAAGCCTCCCACCAGGAAAACTCTACCCCTGTTTACGATTAGTGTCGTTTGTGGGAAGTAAAACATTTAACGGTTATTAGACTATACTAACACTAGCTGATTTCCGCGATTACATCCGCGTGGATTGTGGTTTTTTGGTTCCTACGGGAACTCCTTAGCTTTCCGGGATAAAAAGTATCATATGTGTTATTCGAGACTATAGTCAATCTCTGTGCCAAATTTCATCCAGAACGGTACAGCCGTTCGGTTCGGTCCGATTGAGTAACAAACATCCATCCATCCATCCATCCATCCATCCATACTTTCGCATTTATAATATTTAATAATGATACCCGCGACTTCGTCCGAGTGGATTAAGTTTTTTGATTCCCGGGGGAACGTCTTAATTTTGCGGGATGAAAAGTAGTATTTCATCAAAATCGGTTAAAAAGATGGGCCGTGAAAGCGTAGCAGACAGACAGACAAACAAATATACTTTCGCATTTTTAATATTAGTAAGGATTTGAATTTGATTATAAATGCGAAAGTTTGGAACGAAGGATGGATGTTTGTTACTCAATCACACCAACGCCTGAACGGAACTGGATGTTTGGCAAAGAAATAGATTATAGTCTAGAATAACACATATTATATGCTACTTTTTATTCCAGAAAATAAAAAAAGAAAAGAAAAAACTTCAATCCACGCGTACAAAGTCGCGGACATTAGCTTGTAAGTATAATCGCAGAAATAAATATCAAATAAAAAGATACCGAAGTATTGAGTTATTCCTAAAAACAGAAAAACAGAGACATAAGCCGGATTTATGTAGAAAAAAGACAGAAACTAAACAGAGAAAAACCTCTTGTTACATATAAAAACTGCGCAATCCGATTTTAACAAGAAAATCCTCAAGTGGCTCATTT
This sequence comes from Erebia palarica, assembly GCA_964035005.1. Lineage (NCBI taxonomy): Eukaryota > Metazoa > Arthropoda > Insecta > Lepidoptera > Nymphalidae > Erebia > Erebia palarica. The sequence goes on from OZ035983.1 coordinate 39,138,404, forward strand.
ATTCTACCTCATTCTTCTGGTCTGTTTTGAATAGAAATGTTTCGTTGAAAACGCGAATCTCGGCTTTTTCCCCCTGAGTACAATCAGTAGGTACCTCAGTACCCTGTGCGATGTTTTTCTCCATCTTCTATAGGACTAATAGTAGTACTAACTTTCTCTTCTAATACTATAAGTAATAGATTTAAGAGGAATGTGCAGCCCCCAGACAAGTCGACGAGGCTTAAGGGGAGCTAAGAAACAATGTAAAAGTAAAATTTCTTTGTTAATAATTAAATAAATTAATTAATAAATATAAAATCGAGTAATATAATAAACTAGATGATGACTGCCTCGTTGGTCTAGTGTTTGGCATGTTCGACTGCGGCCGACGAAGAGACTGCATCTTCACTTTCCATCAGGTAAGATCGCAGTCAAGGGCTAACTTGTAGTGGATAAAAAAAACATCCATAGTTTTTATCATGTATATAAAAGTTTCAAGTCACGCCCGAGGCTTGAAGGGCGATACAAACGCGGACTGTGGGAATAAATAAAATTGTTATCTAACAAAGTTTACGGACCATGTAGGTACGTCAAGGATGTGAAATACGTCTGACACGTGTGTTCTTCGCAGTTAAATAGTCCCGCAATCTTATCTGATCCGGCGACAGAGTCGCTTTTTTAAACTTTAGTCTTTAATGCGGGGCCATGGTCACCCCATATTTTTTTAAATTTTACTAGCCTATGTCACCCGGGATAAGCTAGGGATTCTAACGATACCTCATTTATCAAAATCGGTTCAGGCCTATAGAAGTTATGGTGGAATATACGAACTCACATACATGCATACTTACATACAAACATACATACATACGTACATACATACTTACATACATACATACATACGTACATACATACATACATACATACATACCTACATACATACATACATACATACACACATACATACATACATACATACATACATACATACATACATACATACGTACATACATACTACATACATACATGAACGCTGAAAACAGTATGCTCCTTTTTTCAGGCAGTCGTATAACAAATAGTTCCAATTTTGGCCACAGTGCCAGATAAGCTGATGGTGGGACCATATTATTTTATAGCATCAAGCTTTTTTCTTTATTCAAAGTTCCTTGCAAACCTTTTACACAGAACTTTTAAAGTTTATTGATGACTTTCCTAACGCATTCATGGTCTTACCCTGAGCTCTTATATGGTGGGAAATCCTGGGATCGATGCCTGGGCTACCTACAATCTGATCCATCCCGGTTTTGCTTAAGTGTAATTAATAAAAATCCTGTAATAGGGTCTCCTTTATAAGTAACGCCTACATACAAAATCTCAAGTTACAAGACTCAGCGTTTTGAGCTGTATCTTACTAATATTATATAAATGCGAAAGTTTGGATTGATGTATGTTTGTTACTCAATCACGCCCCACCGGCTGACCGAATCTGGCTGAAATTTGGCACAGAGATAGATTATAGTCTGGAATAGCACTTTTTATCCCGGAAAATTAAAGAGTTCCCGCGAGAACCAAAAAACAAACCACGCAGACGAAGTCGTTGGCATTCACTAGTGTTGATAATAATATTATATCAGTTAGTCAGTTTCTCCATTCATAAATAACTAGACGATGCCCGTGACATCATCTGCGTGAACTAAGGAGTTAAAAGTACTATGGAAAGTCTTAGATTTTCCGAGATAAAAAGTAGTTAGTCTATTCTACTTTCCAGGTTCTCCATTGTCGCAATCGTGAGGGACAAATCAACAAATATATACACTTTTACATTACTCGCTTTTATTGATATTTAGGTGTAATCTCTTTTTATAACATCTTTCTACCACGTACAACTATTAATAGCTAATATATAATAGCTTACACTACCACGTAAAGGCCCTAAACGCATTATCTCAGACAAAAAACGCGTTATCCAACATATTATTTACATTCCTTTCTCTCTGAGCCCTTTCACGAAACAAAAACATTTTATTCAAGGGGTACGAGTGTTATAATGTATGGAAGGGCGCAGGTGGTCGCTCACGAAGGGCGGAAAACTTGTTTTTTGTCCCTTAAGGCTATCTTTCAGCGGGGTTTTTATCGTCCACAGATTGGGAAGGTTTTTCTAGTTGTGGAAGATTTTATGGCAATGTTTTACAGTTGGATTTATGTATCAAATAGTAGCTTTTATCCGCGAATTCGTCCGCGTGGATTACACAAATTTCAACCCCTATTTAATCCTCTTAGAGGTGGAATTTTCAAAAATCCTTTCTATCCATGTCTACGTCATAATAGCTATCTGCAAGCCAAACATTGCGATCTGATAAGTGGTTTGAGCTGTGCGTTGATAGATAACTAACACCCAATCGTACCGGAACGCAGAATCGCTTAGCGGCACGCCTTTGCCGGTCGATTCCCGGGTTCGATCCCTGAATCGGGACCTCCCACATCAAGACAGCGCTCACCTCTACGCCAGGGAAGTCGTCAATTCTCACCAATTATAATTATAATTATAATATCTTGATCTGGGCACGAGGTTTCCGCCATGTGGCATGTGGGGTCCATCGAAACCATCCCAATCGTCATATCTGCGAATGGGTTAATCCCAGTCAGCCTCGCTCACCATCTGAGGCGACTGGGGTTCCGTGGCAGTTCACTCGCAGCCAGGATGCAGAAAGCGGTGTTGCTAGACTCGGCTAGGATAGTTTGCCGGTTTCTCAACCTGTCGCCCTGACCTCCGGCCGTCTGGTCTCACCTGCCGGGGTGTAATCCTGCGCCCGCTACTACTATTTAATTGTGTATTTGTGTATGTAAGTTTATTAATTTATATTTATTTACATAAGTTTATTATAACTCCTTAGGCCATATATATATTTATTTTGTATGCGGGCGTGAGAGCTAAACTTATGTCGATAATAATAAATCATTTATTGTCCATAAAAAAATATTACAATCGCATAGTAGATTTAGCGTCTGATGCCTGAGATAAGTTTGAAACTCGTGTTATAGACATCAGTGCTTTCCCCTTACAATCTTCTCATATTATAACAGACAACAAACGAAATCAAATCAAAAATTAAAGTTAAACAATATAGCGATTTGTTATTATCAAATGTAGATGTGTGTGTAAGTGTGTATGTGTGAGTGTGTGTGTGAGTGTGTTTGTATGTATGTTTGTATGTGTGTATGTGTGAGTATTTGTGTGTGTGTGTGTGTGTGTGTGTGTGTGTGTGTGTGTGTGTGTGTGTGTGTGTGATTGGTTGTGTTGACTATAAGTGTTGTAAGTGTGTTACTTTAGGATAACCAGTAAGTTCTCTGTGCTATCATACGTACGTTCTTGTAACCACTTTTTTACAATATTTTTACATTTATAAGAATTCAAATTAGATATATTTAGTTTATTATTAATAATATTGTATAGGAAGCCGCCAATAAAACAGTAGAATTTTTGAGAGAAACGAATTATCTTCACTCCTTATCAGGCAACCATAACAAATGAGGCGAGTCAATCAATCCTCAACTGAGTCAAAGTTTCAAATCTATTAGCATTAGCAACTGCCTTGAATGGGACCGTCGAGTTAACTTAAATTGATTCGAAACCAAGACAGTGACTTAAAGAGCAGAGTGGCTTTTATAGAGATTTTATTTTATTTTTATTTTTATTCATAAGGTTCGCTAGCGATTTTTACATGTTTTTTTTTTTTACATAATCATAAGTTACTGAGATCATTTTTTATTGACTCTATTTTCATTTTAATATAAATTGCACTTTTTTATTACTAGAAAACTAGCGTTTGCCCACGCCTTCGGCCACGTGTAATCAGGTTCTTAAAAAATTAATTTCAAAAACCGTGAAATATATAAAATTCTTCATTTTTCACCGAAATAAAAAAACAAGTTTCATGCATATAACTTGAACCACCTATTTAACATGCTTGGGGGTAGAATTTCGAAAATTCGTTCCTTAGAATGCTAGAGTGCTTAAGGAATATTCTGCCGTTTGGGCTGTAGGTTGTCTAGAAGTCACTCAGGACAAAGCCTGACTTCGTCCGTTCTGGATATGACCTGTCTCAGTACCAAATTTCACAAAATTATAATGTATTAGTCATAACGCAATTGTAAAGTATAAAATTTTGTGAACTCCTCAGCTGTCCATTGTTATAAAAAAATTAAGTGCAACTTTCAAATAACAATATAATTAGAGACGTTTTTTAAAAAGTGTTGAACTTTCAGATCATTGAAAATATATATTGATAAAATTACTCTGTATTTCACTAAAACTATTATATTTTTAATGAACATGGCTCAATGCTGTCTGTCTAGTATCTGTAGTATCTAGGCTGTCCTTCTGCAAGTCTAGTATTCTCTTTTAGGTAACAAATCTAAAAATATTGCCAATTGGTGCTAGTGTTATTTCCTTAATTTATATAAATTTCTGTTCGTCCTATCAATACTCAATATCGTTTATTCAATATAGGTACACCTATTGACGTTAAAAATTACTTACGAAACATGATGGTGATAATCGGTAACGGTCTCTTAAAACTAAAGCTACGAGGGTTCCAAACGCGCCCTGGTCTGAGAAGAGCCCACAAAAAACTCAGCCGGGGGTTTTTTTTATTTATTGTCACCATCTCACAAATCATCTTAACTAAGGAACTATCAGAGCCATAGAGCAAATTAAAATCAGTTTAAATATCTACGTTCTAATGGCATTGCGGTGTATATTACGGGAGCTGGAATACTATTCAATTCAAGCAAATACCGGTGAGGATCCTCGGTTTGGAATAATTAGCCAATCTGGTCGCGATGAATATTGATAGGTTAAGTATTGTTTGAATCTTATCTTGTGCCTAACAGTTCAGTCTATCTGTCTCAATAAACCGAAACGGTTGAAAATGTTGTAAATACTATTTGAATTATTTAATGTGTACTTCATACTAATATTAAAAATGCAGAAGAGCGTTTATTTTTTGGTTTGTCTTATAATCACGCCAATTACAATTGTACGAACTTGTATTTTGTTATTATTTCTGATTATTTATTTATTTTGTTTTGGTGTACAATAAAGAATATTTCATACATTCATTTATTCACGCCGCAACGCATAGGTATATATACTGTGAACCGCAACGGATTGACGTGATTTTTTGCATGGGTATAGTTGAGGACCTGTGGAGTAGCATAGGCTACTTTTTATCCCGTTAAATTAAGGATTTCCAGCGGGAATTAAAAAAAAATACAGTCATAGGGACTGCCAATAGAAGTGAAAACGAATATTTAAATTATTATTTTTTCACTTACAAAAAAATATAAACCTTAATGCCATAGCATTAAAGTTTAATTTCGAATACAAAACTTCACTTCAAAAACTAATCCCACGCGGATAAAGTCGCGGGCATCAGCTAGTAGATATAAAATATTATATTTTAACGGACAATTTTTTTAATGTGAAAGTTTGTATGTGCAAGTAAATTTCAACTTTGTATGTTTGTAAGTTCATATGTTTGTGTGTTTGTTAACGCAACGATTACTGAACGCATTTGGCTGTAATTATGAATAGAGGTACCTTTTTAAACTGAATTAAATGTGCGGGCTACTTTTCATCCCGAAAAATCAAGTTCCCACAGGATTTGTTAAAAACCCAAATTCCAGTCCTGGATGAACCATCCTAAGTTGCGGGCATCATGTAGTTATCTAAATATATAAAAGGTGACGGACTGATTGATTTAACAATGTACAGCTCAAACCACAGGACGAAATTTTACCGGACCGGACGTTATTTGGCAGGCAGATAGCTACTACTATGACTTAGACATCCGATAAGAAAGGATTTTTGAAAATTCAACACCTAGGGGGGTAAAATGGGGGTTCGAAATTTAAATAGTCCACGCGGACAAAGTCGCAGGCATAAGCTAGTCTAGTATATAACTAGCTGTAGCTGTTATATAAACAGCTGTGAAGGGGTAACGAGAAATTGCCTTCCCATCACAAGTTATTTACTATTCATAATACAGCGTGCAAAATCATTCGTACCACATAAAATAAACTGTACGTCCCGGGAAGATACCCGGTATTACCATAAAGTGTGTAAGCTCTAGTGCAGAGTAATATCGCGAATATGTTGGTAATATGTTGGAATACGGCTGGGAACATCACGCGTTACGGCGCGACGTGCTTGGGGTGTAACTGACCTTTTTGAGGGTGAACTTTGGTTACTCTCGGAAAACTTTACAAGTGCAGTAAATGTCGAATAGGTTCAAACTTAAACCCTTTTATTCAAATAAATAAATAAAATCTTTATTTGGGATTACCATACACAGTGAAGATACAAACACAAACTTACTAGTAGTAAAGAAAAAAAAATAACTTACGAACTAGACTGTGAGAAAATAATTCCAAAAAGGGCATCGGCTCAGCGTGATGCTGTTATGGTGTATCTTCAGCTGATTTTCAGCCGATCCCTAAAAAGAGTTTTCGATGCCCCGGACCGGCACGGGTCGCCCGTTGTCCTAACATCGCTTAATAGCTGATGAACAGAACATTTTAATTATTAACTACTTAGATTTTAACTATGCTTCCCTACTAATACTATCCCATAATTTACATTAATTAACTAAACTACTTAACACATTTTAAAATAAATACTAAAACAATCAAAACTGTAATAAAGTATAAATAAACTTTTACAAGTGCTTTTGAATTGTCGAGCGAAACTACCACCGGTTCGGAATGGCGTTTCTATCGAGAAGAACCAGCAAGAAACTCGGTGGTTGCTCTTTTGAAAAAAAATAATTTACAATATTACTTTTCTTTTACCGACTACAAGTTAGCCCTTGACTGCGAACTCACCTGATGTTATGTGATGATGCAGTCTAAGATGGTAGCGGGCTAACCTGTTAAGGGTATGGCAGTTATATTAAACCCATACCCTATTCGGTTTCTACACAGCATCACTCTCAATCGCTTGGCGGCACGTCTTTGCCGGTAGGGTGGTAACTAGCCACGGCCGAAGCCTCTCACCAGACCGGGGATCAAACCCGGGACCTCGCACGTTAAGACAACAGCGCTCAATACTACGCCACAGACGCCACCGCTGTCCTAAGCATTGCTGGAGCGAGTCAAATCTCATGCTCTTTCTATTTATCCTATACATAATCTTCAATCATAAAATCACCCATCCCTACTTCCAAAGATAGGAATAACATTTCCTATATTTCTCATAAGTTATAAGCTTCACATTTCCCGATCTCTGATATTCGTCAAAGTTTAAAGCATCGTGTGATCAGTCTGACTCCATCCAGTTTTATAGCGCATAAAAGTTTGAAATATGGGAGAAATAATAAAGCGCCATATGCCAATACAGGGAGATATTGGGACGGCGGCAAAGAATAGAGAGGTAACAGAATAGTCTAGGCAATGGGGCGATTCGTTGTATCGAGACCCCCGCATTAAATCCTCAGTCGATAAAACTTGTCAAAAAAACAAAAAAAAACATAATTCTTTATCCACTAGCATTTGACTGCGATCTTACCTGATGGTAAGTGATGATGCACGTTAAGATGTTAGCGAGCTAACCTGTTAGGGGTATCGCAGTTATATTAAACCCATACCATTATTATGTTTCTACAAGGCATCGTACCGGAACGCTAAATCGCTTGGCGGCACGTCTTTGCCGGTAGGGTGGTAACTAGCTACGACCGAAGCCTCACACCAGGCCAGGGAAAATTCAGAAATTATAAATTCCCAAATAGACCTTACCCAATCGAACGCGGGACCTCTACACGTAAAGACAACAGCGCTCAACACTGCACCACGGAAGTCGTCGAAATATATAATAACTAGATGATGCCGACGACTTCGTCCAAGTTTTTTGATTCCCTCGGGAACTCTTTAATTTTTCGGGATAAAAAGTAGCCTATGTCCCCATTAGCCATTAGCCATTCACCGAATTTCATCAAAATCGGTTGAATAGATGGGCCGTGAAAGCGTAGCACACAGACAGACAGATAGAATAACAGACACACTTTCGCATTTATAATATTATAGTATGGATCTGATTGGTCGGCTAAACACAACACCGCTCCGCTCCACTTCACTTAACAGGTAACCTAACAGGTGCACTTTCTATTGTGCACACCTGTCAACTCTCGATTCATGAAGGAACCAGAAATTTAATTCGCTATAATCTGCGACAACTGGAAAAGCTATGTGGTACAGTGGTTCTCACCAAACCACAGAAATCCTCCAAAAACTACCCTACTACTACTTGAGGGTAGTTTTAGTGAATTAAATTTCTGGTTCCTTCATTATGATGGACTTCCACAAAGTAACGCCTGCTTCTACCCAACTATCTATTCTGTGGTAAAGGATAGGAGATATTGGGCCGGCGGCGCGGCGCGACGGCTCCGGGACGAGATGAAACGAATATGTGATTGACACAGACCTACATTGTATCTCGAATAAAAATTGACTTTCTGCACTTCGGGGAATTGTTGTTTCTCTCATCGACAAAAAAACTGTTTTCACGTGTTGCTTTTTTTTTTTTTTAATTTTTCCCTCTGTCATGCGATCAGCTTCGAGAGCTATGAGCAGATTTTAAAAGTTTCCATGGCGTGTGAGGCTGTCCTTCCATTGAAGGCTCTACCTTATTAATAAATAATTATTAATTTTTCCCCCCTTTCAACTTTAGTGGATGAAGTCCCAAATAAAACCGCGTTTCAGCCTTGGTCCCCATTGGGATGCTGAGTGACGGAGTTAGCTTGTTGTTGTGGGCATTTATTCGCTCTTTATAGCTCTTTGCTCTGTGTTCAACTTGTGACCTAGATTGTATCGCGAATAAAAATTGACTTTCTGCACTTCGGTGAATTGTTGTTTTTCTCGTCGAGAAAAAAATTGTTTTCACGTGTTAATTGAACATTTTTGTGATAACTTTTAGATTGATGTAAAATTATCTTCGATGTTTTTTATTCCTTTACGAGTACTAGCTGATGCCCGCGACTTCGTCTGCGTAAATTTAGGTGTTATGGTTTCCGCGGGAACTCTTTAATTTTCCGGGATAAATGTGTTATTCCAGACTACAATCATCCATCCATTAAAATTTTCGCATTTATAATATTAGATAGTATAAAGTATAGCTATAGTTTATTACGTGGAGAATGCCTTTATGAGGGTATTAAACAAGCAGACCGTTAGCTACGATCTCACATGGTATTAGGTGATGATGCATTCAAAGAAGGAAACGGGCTAATCTAGACCATTACATTACACAGGGTTCCTACGTGCTATGCAGTATCGTACCGGGACTCTAAATCATTTGGCAGTACAGGTTTTGACGACCTTCGTGGTGCAGTGTGTAGTGCTGTTGTCTTAACGTACGGAGGTCCCGGGTTCGATACCCGGCAGGGTCAATTTGGGAATTTATAATTTCTGACTTTTCCCTGGTCTGGCTTCAGCGTGGCTAGTTACCACCCTACCAACAAAGACGTGCCACCAAGCGATTGCGCGTTCCGGTACGATGCCATGTAGAAACCAAATAGGGGTATGGGTTTAATATAACTGCCATGCCCCTAACAGGTTAGCCCGCTAACATCTTAGACTGCATCATCACTTACTATCAAGCGAGATCGCAGTTGTACAGCAGCTGGCAAGATCAGTAAATAGTCGCAGCCGAGGCTCACAAATATAAGTAAATTAGAAAATACTTACCAATGTTTAGCTAAGTGCTGTAGCTAGCTCGTATCTGCCAAGGCCAAACAGAGCTGCGGCATAATAATAGGTTTACAACCGATGGCAGACGTAACAAAGTGAGGTGGTGAACATGGTGACACAAACAAGTGTCGTCGGTCACCACGGGACAAACTGTTGTGTGGCCCGAACCACAAGATACTGGCTGGGATGTATGAGGTCAAAAAAAAGAGAAACGTTTATTTTTATACGACTGCCTGAAAAAAGGATTATATTGTTTTCAGGATTCATGTATGTATGTAAGTTTGTATATTCCACCATAGCTTCTATACGCCTGAACCGATTTTGATAAGTGAGGTATCGTTAGAATCCCTAGCTTATTCCGGGTGATATAGGCTAGTATAATTTAGAAAAAAAATGATGGGGTGACCATGGACCCGCATTAAAGACTAAAGTTGAAAAAAAACAATAAGATTAACTATATAATCTTCATCTAGAAAATGATGAGTAGTTTCAAAAAATATATAATACTATAGTTCAATATCCAGTGAATCACAAAAAAAATTATTTAATAAAAATGAGAATAAGATTCTAATTTAACTCGATTGATTTCAATTTTTTTACTTTTTAATTCGTTTCTGGCAAGGCAGTCGTGTTTTTTAATTTTTTTAATTATGACTTGTTGGTAGATTTATTGCACATACATTAATGTATACGGTGCAGTAAACAATTAAAAAGAAGTAGTAAAGCTACTAAGGAAGAAACTGCAAAAGTGGTATTTTTGCTGTAACAATCTCCAGACAACCTTCGCTCAAAGGATTAATAATCCGCAGCGCGAGATGGTGGAAAAATTGGAATAATATGTTTTAATATATGGAAGAATGCTTCAGTGTTAGATTTAATAGCGCTTGATTGCAGCCTTGTTATAAGATGTGCTGTATTCTCAAAATATAAGGAACATTTTAACCGAAATGAAGTCGGTCCTGAAACTGGAATCACCGTTTCTGATATTTTTGAGAATTCAAATTAAAAACTCTCTGTTTTACTAACTAGTGATTCGCCCCAAACGGAGACCTCGCGGTATCCATAAGATATTGTAATAGTTAACTTTTAACACAGTATCTTCTGCCTTGTACCACGCAGCATCGTCAAAGCCGCTCATTACCCGGCGCGCTTTGTTAGCGCTCTCAATGCCGCCAATCACGACGCGATCTCATGTTTGTGTCAGATTCGATTCATTCACACCCGCAATCGTTGTATGAGAGTTTTCAAGTTGAAGCTAAGTGATATTTCACGCTTTTATGAACACACTAGCTGATGCCCGCGTCTTCGTCCGCGTGGATTGAGGTGTCTGGTTCCCGCGGAAACTCTTAAATTTTCCGGAATAAAAAGTAGCCTATGTGTTATTCCAGTCTATATTCTTTGTGACCAATGGATTATTGCAGACCTTATACTTGGATACTTCGTAAACAAAAAACATACGCTAGGTCCATGATAAAAATAAATTTACACTTTCACTTTCCGTAAATCGCAGGAGATTTCACTTGTCCGTATTGTAATCAATCAGAATACCTTTTCACATGTTTATGTTACCTATCAATTTGATTGGATTGTTCGTTCCGAATAAGGTTCATATTGACTCGTAAAGAAACAGTATGGGGCAGCCTTGTGAAGCCTTAGCCTTACGCTTAGTTCCAGCTTTAATATTGTAATTTCGATTGAACGTACTCGAACATGCGAACAAAAGCGTCGAGGTAAAATGGACCCAAAAGCCTAATTTAAGACGACACGGGACGGCGGTTTCGTATCCATACAATCGTATTAGTCTGTTTTCTCCGTGCATAATTACAATAGAGAAAATATTTTTGCACAAAAAATCTATTTATGTCCGTGCCATGTCCCTATCTTTTGCTTTTTTCGATAAATTAATAATTTTAAGAATATGGACTCCTCAAAAATTGCAAAAAATCGCCCAGTTTTCGCGTCATCATCAGATATCCCGCAAATAAATTTGGCGAATACTACAACTGAGTCCTTAAATTATTCTTGGAAAAAAAATTAAAATCGGTTCTGTTTTAGAGGAGGAAACAGAAATATACGAGAGTAGGAATTCGACTGTTTTATATAAGTATTATCGGTTCAAGCTGCAGTTGTCCCTATCGGGTGTTTTGGAATTATATTCGAGGAGCAGCGCGACGACCATATAATTGTTCAATAATCAATACCTATTCTCTAACCTAGTTTCCCGTTCATGCCGTATCCTCTTATGTCACAAATTCAGTACAACCGATTTTAATTTCGATACGATTCCGCTTAGTTGTGAATGCATACACGATATTAAGCTCAAATTGAATAGAATTAGGGTTCATTTTACTTTGACGCCAACGTGTTCTAGTGAATACGATCAATCGAAATAGCAGTTTTAAAACTGAGAATAAGGGCACGGCTATACAGAGCACGTTTTCGGCGTAGTGGCTCACGAAGCCTGAATTCAGAGCTGCGACTTAGCAACAACTCATACACTTCAATAGGATACGTGCCCACTATTTGTTGCACCACTACTTTATGGTTGAACACATCCGCTCTCTTAGCTTTAGCTTTAAGGTTATCCATTACCATCTTTATTTAGATTTAAAAAAGATATTTCTTGTATCCATTTGTATGAATATTTATGTATTTGAATGCAGATCTAAAATTATAGTTTTGTGACGTATTAAAAAAGTTTTTTTTTTCTTTGTTCAACAAGTTAGCCCTTGACTGCAATCTCACCTGATGGTAAGTGATGATACAGTCTAAGATGGTAGCGGGCTAACCTGTTAGGAGTATGGCACTTATATTAAACCCACACCCCTAATTGGTTTCTACACGGCATCGTACCGGAACGCGTAATCGCTTGGCGTCTTTGCCGGTAGGGTGGTAACTAGCCACGGCCGAAGCCTCCCACCAGGCCAGACCAGGGAAAATTCAGAAATTATAAATTACCAAATTGACCCTGCCGGGGATCGGACCTCCGCACGTTAAGGCAACAGCGCTCAACACTGCGCCACGGAGGTCATCAAGACCTTAGATAGCTTTATGATTATCCATTTTTATTTAGATGTAAAATTTTATTTATTGTATCCATTTGTATGAATATATGTATTTGTATGTAGACATAAAATTGTATTTATGTGACGTATTACAAAATTTTAGGGGTATGTAGCATCTTTGAAAAAATAAATTTGATTTTTTGATATTATAAGTATGTACAAACAACACGGCTTTACCATGAGAAGAGGCGGCAAGAAACTCAGCAGTTGCTATTTTCTTAAAAAAGAATAATTTTACATTAAGTAAACAATACAACCCAGCACAAACAGTTACATTACAAGTGTTACGTTACACCGACTTGTGGGTCACTGGATTCGAGGCCGGTTGCTTCCATGCAACTTTGTCATTCAGAAAATCGTTGACAGTGTAATAATCGACTTAACAGATGCTGTTTAACACAGTCTTTAAATTTATGCTTGAGTATATGTAATATTGCTTAAGTATTGCTTTAGGCGTTAGCAGTATAGATGTCACCGTAAGACTGTGAAAACCGTTAGATGGTTAGATGTAATCTATCTAGCGAAATTGTAAACTGTCGAAAGATTACAATTTAACGCATTATTTTTCAGTACATTGTAATCTGTTAGGTATATTAACCCGATAGAAGATACCACTACCTGATTATTTATGTCGAACCCTAACCTAACCTACAAGAAAGAGACAAGAAAACGTTAATACAATGAATATTTAAAAAATTGACACCTAGAACATTGAACGGTTCACAATCTGTCGACGATTTACAATCTATCGAGAAAAAAAGCGTTAGATTGCAATCTGACGGTTGTTGTTGATGTGCCGTGGTGGTGTGGGGTTAGCTACTTAATTCATAATTAATAATTTTTATTTTGCCAAATTGTGAGTAACAACAGTTGTTATCTTAAAAAAATTAGTCCCGTTTACAATTTACCGCCAGTAGAAGTGTGCGAAAATATTCATGTACATCCTTATATTACGTAATTTTTTTATCAATTATTTATAAAATTAGCTTAGCTGAATATCAAAGTCCGGCCATGCCCCAGCCACGAGGCTTCTGTTATAATGTCCAGTTAGCGATGCGGGACACGGCGCGGACTCATAATTTCCGCCATGTTTTTTCAGCGGGCACGCGCGCCGCATATTTTACAGCTGATTGATCCCACATCGCTGGCGGATGAGTTTTAGATGGGAAGTGGCGTGTTTTTGTTGTTTTTACTTTTCATGTTCGAATAACCTCCAAGCTCAAGATTTAGAAACACTTGCAAAAGTTTATTTGAATCTATACTAATACTAGCTGATGCCCGCGACTTCCGCGTGGATTGGGATTTTTGTTTTTGTTTTTTTTTATTATAACTTTCCGTGTACCATATGGAACGTACGAAAAAAAAATTAGCCGAATTGGTCGAGCCGTTCTCGAGTTTTGCGATTAGCAACATTCATTTTTAGTTAAATAGTTTTAGGATACAGAAGAGAAATTCCACCACTGGGTGGCGCGATAAAAATGACCGTCTTCCCCTACAATAGAACACCTAGATATATTTTAATAAATGCGTAAGATTGGATGGACTAATGGGTCTTTGTAACACAATCACGCCAGAACGGCTGAACAGATATAGATGAATTTGGCACAGAGAAAGATTATAGTCCTTTATTCTCATAGCCCAAATCGACGGAAAATCCGACACGACTGGAAAGAGATCAGGCGCAGCACTGACGCCTTAATGTGCTCTCCGAGGCACGGGGTTGGAATATCGCCAACTTCCTAACTCCCGGGATCTCGTCGGCTTCAGTGGAACATGCTAAAAACTAGACCAACAAGTGAGTGGACATCGTTAAAAATAGTACCTAGTTGTAACAACTATCATTTCCTTAACGACCCCGATGACCAAATCACTACCGACAATATTCCCTACTTAGGGCTACACACAAACACCTACCAAACACAGCGTTTTCGCCGGCGAAGACGAGGACCCCGATATCTTACGTCACCCGGACGTGGTCTTAACCCACGGCCTCGGGGGCATATGGACTAATCTAGTTCAAACGACCTCCCACTCATTCCAACGTCATCCTAAGCCGTGGTCCGAGCCTCACAGAAGGCGCCCTTAGGAAGACGTTGCCCCCCGAAGTCATTGAGCCCTAGGGCTCTTTTCTTGGCGACGCCTAGCTTGCTTGCCCATCCCCCCGGTGACGCTGTAGCGGCCAGTAGGGCCTATGCAGCATACTCAATCCGAAAAAAAAAACAACTATCAATAAAGTTGGATTCGATAAAGTCCAACGTCCTAGTTTGTTCGCAATACCTACTGCTGTAGTGAACGATGCATTAACTCGTGACGCGGTTGGATCGAGTACTGATGTTATTTCTATCTACTTTTGACAAACAGCTGTGGAATAGTTCCATACCTATTCCGTACTGCACGGTTGTCAAACGCTGTAGGACTGAAGTTAGTTTTGTAGAGACTCTAGTTACAGGCTACAGAGAGTTACCTATGTTTCGAACTAAAATGGTGTTCTGGGAAAGTCCGACAAACTTATCTGACACGATGACGGCGTCGCTAATATAAAACTATATCTATATTAATATTATAAATGCGAAAGATTGGATGGATGTATGGATGTATGGATGTATGGATATGTGGATGTGTGGATGTGTGGATGTATGGATGTTTATTACTCAATCACGCCCCAACGGCTGAACGGATCTGGCTAAAATTTGGCATAGAGATAGATTATAGTCTGGAATAGCACATAGGCTAAATTAAGGAGTTCCCGCGGGAACCAAAAAACCTCGATCCACGCAGGCGTCGCGGGCATTGGCTAGAGAAAAATATATTAAAACAAAAACTAAACAGGTTAGCGATTATAATTCTAAAACACGAACGACATTAATATTAAAACAATACTGCTTTAAGTGATGATAGTATGGCTCCAGGCACAATATTATTTGTAAACGGCTGTCGCAGAGGAACCGCCAATAAACATAAACTTTACATATGGCAGCCGAGAGCTCTGGTGTGTAGACGGAAAATTAATGTAGTTTCGAACAACGCCCTAATGAAATTAATGAGCTAACGTCGCGTCCCTGACAACGCGGGTCGGACCCGACATCGGTACTAGCCCGGAGTTAGGAAGTTGGCGGTGTATCGCCCCCGTGCCTCGGAGAGCACGTTAAGGTATCTCTGTGTGTATAGTGAAGACTTGACCGCGATCTCACTTGGATGGTCAGTGATGATGTAGACCAGGGATTCCCTAACTAAACTCGCCGGCATATTTAGCGGAACATAAAAAAAGGTCCATAATTTAAAAAATATGGTTTTATTTTAAAATCTACTTACTACACTTCTTTTCTTATTTAAAGTTTCATTTGTTTTACTTAAAATGAGATCACATTAAGAACAGATTTTGCGAGTAAAGGCTATTTGTGAAAAATGGTACATTTTTGAACTTTTCATGTAACCGGGAAAAGTGAAATTTAATATTAAAATAACAATTAATTAAATTAGAAAAATGGTGATTAATATCGCATATTTCCTCCACGTGCTCTTATTAAAGTTTCTACCCGCCTAGGCATACTGAGAATGATGTTATCGATGGTCTCCTGGGATAGTCTCCGCCATTCCTCAACTACGACGATTCGCAGTTTTCCCACGTTGGCAGGAGCTGGAATTCTGGACTTAACTTTTCTTTTCAGCAAGTCCCAAACGTGCTCTATTGGGTTCATATCCGGTGATCTCGCTGGCCACTCCATAACAGTGATATTCATATCATTAAGATAAGCTTGAGTTACCCGAGCGGTATGCGGCCGAGCATTATCCTGCCAACGTGGGAGAACTGCGAAACGCCGTAGTTGAGGAATGGCGGAGACTATCCCAGAAGACCATCGATAACATCATTCTCAGTATGCCTGGACGGGTAGAAACTTTAATAAGAGCACGTGGAGGAAATACGCGATATTAATCACCATTTTTCTAATTTAATTAATTGTTATTTTAATATTAAATTTCACTTTTCCCGGTTACATGAAAAGTTCAAAAATGTAAAAAGTAAAAAGTAAAAGTAAAATATACTTTATTGTACACAAAGAATTGAAAAGACAAAAACAATAATATTAATAGATACGGCACAACAGGCGGCCTTATCGCTTAAACAGCGATCTCTTCCAGGCAACCTTGGGGCAGAGGAAACTTTTAAAAGAAAGCGGGAGGGGTGTACTGAGACATAATAACAATGTAAAATATATATATATACAAAGTGTAGATGTAATAGGTAATAGACGACAGATGAATAAATAGATTATAATGATAGATAATGTTGTTTCAATTTAGTTTTGAAGATAGGAAGAGATTGAGATAGCTTAATATCCAGAGGGAGAACGTTCCAAAGCCGTATAGCAGTTACCGTAAAAGAATTTTGATAGAAGGAAGTTGAGTGTCTAGGAGTACTTAATAAAAGATTATTTTGAGAACGGAGGGAAAAAGAGTGTAAATTACATATATACTTAAATCGTTCTTTTAAGTAGTGAGGTGTGATAGGATTGAACAGAATGCAGTAAAGAAGGTGAAGAATGTGAGTATTCCTGCGAAGGCGAATCGGGAGCCACTTGAGTTTACGGCGGAACTCGGAAACGTGGTCATACTTTCGCAAGCCAAATATGAACCTTATGCAGTAATTTTGAAGCCGCTCAAGTTTATTTAGTTGCTCCTCAGTGAGATCAAGATAACAAGTGTCCGCATAGTCAAGGATCGGTAGAAGAAGAGACTGAGCCAGCGCAATTTTGGTAGGAATGGGAAGGACGTTATGTAATCTACGTAGAGAACCAATTGCACCAAACATCTTTCTACTTAGCTCACTCATTTGCGGCATCCAAGATAATGTTTGGTCAAAGATAATGCCCAAATTTTTTACTTTGTCACTGTAGGGGATAAGAGTCCCATCGAATATGACTGGTGGAAGCTGCGACAAAGTTATTCGGGAAATTAATTTTGAACTCCCAATGATTATAACTTGGGTCTTCTTTGGATTAACTTTAAGCCCAAACGAGTTACTCCAATTAGAAATGCGTAAAAGATTTTCATTGACCAACCTAATTGTATCAGGTAGATCCGCCACCTTACATTGGGTGTAGATTTGTTAATCGTCTGCTACAGGTGGTAGGGAGAAGTAATGTGGGAGCAAATCGAGTTGATGAAGATAGAGAACAATAGAGGAGACAATACGCCACCTTGCGGGACACCAGCCTTAACAGTCGACCATTCAGAAAATGAATCTTGAACTCGTACACGCTGCCGGCGCCCATGCAAGTAACTATGAAACCAGCCAATTACCCCAGGAGATATGTTATGAGAACTTAGCACGGCGAGTAGAACATCAAAGTCCACAGTATTGAAAGCATTACTAAAGTCAAGCAATGTCAATACTGTAACTTGTTGGTTATCCATACCCAACCGTATGTCATCGCTGATTTTAACTAAAGCAGTAGTCGTGCTATGACCAGGACGGAAACCAGACTGGAAAGGATTTAGTAAGTTATGATTGGAAAAAAAATTACTTAGCTGTTGATGCACAAGACGTTCGAGTGCTTTAGATAAAAAGGGAAGGATGGATATGGGTCGGTAATCCGCATATGTCGGATTAGATTTCTTTGGGAGAGGAATTATTTGTGCTTCTTTCCAGTATGAGGGAAAATCACTGGAGTTAATGGAATAGTTAAAGATGTTAGTAATGATTGGAGCTAAGATATCAAGGATAGGGAGGATCATTTTACGACTAATGCAATCAGATCCAATTGCATCAGATGTGATGGCTTTAATATTCTTCATAACATCACTGATAGTAAATTGGCTAAAGAAAAAAGAAGGAAAGTCTGGGGTTGGCTCAGCAGAAAGTTGATTAATAGTGTTATGTTTCGCATTTATATCCAAAGTAGCGGAAGAGGAAAATTGCTTATTGAGCTTATTTAAATCGAGATTAGGAGTATCTACATTTTGTTTTGCCTTTCCAACCCCTAAAGTTTTAAGAAAATACCAGACCTTAGTCGAGTCTTCTTCCTCGACAACAGATTTATGGATATGGCGTCTTTGACTGTCTCTACACACCATGTTGCAGCGATTACGTGCCCTATGATATTTTTCACGATTTAGATCACTAGGGTTCATACGATATTTAGTTTTTGCAATGTTCTTTTTGTCTTGTAGCTTTTTTATGTCTGCAGTGAGCCAAGGAGCAGGAAGATGCTTCATGCGAACTGGCCGAATTGGAGCGTGAATGTCGTATAGTTGTGTGAGTAAGGAGTTAAATATAGAAATCTGCTCATCAATGGTTTCAGCACTCGAGACTACCGACCAATCGATACTGGCAGCATCCTCCCTCAACTGGTCCAAGTCCATTCGAACAAAATTGCGCTGGAGAAGGATCCTTGGTTTAACTTTAGGGGGTTTCAATTTATAGGACAAATAGAGTAAATCGTGATATGATAATGCGGAAGCATCACACTGACCATGCTTTGCAACATGGCCAGGGGAAGAAACGAGAATTAAGTCAAGAAGAGAAGGCGCACAGTTAGGAAAAGTGTGAGTTGCTGAAAGGGGAAGAATATGCAAGTTGGTGCTATTCACGAGAGATTTCAAACGAGATGACCTATTGTCATTTTTAAGGAGACAGGTATTGAAATCTCCCATGTTTACCGTGTGCTCGTAAAGAGAGGTGAACTTCTCCAACAGGATTTCAAATGATGAAAAATAGTCAATCGTTAGATTTGGACTGTAATAGACACCTAGAAGGAGCTTCATATGTCCAAGCGTTATTTCAATGAAAATATGTTCAGGGCCAGCACTAGACATTGGTTGCGAGGAACTTATAATAGTAAAAGGAATATGCAATCTTAAATAAATGGCCACGCCACCACCAGTGCGCCCAACACGGTCGTTGCGAATCAAGTGAAATCCTGGAAGAGAGTAGGTTGTTGAAGGCAAACAAGGTTTTAACCACGATTCAGAAACTAGAATTGCGTGGATATTTTTATTATCGAATGAGGACAACATGTCAGGATAATGTGCAGGAATACTCTGGGCATTTATATGAATTACGTTTAAATTTTTCAGTGAATCTGAGAAATGAGAATTAAGAGTTTCACTTAGAGAAGGAATGCTGTAAAAACTATCATTACTATTCAATCCATCCGAGTCAGAGAGGGAAAAAAAACTGTCGTCTAAGTTTTCATTATCAGAATCAATAATTTTGATTAAATAATTATATATGTATAAAAGTAGAATATATTTACAAACCCACCCACCAGTTGCAAGGAAAACAAAAATCACTTCTTAAAACGAACAATAACAATCACCCATACAATAAAAAAAGAAAGGAAGAAAAAATTATCACTAACAACATCAAACAAACACTAAAAACTCATTTATCTCTTCAAATGAAATAAGTAATTAACTTAATAAGCTACTTACAGGTTTAAAAAAACAAATGATTTCTAATCACTTATCTAAATTTAATTATTTTAAAACAATAAAAATAAAAATTAAGAATACGCGCCTCAATTAGTATTTTCCATATTATTTTATGCATACAAATGCAGTGGAGGGGCGTATTCTCGTAACAAAGATATAATAGAATATTGCCAAGTTCAAATTAATAATATGTACAATCTATTTAAGCATAATATTAAATATATACAAAAACAGCTAACAAAAACGAGTAATTATTCAAGCCTGGCCTTAAATCGTTAAGTAATAACTTTAAAATTCGTGAAAGGTTTTATTAAAATTTTATGGGAATTGTACCATCCATGAAATAGATTCAAGGGATACATATGATGGAACTATCATGATTTAAAAGCATAACAAGGCCAAAACCCTTGTAGCCAGAGCATAATTATATATTGTCTATGACAAGAATGTCAATTGACACTGTTAAATGTCTGTGGTTCAAATCTAAGGCTCACTGTCAGTGTACATCTGTCAATAGTTAAAGTAAACAAACAAAAACTATTGAATAACATGAAGGTAGGTTTAAAAATATATATATAAAAATAAAAAAAAATAAAAAAAAGTTTTCACCTAGAAGCAAACTGCAAAATTTAGATAAAATTAGTATACAAAGCAATGATACAAAGAGATAAATAAGATATAATGACTATCCAACGCTGATTTGCTTTGAAAAAGGGAGATAAATGAGTTTCATTGCAGTGGGACAATTATGTTCTGTAGTAGTGATATTAATTATTGACAGTAATGAGTTTACTGACTACTTATTTTTAACTATTCTTTTGGACCTGGAGGAAAGACTAGCGGTGCCCTGAGTCACAGGTTTAGAAGAAGGCTGCGGTATGCAGTCCAAGTCAGCTCTGCGTTCAGCTCGGTGGCGGGAGCCATCCGGGGCTATGATGTGAATGCAGCCGTCCCTAGTCCAGCACTTACTGATGCCAAATCGCTGCCTAGCCTCCATAAATACGGTGTGACGACTCTTCGTTAAGAACTCGGACTCAGTTATGCCGGTGCCCTTCAATCCAGTTTTTGAGAACCAAACCTTGTCCCGCACTGTCACATCTGCAAACTTCACTACTATAGGCCTTGGTTTCTTGCCGGAAGGACGCCCCATGCGATGAGATGACTTAATGCAAGCAGCAGAGAAGTTAGACACGCCGAGATGCTCCCCTACAATGCTGCAGACCCGTGAAGTAACGTCTTCTGACTTCTCCTCGCTAACTCCATGAAACAGCAGCATTTTGCGCCTTCTACGCATCTCCAGGCGATCAACCTCTGTGCCAAGAAATTCAACCTGCCTCTGTAAAGTGTTCATGGCGGAGAGCACGAAAGTCCTGAAACTGTTGAACTCAGCAGCCAAGGATGTGTTAGTCGTCGGCGTACCATCGAGGCCCTGCTGGAAATCACTCATCTTCTGCTGGAACATTTCAGCCATTGCGTTGAGGGAGTCTTTTAGTGAATCCATGATTATTTATTGGTGACACGTAACGCGACAGTATAATAAGATTGTAGTATAGGTTTTTGTGAAGTGATAAAGTGACTTGAAGTAGGAAATTAACTGTCCGGTGGGTACTGTAAGTCACATTTACCTATGAAATTGTACTAAATCGTGTAAAATTACTGTTTTTTAAATTTAAAAACAATAAAAATTTACAGAGCTCTTTAAAAACGTTGTTAAGTTTTCCAGTCCTCCAGTTGAGGAATGGCGGAGACTATCCCAGAAGACCATCGATAACATCATTCTCAGTATGCCTGGACGGGTAGAAACTTTAATAAGAGCACGTGGAGGAAATACGCGATATTAATCACCATTTTTCTAATTTAATTAATTGTTATTTTAATATTAAATTTCACTTTTCCCGGTTACATGAAAAGTTCAAAAATGTACCATTTTTCACAAATAGCCTTTACTCGCAAAATCTGTTCTTAATGTGATCTCATTATAAGTAAAACAAATGAAACTTTAAATAACAAAAGAAGTGTAGTAAGTAGATTTTAAAATAAAACCATATTTTTTTAATTATGGACCTTTTTTTTATGTTCCGCTAAATATGCCGGCGAGTTTATTTTGAGCAAAAGACATTTTTGAAAAGGACGTTAAAATAGGGGTCGATTTTTAAACCTCGTCGACCCCCAAAATCAGTTTTTGTTTATGTCGACCCCTGGGACAATGATATCGACCCCTTGGGGATTCCTGATGTAGACTAAGGTGGTAGCACCTTAACCTGGGGTGTGGCATTTAAAAAAAACAGATTCTACACGGCATCGTACCGGAACGCGTCTTTGCCTAGCCGATTCCATATAAAATCAAAGGATTGCACTTCTTACTAATGTCTTATTCTTCCGAAATTTTATATTTTTTGGCACATGGCCTCACATAGAATCAGAGGATTGGCGTTGAGCCTAATTTTAACGTTGATTTTGTTCATGTGACTGTGAAAATCAAAGCCATTCATAGCACCTGCACTATCCAATCTCTACAGAAACCAACACCCAATTTTATCTTGTTCAACCCATCATTTCAGTTACCTTATCATTATAACCACGCCAATCAAAATTACATTCTATTACTTTATCTACACAGCTTACATTTCACTAACGTAGTGTATAATAGGCAGCAGTGAATGTCAGCACGTCGTCTTGGAGCCACAGATAACAAATATTTTCGCACTGACTGACAAACTCCGCGTAGTTTCACGTTTCGCGTTTGACAGGTGAAGACTGGAGGGGAAACCGAGGCAGCCCTAAAAGTAAGCACCCACTGCGGAATATTACCGCGCGGCAATACCACAGCGGTTTCAAGATACTAATATCATTTAGATTTTTCTTAGAGTCGTATTGTGACTTTTGAGAAACACAATGTGTTGGTCGATTGTGCTGGTTCTTAAACATCATTGATGCAATTCTGATATTTTTTTAATTCGTTTAGAGATGCTTCAATAGTTGCTTTAGGGTCCTCAAAACAACATATTAATTTTCCAAGCATACACAATTTGTCGCCGCTTGATAGATAACGTTTGACTGCTTTAAAAAACTCCATTTTGCCGATTTTACGCATGACAGATGTCTCCATTACAGCATTATTTCGAGCAACACTGGGACCGGAGTGCTTCAAGTCATAATAAAAAAAATTAAAAAACACGACTGCCCTGCCAAAAAACGAACTAAAAAGTTAAAAATCTAAATTAATCTAGTTAAATTAGAATCTTATTCACATTTTTATTAAATGATATTTCTTTGTGAATCACTACATATTGAACTATAGTCTACACTAATATTATAAAGAGGAAAGATTTGTATTTTTGTATTTTTGTATGTAACGAATAAACTCAAAAAGTACTGGACCGATTTTAATAATTCTTTTTTCATTAGAAAGCTACATTATCACTGAGTAACATAGGCTATATTTAGTACTAGATTACTATAGAAATCTTTAGAAATTCCTATTAAAACCAACCGAAGGTGTAAAAAAATTAGCCATAAAATGTCTTTTATCGCATACGCTGCGAAGAGTATTAATGATAGGACAAAAAAAAGGTTCGACAATATTATAGAATATATCAATATTTACAAAAAACTTCGCGAGACCATGTGTCTAACTATTGTAGTTACGTCACTATAACTACTTTTTTACATTTAACAAATTGATAGAAATGCCGATCAAAATCAGACCGTGTTATCCATACCTTTTATAAATTTTTATCCAAATAAATAATTTAATATTCAAGATTGTCTCAATACCTGATGATTACTTTTTGAATTATTGAAATCGGACATTCCATTCAAAAGATATCATGAAATTAAAACAAAAATACATGCCGGCGGCGGCCGCCACGCAGCGCATCGAGTAATACCTATTTATGTCTACCCGTGCGAAGCCGGGACGGGCCACTAGTGTTATATATTTTTGGAATCTACTCATAATTTTCTAGATGATGATTTAATTAGTTAATCTTATTTTCAAATATTTTTTTTTAAATTTAGTCTTTAATGCAGGACTATGGTCACCACATAATATTTTTTTTTTAATTTTACTAGCCTATGTCACTCGGAATAAACTAAGGATTGAAACGATACCTCATTTATCAAAATCGGTTCAGGCGTATAGAAGTTATGGTGGAATATACAAACTCACATACATACATACACACATACAAACATACATGAACCCTGAAAACAATATACTCCTTTTTTCAGGCAGTCGTATAAAAACAATCATAGAAACTATCGCGCGGATATAAGCCCATAATGTAAGAATGTAAAGTTTACCGTTCATAACAAAACACGATTTATTGCAATGGAACAAAGGACAAAATCATTTGTATTTATTCTTCTGGTATTATGTATCGCAAATCAACCGTGTACACAGATATTATTAATGTTCCGAAGTCTGGGAGCAAAGTTTCGCTAAGTTGTTTAGGTACATTGTTAGCAGTTCGCTATAATCGATACGTTGAATACTTATTCCACAAGCAGAGTCAAATTATGTTAAAATAATCATTTTTGGTAGTGAGCAAAAATAGAGCTTTTGATGGGTGTATTGTATGGTACCACTAGTACTTAAACCTCGACGAGATGGTTTCTTCAAAACCGCCGTTATGTTTGGTAGCCATTACAATGTGGCCGGAAGTATTATAAAGTTACTTCCGTCCGCAAGAACAAGTAATAAACTATAGAACCACGCCTAACGCCAAAAAAAACAAACTAAACACCTACTCCAAAAAACACGACAAAATAAAAACAAATTAGGAAGTAATAAATTCCGTGTAATCTTTCTATCATCACATTTAGATACTTTAAATACTTACTTAATCAAAATTCCATAAAACAAATTTACTCACTGAAACTTGGAAAGTTCACCCCACATTAAATACTTTTGAAATTACATCGTCTATCTATACTATGGGTAACTCGAGTTAGATAGGTTCTTTCGCTTATTTGCCCGTCAAAGAGATTCCATAGTAGGTATATCGGTGCGGAGTTATAGATGAAGAGATGATAGAAAAAATAACGAGGTGCTTAAAAACCCTGCGAAGGATCACTCGGAAAGATATATTATGGAAAGAGAAAGTGTTTCATTCTCCACAATTTTTTTTTCTTTTCTCTACGCATTCTTATAATTTTTTGAAATTACAAATTTATTAATATATGAATTGCAAAAAGAATAAAGTCTCTTACTATCTACTACGTTACCTAAATGGAGAAACCTAAAGTTTTGGAATTTAATTTTAGTTAAACCTAATATGATTTAGGATTTCCCAGAAACAACTCCTTAATATTATATTATTAAGTAAGCAACTAACGGAAAGGGGTAATGGACCTTAATACATAAATACAGAGACCAGTTACTTACAAATTTTATAAATCTTTTTTGTTAAAATCTTGTTTTATCATTTAAGGGTATCAATATAAGGATTTTAGCATCCCGTAACTTACAAATAAGGCTGGCATGAAACATTGAATGTAGAGAAAGGATACTTATTACAATTTTAATACAAGTACGTATTTTCGTCAGAATATAATATTGTAATACAAAAATGTGGTTTGTTTTTCAGTCAAAAACCAACCTAGAGTTTAAAAAGCCCAATAAAAACCAAAGTATTTTAAAAACCAAATAATATACATATGTACCATCACAGAATTAAATTAAAAAAAGGGTTTGTAGAGGATTTTATTATCAAGCACCTTCTAATATTTTGCACCTAACTCACAGATTCGAATTACTAGCTACCCACTGCAAACTTTTCAACATTTTGAACCTTTCACCGTTAGACTGAACGATTTAATTTAGCTAAGTGAAAGGCTGAGCTGACTTACAAATTACTGAGAGATATCGTCATTTAGCGAAATTAAGTTTTTTGCGAAAACTTCGAGCACCTATTTCGAGGGCTTTCACCGAATTGCCAATTATTTCCGGCTGTCAAACGGAATTAGGGAAAAAGTTGTTATTTGATTAAAAAACCTTTATAAGAATTAGACCCGCTTGCACAAGGACTATTAAATTGTTTAAGTTAATTTTTTAATGCTGTCACTTTTTGACAACCGCAATAGCCCGTCAAAGTTATCTGGCCCGGTGGCCAAAATTGGAACAAATTTTTATGCCTGTTTAGTTTTTGTTTTTATTTTATTTTTCATATTATTGGGCCTATAACACTGCACTTTTTAAAGGGTCCTGTGGTAAGGGTGGGCGTCGCCGCTAGTAAGAGCGTCGCTTATCACACAGCAGTAAGGACTCGCTGTTCGCGAGCATGTCGGTCACGGTCACGCGAATTTACATTTTTACCCTCTACCAAAGACTGCTCAACGCGCCTACAGAAGTTTTAAACTTCAATATAAATTACCAAAAAGTGCTCAACGCGCCTAAAGAAGTTTTCACTTCAAAATAAAAAAAAATCGTTCGTTTTCACTTCTATCGGCGTTCCCTATGACTTACTGAATTTTTTTATCCACTACAAGTTAGCCTTCTACTGCAATCTCACCTGATGATAAGTGATGATGCAGTCTAAGATGGTAGCCGGCTAACCTTTAACGCCACGGTAAAGCCACGGCCAAAGCCTCTCACCAGGCCAGTCCAAGGAAAATTCAGAAATCAAAAATTCCCAAATTCCCCTGCTGCGGATCGAACCCGTGACCTCCGCACGTTAAGACAACAGCGCTCAACACTGCGCCAGACAGAGTCAAGTACAGAGTGGAAGTAACAGCAAATCAATCTGTGAATAGCTTAACAAAAAGTAGAGTTTTAACATTTTTGGTAGCGCATAAGCATACAAGTCAGAATTTAAAAAATTTAAAATACACGACTGCACTGCCAAAAAACGAACTAAAAAGTTGAAAATCTAAATCATTCTAGTTAAATTAGAATCTTATTCACATTTTTATTAAATTATAAATTTTTGTGTGAATTACTGGATATTGAACTATAGTTTAATATATTTTTAGAATCTACTCATCATTTTCTAGATGATGATTATATAGTTAATCTTATTTTCAAATTTTTTTTTCAAATTTAGTCTTTAATGCGGGACCATGGTCACCCCATCAATTCCTTTTAAAATTTTACTAGCCTATGTCACCCGGAATAAGCTAGGGATTCCAACGATACCTCATTTATCAAAATCGGTTCAGGCGTATAGAAGTTATGGGGGAATATACAAAGTCACATACATACATACACACTTAAATACATACATTCATTCATAAATACATACACACATGAACCCTGAAAACAATATACTAATTTTTTCAGGCAGTCGTATAGAAACCAATACCCATGCAAAGCCGGGTCGGGACATCTAGTCGTAACTATGAACTGACCGTTTAATCTCTGTCTAGACCTGAAGTCATAAACGTCAAGTAAGAAATAACTTAGCAGTCGAAGACCACTGGTTTGGCGCACATCCAAGGATTTCTATTAAAATATTGTATCTATAAATTCAGTTCAACACAAACGCGGTGTAAGGATTGCTGTTGCCAGTTTTAATCAAATAACAAATCTTTGGGATCATAGAAACCACCGCTACCACGTTAAAAGTAGCCTCCTTCCCCGCAGTGTAACCTACGTTTATACCAAATTTCATCAAAATCGGATGATTTGGTTAAAGTCCTAACCAGCCTACTACTGAAGTAGTTGTAGTTACACAGTGCACGTCTCCTCTCAGAATGAGAAAGGCCATAGTTCACCGCGCTGACAGAATGTTCCAGACTCCAGCAACCTTTGAGACTTCACACGTCATGCTGACATCTAGATTTCATCAGTAAATAGTAAAAGTAATTTTTAAACTAACCCGTACCTAAAGGGTTATTGAACCTAAACGTATGAGGCAGAGGACACTTTAATGCTTCCTGCTGAGACAATAGTGGTCTCGACTGAGCGGCGCCGGCTGACTATGTAGTCAATATTGTACTACTATCATATTGGATCTAGGGTAACTAGGGGGTTTTAGTAGGTACAAATCCTACATAACCCGACTCCTTCCCCGGAAGTTGGGTATCTTAGAAAGATTTCCCACTCGGAAAAAAAAGAAATAAAAAAGGGTAACTAGTAACAGGGGCCATACTGCCACCGCTTGAAGCTATACTTAGCAATATTATTCAAAGCTAGCTTATGCCCGAAACTTCGTCGGCGTACCTACCTAGTTTAAGTTTTTTCCCCACAGGCACTCCTTAATTTTCCGGAATAAAAAGTAGCATTAGTCACTCTCCAGGTCCTCAACTATACCCATGCCAAAAATCATATATATGAGTCAGTCAGTCAGTCCGTCAGTCAGTCAGGACTTTGAATTTTATATATACCTATTCAAAATGATAGTTTGATGTCCTACCTTGAAATTCCTGAAATAGGGATTATGATGCTAAAACACGAAAGTCAACAATAATGAAACGATATGGCTTAAAGCGTTGGTAGTATGGCCCTAGATAGAAAATATTAACATACAGAGAGTATTACGCAATACTCAATTTATTAATAACCTGTAGGACATACAGGTGTATCTTATGTGTAATTCTACAGAGAAGAGCCGGCAACATAATGTACTCTGTGGCCGGCAAGAAACTCAGCAGTTGCTCTTTAAAACCATAATATTATTTTTGACCCTACATTGTTATGTTTCACCCACGTAAGCTGATTCGCGCTTCCTTTATTGATTTTTTTTATGTGCCCGCGACTTCGTTCGCGTGGATTAAGTTTAATATTTTAATATTATTATAAATGCGAAATTATATCTGTGTGTCTGTCGGTCTGTCTCGCTTAAATTTGTTATAGAGGTAGTTTATATTCCGAGGAAGGACATAGGCTACTTTTTATCCCGGAAAATTAAAGAGTACCCGCGGGAACCAAAGACCTCAATCCACGCGGACGATATCGCGGACATCAGCTAATTACTTAATAAAATTACTGGAGGTTTTCACAATCCCATCATAATAAAGTAATTTTGATTTCGTAGCTTTAGACTCGTGTAGTGAATAGTACCATAAACCTGTGGGGGTCGTAGAGTCAAAAAGATCATAACAACTGAGTTATGACCCGGCTTCGATGCTTGGGGATCTCACAAGCCATTGGGAAGCCAATGGAGCGCGAGGAATGGATGCGGGATGATATAGAGATGTTTTGTTAATGGAAATACTCTCTGCGCACGTTTGAGACATGGCGTGTAATAAAATTAACATTTCGGTGCAACGCAAGTTCTATCTAGCAGTATTTTTTATTCCGGTACCAGTTTCCGTTTTTTCATCCGCTTATAATACCTTCTTCAAATCAAGAGTGAATAGGTATCTTCTAGGCAAGCGCGCTCCACCTTAGGCTGCATCACTACTTCTAGCAAGTCTGCTTGCGGCCAAGCGCTAGTCTATAAACTAAGGAATTTAACAAAAAAAAAGGAACATGGGTACAGATATAGGTCTTATAGTAGTAATTTCCTTGACATATTCTACCATATAATTCATGTGTACAAATTGTAAGGTATTTTTTTAATTAAATGAAATTAATTCATCTATACTCTATGTCTATACGAATATTCTAAACCGACAGTTTGGATGGATGGATGTTAGGATGATTGTTACTCAAGAAGGGCTGAAGGGATCTGCATGAAATTAGGCACAAAGACAGATTTTAGCCTGAATTAGAACATAGGCTACCTTTTATCCCGGAAAATCAGGAGTTCCCGCGGGAACCAAAAGCCCTCAATCCACGAGCACAAAGTCACGGGCATCAGCGAAACTCGCTCTAGTCTTAGAAGTTATTTACTTAACTAATGGTAGAACCATTACACCTAGGCAAGCAGCGATCAGCCAACAAATTTAAACATGTTTCGCATATTTCCCGACCCCCCTCGTCAGTCTAACTTGGCGGCATCTCAGCAAACTTGGGGAATCTCGCTAAGGCGCCTCACACCGCAACGTTATCTGTTTGACTGACAGACGGACAGACTGCGGCATCAGATACACTGGTAACTGTTGTTTACACATTGCTATTTCAAGTCCTGAGGCCATACTACCAACGATTAAAGCTATATTGCTTCATTATTGTTTTTGAACAATAATCCTTACTTCAGGAATGTCTACGTACTCGTACGTGACATCAAACTGTCATTTTGAGTAATATTGCTTTAAGCGTTGGTATTATGGCCCCAGGGGGGCCACTACCATCGCTCAAAGCAGTATTATTTTCAAATTACAGTCTTATGACACATGCCGCCCCTAAAATCTACAGGAATACTAGACTCTCTGTCCAATTATTTATTTTACTTTTGGCAGTTCGATTCAGTGATGTTCTAATACGTTACTGATTCAATTTTTGATTACAACGGACTTTCTATGTGTAAAAGTTTTAATCGATTTGACACATTGATATTTACCTTTTCTCAACATTTTATATTAAAAATCAATATTGGTTCATCGGAAGTTAAAAAACTACGTAGGTCTCATTGTTTTGTTTTAAATACATTAGAATATTGGTGAGCTCAAACTTTATGCATTATTCACAACTAATAAAACCTTCAAGAAGCATCTGATTACACCGCTGAGAGTATCGTTTTAACGGTTATAGCGGTATCCTTAACGTTATTACGTAGTAACGATAACGGTTATTTGTATTGGGTGTAAGAAAAGATAGAGCTATGAAAATCATGACCTTTATTCAAATATTGTTACGGTACTTTAAGGCTATGGAGAATTTTATGAAATATCTTTAATAGGTAATTAAATTGTTTAGGGCACGTAATTTTTAGCACCCCATCTGACTTCAATGCTACTGTTGGAATTCTTATAAATATTATGCGGTTTATTTTTCTCTTCCAATTATTCATAATACATAATAAAAAATTGATTCAGATTCGTTTAGATTCTGATTCATTTAACATAAACAATTGGACAACAATTGACATGTCATCCCGTTAAGACATATTATGCAACTTGAGTGACAGGTACTCCGAAATTATTATTTTTATTTCTTTAATATTATTTGAAAATACAACTAATTCTATATTTGAAAATGTAGCTGTCTACCTGCTACCTTTGTATGGCTTACACTAGCGGCACGCTATGATGGCCGGTTTGACACATTACAATAGTGATGTGGAATGTCAATTTATTCTCGAACAAAAAACAATTAAGTTTTGTTTTTGTACCTGATTAAATAGGTTTAATAAAACAAAAATGTATATGTTTATTTAATTTATTTGAACGAACTGAATATTTGAACGAAAATGAATATACATACTTTATATGCACACAAGAAACATATGAATACAAAAGATACCAAAAAAGGTGCCACAAAAGGCCATAATTAATCAGATTCGTCCATACTACTATTTTCACTGTCGTCACTGCTATCATCACATACATTAATAATTATATGTTCGTTTTCTATAATATTATCTATTTTCACATCTCTTTCATAATCTTCCCTTATTAATTTAACAGTTCTATTCACAACCTTTTCCCAGTCTCCTTTAGTCACATGTTCACAAGCTTCTTCTAATAATTTTAGCATTTTTTTTGTGGTAAATGGGGTTCTGTATTGTGTCTTGCAGCATATCCCTTAATTTGAGCCCACACCAACTCAATCGCATTATACTCACAATGGTAAGGCGGTAACCGTATAACTCTGTGCCCATGTTCTAATGCTATTTCGTCAATGACGTATCGGATCTTGGTTGGTTTGTTTTCTTTTAAAAGACGTACTAATTCCGCTTTTAACATATTCATGTTTGCATCTACGCCATTTTTACGAAGCCATGCGACGATATCAGCTTTCTTTTGGGATTGGGCAGGTGGCTTGTCAATTTGCATCGAGTGGTATGGGGCGTTGTCCATAATTATAATAGATGGTTCAGGGAGGCTACACAACATTGAGGTAAACCATTCAGTAAACTTTTCTCCATTCATGTCTTCATGATAGTCTCCAGTGGTTTTTGACGCAAAAGCCATGAGAGAACCTTCGACAAACCCGTTGATGGTTCCGGCGTGACAAATTATAAGTCGCGATCCTTTTCCTACAGGAACTTTGGAAGTAGATGCTGCTGTGTCATCGTTCCAAGAACGGCCTACAGTATGGTTAGCATTAAGCCATGTTTCATCCAAGAACACAACATTTTGCCAATTTTTGATTTCTTTCACTTGCCGTAAAAAAGTATACCTTGCCATCGCTATATCAAATCTTTCCATCAATATTTTGCGTTTGTTACATTTTTTGTATCGAAATCCAATGGTCTTCAAAATCTTCGTTAAAGAACTTTCCCCACCGAAGAATAATCCAGCTTCCTTCAGTGAATGCACCAACTTTTTTCTTGTTGGATACTCCTTCTGTAAATAGTAGCCGTAAACATGTCTTCGGATAGCATCGGCATCAAAGCTATCGATGCCTACGACTGGTTTTGCTCGTTTTCTCTTTTTTGGTGTGTGAAGTTTATTTTCTTCTGTGCCAGTCTCGCCATATTTTTTTTTAGTTATCCGTCTAACAGTTCGTTGTCCAATATTAAGCGCATCAGCTACGCGTTCAACCACTGACGTTATAGGTAAAATTGGCCCTCCATTTTGAGCTTCACGATCGAAATAGTTACGAAGGCGTATTACGAACTCACGTGTCTGACTATTTAGAACAGTTCTCTGCGTACGTTCTTGCTTGTTGCTTGAACAGAGTCCAAATTAACGAGCAAGGGTCAACAGTAATGCAGTATCAATATTTGAAATCCAAAGCCAGGTCAAAACTATATCACAATCGCATTGCACTGACAGTTTATACTTTTCGAAGCAACGTCAATTCGAAACTGCTTTGTTTTGCATTAAGCATTGACGCGAGTTTGCCGGAGGTAGTAGTTGTGCTAGCCAGCGATCCTATGTGACGATCGTATTAGATTCCATTTTTAAAAATTTATTGATATTTTTTTGCGATTTCAGAGGTTTGTCCACATAGTGAAAATTGTTCATATTCACAAGTACATTCACCCCTTAAATGGTGCAAACTGATTTTTCTACACTTGTATACATTTAAGAAATCAATTTAATAAATAAATTTTGAGTCCTAAACCTAAAACTACATTCGATAAAATTTATGAATCTCTGCACATCACTATCGTCAATAAAGTAATACAATTATTTCCTTCAAAGTCGTTATCAATTAATACGGAACTTCATGAGCGGACAAACGTCAAACCGGCCATCATAGCGTGCCGCTAGTTTAAACCATTGAACAGAACTTGACAAAATTTGATACAAAGATGGCTTGCAAACTCAAGATGGACATAGTATAGGTCATAGGACATAGTTTATTCTGGAAAACCAAAGATTTCCAAATGAATGAAAAAATTTCAAATGCCACAAAAAACCTTAATCTATTACTAACTACGCAACTCAAGTAAGTATACGAATATGTTGGCAAGTTTTCATACTTAGCTTTAAAACTTACCTAATCTCTATACCAAATTAAAAAGATGGACCATTAAGGCGTAGAAGACAGCCGCACTTTCGCATTTTAATATTATTATGGATTTTCACAAAGAAATTGCATCATGAATAACTATATATTTTTATGAAAATTACCCACACTAGGTATAATTTTATCGAACCTTGAGCCTTGTGCTGAGCTTCCCACTTATTTCCCACACAAACGCCACCAAACAAAACAAAACTGTGCTCCTGAGGGGTTCTACCATCGCCTAAAGCAGTATTATTTAAAATTAGCTTTATATCACGTACCTTGACGTCCCTAAGATAAGGATTAAATTGTAAAACACGAACGTCTACCATATTAAAACAATAATGCTTTTAGCGATGGTAGTGTGGTAGTGGTGATCAAATATTGATGGTTTGATAGGCCAAATCAAGAAACTTTATTATATTAGGCAAAAACACGCTTCATTCCTCACGGATCTGGCTTACTTAACCTAATTTCTGCTACACTGTCCCTTAGGGTCACTCCAAGGGTTATCAAGTTTTTTTTTTTATCAACTACAAGCTGACTGCGATCTCACACGATGGAAAATGATGATGCAGTTCAAGATGGTAGCGGGCTAACCTGTTAGGGGCATGGGAGTCATATTAAACCCATACCCCTATTCGGTTGCTACACTGCATCGTACCGGAACGCTACATAGCTTGGCAGCACTTCTTTACCGGTAAGGTGGTAACTAGCCACGGCCGGAGCCCCCACCAGGCAAAAATCACCGGTAAAGAACTAAAATTATTAACTCATTAGGACTGTACAATATTTCTCTTTTAAGTTTTGCCCTCCTTTTTTTGATTTTCCGTTCAAGATCCGTTGCTTTGATGCGGCGTGATAGAAAGACAAACCAATAAACCAACAAACAAACACACTTTTGCAGCATATTGGTATGATGCGAAAGTGTGATCTGTCTGCTACATTTAAACGGCCCATCTGTTAAACCGATATTAAAGTAATTTGGTAAAGAGATAGGTATCCCAAGAAAGGACAAAAGCTTCTTTTTTCCTGGAAAATCAAAAAGTTCCCACGGGATCAATTTTCAAACAAACTTGTTTTTTGAGTTTTGATCAGACTCCAACGCATTTTATTCAAGTTGACATTGACAAGTGCTTTTGAATCGTCGAGTAAATCTACCACTGGTTCGGAATAACATTTAGGAATGCCATTCTGAACCAAGTCAAGTTGGTAAGCCAAGTCTTAAGAACCAGCAAGAATCTCGGTGGTTGCTCGGATCTTACTAATTCCTAAGTCTAAGCGGAGGATATCACTGATGTTAATTTTTTATTATTCTAGAATTATTCTGGATTATTTGGTATTGGCAACCCTAATGTCTCGGTGACCGGGCCCTGTAAAGGTTATTACCACCATTAACCTTCTGCAGTGAATTATTCAACAAAACAATGACATCGATTAGGGACGTGCTGAAATTAAAAATGTCACAAGAATTCTACCCAAAAATTTCACATTCGGACTCAGTTAATTGTGTGACTAACATTTAGTAAATTACCTGTTATATGAAAGGCTTATTTAAATAAATTAAATACTCGTATAAAAACCTTGTTCTCCTTGCTTGTTTTGCTTGCTTGGAAATAGCTGTATTATTAAGAAAACAATACTTAAATTGACTCTTTTTTGGCCGCTACCACGCATAGTTATAATGACCGCACAATCAATTAATCAGCAACTCTTTATCAAACTTAAAAACACGCCTCTACTAGGGAAGTTTGTACGAATTAATTCATATCAAAGTTCGAAGCACTCTTTTTCTTGAATCTACTAATAGTTTAAAATAGTTATCGAAGTTAAAACTAACCGAGGATGTGTCTTTTGGAAGACGCTCTATTTAATAATCAGTAAGAATTTTTTTTGACAGGCATCGTCCCTATCGACTGATAAGCGTAGTCGCCCATTTATAGTATGACTAGTTTTTGCCTCGGTTTCGCTCACGTTATGATCGATTTTCATTCTTTCAAACCCCTATTTACTCCCACTGGGTAAAATTTTTTCCTTCACCTTTCCTAGCGGATGCCTGTAATAACAGCTATGATCTTTATGCCAAAATAATTCAGCCTGATTCATCCAGTGGTTTGAGCTGTGCGTTCATAGATCCTTTTATGTACCTATATTTAGAACTAGCTGATTGCCCAGGAACTCTTTAATTTTCCGGGATAAAAAGTAGCCTATGTATTATTCCAGAAAATTAAAGAGTTCCCGCGGGAACCAGAAAGCTAAATCCACGCGGACGAAGTCGCGGGCATTCGCTAGTAATAATATATGTATGATAGTATAGAAGTATAGGTAATACGCATATAGATTTATATTTTATGTCACCATAGATCCTTCGGGTGGACATAAAAACCCATTGAACTGAAAAATTGAAAGTAGGTCAGGAGGCGATTGCATTATATTTTTAACTACTTGTACTGACCGATTAAAGTTCCACAAAGTTGTTTCCTTCGTCAAAGTCAGCCCCGGGTGAATAAAAAAAGTTTGCCCCGGAAAGTGGGTAAAGTGAGGAAATTCGAATTGATTTCGCTCGCCCCAGTTTCCTGTTGACGGATTTGTGATCATTCGTTTTCACGCTTTTCGCTCGGGAAGATTTCGGTTTCAACCGACCTGAAAAAAGTTAGGTAGGTGTTTCTCAATTTGACGCACTTTCTTTTGGGCAATATAACTACGTGCCTACGTGCTTAGTATCGAAATCACTATAGACCTGGACAAAATGTTTTGTGTTGTCGTCTAGTCTTCCATAAAAATGAATGAAGTTGTAACTTTGTCCGCGAGGCAAAATTATAGTGGTTTAGACACTTGGCTTACTATTTGGATGGTCGAGGGTTCCCCGGACACGTACCTCTAACTTTTCAGAGTTACCTGCATTTTAAGAAATTAAATATCACTTGCTTCATCGGTGAAGGAAAACATCTTGAGGAAACCTGCATCCCCGAGAGGTCATCATAATAAATATTATCAAAGCTGCGTGAAGTCTGCCAATCCGCACTTTGTCAGCGTGAAGGATTATGGCCAAACCCTTCTTATTCTGAGAAGAGGCTTGTGCTCAATAGTAAGCCAGCAATGGGTTGAAATGAGGCATTTTTTATCCTTAGAGTGTTTACGTCCTTGTGTATTGGAATTTATTAAGATGGTCATTTTTAACCGACTTCCAAAAAGGAGGAGGTTCTCAATTTAGTACGTATTTTTTTTCTTTAATGTGTGTCGTTGCATATCTCCGTAGTTTCTGAACTGATTTAAGAAATATTTTTTTCAGAAAATTCTGACTCCAAATCTTCAACCCTGACACTAAAAATTTAAAAATAAAAATTCTTTCCAAATAACCGACTTCCAAAGCCACTGTAAAGTAAAAAATAATTTTGATTTCTACACACTATGTTGAAGTCGGACGGGTATAACAAAGATAAGCAAAATTGACGCGTCCAGCTCGCCCGATTTCACTCTACTATGTGTAGAAATAAAAATTATTTTGTACTTGACAGTGGCTTTGGAAGTCGGTTTTTTGGAAAGAATTAGGCTTTTTATTAATGTTATAGGGTTACGATATTTACGATACACATTTCACTAAGATAAAAACTAAGAAGATGCTTTTCAAATAAAAAGGCAATCGGCAACATCACGTGACTCAAAGAACAACAGCAAATTAGCAGCTAATACTGAGTTTTGATTGAATTCTCTGCGTTTATTTTATGAATATAATATTAATATGAATTACGTACAATAAAGTTCGATGTACTTATTACTGTACTACTAATGTTATTTTATAGCCTGATATACTAATAATGTAAGTCACTTATAACAAAAAGCATAAATTTTTAACTACGTGTTAGTTTAATGTACTTACCTATATAAAATAATGAAAGATTGGTATATGAAGGAAAATAAAAGCATACTTATTGTTCTTTCTCCCATATGTGCATAGCGATATTTTTTCGCTCATATTTTTTTTATCGCGGTCTAGTTTAATGTAACGGAGGTAAAAATAAAACCGTGCTTGCATTAAATTCACCTCGGCATTATATAATACATTATTTATAAATTCATCAAAGCGTTGCGTTGAGAGAGATGGCGCTTTACATTAAATTTGCATACTTATAAAAATTAATAACGGTTCAATATTGAGGTCGATATTGCTGCCGGCTCTTGTACTAATTTCACGGTTTTGGTCTCGGAAGAAAATGATTTTCAGGTAAAACAATTTTTGTATAATTTACTAGATGATGCACGTGACTTTGTCGTCGGTCTACAAATCCCTAAGAAAAAACTCTTTGATTTTCCTGGATCAAAAGAAGCCTAATTCACAGTTCCAGTTTCTTTATTAGTTGCCATACCATAGTTACATTATTTCTCAATTAACTTATAATAGTCATTAGTAAATAAGGCATGCTATGGATACCCAGTCTAGGTGTGGCAACAAAACAGTACATGGTGGTAGGGAGACCGAATTTATTAGTGTTTGTCAGTATCATTTAAGAATTCATTAATATTTTAGTATCATTTTTCAATCAGATTTTTTATCGTGTTATTAAACTCTTTTTCTGTTCCAATGTTCCTGATGTAGTCTGGCAGATTGTTAAATATTTTTATTGACATTGAATAGGGGCTGGAGCTATGCAGTGCCAATTTTGACGGTGGGGTTCAATCAATTTGTTTGCGTGTATCTCAGGAAACCGACGAGCTTTGTCTTCTTTCTTGGTGTAAAAGTGTATGTTTTTTCTTACAAATTTACACATTTCACTGTCCAGGTCCTTAACTATACCCATGCAAAAATCACGTATTTACGTTGCTTGGTTGCGGCGTAATTGAGAGGCAAACCAACAAATCAACAAACACATTTTCGAATTCGAATTCATATAAAATAAGTATGATTCTTTTTACCTAAAGCTAATCTCTTGTTCATGAAAGGCTCTTATGGGAAAGAGTTAAGTTTTTTTTCTGGAAAATTACTCAATTTTCCGGGATAAAAAGTAGCGTAGTATGTGTTCACCGGGATGTAACCAACCTCTTTAACAAATTTCATCAAAATCGTTTGAAAAGAGGGGCAGTTAAAGCGTAGCAAACAGACAGACAGACACACTTTCGCACATATAATATTACTATGGATATTATAGTGCTAACGAAAATTTGCGACAATTTAGCGATAGCTTTATAAAATTGATCCACAGTAAGAAATATGTATAAAAACTCCAAATGCCGGGGTGGTGAAGCTTGTATAAAAAATCCGTTTACAAACCACTTAATAAATAAAGTTCGAAGCTTAGCAAATGTAGCGGTGTAAAAGTTACAAATTAATTCCCGAGTGAACTCCTGAGCTCCCGGGGGGTAGGTGAGGGATGAAGGGGGGAGGTATTAACCCTTTGATCAGTCGACAGTAGGTCAGTCTTCTATCAGACCCTTCTTATCTCGAGGCTCAACGTTTTTGCTTAATTCAATTATTTTGGGGAAGACTTCAATCGGAACGTAGAGGAAAATTTTGGAACATGGAAAAATTGATTAACTACTGGGCGGAAAGAAATTAATAACAAGATAATCTATATAATCACGCCTCAAACGGCTGAACGGATCTGGATGAACTTTGGCACAGAGATAGATTACAGTCTGAAATAACACACAGGCTACTTTTTCTCCCCGGAAAATTAAAGAGTTCCCACGGGAACCGAAAAACCTCAATCCACGCGGACGATGCCGCGGGCATTAGCTATTATTATATAAAATGCAGGTACATTATAGGTTTATTATTTGTTCGTTTTATTTTGTTTGCCAAACAAAGTCAATCATCTTCAATCCAAATATCATTAACTACCTGCTAACAACACTAAAAGTAGGTGACGTCAGTCCGCGTGGATTAAAGTTATTTGGTTACCGAGAGAACTCTTTAATTTTCCAGGATAAAAAGTACCCTTTGGGATGCAACCCAAACAAAACCCTATACTAAATTTAATCAAAATTGGTTGAACAGTTGGGCCGTGAAAGCATAGCAGACAGACGGACAGACAGGCACACTTTCGCATTTATAATATTTAATATGGAAGTATGGATTAAGAAAATTATTACCTGCGAACACTAAATGGACTATTAAAATTTACTTCATACTAATATTATAAATGTGAGTGTGTTTGTTGTTTCCTTCAATCACGCCGCAACGGATCGACGTGATTTTTGGCATTAATTGACGACCCTGGAGAGAAATTTAATTAGCTGTAATTAGAGTGAAACGTACGTTGAGAATAATTTCGAAGATTTGTGTGGTGTGGTGATTAAAACAAAATACACAATTTACCACACAGATTTACCTACTGTGGAGGCTTATAGGGAATTTTAAATTTCTATTTCCTTCATTATTATGGACTTCCGCAAAGTAACGCCTGCTTCTAT
Source organism: Erebia palarica (assembly GCA_964035005.1). Classification (NCBI taxonomy): domain Eukaryota; kingdom Metazoa; phylum Arthropoda; class Insecta; order Lepidoptera; family Nymphalidae; genus Erebia; species Erebia palarica. The sequence goes on from OZ035983.1 coordinate 39,178,484, forward strand.
CCAAGACCTGTGTGCTTAGCATGTGCACAACGAGATTATCTCGCGACGAGAGAGAGAGAGATGTTGTCGTTGTCGACAAATTTTTCATTTACCCTAACATGCACAAAATGCGGTATATGCAATTACTTTGTGCCTAGACTATAAAGGCGTAGTGTCAAAACCTTTAGCCTAGCTCAAACTAAAACAAACTATGGCCAAAATAGATTCCTAATCAAAGCATGTAACACTCTCAATAAAAAATATGTAGACCAGTTTCAGCACAGCATTGGAAAATATGTGTCAGAATTAAAAAAAATTACATAAAAATTACATTACTTTCTATAATTTATATAGATTAGCAACTAAGTTTAAATTTAATTGTAACTTTATTATTTATTTTTGTTTTTTTCTTTTATTTAACACTTTACAAAACTACTCCCGCAATAACCACTACATTTATATTTAATTAGTGAATACTGATAGGCAAATGTGCAAACTTATATTTAAGTAATTTAGTATATTTAAATTCTTATGTGTGAGGTAAAACGCTGTATGTATTCCAATGAAGAAAAAAAAATATTACAAGAAAAAAATAATTTACAGGAAAATAGCACAGATAAGAAATATTACTTTTATCTCTAATTTTGACGACACGAGACAACTAACCATGTTAGCTTCGGTAGAGAAATAGAGATAATAGGTAGATATAATTTTACTCGTTGTGCGCATGCTAGCGATACTGGAGAGTGGCGTAGGCTACTTAGTCTCTTTTTAAGTAAAATCAAAGTCAAAGTCAAATAATGTTTATTCAATTTAGGTAATACTACACTTATTGACGTCTAAACTAGCGGCACGCTATGATGGCCGGTTTGACGTTTGTCCGCTCATGAAGTTCCGTATTAATTGATAACGACTTTGAAGGAAATAATTGTATTACTTTATTGACGATAGTGATGTGCAGAGATTCATAAATTTTATCGAATGTAGTTTCTCATGAAGTTCCGTATTAATTGATAACGACTTTGAAGGAAATAATTGTATTACTTTATTGACGATAGTGATGTGCAGAGATTCATAAATTTTATGGAATGTAGTTTTAGGTTTAGGACTCAAAATTTATTTATTAAATTGATTTCTTAAATGTATACAAGTGTAGAAAAATCAGTTTGCACCATTTAAGGGGTGAATGTACTTGTGAATATGAACAATTTTCACTATGTGGACAAACCTCTGAAATCGCAAAAAAATATCAATAAATTTTTAAAAATGGAATCTAATACGATCGTCACATAGGATCGCTGGCTAGCACAACTACTACCTCCGGCAAACTCGCGTCAATGCTCAATGCAAAACAAAGCAGTTTCGAATTGACGTTGCTTCGAAAAGTATAAACTGTCAGTGCAATGCGATTGTGATATAGTTTTGACCTGGCTTTGGATTTCAAATATTGATACTGCATTACTGTTGACCCTTGCTCGTTAATTTGGACTCTGTTCAAGCCCTTTGTTGTGGATTTCGTCGATATGACCGAACGTACGCAGAGAACTGTTCTAAATAGTCAGACACGTGAGTTCGTAATACGCCTTCGTAACTATTTCGATCGTGAAGCTCAAAATGGAGGGCCAATTTTACCTATAACGTCAGTGGTTGAACGCGTAGCTGATGCGCTTAATATTGGACAACGAACTGTTAGACGGATAACTAAAAAAAAATATGGCGAGACTGGCACAGAAGAAAATAAACTTCACACACCAAAAAAGAGAAAACGAGCAAAACCAGTCGTAGGCATCGATAGCTTTGATGCCGATGCTATCCGAAGACATGTTTACGGCTACTATTTACAGAAGGAGTATCCAACAAGAAAAAAGTTGGTGCATTCACTGAAGGAAGCTGGATTATTCTTCGGTGGGGAAAGTTCTTTAACGAAGATTTTGAAGACCATTGGATTTCGATACAAAAAATGTAACAAACGCAAAATATTGATGGAAAGATTTGATATAGCGATGGCAAGGTATACTTTTTTACGGCAAGTGAAAGAAATCAAAAATTGGCAAAATGTTGTGTTCTTGGATGAAACATGGCTTAATGCTAACCATACTGTAGGCCGTTCTTGGAACGATGACACAGCAGCATCTACTTCCAAAGTTCCTGTAGGAAAAGGATCGCGACTTATAATTTGTCACGCCGGAACCATCAACGGGTTTGTCGAAGGTTCTCTCATGGCTTTTGCGTCAAAAACCACTGGAGACTATCATGAAGACATGAATGGAGAAAAGTTTACTGAATGGTTTACCTCAATGTTGTGTAGCCTCCCTGAACCATCTATTATAATTATGGACAACGCCCCATACCACTCGATGCAAATTGACAAGCCACCTGCCCAATCCCAAAAGAAAGCTGATATCGTCGCATGGCTTCGTAAAAATGGCGTAGATGCAAACATGAATATGTTAAAAGCGGAATTAGTACGTCTTTTAAAAGAAAACAAACCAACCAAGATCCGATACGTCATTGACGAAATAGCATTAGAACATGGGCACAGAGTTATACGGTTACCGCCTTACCATTGTGAGTATAATGCGATTGAGTTGGTGTGGGCTCAAATTAAGGGATATGCTGCAAGACACAATACAGAACCCCCATTTACCACAAAAAAAATGCTAAAATTATTAGAAGAAGCTTGTGAACATGTGACTAAAGGAGACTGGGAAAAGGTTGTGAATAGAACTGTTAAATTAATAAGGGAAGATTATGAAAGAGATGTGAAAATAGATAATATTATAGAAAACGAACATATAATTATTAATGTATGTGATGATAGCAGTGACGACAGTGAAAATAGTAGTATGGACGAATCTGATTAATTATGGCCTTTTGTGGCACCTTTTTTGGTATCTTTTGTATTCATATGTTTCTTGTGTGCATATAAAGTATGTATATTCATTTTCGTTCAAATATTCAGTTCGTTCAAATAAATTAAATAAACATATACATTTTTGTTTTATTAAACCTATTTAATCAGGTACAAAAACAAAACTTAATTGTTTTTTGTTCGAGAATAAATTGACATTCCACATCACTATTGTAATGTGTCAAACCGGCCATCATAGCGTGCCGCTAGTGTAGTTATTAATAAAATATAATGGTGATAATCAGTAACGGTATCTTAAAACTAAAGTTACGAGGGTTCCAAACGCGATCTGAGAAGAGCCCATAACAAACTCAGACCGGTTTTTTTAAAATCACAAATCATCTTAACTAAGGAACTATCAGAGCCATTAGAGCAAATCATTGCCAAGCTTCCTTGTCCTTTGAGTAGTCCTTTACATGGTAATAATATTTTTCAATGAGTTTACGTTTTACATTTTTGAACTTATTCAGAGACATCTTCAACATGTCTTCTGGGAGCTTATTGTAGAAGTGGACACTGTTTCCAACAAATGAATTGCTAGTTTTACTAAGCCTAGAAGCAGGTATTACAAGTTTATTTTGATATCTAGTATTGACATTATGACAATCACTTTTCTTCTTGAATTTATCAATGTGTTTATGCACGTATACTAAATTTTCAAATATATCTATCTAATCAACTGTAGTTTTCATTATCACCATTTCACAAATAAACTTAAACAACGCGGGCCAAGTCGCGGGCATCAGCTAGTACCAAATAATTAACAACGCATTATCTTATTACATTATTGCCAAGACCCAGTGGATCGCAAGGGTACGGAACCACGAAGCAATAAAAGTTGGTGAAACTTGCTCCTCGCGACCGAACAACCGTTAACCGCCGTTAACCTTTGTAAACATTCTTGTGAATTGTTCAACGAGGGTTGAACGGCCATATTTTTTTATCCACTACTAGTTAGCCCTTGACTGCGATCTCACCTGATGGTAAGTGATGATGCAGTCTAAGATGGTAGCGGGCTAACCTGTTAGGGGCATGGCAGTTATATTGAACCCATACCGCTATTCGGTTTCTACACGGCATCGTACTGGAACGATAAATCGCTTACTGGCACGCTAAATCGCTTACTGACACGTCTTTGCCGGCAGGGTGGTAGCTAGCTAGCCACGGCCGAAGCCTCCCATCAGGTAAATTGCCCGCTACTCTGACCGTGTATACGTCACTTCAACAATTTACTCTCACTCTCTCACTCACTTCAACCCATTACCGGCTCACTTCTCAACACGAGACTCCATAACCTTGGTCCTTCCCCGGGACATAAATTAGTCAAAGTCAAATAATGTTTATTGAATTTAGGTAGGCATACTACACTTATTGACGTCTAGTTTTTTATAAAATAGAATGGTGATAATCAGTAACGGATACCGTTAAAGCTACGAGGGTTTCAAACGCGCCCTGGTCTGAGAAGAGCCCACAACAAACTCAGCCGGGTTTTTTATTTTTCATTATCACTATTTCACAAATAATCATCTTAACTAAGCAACTATCAAAGCCATTAGATCAAATCATTGCCAAGCTCCCTTGTCATTTAAGTAATCCTTTACATGGTATTATTACTTATGTCTGTATCCATCAAAATCAGCTGAAAAAGCGTATCAAAAAAAATAAATAAATTCCATACTAATATTATAAAAGCAAAAGTTTACCTGTCTGTCTGTTTTCTATGCTTTCACGGCCTTTCAACCGATTTTGACGATGTATATAGAGATAGGTTGTATCCCTGGGAAGGACATTGCTAGATTAAGGAGTTCCCGTGGGAATTAAAAAACTTAATCCACGCGGACGAAGTCGCAGGCATCAGATAGATGCCAGATAGATAGATACTTTATTGCCACACAAACATAAAGATATAAAGTAAACAAGTACTGTTAAAAAAGTGCGCAAGGGCGGTCTTATCACTAAAACTGACAACCTCTGTCTCCTCCAGACAACCCATCCAGTAAGAATCTTTAAAAGGAGCGGGATAGTGCAACAACCTATATGATAGTAGCTTGTTGACCGACCGAAGCGAAGGTCTCTGAGTCTACTTGAGTGAATTTGCACGTGTCCGTCCGTTCGTCCGTCCGTCCGTCCGTTCGTCCGTCCGTCCATCCGTCCGTCTGTCAGAGCCTTATAACTTTTGAATTATTGAACTTAATTACTTCAATATAATATGTAAACCGATGGCCTCCAGCCGAATATGGCTTAAAAGTAATGAAAATCTTTATTTCAGAGGGCTCTCATAGAAGCGAATGCGAAGTAAAATATTTTTATAGCGATACATAGGGTTGCGGTATATCATTTTAAAGATAATTAGGAATGGAGTCCAAAAAATTTCTTTTTTTAATTTTTCTCATAAAATTTACGAAATGGGGGGCTTTCAAAGTGGATATTTTGTAACGTCCAAAGTTGACCTCAGACCTCTCAATTTTCTGAAAGGCTGAGACTGAAATTTGATCAATTATTTGAATTATATCCTGTGCTTGAACAACAAATACTAAAATTGAATAAATATTATAAGGAAACGAAATTACTTAATTTTTAATGAGCTTCAGTATTTTCAGCAGAACTTAACAATTATGTCAATAGATGGCGCTCTGTAAAAGTTTATTAGTTTGTGCTGGCAAATAATAGAAATTAAAAAAAAATTAACTATTACAATATATGTATAGTTAAAACTATCTTAGGGATACCGCGAGGTCTCAGTTTGGGGCGAACCACTATTTATAATGTTAGTAAGTATCAGTTAGTTTATAATGTCAGTGAGTATGATTCTGTGGTGTTTTGACTCATGACTAATGAAGTAGGTACTAAGCTAAGTTCCGAGTCTCTGGCCACCGCTAGCGCAGCTGCATTGAAACTTAACTAACTTCGATATCGTGTACTGGAGCGATAAACTTACACTAACTACCGGCTTTCGATGAACTATACCGACAGTCTATAATGCGACACGGGCTTATTTAGATGATGCCCGCGACTTCGTCCGCTTGGATTGAGGTTTTTTGGTTTAATTTTCCGGGATAAAAAGTAGCCTATATGTTATTATTGTATGGAGTGGAGACATGGACCATAAAGGCGAGAGAAGGGCAAAGGATCCGATTTGCGTTTGGAGGAACGAAAGGATAGACGCATTCGAGATGTGGTGCTAGAGACGCATGTTAAGGATTCCTTGGACAGCCAAGCACACCAACGCGTCTATCTTGTCACAGCTAGGGGTAAAAACGCGACTTTCTTCCATATGTTAGCAACGCCTGCTCTCTTACTTCGGTTACATCATGCGACGAGGGAACGACAGCTTAGAAAGGCTTATTGTGACGGGCAACACCGAGGCCAAAAGATCGAGAAGCCACTCACCAACCAGATGGACAGACCAGTAAAGGGATTCCAAGTGCAAATTTCACACCAATGCAAGACTGGCCTCCGATAGAACCCGATGGAAAAAAATTATCCGCACAAGGTTGCAAAATCCCCAGGACCACGATCTTCAGGCAATGAAGGAACGACTGGAGAGAGAGATATGTTATTCCAGACTACAATATATCTCGGTGCTAAATTTCATCCAGTCCAAACTTTCGCATTTATAATATTAAGTAAAAGTATAGAAGTATAGATCAGTATAGAAATATAGATGATCCGCACCAAGAGCAAAAACGCACTATATATAGGATAAATAAAAATCCCACGCAATCCGTCGTCTGCTTGCGGACGAGCCGACTCTATAATGCGCGCATTGAAGGCGACCGGATAAAACGTTTATCCAGTCGCCTTCAGTGCGCGCACTATAGAGTCGGCTCGCCCGCAAGCATCAAAGTAGTCGTCTCACTGTAATAACACTGCGGTAATAAGTTTTTATCCATTTCAGTTAGCCGTGAGTTTTGAATGCTCCAATGCGGGTTGGCCGGCTTTAACGACTATTATCATGTTATTGATAATAGCCGGGACCGACGGCTTAACGTGCTCTCCGAGGTACGGGGGTGAAACACCGCCAACTTCCTAACTCCGGGCTAGTACTGAGAATTTCTAGTCGGAAAAACACAATAACACTTAATGATGGCGCGACCCGGGACTCGAACCCGGGACCTCGTCGGCCGCAGTCAGTCATGCTAACCACTAGACCAACGACGCAGTCAAGGGTTTTGTAAGCCTGTCAATAAATGCTTATTATTATTATATTTTATTAATAGTTAGTATCAGTTTTACGTGCCATTTAACACGATACCGAAGTTAGGTCCCGCAGGCGTCAGGCGAGGCGCGCCGGGGGAGCGAGGGTCGTATAACTTGACATTCGATACTTAAGTGACAGAGTTAGCTGAGTTGGTGGTTGGAGCTTACAACTAAAGGTCTAGCCCCACTACAGAGGCGCGGCTCGACGCGGCACGTAGCGGCAAGTATTCTATGTATGAGGTTATGTGGAGCTGTTAAACTAGTGGTTCGCCCCGAAACACCTACGATCTTAAGGATACCGCGAGGTATCCTTAAGATCGTTTTAACTATATATTGTAACTTGTCCGTCACAAGTGCAAATTCACTCAAGTAGACTCAGAGACCTTCGTTAATATATTAAACTAGTGGGCCCGGCAGACGTTTTCCTGCCCTGAACCTAGAGTGCCCCCTATCCGGTCCAATTATGAATATAAACCAGCCCTAGACCCACTCAAACACACAAAAAATTCCATCTAAATCGGCCCAGGCGTTATCCAGTTTTAGCAAGACAAACGAACGGCAATTTATTTTTATATATTTAAGAAGATTGCAGAGAGAAATTAAAAGAGATGCAATGCGTGACGCGTCCCCATACGATCTCACACGAATAATATTTGCCGCTACGTGCCACGCCGCTTCGAGAATCTCAAGTGGGGCTAGACCTTTTATAACGGACTAAACTAGCACCACTTATCTACCTACTGAGTAATGACTTCAATCATAATAGTTTTTTTTTTGTATTCAGTCAGTTCAGTCTAAGATGGTAGAGGGCTAACCTGTTAGGGGCATGGCTGTTATATTAAACCCATACCCCTATTCGGTTTCTACACGGCATCGTACCGGAACGCTAAATCGCTTGGCAGCACGTCTTTGCCGGTGGGGTGGTAACTAGCCACGGCCGAAGCCTCCCACCAGGCCAGACCAAGGAAAATTCAGAAATTATAAATTCCCAAATTGACCCTGCCGGGGATCGAACCCGGAAACTCCGCACATTAAGACAACAGCGCTACACACTGTGCCACGGAGGTCGTCCTATATGATAATAGATATGATGGTAGATAATATCTTATGAAATAAAAGAGCATTGCGAGAAGAAAGAGAGAAGTGCTCTGATTCTCGTCACTTATTCTGATTCTGAAAAGTGGTACCAAGCCACGGAAGATCAGTCCTATATCCTAACAGGTCTAGCACATGCTGAGTGAAGACTACTTTGGGGATCAAGTCTCATTTCGCCACTTTTCTCCTCTGTCTGTTTTTTATACGACTGCCTGAATAAAGGAGTATATTGTTTTCAGGGTTCATGTATGTATGTAAGTATGTATGTGAGTTTGTATATTCCACCATAACTTCTACACGCCTGAACCGATTATGATAAATGAGCTATCGTTAGAATCCCTAGCTTATTACAGGTGACATAGGCTAGTCGAATTTAAAAAAATGATGGGGTGACCATGGTCCGGCATCAAAGACTAAATTTGAAAAAAAATATTTGAAAATAAGATTAACTATATAATCATCATCTAGAAAATGATGAGTAGATTCCAAACATGTTTATCACTATACTTCAATATCCAGTGATTCACAAAAAAATATCATTTAATAAAAATGTGAATAAGACTCTAGTATAACTAGATTAATTTAGATTTTTAACTTTTTGGCAGGGCAGACGTGTTTTTAATTTTTTTTAATTATGATTTGTTGTCTTGTATCCATTTTCCAACAAAGATTTCTTTATTTCTTTCTTTGGTACCTGTACAACACTCAAGAAATTTTCAACAATGCAAAAACACCTTAAAATAAATGTTATCGGATACACGAAATAAAAAATGTTCTAGACTAAGTAACATTACAGAAATAGGTACCTAAGTACCTACGTGGGTTAGGACACAGAATAGCGGGGTTTACTTCGTGGCGAACCATTTTCGGGAGGGGAACGCCATTTTATCGAGTCGCGCTAGTGTGTGCTGCTCCATACAAATAGTAAGTTACGCGGACCTTTTGTCCAGTTAAAAAATTCATCCTTCTATTGAAGTACCCACTAGCTGTTAAATAAAAACAGATTGTCCAACTGTCGTTTGATGTATAAAAGCGCGCGATTTACGGGCGCACGCGTCATTCTCTTTCAAATTCTTGAAGTGTTAACATTATTATTGTCTAGTTGTTGGTCTATCTTTTAAATCTTTAGCAACCGTGTTAATTATTGTGTTTGTGTTGATCTGAAAGCTTAATTTTTGTTAAAATTAAAGTCATGTTTGTTGTGTGGTTCCTTTTTGGTTGAATTTTGTGTGATTTGTTTGAATTGTGTAATTAATAAGTCTGGTTTGACTTAAAACTGCTTTTATATTTTTTATTTTATCCACTTATGGTTGCTTATCCTTCCGTATTTTGAGCTCCATAAACGTAGATAACCAAAATACGAGCACGCAATATGACGAGGTGTCGGGAATTCCTTTGAAATCAAACAATACAGCGTTAATGAAACCGTCTACGTGAGACCGACAAAAAGAGAGAGAGTAGAAAAGAGTATAAAAGATCGAAGGGTATTTCCAATTTGGAGTCGGGAGATACGAGTCTTATAAATAAAACTTTTAGAACCAATTCGCGAGGGAAAAGTTTCATTTTGAACTAGATTTAGAGGCTGCTGAAAGATTTATTAGAGCTGTTTTTCACGTGTTAGTGATGATACAATCTATCTCATAGAAGCAAATGCGAAGTAAAATATTTTTTATAGCGTATACATTACATAGGGTTGCGGTATATCATTTTACAGATAATTAGAAATAGAGTACAAATTTTTTTTTTAAGTTTTCCCCTAAAATTGGCGAAATTGGGGGCTTTCAAAGTGGAGATTTTCTAACGTCCAAAGTTGACCTCGGAGCTCTCAATTTTCTGAAAGGTGACCCTGAAACTTGATCAATTCTTTTAATTATATCCTGTACTTGAACAACAAAAACTAAAATAAGATAAATATTATAAGGAAACAAAATTATTTAATTTTTAATGAGCTTCAGTATTTTAACAGAACTTCACAATGATGTCAATAGATGGCGCTCTGTAAAAGTTTATTCGTTTCTCCAATAACTCTTTAGCTCTATTGCGTCTAATGTTAAAAGATAACTATTACAATATATATCTAGTTTTAACTATCTTATGGATACCGCGAGGTCTCAGTTCAGGGCGAACCACTAGTATTAAACCAATAATTACCACTTTAATCGGTTTCTTCACTTTCTACACGACGTCTTTGCCGGTAGGTTGGTCTTAGCTACGGCCCAAATTTCCCACCAGACCACACCAAAGAAAATTCAGAAATTATAATTAATTCCCGAATCTACCCTACCGGGGGTCGAACCCGTAACCGCCCCCTTATTGGACTATAGCGCTCACCACTGCGCTAGTTGTGAAGATCTGACATTTGGTCATTTCGGGGTCCGTAGGGATTTTTCGCTGTCTTAATATTTCTGTAGGTACCTAATCATGTTACTTCCCTTTACCTATTCAGCCTATATTCGTCCGCTATGTATTTACTGTAAACATGCAAACCTACAAACTATCATACCAAACTTTAGTTATTACATGTAGGTACATAGGACCAATAATTCAAGCTACCTGTTACAAACTGAATGTGTATATAATAAAAAAAAAAAAAAAAAGCTTGTCTCTGGTTGTGTGTGAACCGACGAAGAAAACCGGCATCTTGTTTTTTTCGCTACCTACTCCTCATAAAATTATAAAAAATAAAAATACGACCGGCAGCAAAAGCCCGGTCATTTGGCGACCGTGGAAGCATTTAATTCGAGTGGGCGGAAAAGTCTGTTTATTAGATTTCCAAAGATTATGGATTTCGCGAAAAAATGTCGGCGTGCTACGAGAGCACAATTCACAAAGATCGCAAATTTGCTGGAGGCAGGCGACGCGTCCACCCCCGAAGGTGAGGCACATTATATTCTGCTCGAAGAACTTGCGACAAAGTTGGCTACATTAGACGGCGAAATAGAAAAATTCTTAGTAAATAAAGATGGCGAGGAAGCCGAATTAGAGAAAGAATTTGACGATGTAGCTACATATAAATTACGATGGCTTTCAATACAGAACGCTAGAAAAAAGCCACAGGTGAGAGTTCAGAAACACGAGGAAAGAAATTATAAACTGCCACGACTGGAACAAATAAAGTTCGATGGTAATTTGAAAAGCTGGCTGCCATTTTGGGGTCAATTTGAGAAGATTCACTTGGATGAAATGATGAACGAAAATGACAAGTTGCAATATTTAAAACAGTCTATGACACCTAGCACAGAAGTTAGTAGGTTCATTGACAGCTACCCAGCCACAAGCAAAAGCTACCAGCAGGTAATAACAGACCTCAAAGATAGATATGCACGCAATGATCTTCTCATACAAGTATATGTCCGAGAGCTACTCACCATGATATTGCACAAAGACAGCAACAGTTTGACTTGCCTGTATGACCAAATCAGTACCCAGCTTAGAGCATTGGAAATACTCAGTGTAACACAAGAAGGATACTCATCATTTATTTTGCCGATGGTTGAATCTGCTATTCCTTTAGAAACACTGAAGGCTTGGGAAAGAGCGAGACCAGCTGTGATGAAGAATGAACTCCAGTCATTACTTGAGTTTCTGAAGAAGGAAGTTGAGAGCGAGCAGAGAATTCAATTAGCTACAACAGCATTCTCACAGGAACAAAAAGACACACCAGTGAAGGAGACTACAGCAGCAGCATTGGTAGCCGCAACAACACCAACAGCAGGCATAAGCGGGACTAAAAAACCAGTCACATGTCTTTGGTGTGACAAGAATCATTCGAGTATTGAATGCTATAAACTAGCAAAAATGAGCCTAGAACAGCGAAGAGATCATATTAAGAAAAAGAAGGCTTGTTTAAATTGTTTGAATATTGGGCACAATGCAAAAGTTTGCAAGAGTTTTTTACAATGTTTTATTTGCAAGAAAAGGCACTCAGTCACTCTATGCATAGGAAATTCAGAAAATACTAAGAATAAGGATCCTGAGACTACGGAGACTACAGCCAGCAACTTTGCCAGTCAGGGGAGTACTGTGACGCTGCTGCAAACCACCATGGTGAGAATAGTAAGTGGGGATAAGCAGATGATGGTGCGTGCCTTGGTGGACAACGGGTCACAGAGGTCCTATTTGAAGAAGGATGTTGCACAAAAGCTAGGTCTCAAGGAGGCAGGTACAGAAACTCTCACTCACTGCCTGTTCAGTGGAGTTCAAGTAAGGTCAAAGGTCCACAATATTTATAATATATCTGTTCAGAGCTCTGATAAGAAATTTTGCATAGAGCTAGCTGCCTTAGACCAACCAGTAATTTGTAATAATTTACCTAAATATAATAATAGTGATGCAAATTTGACAAGGTTGTTAAGTAAAAATAATATTCTTTTGGCAGATGACAATTGTACTGAAATTTCATTGTTGATTGGTGCAGATTATTTAGGCTACATAATGACAGGCACCATGGTTGTTTTGAAAGAGGGGTTGATTGCAATCAAAACCAAATTAGGTTGGGTGTTACAGGGTAAAGTTAAAAATTCAGATAGTAATATTACTAATACTTTATTTTGTTCATCAGATATATCAGGGTTTTGGTCACTGGAATTGCTCGGCATCAGGGATCCTGTGGAGAACAAATCTAAGATCCAGGCTGAAGCTGAGGCAGTGATGGCATTCGAGGAAAGCGTCAACACCAATGTAGATGGCAGGTATGAGGTGTCACTACCCCTGAAGCTGGGACATGAGGAACTACTAAGCAACAGAGATGTAGCTGAGAAACGTTTGAGAGCAACAACCAAGCGCCTGATGTCTACCGGTAGGTTCTCTGAATATCATAATATTATATGTAGCTGGGAGACGGAGGGCATAGTGGAGAGAGTACCAGAGGCACAGAGCGTGAAACAAGGCACGCATTACTTACCTCATCGTGGTGTATCAAAGGACTCGAGCATGACGACGAAGCTAAGACCAGTATATGATGCGTCTGCGTGTGACAAAAATAATAGGTCACTTAATTCCTATCTCAACAAAGGGGTAAATTTTTTAGATAAAATACCACACTTGTTAACAGGGTTTCGAAAAGGTGCGATAGGTATTTCAGCTGATATTGCCAAAGCCTTTCTACAGGTATCTGTTAAACCGTCAGATAGAGATTATTTAAGGTTTTTATGGTGGCAAGATGAGTCTCGGTCAGACATAGTAGAGTACAGACACTGTCGAGTAGTATTTGGTCTAACCTCGAGTCCCTTTTTACTGTCAGCTACTATAGTGCATCATTTGAAGCAGGTCACAGGTAAAGGAAAAGAAACAGCAGAGATTCTAGCTAAATCTTTTTATGTTGACAATTGCCTGACAAGCATGGATTCAAAAGAAGAAGTAAATAAATTCATAGCCGAGGCAAAAGACATTATGAGGCAGGCTAAGTTCGACTTAAGACAGTGGGCCACTTCACCTAATGGAATAAATGAGACAAATAATATAGTAGTGTCTATCCTTGGGTTAATGTGGAATACAGAAACTGATGAACTTAGTTGCAATCTAGGTAACTTACCTGATTATTTAGAACTTGGTAAGATAACAAAAAAAGATCTTATGTCATTAATTCAAAGAATATTTGATCCAATAGGTTTCGCTTGCCCCGTTACACTCCTGCCTAGATTAATAATGCCAGAGACGTGGCGTCGCGGTCTCACATGGGTCGAAAAGCTACCAGATGATCTAGAGACTGAATTTCGTAAGTGGTATGAACATGTGTCATTTCTAGGTGAGTGCAAAATCCCACGACGACTGACTAACTATAGTATAGCAGAAAATACATTAAGCCTTCACCTATTCTGTGATGCTAGTAAACTGGCATATGGAGCTTGTGTACTTCTGCGAGCTGAAAAAAGAGGTGATGTTAGTGTTCAAATGTTGTCTGCAAAATCTAGAGTTGCCCCACCCGGAAAAGCTTCTATTCCTAGACTCGAGTTGACAGCAACACTTATAGGTTCGAGATTACTAGCAGAAGTTAAAAAGAGTCTTGGCATAGAAAAGATAGAGGAAATCTGTTGGACTGATTCATGTGTGGCATATTATTGGATAACTAAAAACTTACCTTGGAATGTGTATGTACATAATAGGGTAAAAGAAATAAGAGAAAACACAAAAATATCATGTTCGCATCACATTCCAGGAACACTGAACTGGGCAGATGTGGCATCAAGAGGCTGCAATGCTGAGCAGCTGGTTTCTCTTCGCTGGTGGGAAGGGCCGGCGTGGTTAAAGCTGCCCAGAGAAGAATGGCCAAAGTCTTCACTTCACGTTGATGACAAGGAGGCATGCAAAGAGCTACAAGAGACTAAGACAGCGTGCAATGCAGAGGTTGTATCCATTGGAAATGTCTTCTAAAGAAGAAAGTGATCAACTGCAGAATAGTCAGCAGTCAACAGGTGAAGTTTCTGATAATTTTCGACCAGTAACAGATGCTGATACTGCGGGAGAGATAGAGAACATTTACATGACAGAGACAGGTCAGACTTCAGAGAAGACGACTTGTTGTGGCAGAGCTGTGAAAATGCCCAGTAAGTATACTCTGTAACTAATATAATATTACTCTGTTCACAGGTTTCTCTGATGTCGAGCAATTCCAATTTATTTTTTGCTTATAATTATAATGTTGTGTTTTTTTTTTCTATAGATTATTTCAGTTAAACTGTATGTGTATTCTGAACCCATATTTCTGATACCATGGTGTAACTTTGTAAATACTGTGTAATAGGTAATTTGGGTTATAATTAGGCAACATTCAAGTTAATCTTTTGTTTGTGCTGTGTATTTATAGGAAATTGAGTTTTGCTAATAATTTCAATTTTGCGTTAGATAAATAACATTTTTTATTCTGAAGTAAATATTTAAAATTGTAATTTCAATTTATGATAAATTATTTATTATTGGTCGATCTGTGTCACAAGCCAAGTGTGAAAGATAGAAATGGTTTGTTGATTGGTACATACTTGCACATCCTAGTAATGAATAGAATAAAGTGATGATTGTATTCGTATCGTATAAGGCTGTGGTCCCTTTGAATTTTTATTGTAACATTTTTGTTAAATTTATATCTTACTTTTTCGGGCTGTGGAGGGTGTTACAAACTGAATGTGTATATAATAAAAAAAAAAAAATAAAGCTTGTCTCTGGTTGTGTGTGAACCGAGGAAGAAAACCGGCATCTTGTTTTTTTCGCTACCTACTCCTCATAAAATTATAAAAAATAAAAATACGACCGGCAGCAAAAGCCCGGTCACTACCGTACCTATACAATTTGCGCTAGTGGCTCTCAGACTACCGAAAAGTTACAATTTATTTTCGTCTCTCATTTTTGTCAGATGAGAAAAAAATGTGTTTGATACCGAGCCTTATTGTATGCACTTTTCGAAAATAAATAATTTTTTTATTGATTGTTTCAGGTAAGGAACGCTACCCCATTTCTAGAATCACGTGTTTTTCTTTGAGACCATCAAAATAGGTAAGTATAATATACTCAGGTAAATATATTTTTATAAACTCGACACTGTGCTTTACAAGTCATCGCTAACCACAACTTATAAATTACTATATAATTTTTATAATAATAATAAAATACTTATTATTAATATTATTATTATTTTTCTTTCCTCGGGGCAATTTATTACGTTAGGGCACAGCGCCACCTATTGGCACGGCTAAGTATCACATCGCAAAACAAACATTACAGCAGCTTCCGCTGGCGTAGTGGCGTTAAAAGTTCCAAGCATTTTAACAGATAGCAGCACTAAATTTATTTTTTACTTTCAGTTCAAATTACTAGCTCTATTAATACGTAGTACATAATAATAACTTGTACCTTGTCTGATTGTGATACAAGCGTGTACGTACCATACTAAAAGAACATTATGTATTTACTTTAGTGAAAAAACATTATTAGGTAAGTAAGTAGCTACGGGAGGTCTGTACAACATCTTAGACAGCTTTCAATCAACTAAGTTTATCGACATCAGCTGACCTTTAAGAAAGTGCGCACTCAATTAATTCATTGCAGTAACTAGCTGAACTTTGAAATGAATTTAATTAAAAGGATGTCTTTTACGCCGGCAGCTATCGAAGGCAATTGGGAAGTTATGAAGGTAGGTACCTCCACCAAGTCATTCGCCACTTATGAAAATGAAACTCCAATTAAGTAGACCGTATCACTTTTCGTTTAAACTACTTTTGAATTAATCAAGACTTTCCAAGTCTACATACAACTTCGAGTTCCTTCGAGGGCACTCCAGGTTTCATTTCGTAGAAAATTCACAAGTACCTACCTAATGTACTCAAGTGAGTTTTCCATAAATACTTACCTATTGAAGATTTGAAGGTGTAGCGGAGTATTACGAGCTGGTTGTAATAAGACTCACAATTGTTGATTAGAGTCACGAAAGGAATAATAATTTTATTTGTAAAACTTATCGATATATATACAGAAAACCTTAAGAACTAACAACCAATAGAAAACAAGATTAAATATTTACAATACAACAACCAATGAGAGAGCATACATTTCAACCAATAAAATCGGCAAACAGAGCCGCGCGAAATGCTAGTTCCAGGTAACGCGCAATTTCCCCGAACTATCGATAATGCAATAATAATAATAATGGAGGCGTGGCTCGCGCACGCAGGCGCGGTGTGGCGCGGGGCGCTCAGTCGAGCGTCGCATTCCGCAGTCAGCCACGAGCTTCGATAGCGCGATGACGTGCGCCTCAGTGCCGGTCCGCGGATCTGTGGTGTTTCGGACTATCTTGTGGTGTTTCGACGGCGTCGCAAAATCAGTGCAGTTAAAACGGTTCTTTTGAGAACTACTCTTTCCGTTTCCATAACTGCCCGATCATTCCTTCAGTCTCCAGCCATCGGTAAGTATAACTTAGGAACGAGACGTTGCTTGACCATTCCATTGAATATCCAGCGAGGTTCTGTCTTTTTCGAGATTGAACTCGCACTTTCCTGTTATCTGGAATTCGCCGGAATCGTGTCAGCTAGGCAATAAAGAATGTAACAGCAAATCCGTGTCTTATTTTCCTCTGTGATGCTAAAGAGATTTCCCGTGTACGTTGTCTCTCTCGCTTCCATCTTCCTTTTCCTTCCTTCACTTCCTGGTAAAAGATAGCGCCTCGCGGCGCCGGTAAGGTATGTTTGGTACTCGGTTGGTAAAGGTATATATAGGTATATATATTAAGGAGGTAAAGGTACAGGTATATATATGGAGGTAAAGGTATAGGTATATATAGAGAGGTAAAGGTATAGGTATATTTAAAGAGGTAAAATGCTGTGAGCGCGGGAACGAGTGACGTAAGTATTTCGTAAGTACCTATATCTATACTTTATGTGCGAGGTACGCACAGTATCCCCCTTCAAGCGAAGCGTACGTTTTTCTTCACGACTCGTCCGCTTCGTTTGGTGATATAAGGTGGCGTAGGTAAAACAGCTGGAGTCGAATTCAGTTTTCCATATGATCCGACTGGATCATGGTTCGGTGAACTCGATCTCTTGCGTTTCGACGTAACGTTAGTGTCGCTCGTGCTTACGTCATCTTCGTTAAGTAGGTATGCAGGCTTGAGTCTATCTAGTGATATCACGGTTGTGCGTAGTGGTAACTGGATCTTGAAGTACTTCTCGTGACGTTTTAAAACTTGATAGGGTCCGTCATATGGCGGGGTCAAAGGTGGTTTGACCGCATCGTTTCGAACGAAAACGTGCGTACATGTAGCTAGGTCTTTGTGTACGAACGTAGGTCGTGACGATATCGTACGTTCCGTAGGTATTAACGATGCCATTGTTTCGCTTAGCCGTCGCACGTACTCTACATCTTCAATTTTCGACTGTGTAGGTACGAAAAAATCGGACGGTATTCGTAGTGTTGCGCCGTAGGTCATTAGTGCAGGGCTGAGTTTATCTTCACGAAGTGCGGTGCGTAAACCCAATAGTACGGTGGGCAACTCTTCTACCCAAGTTGTTGTTGCACCGCGCGCCATGAGAGCTGCCTTCATTGTACGATGAAATCGTTCCACTTTTCCGTTGGCCTGGGCGTGATAACTTGTAGTACGGATTCTGGATATACCCCATTTCTTCAGTAGTGTGTTGAATAGTGCCGACTCGAAATTTTGGGCTCTATCCGTTGTAATTCTGAGCGGGACGCCAAATCGGACTATCCAGTTCTCGTACAGGGCTTTCGCGACGGTTTCTGCGGTGATATCTTGAACTGGAACAGCTTCCGGCCATCTGGTGCATCTGTCTATTATGGTGACGCAAAACTTGAAATCGTTTGATAGTCGTAGCGGTCCCACGACGTCTATGTGTATATGTTCGAAACGTTGAGAAGGTGGGAACTCCGCCAGAGGAGTGACGACGTGACGATGTACCTTGCTGCGCTGACAGTTGACACAAGCTTTGGCCCATGTTGCTACTTCTTTGTTCATGGTTGGCCAAAAGAATTTCGATGCTATCTGTTTCCGTGTGGTTCTAATCCCGGGGTGACATAGCCCGTGTTGCGCTTTGAATGCGGCATAGCGGTATGTTTTAGGTAAATACGGACGGGGTGATGCAGTCGATAATTCGCATGTGATTGGTCGGTCGAGTCCGGGAAGAGTTATTTCGGCGAATTTTAAGTTAGGTTGTTTTTTCAGATTTTCCAATTCTTCATCGTTGCTCTGGTCTATTGCAAGTTGGTTGTAGTCTATGATACTTGGGATCTGGATGTCTTCGATTCGTGATAAGGCGTCGGCGATTGGATTTTCTTCACCTTTGATGTACTTGATACTCGAACAAAATTGAGATATAAAATGTAGCTGTCGTTCTCGTCTCGGCGTGTCGCTACTACTTGCAGGTCTGCTAAGTGCGAAAGAGAGAGGCTTATGATCGGTTAATATTGTTACTTCGCAGCCTTCGATCAATCTTCTGAAGTGTTTTACAGCCGTGTACATAGCTAATAATTCGCGATCGTACACGCTGTAGCGGCGTTGCGTAGGACTCATTGACTTCGAAAAGAATGCTAATGGTTTCCAGTTGTTCTCAACCTTCTGTTGTAGTACTGCGCCTAAACTGTGATCTGAGGCGTCTGTCATTATAGCGAGTTCGCAACCGTGAACAGGGTAGCTTAACGTTGTTGCTTCGGTGATGCTTTGGCGGCATTTTTCAAAAGCTTCGTTCGCTTCCGGTGTCCATTCTATTGGCGTTTTGTCATTCTTTTTCTTGTTGTGAAGAAACTTGTTGAGTTCGTGTTGATGATCAGCTTGATGAGGTAGGCAATCTCGGTAAAAATTAAGCATGCCTAGGAAACGTCGTAGCTCGACGACTGTTTTCGGTTTCGGATACGAAGATATTGCTTCGATGCGATCTTTCGTCGGCTTGATACCGCTGGCAGAAACTTCGTAACCTAGGAAGTTTATAGTTTCAACTCCGAACTGGCATTTGTCGACGTTGAGTGTGACGCCGTATTCGTCGAGACGTTCTAAGACTTGATGGAGAAGCTTCTTATGCTTGTCTTCATCTTCGGAGAATAGGAGAATGTCGTCAACGAAACAAAAACAGTCTTCTATACCTCGGAGAACTTGATGCATGAATCGTTGAAAAGTTTGACTTGCGTTACGTAAACCGAACGTCATGCATGTAAATTCGTATAGCCCGAACGGAGTGATTATGGCTGTCTTCTGTGCATCTTCTTTACTCGCCATAGGTATCCAGTAGTACGCCATCTTGAGATCAAGTTTCGAAAATATTTTCTTGTTGTTCAGTGGATACGTGAAATCTTGAATGCGTGGTATCGGATAACGATCGGGTTGCGTTACTGCGTTTAATCTTCGGTAGTCGCCGCATACCCGAAGTCCGCCGTCTTTCTTCGTTACGACGTGTAAAGGGCTGGCCCATGGACTGCTTGAAGGTCTGCAGATGCCAATCTCCACCATCCGATCAAATTCGGCTTTTGCGGCGTTGTATTTGTCGGGCGGTAGAGGGCGGGCGCGTGCGGAAAGCGGAGGACCCGTCGTTTCGATGTGATGTACGACGTCATGTTTGGCTGGCTGCTTTAGAGACATGGGTCGAAGAACGCCAGGAAAATGCTTCAAGATGTCGTGATATTGTTGGTCGGAGCTCACGATGCGAATGGACTCGGCGTTTGTTGATACTTCAATAGCGTCGACGGTAAGCTTGGTTTCGTCGTCAATTAATTTTTTTCTGTGAAGATCCACAAGGAGCTTGTAGTGACGTAAGAAGTCTGCACCCAATATGGAAGTCTTCACGTCTGCGACAATAAACGTCCAGGTGAAACTGCGCCGTAGTCCCAGGTTGAGTTTAATTGTCTTCTCGCCGTAGGTATTTATCGGTGTATTGTTTGCCGCGTAAAGTTTGTAGGTATGTGCGGCCTTTTTCTTAGTTTTCGATGTTGCAGCCCAAACAGATATGTCTGCGCCAGTGTCCACGAGGAAACGTTCGTGTGAGTCGCGATCATGAACACAAAGGCGGTTGCTGATTTTGGGGACACCGACATCCGCCACGGTCGGTGTCGACGTTAGTTTTCCGTCGTCTTGGTACGTTGTGCACACGGTGACTCGCAGCGTATTGCTTTCTTGCCAAACTTGTGATGATATCTGCATAACCACGTAGGATCGCCAGGCTTCACCCGAGATGATGATGAGCGTGAGCGCGAGCGGTAGCGTCCGCGAAATGGTTGACGAAATGTTTGACGCGTAGTATCTCGTGCTCGCAATTCCGCCACTTGTAATGTGAGTTTTTCTAACCTTGATAGGATCTCTGAATACGCTGGCTCGCAGGTGATGTTAGATGATGCTGCTGAAGAGGTTGAATTTGATACCGCTGCCACGGTGCTGACGGACGTGTTCCCGACGTACTCCATCATCCTGTCTGCCATTGCTGCTAGCGTGTCGAGCGAAGATTCCTTGTTGACAGAGAGCACGCAGCGACAGTGGGCTGGCACGTGATTGAGCCACTCGATCTTCAAACCCTCTTCTGTGATGAGGCCGTTGTTCAGTTCTCGCATTTTTCGAAGCAGCACGCTGGGTTTCTGGTCACCGATTTCTAAACCGCTGATGAGCTTCTGAAAGTTCTCGACTTCTGTTTTTTCGTACACGGTGAGTAGTCGATTTTTCACGGCTTCATATTTCCCCGTTGCAGGTGGGCTGTATAGTAGGTCGGTGATGTGCTGTAGATCTGCCGGTTCTAGCTTCGAAAGGACGTAGCGGTATTTTTGATCATCTGATGTCTTCAAGGGATCGACGACTGCCTCAAACTGGACGAACCAGGCTCTTGGAACAGTGCGCCAAAATGGAAGGAGCCTTGACTGCACGGAGATCGCAGCCAAGTCGGCGATTTTTGTTTCTTCGACGCTTTTTAATTCTTGCTCGGCCATAGCTTCAGCTTTTTGTTGATGGATTCCTTTTTTTCTTATTAATTGTCGGAGGGTCACCACTGTAGCGGAGTATTACGAGCTGGTTGTAATAAGACTCACAATTGTTGATTAGAGTCACGAAAGGAATAATAATTTTATTTGTAAAACTTATCGATATATATACAGAAAACCTTAAGAACTAACAACCAATAGAAAACAAGATTAAATATTTACAATACAACAACCAATGAGAGAGCATACATTTCAACCAATAAAATCGGCAAACAGAGCCGCGCGAAATGCTAGTTCCAGGTAACGCGCAATTTCCCCGAACTATCGATAATGCAATAATAATAATAATGGAGGCGTGGCTCGCGCACGCAGGCGCGGTGTGGCGCGGGGCGCTCAGTCGAGCGTCGCATTCCGCAGTCAGCCACGAGCTTCGATAGCGCGATGACGTGCGCCTCAGTGCCGGTCCGCGGATCTGTGGTGTTTCGGACTATCTTGTGGTGTTTCGACGGCGTCGCAAAATCAGTGCAGTTAAAACGGTTCTTTTGAGAACTACTCTTTCCGTTTCCATAACTGCCCGATCATTCCTTCAGTCTCCAGCCATCGGTAAGTATAACTTAGGAACGAGACGTTGCTTGACCATTCCATTGAATATCCAGCGAGGTTCTGTCTTTTTCGAGATTGAACTCGCACTTTCCTGTTATCTGGAATTCGCCGGAATCGTGTCAGCTAGGCAATAAAGAATGTAACAGCAAATCCGTGTCTTATTTTCCTCTGTGATGATAAAGAGATTTCCCGTGTACGTTGTCTCTCTCGCTTCCATCTTCCTTTTCCTTCCTTCACTTCCTGGTAAAAGATAGCGCCTCGCGGCGCCGGTAAGGTATGTTTGGTACTCGGTTGGTAAAGGTATATATAGGTATATATATTAAGGAGGTAAAGGTACAGGTATATATATGGAGGTAAAGGTATAGGTATATATAGAGAGGTAAAGGTATAGGTATATTTAAAGAGGTAAAATGCTGTGAGCGCGGGAACGAGTGACGTAAGTATTTCGTAAGTACCTATATCTATACTTTATGTGCGAGGTACGCACAAAGGGAAGAATCTAGGTTTTAACAA
The DNA here is from genome assembly GCA_964035005.1 of Erebia palarica. NCBI lineage: Eukaryota > Metazoa > Arthropoda > Insecta > Lepidoptera > Nymphalidae > Erebia > Erebia palarica. The sequence continues at coordinate 39,201,177 of OZ035983.1, forward strand.
AGTAAAGCTTTGCAAACTGGGTATTGACTAAGATTGGTCTTCTAGAAAGTTTGCACATTTTTACATACCTATTAGTTAAAGGTAAGTTTCCTAGTCAAATCTCTAAATAAAAGGCTCGCGTCTCTGGACTGCCTATGTAAACTATAGGTTTGAATAGGAGTAGGTAATAAGTTAAATTGATCATTTAATTTACAATTATTTATTGCTGTCTTACTTTGGTAGATAAATAATTATAATACATATTTTTATAATAATTAGGTATTGCTCAACTGGTTTCTCAGAGCTCCAATGCAGAGCTACCAATCCGAGGTAAGCATTCTTAATTTTCAAACACGGGTAAGCGCCATCTGTATAAAACGCATGGAACTTAGTAATAAACCCGGCAGCGTTAGGACGTAGCTCCATTAATGCCAGCGAGCTTCGATGTAGTTTTTAGTTTACATCATAGATGGAGATGGAGTGTTGTTTTTCGCTACGTCTGTTCCTAGATGTCGCTACAGGTTCTAAAATTCTTTGGTTCGGATCATTACGAAGCGACATAAATCCTCATTACTTTTTTTTACCCGCTACAAGTTAGCCCTCGACTGCGATCTCGCCTGATGGTAAGTGATGATGCAGTCTAAGATGGCAGCGGGCTAACTTCTTAGGGGCGTGGCGGTTATATTAAACCCATGCCTCAATTCGGTTACTATACGCATCGTACCGGAACGCTAAATCGCTTGGCGGCACACGTCTTTGCCGGTAGGGTGGTAACTAGCCACGGCCGAAGCGCGCCACCAGGCCAGACCAGGGAAAATTCAGAAATTTTAAATTCCCAAATTGACCCTGGCGGGGGTCGAACCTGGGACCTCCGCAAGTTAAGACAACAGCGCTCAACACTGCGCTACGGAGTTCGTCAAAACCTAAACTCAACGGTCAACAGAAATACAATTCCTCACTAATTTCTGATTCTCAATGCAAATAATAATCATTATTTACCATATGCTAATTTAATACTAAAGATAAACTAACTGAATGCGTTCTCTTGTGGATTGCCTGGCCCTGGGATCAAGGCAAACAGTTTTCCCGCCATTCTTTGAGTTTTGACACGAAAATCTAGATGCATAGTTTAGAATGTAGATCTTTGTGACAAAATCAGGCCGAAACAAAAATTAATTCAGTCGTTTTGCATAAAATAAATCTCTGCTGATTTAAATAAAGTTGCTGTTTTATCGTGAAAGGGAGTGATTTGCTTCCACTGTCAACTAATGAAATTCATTTCAAAATGCTTTCTTTAAACCGTGGTGTGGATATAAATTTTATTGGTGTAAGTATAAATTATGGTGAGATGATTTAGGTAACATTTTGACTTTGTTCTAACCATTTTGTTGTAACTTATCGAAGTAACTGTAATTGGCATAGTATGTGTTTAGTATACGTGCTTAAACACATTGATAGCTTCAAGTAGAAAAGTGATTGTCATAATGTCAATACTAGGAATAAAACTAAACTTGTAATGCCTGCTTCTAGGCTTAGTGAAACTAGTTAATTGTGTCCGCTTCTACAATAAGCTCCTAGAAGACATGAAGATGTCTCTGAATAAGTTCAAAGTTTATGTTAAACGTAAACTCATTGAAAAATCATATTACTTACCATGTAAAGGATTACTTGAATGATAAGGACGCTTGGCAATAATTTGCTCTAATGGCTCTGATAGTTCCTTATTTAAGATGATTTTTGAGATGGTGATAATAGACAAAAACCGTCTGAGTTTGTTGTGGGCTCTTCTCAGACCAGGGCGCGTTTGGAACCCTCGTAGCTTTAGTAATACCGTAACTGATTATCACCATCACGTTTTATAGGTAAGTAATTTTCAATTTGTGTACTTGTGTGTTATTGTCAATAAGTGTACCTACAGTGTACCTATATTGAATAAACTAGCGAATGTAGGTACTAGTTTACATTCATTAAACACATTGAATTTAAAGTACATTACTAAAAATTTGTACAAATATGTATTTAAATGTACTACTACATTTAAAGTAGTAGCGAATGTACTACTTTAAGTACTATAAGTACTTAAAGTAACAAATCAATAACTATATTACCAATTACTAAATTCAAGAATGCATTAAAAAAGTGGCTAGTTCAAAATGCATTCTATTCTATTGAAGAATTTATGCAATTAAAAAACAAAAACTGACCGATTAAATTGTAATAAATTCTAACTTTAATTATTTTTAATTTAACTATTGACATAGAATTAAGCATAGATTCGGTATATTTGACATTTTAACATTGACATTTTAATTGATGAAGCATTATATACTTATTTATTAATTTATTATTATTATGACATTATAGCCATTCATTATATTGTAGCATAGACTTATTGTAAGATTAGGTAATTTGAATGTCACTTGGTCTACAAAATCTGACGTTAGTTGTAATTCATTATTCAAGACATTATTTATTTATTCAATGTAATACCTATGAAGTGTTATCATAATACTAGAACATACTTGTACTATGCTATTTAAATGTCTAACTACAAAAAAATTGTACGTCAGGGTTGCCTGACTGGATATGCTGCAACTTTTCATACTGTAACCATCATTGTAACACATATTCAGACAAATAAAATTATTCTATTCTATTCTATTATATTCTTAAAGTTTCGCGCACAGGCGGGATCCCGCGGATTTAGGAGATGTTAATTTATTAGAATTTTTTACTTTACAGTGGCTTTGGAAGTTTTTTGGAAATAATTTTTATCGTCCTTATGGAAGAAAAACTTTAGGCATACCCTGCACATATTGGCATAATATAATCGAAATTAAATTGCAGACATAAAATCTGAAGGGTTCATGCGTAAAAATTGAAGAAACTTGCAAAAGTGGAGTGAAAACGGAACGTAATACCGCGGTTCGGGACTTATGTACTTAAAGTTTCGCGCACAGGCGGGATCCCGCGGATTATGGAGATGTTAATATAATAGAATTCTGTAGCGGCTGCCATATTGAAAGTTTGTCTAAATAATTGAGGTAAAGAGTTACTTTAGCTTATTTAATTTATTTTATTTTATTTATTGTATTTCGGTACATACCAACGGCGAGTACAAAAAGCTTAAATTAAAAGTAGTACATAAGGTCTATAACCGTGTGGCACGCCACTTATAGGAATACACAGCTATTGAAAAATAAGATATTGTAAAAAAGAAACAACGGATCACAATTACTTATCTACTTACATGATAATAAAAATAATATAAAACCAAAGGAACAATGTACCTACTATTACTACTATGATAAATAAATTAATCTATAAAATAAATACACTCAAAACTAACTGACTAAAATAACGAACTAAGACTGGCCGATTTGTTCCTCAAAGCAGAGACCGCTGACGCTTTAACTTTTAAAAAAATAATTGGACTCTGACAAAAAATATCGACGTCATCATGTACACCGGCAAGCTTGTTGTAAACATGGATGAGGCGGCTTATTGCAGATATTTTTAATTCCCGCGGGAATTCTTTATTTTTCCGGGATATAAAAGTAACCAATGTGCTATTAAAGACTACAATCTATCTCTGTGCCAAATTTCAGCCAGATCCGTTCAGCCGTTGGGGCGTGATTGAGTAACAAACATCCATACATCCATCCAAACTTTCGCATTTATAATATTATTAGTAAGATAAGATCTTCCTGTGCGTCGTATTCCTCATTACTGATACATAAATACGAAATATATATGTCACCGTAAGATTGTAAAAATCGTTAGATTATAATCTAACTCGCAAAATTGTAAACTGTCGAAGGATTGTAAACCGTTCAATGTTCTGAGTATCAATTTTTGAAATATTCATTGTATTTACGTTTTCTTGTCTGTTTCTTGTAGGTTAGGTTAGGGTTCGACATAAATAAGCACTTAGGTTTTATCAGGTTAATATACCTTACAGATTACAATCTAACGACAAAAAATGCGTTAAATTGTAATCTTTCGACAGTTAGCAATTTCGTGAGTTAGATTATAATCTTACGGATTTTACAAACTTACGGTGACATATACAACATATAATACATACATACCTACATATTGAATCGTTGTTACGAAGAGGCATGGACAAGACAAGAAAAACAAACTCATACACTGCTACACGGTCACAGTTTAGTGAAAATCTACCGAATCCGCCGTTTTGGCTTTTGAGGCCGAATTTCATCCTCACATTGAGGCTCAATCTCGTCCACACAATGAGGCCGACGGCCGAGCGAGCGCGTATGTTCATTGCTTGTGAAATAGAATCTATCAAATCTATCTGCTATACTCAAAGAATGGGTGGTAAGATTTTTAGAGTTATTCGGAACAAAGGGTTCAGATTTGTATGGGGCGCAGGCCAAGTCTTATACAAGCAGAGAAATGAAGGAAAATAAAATACTACACCAGTTTTTGGTCAAATCTACTAATTCGTAATTTCAGTGGTAAAATCATTTAATCTTTCCAAGTTATGGAACACTAAACATGAGTGGGTAACAATGGCGGATTCATATTTTTTTACGTTTTCAAAAGAAAAACACGTTATTTTGACAGTGACTGTCAGAAATGACATTTGATACATTTCGCATCTGCTGCTTTCCTTATGGCTGAAAGTGGCCATCTTAGAAACGTATCGAAAACTTGAAATACATTGTTATTTTTTTGCTCTATATTTACTTTACTGTTCTGAATTATTATATTTTTAATACAATCTATGTATTTTCCTCTATTCATGGTAGAGTGTACAAGAGTAGGCCTAAAATGTACCTTTTCCTTTCATTTCTTGTAAGCTTAAAGTGAGCAGTCCAGGGGTTTTTTTTGATAGAGACAACTAGGACATTTATAAATTTGTAAATTATTGTCTCAACAGTGTTAAGTGTTAGAAATTCGGCCATGGCTAGCTGCCACCCTACTGAAAAAGATACAGCGTACAGGTCCGGCACGATGTAAGATGAAATTGACTATGGATGTAAGGAAATGATGATGCTTTTTTTAGTTCCTGTAACTAGAGCTTGGATTTTCAGGTATTTGAGATCCGTCTCTTGCTACACCTCTACGAGGCAAAGTCAAAGGCAAAGACAATGTATGTTTTTTCAAATAAGGCAAGATAAATCTTGCAGAGGACGACGTATTATTTTCTCTTTTACGTGGCTTTCTCTTGGCTTTTTCAAGAGAAAGTAGTAGCTAGTCACGAGTAAGATCTTTCTATGGTAATTTCATAATAATTATTATATTATATTCATAATAATTGTTGCAACTAACAAACAAAAGGTATCACTTTTTTGTAACATAATATATCCCACCAGCTCTTGGATAACACCTTATATCTGAACCCACCACTTAGCAAGCTTACTTTATATTTCTACCAAACAACAATAATCCTTAATCCAATACCCGATAGAATCTAAATTAGAATAAGCTTTTCAACATCGCAGTGTAACCTGATAGGCTTACTATACAAACAAATATAATTTTACGTGTAGTTTGTGTCTATATAATGCGTATGACAGTGAAACAGGGTTGAATATTGTCTGCTTATTGTTTGCTGGGTGTGTTTAAATGTTTGTTTAGGCAGAGTATTGTGAGCTAGGCTGCAATTGGGGATCGCAGCTTGCGAGCGAGTTAGTAAGTGATAGGTAAGTACACAGATAGACATAATATGTGACAGCTTAGGGTTGAATTTTAGGTAAATTAAAATATACTTAGTACAGTAATTAAAAAAATTGGCAGCCATAGGAACTGCCGATAGAAGTGAAAACATTTTTTTTAAATGACTTTAATTGTTATTTAATTTTTTTTTAAATTATTTATTAAAGCATTTTTTTATTAATTTAATTTATTAAACTATAGACCTTAATACTAAGGCATTAAAGTATAATTTCGAATGGAGTATATTTATGTGTTCACGAGCATGTCGGTCACGCGAATCTTTTACCCCTTACCAAAAAGTGCTCAACGTGCCTAAAGAAGTTTTCACTTCAAAAGTAGGCCTGTAATGTACCATAACCAGGCCTTAGAGCTCTCCGATTTCATTCTATTTCGGGCTCGCTTCAGCAAGACCTGTATTTTTAAACGACTGCCTGAAAAAAGGAGTATATTGTTTTCAGGGTTCATGTATGTATGTATGTATGTATGTATGTATGTATGTATGTATGTATGTATGTATGTATGTATGTATGTATTGAGTTTGTATATATTCCACCATAACTTCTATACGCCTGAACCGATTTTGATAAGTGAGGTATCGTTAGAATGCCTTATTCCGGGCGACATAGGCTAGTAAAATTTAAAAAAAAATTATTGGTTAACCATGGTCCCACATTAAAGACTAAATTTGAAAAAAAATATTGAAAATAAGATTAACTATAATCATCAAAATAATCATCATCTAGCAAATGGAGTAGATTCCAAAAATATATAACACTATAGTTCAATATCCAGTGATTCACAAAAAATATCATTTAATAAAAATGTGAATAAGATTCTAATTTAACTAGATTAATTTAGATTTTTTACTTTTTAGTTCATTTTTGGCAGGGCAGTCGTATTTTTATTTTTTTTTAGTTATGACTTGTTTAATCAATATCTTCAATCAATGTTAACCATGGACCTACGTAGGTAACTACCTATACATATTAGTTTCATGTTATTGACGACGTTAGACGTCCACTGCTGGAAACTTTGGTCACAAGCACTGAAGAATTTAAGAAGACTAATCAAAGTTTTCCAAATGCTGCCCAATCGCTTTATATTTACTAGTATTTTACTGGTTCGGGATGCCATTCCTACCGAGAAGAACCAGCAAGAAACTCGGTGGTTGCTCTTTTTAATTAAATATTTCATTTACAATTATTATATCAATGTATACATAATTAGTAACCGCTGTCCTTAGCATTGCTGGAATGCAATCCATGCTCCTCTATCATTTACATAATCTTCAACAGTATAATAAGCTTTTTTCAAGAGCATACTTTTAATGGATTTCTTAAATTTGGGTTGTGGAATTTTGTTATAGAAAAGAATGCTCATTCCCACGAATGACCTTCTGACTTTTTTGAGGCGGAGCGATGGAGTCACGAGCCTATTATGGCCTCTAGTTTGCCTGTCGTGCAGATCGCATTTTTTTTGTAAATATGGATGTGCTGTTTAACTAAAATTATATTACTGTAAATATATTGCGAGGCTACAGTTAGAATACCAATTTCTTGAAATTTCTCTCTAAGGGAACAACGCGGTTTTAAATTATAAATTGCACGTATTGCCCTTTTTTGAAGTACAAACATTTTTTGAGTTTGAGATCGAGTTTATAACTCACCAAACGTACAAAAAATACGATACGACTAATGTCATTTGCTATTTTGGCAATCCAAATACTACTTTTCACACCGATGGACACCTCAAAATGCGAGAATGACGCCATTTTCACATTCGATGGCGGATTCACATTCGGTGGTGAGCTCTCACGTCGATCAATCGTATTTGCAATGTTAAAACTGGGAGTAAGCACACAGGGCTGCGACAAAGTAGAGGCCTACAGACTACAGTGGCAGTCATAACAATGCCCACGTACGGGGGTAAATAACAATTGCCACCAAAAATATTAAGAAGATAAGTCTACTCTTTCTAAGTTTTTTTTAAGTTCCACCATAAGTTACTGCGATGACCTTGACTGCGATTTCACTTGGTGGTACCTAAGTAATGATGTGGAAGACGGCTAACCTGATAAGGGTTATATTAAACAAGCTTTTGTCCGCGACTTCGTCCACGTGGACTACACTAATTTCAAACCCCTATTTTACCCCCTTAGGTGTTGCATTTTCAAAATCTTTTTAAGCGGATATCTACGTCATAATAGCTATCTGTATGCCAAGTTTCAGCTGATTTTAACTGTGCGTTGATGGATCAGTCAGTCACAGTGATATTTAATTTCTTAAAATGACCAAAACTTAGATAAGAGTATAGCGTAGCCCCGGGATCGTACCTCCAACCACCCAAACAGAACGCCGGACACTTAAACACTAAGCTATCACCGCTGTTATATCCGTCTGCTTATAAAGAACAGTAAGTAATATTATGTTATTCGACTCTCTGGCGCAGTTTTGAGCGCTGTTGCCTTGACGTGGAAGGTTCGATTCCCGGCAGGGTCAATTTGGGATTTTATAATTACTAAATAATCTCAGGTCTGGTCTGGTGGGAGGCTTCGGCAGTGGCTAGTTACTACCCTACCGACAAAGACGTAACGCCAAGCGATTTAGCGTTCCGGTAGGATGCCGTGTAGAAGCCAACTAGGGGTATGGGCTTAATATGACTGCCCTTCCCTTAACAGGTTACTTCGCTACCATCTTAAACTGCATCATCACTTACTATCAGATGAGATCGCAATCAAGGGCTAACTTGTAGTGAAATAAAAAAATGTTTATTAATATGAATATGAAGTGATATGATACTCCATTTTGAAAATCTCTCCCTGTTACGGAGTGCCGGAGGTCATTATATCTCAACGGCGCCATTTCAACCGCATACAGTTTCGACCGTGCCGTGGTTAGTTTAGTTTTAGCTTCAGTTTAGCTAAGTGTGTGTTTTAACTTGCAGTTAGGTTGGGGTTACAGAAAGCTTAACACATTTGCGAGCAATTACGGACCATTTACCTATTTACTTGTACTTTTAGGAAAAGCCGACATTAGGTATTTTGGTTAATATTGCAGGTGGACATAATTTCTTAATCTTTAACTGTGGTTATCTACGGGGTCTCACAGACCATTGGCCCTAGCTGATGTCGCTTGGCAATAATTTGCTCTATGGCTCTGATAGTTCCTTAGTTAAGATGATTTGTGAGATGGTGATAATAAAAAAAAACCCGGGTGAGTTTTTTGTGGGCTCTTCTCAGACCAGGACGCTTTTGGAACCCTCGTAGCTTTGGTTTTAAGATACCGTAACCGATTATCACCATCATGTTTTATAAGTAAGTAATTTTTAACGTCAATAAGTATACCTACAGTGTACCTATATTGAATAAATGATATTGAGTATTGAGTAATCCCACCAAGCCCTACGAGCTACAGCTTCGAGTTTAGTCATCAAACGCTCAGTGAGGGAGGATTTGGTAACCTTTAATTCCATAAGATACGCATGTTAGAAAGTTTAGGCGGGGCCCGTGGGACCCCATGTCCACAGTGTTATAGACCACTCGTACAATTCCTTAGTCTCACTCGTAGAGTCTATAAGTTACTTACAAAGAAAACCGATTAAGCTCAAGTTTCTAGCTTTATAGATACTTAGTTCAATCTTTTGGATCAACCTGAATCTCTGTTCAACTGAATTTGATGAAATTAAAAGATATAGATTGCATCCTCGTGATGCTCTACTAATCAAATATCCTGGAAAATCAAAATTCTAAACCCACGTGAATGAAGTCGCGAGTATCATCTAGAACCTAGACGTCTAAATTGAAACACTATTATTCAGAACGACAAAATTTTCAAATAACGTGGTAAAAAGTTGAAAAACTTCCCTGCAAAGCATTTTTTATATTTGCTCAGTTCAAACTTTTGTTTCCGGCGGGAGAAGCTCTGTGCTCTGTTTGTATTCCACTCGCGCTGGCGTCGTATGAAGCGTACATTATTGTGGGTCAAGTGTATGGCACACTTTATTTATTTATTTGTCTGTTTCTTGTGGGTTAGGTTAGGGTTCGACATGAATAATCCGGTAGGCACTTAGGTTCTATCGGGTTAATATATCTAACAGATTACAATTTACCGAAAAATAATGCGTTAAATTGTAATCTTTCGACAGTTTACAATTTCGCGAGTTAGATTATAATCTAACGGTTTTTACAATCTTACGGTGACATATACACAACACTTCATAAGACCAATTTAAAAAACACTTCACTTTATAAATAACTAAATAAAAAAAAAAGCACGACTGCCCTGCCAAAAAACTAGTTAAATTAGATTCTTAATCACATTTTTATTAAATTACATTTTTTTGTGAATCACTGGATATTGAGCTATAGTGTTATATATTTTTGGAATCTACTCATCATTTTCTAGATGATATTTAGTTAATTATTGTACTATATTTTTTTCTATATAGTTAATTATATATTTAATTATTTTTTTCAACTTTAGTTCTTAATACGGGACCATGGTCACTCCATAAATTTTTTTTTGAAATTTTACTAGCCTGTGTCACCCGGAATAAGCTAGGTATCTTACGATACCAATACACACAGTGCACACTATAAATTAAGACTAAATTAAAAGCTGAATTAAGAACCTACACTTGAAGCTAATAACTCTGTAGTTATTATACTTTTTTATTTTTTTATCATAATCGTTGGTCTAGTGGTTAACATGGTCGATTGCGGCCGACGAGGTCCTGGGTTCGAGTCCTGAGTCGGGCTATAATTATGTATTGGGTTTTTCTGATTACAAATTATCAGTACTAGCCCGGAGTTAGGAAGTTGGCGGTGTTTCACCCCCGTACCTCGGAGAGTACGTTAAGCCGTCGGTCCTCGTTATTATCACTAACATGATAATAGTCGTTAAAGCCCCGCATTGGAGCAGCGTGGTGGGTCTAAGCTCTAATTCCCTCTCTCCTGTGATATGGAGGCCTGTACCCAGCAGTGGGACGTTAATGGGCTGTAGTGATCATAATCTTGCGCTTGTTGATAATAATGACTCAAGAAAAACAATGATGTCCTTAGGTTCTATAAGCCTATTCATTTTTGCCTTTGGGGTACTTAAGTTAGTTACGAATTATTCAGTAGGGTGATAATTATATACAAAGATTGATTCCAAAATGCACCATTTTTTCGCAGTCAACTGCTAAATCGTAGTGGATAAAAAAAACATGTCTCCCTATTCTGTATTTAGCGCAGAATAGGGAGACATGGAAGAATTGGAGGGACGCCTTTGCCCAGTCGTGGGACAGCATAGGCTAGATTGGATTGGGTTGGATTGGAATATACACCAGTGAATAAAACCCTCACCCTCCATTTGTAAAACCCGTTAACCACTGCACCTAGATGGTCAAAACCTGAGGGGCCATACTGTTAACGCATAAAGCTATATCGTTTTATTATTGTTGACTTTCGTCTTTTAGAATATAATAATCCTTATTTTAGGAACGTCAAGGTACGTCACATCAATCCGTCATTTTGAGTAATATTGCTTATTGTTGGCAGTATGGGCTCCAGATTGGTAGAGCAAAGTAGACTTAAATTTACCCATTTTAATTACTATAATTAATACAATTACACATACACTTACCATTAAATATGGCACTAAATTATTATTATTCGACCGATACGCTCTGTGGTGAGTGGTCAAAGCGAGCGAAGCGTGTGACCGCACTATTCGCTTTTCCACATTCGGTCCGCATCGTAGTAACTTTCAACGCGTTACGTAAAGTTGAGTTAGGAATTTAAGTTCTATAACAAGACATAATTTAAAAAATTAAGAAACACGACTGCTCTGCCAAAAAACGAACTAAAAAGTTAAAAATCTAAATAAATCTAGTTAAATTAGAATCTTATTTACATGTTTATAGAATGATATTTTTTTGTGAATCACTGGATATTGAACTATAGTGTTATATATTTTTTGGAATCTACTCATCATTGTCTAGATGATGATTATATAGTTAATCTTATTTTCATTTTTTTTTTTTCAAATTTAGTCTTTAATGCGGGACCATGGTCACCCCATCATTTTTTTTTAATTTCACTAGCCTATGTCACCCGGAATAAGGTAGGGGTTCTAACGATACCTCATGTATCAAAATTGGTTTAGGCGTATATAAGTTATGGCGGAATATACAAACTCACATACATACATACATACATGAACCCTGAAAACATTAAACTCCTTTTTTCAGGCAGTCGTATAAAAATGAAGGAACTAGAAGTTTTATTCGCTATAATTCGCCAAAACAGACAAAATATTTATGTGGTACAGCGTGCAGCTTGCACGTGAAGCTTGCGTTAGTTACACAGTTAAGTTTAGTTATGTTAGTAGTAACACACCAGGGATCATTAACATTTTGTTTTTATTGTTAGATAAAAGGCTTGCGTTTGACGACAATCATGCATAGTGCAAAGCAATGACGAGGTCTAGGTTGGAGCGCGCTTGCCTGGGTGATGCCTTTTCACTCTTGCCGTGAAGGTACCTAAATTATACTTGGCAGGAAACACGTGCGCTGGGAGGGTGTTACCTGCTTCCAGGCTTAGTAAATGTAATAATTAATTTGTTGGAAACAGTGTCCGCTTCTACAATAAGCTCCCAGAAGACATGTTGAAGATGTCTCTGAATAAGTTCAAAGTTAATGTAAAACGTAAATTTACTCATCTTATTACCATGTAAAGGATTACTTAAATGACAAGGAAGCTTGGCAATAATTTGCTCTAATGGCTGTGATAAATCCTTAGTTTTAATATGATTTGTGATGATGGTGATAAGTAAAAAAAAACCCCGGCTCAGTTTGCTGTGGGCTCTTCTCAGACCAGGGCGCGTATGGAACCCTCGTAGCTTTAGCTTTTATCATTTTAAGATACCGTAACCGATTATCACCATCATGTTTTATAAGTAATTGGACATCAAGTGTACAGTGTACCTAATTTGAATAAATGAATATTGATTGATTGATTGATAACTGATTTTTTAAATATTAAAAAGAGTGTCGAAATTTCAAATACAAAGTATCACAATCCGTGCATATTTAAATTCCATATAGTATGTATGAAAGTTAATCCATTTTATTCCGCGGTTGGAATGAATGGTGTGGTCGCACACAGGTTGGATGCTAACCACTGCTTCTAAATTGTACATCTGAAATGCTATCGGATAATAATAATTGGCAGGTTTCTGGGAATATAACTCTGGGAATAATAGGGATGATGCCTATGTCAAAAATATTTTTTTATATTGCTGATTATTAAATTCTGCCAACATTGTAATTTGATGACGTTACAACTATGAATGAAGGAATGAATGAATATACTTTTATTGTACATCAAAAAACAATAATAACAGTAAACTTAGCTAATAACAAAGGAAGTTTACAATTTGGCAGCCTTATCGCTTCACAGCGATCTCTTCCAGGCAACCAATGGTTTAAAAGGACATAGCCATAGAAACAACCGGTAGATGGTGCAGAAATAACAAAATAAACTATGTATTTGATACAAACTTCCATATTAGTAGAGCGTTTTTAAGTTTATAGGTATTGTGTGAGGACCTGGAGAGTGACTTGAGACTACTTTTAATCCCAGAGATTGTGTGTTCCCGCGGAAACTTAAAAAACTTATTCCTCGAGGACGATATCGCGGGCTTCAGTTAGTATTATGATAAATGTGAATACTCAACAAAATTAACTAGGTAAACCATTAGATTCAGATAATTCGAATCAAACTGCATCTCTATATATAAAAAACGGTCGGGCTGAAAATAAATAGCAAACAAAATATGGGCTCCAATTTAACGCAACAGATTTATCGGCATGAACTTGTTCTAAACCGATATAAAAAAAATAACCCCAACGCAGACACGCGGCGTCCCGCGGGAAATGAGACCGCCCCCTCCCTTCCCCTGTTCACCCCCTAAAAGCCGGGGGGCATACTACCATCGCTTAAAGCTGTATTGTTTTAATATTGATGACGTTCGTGTTTTAGAATTATAATCCTTACTAGCTAATGCCCGCGACTTCGTCTGCGTGGATCGAGGTTTTTTGGTTCCTGCGGGAACTCCTTAATTTTCCGGGATAAACATATATATAGCCTATGTGCTATTCCAGACTATCATCTATCTCTGTGCCAAATTTCAGTTAGATCCGTTCAGCCGTTGGGCCGTGATTGAGTAACAAACATCCATACATCCATACATCCATACTACATCCCTCCAACTTTCGTATTTATAACATTAGTAAGAATAAGTAAGATTTTAGGGACGTCAAGGTATGTGATATAACCTGTTAGTTTGAATTAATACTGCTTCATGCAATGGTGATTACCTCCCTGATGTATTCCTAAAATATACATAAAATATAATATATTTTATAATAAATATAATATATTTTATGTATATTTTAGGAATACATGAGGGAAATATAATATATTATATAGTTGACCCCCACAAGGGTTTAATTTTCAAAAATCTTTTCCTAGCGGATGTCTACGTCTTAGTAGCTACTTACATACCAATATACAATTCCATTCATAAAATTGCATTACTCCAGTATTAATAATAAAATACTTAAACAAATCTTTCCTGTTTATAATGTTAGTTTAGATTTAGACTAGAATTAGATTAGATTTTGTAATCTTTACAGTAATCTAATACTTTTTTTGGGATCATGACATCAATGTGCGATTGTGCGTATTTCTTCTTATTTTGAAATAGGCTTCTTTAATTGATTCTTTAATCATTCAATGTATATAATTTCTTTAGTCTATGTTTCTGTCAGTCATATTTTGTGGGATTTTGAGACTCCCTCAAATTAATTAAATGACAAGAAATTATTTGTTGTATCGAGTCGGGACAGCTTGCTTTACTCGTACACGTATTGAATTCGTAATTAATTAAGTTCAATTTATTATGTCGTTGGAGGGCGTATCGGGATATTTGTTTATTATTACGTACTGTAAAAGGGGTTTGAATACTTTAGTATGGAGCCTAACCTACGGGTAGGATCCGCCATTTTTTTTTCGACATAATGGCCTATAAAACCTGTATTAATCAATAGCTGGCATGAATACAAGCAAGTATTATGTGCGACTAAATCTACCGACAAAGACATGTTGTTAAGCGATTAAAAGTTACGATGCTGGGTAAAAACCTATGTAAAATAGTATGACTTTAACATCCCTAACTTTATCCCCTAGCCTGATGGTAGCTTTAATTCTAATAAACTTTTACTAAGGCTTTTGAATCATCAAGTGAATTTAAACTTACCACTAGTTTAGAATGCTATTCCTAGCAAGAAACTTGGCCATTGCTTTTTTAAATCTTATAAATTCCTCGTTAGAATGTATCGTCACTTACTCCCGCGTAAAATCACAGACAAGGAAAAACTTTAAAAAACAAGTGCCCCTACCAGCAATCAAACCTCCACTTAAGATCACAGTGCTTGTCACCATTGCACCTGATGGGACACCAAAAACATTATCTATACATAATTTTCCTGTGTTCTCCCATCGTCCTATTACCGCTGGCTCTCTACTGAACTGTTGGTCATAGTCCACCACGCTGGCCAAGTGCGCATTGGTCGTCTTCATACACATTTGAGATCATTATGAAAAACTCTTTGGCATGGGGTTTACCCACGGTATTTCCATCACCAACGGATATAACTTTCTTTTACGCAGTTTAAACCTACGTGGTTTTTCGCAGTGCTACCCACCAAAATTGTAACGTAACGATTGTAGTGTAACGATTTTTATTTTTATTAAAAAAATAAGAACAATAATAATTCAAATTCTTTGTATTCAAATAAACTTTTACAAGTACTTTTCAATCGTCGAGTGAATCTACCACTGGTTCGGAATGCCATTCCTAACGAGAACCAGCAAGAAACTCAGCGGTTGCTCCTTTCAAAAAAAAAATTTACAATTTCATTAATTTGTAGAATACATAAGTAACAGCTGTCCTAGCATTGCTGGAGGGAGTCAAATCCACGCTCCTTTGTCATTTACGTAATCTTCAACAGTATAATAACCTTTTTTCAGAAGCATACTTTTAATGGACTTTTTAAACTTGTGTAAAGGCAAGTTTAAGATAGGTTGTGGAATTTTGTTATAAAATAAAATGCTCATTCCCCCGAACGTAATAATAATAAAGTAATAGTAAAGTCAGAAGTAATTCTCGAAGATCGAACCCCCGACTACTTGTACAGGAGGCCAAACGTCTAAACCATTAGGCTATGACAGCGTTTGCTGTGTACGCCACGCCTCTGTAGTGGTGGGTAGACCTTCACTCAATCGAGGTTCCTTTCAATTTCGAAATCCGCAGTACAAGCGAAGGGATTTTCAATCATTCCAACTCCATTCGCAGTAAACTACACAAAGAGCCCGCGGCTTGCGCTGACAACTTTAAAACCTCAATATGTGCCAAATAAATTCCATCCGAGAATTTTCAATAAGCCCCCAAAGAGTTGAATGAGTTGCTTATTGCCCGGGACAGTTGGGTTGGCGTTCTATAGGAATAGGTGGTAAAACGTAGAAATATTTTATCAATATTACCATAATTTGTATTCGAAATTCGTTATTGAATCAGCTTTGTTAAAATAAATGAGTGTAACAGCCAGCCCAGTGATCTCTTCCAGAGAGCATGCTTCATTTAAAAAAAAAGGAAAGAATGTGCTAATAATATTATAAATATTAAAAAAAACTAAACATAGTAAAAGCTAGCACACATTATTCATCAACAATCTCAAAGCCGGTCAAAGTCACTAGACATTTTCAAAAATGCTGTAAAAAACTATTATCTTTCAAACTGAACTATAGTATATATATTAGTCTATTTATATATATATATTTATATATATATATATATATATATAATATGTTATACAATATTGTTTTATTAATGTTTATTATTGGTTTATGTATTAGTATGTAGCTATTCGAATGTATGTATGTTATAGGTTGTCACCACCTGCAATGGTTTTTTCCTTATAGATCGCTAGTAAGCGATAAGGCCGCCTTTTGTATCATGTCTGTGTTTTTTTTTCTATATTCTTTTTGTTTTTTTAAATCTTTATGGTGGTACAAATAAAGAGTATATTATAATAATAATAATTCGCCCTAAAAGGGATTTAAATGCAAATAAATGAATATGAATACGATTTTCTTGCTACAATATTTGGTGCTACGTGCAGCTACAGACACCTACACACCTGCTATGGATACCGGTACTACCCACGTACCAATTTATAAAACTACCACGGAATAAATATTATTTGGTATCACTCCGTGCTTCCATTGTATCAACCACAGAATATACAATACTAGAAGATGCCTGCGACTTCGGCCGCCTGGATTACTGTATGGAACTCTTTAATTTTCCGGGATAAATAGCCTAGTTCCTTCTCGCGATACAAACTTTCCTTATTCCAAAATTCATTCAAATCGGTTGAACAGATGGGCTGTGAAAGCGTAGCAGATAGACAGACCGACGGATAGACAGACATACAGACACACTTTCGTATTTATAATATTAGTATGAATGCGAAAGGTGTTGGTTTGTCCTTCAATAACGCCGCAACGCGGACGTGATTTTGGCATGGATTTAGTTGAGGACCAGGAAAGTGACATAGGCTACTGTTTACCCCGAAATATAAGGGATTCCCTTGGAAATAAAAAAAAACTTAAACCACGCGGACGAAGTCGCGGACATCATCTAGTAGTCTTATTATCCAACGATTACTTTTCAACTCATTTGCCCCGCTAATTACAAACATTCAGCTGAAATTAATTCCCAATCAAGGAATTTAATAGGGATTAAATTGCGTGTTATATTCGTTGCGGTTTTTACGACACCCGAGCATACCGTAAATAAATTGAGGCGTCGATAATGGCTGGTGAATTGAAATTAATTATTCTGTATTTATTTTCAATTAATGAAGATAATCACGATTTTAAATAAGAATGAAGAAACGAATAAATTCATTACAATAATTTTATTAATTTATTTTTGATTAACATTTTTTTTGTAACCAATACAACTTAGCCCTTGACCACCTACTTCTTACCTAGTACTCACTACTTACCTAGTACTAGTTATTATTCTGTGCCTTGACTGCGATCTCACCTGATGATGATGGTAGCGGGCTAACCTGTTAGTGGCATGGCAGTTATGTTAAGCCCATACCCCTTTTCGGTTTCTACACGGCATTGTACCGGAACGCTATATCGCTTGGCGGCACGTCTTTGCTGGTAGGGTGGTAACTAGCCACGGCCGAAGCCTCCCACCAGGCCAGACCAGGGAAAATTCAGAAATTATAAATTCCCAAATTGACCCCGCTGGGGACCGAACCCGGGACCTCCGCGTGTTAAGACAGATGTTAAATCTATTCCTTTACTCTCACTGTCCGATGATACGGTAATCCGACATGACCGGAGAGATCAAACGCAGGACAGCAACACTACTTCTAACTACTTTTTACAAGAACGCGAACTGATGTACGCGCTGTAT
The DNA here is from genome assembly GCA_964035005.1 of Erebia palarica. Taxonomy (NCBI): domain Eukaryota; kingdom Metazoa; phylum Arthropoda; class Insecta; order Lepidoptera; family Nymphalidae; genus Erebia; species Erebia palarica. The sequence continues at coordinate 39,219,383 of OZ035983.1, forward strand.
CAAAATTTACCAATTCTATATTATTTCTCTTTCTCTATGCTTAGGGTCGTGACCCCATTCTATTTATCACATAATGGCAGGGGATTTTTTGGATAATAATGCGGTGGGTTTAGGGAACCCACTAGAATGCGGAACATGCGGACATGCGGACATGCGGAAGGACTAGGGTCCTTCCGCATACGACTCGACTAGGTGTAGGTACTATTTCAATTCATATGTAACTAACGATTTTTATGAGTTGTTAGTAATAACCGGGAACGACGCCATAACGTGCTCTCCGAGATACGGAGGAAACGAAAAGGCCAAATTCGGACTTCAAAATTCGGTCACCCATCGAGTTACCGACTAGAGTCAACGTTGCTTAACAATCGCAATCGATTGATATGCGTTGTCAACCAATTCTGTAGTCCATTCGAAATCTGCACGTAGTCATACTAGGCCAAAATCTATATTCACAGCACATTTCTCTAATAATATTAGGAATTATTGGGAAATCGTTTAAATCTCTAGAGATACATTACATTCCCGGATTACGGAAAGTTAATTTAACTCTGAAACGGAAGTATCATAACCGGGGACGGGTCGTTATGGATTCTATTTAAGCGAGGTCTCACTTCACCTTGCGACTAAGATACTATTTACATTTTTCATCCCTGACGTACCATTTGAAGACCTCTGACGCAATGCTGTGGCAAATATTTTGGCCTTATCTCTCGCTGTCTGCTTTTTTAACACCGCGGAGGATCATGACACCATTCAAAGGGGTCGATTTATGGGGCTTTCTTGGGATTGCAAAATATTTTGAGATTTCGATTCTTATTTTTTTACTATGAAATTTATTAGTTATGCTAGTGGTTCGCCCCGAACTGAGACCTGGCGGTATCCATTCACTGCACCATACGCATTAAAACGTGCCGAATCTGATGACGTCAATCGCAATCCGCTTGCGTAGATGGGATACCTACAAAATGCAGCTCGTTCGGTGAGCGGGTGTTATGTAGCATACGATTTCATAATAAAAAAATTATAAAATGTGATGACTAAGACTGTGTGCTTGCGGCTCCTGCGGCGAGCATGTCTAGATGCACTCTTCATCAATCTTTACGTTCATAGACATCAGTACTATCAGTAGACTATTTTTTTATTCCACGTAAGATGGTGCTAACGTCTATTATTTGTAAGCACAAACGAATAAACTTTTACAGAGCGCCATCTATTGACATCATTGTGAAGGTCTGTTAGAAATACTGAAGCTCATTAAAAATTAAACAAATTCGTTTCCTTATAATATTTATCTAATTTTAGTATTTGTTGTTCAAGTACAGGATATAATTCAAATAATTGATCAAGTTTCAGGCTCAGCCTTTGAGAAAATTGAGAGTTCTGAGGTCAACTTTGGACGTTAGAAAATGAAAGCTTTGAAATTTCTCCATTTCGTCAATTTTAGGAGAAAAATTAAAAAAGTAAAATACTAATCCTAATTATCTTTCAAATAATATACCGCAAACCGCAAATAATGTAACGCTATAAATAATATTTAACTTCGCATTCGCTTCTATGAGAGCCCTCCTGGAATAAAGATTTTATAATTTTTTAAGCCATATTCGGCCATCGGTTTACATATTGTATTTAAAATTGAAGTAATTACGTTCAGTAATTCAGAAGTAATAAGGCTCTGACAGGCAGACGGACGGACGGACAAGTGCAAATTCACTCAAGTAGACTCAGAGACCTTCGCTTCGCTCGGTCAATTATGTGATAACAGAGATCGACGGCTTCACGTGCTTCCAGACGCAAGGATGAAACGAAAGGGTAATTTTCGGAGTGTAAAAGCATACAAATAAATATCTAGTTACCGTATTTTAAAACTAAAGTTACGCGGCTACCAAGCGCGCGGGGCGCCCTCGTTAAGCCACAATAAACTCAAACTTAAACAGCTACCCGCTTTGCCTAAAAAAAAATTGGTTATTGTAGTCGTCACGTAATCGTCAACTTAAAGTAGGATCTCCGTGCAATCCCAGGCGATGAGGACTTCTATGATTTAATAACCGACGGGTTTTATTAAAAACCCACATTCACAATTCTTTGACGGTATTAAGTTATCTATACTAATATTATAAATGCGAAAGTTTGGATGGATGTATGGATGTATGGATGTTTGTTACTCAATCACGCCCCAACGGCTGAATGGATCTGGCTGAAATTTGGCACAGAGATAGATTATAGTCTGGAATAGCACATAGGCTACTTTTATCCCGGAAAATTAAAAAAGTCCCGCGGGAACCAAAAATCTCAATCTGGTTTCAGGATTTTTGGTTCGCTAGTCTTTAATATAATTTAGTTCTTATTATTTCCACAGATTCCAATATTAAATTTGCTGGCCTAATCACTGTGTACTACGGATTTACTTTCGAGAAAAGCTGACTTAAACTTTTTTATAGCGTTTAAATTTGCTTCGCCAGAATTTAGTGGTTTAATTGAAGTTCTTTTTCATTGAAGTTGTTAGCAGTACTTAAATGTGACTCGTAAACTTATTACATAACTAGCTAATACCCGTGACTCGATCCTCTGTCGATGCTTCGTTGCAACGTGATTGAGGGACAAACCAATAAAGCTGACAAACAAACACACTTTCGCATTTAAAATATTACTATGGTCATGCTCAGCTGTCCACACTGTTATATTGTGAACAAAGTAAAATAGAGAAAAAAATAAAAAATTGGCAGTCATAGGGACTGCCAAGGCATTAAAGTTTAATTACGAATGTACTGTTTATACTTAAGACCTTTTGTCTTAAGAAGAACGGTATCCCCGCATTTTTACCCTCTAATAAAAAGTGCTCAACGCGCCTAAAGAAGTTTTTACTTCAAAAAAGCATACAGTCTTAAAACACCGGTGGACCGGACAAAACGTCCACTTTGGAGGGGAATGTCCTGCTGTCCTGTCACGCTAGTGATCCATATAAAAGTGAGTCATGCGGACTTTATTATTCGTTTTTTTTAGTCTATTCGTTTTATAAATATTTCCGTTGATTTTTGCGTTATGTAGAAAAGAGTTTAAAAGTATCTATCCGACATAATAATATTGTTATTCGCTAATGGACGACCGGGACTTCGTCCTCTGGGCTGAAGGTTTTAACCCGCAGGAACTCTTTAATTTTTTAGGACAAAAAGTGGTCTATGTCCTTCCCTGGGACGCAACCTATATCTCAAATTTAACAAAATAATACAGATGGGCCGTGAAAGCGTAGAAGACAAAAAGACAGACAGTCACACTTTCCCATTTATAATATTAGTATGGATTTCATGCATAGTAAAAAAAATTGCTGCTTTTTGTCAATTAATGCTCGCGACAGCTCAGCTAAACTATTTCATGGAGACCGAAAAATGGTTAGAAATAATTCAATTAAATTAAATTCAATTTATTTAAAACATATAGGACATACAGGTTTCTCTTATGTTACGTCATGTTTTGACTCTGCCACCGGTTCGGAAAGAAGATTCTGCTGAGAAGAGCCGGCAAGAAACTCAGCAGTTGCTCTCTTTTTTTGAAACAAGATATTACAATTCGTAGGTAAGTTTAAGTCACCATAAGATTGTAAAAAAAGATTACAATTTAACGTATTATTTTTCGGTAAATTGTTATCTGTTAGGTATATTAACCCGATAGAACCCTACCTGATTATTTCTGTCGAACCCTAACCTAACCTTCATGAAACAGACAATAAAACGTAGATACAATTAATATCTCAAAACTTGACACTCAGAACATTGAACGGTTCACAATCTGTCGACAGTTTACAATTTCACGAGTTAGATTATAATCTAACGGTTTTTACAATCTTACGGTGACATATATAAAATAAATACAGTAGTGTATGTTAGTATACTATCCTGTGGGGAGCTGGACCCAAAGTCGGTTGCTTCCATACAACTTTGTCATTAAGAAATTCGTCAATTGTATAGTAGGCTCGACTCAACAAGTGTTATTTTACGGTTTTTTTTAATTTGTGTAGCTGCAAACGTAAAAGTTCTTTTAGAATAAATAAATAAATCCTAATAGCCGTATCGAATACATAGCCGTATTAGATACGGCTTTAACTGGTACGGTTAACTGGTAAAACTTTAAAAAATGCCACTGAATAGGTAATTTAAGTACAACTGGCAATTCGTCAATTTTGATGAAAAAAAAAAATTTAAAACAAAAAACAAATTATTTATTTCAGATAAGACTACTTATGATAAGCCGCAAGAGTCTACCACCGATTGGAAAAGATGTTTCTACTGAAGAGAGCCTGAAAAAAACCAGAAGTTGTTCATTTTCATAAACAGAAAAATGTTACACTTTGTTATTTAGGATGATACATGCTTTTATGCCTGAAAATATATTTGCAAGGGACAGTTTAAGAATCTAAATCCACGCGAACGAACTCACGTCATCTTAAAGACAAGTTTGACTTTCAAGCATTTAAAGGAAATAGCTCTTTCAGAGGATAAAAGCATAAAAGAAAAGTAGTTAAAGTAGTTTCATGTACGATACAATATAAATATCAGAATTTAAAAAAAAACTTGTATTTATTTGTACTGTGTAACTTTTTGTTGTTGTTGTTTTAAATAGCACGCGACGCATCCGTTTCACGCATCGTCGGCCATGTTTGTTTTATGTGAGTACGGGAATGTTGTTCATACACAAACTACATACCTACTAGGTCCAATATTCTGTAGCCTTAATATACCTATTGTAAAACTAGTAATACCGCTATGCTGTCTGTGTAAGGAGCAGAAATCCATTGTGGGGTCGAGTATTAGCTTTTATAATAATACTAGCTGATGCCCGCGACTCCGTCAGTGTGGAGGTTTTTCGACTCCTGCGGGAACTCTTTAATTTTCCGGTATAAATAGTAGACCATGTGATATTCAAAACTATAGCCTCAGGATAAATTTCATCCAGATCCGTTCAGCCGTTCTGGTGTGAATGATTAACGAGCCATCCATCCTGCAAAATGACGATTTTACGTAGCAATTGTTTCACATAACAATGGCAGTGGCCAGAAGGACTATTTTTACCAATTCGACCACGTCGACCAATCCTTTGCGGGTTCGAGTGTACGCATTTATAATATGGCTCCCAAAGAGTTTCTGGATTTGCCATTAAATAGATTTAAAGACTGTGTTAAACAGCGTTTGTTAAGTCGAGGTTATTACACTATCGATGATTTTCTGAATGACAAAGTTGCATGGAAGCAACCGGCCTCGCATCCAGTGACCCACAAGTCGGTGTAATACTTGTAACGTATGTGTTGTGTTGTCTACATATTGTAACCTTTTCTTTTCTATGAAAAGAGCAACTGCAGAGTTCCTTGCCGGCTCTTCTCAGTAGAATCAGCTTTCCGAACCGGTGGTAGAGTCTTAACGTTTCATAAGTGACACAAGTTGTCCTACATGAAATAAATAAATCATTTATTTATCATTTATCAATTATCAAGCTAACTAATGTCTTTTCGACCGAATTTCGGCCACTGCGGCCTATCTCAAGAGAGATTAGCCATATATATTATAGTGTGAGCTCTCTGTACCTTTATTCTCATAGCCCAATTTGACGGAAAATCACACACAACCGGAGAGACATCGGGAGCAGGACCGACAGCTTTACATGCTCTCCGAGGCACGGGGGCGAAATACCGCCATTACTACCATTTGTATGGAATTGAACTAGCATTATCTAGATTGCACTTGTTCAAACCCATTCAATTCCATACAAATCCTACATCTGCTTAACCGATTTTGACGTAATTTGGTGCACAGAAGAGTTCCTATGGAATTGTCTTAAAACATAAAGTCGCGCGCATTATCTAGCAACAAATGAAACTTTTCCAAAATTCCTGCTCTAATGCTAAATATGCATTTATTTATTTACTAAATGATGCTCGCGACTTCGTACGCGAGGATTACGGTTTTTTGATTTCCGCGGGAACTCTTTAATTTTCCGGGATAAAAAGTATGTGCTTCCCCGGGATACAAACAATCCCTATACCGAATTTTAACAAAATCGATTGAACAGATGGGTCGTGAAAGCAGACTGACAGACACACTTTCACATTTATAATATTAGGTATGGAGTATGGATTCTGTACCAAACTTATAAACTAAAACATAAAAATTGAAAGGACAACTTATCTCTTGTAACTTATTTCTTCTAAATACCTTAGAATGTGAGAATAGTGAATACTAGAGAAATATAAACTAGAGTTTTTTTTAACATTTAAGTCATAATCAGGTTAAATGTACAGAGTATAATTATTTGGATACTAGCGAATGCACGCGACTTCGTCTGCGTGGTTTGAGGTTTTTTAGTTCCCGCGGGAACTCTTTATTTTCCGGGATAAAAAGTAGCCTTTGTACTATTTCAGACTTTAATCTGTCTGTGTGCCAAATTTCAGCCAGATCCGTTCATCGCCATTGGGGCGTGATTGAGTAACAACATCCATGCATCTATACATCCATACGTCCATCCAAACTTTCGCATTTTTAATGTAAGTAAGATAATTATTTAGATATGAAAAAGAAAATGGATGTTATTTAAATTGAACAAAAATATTCGTGCGATTGGCGTCATATTTCAGCATTTACTTTCGTACAATGAATTATGTGTTCCCGGTCATTTGACACGTCGCGCCCGCATGAAGCGGAATAAATTAACTTCCATGATTTCATTAGCTTAAAACCAATTTAACTTTCAAATTGCTGAGTTTTATTATCAAAAAAAAGTTTGCGTATAACTGAATGTTGCAGTTTAAAATAGGAATCTTACTTCTTACTAATCTTACTAATATTGTATATTATGCGATAATTTGGATGGATGTATGGATGTATGGATATATGAAGGATGTATGGATGTGTGGATGTATGGATGTTTGTTACTCAATCACGCAACGGCTGAACGGATCTGGCTGAAATTTGGCACAGAGATGAATTATAGTCTGGAATAGCACATAGGCTACTTTTTATCCCGGAAAATTAAAGAGTCCCCGCGGGAACCAAAAAACCTCAAAACACGCAGACGAAGTCGCAGGCATTCGTTAGTTAGATTATATAACAATAATGCGACTAATTCTAGTCGCAAATTTTTTGTACAAAGGCTTTTTATTTTAATTTTCAGGCAATCCGCTGCAATTATGCTTATTTGATGCAGCTTAAAGTAGAGCTAGCTTCTCTAAAAGATGCCTATTTACTCTTGATTTGAATGTTTTAATATCTTAAAGCGAGGAAAAAGTAAACTAATAATAATAATAATAATAATACACATAATAATACAGCGGTTCCTGTACTCGAGCGTGATGGAGTCCAGCTTTACTTGGATCGGTCCATCATCACGGACAGGACTATTCCTGACATCGTGCTGTTGCACCGGGCACAGTCGCGGGTGTTTTTGGTGGACATCACCATTCCATATGACGAGAACCTTGTGAGAGCTGAGACGGAGAAGAATCTCGATCTGGCTCACGAGGTTTCCGCCATGTGGCATGTGGAGCCCACTGAAATCATCCCAATCGTCATATCTGCGAACGAGTTAATTGAGGTTGCTAGACTCGGCTAGTATAGTCGCCCTGACCGCCGGTCGTCTGGTCTCCCCTGTCGGGGTGTAATCCTCCGCCCGCTACAACTATTTATTTATGTATTTGTGTATGTAAGTTTATTATAACTCTTTTGGTCATATATTATTATTCATTTTATTTCAGGCAACAAGGCCCATATTATAAAATACATTATTACTTAAAAATAAAATAATATTAATTTAACGAATTAAAAAATACGACTGCCCTGCTATATTATTTTCGGAGTTTACCTCCATGAGAAGCGATTTGCATAATATATAGCCTTTGGAATCTTATTCACATATTTATTAAATTATATTTGTTTGTGAATCACTGAATATTGAACTATATTGTTATATATTTTTGGAATCTACTCATCATTTTCTAGATGATGATTATATAGTTAATCTTATTTTCGTTTTTTTTTTCAACTTTAGTCTTTAATGCAGCACCATGGTCACCCCATTAATTTTTTTAAAATTTTACTAGCCTATGTCACCTGGAATAAGCTAGGGATTCTAACGATACCTCATTTATCAAAATCGGTTAAAGCGTATAGAAATTATGGTGGAATATACAAACTCACATACATACATATTTACATACATACATACATACATGAACCCTGAAAACAATATACTCCTTTTTTCAGGCAGTCGTATAAAAATATTATAAGATAAAATAAAATACAACCATAAATTACAATAAGTAGGTAAATACAATATTAAAAATACAATAACTAATATTAATTTAACGAATTAAAAAATACGACTGCCCTGCCATATTATTTTTGGAGTTTACCTCCATAAGAAGCGATTTGCATAATCTAGAGCCTTTGGAATCTTATTCACATTTTTTATTAAATGATATTTTTTTATGAATCACTACATATCGAACTATAGTATGTTATATATTTTTGGAATCTACTCATCATTTTCTAGATGATGATTATATAGTTAATCTTATTTTCGATTTTTTTTTTCAATTTTGGTCAGACCAAAAGTTCGTGCTGAGAAACACATTTTTGCACCAAGCTGGAACTGTAAGTACCTAAGAGTAAAAATACGTTGTCCTACTCGACTTCAGTTCTTCCAAGTTCATCTGCACTTCTTCAGCTGTTGGTCTTCCATCTGCATATGTACCATAACGATCTTCGTACGTATCCGCGATGTACTGCATGATGTCTCCCTTATATGTTTTATATTTATATTTTGTATGCGGGCGTGAGAGCTAAATTTATACCGATGATAATAATTAATAATAATAATAAATAATAATAATAAGATATTTTTTAAAGGCTAGGTTGCCCAGTACATAATATTTTGACACAAATAATAGTTAAAATAAAAACAAAAAAATATAAAATGAAAAGTATATATCTACATACAGTAAAGTATACATAAAACTTATAAACTATCTGGGAAGGTTAAAAAACTCTTACCAGGTGTCATGGTCAAAAATAACCGACTTATTACTATTTCCGCTTATTCATTTCATGCACAGATAGCCAATATGTGAGGAGACTGCTAGGCATTCTGTCACAGATCATTTTGAGGACGCTTTTATTAGATGCACGGAGTATCTCCCCGAAGGAGGTAAGCTAGAAGGGCATTCCATATTTTAGCGGTTCTAATTCATAGAAACGAGGAAACAAATGTACTCGTTTAGAAAGTTTAAAGCGTTAGAAATAAAATATTTTTGGCAGCATCGTGTATATTCCTTCAAGGGCTATTATTCTTGAACGTAAATTAATAATTTCAACCTTGTATCGAAGCTTGACTCTACATTTTTTAATTAGGGCAAGACAAAAGAGTTGCAAAGTAATTAAGGGGAATAAATAACTCCTCGCCGGTCGCTTGTTACTTGTTTTAATATTTGCATTGAACGGAAAAAGCCCCTGTTATTTCCCTATTAATAAAAACAAGTTAATATTTAACGCTAATGATTGCTTGACCCAGATACTTTAGTTCAACAAGTTTTATGGTTTTATTTTTATAAAATTGATTAAATACATAGGGACCACAAATACATAGGGCATTAGTATATTACTATATTATACTAATGCCCGCGGCTTCATCAGCGTGGTATAAGTATTTTTATTTCCCGACCTCCTTAATTTTTATTTTGAAATTGTTCTTGATAAATTACTTAGTTTAATAAAATTTTATTTTAGTGCTGTCCTCGCGGTCAATATTGCTTTATTGTCTTCTCTCTCTCTCTCTCTCTATGAGCTCTTAATAATGATGTCCTACCGACCGAATTTCGGCTACGGCGGCCTATCTCCAGAGAGATTAGCCATCTGCACGGGAGATATTATAGTGTACAAGTGTGTGCGCAGACACAGGTGCACTCTCTGTTCCTTTACTCTAATAGCCCGATGGGATGGAAAACTTGACACGACCGGTGAAAGGTCAGGCGCAGGACCGACGGCTTAACGTGCCCTCCGAGGCACGGGGATGAAACACCGCCAACTTTCTAGCTCCGGGCTAGTATTGAGAATTTCTTGCCAGGAAAACCCAATACTTGTTATGGTCAGGCTCTTAAAAAAGGTTGTGACAAAATAAAAAAAGGCTGCAGAAAAAGTAAGTTCATACTTTAGCAGATATTTTTTCAATTCTCATTCCGAGGCTATATCACGGCCAGTGGAGATGTCTTAAGAAGAGTCATCAATAGGGTAGAATAAAATTTGTAGAAAGATCTCATTGAACGCGTTGCCACCTGGAGCGGAACAATTGTCCTTCATTACGTCTGTGCTTGACATCCAATAGTTGCAGGGCTGCCACCACTACTATACTATACTATACTAGCTGATGCCCGCGACTTCGTCTGCGTGGATCGAGGTTTTTTGGTTCCCGCGGGAACTCCTTAATTTGCCGGGATAAAAAGTAGCCTATGTGCTAATCTAGACTATAATTAATTATCTCTGTGCCAAATTTCAGCCAGATCCGTTTTGCCGTTGGGGCGTGATTGAGTAACAAACATCCATACATCCACACATCCACACATCCATCCAAACTTTCGCATTTATAATATTTGTAAGATTAGTAAGATACATAAGGTAGAAATTTCTAAGATTTTTGAAGTGAAATCTTCTTTAGGCGCGTTGAGCACTTTTTGGTAGGGGGTACAAGTGTGGAATACGCGAGACCGACACCATTCTTCCTAAGACAAAAGGTCTTACGTAAAATATAGTACATTCGTAATTAAACTTTAATGCCTTAGTTTTAAGGTTTATATTAATAAGTGCTGTGAGACCGTGACCGTCACGGCGTTGTTAGGAAGACAAAAGGTCTTAAATATAAATATAGTACATTCGTAATTAAACTTTAATGCCTTAGTTTTAAGGTTTATTGAGTTTATTTGATTTTCTTTTAATTAGAAAAAAAAATTAAAAAATATATTATATTCGTTTTCACTTCTATCGGCAGTCCCTATTACTGACAATTTTTTTCAAATTAAAACAGAAAATTACGTTATGAGAACTTGGGTTACATTGCAGGTTTGAAATCACCACATTATCATTCTAATATAATAAATGCGAAAGTGTGTTTATTTGTTGGTTTACTGGCGTGATTGAAGGAAGGAAACAACAGATCGACGTGATTTTTGGCATGGATATAGTTGAGGACCTAGAGAGTGACAAAGGCTACTTTTTATCCCAGAAAATTCAGGAGTTCCCGAGGGAATCAAAAAACTTAAACCACGCGGATGAAGTCGCGGGCATCAGCTAGTTTAAAAAATAAATGAAAAATATATTATGTAACTAAAATAAACAATTATTGTACATTAATATACTAAAATTTAAATAAAAAAGTATTAAATAATTTAAAACCAGATTTTTATCTATATATTATATAAAATTCACGTGTCACAATGTTAGTTACCATACTCCTACTAAACAGCTTGACCGATTTTATGAAATTCTATATGCATATTCAGTAGGTCTGAGAATCGGCTACTATCTAGTTTTAGCCCTAAAACACCTCAATCCACGCGGACGGAGTCGCGGGCATCAGCTCGTATGCTATATTATTTCTCTTCTTAATAAATTAGGACCCAACCCTAAATGTACGTAACTGATATCAAGAGGAGGTTAACCCTTATTTCTATCATCACAAAGGCTATTTTCACGTCACCGTACCACCAGCGCAGTTCATTGTGGCCCCACAGTTTAGCAACTATACCGCTGGCTAAGAAATGCTTGTGACTGACCAAAGTGATACCAGAGGTTGGAATTATTCAACTTCATAAAACTCACTTCTAGAAGCCCCAAATCTCGTACTTTTTTTAAAACAATGTCTGATTTAGATTTATTTTCTCATAAACTTAGATCAAAAACTATGGAACGGGAACAGCTGCGTTAGTTTAAAACTGTGTTGCAGCTGTAAACACCCACCTCCAGGTTCATAAATCAGAAGAAAACAAATGACAAAACAGAAAAATAATGTTAGCGACAAACTTAAAAAAAAAATCAAAATAAATAGCAATCTCATTCGAAATAGAAAAATAAATAAGTTTTTTATAATCCATGAATCCAATTTCATTAGATAAATTCATAATTTCATTGATTCTTTGGTACTGTCATCATGCCTATTCTTTGGCTAACTTTATGAGTCTAAGATCTGATTTTATATGAGCATATTTTTGATAACAATTTGATAGAGACATATTCATGTCTCAGTCAAATTCGCGGGGTAATTACTCAATTACCCCTGAATTTATCAGTTATTTATTGTAATTTTACATATTGCTTGGAATAAAAACAAGGCGTTTTTACAATACCACTATGGCACAGTAAGAACTGTGCCATAGTGTATAGTGTATCGAGTAATTTAAGAATATTACTGGATTTTTTTTTTCAATACTCAATACTCAATATCATTTATTCAATATAGGTACACTGTAGGTACACTTATTGACGTAAAAAATTAATTACGTATAAAACATGATGGTGATAATCGGTTACGGTATCTTAAAACTAAAGCTACGAGGGTTCGCGCCCTGGTCTGAGAAGAGCCCACAACAAACTCAGCCGGGTTTTTTTTTGAAAAAATGAAGTAAATTATTGCCAAGTTTCCTTGTCGCTTAAGTAGTCCTTTAAGATTTTTCAATGAGTTTACGTTTTATATTAACTTTGAACATATTCAGAGACATGAATTTTTCTGATACTACTCTCGCAGGGGCGGTTCTCTGAAGCTTTATAGTACGGTTGCTAAGCGATGGTACGAGTATATCGAGTATTGTCGGTGCATTGTGCGGCGAATAATTGCAACTCGAACGTACGATCGAGTGCCATCAGCCGAGGCCACGGATGGCTGACTCACTGTTCGCTACCTATACCTCACTACCCTACCCGCCCACCTAGCTGGATGGACCTACGTTGGATTGGCGGAACGTCATTAAAATATTTCATACTGTACTTATAACGATACTAGAGGTCACCCGCGTACAATTTCTGATTTCCTATGATATTATGAAATTTTACCGCTGCAAAAAGCTTATCTATGAAGCTTAAAAAAGCTTATCAGTTATGTACGACTTTTCCTATGTGCATGATGTAACTATCTATAAATTGAATTGCTTGTTACCTATTGGCTAAGCCATTCAACATTTTGTATACCTACTACTTGTAATTCTGTTGGTAGTTCAAATAATTTAAATTAAAATCTATAGAGGCTTTATAATAGCTTATGCAGGTTTTTATTATTTAAAATTTATAACCTAATCGATGATTTTTATGTCTCTAATTAAAAATCATAACTTTTATGTAACCTTTAAACCCTCATTGGACCCCTTTTGGGATGAATTTACGTAAAATTTCGTATACGGGTTATTATTATTTTAAACTAATAACCTAAATCCCGATTTTCAAGTCTCTAACTACAAAAACATGGGACTTACATAAAAAATTTCAACCCCTACTTCACCCTCTGTGGGGTAGGTTTTCGTAAAATTGCGTATACAGTTTATTATAGCTCAAAACAAATAACCTAAATCCCGATTTTAAGTCTCTAACTTCAAAAACTTGGAAACCTCAAATAAGCTCCCCTTTTGGGGTGGATTTTCGTAAAATTGCTTTTACAGGTTTTTATTATTTATAACTAATAACTTAACAGCCAATTTTCATGAGTCGAACTTCAAAAACAAAGGACTTTCATAAAAACTTCCAACCCCCATTTCGACCCTTTAGGCGTGAATCTTTTTAAATTGTTTCTTAGCTGATATCTACACCATAACACAAACCTACCTTCCAAATTTCAAGTCTGTATGTTTTATAGTTCCTGAGATATCGTGATGAATCAGTGAGTGACCTTTCGATTAAATCAGAAAAGAGGAGGTCCATGCTAACACTGGGCTGGAAAAAGACGTATCTACATACAATTCAAAACGGAGAACAAAATTGATTTGTATTTACGAAACTAAAAATGAACCAATAAATATTTTTTGCTGCAAAATTGTCAATTGAAGTTTGCCATGAGTATATTAAAATACATTTAAGTATAAAGTTTTTGCCTCGTTGCTCTAGTCTAGTGCATAGCATATTCGACTGATCGGATCGGATCCGACGAGGTCCCGGGTTGCAGTCCTGGGTCGAGCCATAATTAAGTACTTATTACGGTTTTCTGACTAGAAATTCTCAGTACTAGTGTGGTACTAGCTCGGAGTTAGGAAGTTGGCGGTGTTTCACCCCCGTGCCTCGGAGAGCACGTTGAGCCGTAGGTCCCGGTTGTTATCACTAACATGATTATAGTCGTTAAAGCCAGCCAACCCGCATTGGAACAGCGTGGTGGGTCTAAGCTCTAATTCCCTCTCTCCTATTAGAGTGGAGGCCTGTGCCCAGCAGTGGGACGTTAATGGGCTGTAGTGTTGGTAATAAATTACATTTTCTACCCGTATAAACATCTGTATGTTTCCGCAGTTTCGATAAAATATCACTCGACTGCGTAGCCTCTTTTTTCCTTTGCTTTTAAATATCAACGGTGTCTTCTACCAATAGCGTTACGTTACCTATTGTTAGAAACACAACAACGTTAACGTTGAATACAGTGTTTTTTCATCAACTAATGTACTCCGCCGGGAACAAAACGAAATGAAATCGCGAAAACAATCGTCGTCTCCTCTTTGGAGAAACATACAAAGAATAATATTTGATTTCTGGCGAAAAAAGGTTCCGCTAAAAGATTAGAAAAAATAATGATATCAGAAAAATCTGGTTCGTGGATTTTTTTTGTAAAGCGCGAAACCAGAAGCTCGCGAAGGAGGTCCTGAATGAAGCGACCCTACGAGGCCGACTAGAGCGAAGGGGGGAGGTGGCGAGCGAAGCGAGCCGGCGACCTCCGTAGCGAAATGAAGGTAGAGCAGGTGAAGCTGAATGAAGAGGCGACGAAACGAGTCCTCTGGCGTAGCCCATCCATTTTACATCTACATTTTTATAAAATCGTTGTAAGTGTATAACCTATAAAAATTAAATTTTTTGGGTTTCTTGCCTATTCATCAAACACCAGACATCAGACCAACACGGATTCCGTGCATCAAGGCAAATACTGCCTTCTATTGAACACGGAAATAAATACGCCTATCAGGGCGCAAACCCGTGTACGATGGAGGACTCGTGCCTCGAATTGAGCACGAGTTTGAAAGGAAGTTAACGTAACAAACCCGTGCGGGTTTCGAGGAAGTACTTCCTTCTTTTGAATATGCAAACGTTAATATACGCTGACCGATCGTCATGGTAATGGTGTTAAAAGATGGCTTGTAAGTAATGTCGTTGTGTAATTTTAAGGAAGTAAATCTCAATAAAAATTTCTTATTATTCAACTTGTAATGTGTTATTCAAAATAAATTCAAATTTTTGTATTCATATTCAATGTTCCGATTTTTGCGGGGACTGCGAAATCTGTGAATTTTTGTCTATTTTGGATGTTGCTAGGCTTTGGCCGTGGCTAGTTACCACCCTACCGATTTTGCGAAGACGCACCGCCAAGCGATTTTAGTGTTTCGGTACGATGCTGTGCAGAAACCCATACTGGGTTAAATGTAACTGGCATACCCCTAACAGGTTATCCCGCTACCATCTTAACTTCTATTTTAGGTCGCAACTTGAAAGATGGAATGGTAGATGTTAAGATGTAGACAGAGAGGTAAGAGGATATTATAATCAAAAATGTTTTAGAACACAGTTATAGGAACATAGGAAATCGGCTTTATTATTTCACATTTATGAGTGTGTTTGGGATTTTATTGATTCGACAAAGAACTCGGTGAAAACACAAAGGCAAAGCTGTGGCCTTAAAGCGAGTTATCCCTAACAACGTAATAGAAAAATCTTCGAAGTCTATTGTCAACAGCGCGAAATGCGGTGACAAATATGGCAGACAACTCTAAATTCTCTCTGTGTGCAATGAAATTTGATTTGTCTGCGAACTAAATAAATCCCGAGAAAATTTTGCGGTGGAAATGACGTGTTCGATAAGTTACGATCACACTAGGGACTTTTTGTTTAATAAAAACTAGACGATGCTTCAATATCATTCGCGTGGATTAAGGTTTTTGATTCCCACGGGAACTCTTTTATTTTTTGATAAAAATATATACCTAAGTTGCCCAGTTATGTATTAATTCAGGGTATAAGCCACGAAATTTCAACCTGATCTTTTCTGCTTTTTTGAGTGACATACCTACAACATTAAAAACATGATAAAAGCATCTAAACTTTCGCATTTATGAGATAATCTTTAAGCAAATCACGGCCGCTGCCTCCAATGGAGACTTAAGAAAGATATAATATTGCAGAAGTATATCCGCAAACACAGGTACACTCTTTATAAAATGCATTCATTCGGGGGCTTATTTAGTAAATGAGCCCCCGAATTGTCCGCGCAATATTTTTTTGATCCCCGCGGGACCTAACCCTATACTAAATTGCATCAAAATCTGTTTAAAAGATGGTTATATAATATGGTATGGATACGTTAAACTGACAGACAGACTAACTGACGCACAGACTCACACATTAATAATATTAGTTTGATTTACGGTACACCTTAAATGATAAAATAAAAGTTAGAAAAATAACCTTTTGGGAAGTGACAGTTTACTATTTCGACGATGGCAAAGCGGACGCGAAGAAAATGTTCAGAATAATGGAAATAATAGCAGTTATTGTTTCACTCCGGGCGAGGTTTGTCCAAATTGGCGCGACTCGCGTGTTTTAGGGCTCCGTGCCTCGAGACGAAAATAGGAACCCTTATAGGATCACTTCGTTGTCAGTCTTTCTGTCAACCACTGTTTTCTCTGGAACTGGGCCCAAATCGGCATGGCTCACGTATTTTAGGGCTCCGTGCCTCGAGAGGAAAATAGGAACCCTTAAAGGATCACTTCGTTGTCAGTCTGTTAATCTGTCTATCAACCACTTTTTTCTCTGGAACTGGCATGAATTTGAAATTAATATCAAATACTTACTTACTACACTGTAAAGAAATCAAGCTTCTAAGTCAACGCATATCAACGATAGGGCCGTTTATGCTGCATATTTTGCATATTTTAACACTCGCCATTAAATCAGAACCTATATTAAGATACTTCCCGTTGACCTATTATTATGAAATTTCACAGCACAAGCATAGGAGAAAACCAAAAATCGATAATGAGTGTTCCGTACTCATACGGTATCGAATTGTTTGTCAGGCGAATTTAGTGCCCTAAGTAAACCAAAAACTTTACAGCTGATTACGTTGTTATGATTCTTGTTATTTACTATAAAAATTCTTTCCAAAAAACCGACTTCCAAAGCCACTGTAAAGTAAAAAATAATTTTGATTTCTACACACTATGTTGAAGTCGAGCGAGCCTGGTGGGTCAACTTTGCTTATCCTTGTTATACCCGCCCGACCGCCTTTTTGGAAGTTGGTTAAAATAATAAATAAATGTCTTTATTTCAGTCTACACTAGCGGCACGCTATGATGGCCGGTTTGACACATTACAATAGTGATGTGGAATGTCAATTTATTCTCGAACAAAAAACAATTAAGTTTTGTTTTTGTACCTGATTAAATAGGTTTAATAAAACAAAAATGTATATGTTTATTTAATTTATTTGAACGAACTGAATATTTGAACGAAAATGAATATACATACTTTATATGCACACAAGAAACATATGAATACAAAAGATACCAAAAAAGGTGCCACAAAAGGCCATAATTAATCAGATTCGTCCATACTACTATTTTCACTGTCGTCACTGCTATCATCACATACATTAATAATTATATGTTCGTTTTCTATAATATTATCTATTTTCACATCTCTTTCATAATCTTCCCTTATTAATTTAACAGTTCTATTCACAACCTTTTCCCAGTCTCCTTTAGTCACATGTTCACAAGCTTCTTCTAATAATTTTAGCATTTTTTTTTGTGGTAAATGGGGGTTCTGTATTGTGTCTTGCAGCATATCCCTTAATTTGAGCCCACACCAACTCAATCGCATTATACTCACAATGGTAAGGCGGTAACCGTATAACTCTGTGCCCATGTTCTAATGCTATTTCGTCAATGACGTATCGGATCTTGGTTGGTTTGTTTTCTTTTAAAAGACGTACTAATTCCGCTTTTAACATATTCATGTTTGCATCTACGCCATTTTTACGAAGCCATGCGACGATATCAGCTTTCTTTTGGGATTGGGCAGGTGGCTTGTCAATTTGCATCGAGTGGTATGGGGCGTTGTCCATAATTATAATAGATGGTTCAGGGAGGCTACACAACATTGAGGTAAACCATTCAGTAAACTTTTCTCCATTCATGTCTTCATGATAGTCTCCAGTGGTTTTTGACGCAAAAGCCATGAGAGAACCTTCGACAAACCCGTTGATGGTTCCGGCGTGACAAATTATAAGTCGCGATCCTTTTCCTACAGGAACTTTGGAAGTAGATGCTGCTGTGTCATCGTTCCAAGAACGGCCTACAGTATGGTTAGCATTAAGCCATGTTTCATCCAAGAACACAACATTTTGCCAATTTTTGATTTCTTTCACTTGCCGTAAAAAAGTATACCTTGCCATCGCTATATTAAATCTTTCCATCAATATTTTGCGTTTGTTACATTTTTTGTATCGAAATCCAATGGTCTTCAAAATCTTCGTTAAAGAACTTTCCCCACCGAAGAATAATCCAGCTTCCTTCAGTGAATGCACCAACTTTTTTCTTGTTGGATACTCCTTCTGTAAATAGTAGCCGTAAACATGTCTTCGGATAGCATCGGCATCAAAGCTATCGATGCCTACGACTGGTTTTGCTCGTTTTCTCTTTTTTGGTGTGTGAAGTTTATTTTCTTCTGTGCCAGTCTCGCCATATTTTTTTTTAGTTATCCGTCTAACAGTTCGTTGTCCAATATTAAGCGCATCAGCTACGCGTTCAACCACTGACGTTATAGGTAAAATTGGCCCTCCATTTTGAGCTTCACGATCGAAATAGTTACGAAGGCGTATTACGAACTCACGTGTCTGACTATTTAGAACAGTTCTCTGCGTACGTTCGGTCATATCGACGAAATCCACAACAAAGGGCTTGAACAGAGTCCAAATTAACGAGCAAGGGTCAACAGTAATGCAGTATCAATATTTGAAATCCAAAGCCAGGTCAAAACTATATCACAATCGCATTGCACTAACAGTTTATACTTTTCGAAGCAACGTCAATTCGAAACTGCTTTGTTTTGCATTGAGCATTGACGCGAGTTTGCCGGAGGTAGTAGTTGTGCTAGCCAGCGATCCTATGTGACGATCGTATTAGATTCCATTTTTAAAAATTTATTGATATTTTTTTGCGATTTCAGAGGTTTGTCCACATAGTGAAAATTGTTCATATTCACAAGTACATTCACCCCTTAAATGGTGCAAACTGATTTTTCTACACTTGTATACATTTAAGAAATCAATTTAATAAATAAATTTTGAGTCCTAAACCTAAAACTACATTCGATAAAATTTATGAATCTCTGCACATCACTATCGTCAATAAAGTAATACAATTATTTCCTTCAAAGTCGTTATCAATTAATACGGAACTTCATGAGCGGACAAACGTCAAACCCGCCATCATAGCGTGCCGCTAGTTTAAGTACCCATACTGTACACTAAATTTTAAATGTAAAATAATATTAAAATACTGTATATAAATACATAAAACAAATACAATACAGTATTATTGTAAATTATAAGTTAAAAACAATTCATATTGCGCCGTGGTACGGAACCCTTTGTGCGCGAGTCTGACTCGCACTTGACCGGTTCCTATTCCCTTGTACTTCAATCTCTTTGATGCTTTCGTTTGCTGTCACAATCGCGCACTCGGCTTTATTTAATGGCTGAATCTCTGATAACATTATATTCAGATATCAAACAAAGATATTTTACATATTATATAAACAATCCACGGAAAACCAATTGCCCTTCATCTTTGAAATTCATATTTTATTTCTTAACAAATAAAGTATCAGACCTTACACGGGTAGTATTTCTGAAAATCTGGTTTTTAGTGAGATAGAAACATGTTATTTTTATACGACTGCCTGAAAAAAGGAGTATATTGTTTTCAGGGTTCATGTATGTATGTATGTTGACGACCTCCGTAGCGCTGTTGTCTGAACGTGCGGAGGTTCCGGGTTCGATCTCCGGCAGGGTCAATTTGGGAATTTGTAATTTCCAAATTTCCGTCTTCTCCGTGCCTCGGAGAGCACGTTAAACCGTCGGTCCCGGTTTATTATCATTAACATCTGATAATAATCGTATGAAACTTAAGAGTGTAATATTAGGTACTCTTAGTATAGTCGTATGCGCAAGGACTTGGGAACCCACCGAATTATTATCCCAAGAACACTCCTGCCATTATGTGATTAATGGAAAGATGTCACGAACCTCAGCAATGAGGAATACGACGCAGAGAGAGCAGTAAATTACAACGAGCATGTAGGTATCGTATCCCGCGTCACGTCAGGGAAGAGTGCCCTATAAATTACCTACAGCGTTAGCAGCGTCCGTATCAAGTCCACGCAGTAATCTGTCCGTCCGGCGCTCACCTGCGTCCGTCATTGTCCGCGCCAGACAGTTGAATCTCGTAGATGTCCTGCCCCGGCACACCGTGGCAGTTTGTAGGACGTAAACACACTAAACAGTAGACAGGACTAAACGTCTACACATAACGTCCACGTCAGAGGAGAACGGCGTTTTTTTCTATCGCTCTAGCAGCTCCATATTATAAAAATGTCCAAACTCCGTAGTCAACTCCTTGTTTTTAACCTTCGGGTACTGTTTAAATGTAAATTTTGTTGTAATCCATTGTAATAGTATAGTCTAGTGATTCTATCATAAGTTTGACACAGTTCTATTTCCACACCTGTGCTCACATTGTATCGCATGTCGCAATAAATTTCGCGTGAAAGTCCTCAATAAATTACACCGCGCATCGGTACCCGTGTCAACTGGTTTATCCTCGTGTCTGTCCTACACGCGCCAGTTAAACCAACTAGTTAGCAGTTACCCTCCATCCACTACAGCCCATTAACGTCCCACTGCTGGGCACAGGCCTCCACTCTCATAGGAGAGAGGGAGCTAGAGCTTTGACCCACCACGCTGCTCCAATGCGTGTTGGTGGGCTTTAACCAATATAATGTTAGTGATTATAACAAGGACCGATGACGGCTTAACGTGCTCTCCGAGGTGCGGGGGTGATACATCGCCAATTTCCTAACTCCGGGCTAGTACTGAGAACTTCTAGTCGGAAAACCCCAATACTTAATTATGGCCCAATCATAAAATACAATGTCAAAAATTTAACCAAAGTACAAAAGATAACACGAAGAAACCAATTGATCTGTAACCATTTGTTTTTTGATGAAAAAAAAACCAAACAAATATAATATTGGGAGTATACTTTTACCTAGAAAAGTAAATATCTTGAACTGTATGAAATATAAAAGTGCCTACGAAGACGGAAAATCTGAAACGAACTCAAGTACTATATAAATAAGACTATGAGGGAAAACTTAACAAATAAACGTAGTAGTTTCAAGATGAAAACAATGGCCGGTCCGAAGTCTACTCACCATCGTTATGATATATAGAAACAATCCAATAAATTGGAGAGAGAGAGTAGCGCAAGAGATTGCTAATAGATTAATCCAATCAGGCGAGAAGCCGTTAAGCTCCCAACAAAAATTCTATCGGCGACGGTCGCTTCGTCAGTTGGTGGGTCTCTACGAATAGGGATTGTTAAGCGTACTATACACTTGCCATTTTGTATTTATAATCTGATGATGACTCCCTTGACTTTCTTCGCGTGGAGATGGATCATCTTCCAGGAAAGATTCTGTCTGCCACTAGGATCTAAGCAATTTCTGTATTGTCGGAGTCAAGTGGATAAAAAAAGTCGTTTTAACAAATGGAATTTCAAAAAGCAGAGCGCATCGAACTTAGCATTTGAAATCATAATTGATTTTACAGTAAGTACTAGCGAATGCCCGCGACTTCGTCTACGTGGTTTGAGGTTTTTTGGTTTCCGCGGGAACTCTTTACTTTTCCGGGATAAAAAGCCTAGCCTATGTGCTATTCCAGACTATAATCTATCTCTGTGCTAAATTTCAGCCAGATCCGTTCAGCCGTTCGGGCGTGATTGAGTATCAAACATCCATACATCCATACATCCTTACATCCATACAACCATACATCCATCCAAAGTTTCGCAATTTTTTATATTAGTAAGATTAGTAAGAAGTAAGTTATGAAGTAAGATGATCTACATTACGACTACAGAATTTACTCCTACATTGCAAATCCACGCAGACAAGTATTATGAATGAGTAGGTTGAGCTGGAAGTCAGTTTTCCATCTGTACCAAAAAATATATAAATGCGAAAGTGTGTTTGTCTGTCTGTCTATTTATTACCTTTTCATCGGCTAAGCCGATTTTGACGAAGTTCATACACATCTCGGGGAAGAAAATACAGGCTGCTTTATATTACGGAAATTCTGTAAGTTCCAACAGGAATTTCAAAAAGGTTAAATCCACGCAGGTGAAATTGACTTCATTCAGTGTACATGGCAATAGCTACAATCCATTTTAAGATGAAGCTGAAATCTTTATAATGATTTATCTATCTACCGATTTTGTAGGGAGACAATTAGATGGCTTCCTACAAGTCGTATACGAGTACGTTAGTGATGTGACGTCACAAGTCAGGTGATGTATAGCCCGCTTTACGTAATTTTCATGCCCCATTTGGCCGCTCAGCGTGCGAGCTGGGATTTTCCTCAAGGCTCGAGCAGAGCTCGTAGCCGAGTCATTACAGCCGCCTCGGATCGAGGTCGTAATTGAGATAGGCACTACGATATTATATAACGTAAGACGGTTGTTTTGGTAATGGCTTCTCCACTATATCACGTGCCTGAACTTGCCATAGGCCTCACCTACCTCTAAGTTTCACTAAAAGTTAAAAGAAAAAAACAATGTGGCTAAATATATTGTACTCATATCGTACCTAAACTTTAAAAAAACCCTAAATGTATTGCTAACAATTCTTTGACGACCTCCGGGGCGCAGTGTATAGCGCTGTTGTCTTAACGTGCGGAAGTCCCGGGTTCGATCCCCGGTATAGTTAATTTGGGAATTTATAATTTCTGAATTTTCCCTGATTTGGCCTGGTGGGAGGCTTCGGCCGTGGCTAGTTACCACCCTACCGGCAAAGACGTACCGCCAAGCGATTACACGTTCCGGTACGATGCCGTGTAGAAACCAAATAGGGGTATGGGTTTAATATAACTGCCATGCCCCTAACAGGTTAGCCCGCTACCATCTTAGACTGCATCATCACTTACCATCAGGTGAGATCGCAGTCAATGGCTAACTTGTGGTGGATAAAAAAAAACTTTCTTATTACTCCCTGCGGAGAAAGACATCTCTAGATTTTGAACTGTCACTTTACATATTATGAGATAGTGACCAACAGAATTAGGTAAAATAATGTTCTTTTGCTAAAAACATCGATTGATGCTGATATATAAAACCACTCAATAAACTTATATCGCAATAGCTCTTTTTGTAGGTATATTTGTTTTTTCAGTTTTCTCTTGTTTTTAGACAACATTGAAACATCTTATTGAAATAACTGACTCACAAAGAGAAAAATTGGTTCAACCTAAACTATAGGTGGTGTAAATGAAGATTTCCATTATTTCTGGCTCCACCACTACAGCCTATTAACGTTCCACTGCTGGGCACAGGCCTGCACTCTCATAGGAGAGAGGAAATTAGAGCTTAGACCCACCACGCTGCTCCAATGCGGGTTGGCGGACTTTAACGACTATTATCATGTTAGTGATATTAACCGGGACCGACGGCTTAACGTGCTCTCCGAGGCACGGGGGTGAATCACCGCCAACTTCCAACTCCGGGCTGGCACTCAGAATTTCTTAATTGAAAACCTAATACCGAACAATTTTTATGCCCGACCGGGAATCGAACCCAGGACCTCGTGATCCGCAGTCGACTACGCTAACCGCTAGACCAACGAGGCAATCAAAATCAAACTCCCACCTATTATAATATAGAGACAAATTCCTGTCACAATTAGATCTGTAGGTACCTTTATATTATAAATGCGAAAGTATATTTTTCTGTTCTAGTTAGTAAAATAGCTGTTTGTTATCATTTCTGTGTTTGTTTGTTATCCTTTTTGTCTGTTGTAATTTCATGGTTCATCTGCTTAACATATCTATTTATAGATGAAATAGAAACGTCATAGAAAGATAAGCTAAGTTAAGTAAATCAAAGAGTTCAAACATGATTAAAAAACAACATTGATCCTCAATTCTTGGGCATTTTCATAACTGACGTCACATAACGGGACGATTAACGAAAAATGTATTCACGAGAAATTAAAAATTCCCCTCGATGATGGAGATGTCTTTGAGGGAGCGTGTTCTTTCCCTCCGGCCCTCCGCCATACATCACGAGGGACAAAGGACAATAGCACAATTGTAAATCGGGACCAATGGCGCGTGAAGATAATTACGCTTTTAGTTAGTGGATAAATGCTTACGGACAAGCATAGGAAAAGATCCAAAAATCGATAATTAGAGTTCCGTACTCATAGGATGTCATTTTTATATGTAAGCCAGATAATTCACAGCAGATAAAGTGTTGTTATGACATCTTTGTAATTATCCATACTAATATTATAAATGACATGACCAGAAACTGCCCTCCCATACGGGATAATGTGCAGGATTTCCGTTTTTACAGTAAGGTTTAAAAATTAAAACCGAAATTATTATGGATTTATTATTCCGAATAAGGTCAAGGTTACAATGTCTAAAAAAACAATAGTTTTATTGTTTAAATGTTAAGCATCCGATTTCCTCTTTTAGGCACTACTTCATTTTGACGTTCCATTTTATCCATGCCTAATAATAATTTTGTAATCCTAGAAGAATAACATTTATGTACCTCTGTCACTATATTATGAAAAGGAAATCTATGTTTTCTTAATAACAATTTTTATTTGTTGACAAGCCTCAATGAAACGTGTAATTGATCGGACAAAGCATTTTTAAATAACCACTGCGTTTAAAGGAACGCCATTTGACATTGAATCTGCCTGCCGCCTGTGGTCGAACAGTTGATCTCGCTAGCCAAAACGACTAGCGCCATCTAGTGTGGGAAAGCAGACTGCTGCTTTCCCACACTAGATGGCACAATGTAGCGTGATTTATTTAAAGAATTACATAATTCTTGCAAATATAGTTATATTATTCCAGTATTATCCTCATTACTGCCTAAATAATGCAAAGCTTAATTTTTTCCCTAACTACGTGGTCGAATAGTAACTTGAAAATAATTTTAATTGAAGTTTGGACTCGCTAACCTTGTGGTTAGCGAGTCCAAACTAGCGTCTAAACGTCTAGCAGGGGAAACCAGCTGTTATTTTGTGAAATTTGCCCTGCCCTGGTCAAGTCCTTTGCGAAAGTGTGTCTATCTGTCTGTCTGCTACGCTTTTACGCCCCAACTACTCAACCGATTTTGATGAAATTTAGTACTGGGGTAGGATGTATCCCGAAGAAGGGCATTTGCTTTTAACCCGGAAAATTAAAGAGTTCTCGCAGGAATCAAAAAATCTTAATCCACGCGGACGAAGTAGCAGCGGGCATCATCCAATTTACTATAAAAAATAATTTATTTTCTGTGGTGGTACTCTGCGCATCATCTAGAAGCAATTTTATTTAATTAATAGGACATTATTAAACATACCGCGCACTAAGCTACAGCTTGCGAATTCGTGGATGATAGAAATCGGTTCTATAATTTTGGTAGTTTGAAATACAAGAATAATATATACAACTTAGTGCCGGAAATTGACCTCTAACACATTGCTTTAAGAGCCAATGGGTTCGAAGAACTATATTTGTTACCGCTGTCACAGGTAAAACGGCGGTGATGCTTGGTACAAGTATAACGCTCGTGTCTAAAATGTTATCCCAATTACTAATAATATAAATTCCAATGTGAGTTTATTTGTTTGTTTATTACTTTTTCACGGCCCATCTTTTCAACAAAGTTTGATGAAATTTGACACAACCATATTGATATAACCATGTTACATAGAAATAGGTAGTGACCTAGGGAAAGACACAGGATATTTTTATCCAGGAACATTAAGAAGTTCCCGCAAAATATATCAAAACAAGGGTTACGCAGTCGCGGGCGTCGACTAGTTAATTAAGTATAACTAGTTAAATGCTCGAAATAATTTACTCAATAGCTTGCGCTTCAAACGTTCAAAAGAGAGGCAGAGAATAACGTTTTTCCGTCACGTGCGATTTTCCCAGCCTCGCGTTTTTTCCTGCCACATTTTTATGAACAGGGGCCGTACTGCCAACCCATAAAGGAATAAGGAAGCGATATTACACAAATTTACTGTTTGATGTCAATACCTTGACGTTCCAAAAATAAGAATTATTTATAAAAAAATATTTAGTTATAAAAAGAAATTCAATATTCAAATGTTTTTTATTCAAATAAACTTTTACAAGTACTTTTGAATCGTCAATTGAATCTACCACTGGTTCGGAATGCCATCAAGAAACTCGGTGAAATAAATATTTATTTATTATTTATTTTATATTGAAATAAATATTTCATTTACAATTATTATTTCAATAAACATAAGTAACCGCTGTCGTTAGCATTGCTGGACTGATCAAATCCATGCGCCTCTATCATTTACATAATCTTAAACAGTATCATAAGCTTTGTTCAGGAGCATACTTTTAATTGATTTCTTAAATTTGTGTATAGGCAAGTTTAAAATAGGTTGTGGAATTTTGTTATAGAAATTAATGCTCTTCTGATTTTTTGAGGCGGAACGACGGAGTCACGAGCCTATTACGGCCTCTAGTTTGCCTATCGTGCAGATCGCATACACGATAGTCAACAATAAACAATATGGCTTCAAGCGTTGACAATCTGGCCCCTGACGTTCTAATGTTTACTCGCAATCGCCTGTAATTTAAAGCATCTCAATATGAAAGCCAGCGCATTACCAGTAGCTGCGGCGTCGGCGGCTGCAGACGGCGGATTATTTTGACGCGCCATCCTCTGCACGCCTGTGCCATTGTTTAGCCCAGTGGTCGGCAAACTTATTAAACAAAGAGCCAATAATATGCACATTACAATAATTTCAAAAAAAATTGGGAGCCAAATCTGCTTATTTAGTAAACTTTTATTACACTAAATAAAACTAAATTTCATACTTGCATCTCCTTGGAAAGTTTGAGTAGTAAGTCAGCAGTGTATGTTGTTGTTTTTAATTTTAGGCATAATTCCAAGTTCTCATCAATAAAACGTCTTCGCAGTCACTCTTGATAACGTTCATGCTTGAAAAAGATTGTTCGCATATATATTGTAGAACCGAAAAAGGAAAGAACAGCAAACGCCACACTTAAGGTGTCAAAGAGTCACATGCAGCTCTGGAGCCGCACTTTGCCGACCACTGGTTTAGCCGGATTTAGTTTAGGATTCCACCGTTTGCCTGTTGTATGAACCACGAAATTAAATCCATATTAATTCATCTATACTATAATAATATTATAAATACGAAAGCTTGGATGGATGGATGTCTAAATGGATGAATGTTTGTTACTCAATCACGCCAGAACGGCTGAACGGATCTGGATGAAATTTGGCACATAGGTAGATTATAGTCTGGAATAACTCACAGGCTACTTTTTATTGCGGAAAATAAAAGAGTTCCCGCGGGAACAAAAAAACCTCGATCCAAGCAGACGAAGTCGCGGACATTAGCTAGTAATATTATAAATGTAAAAGTTTGGATGGACGGATGTATAAATGGAAGAATGTTTGTTACTCAATCACGCCAGAACGGCTGAACGGATCTAGATGAAATTTAGCACATAGATAGATTATAGTCTGGAATAACTCATAGGCTACTTTTTATTGCGGAAAATTAAAGAGTTCTTGCGGGAATAAAAGAAACCTTAACCGACGCGGACGTAGTCGGCGGCATCATCTAGTACATAATAATATAAATGCGTCAGCATGTCTGTCTGTCTGCTACCCTTTCATGGATGGAGCGTTTTAGATATGTATTAAAACATAGATAACTCTGAAACGTTAGTTTTTTTGTATTCATCGGTACCGAACCCTAGACTCACTGGACAGGCGGCGAAAGCCTTAGCCCTTAGCTTGCACCAGCATTTTTTATTAATAATTAGTTTTCAGTTAAATAATATTTTAACCAAATAAAAATTTAAATGAAAAACTAACATCTGTTAAAAGTTACTTTCAACCGAATAATTATTTGAAAAGTTAGGCGTCAGCAATAAAAACCGCTATTATAACTGTTAAAAAAGTTAAGTTCAGAAACGAAAACTTATTCCGAACTGGCTCCCTCGAATAACTGTGTGGAACTCAGTTTAAAGCGGAAACTTCCACTTTCTAAGAAATTATTAACATTAAAATTCAATTTCCAGTTACTTGGTGGGAAATGTAGGATTTTTTTTTGAGAACAATACACTCAACTTTTTTTTTGGACACCAATAAGTCATGACACAAAAGCATCGAATGTCTGATTGTTACGGTTCATGGAGTCTTCATAAATAAATTGTTTTTCGTTCTTTCACCTATTCAAACTATGGTAGGTGTTTTTCTTGGGATACATAATAACAGAGAGAAAAATACATAGGTAATACGAATAGAATAGGTACTCAATTGAATATAAAAATACTCTCACTAGTTTCTTATAAAGTTTATAACAAAACTCATCTTTAGTTTTTTTTTGTACCGAGATGGTCGGGGCTTCCATCCTCGGACACGTAAGTACTTCTAGCTATCTGAGTTATGCGCATTTGAAGCTATTTAATTTGCTTAACGCAAGCATTTGCTATAACGGAGAAGGAAAACATTATGAGGAAACCTGCGTGCTTAAGAGTTCTTGTTAACATTCATATAGGCGTGTAAAGTCTGGCATGTGAAGGCCAATTTGCACTTGGATAGCGTGGTGGATGGTGGCCGAATCCTTCATATTCTGAGAGGTAATTCGTGCTTAGTAGTGGTCCGTCAACGGGTTTAAATGATGCTGGCGCTAATCCACAATATATAATTTTTTCTGGTATATCTTGCTATTATAATATCAGTATTTGTAACCTGTTCATACAATACGATAAGTACATTGTTCTTACCTCACATACGAGCTTTTAGCTAATAACTACATATACCCGACAATGATACAGCTTCTTACAATTATAACTGTTCCAACGGAAATAGGTCAGCAAGTTGAAACAAAGCCTGGAAAATCCCGGTAGGAAAATAAATTGCAAAAATATAAATTATGCCGCGGCAGCGATGCAGTTTGCGTTAGACGCTACACTGCAAATTGTGATTGCGGATTACTTAGCGAAATTACATTACTTGTTTACTGATTTTAAAACAAGTTATTGTACTAGAAACATTACACAGTACACCTTCTGAACGTCACATGTACAAAGTATTCCGCCTCAAGAAAGTTAGAACATTCGTGGAAATGAGCATTCTATTTTATAAAAAAAATAAGCTACACAAGTTTAAGAAATCCCTTAAAAGTATGATCCTGATACAAGCTTATTATACTGTTGAAGATTATGAAAATGATGATAGAGCATGAATTTGACTCGCTCCAGCACTGCTATGGACAGCGGCTATTTACGTATCTACAAATTTATGTAACTGTAAATTAATTTAAAAAAAAGAGCTACCACCGAGTTTCTTGCTGGTTCTTCTCGGTAGGAATGATATTCCGAACCAGTGGTAGATTCACTCAACGATTCAAAAGCACTTGTAATAAGTTTATTTGAATAAAAATATATGACTTTGAGTTTGAGATCAAGAGTGATAGGTATCATAATAATTGTACTTCAAGCGGTTTCATTTTCAAATTCTTAAAAATACTTTTCAGAAGCTTTTTAGTTTTTGACTAGCGATGAGTAGATTGCACAACAACTGATATTTAGCAGAGATGGCTTCTGGAGACAGGCATACGTACATACACTACTAATACTGATATATTTTAGCTCTAAAATTTATAGAGTTAATACGGGATATAAAAAAAATTACAGAGCAGTTTTGCTGTTGCATTGTAAGCTTTTTGTGGCGACTATAAAAAAGAATAGGTGCCCAATTATTTAACGCAAAATTTTCAACAAAAAATTTACCATTTCTACAATATACCATGCCAGAATTTTACTAACGACAATCAGCGGACGGGTTTGTCCAAAATAAAATAAAGACAAAAACGATACACGTCAAATATCTGACAATTTTTCAAACAATACACCCGAAGTGCGCTTCAACAAATCTAAAGCTAGAAAATTTTCAAATTTCGGAAACCTATTTCATACCGGCGGCGGGGTAAAAGTAAAACGTAAAACATACGGAGAGCGACGAAATTCTGAAAAAATGATGGAAGCAAAAATCAACTATCCAAAATAGCTCACCATCTGTTATGGTTTTGCCATGTCTACCTATAGCAACTTAAAATTTTCACAGTCGTTCATAATAGTCTTTTCTCTTCCTTTCCTTTCTTGAGTGCTTTGGTATTGGTAAATTATATTGGTAATACATAAAGGACTTGACCGGTGGAACTATGGCAGCTTGCCTAGGTGTCAAAAATCAATGTTCAGCAATGATTTCTTTATTATTGTAATTGTAATATTTCACTGTTTTCAGATAAAAAAGTTTCAGGAGTCTGAAGGCTCGGAAAACTGCGAAAATGAACAAAACAAGTTTCACCAAAAGACTGCTTTCCCGCACTAGATGGCGCTATTTATTGTGTTGAGCGAGTCTAAAAAAATATTTTCAAGTATTATTTCTTCATTATTGTAATTGTTATATTTTATAGTTTTCAAATAAAAAAGTTTCAGGAGTCTGAAGGCTCTGAAAACTGAGAAAATAAATAAAAAAAGTTTCACCAAAAACTGCTTTCCCACACTAGATGGCGCTAGTTATTGTGGTGAGTCTAGAAAATATTTTTAAGTATTGCTCACTACTTTTGGTTAAGAAGTTCAACTATTCGACCACAGATGGCAGCATATGCAATGTGAAAGGGCGTTCATTTAAACGCAGTATTTCAAAATACTTTGTTCGATTTATTAGTTTGAGACTTATCAAAAAATAAAAATAATTATAAACAATACATACATTTCCTTTTCATTACTATTTAATTGATCAAAAATAAATCATTCATAATATAATGACTAAGGTACTTAAATGGTATTCATGTAGGGTTACAAGATTATTATTAGGCATGGATATAATGAAACGTCAAAATGGAGTAGTGCTTAAAGAGGAAAGCGGACGCTCAAGATTTAAACAATAAACGTACTGTTTTTTTTTGTCATTTGAACCCTGACCTTATTTGGAATAATAAATCCATAATAATTACGTTTTGAATTTTTAAACCTGACTGTAAAAACGGAAATCCTGTGCATTGTCCCGAATCGGAGGGCAATTACTGGTCATGTCCTTTAAAGACTGTGTTAAAAAACATTTGTTAAGTTGAGATTATCACACTATCGATGATTTTCTGAATAAAAATTCTGAGTTTGACGGATATAACAAGGATAAGCAAAGTTGACGCATCAGGCTCGCTCGACTTCAACATAGTGTGTTGAAATCTAAATAATTTTTTATCACATTCACATTCATTCAGTATGTCAACTCAACGGGCGGAACGCGCTCTAGACTTTTTTAGTTAGAATTTAATTATAAACTTACTATTTTTGAATAGTACTTTCGTTAAAATATCAAAAAGAGTGCAAAGTAAGCGTGTAAGTGTTTGTGGGATAAACTTTCAAGGAACTCCAGTGAAAATCTGTGATTTAAATAGACCCAGCTGTTAGCGAACAAAAAGAACCGTAAACAAAACCAAAACAGTAATCAGCATTGGTCCACGAAGTAGTGCAGTGTACAATTAATATTCTCTACAGAACTTGTAACTATTCTCATAAAGTGTTAATTATAAATGAACTATTAATTATTACGATATGTAAGATTTGAAGTTATATTTTAAAGTGGGTAGAAACTAGAAAGACAATCTGCCGTTACGAGACCGCAACTGACAACATCAACTGGCAACTGATTGACAATTTCGCCTCACATCGTAAACGCTTAGATGGCGTCACAGAGTACATTATATATACTGGTATAGAGTTGCTACTCGACTTTCCATGTACAGCGACATCTATCGGGAAGTTGTCTAACTTAAATATGTATATATTTATCCATAGCACAATGCTATAGTACTATTTAATACAAAGCGTATTGCATAATAATTTATCTTAATTATTACAAGATCACCTAATTCTGCAACTATAGAATTATGTGACCTTGTAATGATTAAGATAAATAATTATTATACAATAAACACAAACTGTAAAGATGTTCAGATGTTAGTAAATGAAACGCATGTTGATTATTTTCTCTTATATTCTCAATTACAAAAAATATACATAAAGTAGTACAATTATTCCACAGTTTCATGTTTTTCATATCGTACACACTTAATACACACTCTATTAATATAGTTTCGCATTGTAACGAATTTATCAAAACAATAATAATTTTGTCCACCCGGCATCATGTTTCATTAAACTTCTAACTCATTCCACTAAACTTAATTTATAACAGATAAATCTTTATAAATTATCCAAGATAACTCATATTCTACTCAAAAAAAAGTTTTATATATTATTATAGCTTTGTGTTTATATAAATGGCAAAATCATTAATTTATCTAAAACATAAGCTTCTGAACGAACACTTAGTTCAGCGCCATTACAGACCCTGATCACAGACTTTTAAGTATACATACTTTCAGTACAAGATAAGCGCCATGAGCGCCATCCTTTAGGGAGTTGTGGAACTAACATCCCCATACAACAGAAAAATGTTCTAAGTGCAAAGGCCCTGGATGGCGTAATGGTAACGACGTTGCCTCGCGCGTTAATCACGCGCGGTTCAAAACCTACCACGGGACCAAGATCTTTTTAGATTTTTCATTTCGTTCTACAATTTCTGACTGAATATTTAGAATGGTTGGTACTTGCGAAGCATGCAAAGAGCACATCGTCGTCACTGTTAAGCGTATAAAGTGCAATCTATGTAACAGCATATACCACTCTGATTGTGTTGGATTTACGGGGGACTCGACATTAGCAAGGACTCAGTGGAAGTGCCCAAACTGCGTGGCCGCAACGCGAAAGGGCGGGGACAATAGTAACACACCGGTCAGAGCTGAGAAGTCAAGCAAGATCCCGCGCTCGGCCGGTGCCGATACCGATGACGTGCTATCCGAATGTGACGTCACAAACGAGTTAACGCAGAACTCAAAGTTACTCAGTCGTTTCGAGAACATCTTGGACACTAAGCTGAAATCAATCAAACATGAAATTATTGAGGAACTAAAAACGACCATCTTTTCGGAAATAAAAAGCGAAATCGCATCGTTGTCGTCAGAATTCTCTCAGCTACAGGCCTCTTATAGTCAGCTCCAGATAGAAAATGATCATCTCAAAAGCGATCTGCGTTCACTCCAGGAGTAGTAGGAAATAGTATTTATATTTAGTACACAAGCACATCCCTCATAACACACATACATACCCGCACGCACACACAACCACACCCACACCCACACACACACACACACACACACACATATATACACATACCCGCACACCCCCACGCACTTGCACTTGTTTACCTTTATGTAAAGACCTACCTATTTTTTTTTAAATAATTTAAAAATTTTGTAATCTTTTTGGCCTTATTTTAGTTTTAAGAGTTATCTGTAAATTATTATGTAAAAACGCTGTTGATACAGGAAAATAAACAAAATAAAAAAATCACCTCGAGAGCTTCCTCTAACGACTGCAAAAAATATTTTTCAAATCGGTTCAGAAATCACGGATATATGCACCGACATACATATATATTTAAAAAAAATACGTGCCGAATTAAGAACCTATTCCTTTTTTTGAAGTCGGTTAATGACAAAGTTGCATGAAAGAAACCGGCCTCGCATCCAGTAACCCACAAGTCAGTGTTATACTTGTTACGTAATGTATGTGTTGTATTGTTTACTTATTGTGACCTTATCCTTTTTTAAGAAAAGAGCAAATGCTGAATTTCTTGCCGGCCTCAGTAAAATCAGTTTTCCAAACCGGTGGTAGTCTAACGTATCATAAGTGACACAAGTTGTCCTACATGAAATAAATTTATCATTTCATTTAAATTGAAAACGTATTTTTTTTTGGACTAATAACTATACTCTTCAGTCATGTGCTCAGTCACGACGAAATGGCATGTAATAATATACATAATGTTATCGGTAAACACACCCTCATGGTGTAATCCCTCCCCTTTACAAATTTATTTTTGATTTTGTTAATCTCTGAACAACTTCCATGGATCTAAAGTTAAGGTACAGAAATGATAATTTTTTTTTTATAAGAATGACATCGCCAATCAGGCTACAAAAAAAATTGCGTAAACGAAATAAAATACGAAAGGATTGGTAGAAAATAAACCATGGGCGGATCAGTTAATATTTAAACGATATTTTTCACTTTATTGGTTTTAGTAAAAAAAAAAACAAACCATAATTGATCACGAAAATTTCATGTCATAATAATATTAATACGAAAATAATATTATCAAAAACCCTTGGAATGCGAAAGCAAAATTCTAGTTTCAATAAAGCAACCCTTGGAAGCCCGCATTAAGGGACCAGGATTACAGGCCCTTGTGGGAGTTATTAAATTTGCCCTTCCCCGTAATACGCTTAAGTATTTTGTTAATACTCCATATTACACAACGTTCCTTGGGCTCAGCAAATTTTGGGAACTGATTTGGGGATTTCTGAAAAAGGCCTCTCTCTTTTGAAGGGATTTATTTTCAACAGAGTTTATTGAAACGAAGTTTTTTACGGACGTGTAAAAAGCAGCGATAGCCTACTTCCAAATTAATACTTAATAATTACAAATGCGAAAATGTGCATGTTTGTCTGTCTGCTACGCTTTAACAATTAACAGCTCATCCGTTCAACCAATTTTGATGAAATTTGGTACAAAAGTAGGGTGCAACTTGCATCCCGGGGAAAGAAAATTACAGAGTTCCCGTGGTAATAAAAAAACCTTAATCTACGCGGATGAAGTCGCGGGCATACCACATAATCTAGTTAAGATTTTGGTCTCTTACTGTTGATTCTTGGGTTCGAACCCCGACACTCACTTCTTTTCGGGAGTAGCTAATAATATTATTATGACGTGTTTTAATAATGTCTCACTTGATATAATGATGTATGAAAACAACACTTGGCGGCACGTCGTTAGTGATAGGGTGGTAAACGATGCTTCCCAACAGACTTAGCCGAGAATCGAAGTCCAGTCCAACTCATGTATAAAAAAATAAATCCTAACTTTTATTTTTTTGCAGAGCAAATAACAAAGAAACCATTATTATTTTGGAATTAATTAATACTATTTCATTTCAGCTGCAAGGTTTTACGTCATAAGTTTTTTTGCCCCCTGATATTGTACTATTCACCGCATTATCTCAAAACTTATTCATACCAAATTTTAGGCAATTCTCTGATCTACCACAATATCTGAAAAAAATTCGAAATTAATTAAACGAATAGTTTTATAGTTAAACATTAAGACGTGAATTCCATTATAAAATGCACTTTTCTTTATTTCAACACGTTCAAATTAATAATAAACCACTAACCAGCGAATTTCTTGCGATATTAAATGCATCATTAACCGCGAGTTACCTAAAAACGTATAATTCTCGCCTTGGGTCGGACTACAACTTTATAGGCAGTTTTCTACTGGGCAACACCACTAAGCACACTGATCCCTCACTTCGAGGGGAGTCGCTATAAGCAAAGTTTACGAAAACTGAGGAACATTGGGCCTTTCTAGTAGATCACGATTGACTTCCCAACACACTTACACACACACGTTCACACACGGGATGACACACGTTCACACACGGGTTGACACACGTGTGAAGTTGCTATTTTGCTCCTGAATGAAATGCATTAGATTTTTATAGGTTGGGAATGCCCTGGCAGAGAATACTTTCTATTACTACTGGTAAAGATTTTAGTTACACAGTCATACATACACAGAAGCAAGTTACACAGACTTTTAGACCGAAAAAATCTTATTGAATGGTTAGATTAGAGCACAGGCGCTTAATTTTAATACAAGTTAGCGCTTGACTGCGATCTCACCTGGATTTTAAGTGATCATGCAGTCTAAGATGCTGGCAGGCCAAGGTGAAGGTTATATTCATCGTACCGCAATGCTAAACGTGGTATTTGAAGTTGATTATATTTTCTTAATGATTGATGGCAAATTAAGGATAGGAAGTGAATTCCATGTCTACTCTTCTTCTTCTGTCTTTACGTGGTTTTGTAGCTGTTAAATTACCTTTACAATGACTCTTGAGTGCGTCCCAGTTTCGCAACTCTACAAAGTAGGGGTAATATTTTTATCCAATTTTAACCTTTATTATTAACGGGTTAAAAGTTAGAATGGTTGCGGTGTTCGTGCAATTCACTTTGTATTATATTGCAATTTTAGGAGCTCGAGTGGACATTTGAAAAGGAGTAATGAAGGAGCCCAGTTTGGTTCATCCTTTTACAGATATCTTTAAAATTATGCGTTTTAAGACAAATTACTCATGTAGATTGAGGTTTGTCTTTGTAAGAAATAATATTAAGTAGAATTCAATTGCACGCAATCCATTGAGCAAAAAAATCTGATTGCTACCATCGCAATTATTATTGTTTTTACACGACTGCCCAATAAAGGAGTGTAATGTTTTCATGATTCATGAGTTTTTTTATTTCATCATAAGTTCTAAATGCCTGAACAGATTTTGATGTGTGGGGCCTCGTTAAAATCCTTATGTCACCGCGAGTGACATTGGCTATCATTGAAACTATTTTTAGCAGAGCAGTTGTGTTTGTATATTTTCAATGAATTATAGCTTGTTTTATTAAATTAATATGATAGCGAAAATAACATGATCTTACGGGGTGTTCAACAAGACCACACGTATAATTATTGTTCTGCAAAGTGCACCTGTCCTGAAAAAGTGTTATGAGGAAATCGTGAATACCTTATTAAAATACACTAAGGTGAAACTTTTAAGCGAATTCACACGGTAAAGCTCAAGTAAAGCTACCATCGCTTAAAGCAGTAGTATTTCAAAATTACAGTTTAATGTCATGTTCCTTGACAGCCTAAAGCTAAGGATTATAATTCTACAACACGAACGCCAACAATATTTAAAACAATTACGGCTTTAAGCGACGGGAGTATGCCCCCATTTGTGACTTTTTAACAAGTCATAATTAACAAAATTAAAAAACACGACTGCCCTGCCAAAAAACGAACTAAAAAGTTAAAATTCTATAATAATTAAGTTAAATTAGAATCTTATTCACATTTTTATAATATGATATTTTTTTGTGAATCACTGGATATTGAACTATAGTGTTATATATTTTTGGAATCTACTTCACATTTTCTAGATGATGATGATGATGACGGGACCATGGCCACCCCATCAATTTTTTATTTTATTTTACTAGCCTATATCAAAATCGGTTCAGACGTATAGAAGTTATGGTGGAATATACAAACTCACATACATACATAATACATACATACATACATACATACATACATACATACATATATGAACCCTGAAAACAATATACTCCTTTTTTCAGGCAGTCGTATAAAAAGCGCTCCTACAAAATGTCTCTGTGACTTACGAGTATTTGATTTAATTATTTCATCTTCCAAAGGCAGAAAAGTTACTTTCTTAATCCGTAAAGCGATTGCATATCAAACAGCCGATGAAACTTTGCGAAGCCCCAAATCAAATATTTAGAATTGAGACAGCTATCCAACATTTTATTCGCGAACGAAAAATTCGCGAAAGTCCTCAAAGTTTCAAATTGATTTTGACCCACTTCGGGGAATAGCCGAAGAACTGGTGGCAAACTTTGAGGAGATACTTAACAACACTCAAAGTTAACTGGAATATAATATGGGTCAACCGATTATTCCAGTCCACCAAAACCAGTCTCATGGCTGGCTAAGTATACTATTTACTATTACTATACTATAATATAGTTGGGAACGGGGTCATTGATTGCCGTTACAGTTGGAGATTGAGGAAATTTCAAAATTCAATTTCTTACTGAGACATTATAATTTTCTTTAAATAATTCAACCTAGCGCTAAAATCGGTTTGGCGTTGGACAAACCCTTTTTATCCTGCTACGGCAAAGCCAAAAGGAAGGTTATGATTTTAGCAGTCTATGTTTGTTTGTGTATGTTTCGCCATAGCTCCTAAACTACTGGGCCGATTTTGATGAATGAGGTATCGATCGATTTGTTAATATGGTTCGAGTAACATAAGCTGCATTTTAACATGAACAAAATCGATATCATTGATGTTACATTCAAAAAGAGAGTTCTCTGTTTTTTTTGCAGTTAAACCGAAGATCAAAAAGGGTTTGACCTAGAATCTTGAAACTGACTAAGAAAGCAATTCCATTTAAGTGAAAACTAACGTTGTATATACTTACTACAATTTCCCACCACCTCTCGGACTAAAATTCAGTTCGTTTAACATATTTTTAATTAAAAAACCTAATCGGGGCCGCTTTCTTTTGATAAAATTTCTCAAGGGCACTAAAAATAACCTAATCTTTCCTAATGGGTCGGAGGAGGTACATACCTATTATAAAAGTTTCAATTTCTGTGATGAAGCGAATTATGGAATTTCAATTTCCTATTTAAAACAAGTTATGTAAATTTAATTTAGGTTTTCGAAAAAATAATATGATTGTGTTTTTTTCTTACCAACACAAACTCTATTTCGTGGCCAACAATATACATATCAAGGCCGAAAACACACACATGATTATTCCTGTTACCTATGAAGCCCAAGCTGTTGCCCGTGACTTCGTCCGCGTGGATTGAGGTTTTATGATTCCATGGTTTTATGTTTCTTTATATTTTTTGGGATAAAAAGTAGCCTATGTATTCTAGATTATAATCTATCTCTGTGCCAAACTTCATCCAGATCCTTTCCGCCGTTCTGGCTTGATTGAGTATCAAACCATCCATCCATCCATTCAAACTTATCCATTTATAATATTAGTATAGATATCTCCCTAAATGCAACTTTCTTATCCAATTTATTATATACTAGTAATGTAGTCAATTTTATCATATTTTAGAGTAAACTTACATAAGGTTTTCATCATTCTTATGCCATAACATAATTATATTCCTCCGATCTTATTATTTTTGTCATCATCTTATCATGTTACTTTTGGCTCATAATAAGATTATCAGGAGATCCCCATAATCCTGTTGATAGTGTATTAACTCGTATCAGTAGATTAAGCAAGTTAATCCGTATTGACTTAGGTGAAGCTGCTCGGACTGATAATGGTCTTTATTAATATTCTACAGCCGATCCTGTAATGATGTACTTACACTACGTGGGTGCAATATAAAGACCTACATTATCTGGGTTTAGATGTCGAAATGCACGGATGCGCGACGTTCTAATGATACTCTCTATAACAATAAGAATAATTGGGTACTTGACAACTATTATTATACTAGCTATTACCCGCGGCTTCGCTCGAGGGGCTCAAGGGAACAATAACTGAGTTTTATGTGACAAATTGTAATTTTTTGTCACTTCCAAGAACTCAGATCTTGATATTTTAGTGCAGAAACCAAGAAACAAACACACTTTCGCATTTATAATATTATAGGATAAAGGTAGCATATGTTACTTTCCTGGTCCTATACAATAATCACGCCCATATTTGACTCAGTTGCCGTATAATTGAAGGAAAAATGCGTATAAAGTAGCATACCAATATCCTCCAGGAACTGTTGGTTACGGGATAAAAAGTTACCTATATCACTTTCCACCTCTTCAACTATACCTATGCAAAAAATCACGTCAATCTGTAACTCCGTTGCCGCCTAATTGAAGAAAAAATGCGAGAAAAAGAGCATACTATCCCACAGAAACTGTTAGTTTTTTCGGGATAAAAAGTAGCCTAGGTCACTCTCCAGGTCAAATATATACAAAAAATCACGTCGATCCGTTGCGCCGTTGAAGCGTGGTTGAAGGACAAACCAAAAAACAAACTGACTTTCGCATTTATAATATTAATGTATGGATAGTATGGATATTAGTATGGATTTTGAAATGTGACGTCATTAAAGTTCGACACACTTTTTTACTCGATTGTTTAAAATGTTTATTCAACATAAAACTATCAGGGGACATGAATATTATGACTTTTAGGAGATCCTCTATTTAATAACCTCTAAAAATATATATTTTATTAGTACTCATTTTATACCCATCTAGCTTGTGCCCACGACTTCGTCCGCGTCGTTTAAGTTTTTTTCCCACAGGTACTCCTTAATTTTCCGGGATAAAAAGTAGCCTATGTCACTCTCAATGTCCTCAACCATACCCATGCGTTGATCCTTTGATCCGTTGCTCGGTTGCGGCGTAATTGAAGGTCAAACTCTCGATTTAACATCCCTAAGGATAAAATTTACAAAAACTGTGAATCATTTATTTTTTCATTTCAAACCGAAATTCCAAATACCAATGGTTTTACCATGGCTACAACTTGAAAAATAACAGGCTTGCATACAAAGTTTCAACCCCAATTTTATTCCTTTGGGGGTGAAATTTTGAAAAACTGCGACACATAAACTTCCTGTAAACCTACTGTAAACAATTTAAGTTTCTAACCCCGGCGGTTTAGGTTGTGCGTTGATATATAAGTGGGTCAGTCAGTCAGGACTTTGAATTTTATATCAGTACCGGTGTTAGAGTCTTAACGTTTCATAAGTGACACAAGTTGTCCTACATGAAATAAATAAATCATTTGTCATATATATAGATTAATTAAGACCAAGTTCTTAAAAACACGCTGGGAATTTGGGAATTTAATTTGCGCTATTTGAACACTCGCATAATGTTCGCAGTACCGAATAACTGGAAATGGAACAATATAGGAGATTAATCACACACAATGAGTTTAAAACGTACTCGGAATGATGCGTGCCGATCGCTACTTGTAATTGTGCACTTGGGCCTCGCGTGACTTGTAAGGGTAAGTTATAAGCGATAGCGTTTTACTTTACCGATTCTTTACTAACCGATACGTAGGTATATTTAGTAGTTCAATTATTAGGTACCAGCCAATGCCCGCGACTTCATCTGCGTGGTTTGAGGTTTTTTTGTTCCCGCGGGAACTCTTTAATTTTCCAGGATACAAAGTAGCTTATGTGCTATTCCAGACTATAGTCTATCTCTGTGCCAAATTTCCCAGATCCAGATCCGTTCAGCCGGTGGGGCGTGATTGAGTAACAAACATCCATACATCCATACATCCATCCAAACTTTCGCATTTATAATATTAGTAAGTTAGTTTAAAGTAAGTATAACGATTAATTATTTTTGAAGTGAAATTTCTTCAGTATCATTGTGAGTTGAAATTCTGTGAAACGAAAAATCAATACCAAAAAGAGACAAACATATCATAATAGGATTTAGCTTGCGAGAGAATGAGATAGAATACAAGCCATATTTATCTTATTATCTCATAGGCTACTTTTCTGAAGTTTCATTTCTGCATTTGTAAATTGCACACACACACACACTTTTTTTGTTCCAGTACAAGTTAGCCCCTGACTGCGATCTCACCGGATGGTAAGTAATGATGCAGCCCAAGATGTTAGCGGGCTAGTCTGTTAGGAGTATGAAAGTTATATTACACCCATTCCCCTAATCAGTTTCTACACGGCATCGTAACGGAACGCTAAATAACTTGGCTGTATGTCTTTGCCGGTTTTGCGGTATCTAGCTACTATGGGCGAGGCCACCATAGACCAGACCAGAGAAAAATTGTCTATTGTCGAGGTCCCAGGTTCTATCCTCAGAACGGTTTCTGAGGGTAGAACTCGAGACCTCTCACGTTAAGACAACAGCGCTCAACCACTGCGCCAGGCAGTTCATCACAATTATTTTGCGATTGAGAAAACTGGCTCCTTTAACTTGTGGTCTTGATCAAATAACAATGTGGAAAATGCTGGTAAAATGGGATATAAAAATAGGCGGGTGGGCCCTTCATTAATCGGCCCTAGTTTGGCCCTAGCGCGGGATTTCCTCCTATTTTTTAACGTAATGCCTTCACTAATACCTCCTCCTTATTGCTACGCTGTCGTGTTTTCTTACGAAAATTTTGTTGAGGATAACATTTTTTGAATATAAATTGTTCTGATTAACAATAAAGGCTAGATTATGCCCGCGACTTTGCCCGCGTGGATCAAGATTTTTTGATTCCCGCGGAAATTCTAAAAGTAGCCAGGTAATGAAATTAGAGTAGAATGGAGAAAAGGAAGGACATATTATCCTTTTCCGGGATACAGCCATATTATATCTTGTAACAAATTTCATCGAAATCGGTTGAACAGATGGGCCGTGAAAGCGTAGCAGATAGAAATACCGACAGAGAGACACTCTTTCGCATTAATATTATAAGTATGGATTTCTGCACTTTGACGTGACCAATGACTGGTTTGGAATAGCGGTGCCTATGTCAA
This sequence comes from Erebia palarica, assembly GCA_964035005.1. Classification (NCBI taxonomy): domain Eukaryota; kingdom Metazoa; phylum Arthropoda; class Insecta; order Lepidoptera; family Nymphalidae; genus Erebia; species Erebia palarica. The sequence goes on from OZ035983.1 coordinate 39,262,268, forward strand.
AATTAATTCTTTCTTACTGATTATTAAATGGTGGGTCTTCCAAAAGATCTAAAATTTACATCTTCTGTTAGTTTTTAAATAAATAATGGTTTTAAACTATCGATTTGACAATAAGTGCATTGAAGTTTGATGCAGTCATTATCACAACTATGTACCGACCTACCTATTTCATAGTTTACAAACATCCTTAACAATAGATAGATACAAGGCATAAATGACGTTGCCAACCACTTAGAAAGGATACTTGAATAGTCAACCCCTAACGACATAAAATAGGGGTTTAAAAATTGCCAATCAAAAATGGAACTTAGCGTGAGCAAAGCCGCGGGCAGTAGCTAGTTTCTCTAGGAAATTTCAAATATTCTAAGTTCAAATTACGACTAATTTTGCAAATTACAAGTTAATTAACATCTTTCATGGCCGCCATTTCCTCAAAGTATAAATAATGATCTATCTTAATTATGCTTATTATATAATTAGTTTGTCACTTTCAAAGGAGAACGTTTATTGGTCGAACTTTTAATAACGACAAATTGGAGGAAGCTCGGGGTCAAAACTGACTTAAGGCCAATTCGATTTTAATTAAAATACAAAACCGATTGACTGACTGACTTGGAACAAATGGCATTAAGGGCAAAACACACAGGGAGCTGGTGCGGGTCGGGCGCGGCCGGGTCGGATGCGGGCCGGGTCGGGTGCGCGGCTGATTGAATTCCTTGTATCTATATGGACGACATCACACAGAATGCGGCCGCGGGTCGGGTACGTGGCGGGTGACGCTGTCGCTGCGCACCCGACCCGGCCCGCGCCCTACCCGTGCCCGTTCCCTGTGTGTTTTGCGCTTTGCCTCGCCATCAACCGTCTGCTAACCACGAGTCTTCAGTATGTATGGGAATGGGATTTGGCCATCGTCCACTACGCTGGCGGAGTGCGGATTTACAGACTTCACACACCTTTCAGAATATCTTACGTGTCACCGTGTCGAGATTTTGTCCAAGCGAAAATCTTCTCTTTGGGAATACTAAAGAGATCTTCAATATCACTTATAAGCTGCGCCAGCAAAGCCGCAGCACAGAGTTCTAATTTGTAACTGATAACTGTTTAAGTGGCGCAATTTTGGTTTGTGATGCAATCATAGCTATGTGCACTCGCCTTTGCTTCATGCTATCAGTTGTTTAGCTGCTGTCGACAACTCTCAAGTACACCACAGCGGCATATGCCCGCGTCGATGCATCTGCGAAACCATGTAGCTGTATATCTTCATTACTATTGTTTGTACTTTTTAACCATCTCGGTATGATTATATCTTGCAGATTTATTAATTCTTCCCTGTACTTTATCCATTCTTCCTTGAGCTCTGTCGGTAATTCATCATACCACCCTAAATTGCAAAGCCACAGTTTTTGAATTATGGCCTTTGCGGTGACTATAATTGGTGCTAGCCATCTGAATTGGTCAGACAAGCGGGCGACATCGGATAGGATTGACCTCTTCGTCACGGGACTTCTTATTTCCGGAAAATTTACTGTTATTCAAAACGCATCTTCCTTTCTATTCCAAGTTAATCCAAGAATTTTTATCACTTTGTCCAGTTTAATCTCAATTGCATCCTTTGTGCTATTATTACCTCCTTGTAAATAATTTATAATTTCTTCAGAATTACTCAACCATTTTTGCATTTTGAGTTTCTGTGATGAACCTATACATATTATATCTGTACCAACATTCAACAATTTCGATTATAAAGTCACTTTCCCATATTAGTAGGTATGGATTGTACTTCATTAATAATCGTTTCAGATTTCGATAGCCTAAACCTGAAACCTTTCAACATTCTTGCTACATTAAATAACAGATGATGCCCGCGATTTAGCGACGGATTAAGGCATAGAGTAGATAGATTAAGGTTTTTTGGTTCCCGCGAGAACTCTAATTTTACGGGATAAAAAGTACCAAGTTTCATCAAAATTGGTTGAAAAAATGGGTCGGGAAAGCGTAACAGAGTGACAGGTAGATAAACAGACAAACTTTCGCATTTATTATAATAATAGTATGCATATCAGTATGGACTGAAAGTATCAATGCAAAGTGAAAATTTAAATAAATTCATACAACGGAACCATTAACCCGACCAGCCGTCAGCGGCAACCGGCGCGCTGCAGAATAAATAGCTTCCAGATTCTAGATAGTGTCAGGCGACAGGTACAAATTAAATCTAGTTTCAGAAAGTCGCGGCTCCCTGAATAATGTATAATAATGTATGACTTGGTCGGATTCCGAAGGTTTTCCAATAAAGCTATGACCTAGGTTTAAGCTATAGTACATATGTAAATATTTATTTGGACTCTTCAACTCTTTCTGTTGATCTTATTTTGCCGACCTCCCTGGCGCAATGGTGAGCACTGTTGTTTTATAACGGGAGGTGGTGGGTTCGATTCCCGGCAGTTCTAATTTGGGAATTTATACTTTCTCAATTATTTGAGATCTAGAGCTAGAGATTGCTCAGTTAGCAATAAGGCCGCCTTTGCATACGTTTATAGTTAACTTTACCTAGTATTTTTCATGTGTGCAATAAAGTCTATCTATCTATCTATCTATCTATCTCTATTGTCTGTTGTTTTTGTCTGGGCTGGTGGGAGGCTTCGACCGTGGCTAGTTACCACCCTACCGGCAAAGACGTGCCGCCAAGGATTTAGCGTATGGGTTTAATATAACTGCCATGCCCCTAACAGGTTAGCCCGCTACCATCTACAACCTGAATAAGAGCAATTAGTCCCAACAAATACCTACTTTGTAGCCGACTGTTATGCAGTGTACGAACTAGAATTCGTGTGATGCATCCTTAAGTTACTAGTATAGTTTTTTGAAAGAAATAAAAATATCTTCTTAGGAACAATTGTAAATTCATGAAATAAAATTATACTTAATTAATGTTTTCCTAATGAAGACGCAATTTCATAGAAACTAGGAAAGGTTTTATAAAATTTCAATCGCCTCTATAGAAAACTCCTTTCATTTATGAAACATCGAAACTTCCTTGAATTCTCGAAGAAAGTCAATTTTGAAATATTCCGTTCTGAAAGTTATAAAGTAAAGCAATAAAAATTCTTCAATATTCCAAGTTTAATAGCATTCCGGCGCATAGTTCGATAGTTGGGGAGATATTGCGGAGTAGGGAGTCGGATAAAAGTCAAACAGCGGTAATGGCTGGCTGTATTGGCTAAATACCGGTACTAATTGATGAGCTGAACAAGTTAACTCGCTCGGTGTTCGTGTAACTTTGCTTGCTTGGCGGGAGTTTGTTGATTCTTCGGTCTGAGTGTGGTGCGTTTTGTGGGGCGTACAGCGTGATAACAGACCAGCGAAAAAGTGTGTAACCTGTGTCTGACCTGCCCCCCCATTTGTGTAAGAAAATCGTAATCGTAATCGTTTGTCAATCGTATAATACAACCTGTTTAAGGAGTTCATAGATGCCTACACATCCTAAAGCTATGTGAACTCCTTAAACATTTCGAGTAATACGTTTTAAGCTGTCAGATGATTACGATTTGCTTAGACAATCGGGCCTCTGTTATCCCAGGTGAGCGACAGAAGCGATGTGACGCAACGCTATGTGATACGACGTCTTATTTTTTATTTTTTTTATTATTATTTTTGTACAAAATATTGTCTTAAAAACTAATTTTAAAAAAGTGGACAAAGGTAAAGCTTATATCTTAAAATAAATCTCTTCCAGCCTTTCTTCAAAGTGCGTAAGGTAAAATTGTTAAGTGGCATAGCTACAAAAATAAAATATTTTATTGGAATTAAAAAAAAACTACCATATTTACTTTAAAAAAGAATTGATATACTATTAATTATATAATTAAATAAGAAACTACATACTACTTACACAAACACAATACATACATACAATACAGAAACATATAAATACAAAATAAATAAACTACCTCATATAAAATAATATTTATGTATATAATATAATACATACTATATAATTATATTTGTAGAGAAAATTTAATGATAAATATGTATACTATATCATTGAAAGAAAATGCTGTTTAACTCTGAATTAAAAAATATGTACTGACTGATTTTCCCTAATTTGTTCAGGGAGGGAGTTCCAAAGACGAGTAGCTTCTGCTGTGAAAGATCTTGTATAGAAGATAGTGGTATAATTAGGGATTTCAAGAGATTTTTAGAGACACATGTTCGCAGGGCTCTTGTTGACGGAAGGGACAGTGTAAAACGCTCTCTTAAATATTCAGGAGAAGAGTTTTTGAGGACATTAAAAAGGATGGTTAAAATATGCATGTTTCGGCGAAAACGGATCGGGAGCCACTTTAATTGTCGGCGGAAATCGGAGATGTGGTCAAATTTGCACAGTCCGTATATAAAGCGTATGCACAAATTCTGGAGTCGCTCGAGTTTGTCAAGTAGCTCTTCAGTGGCATCTAAGTAGCAGGTGACAGCGTAATCAAGGATAGGAAGCAACAACGATTGTGCAAGCATAATTTTGGTACGTGGCGGAAGGAAATTCTGCAACCTCCTCAAGGAACGAATCGAATAATGCAATATTTTACTGACTTGATTTATTTGGGCTGACCAAGTCAGGTTGCCATCTAAAGTCAATCCTAAGTTTTTAGGGGTACTGGTGTATTCTATGGGTAAACCGTTGTACTGAATACGAGGAAGATTGTTAAATTGTATGCGGTACCTTAGTGGTCTGCCGTAAGCTTCAGCCCAGTCTTGAATAGCAGCAAGATCCGCGTTAGTTGCAATGATCGCAGAGTCCAGATCCGATATTGAAGCATGCCTATAGAGTTGCAAATCATCTGCGTAAAGATAGTAGCGAGAAGAAAGATTTTTTGTAACTTCGTTAATGAATACAGAGAAGAGAAGAGGGGAAAGAACGCCGCCTTGAGGTATACCCGCAGAAACATTAGCCCATTTGGAGTGAGCCTCATCTGTGCGGATTCTCTGCTGACGACCATGAAGGTAAGAGTGGAACCAGTCAATCGCAGAAGAAGATATATTAAGGGAGCGTAGGATACCAAGTAGAACCTCAAAGTTCACTGAATTAAAGGCGTTACTAAAGTCCAATAAGACAAGAATAGTGAGCTGTCTATGATCTATTGCGTAACGGATGTCGTCAGTGACTTTGAGTAGGGCTGTGACGGTGGACGAAAACTAGATTGAAACGAGCTTAAAAGTTTATTATTATAAAGAAAAGAAGACAACTGTTTAAATACTGCATTTTCTATAATTTTGGAAAGGATAAGTAAGATCGAAATAGGACGAAACTCTGAAAAAGAATTAGGATTGGAGGATTTAGGTAGAGGAATTACATGAACCATTTTCCACAGTGTAGGGAAGACCTTACTTCCCAGGGATAAGTTTAAGATGTGAGTAATTATAGGCACTATAAGATCGATCACCAGTACTAACATGTCCCGGCTCAAGCCATCACTACCCATAGCCTTAGTTGTAATGGAAAGGATGTTCTTCTTAAAATCTGCCTCTGCGATTCCTGGAAAGAGAAGGGTTCGCACAAAGGTGGGGTGGCATTCGCTAATTTCCGAAGAGATTGAGATTTTATAGAATTAGAGAGAATGACAGGAGCAGTGGAAAAATGAGTATTAAGTGCATCTAGGTAGGTAGGATATATTAGTACAAGTATCCAGATACTTACCCACACCTAAGGACTCAAGAAATCTCAATTTTTCAGGAGTGGAGGAGTTGTCAATTAAAGAGTGGATTTAGCGACGCTAAGCTTTCCTACACATCCTGATACAGAGATTACGCAACTTCTTATAGGCAGCAACATTCTCGTCGGTTGGATTTTTTTGCATTTATTCTTGGCTTTGTTTCTTTTAGTCATTACTCTATTAATTTGGTCAGTCAGCCAGGGTGCTGGAGGATGTTTAATCCGGACAGGTCTAATAGGAGCATGTGTGTCATGTAACTTGGTAACACTTGGTAACAATAGTGTTAAATAAACTAAGTTTTTCGTCAATACATGATACAATTAATAGCCCTGTTCAATCAATATTCAATGCATCGTCAGACGCTCCACATTAATATTCTTGAGATTCCGCTGCAGAATAACCTTATGCTTACGTTTGTGAGCATGCGCTTTATAGCGAAGAAACAGAAGGTCGTGATAAGAGAAGGGCGCAGTTAGCTGTCTGTGCGCAAGAACGTTGAGAGGATTGGAGCAAATTGTTAAATAAAGAAGGGAAGGTTCGGAGTGTGGAGCACAGTGGGTTTCTGAGAGAGGGAGTATAGTCATGTTTATGGAGGATACTAAGAATTTTAATTTTTCTGATCTACTATCATTTTTTAAAAGGCAAGTATTAAAATCTCCCATAAGGATAATGTCTGAGTAAGAAGGGGCAAGATTTTCTAGGAGATTTTCAAAGGCGGACTATATAAAACACCCACAAGAAATTTCAAGTGGTGTGTACAGATTTCGATAAAAATATATTCCAGGCTACCAGAATAAACCGCAGGCTAACTATTTTATGTGATAGATTTTTGCGAAGTTAAATACACACTCCGCCAACACCTTTACCCGTGCGATCATTACGAATGAGTGTGTAATCTGGTAGTCTGAAAAGTTCAGAGGAAAGGGAAGGTTTCAACCAGGACTCTGAGACGAGGATGCAATCAACTGAAACGCCACTAAAAGATGCGAGGAAATCTGAAAAATGTGCCGGAATACTTTGCGCATTAATATGTACAAAATTAAGACAGCGAGAGTCGCTATCGAAAATGGTGTAAAGTTTTTGGTCAAGAGAAAAACTGACCACAGAGGAAGCAGTGCTGGACAAACTTTGAAATTCTTCAGAGGACGAACACGAAAAATATTCATCATCACAAGCGAAAAATTCAGATATTTAAATAAAATAGTATATCAATTTAAATGTAGTTTTTTTTTTTATTTTTAAATTCCAATAAAATATTTTATTTTTGTACCTATACCACTTAACAATTTCACCTTACTCACTTTCAAGGAAGGCTGGAAGAGATTTCTTTTTAGAGATAAGCTTTACCTTTGTCCACTTTTTTTAAAATTAGTTTTAAGACAATATTTTGTACAAAAATAATAAAAATAAAAATAAAAATAAATAAAATATATAATATAATATATAGATACTAATAAAATATATGATAATAAAATAAAAATAAATAAAACTTTACAATATTCAACATTACCCGCACTCATTGGCAGAACTGGAGGAAAAACATCAACTTAAACGAATACAAATTAAAAATATTAAAAACCAAAAACTAAAGTACTAAAAAAATGGATACCAGTCAAAACAATTTCTAAAGTTTCATTTTGTAGTTATGAACTTGTGTAGTTATAACTGAAACTTAGGTGAATTAAACAAGTAAATTAAAGTCTTAGAAAATGACTAACTTGTCTACGCGAAAACGTCCACCCAATATCCTAGGACGCCATGCGATGCGACGTCATAGAAAACAGACGTATCTACGGGACAACGTATGTCATTTTCTATAGCGTAGCATCGCTTCGCGTCGCGTGGCGTCGCTTCCGTCGCTCACCTAGGACAATAGATCAGTGAAGATAAATATCACTCAGAATAAATAAATATATAAATTAATAAATAATATTTTATTTGCAGAAATATGGGTACAGTTATAGGTCTTAAAATAGAATTTTCCTGGCATATTCTATTATATAATGGTGTGCAAATTGTTAGGTATATTTAAGTTCAATATCATAAAATGTGAAATGTGAATATGAAAAGTTTGCCCATAGTCCACCACGTCCGGATTGGTAGACTTCACGCACCTTTGAGAACATTATGAAAGACTCTCTGGCATGCAGATTTCCTTCGCCGTTAGAACAAGTGATGTTTAATGACATCTTTCGCATTTTTTATTAATAATGAAGGAGTAAGGATTCGGTACGGATATGATATAAAATCGATAACAGCAACACGTTTAATACACGCCCGGCTTTAGGGCTTCGATATGACAATGATTTATTCGTTTACAAAAAGCCTGTCATAAGCTTTTAGTATCCTTTATCCACCAATTTTTTACATCAAAAGATAATGTTGCTTCGGAAAAGAACGATGATTTTCTGTAGTATTTTGATTTTAGGGTTTCGTAGTCAAATAGATGAGAGCAATCTATATAATATAATTATTAAAAAAAATCTAGATAATAGTATATCAATATATTACGTTACGCTTACACGTATTTCAATCTGTCTGTGGGGATGTCTATTACATTTTAATGGTCTACCCTTTCAATTGATTTTGTTTAGAGACAGCTCAAATACATACAAATACATAAGCTACTTTTCATCCTGGATAACAAACAGCTCCCACATGATTAAAAACTACTAAATTCACACGGACAAATCCATGGACAAACTTTGGGCATGGTAATGTTATCTTTAATAACAATAGCGTGCTTTGATGTGCTATGAAACTACCGTTAATATTACAGATACAAAGATATAGAGTTTATAGAATTTATATTATTATAGTATACAGACAGGACATCACTCAAAGAGCATTGGATGTCCGGTTTAATTTGTCAGTGTATTATTTAACTAGCACAGAATACATACTAACACATGTTATTGTTTATTATTTACTAGTGAATGCCCGAAGTCCCGGAAATCGTCTGCGTGGTTTGAGGTTTTTTGGTTCCCGCGGGAACTCTTTAATTTTCCAGGATAAAAAGATTTATTTCACTATTTCAGACTATAATCTATCTCTGTGCCAAATTTCAGCCAGATCCGTTCAGCCGTTGGGGCGTGATTGAGTAACTAACAGTTAATAACTAACAGTTAAATAAAATATTCATTGATTATATAGTAGTTGTAGAAAAAAATATAGTGTGGTGACTCAGGAGGCGTCCAGTTACAATAAAATGTTAAGTTGTACCACGGATCAGGTAATAGTGCAGGTACAGAAAGATTAACCACAAAACACAGGTTGTTTTTTCTTTTTACTTCTTCAAGGATTGTAGCTTACGGAAATAATATTTATTTTTTGCCAGAGCAACGGAACTCGACCCGTATTGACACGCGCTTGACCAGTGATATGTCTGTAGCTATAGTTTGATTTATAGTTCTCCTCTAAACAATCTCCTCCCTCGAGACAAAAAGGCTCGATCTAGATGCTCTAGATATAAATGAGCAATGACAGAGAACGCTGTGCTGTAAACTTTATCTCTTATCTCATAAATCATGGTTCCAATGTTTTCTGTTTTGCCATACTTCCGATACTATGTCGTATATTTTATGTTACAAGTTTCGTATTTTATTACGGTAATATGTGGTTTATTTAGCAGAAAAGAAACGAAGTTATCTATACTAGCTGATGCGCGCAACTTCGTCCGTGTGGAAAATACTGTTAAAGATTAATATGCAAATGATAAAAGGGCATGAATTTGGCTTGCTCCAGCAATGCTCAGCAGCCCGATTCTGTAACTCAGTGGTTATCAAAAAATGAAAGCCACTGACTTATATTTTTTATCCATTGAAGATTTACTATGACATGTTCTTTCATTTTTTCATAGTAAACCTTCAATGGACAAAATATATAATTATGTCCGTGGCTTTCATTTTTCGATAGCCATTGAGTTACAGAATAGGGGAGAGGACTGCGGTTACTTTTTATACGACTGCCTGAAAAAAGGAGTATATTTTTTTCAGGGTTCATGTATGTATGTATGTATGTATGTGAGTTTGTATATTCCACCATAACTTCTAAACGCCTGAACCGATTTTGATAAATGAGGTATCGTTAAAATCCCTAGCTTATTCCGGGTGACATAGGCTAGTAAAAATTTTAAAATAATTGATGGGGTGACCATGATCCCGCATTAAATACTAAAGTTGAAAAAAATAATTAATCATCATCTAGAAAATAATGAGTAGATTCCAAAAATATATAACACTATAGTTCAATATCCAGTGATTCACAAAAAAATATCATTTAATAAAAATGTGAATAAGATTCCAAAGGCTATAATGCAAATCGCTTCATATGGAGATAAACTCCAAAAATAATATGGCAGGGCAGTCGTATTTTTTAATGCGTTAAATTATGTATCTGTAAACAGTTACACATTGATTTAACTGTTTATTTTTTTTTAAAGAGCAATCACCGTGTATTTTGCTGCTTCTTCTAGTATTGGCATTCCGAATCAGTGGTAGATTCACTCGACGATTTGAAAGCACTTTTAATGTTTATTTGAATAAAAAACTATAAAGAGTTTGAGTTTTCCCTGGGACTTAGGGAAACGTGGGTACCAAAAAATCTCAATTTACGCGGACGAAGTCGCGGGCGTCAGCTAGTTTGACATAAAACAGAATTAGTGCTGTTTTGTTGGTGAAAATGTTTACGTAAAAAGCGTGTAGCGAAATTCGTTCTGAACCGATAAAATTCAATTACCCTTAAATAGTTTTGAACATTTGAACAGTAAACACGTTGTCAAAGTAACTGAATTAAAATTTTATGTACAGTTTACCATACAGAAGGTGAATTACATTGTCAGCCAAAAATTCGGGTGGTCGGAGGTTCCATCCTTGGACATTAACTTCTATCCAAGGATTTTCGTAGTTCATAATTGAAAAAATCAGTACTTATTCTTTGTCTGTGTGTGAGTGATACTAGTTGTCCTAAATGAAGTAAATCTTTTTATTTGTGAGATGGTGATAATAAAAAAAAAACCCGGCTAATTTTGTTGTGGGCTTTTCTCAGACCAGGGCGCGTTTGGAATAATTAACTACGGTTATAAGCCGTAGTTAATTATCACCATCACGTCTTAAAATTTATAAACGTGACGCTCAGAAGGTGTACTTTATAGGTGCCTATTTTGACTAAATATACTTTGAGTTTTGAGTTTGAGTTTCCTTTCTACAATGGTATTTTTTAATAGAGTACTTTACAGAGTAGAACATGCATGCCATAATAGTTTTAGCACAGAAGCAATCAACTGTCAGCTCAACAAAGCGAACAGTCAAGCGTTTAAAGTTGGGCGCAATAAAGGCTATTGAAATCAATTTTAATATCGCGCGGGTGACTGGCGATTCATGCCGCCCTTCTATATCGTTAGCTGGACGTAATTCGTTACGAATTCGACTCGCTGACTCGTGTGGTGTTAGGGACGAGCTGTAGAGTTGATTCTGCTATTTTTTTGCATATCCCTGTGCAGTGGCGTGCACAGGGCTTGAAGCTAGGGTAGGCATTAGTTAGTCAGAATACCTTAATATGACTGTTATAATAAAAAACGAGCATTTACGTATTTAAGTTTGGGTAAGCAGTGCTTTTATGCCTCTATAAACTACACGCCACTGTCCCTGTGTAGAGTTACAGAGTAAGAGTTTGCCGGTAGGATCCTAACTAGCCACGGTCGCAGCCTCCCACCAGGCCAGACCAGATAAAACTCAGAAATCATAATTTCCCAAATTGACCCTGCCGTTGATCGAATCCAGGACCCCAACAGCGCTATACACTGCTCCAGGGAGGTCGTCAGAAACTTTGCATATGGTGACGCAATTCAGAGAACCGGTGGTATAAGTCTTTATTTCCTTAAATTTTTTACTCTACTTGCGTTTGGTGTGACGTCTATTCCAATAGTGGGACACTTGCCCCGCTGTTTCCAATAGCTTGCTACCCCCACTGCGGTTGCACTCGCGACGTACTAGCACGACCAAATGGACATAAATTATGTCCATTCATTAGAAACGGAAAAAGTGGGCCTGGGCTTTGACGCGGTAATGTAATTGCACGTTAACTGCATTACCATCTTTTGTTGCGCCGACTCTGACGCCTGCGACCCGCAAAGCATTTTCAACCCTACCGTTTAAAACACTAGGTTTACTTTCCAAGACTTATCCAAGTGACTCTGTTGGACATATGAGTGCATTAGTGGATTACTACTATTTTCCTTTTCAGTTTTACGAGCTGTAAAGTGTTAAGTTGTCTGATCTAGAAAGGAATAGAAATTCAATGGTTTTTGCTTCATTCACCGTGTCTTAAACACGCTTGAACTAGTTTCAGTCTATTTGTCTAGATTTACCTGCAGAATACTAAAGCCGTATTTGTATATTGAAGTATAGAGCCAGAATATAACAATATTAGCTGATGCCCACGACTTCGTCCGCGTGGATTGAGGTTGTTGATTACCGCGGGAACTCTTTAATTTTGCGTAATAAAAAGTAGCCTATGTGTTATTCCAGCCGATAATCTGTGCCAAATTTCATCCAGATCCGTTCAGCCATACTGGCGTGAAAGAGTAACAAACATCCATACGTCCATACATACAAACTTTTGCGTTTATAAGTATAATAGTAAGGATTATATTTAGACAAGTATCCTCTCAGGATGAGAAGAGTTTAGCCATAGTCTTCCACGCTGGACAAATGCAGTCAGACTTTACACACCTTTGAGAATGTCACAATATAAAAAACTCTCGGGCATGCCAGGTTTCCTCACGATGTTTCTCTTCACCTTCACTTAGCAAGTGATATTTAATTTCTTTTACCAAAGTATCTTTAATTAAAAATTAATTGCATTATTTAAAAATCTTTTATTTTCAAAAACTAAATATAAATATCTAGATATCGAGAAGGAAGCGGTGATAGCCTAGATTCTAGAGGCTAAGATCTGTACGGGGTCGCATGTTCGATCCAAGAATGATGCGTTTAAGAAATTATCTAACTTGTCTATCTATAGTATAATACACTTGATTCAAGCGGTGAACCAAAACATCGTGAGGAAACCTGCACGCCCGAGAGTTCTTCATAATGTTCTCGAAGGTGTGTGAAGTCTGCCATTCCGCACTTGGTCAGCGTGGTGGACTATGGCCAAACCTTTCTCATTCCGAAAGGAGACTCGTGTTCAGTAGTGAGGCGACAATGGGTTTAAGAGAGATAGATAGGTAACAGCTATCTACATAGTATGTTCATATAAATTGCAGCAATCTCGAGAGTAGAATAGAATAGTAATATCCGTCGTGAAACGGAAGGATTTCCGGGGAACAGCTGCTTGTCTTAATTAATGCTCGTATGGCACGGCGATGCATTCAGACCTATACATAATTTGACTAATAATACTGTCTTAAGTATTATTACCTCGGTGTTTACGTAACTATTATCTTGTACTCGGTTTGAAATCAAACTCAAACTGTACTCACAGTTTTGTCGGTTGTGAGCTAGTTTATAAGTTTAGTGTGCAATGAAGAAATAAATAAATAAACATACAACTGAAACCACACTAGGGACTGGACAGAACAAAACGTCTGCATGAAACGTCCGAGTCAGAGGGGACACATACTGATTTTGTTTCACTATTGTTGAATTTCGTATTTTAGAATATTAATAATCTTTATTTTAGGAACGTCAAGGTAAGGTAACATCAAACTGTAATTTTGAGTAACATTACTTAAGTATTGCTTTAAGCGGTGGCAGTATGGCCCCTGATTTTTTATCCTGTATTTTTTTTGCTTGTATTGTATTTCCGTTCTTATATTCATATTTTTATGTCCAGAACATTTTTATTCATATTGATTTATTTGCATTTTTAGCCCGGTTAGGGCGAAGCAAGTTCATACACTAATAAACTTACAGTAATTAAAGTACGTTACATTAGGTAACCTTATCTTAATGAACATTATATTGAAATTAAAACATAAAATCAGATTTCAATAAATAAAATTATGTCAACTATCTACAATAAACTATTAGGTATGTCAAATACAATAATTTTTTAACGTTTAAATGAATCATAATTTTAATGTTCAAATGATAAAATGGAGTAAGGCTTTGAAATATGGCCTGTAGAGTTAAACATCGCTGCCGGAAGTGCCCTCGTGAATGCGGCAGGTGCGCAAACAGTGTCGTGATGCGAGTGTGCAGACTTCATGCAGGCTATCATTGACATCATGCTGGGGCCGCACTGACAGCGGGAATGAGTATTATCCAAAATCATATAGCTGCTGGCCTATCAAATTCAAATTCAAATGTTTTTTATTCAAATAAACTTTTACAAGTACTTTTGAATCGTCAAGTGAATCTACCACTGGTTCGGAATGCCATTCCTACCGAGAAGAAGCAGCAAGAAACTTGGTGGTTGTTCTTTTTAAATAAATATTTTATTTACAATTATTATATCAATGTATACATAAGTAACCGCTGTCCTTAGCATTGCTGGAGTGATCAAATCCATCTCTCTCTCTCATTTACATAATCTTCAACAGTTTAATAAGCTTTTTTCAAGAGCATACTTTTATGGAATTTCTTAAATTTGTGTATAGTCAAGTTTAAGATAGGTCATGGAATTTTTTTATAGAAAAGAATGAATGACGAATGACCTTCAGACTTTTTTGAAACGGAGCGAAGGAGTCACGAGCTTATTACGGCTTCTAGTTTGCCTGTCGTGCATATCGCATTTTTTTTGTAAATATGGATGTGCTGTTTTATTATTGATATCCTATAGGATATATTTCGGTTAGTGTGCTCAGGAGCTGTTCAATCTTGCACCTCCTTCAGCTTTCTACTATCGTACCGCAAGACGTCGTGCGAGTTTCCACCCCTATGTCGTCAACGTGCCACTCACACGCACGAAGTGCTTTGCGTCTTCATTCCTTATTCGCATGGCTAGGGTCTGGAACACTCTACCAAAAACAGTTTTTCCCACCAATTACAATCCGGGTATCTTTATATCAAGAGTGAATAGGCATCTTCCAGGCAAGCACGTTTCATCTTAGGCCGCATCATCACTTCCCATCAGGTGTCAATGTGGTCAAGCGTAAGCCTATAATGACTTAAAAAGCTGGCATACACTTAATAGGTTAGCCTGCAACTATGTTCGTCTATCACGTACGTCTTACACTTGAATCAGTGTAGTGTAATAAGATTTAGGGAGAAAGGGTCCCTAGATTGGTCCTTATTGCTGTGTAATAAGCAAAAAGAGCCCTGTAAAAGGTGCAATGTAATAGGCCTATGAGTTGGTAGTGGGCTAACCTGTTAGGGGCATGGCAGTTATATTAAACCCATACCATTTGGTTTCTAAACGACATCGTACCGGAACGCGTAATCGCTTGGCGGCACGTCTTTGCCGGTAGGGTGGTAACTAGCCACGGCCGAAGCCTCCTACCAGGCCAAAGCAGGGAAAGTTCAGAAATTATAAATTCCCAAATTGACCCTGCCGGCGATCGCCCCCGGGTCCTCCGCACGTTAAAACAACAGCGCTACACACTGCACCACGGTGGTCGTCAAAAATTGTAACCAAATGCGAAAACTTTCAGCGGCTAAACAAAATATAATATCAAATCAAATAATCAGGGCGTATTCACTAGAAGCCCTGCATCGTAGGAATTATTTTAATATGTTGCCACAGGATAAGTTATAATATACACGTTATACAGGCATGCTGGGATTAAATAGACTCTCAGATCTAGACTCTCTCAGACCTTGAAAAGCCTGGTTCCCTTTGTCTGAAATTGTCAAATACATTTCATTATTTGTAATAATATATTATGGATCTATAAATTATGTAAGAACCCCTTTCTTAGTAATACATGCGTTTGTTTTTAATTTTTTCCACAAATCCCCTCGATGTTTATATTTCGGAGTCCTTAATGAATGTCGTTTTTTTAATTCAATTGAGAATTGCATTCGTATTATATAAGTTACGCTCGTCTATGCTAATCTCTTCTTTCATTACAATACCTCCCACAAAACTAAATAATACACTACATAATTATAGTTGTTCCGTTTAAGAGACGAATCTTGTTCGTCTCGAAGTTTATTCTCGAAACTTAATCTACATTTCCAACTACTGCAAACTTTTGGAGATTTTACTTCAAGAAAGTTATATCTACAGAATTAATGTTCTGTTTAAAGAGACCCTTGTGAAGATGTAATATGATGTATATAATTTATTATGTAATTAATATATACAACATCTTAATTCATTATTTTTTCTTTGTCTTGGTAATTAAGATTAGTTAATAAAAAGGTTTTGGTCAAGCGTCATTGTTGTTAATTTTTAAAGATTTTTATTGCACCTGTTTACTTTAAATATTCCATTATCTAAATAGGTAGTTTTTCTGATACATACAGTTTTAATTTTTTTGAGTGAACTAAACTTAGACAAAGGGTACGTGATACATTCTGTCAGTCTAACTTCGTCTGGCCCATCTGTTTAACTGATTTTGAAGAAATTTAGTACAAAGATAGGGAATACGGGAATGGCTATGGCTACTTTTCATTCCGGAAAACCTAAGAGTTTCTGCTTTTTTTTAAGAAACCTTAATCTAAGCTAAATCAAGGAACTCAATTGATAATTCTTACACATCAACCTGATTTTAGGTGTATGTCTACAAGAAATATCAGTCTAAATATTGAGTATAAGTAACCAAACAAATTTTTTAATTTCCCCTCCTATTTTAATATAGGTACCTTCAAATCAAGAATAAATAGGCAGTTTTTAGACAAGCGCGCTCCACCTAAGGCTGCTTCACCAGTTGCAAGCAAGTCTGATTGCAGCCAAGCGCTAGCCTATGTAAATAAATGATAAAATAAAATAAATAAAAATATATTTATTTATATTATATTATATATTTACAGGTTACAGTCAATTTAGTTTAACTTTGGTCTCCACACTAGGGAACCTGTATCGCGGAGACCGTATTATGATTAAGTACCTAAAATTAGACTTAACCGAGGACTGACTAGGATACAATAGATGTTTTTCTTTAATTTTTTAAGTAAAACATAATTTAAACAAATGTATTTTTCTTAATGTTTCTGCCAATAAATAATTTCGAATTTTTGTTTTTCTTTTTAATTTTAATTTGAGATAATTTAAAAAAGAGGTTTCTTTTTAAACGCTGTCATCAGCACCACACCACCGTGAGAAAATTCCCACCGAGTGCGTACTTCAGCTATAATTAGCACCACGCACGCAACTCGGTCGCATTAGCGAATTATACCACTTTATGTTATACTTTATATGTGTATCTCGTTCATTATTGCCCTCATTATACAGATGAGGGTGTTTGCCGTGCGCTAAACTTTGTTGTATCTCGTATAGTATGTTTGTCGCATAATTATCTGAAAGTATATGAGATATAACTGAGGTTGCTGTGATATTTTATTTCACCGTACTGCATAATTTTTCTGCAATGGAAAGGGTTTTTATTGTGTTCTCCGAGATGTTTAGGCTTCAAGTGTTGTCTTTTTTTTTAACTAGCTTACCATAAATATAATGCAACCTACCTCTGTATTAAATTTCGCCAAAATTGGTTTAAAAGATGGGTCGGGAAAGCTTAGCTGACAGACAGACGGACATACAGATACACTTTCGCACTTATAATATTAGTGTTAAAGTATGGATTTTGTATAGTATTTTTATGTAAAATGATAAGCTGTGAAATCAGCTTCTACTCCTTGTGTTATCTCAAAACTACAATATATAACTGGTCAAGAATTCTGGCAACGCATTGTTAATGCTTTTCCCGGGCTACAAATATGTCCATGGGCGACAGTAGACACTGTCGCCTACTAGTTTGCTTGCTTTTAATCCATACTAATATTATAAACGTGAAAGGGTGTCTGTCTGTTTAGCTGTTTATCGGTCTACTACGCTTGAACGGTCCCGTTTTTGACGATATAGAGGTAGGTTACATCACGGGGAAGAACATAGGCTACTTTTTACTCCAAAAAATTAAGAAGTCCCATCAGGAATTTAAAAAACCTCTATCCACGTACATTAGGTCGTGTGCATCATCTAGTTCTTATAAAAATAACTCTTGATCCCCCATCTACCATTTCCATTTTATCAATAAGATTGAGGTTTTTTATTAAGGCCTTAGGTTTTAATTAAAGTAAGGAAGCCTCTCGGGATGCAATTCGCTCTCGTACTTGAGGTCTTGTTGCAATTTTGTATAGTGAAGATTCTTTACATTATTTTAACAATGTTTTGTTTGTGACAAAGAAAATATTTGAAAAGGAGTTACAGGCGCGCCTCAGTGATCAATTTTCTCGGTTCAAGTTTCCTTTTGTAACGAATACCTGCGTTTCCTTCAGGCCCTCAAATGTTTCGGATAGTTGCATTGGATGGTTACAAAGGACTTTTCTTTATTTTCCCTTTGATTAATTTCATATTAATACGCAAAAAAGGTCAGATCTGATGCTACAACTGATATTTTTGTTAAATTATAGGTATTAGCGTTGTTATTGTTTGAAAAACAATATTTTATTCTACACTCTCGTTATGTCATATATTTACTATACCATAGTCATGTAAGAATGGTACGCGCGAGAGTTGAATGCAGAGCTAATAATGTATGGTGACCCATTAAATAGCTCTGCATTCATCTCGCGCGCGTACTATAGATATCTTTATCAACGACCCAGTGGTCAAAGCTTTGACAGTGAGTCAGTTTATACGTTTAAACGCACTTCAAAAGCACATTGTCAAAATCTTAACTCAACGCTGGCTCACTGTTGAGTACGGGTTTTGTCTAAGAGTAAGAACATTAGGTCTATCTATTCTTCTGGCCCAGTAAGGATAGGTACACTTGATATAAGTGTTCTTTGAGGACATAAAAAACTCACAGGCAGACAGGGAAGGTTTCTCACGATATTCTTTCTTCCCCACCGGATAAACAAGAGATCCATATCCATTCTAATATGATAAATGCGAAAGTGTGTCTATCAGTCTGTCCGCCTGCTACGCTTACATGGCCCATGTTTACAACCGATTTTGATGAAATTTACGTATTAACATAGGCTACTTTTTATCCCGGAAAATGAAAGAGTTCCCGCGGGCAATAAACGTTAATCCACGCGGAAGAAATCGCGGGCATCATCTAGTTACTATCAATCGCTTTAAAATAGTACTAGCTGATGCCCGCGACTTCGTACGCGTGGATCGAGGTTTGTGGTTCCTGCGGGACCTCTTTAATTTTCCGGGATAAAAAGTAGCCTATGTGCTATTCCAGACTAAAATTTATTTCTGTGCCAAATTTCAGCCAGATCCGTTCAGTTGTTGGGGCGTGATTGAGTAACAAACATCCATACATCCACACATCCAGACATCCATGCATCCATCCAAACTTTCGCTTTTATAATATTAGTATAGAAGTAATGATAATAGATTATTTACGTTCTAAAACTATCCATAGTCCCGCTCTCATCTAATATGATCCCAAATCTGGCTAACCACACTACGTAATGGCCGATCCGTGTACTTAAACTATGTGGAGTTCATTGAACTGAGTAATTGCATCGGCGAGGCCACGCCAACTATCTTGCGGCCGACAACTTTAGCCGCCTAACTTTGCTCACATGGCCTAACCAGATTGCCAATTTAATTCCAAAACTTATGTCGTGTAACATACCTAATGATAATTTCAGAAAAGTAATTAATCATTTCAACCTTTTATCGGCTCACTTCTTAGCTTTGCTCTTTGAGATTAGAACAGAAAGGGAATTGACCATGGTCCACCACGGTGGCAAAAAAAAATATATGAAAAGCTCTCGAATAGGTATACAAGTTTCTTGAAGATAGCTGACACTGCTTTTTCATTAAAAAAAAATTAAATATTCATTATCCATCCATGAATATCTATCTCGCTTATTTTATTACAATACAGTAATAAAATTAAAAAAATTAACCCACGACGAACTGTAGCGCTGTTTTGTGCCTACAAATTTGAAACAATAATTAGAACTTCTCAGAAGCATGCATACCTAAAAGTGCATTGTAGCGCAGCGTGGTGGACTTTGACCTTAAAATATATCTAAGAACCTTTCCACAAGCCATACATACCTAAAACAAAAAACCGCATCTAAATCAGAACAGTAGTTTTTCAGAAAAAATCTGCACAGCTCACCTGTTCAACCAATTATTAGATAAAATTTGATACAGGAATAGGTGGTATCCCGGCATAGGACATAGGTTACTCCATCCGTCATCCAGATAAAAATTAGTAAGTAATCAAAAAACCGACTTCCAGAGCGTCAAAGTTGACGCAAAATCTAATCTAATATCTTTGTTATACCCGCCCGACTTCAACATAGTGTGTAGACATCAAAATTATTTTTTATTTTACAGTGGCTTTGGAAGTCGATTATTGAATTTTTATTTTTCTTTTTAGTGTCAGGATTGAGGATTTGGAGTCAGAGTTTTTTATGGGACAACCTCGAAAGCTTCCTCTAAGGACTGAATATAATATGAAATAATAATAATAAGAGGAAATAGATATGCACCGACATAGATTTAAAAAAAATACGCACCGAATTGAGAACCTCCTCCTTTTTTGGAAGTCGGTTAAAAATGAAAGAGTTCCTGAACGAATCAAAAAGACTTAATCCGCGCGGACGAAGTCGCGGGCATCATCTAGTAATAGGAATAAACGTATCCATAGAAAAGTATCAAAATGACGATAGTAAAACCTTTTCCGTAACACCCGGCAATATCGCAGTCAAGGGCTAACTTGTAGTGGATAAAAAAAATATAATATATGAGATGAGCAATAACTGTGCAACATGATAGTGTGACAGCAGTGTATTCAGTTCCCGTTGCCAGGTGGGCGACGGACGCATGGCCGGATTTGCCAAATCCGATTTCATTTAAATATCGGAAAAAATTTGCATGCGAATAAATCCCCTGAGCCTAATGCATTGCCCCGGTTAGAAAAGGATTATACGGATCAGTTGAAAACACATGCTGTTTTGTCTATATTCAAAATCATTTTGAATCTTTGACCTCGATTATCTACATAATTTTATTACTAATTATTAATTATTATAAATGTGAAAGTTTGGGTGGATGTTTGGATGTATGGATGTATGGATGTATGTGATCACGCCCCAACGGCTGAACGGATCTGGCTGAAATTTGGCACAAAGATAGATTATAGTCTGGAATAGCACATGGGCTACGCAGACGAAGTCGCGGGCCTTTGCTTGTAATTTTATATTCATTAGTAAGTATTCTCATCATCATAATTTTTTTACTCCCTTCACAGCGATCTCACCTGTTGATACAAAGATGCAGTATAAGATGGTAATTAACGTGCTAATGTGTTAGGGGTAGTTAGGGGTAGGGGGTTAGTACATCTAATCGGGTTTCTATACGGCATCGTACCGGAACGCTAAAGCTCTTGGTGGCACGCCTTGCCGGTTGTGTCTTCTCAAAAAAGAGAAAAGCTTAGGCCATTATTCTACCACGCTGACCAAGTGCTGATTGGCATAGCTTGGTTATGCTAGCGAAAAATATCCCCTTCAAGGGTGTATAATCGAGTGCTTGACTCCAACAAACAAAACATTATTCCTGCAAAAAACGCCAATTCCTAACAAACTCTACAAAGGGGCTTTAAAGGAAATAACATGCGAGGTGAAGATGATCGAATCTCCGCTATTGTGTTCGTAGCACAGATATCAACACTTAATACTATATAACAGAGAGACTAACATGATTAGTTTTTGTCAACTAGCATAATATAATTTATAAGGTAAGTTACTATGACAAGCTCTTTTAAAGATTGGCAAGATAATTCTGAAAATAAACTTGTTGCGTTATGACTCGGTAACCTAAGGACGATAAAGCTCTTTGTATTCTATATTCCAAATCAAATCATTATTCTGTTATTCTTTATTTAGAAGAAAGAGCCGTGTAACGGTCGCTAAGCAGACTTATTACTGAAGCGTAATAACCGTGTCGTTGCAAAATAAACATTTTGCGTAATGTACACTTACGTTATTCAAAATACCTATTTTTTATATTTTTGAACAATTTTTGTTCAATAGTCGGTTAATTACAAACAATATTAAAGTCAACAGGTGTTATCAAATGTTTTTTTTGTATTAAATGAGCTACATGGTAACCAAATGAGTTAAATGGCTTAAAAGTGTTTTAACGAGTTTAAAATGGTAAACCGACACTTGTATTAATTTTATACTTGACCAATAAGGTTTTTTATTAATTTAATGCTTAATGGCGTATGACTATCAAAAAAAGTACAATTTGGTACCTACTTTGAATAAAATATTTGATAAAAAAAAAAACCTCAATGCCACTCTATTCTGTAAGCAAATCTCTCCAAGCTGCGAGCGTCTCAGACAATGGCGGCCCATAGTGGGACAAAAGGGCCTTTGCAATCGAGAGGGAATCTAATTCTGAGATATGGCGTTCGAGGAATTCGGTTTCCTTTTTATTTCTTTTGGAAAAACTATTGGTGCTATATTCTTGAACGGTTAGTGTAAACGCTTAGGACGGTCGAGTGGCGAACAATTTTCTTTGTGACTAAGGCATAACAACAAGGCATAAACAACGAACACTTAAAAAAAACTCAGAGACCTCGCACCGAAAAAGGCGTTTCTAGAGCCTGAATGGGTGGCCTGGGTGGATTGGTATCTCTTTATTGAAATTCTTCATTTGTTGATACAGTTAGAGACCTTAAGAAGACTATAATATAAATTAATTGTATTAATTTACCGAAGTAAATATTTATAATTTAAATTGGCACAAATACATAGTCATACTGAACATAAGATATGATTATTAATTAATTTTCTACGAAACTTTGGTACGAAATGTGAATACTGAATAGTGAATTATCAAATAAATA
Source organism: Erebia palarica (assembly GCA_964035005.1). Classification (NCBI taxonomy): domain Eukaryota; kingdom Metazoa; phylum Arthropoda; class Insecta; order Lepidoptera; family Nymphalidae; genus Erebia; species Erebia palarica. The sequence continues at coordinate 39,284,906 of OZ035983.1, forward strand.
AGTTTAATTTTTCTAGTAAGTAGTAGTATGGTTGTAAGTAGTCTATATAATAGATAAAATCCTGACTGATCAAAGTCCTGACTGACTGACTGACTGACTGACTTATATCCTAGAGACATGTTTTGGAGGGTGCCAAATTTGGAGGGTGTGTTCCTTGTGAAGAGTAGGTATCCACTAAGAAAGGGTTTTTCGAAATTCCACCCCGAGGGGGTAAAATAGGGGTTGAAAGTTTGTATGAAAGTCATTCAAGTTTGTATTTGTTTTTCAAGTTATAGCCATGAAACTTAGTACTTGAGCTTTCGGTTAAATATGAGGAAGTAGGTCTTTCACCATTTTTGAAAATTCAATCGCCAATGTGGTGAAATAGGGGATGAAATTTGCATAAAAGTCCTTCATTTCTCAAGTTATTTTTCAAGTTATATCAACGAAACTTGGTTTATTGGCTCTCCGTAAAAAATAAACGGATCGGATCACGGATCAACGTGAATTTTTCATGGGTATAGTTGAAGACCTGGAGAGTGACATAGGCTACTTTTGTCCCGGAAAATTAACAAGTGCTTGTGGGAATTTAAAACTTATGCCACGTGAACGAAGTCGCGGACAACTGCTAGTTGACTATAAGAATTGGAAATATCATTGAAATAATTATTTTATTGATAGTTAGAGATCTAGAAAGTGACAGGCTACTTTTAATCCCGGAAATCCAAACAGATACCAATGGATTTTTGAAAACCCTAATCCAAGTAGACTAAATTGCGGGCATTGGTTTAGAACATAAAATCATATAATAATCATAATAGTTAAATCCCGAGTGGATTGGCGCAGTCAATCCAAAAGTTAACGATCTCACAGTGTCGTATATCTACGAAGCAATGCCATTCATCTCGAGACCACTCAGCGCTTTATCATCCTGGTGTCGTTAAGATGCTCGTCAATACACAAATGCACTGGAACTACCATAAGACTCGAAAGTTTTATAATATAATGCTTCATCATCCATATAACCTCATACAAAGAATACTATACGCTACGTGTCGGAGCTAGACCTTTAATTAGCATTTAATTGAAAAAATAAATATTTTTATTTCGATTTGATTTTAATTACATAACATACATTCACCATACTTAACTGGTAAAAAAAGATAAAAGCTACTAATGGGAATTTTGTCAATTTATCCAAATATTTTCTGGCAGTAATTTTTTTCGGTTCGTTATAGTCGACAGTCTATAAGTCATAGAAACGATCAGAAAATTCCAAATCATAGTGCCTACAAAACCGTAAGAAGGCCATTATAATTCGGCTAACTGTCAATCAAGGGCAGATTCCGCCCACCCTCCCGCGCCGCCCGCCTTAAGCTGGTACACACGCAACGACTTCGATCGACAGCGACACGATGGCGATTTAAGCCTATTGGACACAATAGTAATCTTTACTAATACTAATACTAATATACTAATACTTATACTAATACTAACACGAACACTAACACTAACCCTAACACTAATACTTATACTAATACTAATAATATTATAAATGCGAAAGTTTAGATGGATGGATGTATGGATGGATGGATGGATGTTTGTCGTTCAAAATGCCAGAACGGCTGAACGGATTTGGATGAAATTTGGCATTGAGATAGATTATAGTCTAGAATAATACATAGGCTACTTTTTATCCTGAAAAATTAAAGAGTACCCGTGGGAACCTAAAAATCTCAATCCACGCGAATGAAGTCGTGGGCATCAGCTAATCAGCAGCATTACCCGTGCTCTGCTCTTAGTAATTTCCGATGAAAGGAGAAGAGTGTTGATAGGATTAGGGCTGGTTTCTGAATTAAGCATTCAAGCAAAAATCAGCTAAGGTTTGCTTAAATATTTGATTAAGCCTTAAGTTTTTTATGTTTCACAAGATAAAAATTGAATTTATCTAATTGTAATTAGCTAAGTATATGTCAAATTGACCCTGAGTTTGCGTTTCGTTACACGTACAAAAACCGGTACTAACCGAAAATAATATTTATTTATATTCTTGTTAAATTTTATTATTAAATATTATTCAAAAAAATAAATTTTATAGAATTTTATTTAGAAAATTATGAATTTCAAATATTTCAGGCTTTTATCTCATAAAACTCTGATGTGCGTTTGATTTTAAATAATCGCGATAGAGAAATGGAACGTTCGTCTTATAATTGTGTCAGAAGCGTCAGAAATTTGACAAACGGTGGTTTTGTTTACGAAATTTTCGAATTCTTTAGAAATCCAACGTACTTCTGTTTTTATTTGTAATTATTTTTACAATTATTTATAAAACGGATAGAGAAAGGAAAAAAAGATCTCCCAACTTTACCAACGAGAAGAAAGAAAACCTTCTCGCACTCGTAGCAAAGTAAGTACCTAAGCTTTATATAAGATTCAATTTCGGACAGCTTTTCTCCTGGATCAGTAAAATATTCACGGGTTAACTTTAACATAGCCACAATTAGTAGTTATTTCGTACATGTAACTCTACTTAGAAATGGAAATTTGCGTAGTCGCAAGAAAAACAAACCAACTGGCAACGAACTTAGAATAATACAGGGTATAGGTACTAAAATTCTACATCAATGATAAAAGGCATATTATTTATGTGTTTGTTATGTAAGTCATCAATAAATGTTCTCTCCACAGAATACAAGGTGCGATATAATGCAAAAAGACAGGGGCGTTGTACTTGTAAAAAAGAAGGAAGAGTGGATTGTAGAAACTAAACAATGCAATAGCCTTTGTACCACAGGGCCAAGAGATGAACAGTGAAGCTGCCTGGTGGATTTTCAATCATCGCCACAACTGATAATAATGTGATAATATCATATTATATTTATTACCCAGATATGTTATATTATGCTCAGTTATTTGTAAAATAAAACAAATTTAAAAAATCCTACAAAGAGTTCCTAATTTCTAACAAAATATTACAATACAGTACAATATACAGAAGTTTATTGTTATGTATTTGTAAAATAACTTTCTACTAATGCTGATCCTACAGCAAAATTGAGCTTGGTGCAAAGGTTGGACATCATTTTGTTCTTCAACAAGCTCATCATCTTGTACCACGTAGAGACTTAAATATCACGCACTCAACCTAAAAATTAGTGGACTTTGGTCATTGCCATGCGCTTTGAAACGCAATTTTGCAGTTAAGCATAACTATAAGTTTCGAAACTGTCAAATTTTAAATTTCTCAATCTCCAATTCTTAAACCTTACACATTATCAATTCAGAAATAAATATTTTCTTAATTAGTACTTAAGCAGTCTTTTAAACAGACTTAAGATGAGCATTTATTTGCATATATGACAGTGATAATTTTTTAAAAATAGCTTTATTTCATATTTGCAATTCGATCGCCAGCAACATCACGATCGACGACTGTTATTTTCACGTCCACCACCCTTATTCTGAATTTTTACTCGATTGATCGTGCATTCGAAGATACTAGCGTCAAATAGCCATTGATTATTAATTTAAAGCTCAATTTCATGCATGCATTCATATACAAAACATTTCCAAATTAGAGTCAGTTGTACTGAATTTGTGACTTTAAATCATTGTTATTAAGGTTCGTTTTACTTCAACGCTAATGTTAACCAATGCTTATGCGATTACGCTAATATACGCTTACGCTCATATTATTTGCTGTGTGCGTGAGTAGCCCTCGACCAAAGACGCTACCGTGTGTACCCGGCTTTAGAGGAAAATGGGAGGTTTCTGAAATAACGAGCTCGGAATCCTAACGAGCCCTAACAAAGAACTGGCTGGACAAGGGCACTGAACTATTGATTTGATTTAGTGATTTGGTCAAGCGTAGCCATTTTTCTTTCGATGTTAAAAGTACGTACAGGGGGCCTTACTGCCAGCGCTTAAAGCAACACTTAAGCAATATTATTCAAAATGACTGTTTGATGTCATGTACCTTGATGTTCCTAAAGTAAGGATTATATAATTCTGAAACACGAAAGTCAACAATATGGCTTTAAGCGTTGGCAGTATGGTCCCAGGTCTAAGACGGAAGCAGACTAAAATTACCCTTAATTGATGTAAGTGGATTTTTAATTTAGTCACTCTGATCCGATCATGATCACATAATTTTATAATATTATGTCTGCAATTTTATGAAGGTTAATAATGTAATTTTATAAATGTAATTTTAGAAATGGTTGACGGAACTCTCAACGGGTAACAAGCAAATCAATCGTGCACAATGTAAAAGCAAAATAAAGCTTCATATGCTTAGTAAGATTTATGTACTTATAAGATATACGTACGTAAGGTAAAAGGCGAAAGATTTATGCAGATTTTTTAAAGGAAACCAGAGTTAAGGACATTAAGTCCCACCTCGTAAACTCAGTTTTGTAAAAATAATACATATTGTTCATTAGGGGACGCCCGTGGCTTCATCCGCGTGGATTAGGTTTATTGATTCCCACTGGAAATCTTTATTTTTCTGGGAAAAAAGTAGTCTGTCCTCCCCCGGGACACATTAATCTATCTCTATACAAAATTTCATCAAAATCTGTTGAAAAAATAGGCCGCTAAAGCGTAACAGACAGACACACATTAGCATTTATAATATTAGTATGGATGTGGATTAGTATAGACTATGGATTGTGGAGAATTTTCTACATGTATATTGCACTTGTATGCACTACGTTACGCATAACTGTCGTCCATCCACCACCATACGTGGTGGCGCACCGATGGCAGCTATGCGTAATCCCGTCGATCAATAATAAAAAAAATTAAAAAACACGCCTAAACAACTACCCTGCCAAAAAACGAACTAAAAAGTTAAAAACAATAAATTATATTTTTTTGTGAATCACTGGATATTGAACTATAGTGTTATATATTTTTGGAATCTACTCAACATTTTCTAGATGATGATTATATAGTTAATCTTATTTTCGTATATTTTTTTCAACATTAGTCTTTAATGCGGGACCATGGTCACTCCAACAATTTTTATTAAAATTTTACTAGCCTATTTCACCCGGAATAAGCTAAGGATTCTAACGATACCTCATTTATCAAAATCGGTTCAGGCGTATATAAGTTATGGTGGAATATACAAACTCACATACATATATACATACATACATGAACCCTGAAAACCATACGCTCCTTTTTTCAGGCAGTCGTATAAAAATAACTCGCAGTAAACTCAATTCAGAAAGAGCGACTATAAAAGAATATAGAAAACATTTTTGTGCTTCTTGCTGTCGAAACCCTGGGGTCGTGGGGCGAAGATGCTCGATCCTTTCATAAGGATCTACGAGTATCTTCTCGTCTTACATAGTCCACAGGCGGCACCTCGGACAACATATAAGTTTGTCTATTCAGTGGGGTAACGCATCCAGCGTTCTGGGCACATTGCTAATTGCAGCGGTTTGGATGATTTTTACTAATGTTTAGTTTTTAATTTATATTTTAATGTATTTCATAGTTTTAATTTGATATTTTTGTTTATTAAAAGGATTGAAAAAGTATTTAAATAAATATTTTCTTCAAACAGAATTATGTTATTATGCATAAAGTTCGATCTTCGCTGAGGGCGAGCTAAGTAATTAAAGAATGTCAATTAATTCATGAATAATTTACTTTGATCTTTGCCGCCCTTTGAAGCTGTATTAATCAATGCTAAATTATTACCCATTTTGTTATTTGCATCATCAATTTCAATTTATCATGACTTTATCACTAATAAATATATTTTTGTCAGTGAACAAAGATGTTACTCCACTCGTTTATCACCGCGCTTTCGTTGCGAACGAATTTCAATACCGGAATAAGAAGTATTCCATTTTGACGCAATTTGGTACAGATCTTGCATCCCAATGACCGACATACAGGTGCGTCCTGGAACGTTTAAATACTACTACTAATATACTTGTACTACGAGATTTTAAATCTAGTTGGACAAAGTCGTGGGCATCGTATAGATAAATGTATAAAATTAAAAAGTGACTGACTGAGTGATCTACCAACGCACATCTTAAGCCACTGGATTGATCGGGCTTAAGTTTGTCGTACAGATAGCTATTATGAAATAGGCATCCGCTAAGAGAAGAAGAGGGTAAAATCGGGGTTTGAAATTTGTTTGAAAATCTAACTTAGCATGAGCGAATCCGCGGACAAAAGGTTGTTAAGGAATAAAATTAATAAAGTGAAGTGCAGTGTTTGTCATAAAAATATTTATAATCAGAACCGCGTTAATCACACTGTAATACAAAAGGAATGTAAATGATTCACTTCAGTTTAACCTATTGCCGCCTCACTACTGAGCACGAGTCTTTTCCAGAATGAAAAGGGTTCGGCTATACGACACCACGTCCACGACCTCCTTACCACCCGAATAGGAAGCCGGAACGGAAGAAATCTAAGCCATCTCGTCTTTCAGATCACCGCTTCATAAATAACGATTAGTTCAATGCAATAAGGCCTATGCCCAGCAGTGGATGAATACATGCTGATGGACGGATGGATGGATGGATTAATAAGGGCAGGTGTAGTAAGCGTCTACCATGATCTACCCACTTAGACATTCCGAATGAATCTCTCCCGACGGCCGGAAGGGGAGGGCTGACGATAAATCGCGGTCCTCCTCAAACAATGTTTTTGAACGGTATTAATGGTCTGCCCAAACCTTCTGATATCACTTTAGTACACTGATATACATCATCAAAGATGTCTTTAGTAACATAATATACTTACTGATATTATAAATGCGAAAGTTTGGATGGATGTATGGATGTCTGGATGTATGGATGTATTGATGTTTGTAACTCAATCACGCCCCAACGGCCGAAAGGATCTTGCTGAAATTTGGCACAGAGATAGATTATAGTCTGGAATAGCATATAGGCCCGCGGGAACTAAAAACCTCAAACCACGCGGACGAAGTCGCGGGCATTCGCTAGTAGTAATATAAATGCGAAAGTTTAGATGGATTGATATATGGATGGATGTTTGTTACTCATCATGTAAGAACGGCTGATCGGACCTTGATTAAATTTGGCACAAATATAGATATAAACACATATGCTCTTTTCATCCCGGAAAATTAAAAAGTATTCGGGCGGAAAAAAGGGTCTCGGGCCAATTTAAATATTTGAACTACTAAACATTATTTTGGTAGGCGGCAGCATCATAAATTACAGGAAACTACTTGTCACTGAATGCGCAAAAATGCGATAGTTTAAGAGAATCAGTGTTATCAGATTAATATCAGAGAAATATTCAAGGATTTCGTAATATTAAGAGCATAATCACATTTTTATCATTTACATAATCTTCAGGTTCAGTGCATAAGCTTCAGGTTAGGTTATATAAGTATTATATATTAAATATAAGAGATAAAAAAAGTAGATAAGAAAACGTATTTCTAAAATAAATTGTATCTTGAGTTTTTATATCAAAGCTCGTATCCTTATTCTTTTGACGGGTCTCAAATAACGAAAAATAATTGCGTTGCGTATTCCGAGATCCACTTTGAGGAAAAATTGCGTTTAAATTTCTCGATTGTGACAAAAAGTTGCGGAAATGAGGGCCCTAATGGATACCAGACGAAAAGATATCTCCGAGAGATTTAATTCTCAAATTACTTTTACTTTAGCGTAATCCTAGTTACCTTGTCAATTGATGCATTATATAATTATTGTTTCATAGAGTTACATATTATTATATTACTATTGCTAGTAGCTTTATTTATACGATATCATTCTATGTTTGTTTTTTCTTATCATTCAATTCAAATTGATGAGGCTTATTATTATTATATTTCGAACTAACTTGTGGGAGTTATTTGTTAATAAATAATAAACAATAAGAAAATGAAGTGTATACGGTTCCCGATTTCACATTAATGTCAGTAAATATTTTTAAATCAATTTATTTAATGTAAGAACTACAATGAACAATTATCGAGTTAATGAACATCTGAAGATCTCGGAGTGTTAGAAGATTTGTGTGGTGTGGCGAAAAAAATTTACACTCGAAGTTTGTAGAAATAATACTTCATATTACAATCCTATCATAAGAATGTGTCGATTGTATAATGAAATTGAAAAATGTGATATTGATATTTTTAACTCTAGGTTATCTTTATTCATAATAGATTGTATAAAATAGTTAAGTAGGATAACACTGTATTTGCTTTACTTATAGTAGGTATTATTAACCGTTTGTTATTTTGTGCTTTACTTTGCATGCTAGAACCTTATTCATGTAGTGCGACTTTGTAGGATTAATAAGATTAATATGTTATTAGTTAAGAGTTTAGGTTAGGTCAGTATTGTAATCAGTTTTAGTTGCCAAATAAATAAATAAATATCGCAAGTTGCAAGTGCAAGATACGCACTGTACCACATACCTACTGTGGCGGATTATAGCGAATTAAACTTCTAGTTTCTTCATTATCATCAACTTCCGCTAAGTAACGCTTGCTTCTATCCACAATTTATTTAAAAAAAATTACTTGAGCGAAAAAAAAATTAACAATCACATTTATTTAGACCAAATTGAAGTGTATTCCAGTTAAAGGGTCCCTTGAGGCGAATGTCCCTTCAACGAGCATCGCCGATCCGCCTTAGTGGCTCTCCGGGGGGTCGTGGAGTTGTTTTACTCGTTTCATTATGCTGTAATTATGTCGGACTGCACTCCCTTAAGACTACAATCTGATTCAAATGCTTTTGCCTTTGCTTCTTTTATTTGTGACGATTCAAACTCAAACTCAAATCATTTTTTTACAAGTAGACTTTGACAAGTGCTTTTGAATTGTCTAGTGAATCTACCACAAGTTACTTAGTACCACGAGAAGAACCAGCAAGAAACTCGGTTGCTCTTTTGATAAAATTCATTTACAATTACATCAATGTGAAGATGCATAAGTGACCGCAGTCCTAAGCATTGCTGGAGAGAGTCAAATCCGTGCTAGACAGTGGGGCGGTTCGTTGTATGGAGACCCCCGCATTAAATCCTCAGTCGTTGAAACTTGGCAGGATTATAGTATGTTATGAACCATAACTTATACAAAAATATCCAACTCTTACGAATCGGATTGCCAAGGCACAAATAATCAGCTAAAACTGACAAATTAATGTGGTACAACGTGCAGCATGCGATATACACCGCCCGCCCACCCGCTTCTAAACGTGTAGCAAAAGCAAGCAACCAAGAAAACAGTATATACTACCTTAACTGTACACCATACTAAACGTACAATTCAATTACGACGACCTCCGTGGCGCAGTGTGTAGCGCTGTTGTCTAAACGTGCGGAGGTCCCGAGTTCGATCCCCAGCAGGGTCAATTAGGGAATTTATAATTTCTGAATTTTCCCTGGTCTGGCCTGGTGGGAGGCTTCGTCCATGGCTAGTTACCACCCTACCGGCAAAGACGTGCCGCCAAGTGTAGAAATCGAATAGGGGTATGGGTTTAATATAACTGCCATGCCCCTAACAGGTTAGCCCGCTACCATCTTAGACTGCATCATCACTTACCATAAAAAAAAACTTAATTTTATTAGAGAAAATTTTATGTAAAAAGAACGAGCTTCCCAAAATTGTGAGTTTCATAGTAGTGCTTGTGAATGTTCTTTATTATGTAAAGACTAGCTTTTTGCCCACAGCTTCGCTTACGTTAAGTTAGATTTTCACACAAATTTCAAACCCCTTTCTATCCTCATTAGGCAAAACTTTTAAAAATCTTAGCGGATATCTGTACCTGTACGCCCAGCCCGATCCGTCCCGTGGTTTGAGCTGTGCGTTGATAGATCAATCAGTCAGTCAGAAACCTTTTCCTTTTATTTATTTAGTTAACTTTAATAAATAAGTTAGCAAAAATATTATTTCATAGAAAAACTAGCGAAAGCCCGCGACTTTGTCTGCGTGGTTTGAGGTTTTTTGGTTCCCGCGGGAATTCTTTAATTTTCCGGGATAAAAAGCCTATTCCTAAGCCTATATGCTATTCCAGACTATATAATCTATATCCGTGCCAAATTTCAGCCAGATCCGTTCAGCCATTGGGGCGTGATTGAGAAACATACATCCATCCAAACTTTCGCATTTTTAATATTTATAGAATGGATATAGATAGATAGATAGATATATATAGATAGATAGAAAAATTTATCAGAATTTTAATTTTATTAAACATAGGTTTTACCGTTCTCATACTATACACAGCTTGCCAAGCGTGTATTTCCAGAGTCCCAGTTTTCACTAAATTAAAAAAAAAACCATTTACATTTCGTCCTCCCATTTGACACACTTCCTCGCCTCCTGTTGCTTATCTCGCTCCTTTGAAACGGGGAATTTAAATAAAAACCGGGTCGAGTAATACGTTAAACCTATTTCGTGTACAGGCACGAACAAAACAGTTTGTTTTGAAGTGAAAACTTCTTTAGCCGCGTTGAGCACTTTTTGGTGGGAATCTTGTGAGTTCGCGTCACCGACATGCGTAATAGCAGTATATCTGTAGCTATACAGGTGACTATTGTGCAACATTAGTGCTGTGTATATCTTTACAAGTAAAATTGAATGGATTTAGTTTTCACTTGTATCGGCAGTCCCTATGACTGCCAGTTTTATTTTAATACGACTGCCTGAAAAAGGAGTTTTCAGGGTTCATGTATGTATGTATGTATGTATGTGAGTTTGTATATTCCACCATAACTTCTATACGCCTGAACCGATTTTGATAAATGAGGTGTCGTTAGAATCGCTAGCTTATTCCGGGTGACATAGGCTAGTAAAGTTAAAACAAAATGATGGGTTCACCATGGTCCCGCATTCATCATCTAGAAAATAATGAGTAGATTCCAAAAATATATTTTGTTTGTCCACGAAATGGTGCATAGCAACGTGGACAGGTGTGCCAAAAGTGAGTATACTTACGAGCCTTATCGCATTAAAGTCAAAGTGGACTTGTCGATTTCTTTCTGGGTTATAGCGTTCTGCTACTGCGATAGTTGCAGTTGTCACGTGGCTAAAATTTTAGTAATTGTTGCTATGTTATCAGACACATTGTATGCAACTTGTTACAACCCCAATAGTTTATGTAATTCTCAACTTTTTATAGGATCAATTAGAACATTTTTTTAGATACCAGTGGTCGCCCGCGACTTCGTCCACGTACAATTTCTGATTTTGAATTTTCCCACTGCAAAAGGTCTACCTATAGAGGCTAGATAAAGCTAACGCAGGTTTTACTATGGTAAACATAAATGCCAATTTTCATGTCTATAACTTTTCATTGAAACTTCCAACCCCCATTTCATCCCCTTAGAAGGGGACTACCTTTTAAATTGTAAGTTTGATTGTCTTATAGTTCCTGAGATATCGTGATTAGTCAGTGAGTGGTATTTCGCTTTTATATAAATAAAAACAATGAATAAGAAGATATTGTTTCCATATCTAGTGTAACTATAAATAAACTCCGGACCAAACAGTAGTCTATGTGCTATTCCAGACTATAATCTATCTCTGTGCCAAATTTCAGCCAGATCCGTTCAGCCGTTGTGGCGTGATTAAGTAACAAACATCCATACATCCATCCAAACTTTCGCATTTATAATATTAGTAAAATAATCGAATAAGGGGATTCATATATCAATTTCGTGCACGAGTGTACGCGTCCTAATGAAGATGACAAATTCAGGCGCGCGTGAATAGAAGCTGGTGAATGGCCGCTCAGAGTGTCGGCGACATAATTTGTCGCTCGAGACGACATTATAGCGCCAGAAAACATTTCAGGATTTACTCTACTTTCTTGCATATCATCATCTATATTAGCCTGCGTTCGTTCACTGCTGTACGTAATACAGTTTTTTCCAAAAAGCGCGTCACCTCAGCAGATATGAAGCCTTCCTCATCTAGCCACTCGGGAAGTGGCAATCAAATCAACGTATCAATTAATCGTCCATATTATGTCTAGTCAATGGGGCGGTCCATTGTATGGAGACCCCCGCATTAAATCCTCAGTCGATAAAACTTGGCTGGGTTTTAGCATGATCCAAAACTTATACCAAAATATCCAAGAAAAAAAACATCCGGAAGTTAGGTATTTATACCTAAAAATTAATATTTATGAATGAATATTTTCTCGATTTCTTTTAAAATAATATTAGGTAGCATATTTACACTCAAAACGGTTAAGAAGTTCCCGCGGGAAGAAAAAAAATCTTATACCACGCAGACGAAATCGCAGGCATCATGTAGTACTTAATATTTTAAGTGAGAAAGTGTGTCTGTATGTCTGTTTGCTAAGCTTTAACGGTCCATAATTTCAACCGATTTTGATGAATTCGGTTAGAGCTGGGCTATAACACGGGGAAAGACGAAGGCTTTTCATCCCGGGCATTCGCTAGTATTAATATACTTATTAGATGATGGCTGCGACTTTGTCCGCGTGGTTTGTTTTTTTTTGTATTTCCGCAGGAGCTCTTTAATTTTCCGGGATAAAAAGTAGCCCTTGTGCTATTCCAGAATCCATCTATCTCTGTGCCAAATTTCAGCCAGATCCGTTCAGCCGTTGGGGCGTGATTGAGTAACAAACATCCATACATCCAGACATCGATACATCTAGACATCCATCCAAACTTTCGCATTTATAATATTATAAGTAAAAAGTAATAAGTATAAGTATAGATTAACGTGTAATTTCACAGTCTTTATTATTTTCCCATGGCGCCGTAACTTATCCCGGTTGTATGGAGGTTGACGGCTCACACCGTTTTATTGCGAAGCCCATCTGTGCGCCACTTAAGGGCGCGCCTCAGGCCTTCCCGCTCTCTATCGGATTACCTTGTTTACAAGATATTTCTGTTTTGTCCACAACCTTAATACCGCCTTTGAAGGGTCGGGGAGGTTAATTCGAGCGGTAAATGATAATTTTGTTTATTGTCGGGCCCTTTCATTTTTTTTTCTTTGTAATTGAATTTATGTACCCGTGTAAGAGAAACTTTTTAAAAATTTATTGGGGTGTTAAAATAATATGCTTTTTTAATATGCTACAAGTTAGCCCTTGACTACTGTTACGGCCTAATACCTAAACTCAACGATTAGCAAACCCGTGGCCTCGTCCCGGGGCCCATAGCGGGAAGAGATGAGTCGCTCAGATAGGGCCTTTGTGAACAAGTTTCTATGACCTACCTTAGTTTCTATGACGATGGCGGCAGGAAGAGTAACAACAACGATAATCCTAGATGATATAATCAAGTTATGATGCAGTCTGCGATGGTAGCGGGCTAGCCTGGTAAGAGTATGGCAGTTATGGCAATATTAAGCCATATTAGCCCTTATCGGTTTTCACACTGCATCGTACCGGAACGCTAAATTGCTTTGAAGTACGTCTTTGTCCGTAGGGCTAGCCACGGCTAGATCCTCCCACAAGACGAGACCAGAGAAAACTTTGGAATTATAAATTCCCAAATTGCCCCTGCCGGGTTCCAACCCGCGACCTCCCACTGACAAGACCAAAGCACTCCCCACTGTGCCAGGGAGGCTACTGTTTCCTTTGTTTATTTCCCATAATTCTACATATTATAATATATTTTGTAACTCCTGACTCGGTATGCGTTTTGGCATTGCTGTAAGCATACCGAGGATATTATTTAATAAATCAATAAGTATAGATACAATTTCTCAAGTTGTCAGAACCGGAAATACCAACGCCAGGAAAAATATGAGTTTGAGTTTGTGTTTCGTAACACAATAGCTATTCATGATGCTGTGATGAAAAAGGTAATGTACCTACTAAAATAAATAATTGTCATATTGGTGTCACTTAGGCAGGTTAGTACTTGTCTGGGGGCTGTTATTTTGGTATAATAACCGCGCGGGAGGCACTCCGCCTAATGAGAGGTCGCGTCACCAGTCGTTCGCCCAAATTCACGTTTGTCCTACATTAGTGCGAGCGCCGTGCCTTTCAGTGTATGGTGCAACGAAAGAAATAAATCTTTGTTCAGGGATACAAGTACAAGAAATATTATTATTTTTATACACTTTATTTATACCACCACAAGTGAAATTACAAATACAAAAATTGGAAAAAAAGTAAACACAGACAGAAGTAGGATACAAAGGGCGGCCTTATCGCTTAGGCAGCGATCTCTACCAGGCAATCTTAGGAAAAGAAGAAAATAAGGGAAAATAGACTGCAGGTGGATCTGTAATATACTTACATTCAAATAACTACATACTAATACATAAACCAATAATAAACATAAATTATAATAAATAATATAGCTAATTATAAAATATACTAATATATATGAATTTTAATAATATATAGACTAATACTAGTCCCACACAGTACCTTTGGTTACAGATCGCATTAACTTCCTGAAACAGAAAGTTTATGCATGGGCACAACGTATTACGCGCTATAGAAAACGCAATGATCGATTCTCTCAAAATCGTACATTCCAAAGAGACCAACGGAAAGTATATAGGAACTGGTAACGATCTAGAGATTGTGTGGTCGATGAACAGTGTCCAACACTTGATGCTATGTCAGGTTTGTGGTGTAGTATCTGGTCGGATTCCATAGAACACACCGAAGGTGAGTGGATGAACGTTGTTAGAGAGGAGTGCGATGCGGTGGTAGATATGAACCCGGTTGCCATTAGTGCTGATGATGAAAGTTGCGCAATCCGTTCGGCTGCGAACTGGAAATGTCCGGGGCCGGATGGGCTATTCAACTTCTGCTAAAGGGTTTCGTAGCGCACATACAATCTTAGAAATGCAATTCCAGAATGCCATTGATTCTAGATTGTTACCAACACTAATGACAACAGGTGTCACGTTCCTATTATACAAGTCCGGTAGTACCGCACATCCAAAAACTATCGTCCGATAACGTACTTACCTACCATCTGTAAGCTACTTACATCCATTCTAGCTACAAAAATAACTATGCATATCAATTCAAATAATATTTTGCCCCAAGTTCAGAATGGGTATAAGGCTAGGACACGCGGTACTAAGGAACTCCTTCTCATAGACACCTCTATTTGCCAACAGGTACGGCGAAATAAAAAAATCTAGTCGCTGCTTGGATTGATTATAAGAAGGCCTATGATTCGGTGCCTCACACGTGGCTCATTGAGATCATGAAGTTGTATATGGTCGATGCAACTCTATGTTCTTTTTTCGACTCATGTATGAGGCAATGAATGACAGTTCTTCGTCAACCAGGAAACGCTAGATCTTTTGAATCAGCTGAACCGATAAGGATTAAGAGGGGAAATTTCCAAGGTGATAGTTGGAGTCCTTTATTGTTTTGCTTGGCACTTAATCCACTCAGTACACTACTCAAGGATTCAGGGCTAGGCTTTCGTCTTCGCAGGGCGGGTGAGGTCATATCTCACTTACTGTATATGGATGACCTCTAACTGTATGCATCAAAACGATCAGACCTGGTGAAGTTGCTAAACATAACTGAAAACTTAAGTAATGACATTGGGATGGAATTTGGTGTTGACAAGTGTGCGATTATCAATATAGAGTGAGGTAGGGTAGTGAATTCTGAGAATCTAGTTCTTTCAGATACCTTGATTCTCAGATCTCTCTGAGAGGGTGAAACATATAAATACCTTGGGATGTCAGAGGCACTTGGTATTGAGACAAGGACTATGAAACAACTAGTTGAGGAGCGTTTCTTTGGCCGCCTGAAAAAAGTCCTTAATAGTCTTTTATCAGGTGGTAATAAGGTACGTGTCTTTAATGATTGGTTCATGCCTTTACTCACATACACCTTTGGCATCCTAAAGTGGACGCAAACTGAACTGGATACCCTGGATCGAAAGGTTCGAAAACTGTTGACCACATACCGTATGCATCATTCGCGCTCATCTGTTATGAGATTGTACATCCCACGCAAGTGGAGGACGTGGTTTTTTGAATATCAAGAACCCCCATAATCGTGTGATATGCAAACTCAGAGATTATTTTCTCAAGGTGAACGGGGGTATACATAGGGATGTGGTTGCAGTTGATAAGGGTTTCACCCCGCTTTCCTTAGGCAAAGAGAATTGGCGCAAACCAATAGTACTTAGTACTTCGGATCGCATGAAGGTATAGGAGAGCAAGGAGTTACATGGTAGATTCTACAAGGCCCTAACCAGGGTGGATGTAGATCCAATTGCATCTATATTTTGGTTACAGTTCGGCAACCTCTTTGGTTTCCCCGAAGGTTTTGTGTGTGCAATTATGGATGAAGTTATCAAGACGAATAACTATCGGAGACACATTTTGAAAGATGGCATTGTTGACATAATATGTTGTGCATGTCATCTTCCTGGGGAGTCCCTCAGACATATTGTCTCCGCATGTTCTCATCTTGCTAATGGAAAGTACTTGCACAGACAATCAAGTAGCCAAAATAATCCATCAACAACTGGCTCTCCAGTACGATATTGTTGAGACTGAGATACCATACCTATAGGTAGGTATGACCCAGTATCAGTTCTCGAAAATAGTGGTACCTTGCTCTACTGGGATCGGTTGGTTATCACTGATAGATTTATTGCTGCTAATAGACCTGACATAGTGTTAGTCGGCCACTCAGCGCGCCGAGCAATAATTTTTGATATTACTATTCCACATGATGATAACCTGGCGAAAGCAGAAAAGGAAAAAGTATCGAAATACTTGGACCTTGCTCACGAGGTTACCGCCATGTGGAATGTTGACTCAACGATTATTGTACCAATGGTTGTATCAGTTAACGGTCTTATTGCGAAAAGTTTCGATCAACACCTCAAGAATCTTTCACTTGATTGCTGGATTAAGGGTCGGATACAGAAGGCGGTTATCCTTCAGACGGCGCGAATTGTGAGGAAGTTCTTCTCTCTGGAGCCCTGACTACCGGCTGCTTGGGTCTTTAAGGCTCCGCAATGGGTGGAAGTTTTAAAGGATTATTTTTAAATGTGTTTTATATATTTATGTAAAGCGTGTTTAGAAATAATTTTATAAAAATGTGTACAAATAAATGAGAGAATATAGGTAAGTATTTCACCTATGCTTAAAGATTAATTTTTGTTTTCGTCTTTAGTTTGTTAGAAAGAAATAGCAGACTCAATAAATAAAAAAAATCGCGAAATAAAACTTGATCCCCATAATGGTCTTAACTCGGCATGTGCTATAACTGTTAGGATCTATGATCTTCCGTGAAGCCAAAAATGTATATGTATCACCGTAGATCAGATTGAAATCTACCGCTTTTTTTCTCGATAGATTGTAAACTGTCGACAGATTGTGAACCGTTCAATGTTGTGAATGACAATTTTTGAAATATTCATTATATTCACGTTTTCTTGTCTCTTTCTTGTAGGTTAGGTTAGGGTTCGACATAAATAATCAGGTAGTGCCTGATGCACATATGTTCTACCACATTAAAATACCTTGATAATCTACCGAAAAATAATGCGTTAAATTGTAATCTTTCGACAGTTCACAGTTTCCCTAGATAAATTACAATCTAACAGTTTTCACAATCTTACGGTGACATATATAAAAATAATATGAATAAAGATAAAGAAAATAAATACGTATAGCCTATAATACAAAGCAAAAGAGGGTTTACTGTTAAAAGCAGCTAAGAGTGAATATATACTACGGATACATTTTTATCCGGCGAACAAAAATACCGCGTTTCTCACTTTTATATCGAGCGCTCACACGAGTGCGAAAGGAGAAAAAGGCACACCTTTCAACGTGCGTATGTAGAGTGTTTTAGCATATCTTTGAGTCTTCATCATGAATTCCTCAAGAAAAGCTCGGAAT
The DNA here is from genome assembly GCA_964035005.1 of Erebia palarica. Classification (NCBI taxonomy): domain Eukaryota; kingdom Metazoa; phylum Arthropoda; class Insecta; order Lepidoptera; family Nymphalidae; genus Erebia; species Erebia palarica. The sequence goes on from OZ035983.1 coordinate 39,302,733, forward strand.
AAAAACGTTGGTGGTATTACACCACATTATCTCAGAAGGGAATCTCTTCGACTGTTTCGATCTTTCCCCGTTCGTGTCGTGTTTTGCACTTCATTATGTCCTGCAAAGATACTTTGGTCTTTACTGAAATAACCAAAATGGCGGTTGGAATTTTTTTATTCAGTAAACTTGCACTAACAATATTATCGCCTTTTCAGCTAAGTTATTATTTTTTAGTCATTTATATAGCACTAGATAATGCCCACGACTTCGTCCGCGTGGATTAAGGTTTTTTCATTCACGCGAAAACTCTTTAATTTTTCGGGATAAAAAGTAGCATATGTCCTTCCCCGGGATACAATATACCCCTGTACCAAATTTCATCAAAATCAGCTGAGTAGATGGGCCGTGCAAGCGTAGCAGACAGACAGGCAGACACATTTCGCATTTATAATATTATATGGGATACAAACTATTCCTATACTAAATATCAACAAAATTGGTTGAACAGGTCGACCGTTAAATCGTAGCTGTATCCGCTCCGCTTGTGCTTGGGGCTACGCAGCCCTTATGAAAGGTAGTCCCTACACTGTATCCTGTAATTGCCGCTAGCTAACATCCATGTCAAATGGTAATGAGACAACAGCGGAACGTTCCGCGCGCGAACTTCCGCTAAACGTAACGCGTGTTTTAACTTTGTAATGTAGTTTAGCGAGCGTTGTTACAATTAACATGGTAGTTTTGGTTAAATGTTACAATTTTAATCACAGAGTAATTTTATAATTCACTAGCTAATGCCCGCGACTTCGACTGCATGGATCGAGATTTTTGGTTCCCGCGGGAACTCCTTAATTTTCCGGGATAAAAGTCTATATGCGATAAAAGTCTATGTGCTATTCCAGACTATAATCTCTGTGCCAAAGGAGGATGGCGGGAATGCATTTTGGGACCCACTGAATAGGGTAGCGTTCATCATGGAAACTTATTATTAATTGTAGAACGTAACAAAACTAATAAAAAAGTAAATATTTAGTAAGTAAGTCTAAAAATGTGGGAGAAAAAAGATACACCTAAAAGTAGAATATAACCTAAAAATTATTAATGAAAAACTATTGGGCTATTGTTCAATCAATAATTTGTATAAGTATTAGTATGAATGAGTAGGTAGGTACTTATGCCTAGTTAAAATTAGGTAGGTACTTATGTCTGCGAGAATTCCGCAATAATTCTACTCACACCATATTTCTAAATAACTCTTATCTGCTTAGATCTTTCTTATCTTTTAACAAATTGAGTAACAATAATATCAAAATAGATCTCTTTGCACCACTGGTACCTCTATGCGGATTCTGGCCAGTGAATTCTTACCCATAGCCCAAGTTGAAGTGATTTGCTGACCAATAATTCAGATTGTTTTCCCATTCTATAGCCTGATCTTCCTTACATTAAGCGTTTTATTCCTCTATATACTTTGATTAACACTTGCATTAAGTACTTATTTACTTTTCCTATGAGAGCTTTTTTCTTTCTCTTATAACCAAATCCATGAGAAGAAGTCGCGGGCATCAGCTAGTGTCATATAAGTAGTGATCACTGATACTGATATAATCATTTACATAAAAATTAAAAAGTATCGATACGATTAGGTATCGATACTTTTAAAGTATTCGTGTTAGTATAACAAGACGATAATAATATTAAGAATACTCATTTCAGTAGGTATCGATGATACATCGATGGTGTCGGAGCATCCCTACAAAAATAAATAATAATGACAAGTGTTATCATGCCAACAAAATGTGTATCTATGTCAATTGCTTTCCGTTAGTGCAAGATGACTTATTTTTTAATAAATTATAATAATTTCTTTCTTTTGAATCCCATATCCCAGAGTCTCAATATTTTTTTATATAAACATCATATATATAAACATATGATTATAAATAATACAAACTTGTACTTGAACGATGCCTCCTTAATTTTTAAATTATGTGGGTCCAATTTCGCCATTGTTCTTTCAGCCAGATCCGTTCAGCTGTTGAGGCGTGAGTAACAAACATCCATACATCCATACATCCATAGATCCATACATCCATACATCCATACATCCATACATCCATACATCCATACATCCATACATGCATACATCCATACATCCATCCAAACTTTCGCATTTATAATATTAGTAAGAAGTAAGATGAAAATCATTTGCAATATTGGCTCAATTCCATAAATACATAATGGCTCCGACGTTTCAACGACTTCCCTGGCGCAGTGTTGAGCGCTGCTGTCTTAACGTACGGAGGTCTAGGGTTCGATCCCCGGCAGGGTTTATTAAGATATTTATAATTTCTAAATTTTCACTGGTCTGGCCTGGTGGGAGGCTTCGGCCGTGGCTAGTTACCACCCTACCGGCAAAGACGTGCCGCCAAGCGATTAAGCGTTCCGGTACGAGCCGTGTAGAAAACGATTAGGGGTATGGGTTTAATATAACTACCATGCCCCTAACAGGTTAGTCCGCCAACATCTTAGACTGCATCATTACTTACCATTAGGACGGATCACAGTAAAAAAGACTGATATTTAGAGGATCAAACCAGTTTCCGAAAATAATACATGACCAAAGCCATGTTCTATTATGAACAAAGTAAGAGTCCTCACTCAGGGCTCAATAGTCCAAAACGCCCAGCCCAAAATTCTGAGCTTAAAAGCTGAAATTTTGCTCATAAGTTCCTTTTAATACCTGTATCTATAAATTTGATAGTTTATACATAATAAAGAAATCTGTAAATTATGGTGTTTATACTGTGACATATTTATTCAAGCTAATAGCTTTTACTTAGAAAAGTGAAAGCGGGGAACCCTTATTACGTATGTATCAAGCTCTCACCGGTCGTGTCGGATTTTCCGCCCCATTGGGCTATGAGAGTATAGGAACAGAGAGTCCACCTGTACCTGTCCACCAGTCGCACACACTTGTGCACTATAATATCTCCCGCGCAGATGGCTAATCTCTCTGGAGATAGGCCGCCGTGGCCAGAATTCGGTCGGGAGGACATTATTATTATTACATTATTATATCAAGTAGATGAGGCGCGTGATGGATCGTTCGCATGGATTAAGAATTTTTGATTCCCGCGGGAACTAAACTCTTTAATTTTCCGGCTACTCTTAGCCTATGTCCTTCCCCGGGATACAATCAACCCCTGTAAAAAATTTCATCAAAATCAGCTGAGTAGATGAGCCGTGAAAGCGTAGCAGATAGACACACTTTCACATTTATTATAATATTAGTGTATGGATATTGAAATCGACAAGATTGGTTATTTTCTGACTATAATTTTAATAAATAACTACAGCATTGTTGTATTTTATAAGTTACTATTCAAGAAACTGAAAACAAGTAAGAATTACAAACACTGAGTGCACAGTAACGTTCAAACACGAAGGCTATCAATTCAGAAGAGCGTGCACGGCGAAGTAACGAATACCCCTCTAAGAAAACCCTATCACGATTGAGCAGACATACAAAGAAAAACTCTACATAACACCACCTCATTACCAGTGAATAGGAAAGATTTTTGAACAACAAACTTGTAAATACTCTTGTTAGTTAAGGTCCCTCCCAAACCACAGACTTTTTATAGGCGGAGGGGTTAGTGGGTGCCTAGTATGAGAAGAAAGGATAAGCTTGAGCCACTACTCATAAAAAGTTTGACCAAACGCAGATTACCTTCGAAATTTGCACAGTTCCAAAAAAGATAAGCCAATAATAAATGTGAAAAATATAGTGGAAGGAAAAGTGCAAGCGCAATACAAAAGTTTACTCTTTAAGTTCACCCACCTTATGAAAAAGGTTAGTTCGCCTAATTGCGATGTTTGTGACACGATAGACGATTTGCTACACATATTTATATAGTCAGAAGAACGTGATCGAACGACGGTCACGGTAATGGCAAAATTTAATTGGTATATACTGGATGTGGGAATCTTCCAGAGCTTTCTGGCAAGTTCCACATCAGAATTGGTGAAAAGTTTGATTATTTTTGGTCACTGCTTGCCCTCGGTGGCCTTTTTCAGACGTCGACTAAGTGATAGTTTTATTTTTCTTTTATTTATGTTAAGGTTTTTTTGGTCTATTTGTTAAATATATTTAAATAATGTTGCGATGGGGTTGACATGTTATATATAATAAAAACTCCAAAAAAATTAGATAAAATAAAAGCTAATTCACTATCTCTTATCGTCCAAACTCTAATGGAAATGTGGAAATGTAGTCCTATACGACCAGAGATGCATCGGACGTAGCAGCAACAAAATGAAACTACCAGTTTTGTGACTAGATCTGATCATACTAGATCTGAGTTTCTTGACAAAACAATCTAATATCTAATTGTTTTTGAACCAAAAAAACATACCACTTAGTCAATGGAGCAGTAACACCACAGTAACGCTATATTAGCCATTTTTCCGACTGAGCATTTAAGCGAATGACTTTATGACACAGTGTGCGGTCACATCTCAATACAAAAAAAAAACGTTTGCGTCACGGGACGCTCGAAAGAAGTGATAACTTAAACTAATCCAAGTTTAAATATTTCACATTAAAATTGTTTAACTTGAGAAAAGCTTAGGTTATTACTTAAATTTCATGTATTTTAATATGATAATGTGAGGAAAGGTTATTTATTAATGAAATCTTTTATTGATTATAAATATATGGAAGCATCTGTCCGAAATATGGCTAGTACTGTGGGTTAGACAGAGAGAGGAGGAGCTTGCCTACTGCTGCCGTATGCGTGACAAAAAAGGAAGCCAGACAACGCTTTACGTTACGAAGCGGTTTACCCTCCCATAAGAAGTAATCACTTCAAAAAGGAATCTGCATACAACATCCCAATGCGATTTACCTATCGAACGATAAAATGTCGTTGATTTGCAAACGCCTTTATAACCGCGGTCAAACAGAGCCGGGGTACACCAAATAAAATAGATCCGCTTCGTTAAAGCAAATTTACATTTTTCTTGTCGACTTTATTTCATTATATAACAAGCGGTCTTGCTCGCAGCGGGGTTTGAAAAATGTATAAATTCCTATTGCTTTTAATTTGATCAGAATTTCTCGAGTTACGGCGTTACGATCAAAGGTAGGATACCTTTTTCGTCTTATATTTGTTTTATGTATTCTATTCGTTTCAATCAGATTAATCGCATCGATTAATAAATTGTGCTCTAATGATTTTTATTTTTCTGAATAAAAAAACAGTAAGCGTTTTTTTTTAATTACAGCTGATTCAATTTATAAATTCCTATGTCACATAAAATTTAATTTATGTCAAAGATTTCATGCTTTTTGAATACTTTTTCGTTCCATAACATAAATTTAAATTCAAATGTTTTTTATTCAAATAAACTTTCACAAGAGCTTTTGAATCGTCGAATGAATATACCGCTGGTTCGGAATGACATTCCTACCGAGAAGAGCCAGCAAGAAAGTAGGAAAGTAGGTAAAGTAGGTAGTTCTTCAGAAAAATCTAAAATTACAATAATTATTATAAAGATAAGTACATAAATAATTTACCTAAGTCCCAAGCATAGCTGGAGCGAGTCAAATCCACGCTCTTTATCGTTTACATAATCTTCAACAGAATAATAAGGTTTTTGGGAGCATACTTTTGATGGCATACTTTTAATAATAACATTATCATTTCAATACCTAGTTAATACGGGTTGGCAATCGAACACGACAGAAGAGAGATCAGGCGCAAAGCCTGCTTTACATGCTATAGTACTATGAGTTCAAGTAAAAGATAAAAGATAAATTTATGTCGTAAATATACAGTGTGGGATAACTAAATAACATTTATAGCCTAGATATACCTATATTTATTTGGCACGCAGGATGTGGATGAAAACGAATAGGGCGATTATATCCTTAAATTTAATTTTATATATTCTGAGTTACATTAATTAAGTCTAAAAGGTAAAAACTACTGCCTTTCTCTAAAATGAGTAGGTATATGTCTGACATCCGTTCCCACATCGCGATTCATTCGGATTACACCGCGTCAGCGCTGGCTGCGTCGTGTTTCCGTGAGAAACGGTATAGAGCTGGCTCATTTAGCGTTAGCCGGCGACTTTGCCTGCGTAACGGCCTTACACCTAGGATAAAACTAATATAGTTGACATACAATCTAAATATTATTGTGCACCTGTTTTCCGAACTGTTTTCAGAGACAGTTCTACTGCGTCTCGGAAAACAGGGCTTCCAACTCGAGACGTAAACGCTTATGCGTGTAGGCTTGAGTTTGCATAAGTATGGGTGTTGTGCGCTGTGTCCGTATGTATGTGTATTCTGAGTGTATGAGTATTGTGTGTGAATGAGTATTATGCGTGAGTGTGTGTGTGTTAATTTATGTAAGTAGGGATTAAACTAGAATCTCCAAAAGTCCTTCAGTAGTCGAATATGTTCGCTTAAGAAGCCAATTCTTAAGTAGGTAGACTGCACGGTTTCTGGGCGTTAATGCGGAAGAGAATCGTAAATACTTGGTGGAGGTACCTACGAAGCGAGAATTGCATAGTAAAAGCCTGTATGCAGACGAACGTGGATATTTATTGCGGCATTGGTCTCAAATACATTTGAGTCATCAAGGAGTATGTTAAGTTTAAAATCATTTGTTAAAATTCTATTGTGTAAATTAATATTTCTGGAAAATAAATTGGTTATTATTATTATTAAGTGCATCTTTGTAATTATGGTGATTTAAAGTACCTACAACCTCCAACACCAAGCTCAATAGTTGCAAATAGATTAGACCCCGGAATAATCCGGAACTGCTTGTATTAATATGTAATGATCTAATATCTCGTTAGTAGGTAATAATAAACCGATTAGGGTGTTCTCTCTCTGATATATAGAAGCTCAAATTTACTGGACAGTAAGGTTACAAATTAAACGAAATTATTTATTTTACGTAGGACAACTTATGCCACTTATGTGAGTTTGTTGTGGGCTCTTCTCAGATCAGGGCGCGTTTGGAACCCTCGTAGCTTTAGTTTTAAGATACCGTTACTGATTATCACCATTATATTTTATAAACAAGTGGACGTCACTAATTGTAGTGTATCTACCTAAATTGAATAAACGTTATTTGCCTTTGCCTATGATAAGTCAAAGACTCAAGACTCTACCACCGGTTCGGAAGGTAATTGTACTGAAAAGAACCAGTATGAGTAAAACAATGCACTGGAGGATAACGAATGAACTAGAAGTTTAATTCGCTATAATCCGCTACAGTACATAAATCTATGTGGTACAGTACGTGTCTTCCACTTGCAGCAAGCGACACCCACCACACAGCCATTCGCACAGGCACAGCACAGCACCACACATATTCTCCAAATCACTCGCAACGTACGTTTCACTCCGACATCGGAGCATCTCCAGGAGATGTTGACTCGACAATGCACGATTGCAAAGTGACTATCGTGTTAAAAGTTCCGGCTTGTATACCTTTTTGGCATGACTCATACTGAAGCCCCGCCCCCTCCCCTAATACTTTATAAATTGAGTAAAGGTGAAAGTCAAAGTCAAATAATGTTTATTCAATTTAGGTAGGTATACTACACATAATGACGTCTAGAAATTTGAACGTGAGATGTTAGAACGTTAGAACGTGAATTTGTGTCGTGATCGTGTGCTCGAGTGGCGACATTTATTTATCATTTATAGAATGGCAATATTGATTTCATGTTGGTATTGCATTATTGATGAATTCAGAGTTGTTAGAGGGTAGGCGATAAAGACATTGTGTATAAATACGGGCGTCATTCTGTAAACAGATAATTCGAACATCGGACGTTGTCTGAGGTGCACGCTTGTGTAGTGTACATTTTTATATATCATAATATACAGTTTTATACTACACTATTGTATAATAAAGTGTATATAGTGCGTTATTGGAAGGAAGGTGTGCGCGAAATAGCTGAAATGTGGTGAGTCCTTTTGTATCGTTCCAGTTTATTGTAAATATAATATACGATGTATTTCAATATCATTAATTGAGTATCCTTAGTTATCCAATCGGTATTGGCTTGTATTTTGTCATGGAATATATAGGCCTTTACGGGCAATACGTTTATTTGTTCATTTCTATTCAAAAACACTAAAGAATGCCGCCGACTTCATCCGCGTGGAGGACAACTGGTCAAAAACGTAGCCGACAGACACAGTTTTACGTTAGTAGCATAGTTTGGATCAGTATGGATACGATAGTCTAGCGAAGAACTTTACATAGAAATGATCCTATGAAGTAAGGTCTTACGCTAAGTTAGGGCTTAGGTTAGTTGCGATGGTTTTTTTTATTCGGTGGCAAGCTAGCCCTTGACTGCAATCTTAGATCAGGGGGCATACTACCATCGCTTAGAGCCGTATTGTTTTAAAATTGTTAACGTTCGTGTTTTAGAATTACAATCCTTATTAGGATGTTAAGGTCCGTGACATAAAATTGTCTATTTTAAGTAAATAATATTCATTTTTCAAATAAATAAATATTCTATTCTGCTTTAAGCTATGGTAGTGTCACGAATTCCCGTAAGGGCCTATATATTCCATGACTAAATACTAATTGGCTAACTAAGAATACTCAATGATATTAAATTAGAGCGATACAAGAGGACTTACCACATTTCAGTTACCTCGCACACACCTTCCTTCCTGTAACTCACGAGGTATATACACTTTATTATAAAATAGTATAATATAACACTGTATATTATGTTATATAAAAATGTACACAACACAAGCGTGCACCTCAGACAGCGCCCGATGGTCGAATCCCCTGTTTACAGAATGACGCCCGTATTTATACACAATGTCTTTATCGCCTACCCTCTACCAACTCTGAATTCATTAATAATGCAATACAAACATGAAATCTGTATTGCTATTCTGTAAATAATAAATAAATGTTGCCACTCGAGCATACGATCACGACAGTAGTAACCCCCCTGGTAGTAAAGGTCGATGCAGAGTACGATTGAAGATGGATAATACGTGATACGTGGTAATGTTAAGATGGATGTAACTAGTTGCAGTTTTATTAAGTTTGGTATGCGTTTATCGATCCAAGGCATAGCTCCACTACAGCGGCGCAGCGCAGCGCAGCACGTATTCTTTGTAAAATTATTTCGCGTGAGTCCAGCTCCATACAAACTCATACGATAAATATTTACCTCTACGTGCCGCGCCGAGTCGTGTATCTGTAGTAGAGATAGACCTTAATAACGGAATAGTCTAGGCAATAAAGCTAGTTGACCCCAACAATAATTCCTCAGCCAACGAAACTTTACAGCATGGAAAGTATCATGAGTTAAACGTATATTATAAATATCCAATAAAAAATCAGAAAGGAAGTAAGGTTTCTTTATGCTTATACCCAATTGTTAATGCAGGAAGGTACATTATCGCGTAAACGCAGTTTAGATTTGATAATAATATCGGTTTAAATATCGATGTTCTGCGTGATTATTTCGTTTCATATTTTGGTTTTGAGTGTAAATATAATACCTACTATTATTTTAAAAAGAAATCAAGAAAATATACCGTATTAAATATTAAGTTTTAGGTATAAATACCTATCTTCCAGATGTTTTTTTTCTTGGATATTTTTGTGTAAGTTTTGGATCATCCAATACTAAAACCCAGCCAAGTTTCATCGACTGAGGATTTAATGCGGGGGTCTCCATACAACGGACCACCCCGTTGCCTAGACTAGAAGTGGAACATCCTTTGGCGGCACCGCTTTGTCAGTAGGATTGTTGCTTAGACCATGCTTATAGGTTTTATTGGCAGAGGTAATTTGGGAATTTATGATTTCTAAACCTTTTTCGGTCTGATCTGGTGTGTAGGGTGTTGGACTTCCCAATATTCGCTAAATAAAGAACAATAAGCTTGGCGCAACAAATGAATACTGCAGAAATTCAAAATTCACATCTCTCATACAATACAATTTTGCACGCGAAACGGTTTCTGAATTTTATTTTGTCAATTTATTGGACATAACCGATCGCGATATTGAGAAAAACTGTTACTCGAATGAATATAAAAATTATACAATGTTGCATCGTATATTGTACCTGGTACATTGGATTGTGGTAACTCAACCAAATCAGCAACTCTTTACCAAGAGTAACAAGTCATAATTTAAAAAAATAAAAAACAAGACTGCCCTGTCAAAACCGAGCTAAAAAGTTAAAAATTAAAATTAATCTAGTTAATAGAATCTTAATTGAACTATTAATTAACTATTAAAACATTGAACTATAGTGTTATATATTCTATAACCTACTCATCATTTTTTAGAGGACGATTATCTAGTTAATCTTATTTTCGATTTTTTTTTCAACTTTAGTCTTTAGTGCCATTTAGGACCATGGTCATCCCATAATTTTTTTTTTTTAATTTTACTAACCTATGTCACCGGGAATAAGCTAAGAATTCTAACGATACCTCATTTATCCAAATTGGTGGAATATACAAACTCACATACATACATACAAATGAACCCTGAAAACAATATACTCCTTTTTTTCAGGCAGTCATACAAGTGAAATTAATTTAACGAATAAAAAAATACAACTGCCCTGCTATATTATTTTTGGAGTTTACCTCCATAAGAAGAGATTTGCACATATAGCCTTTGGAATCTTATTCATATTTTTTATTCAATGATATTTTTTTGTGCATCAGTAAATATTGAACTATAGTGTTATATATTTTTGGAATCTGCTCATCATTTTCTAGATGATAATTATATAGTTAATCTTATATTCAAATATTTTTTTTCAATTTTGGTCTTTAATGCGGGACCATGGTCACCCCATTAATTTTTTTTAAATTTTACTAGCCTATGTCACCCGGAATAAGCTAGGGATTCTAACGATACCTCATTTATCAAAATCGGTTCAGGCGTATAGAAGTTATGGTGGAATATACAAACTCACATACATACATACATACATACATACATACATACATACATACATACATGAACCCTGAAAACAATATACTCCTTTTTTCAGGCAGTCGTATAATAAAAATATAAAACTGCATCATCAATTACCAAGATGTGAGATGACATTTTGTTGTAGAGGATATTAAAAAAAAATAAAAAAAAGCTTACACCTCAACCCTCGTATATAAATAATCGTGATCTGTACGCCCAATTCATTAGTCAATCGCTAAATGGCGATCATTCGCCCGCACGGAACTATGGGGGCGTTTAATAATGCGTGATTTAATGCACGCTGTTATTACAGTTTTCACTTCGGTTACGCCGATGCCGCGCCTGATACCGGTTTCCGGATTACGTTACATTTATCTGTGACAGATTGATGAGATTTGCATCATGAAGCGGTGGTTAGTCCATCGGTTCAGACGACTCAGGTGGTCGGCGTTCGATCCCCGGGCAAGTACATCTAACTTTTCAGAGTTACATAAGTATGTTTTTTAGATGATATTTGGTATAGACTATAAAGGTTGCATCCCGGGGAAGGAAAAAACATAATTAACGCGGACGAAGTCGCAGGAAACATCTAGTTATTATATTATATTTTGATTTTACTTCTATAAAATGCGACATATCCCAAAACGTTGTTTTAGAATCAAAAATAACTAATCCAAAATGTAGCCAAGGTATCGAAAATTTAGATACTTGGGTACATTGTTCATAACTTTTGATGAAGCCTTTTCATTAGTATACAAGCAAATTAATACAAGTAGCTACTTGTTCTCAAAATATTATAAACTTGAATATAACGGCGAAGTACAAAGAAAAGAAGCAAAGTTTGTAAGAGCCTACAGATAAACTTTTATCATTAACTGTTACACTTGGAAATGTTTTCACGTAAACTGTTTGAACTCCAAATATTCGTTTGCTGTAGGTATAATGACACCCCGACGTCTGTTTGACGAAGGCCATAATAACGAAAGAACAAAGTTCAACAAATGGTCGCGCTGTTGCTTCATTATACTCTACGGTACGATACCTATTTATACGACTACCTGAAAAAAGGAGTATGTTGTTTTCAGGGTGTATGTATGTATGTATGTATGTATGTAACGAAGCTAAGGGTCCAGGATATGACTGGTTTCTGCATTTATAATATTATTAGCATGATATAAATGTAGTATGATATCGCATCGTATCCATTGGTCGTAAAAGGTTCCAGTGATGGGAGACAAATCGGTCGACGGCGCGACGAATGTCGGCAATATTTCAGGCCATTGTTAACATTCCCATCGGCGGCGCGGAACAAATGTGTCCTTACACATTGACCTACTGAACACAAAGATACGTAAGTTACTGAAACTGTATATTTTTATTTTTTTATTAACAGAGAAATTTTACATTTACATTGTTTTATAGCTCCCCTTAAGCCTTGTCGTCTTGTCTGGGGGCTGCACATTCCTCTTAAATCTATTACTGAAATACTAACATTATGTGGACAAATAAAATAAGACAATAAATTAACAATAAATTATAATAAACAGCAGTACATCAAACAGCTATACTACTAATATCGGTATAAACTATGAAACTGATATTATTATGAATGCAAATGTGTGTTCGTCTGTCTGTGAGCTACGCTTTCACGGCCAATCTTTTCAACCGATTTTGATGAAATTTGGTTCAGGGGTAAGTTGCATTCCGGGAAGTATATTGTCTTCTTTTTAGCACGGAAAATAAAGGAGTTCCCACGGGTATCAAGAAAACTTAATACACAGGGCCTACCCTGTCCTTCCCAGAATATAGCCTACCTCTGTTTTGAAACCGTGGGCCGGGAAAGCGAATTAGATAGAGAGAAATACACACACATTTTCATTTATAATATGGGTGGATTTAGTAACGGATATCTTAGATTTATGTATCATTGTCTGTTCTTCATTTCCCTACTTCTGACATGGACGCTTTCATAAAGTCAATCTATTGTCCCTCGAAACTAGGACGAGGAATAATTTAATGAGTAATATTTACAATTCATCGGTATTGAATTAATTCTTGGGATTGCAATGGGACCTTTGTTTTACTTACAAATAATATTGTAAAATGTAGAACCGGGCTCCGGGAAGCTCAGGGGTCATACTGCCAGCGCAAATTTATATTGATTCATTATTGTTGTCTTTCGTGTCTTATAAATAAAATCCATTTGAAGAACGTCAAGGTCCGTGACATCAAACTGTCATTTTGAGTAATATTGTTTATGTATTACTATAAGCGTTGGCAGTATGGGAATGAGGCGCTATCGTAACTTTTAAAGTCTTAAGTAAGACTCAACTAACTTAGGTAAGTATGGGATGGAGAAACTTTGTCATGATTTTCATACAAATACAATATAGATAGATTTAATGACTTTTAAATTGTTACTAGATGAAGACATTGTTACTAGATGATGCCCGCGACTTCGTCCACGTGGATTTTTTCTATTCCCGCGAGAATCAAATTTTCCTAGATAAAACGTATTCCTATGTACTTTCCCGGTACGCAACCTATCTCTGTACCAAATTTCGTCAAAATCTGTTGAAAAGGTGGGCCGTTAAAGCGTAACAGACAGACATACTTTCACATTTATTTCACATATAATAATAAAAACTAAAATAAAATTTGTGTATTTCATTTTTTTATTATTTAGGGATGGTATGACAGTACGGTACAGTACACTACCAAATATTTTTTTTTTAAACTGAAATTATTTTATACGGATCTCACAATGACCAAAATACATAATACCTTTAGCTAAGGAATAATAATCAAATATAATGTAGGAACATTATGTTATAAGTAAAAGTTAGTAAAAATATTTTTATTTTGATTTATATTAAATATTATATAAATATTTGAATAATCGCCCCAATGTTTATGAAAACAAGCAGTTTTAGAATTTCCTTACATTAGAATTTTGTCGATGGCTTTTATTAACAAATTGGAAAGCTATGTAAAGACATCATGTTGTACCATCAATCACAATTTGCCAACCCTTTATTCTGATAAATTATTATGGTTGCGAAAAAAATGAAAACAAAAAAAACATGAAAAAGTGGATAATAAACCAGCCATGACAGAAGCCTCCTATTAGACCAGATCAGACTTGATCCAATTTAATTTTCATACGCCTCTGCCGAGAATCGAAGCCGAAACCACTTGCAAGATCACTGCAGTGCTTACCTATGTAATAATATTCCGATTAATTATAATAGACTAGATGTTTCCCGCTTCGTCCGCGTGGATTGGGATTTTCACATTCCCACGGGACCTCTTTAATTTTCCGGGATAAAAAATCCTACCCCTGTTAACGGATGAGTCGTGAAAGCGCAGCAGACAGACAGACACTTTTAATATTAGTATGGAAGTATGGATCACCTAGGTAGTTATATTAGTATAGTAATACTAGCTGATGCCCGCAACTCCGTTCGCGTGGATTGAGGTGATTTAGGGGTATGAAAAATAGATAGAAGCCGATTCTCAGACCTGAATGATGACCTGAATATACATATAAAAATTTCATAAAAATTGGTCAAGCCGTTTTGGAGGAGTATGGTAACTAACATTGTAACACGAGAATTATATATAAGACTAGCTGACCCGGCCACGCGTTGCTGTGGCTAAAGTTTTTGTTATATTACATTATAGTAAACAATTGTGACTGTCAAATAATAACAGACAAATAATTAGCTGAATTATACGGTATTTCGTTCACTACAAAATAAATTTAATTAATTTTATAGCGTCAACAACACGTGGTAATTATGCTGTTAAAATGTAGCTTATATGACACGTTCGTAGATTTACCATAGCAGCGCCATCTATTGATTACTTACTCAACCCAGTCGAAAGGTATCGACATCTGTTAGAATCATTTGGAGTTAACAGATAATTGTGACTGTCAAATAATAACAGACAAATAATTAGCAATAAATTAAAATTGCGACTATAATTTGAGATTTAAACTATCCTATCTCTCAAGTTGGATCGAACTGCACATGGTGTGCGAATTTTATTATAATCGGACATTGTGACACGAGATTTATATATATTAAGATTATTCTGGTAGGTAGGTACATCCAAAAATCTTCCGGAAAATATTTCTTTTCCGTCCCAAATTAATACTAATTTCAAACAGGTTTGCACTGTTACCAACAACAAACTTAATACAAGACTGGGTATTTCTTTGGGCGACTCTATTTGAGATCCACAATTACAGGCAGGTAATCCCTTTCGGCGTTCGGTGTCAAAGCGCGGCGCCTCTCACTATTCGCTACTGATAAATTATTTTCCTCTCAAAGTCTCACGTTTGTGATTCCAATACACGATACAATGAACGCTGTGTGTTTGAATTTTTATTGTTTTTAAGTTCCAACCCTCAATGGATCTGAAATTGAATTTAAATTGATAATGAGAGACCAATTTATTTACTAGATGAGACTTGGATTTTTTTTAATTATATAGGCTAGCGATTGGCTGCAATCAGACTTGCTTGCAAGTGGTGATGCAGCTTAAGGTGCACTCTTCATTTGAAGGTAGCTATATTAAAAGAGGAGGGGAAAATGGAAGCCGGAAGGGCATTCCATATCCTAGCGGTTCTAATTAGAAATTAACATTAGGAAGCAAATCGCTTCGTACGAGTTCGCGGAATTTCGACTGCGTAAGGATGCAGACCTTGTCAATGCCTTGCGGTTCGATAATAAAAAGGTGACGGAGGAACCAGATCGAACAGTTCTTGAGCACACTCTCCGAAATATATCCTGTAGAATACCTTTTTTGTGGTTAAAAATTGTCTAGTATGTCACTCTCCAGACTTGCCGCCAAGCGATTTAGCGTTCCGGTACGATGCTGTGTAGAGACTGAATAGGAGTATGGGTTTAATTAACTGCAATGCCCCTAACAGGTTAGCCCGCTGCCATCTTAGACTGCAACATCATTTACCGTTAGGTGAGATCGCAGTCAAGGGCTAACTTGTAGTGGATTTAAAAAAAAAACTGTACGAAAAATTATCGGTTGAGACGTAATTGAAGGATGAACCAACAAACAAACACATTTATTACATTAGTAAGCAAGTATAATAATGTAGGTATATTATTCGAAGGGTAATGGATGCTGCCTTTGTCGAAAGAAACGTACTTATTCGTAATTTTCCAAGGTAAGGAGGCACGCCGGTTCAAATTTGTCAGTTTTGTCGTACCGTTAATGTATTCGCGAAAGTTCGGCTAAGCCGGCTCTTCGGGTGAAGTCTCGGAGGGAAAACGGGGCGCTACCTAATGGAAACAAGTCGAAAGGATTGACGAATGGTGGCCAGTGGTTCTTAAGCGGTATTGATGTTATGAAAAAGTTTTTGAAGTGAAAACTTCTTTGAGCACTTGTTGGTAGGGGGTAAACTTGCACGGATTCACGTCACCGACACGCTCGCGTTATACTACATTCGTAGTTAAACTTTAATGCCTTGGTTTTAAGGTTTATATTTTTTTATATTTGTATTTATATTGGCGTTTGAGAATGTTTTATTATTTTCAAATTTTAATACTATTTTTACTTCTATCTATCGTCCCTATGACTGCAATTTTTATATCTTATTATTTCTATACAGGGCACAACTCTTATTCCATTTTGCTTAAAAAAAATACTATGCATTCTTGATTAACAAACTTATCAAATTTTGGTGGTGGTATGTACTCGTTTATATTACCATACTAGGTTATTAAACAACTAAATAAGTCATTAAAAACTTTGTTTTTAAGTTGTTCAGGATAGCTAATAACGTTTGGACTAATTAAATTCTTTATACTTGGTCCACAACTGTCCAAAAAGTTTTGGAACAGCTGAAAGAGACGCCATGTCACAAGCTTATAATGAAATAAAACAATAGAAGATAGAGAGAGAGACTGGAACTGTACATGAAATAGTTATTTACATACTCATTACGTAGGGTCCAACTCAAGTACGAAATGCTATATTATTTGGTTTATTTTTGATAGATTACAAAGTAGACTGAATTCTTTTTAAACTTACACGTGCTTTTTTTTAACCACTACAAGTTAGCCCTTGACTGCGATCTCACCTGATGGTAAGTGATAATGCAATCTAAGATGGTAGCGGGCTAACCTGTTAGGGGCATGGCAGTTATATTAAACCGATACCCCTATTCGGTTTCTACACAGCATCGTACCGGAACGCTAAATCGCTTGGCGGCACGTCTTTGCCGGTAGGGTAGTAACTAGCCACGGCCGAAGGCCAGAACAGGGAAAATTCAGAAATTATAAATTCCTCAATTGTCCCTGCCGGGGATCGAACCCGGGACCTCCACACGTTAAGACAACAGCGCTACACACTGCGCCACGGAGGTCGTCAAATATGAATATTGTTAATAAAAAATTGATTTCGATTTGGACACAGCCTACAGGTTGACAAGCGCTGCACCAAGGTGACGGGGGCCAATTTAGCATGTCGTGATTATTTCGACGAATCGGTAATTAGATTTGGTGAACGTGGACGGAATAAAGTGTGCCCGTGTTGATTTTTCTGAACACGTCTGTGAATGCTAATGTAGTTTTATTTGCTCGTTTACATCATGCATGGTATGAAGAATACGAAATGTTCGTGAACAAGAAAAAATGCTTTTCTAAACGAACTGGGAGGTTTTTGGATTTATATCACAAAATATTTACGGTGGGCTACCTCTGAACATTCGTCAAGAATCCTTTAAAACTACACAATTATAAGAAAATTGCCAGATCTTTTTTGTTCTTTTAATTTACCACTACAAGTTAGCCCTTCACTGCGATCTCACCTGATGGTGAGTGAGTGATGATGCAGTCTAAGATGGTAGTGGGCTAACCTGTTAGGAGCATGGTAATTATATATTAAACCCATACCCCTATTCGGTATCTACACGGCATCGTACCGGAACGCTAAATCGCTTGGCGGCACGTATTTGCCGGTAGGATGGTAACTAGTCACGACCAGGGAAAATTCAAAAATTATAAATTCCCAAATTGACCCCGCCGGGGATCGAACCCGGGAACTCCGCACGTTAAGACAACAGCGCTACACACTGCGCCACGTAGGTCGTCAAAAGAAATATTGTCGCATCTTCAAAATTGGCCAGGGAGGTTACTACCATCGCTTTAATTAGAAAAGTATTAGGTATTTTAATATTTTCGATGCTCTTGTTTCAAAAATATAATCTTTATATTTTAGGGAAGTCAAGGTACATCACATAAATCTGAAATTTGAAAATAATACAGCTTTTTAAGCGATGATATTTATAACATCGGTCCTAAAAAAAGCTCTATCAAAATATTTGAAAGGACTCAATCTATTGCGAATAGTTTTTAATGAAAGTCAATATTTGAGTTTACTGAGTAGGCGATTTTCGAAAACAAATAAATAGCATTGAAAAGGAAATATCTGGAACGGTATGATTGGAGAGCCCTTCAGGATGCTGGATACAAAACAAGAGGTCATTGCGCGCTATTGATTCATTCGTTCAGTAACAATAGCGAGTGTTTTGGAGAGGATCAACGAAACAATAGTACTTTACCATTCCATTAGTGATTCTGAATTATACATTTTAGCAATGGTTTTTTTGGAATTGGAATTTACTAATTAGCCGATGGTCGCAGCAACGTCCGCGACGGGAACGGGAAATCCTTAATTTGCTTGAATAAAGCGTGTTTTTCGCCGAAACACTATCTTATATATATAAACTCGCCGGCATATTTAGCGGAACATAAAAAAGGTCCATAATTAAAAAAAAATGGTTTTATTTTAAAATCTACTTACTACACTTCTTTTATTATTTAAAGTTTCATTTGTTTTACTTAAAATGAGATCACATTAAGAACAGATTTTGCGAGTAAAGGCTATTTGTGAAAAATGAAAAATCCGCCATTCCTCAACTACGGCGATTCGCAGTTCTCCCACGTTGGCAGGAGCTGGAATTCTGGACTTAACTTTTCTTTTCAGCATGTCCCAAACGTGCTCTATTGGGTTCATATCCGGTGATCTCGACGGCCACTCCATAACAGTGATATTCTTATCATTAAGATAAGCTTGAGTTACCCGAGCGGTATGCGGCCGAGCATTATCTTGCATAAAAACAAAATCTTCACCGATATATGGGGCAAACGGTACGACATTTTCTTCTAAAACTTCTCTGATATAGCGGTCTGCAGTCAGACTCCCTCTGTCAATCACTAACAAGTCTGTGCGAACTCCCAAACAAATGCCCGCCCAAACCATTATTGATCCACCACCGTATGCAACTGTAGTTTCAAAATTTGTCTGAATGTATCGTTCTCCTTTGCGTCTGTATATTTTTGCCTGCCGTCAATTTGATTTAAGAGAATTCTGCACTCATCACTAAACAATACCTTACTCCATTGGTCCGCGTTCCAAAGTCGATGTTCCTGAGCAAAAGTTAACCTGTTTTTACGATGATTTACCTCGAGCCTTGGAGCATTGGCGGGCACAAATGAACCCAAACCAGCTTCTTCGAGCCTTCTTCGTACCGTACGCTCACTTACGGTTACACCCCGCACTGCTTCTAACTCATGTCGGGCTTGGACGGCCGTCAAACGGGGGTTCCTACGTACACGAAGCCGAATGAAACGATCCCTACTCGAAGTGCGTCTTTTTCTCCCTTGTCTTCTCACATAAGTACCGGTCTCTCTGAACCGTTGGATACTGCGATGGATCGTTGAAACTGGCCGACGAAGATCTCTGGATATCACTCTCTAGGTTTGACCATTTCTTCGCATTTCGAGTGCCCTGGCAATGTCCACTGGGGCTAAGTCAAGCATAATTCAGTCATCAACTCCAGAAAGATACGCGTTTAAAAAAAATTAATATAAATATTTGAATAAAATTAAAATAATTGCATAAAATGTGATGTTCAGTTGTTTTCTTAATTTGAAAATATTTCTTTTTAAATTAAATGACGTATAAACCAGCCAGCAACCTTATATGATACTGATATCAAACCTTTTTTTTATGTTCCGCTAAATTTGCCGACGAGTTTTTATGTCTGTACCTTTCATAAAATTGGTTGCTAGATAGCTTTGAAAGCTTAAGAAACAAACAAACACACATTTATAACAAATATTATAAATGCGAAAGTGTGTCTGTCTATCTACTACGCTTTCACGGCCCATATTTTCAACCAATTTTGACGAAATTTGGTACAAAGATAGGTTGAAAGATAGGCTACTTTTTATTCCAGAAAATTAAGAAGTTCCTGGTGGAATCAAAAACTTAATTTGAGCGGACGAATTCACGGGAATAATCTGGTATTAAAATACTTAATTCACATAATATCACAAAACTTAAAAGCGTTCAAAAATCATATTTATCGTAAGGAAATATTATTAGCAAAGTAAAATTATTTTCATACGAAAGGTAGAATTTTTAAATATTGTATCAAAACGATGCGATGCTCGTTATAAAAGACACTCAAAAACCACGCGATACCTCAAATCGCGATCCCGTAACGAGTTAATACGAACAAAATTGTAGGATCTTCACAAAAATGTAGACAGAATTACCCCTTCTCATTTCTAGGGTTCCGTACCCATGGGTGCCAAAGAACCCCTAATACTAAGCTTCACTTATTCGGTAAACAGTTCAAATTTTTACTGAGTATGCATATCTCAATGAAACTCAAATGGCGTTCCCGGAAATGAGTTAATACGAACAAAATTGTTGGATTTTTATAAAAATGTACACAGAATTACGCGTTTTCATTTCTAAGGTTCCGTACCCAAACAGTGCAAACGTACCCCTATTACTAAGCTTTCGCTGTCCGTCTGTCTGTTAGCGGGTGATATCTCATGAACCGTAATAGATTGACAGTTGAAGTTTCTTAGCGAGTAAGTATTTCTATTGCCTCTACAACAAAAAAATATAAAAATAAAGAGTACCTACAAATCATGTAGTTTTCGAGCGTGCCTTGTGGTTTTATGCGAAAGTATATAAAAAGAACATAAGTCTTGTAAAATAGTAGGGAACCCTTCGCGTGCGAGACCGACTCGCACTCAGCCGGTTTTTAAAAGTAATTAGTTGAAGTTCCAGCTGCAATTATGAGAGCGAAGTTAAATTAATAAGCTGTTCAAAGAGCTGGCTCCCCGCGGGGTACACTCCATTGCTCTGCTCTATTTTGCACTTAGCTATTTCATTTTTATTATATTCAATTCAGTTCCTCTTTTTTCAGTCATAAGGTGGGATTATTAATTAATAATAGGTATGTTCATTCATTATTCAACTGCCTCGTTGGTCTAGTGATTAACATATTCGAATGCGGCCGACGAGGTCCTGGGTTCCAGTCCCGGCTCGGGCCATAATATTAGGTATTGGGTTTTTCGACTAGAAATTTTCAGTACTAACCCGGAGTCAGGAAGTTGGTGGTGTTTCACCCCCGTGCCTCGGAGAGCACGTTAAGCCGTCGGTCCCGGTTATTATCACTAACATGACAGGTATGGAACTCTCACCTGCTGGTGATGATAATAGTCGTCAAAGCCCGCCAACCCGCATTGGAGCAGCGTGGTGGGTCTAAACTCTAATTCCCTCTCCCCTATGAGAGTGGAGGCCTGTGCCCAGCATTGGGACGATAATGGGCTGCAGTGGATGTTTATTCAATACTAGCGGATGCTTGCGACTTCTGCGTAGTTTGAGGATACTTACTGAGGGATACTTCTGTACTTATTATAAATATGTAACTAGACGATTACAGTATTTTTTTTTGTGAAACTTAAATGCAGTATCTATGTTTGTATGCCTGTCTGTCTGTTACGGCGTCACGCTGAAACGATTTGACGGATTTTAATGCAACTTGGCACACTTATAGCTAATCTAGACAATTTTTTTATTGTTTGTTCCATAATAAGCTAGATGATGCCCGCGACTTCGTCCGCGTGGATAAAGTTTTTTTTAAAGAACTTCTTGATTAAACAGGGACCAAATTTCATCAAAATCGGTTGAAATTATGAAATCAGATAGACACACTTCCGCATTTTATAATATTAAGTATAATGGAATTAGTATGGGTAATAAAAGTATGGACTTCAAGACGATATATTATTAGTGTTGTTCCTAATTAAGTAGCTTTAGTACCACGTAGCTTTAGTTTGTAGCCACACGTTCCCCTTGAAGCTAACATAATAGATTTGGAAAACTTCTTTTTTTGAGTTAATCAAGAGAGTATCAACATAAAAGTCGAAAAGAAAAACGCAACTCATAACAATGAGTTAGCAAAAAACTTTGAGTAACCGCCATCAATATAGACACGGATAGATTTACGGATATTGGCGCGGACCGGATAAAAGCCAGCCCATGTTTTTGCCCAGCAGGGCGACCGCATCAATCATTGTTACAGTATCAATTGTTGTGATTGGCTGAATTTATGGTATTGTTGCTGCGTCAATGGATTTTGACCAATAGTTGAAGAGTGTTATCCAATCAAAGGTGATTGCGATCATTACACTGTAGCAGTCAGAGATATGCGGTCGCCCTGCAGATTACGAGGGAACGCGCCCCGTACGGCCCGCTACCAGCATTAACTACGTACATAGTATTGCCATTAGCGTAAGACAAGTCATAATTAAAAAAATTAAAAAACACGACTGCCCTGACAAAAAACGAACTAAAAAGTTAAAAATCTAAATTAATATCATCATTCAGTATTTTCAGTAGGCAATACTACTCAGACATAACTAAGCGACTAAGTTACAAATAGATTACATCCCGGGTTCCGGAGATAATCCACAATTGTGTGTATTAATACGTAACGGTATAATATCTCGTTAGCAGGTAATAATACACGTACAGATTACAGTGTTCCGTGATACTCTGGTAGGAGCTTACAACGAATACGGTAAACGTAACAAAACCAAAAGTAAGAAGTAAATCTTCTAAATATATTATAGGAAAAGCTGACTGACTGACTGATCTATCAACGCACAGCTAAATCTGGGTGAAATTGACCATACAGAACCATTATGATGTAGACCTCCGCTAAGAAAGTATGTTTGAAAATTCTACCCCTAAGATGTAAATTGGGATTTGAAATTTGCGTAATCCACGCAAAAGCTAGTTACCTAATATTATATTCGCGGTTTTCATACGTGAGCGACAAAAATGACACGACACAACGCAATGCCATAGAAAACGACAAACTTAATATAATATGCGACAACGCGACGAAGGCCTCATGAAACCCTCCAGTCCTGGCCATCTTAAAAAGGTGGCAGGAAGTTGCTAGATGAGAATGGTGGAGAAAAACAATGTTTAAGATACCTAACCCGCTAGGTGATCGACGCGTCGCGATGCAACGCCATCCATACTTAATATTATAAATGCGAAAGTAACTCTGTCTGTCTACGTGTTACTCAATCACAACTAAACTACTGATTCGATTTAAATAAAATTTGGTACAGAGATAGTATATAACCTAAGAAAGGATGTAGGCTACTTTTTATCCCGGGAAATTTACGAGTTCCCGCGGGAATAAAAAAAATTGTCTCTTCAACCGATTTAGGTGACATTTAGTATAGGGATAGTTTGTATCCAGGGGAAGGACAAAGGACATAGGCAATTTTTTTACCCCGAAAATTCAAGAGTTCCTGCGGGAATCAAAAAACCTTACGAAAGTCGCGGGCATCATCTAGTAAAAATAAATCTTTATTTGCCAAAACTGATTACAAAATGACAGGCGTTGTTGTGTTACTCGCGTAGATACGTCTGTTTTCTATGGCACCGCATCGCATCGCATCACGTCGCGTGGCGTCGCTTCTGTCGCTCACCTAGGGCAATAAGTAAGACGCTCTCAGTCTCACCCGTTGTCCTAGGGACCTAGGTGAACGAAAAACGCGGCAATGGGACGCAAGGCGACATTTACAAATGGTAGCCCCTCCATGTGGCCTACGTAGTGCGTTGTCGCGTAGATACTTAAATAGTTAAACGTGTATATCTGTGTATCTATCTGTGCATCATAGCCTTCAAACGGATGAACATAATATTTTGCCTTGGTTTTCCAATATTCAAAAATCTATGGTTAGCTTTTTAAATTTAATAATAGATTAAATACATCTCCCGTGCAGAGGGCTTCTCTCTTTGGAGTTTGGTCTCTGGCCGAAATTCGATCGGGAGGACATTATTAGGTACCATATAAATCATACCACGCGGATGAGGTCGCGGGCACAAACTAGTACCAGATGAAATGTCCCTTTATTGTCAGTCGTCACCATGTCCAATATCGTGGCTCAGTAATTCCTAATTCAGTCCGATCGGGAGCAACCCTTACTAATAATTTAAGCAGGCACTCCGGCCTCCGTGTAATTGGACCGCGTCCACCCTTCACCACGCGCCACCTACTTACTTCTGCGCCAGAAAGTATTCTAAAGATTAAGATTTAGATGGTGTCATTGGCGAAGTAAATTGTGCTGTCATGGCATAAATAAAAGCCAAAAATCAAACTAAGAAGAAGATTGAGATGAAAATGAAGATTCGATTCGATTGTCT
Source organism: Erebia palarica (assembly GCA_964035005.1). Lineage (NCBI taxonomy): Eukaryota > Metazoa > Arthropoda > Insecta > Lepidoptera > Nymphalidae > Erebia > Erebia palarica. Next base: position 39,327,278 of record OZ035983.1, read on the forward strand.
ATGGTATTTTCATGTCGTCCCAATGACTAAGGAAGTGCTTATTCATTCGAATGTCAAATCCAGAAAAATATGTCAAAGGTTTTTTATTTGAAACTTCATACATCTTATTTCCAAATGCACACATACACCGACGAGGTCCCGGGTTCGACTCCCGGGTCGGGCCATAATTAAGTGCTGGGTTTTTCTGTCTAGAAATTCTCAATACTAGCCCGGAATTAGGAAGTTGGTGGTGTTTCACCCCTTGCCTCGGAGAGCACGTTGGGCCGTCGGTCCCGGTTATTACCACTACCATGGTAATAGTCGTTAAAGCCCGACAACCCGCATTGGAGCCGCGTGGTGGGTCTAAGCTCTAATTCCCTCTCTCTTATGAGAGTGGAGGCCTGTGCCCAGCAGTGGGACGTTAATGGGCTGTAGTTGTACTATGTTATTCATGGCAATTTTTTTTTTTTTTTGAATGAGGTCTACATTTATTTTAATTAAAACTAAGAAATAAATTATAATCTTAATTAAAAACTAATTATATTTACAAAAAATACACGCCGTCCAAGTGATCGTTAATGGGCATGGTGCCAGTGCACGACCCATCGACTACGGTACTATAGTCATCCCATCCGGCCTCTTGCCGTCATCCCTGAACAAACCGGAGGGTTCCAGTTGTGCAGGGATGGAGGCCGTGGCCAGAGCGCGACGGACAATATCAGCACCGTGTCGATACAAGCTAATAATGATGGCTAAATTGTAATTACTTTTGTTTCAGATTGCCTCCACCTGCAACTGTACCGCGACCCGAAGGACCGCTACAAGAAGGGTCAGACCAAGGCGTCTCTCTCGCTGCAACACTTCCTTGGCTTCGAGTCGGGCTTCAACCTCGACAAGGAGTCCAACACCATTGCGATCATCTGCCAAGATGTTACTGTAGTATGTAAAAAAATATAACAATACTAAAATTATAAATGTGAAAGTGGGTCTGTCTATCTCTGCCTGTCTGTCTGTCTGTTATGCTTTTACGACCCATCTTCTCAAAAGTTTTAATGAAATTTGGTATAGGGATAGGTTGTATCCCGGGGAAGGACATAGGCTACTTTTTATCCCGGATTAATTCGGAGTTCCTAATTGGGAATCAAAATACCCTAATCCACGGGGATGAAGTCGCGGGCATCATCTAGTGTTATATAAAACGAACTTACTATAGTTTTATGGATAGACTAGCGATCCGCCCTGGCTGCGCACGGGTAATATAGCCAGTGCGCAGTGGGCCACAAATCAGGTTTTACACTTAGTACTGCGATATTGTATGAATGCATATAATATGCATTTTCTGTTGCACGCTACTTTATTTCTATGATATCTCATAGGATATTCATCTAAATTAAATGTTTCAAAGGGCAATTTTGGTGTAAATTGAATACTTGAGATTACTAAAATTCTTCTTTTAATAAGGATTATTACAATGAACATAATATGAGTGCAATGTAGTTATCCAGTAATTAATAAATAAAATAATTATAAAAAATCTAATTTATTAAAGCTATTACACAATGACCTATGATAATTAAATGTACTTATCACAGACTTTTTTGTAGAACTATTTTTTCAATTGAGCTATATATATTTTTATTATTCAATTCAATTCATTTATTCAATTTAGGTACACTATAGTGTAAGGGACAATCAAAAAGTAGGTATTAATAAACACTTAATATATTTGTAATTTCATTTGGAACTTGCACGAGCGAATGGTCACAACGTGTAGTGGTTCCACGAGAGATTTAATGTAATAATATAAAAGGTAGCTAAACTAAAAGACAATATTCATTTGGTCTGGCCACGATTGCTATCGTTAAGCTCTAAACCAAATTGCGATCTAAACACAAAAGTATTAATAATAATAATAGTAGTAATAGTAGTAATAATCGCTAAGTCTGCGGCAGGAGCACAGAGTACATTATATATACTGGTATAGAGTTGCTACTCGACTTTCCATGTACAGCGACATCTATCGGGAAGTTGTCCAACTAAAATATGTATACATATATATAACCATAGCACAATGCTATAGTACTATATATTACAAAGTGTATTATATAATAATTTATCATAATTATTACAAGATCACCTAATTCTTCAACTATAGAATTAAGTGACCTTGTAATAATTAAGATAAATTATTATACGATAAACACAAACTGTAAAAATGTTCAGATGTTAGTAAATGAAACGCATGTTGATTATTTTCTCTTATATTCTCAATTACAAAAAATATACATAAAGTATAAAAATTATTCCACAGTTTCATGTTTTTCACATCGTACACACATAATACACACTCTATTAATATAGTTTTACATTGTAACGAATTTATCAAAAAAATAATAATTTTGTCCACCCGGCATCCGGCATGCCAGAAAACGTCAATGTCAATGTCGAATATCAAACTTTAAAATGGCGGCTGTCCACGTTCGGAAATTAAAACACAAATGTTTCATTAAACTTTTAACTCATTCCACTAAACTTAATTTATAACAGATAAATCTTTATATATTATCTAAGTTAACTCATATTCTGCTCAAAAAAAAAAGTTTTATATATTATTAGCTTTGCGTTTATATAAATGGCAAAATCATTAATTTATCTAAAACATAAGCTTCTGAACGAACACTTAGTTCAGCGCCATCACAGACCCTGATCACAGACTTTTAAGTATACATACTTTCAGTACAAGATAAGCGCCATGAGCGCCATCCTTTAGGGAGTTGTGGAACTAATATCCCCATACAACAGAAAAATGTTCTAAGTGCAAAGGCCCTGGGGAGGAGACTGAATTACTATCATCAAAACACTCGTATTTATACTAACTATTTTCAATATGGTGTCTTTATCCACAGATTAAATCGAATGACATGAAACGAGTCAAATTGACTGATTTTATACTTCCTGTTTCATGAGATATAATGACAAACGGTAATAATGCTAACAGTTGGTACATATATTGATGTCAATTACTTACTTATAAAACATGAATAAACATGATGGTGAAAATCAGTTACGGTATCTTAAAACTAAAGCTACGAAGTTAGCTTTTAGATTTATAAGACATCTTTCCTTCCACAGGTCCTCGCTTTTGAGAGCAGAGAAAGGCTAATAGCATGGCAAGTGAAAGTGGGAGGTCAACTGGGGTCTTCCAAGGAGTATCTGGTGATGATAGGGGGCGGCGGTTCGAAGAAGCTGCCCGCTGGACCGGCGAGGCTGCATCTTCAGGGAAGGCGGTTTGCTCTGACCAGTGGGGTGCCTCCCCGCCTGCTGGGGCTATGGGAGCTGGCTCATCTAAGGTAACTTGTTTATGCTAGCACTAGCTGATGTCAGCAACTTCGTCAAAAAAAAGTAAAAGTAAAAGACCAGCTGGTGGGATTTGAGCTACTTCCTACTATATACCTGAATTTTAACTGAATAGATTTTTAAATTCCTAAAATTTCCTTACAGAAAACTTTTCAGTTTACCAGTTGCTCGATATTGTACAGAAAGTAAGTAAATGAAACCAAAGCCTAAAGTTATTTGACTTAAATGTAAGTCATACTAGATAATGCTCGCGACTTCGTCCGCGTGGAAAAGTTTATTTTGATTCCCACGGGAACTCCTTAATTTTCCGCGCTAAAAAGTGGCATATGCCCTTCTCCTGAATACAACCTACCCCTGTAACAAATGTCATCTAAATCAGTTGAACAGATGAGCTGTGAAAGCGTAGCAGACAGACAAACAGACAGACAACCTTTCACGTTTATAATATTAGTTGGATTTACATCAAACTCCTCATAAATGTGTATATCACAACTTGAAATGTTCCAAGTCATCTAGTCCCGTTAAACAAATTTCAGCTCACGTATCCAACCCATTTCAACAGTTCATAACAGCGGAAGCAACAGTCTATAAAAATTTAAGACGCCCCGTGATGATCGCGCCTGAATAAAACTGAAACGGACCATTAAACTGAGTTTGGCTGAATGCAGGCGACACATACACAGTGGACAATAAAACTCGATCATTTCACGACTGGCCCATAAACGCGGCATCTGCTGGTTTATGTTGTTGGTCTGGCCGCCGACGAGTTAATGGCGTCGACTTCCGACGTCGCGGCCGTTTTATACCGACGCCATCTTGGCGGCACTCTTTGATGTGACTTGCCAGTTGCCAACAATGGGTTGGTGCAGGGATTTTTAAAAATGTGTCAGTCACGGTTTGTTAGGCGAATGAAGAATGATGCTCTAATGATAGTTTTCCGTTCTGCCGAAAAATGGGTAGAGCATACAACGTGGCTTTTGAAAAATCGTTAAAATGACATTATATTGAACTTAGCCTACTTCGTTCACACAAAATAGCTTAGCTGTTTAGATTTCACAACGAGATATTATGTAACTTTTTAAAATAATCTACGGATTTTAGGAATCATGAACTCATTTATTTATGCTAGGAAGCTTAACTCAGTTTATAAAATCCTTTCTAGTTACATATTATAATTATTATCAAAGCGAAAAAATATGTGCCGGTGAGTTCATCTAACTGTACTTTTTCAAAACATACCCGTTTAACCGTTTAAAGTTTGATGTAATTTGGTGCAGAGATAGCGGATACAAAGTTTCTATGGAAATGAAGAAAAAAATGTTGTTGGTTTATAATATTACTTATTTTGTTTGACTACGGTTAAGGCAAGATCTTTTCGTCTAAAAGATCATTTAAAAAGTTTGATTAAGATCGTTTGATGAACATACTGAGGCTTATTAAAAGGTAACTCAAAATTCAATTTTGTTTCAAGTAAACTTTTTTAAGTGCTTTGGGATTGTCAAGTGAAAATATTACTAGATCTTAATGGCCGAAAAGACATTTAGCAGCAAAAAATAAAATATAATATATTTATTACCAATACACAAGAGTTACTGTCATTTTAACTTTGGTCTCCGCACTAGGGAACCTGTATCCCGGAGACCATGTAAACCAGTAGGTATGGAGACATGAAAACTATCAGGTATTGTCGCCAAAAGTATTATACGAACTACTCGTATTAGTATTATTAGAACAGTTGTTCATAAACTACAACAAATGCAACAAATTAAATTTCAACACACATTGCTTGTGCATTAATCGCAGTATATAAGAGAGGGAACGTTCAACGTATGAGTTAAACCACAACTTTGCAGCATTCTGCTTTATTCCGCAACTGTGCAATGCCGCGTTAAGCTGCGGTCAGACAGACGCTTTGCAACAAAGTTAACTAAGTTTGTGTTATTATTGCTTCATTTAGTGAAACTAGTGGCCTAGTTGCGACAACGCATATCAGTTGATTGCGATTGTTAAGCAACGTTGACCCAAGTCGGTAACTGGATGGATGACCGAATTTGGCCTGTTCGTTTCCTCCGTGCCTCGGCTTTTATCACTAATATCCGATAATAATCGTTAGAAACCTAAGAGTTCGGCAAGTACTCTTAGTCGAGTTGTATGCGAAAGGACCTGGGAACCTACCGCAGTATCCCAAGAACACCTCTGCCATTATGCAATTAATGGAAAGGGGTCACGACCGTCAGCAATGAGGAATACGACGCAGAGAGTATTCTAATTGCTTATTACTATTATTATAGCGTTTATTATTGTCCGACACAGGTCTTCTCATAGACATGTACCATTTTTGTTTCTTTAAATTTGGGAAAGACGTAGCCGCCGGTTTTCTTGATAGTTATTTTTAAAAATACAGTCTACTCTAAGTATGAGACTAAATATAAGACTGCAAAGTTACTCGAAGCCCGTACCCCCGCATGGCCCTCACGGGTCAACAGGAGAAGACGCCTGCTGCATGCTAAAGTACTATTTTTTGTGCAGGCGTTACGGCGTGGTTGAGGGGCGGTTCTGCTTTGAGGGCGGCTCGCACTGCGGCAAGGGCGAGGGTTTGCACATGCTCATCACGGACCAGGCTCAGGACATCGCGGACGCCTTCGACCAAGCCGCTCAAGGGAAACTCCAGCAAAGAACTGGATCACAGAGGACTGGTATCAGCTATAATAATATTCAATTTTATATTCGAAAAGCGAAAACCTCTTATCGAATCGATTATTTAATATTTTTACAATTCGGAAACAAAACTCATAATCAGTAGCCATATTTGAGGTGTTCTAATGGCTCGTTTAAGGGCTTTATCTTGGTCTCATCAATTTTATCACTGACATTAAGCGTCAACAATTAAGCTAGACCAAAAATTTTAACAATGATACATTTTTGAAAAATCCCAGTAATTATATTTGAGAAGTTAAGGGACAGAATTAAAAAAACACAATAATCCGTAGGGTGACAGGTTATATTAACGAAAAATAATTGTATTTTAATTACAGGAACTGATCGTGGAACAAAATCTCGACCCAACACAAGACTTTCAGATTTTAACACAACTGACCAGAGTTTACTTGATACAGCTAGTGCGCTATATGAAGAAAACTACTTTGGTGAGGATTGTGGAGAAATATCTCCGATCTGGCCATCAGCAGAAATACGAGGAGGATTCGATGACAGAGAATACAGACCCGACACAGAAATGAGCGTAAAACCACCTTGGAGTGGTGCAGATCACGTCACATTAGAGAGATGTACCAATTGTCTGACTAAACTTGGTGGTTTATCTGGGCCTTCAATAGTACCTCTAAATACAGGCGGCCACTTCAACCCAGAGTGGACGATGGAAGCAGTCCCTGAAAGCAGCTCAGACAATTCTTCAAACAGTGCAGAGTATTACACATCAAATCCTGTAAGAAGGAATCAAGCCACATGCCAATGCAAAGACCAGCCCCCGCAAAGACCTCCAAAGCCTGCGCAGTATGATAAAATGAAACCACCAGCTCCATTGCCACAGTTACAAGGTTGCAACTGTAATTCAAATGACAACTTTATTCTTAGCAGTAATCCAAAAGTAGGCCCTTATGAAAATTATGATTTTCCTAAAGTTACACATAAGGAGGTAAGTTAATAGCTAATATATATATTATGTTTTGTTTTTAAATTATTGATTGACAATTATAATTATTAATAACATACTATTATTTTAGGTAGTGGATAATGCAGAATATTATGATACACCAAAAAGAATAAAGAAAGCATTAGCCGATGATTTGTTTCAAGTCACCAAAACATCTACACCAGGTTCACTAGTGTTGAAGAAGAAATGTGGTTGCATTTTAAAGTTTGCTTCAAAAAAGAAGCCAGTTATAGTAGAAACCGATGAAAGCTTACAACCAGTTGACTGTCCGTGCCAAAAAGTAACAAACTGGGCTAATACATTAATAAGTCTACCTTATTGTAAAAGAAGTTCAAGCACTGAAAGATTAAATGCGGAAATTTTTAACACCACTAAAACTGATGATACTGCTATTTATGCTACAGTGGATGTTTCTCGAAAAACAAATAGGCAAAGTACTGTTTCCGAACAAGATAAAAGTCGAGAAGGAGTTTGTTCTACAGCATTCACAAATTATCAAAATGTGGACATTAGAGAAGATATAGATTTCGAAGGTCCATACGCTAATTATGAAAATCTTGAGTTCGCTTTATCTTTGGAATACTACGAAAATGCAAAAGATTTGCTCAAAAAAGCTGGCATCACACAGCGTGAATTGGATGCGCTTAGTGCAAATATAGATTTGGCAACAGTAACTTTACCACCAAAACCAAAGACATGTTTAAAATGTAATCATTCTAAGCCTCCAACTGGAAATGAATTGCAAAATAAAACTGACGAATATTTGTTGATGGAGCCACCGAATGATGTCAGGAAAATTTTTATTAATCGAACAGCTGGCACGAATCCTGGTTACACACCTATGTCTCCAAACCCTAATTGGTCACAAAGTTTGAAACATCCAATCTCGAAAGTCCATAGAGCAGACATAGAGAAATCCCTAAGCATACCTACACTAAACGGAAGTGGATATCATACGTATGATATTTCCTCTATTAACAAAGAAGCAATACAGAAGCGATCAAGTTCAGTAGACTCAGCTAGGCTTCTAGAAGATTTAAAGGAATTCGACAGTAGTTTAGGCAGTCATGCTACCACATCATCAATGGAAACGCTACGGAACCTGGCTTTAGAGAATAGATTAATCTCACCTTGTGATAATGATCGAGACTGCTACGATTGCTGTAAATCTTCTGAATCCGAAAATAAGACTTCCGAAGAGAGCTCTTCTAAAGACATACCTCATTTACGGAATAAGCACATGGATAATGCGGCAATCAAAAGATCGTCTAGTGTTCCTTGCAAGGGCGGTAATCGAGATTCATCAAGTTCAAATGACTCTGGTGTATCAAGTTGCTCCTTGAAACACGGTGGTGGTGAGTTCCAAGAGTTTGAAATGCCACTGACATCAGGTAGCTCCAGATATCATTACATGGTGCATAAGAGGATGCGGGGAAGTCTCGCAGGATCTATTCATTCTTCCCTACCTCGGAAATCCAAGTCAACAGACCTCTTAAGAGATCAACCGATGCAGTTGCACAAAAGTCATGCGACTGCAAAATCATCTTCTGCCGAAGCGGAGGTTCCTGTTCTACCGCCAAAGCAGTTCAAAGGTATTTTTAACATGGTAAAGACTGAGACTGAAGATGTAGTTACGGAACGTTTTATAACATTCTTTATTTTTTTTCTAGGTGTTTTGGATACGCACAGCACTTCAAGTGGGACTTCTGACATGTCTGATTATATCGAAACATTATCACTTAATTCTTCACACTCTTCTTCTGATACTCAGAGTAGAATAAGGTAATTTTTTATATTATTTATTGTTGTCAATATAGTGGCTTATGTTCAAATAAAGTGTTAAAAACAAGCACTTTTGTCTTCATAAATACATCGTACTGAGGGTTTCTTGTAAATTTTAGTTATTTAATGTTGCATTTTCTTTGAGGTTTATGTTATAACTGATAACTAAATACTTGAAAGCGCTCAATAAAGGTGGAATTCTGCAATTACTATTTAATAACCTTGGCGTTATTTTGACAGAATAAATCGGCAACCAACAAACACCCTTCGACCTCGCTCAGGAAAAGAATACCACAACTTGGATCCAATTATCACGTCTATGTATAAGAACGGGAAGAATCTGAGTAACTACAATAATCTACCTTAGACTAACAGGACAATGATATTATTGTGATTGATTTATATAAAAGAGAAAATAATGTTATTGGTTAAAAATGACTCAGCTTAGAGACAGTTTCTGTAATCGACGTGGGTTTCTATGATCTCTGGAGTTTATATTAATATGATATCAATATAAGCTTCAAAGTTTTTTCTCTTGCATCTATGGAAAACAGTATATTTTGTACAGCATCATATATTATTGTAGTAGCGGTTATATTGAAAGATAACATACATTAACGAGATTTAACTCGCTCTTAAACAGACATTCGAATTATTGTGAATAAAAAAAGTCAGCCATTTTATCAATTACAAGAGGTTCCCCTGACTTTTGAAATTTTATTACATTCCTGAGGGATTTTCATAATTTTCCGGGATAAAAAGTAGCATTTGTCCCCCTTTCCGGGGATACAACCTATCTCTGAAAAAAAAATCATCAAAATCGGTTGAAAAGATGGGCCAAGAAGCGTAGCAGACAGACAGACACGCTTTCGCATTTATAATATTTGTATGGATAATTTGTCACCTACATAAATAATATAATGCAAGGCCAGCTGTTGGATGTTTACAAAAGTATCCAGCTCTAAATAACTTCTATTCTAAATCGTAAACTAAGCAGTACTATAATAATGTTAGTAAAGAGAAACAATGGTTGTAATTAAAATCGTATGATCGCTTCTAATTTATTTGGTGTTCATGAATAAATTATTTGTTACTTGAAAGTGGATTCAAAGAGTTATCAGCAACACAAAATAATGAAAAATAAATTAGACGAGTCATTTGTTACGACTTATGAATCCAGGGCTGATTTTATAATCATTATAGTAACTACTGGGGAGTTTCTACCATCGCATAAGCAACATTATTTCAAAATGACAGCTTTATGTCACGTTGTCATCGTTGACGTCCCTAAAATAAGGATAGAAATTCTAAAACACGAACGTCAACAAATAATAACTGTTACGGCCAAATACCTATTTAGGTAACAGTAAACACAACATATTCAACCATTTGATTGCTTGTTACTGTTACTATTGTTACTGGTAAAATAATACGGCTTTTAGCGATGATAGCAGTTATTTCAGTTTGACAATTTTTCATTTCAAAACCTGTTTGATATGTACGTTGTAACTAGATGTACTAGTAAGACTGACATTGCATTTTACTTTTTATAATATTATTTGATTAGTAGATACCTAATATTATTTTATTATTCTAGTCAGAAAAACATTTTTTATTTGTATTTATAGTCATGTTAGTCCATTTAATTCATGCTGTTAATTTTAATCGTATTTTTAAAAGAGTGAATTGTACTTTCTAAGTTAAAATTGTCTTAATGATCGGGGTAAATAAAAACAACGATTCCACAAATAGCAGGTAGAATGTAAAAACGTTTTGTATGATGTTTATTACTCAATATTAACCGGTCCTGTAACATAATTAATATGTAGTCCTAAGATATGATATTATTATTATTATAGCGTAATCTAGCAGTATTGTATCATTAATTGTGTTAAACGTTGCGATAATTTGAACAGGAAATTATATTAATTACCTACTGCTAAAATTCTTTCGATATGTCAAGACTCGACTGACTCTATCAAAAAAGTAGATTTGATAAAAAGTATTTGTTATAAGTTGATTTTAACTCCAGTCTATATCTATTTATAATGAAAAAATTAAATTCATTAAAAAACATAACATCGTGGAACAGAAAAATATAAATAAGACAAATATATTTTTTTGTATTACATTTTTGTCTGTTTTGGTAAGATTTAATCCCAATTTATAAAACCAGGCCGTGGGTAAATACTTTGGAAAAATATAACTGTACACAGAAAAAGTTTTCAGATTTTTTTGGAATTTATGTTTTGTTTGGAACACGAATGTAAATCAACATAATACTGTGTGAAAGTTTAACGAACGATGCATTGAAATGTAAAAATGTTTTCTTTAGAAATGTTTTGTTGCTTTACGCGCTGTTCGCCGTTCTTTACATCTTTTTGATTTTATTATGGTTCACTAATTTAGGTGCTCATAAATTGATGAATTCATTATTTAGTCCGTTATTTGCATTAGTGTGTTGTATTTTAATATGCATAATAATTGTGATTAATACATTATAAAAATTGTGTTTAATACAATTCATGTTTTGTGTTCGGTCAATATGAGGCCTTCGTTTATGTCAGTTATATAATTGAGTAAAAAATAAGTAATTAATGGTGAAATTATTTCACAAATCAAGTAACTTTATAAAGTAAAATAACTAAATAAAGTAACATACTTACTGCATATTACAAAAAAATAAAAGATTGAGAACTCCCTTCTTTTTTGGAAGTCAGATAAAAATGGCTTTTAGGCCCATTTTTTATCGCTTCCAAAACAGGCTTCGCTCGGCCGTGGCTGAGCCCTCGGTAACTTAGAAATGATGATTATCCAGAAAAACTTGGAAAGTGCAACATAATCCATATACCAAATAATATCATCCAAATCGTTGCAGCTTTAAGACACTAACATTTTATGTATTTTATTATAAGAATTGTTCGTTTAAATTATAGCATTTTGTCATAACGCTAACCATTTGATGTTCGATATCGTGATGATATTTTGGTTACTACAAGACGAGCGTGTGTATTTGCTGAATTGTCATACAAAACTATAGTCCCACCGACTTATCTGGCCCTGTTAGATTGGAACTACTTTTTAAGTCTGTTTAAGTTTTGTTTTTATTTCATTCATAATAGATACTAGCAACGCTGTCACCGGGTCAGTTAAGTTTGACGGACTGTAACAGAGAATATAGTTTAAACTAGACGTAATATTCTTACCATTTGTATAAATTTCATCCTTATGTACATTTACATAGAGTCGACTCGATATAATACCTAACTTTGTATAATACCTACATATCTGTAGTTACTTCGCTAGCATATACCCATATCCTACCGACTACCCTCAAGTTACCCTTGTATACCTGCATAATATAAATAAACATTATAGTTATTTGTAGTTTACCGTTTCATTTCGTCACGAAAATACATAGGCGTAGAGTCATACTTAATCCCAAAAATAATCTCCTTAAAATTTGCTCTTACTTATCATTCTTTGTTATGATTTCATAGATAAATTATTTGAAGAGCTTCATAGCCCAATTTATTTAGTTTTTCTCAATTAAGTTGAAACGATGATATTTCAGAGCAATTGAAATTATAAAACAGGAATTCGTTGACCTTCGTGAGTGACACATCGACGCGACGCAACGTGACGTGATACAAATCATAGAAAATGACAAACTTAACTATCTATGTGACAAAGCCATGTGAAGTGTCAGCTTCTATTTAATGAAAGAAAAAACCACAAACACAAAAACGCGACTCGACACTACGCGCCGCGACTGTATCAAAGTAACGTCGCGTATCGTGCAGTATAGTGTCGCGATGGTGTTGCGTCCAAAGACCTTACACTTACTAAAAGGTCTTTGGTCGTGTCCCATCGCGTCACTTTAGTCGCTAAACTAGGACATCGTCTGAGGTCCCGTACTCAAATGTCAAATACACAGACTAACTATGAGATATTCAAATGTTTATTATACGCATGATATATTGTACACTCCTAGCAGCAACGCGGGTAACTACACCCACTTTATGAGAAACATTTGCGTGCGTTAATCTTAAAATCGCATAAAAAATTCATACACACCACAATATCAGCGCTAAAGCTATGTTACGCGGCCGCTGTGTGGAGCTATATATTTTTTACACAGACTAAAGTAAGAACGTAGATGGAATCCTCGTACACAAACGTTTTTATTTCTATCATAAGATAAGCTTTCGCCTAACGACAATAATGCCATATTGGAAATCAATGATGACGTATACAATGACGTGTCAAAGCCAAAGTCAAATAATGTTTATTCAATTTAGGTAGGTATACTACACTTATTGACGTTCAGTGAATTATAAAATATACTGGTGATAATCAGTAACGGTATCTTTAAACTAAAGCTACGACGGTTCCATACGCGCTCTGGTCTGAGAAGAGCTCACAACAAACTCAGTCAGGATTTTTTTTCATTATCACCATTTTCATTATCGCCTAACGACAATAATGCCATATTGGAAATCAACGAGGACGTATACAATGACGTGTCAAAGTCAAAGTCAAATAATGTTTATTCAATTTAGGTAAGTATACTACACTTATTGACGTCCATTTATTTATAAAAAATAATGGTGATAATCAGTAACGGTATCTTAAAACTAAAGCTACGAGGGCTCGAAACGCGCTCTGGTCTGAGAAGAGCCCACAGCAAACAGCCGGGTTTTTTTTTCATTATCACCATTTCACAAATAATCATCTTAACTAAGCAACTATCAGAGCCATTAGATCAAATCATTGCCAAGCTTCCTTGTGTTTTGGAGTGCATTTGCCTAGAAGGACTTTTACCTTTCATTTTGATATATATGTCCTCCTAGGTTATAGCGGTAAGTGCTCTGAACGTATAAATAGTGTTCGTAAATCGATCCATTTATCCCGGTGCCGGATTTAGATTACTGAAAGAGGCAATGAAAAAAAATCTTTGCCAAGTTGTTGTTTTCATTTATTTGCCTATTGTTTCATCAAGAGGCAATGTTTACGCAATTATGCCTTGACTCAGAGACGGCTCTAGTCATTGCGAGGCACTGGGAGGTAGATATTTGCGAGGCCCTAATGCTTTTTGGAATTATATGTGAATTGAAAGTATTTTTATTTTTATTCATGATGCTTGACGAGAAATGCAAAAGTACTTAAAGTTATAAGTCAGTTCAGGGGGGGCTCTTAAAGAAGTGAATGCGAAGTAAAATATTTTTTTTAACGTTACATAGAGTTATCATTTTAAAGATAATTAGGAATATAATCCAATTTTTTTTTCCTTTTTCCCCTAAAATTGACGAAATGGGGGGCTTTCAAAGTGGAGATTTTCTAACGTCCAAAGTTGACCTCAGAACTCTCAATTTTCTGAAAGGCTCAAACTTGTTCAATTATTTAAATTATATCATGTACTTGAACAACAAATACTAAAATTAGATTAATATTTTAAGGAAACGAAATGATTTAATTTTTAATGAGCTTCAGTACATACTTCACAATGATGTCAATAGATGGCGCTCTGTAAAAGTTTATTCGTTTCTCCAATAACTCTTTGGCTCTTTTACGTCTATGATAAAAGTTAACTATTAAATTAAATAGTTAAAACTATCTTCTGGATACCGTGAGGTCTCAGTTCGGGGCGAAGCACTAGTTTATTAGTGTTGATGAACTCGCATTAAAGGTTAAGCGATAAATATTTTACATCTTAGGTAGATAGTAAATAGGAAGGATCTCGGAGCAAACCCCCGAAACAAAGCCCCGCTTGCTGCCTAAGGCCGCTACAGCCTAGACTGACTGACTTGACCTATCTTTGCTGTTCCTGAAACCTTCAAGATGGAAGCGAGCGTATTTGGAAGAAGCTTATAATATTAATCCCTTACTCAGCGCTTCTTGCTTTCTACGCTGCAACGTACCGAAACTAAATCATTTACTTTTAAATTGACTTCATTTTTTTAAATTCATATATAACGAGCAAACAAGCAGGCGATGTATAGTGATATGATGTTAAGTGCCCATGAACATTTGCAGCACCAGAGGAACCGCTTTTGAGAAATTTGTTTATCCGGCCTTTGAAGAGCCCCATATTATAATCATGAGGGAAGCTGGCAGCTGGTTCCATTATTTGTGGCTTGCTTCCCATCTATCAGTTCTATAAATCTGTGTCGTATAATATCTCACCGCACGTAACATTTGCATAACATTACCATTACAATTCTTTGCGCGCTTTGTTTCGGAGGTAGCTGCTACGCCGAGCCGAAACAAACAAAAAACGATAATTGTTCTAGTTTAAAACTCCCTTGATTAACGACTGGCGCGCCATTGTTTTTGGGCGATAAAAGTAAATTTTAATAAATCCCCTGTGAAAAAACACCATCGAATTGAAAGTGGGATATAGCTCCCGAAAACATTGATGCCTCTCCCCTATTGAGTAATTTAATATTAACAGGCAGTCGTTGCCCGGCCCTGAACCTAGAACCCGATCGCAGCGTCCCCTACCGATTCCAATCATACTTAATATTCTAAATGCGAAAGTGTGTTTGTTTGTTGGTTTATTGCTTTGCCCTTCAATGACGGATCGATGTGATTTTTAGCATGGGTATAGTTGACAACCTGGAGAGTGACATACGCTACTATTTATAATGATGTACTACTACTACTACATTTTATACAGGATTTTATAAATTGAGGAGTTCCCGTGGGAATATAAAAAAACTTATTCCACGCGGACAAAGTCACGGGCATCAGCTAGTTGTGAATATAAACCGTGCCACGACCCACTCAAATACAAATAAAATTCTACGAGAATCGGTCCAGCCGTTCTGAAGTAATGCGAGAAAATATATTTCGACAATTGATTTTTATTTAAATAGATAGATTTTGCCCTCATTCTCATCATGGTCATTCAACCTATTGCCAGCTCACTACTGCGCACGAGTCTCCTCTAAGAATCAGAAGGTTTAGGGCATATTCCACCGTGCTAGCCAATTGTGGATTCACCCTTCCAGAGGATCGAAACCACAAGCAAGCTGTGTCGAATGTAGGAAGACTCCATTTTGTTACTATTTGTATATAATTTAATTTCCAAAAAAACACGATTTACCAAAAAAAAAAATCCGCGCACTGCTTCGTCACCCAGGTGCTAAAAGTTTATATGAAATAGGTACATAGTTGTGACGTCATCTAATTTCAACACACTTTTTACTTTAATCGATAGTTTAAAATGTTTATCAAACTTGAAAAAGATATTAACAGAAAATGTTAATTCTTTTGGAAGATCCTCTATTTAATAATCAGTAAGAAATAATTTATTTTTGACAGGCTTCATCCCTAATATTGCTTGGCGACTATTTCTCGGTAATGTAATAACTAGCCACGGCCGAAGCCTGCCCCCATTGTCTAGGCAATAAAGCTAGTAGACCCCAACAATAATGACTCAGTTGACGAAATTTAAAGTATGATAAAGTATCATGAGTTAAAAGTATATAATTGTTATAAATATCCAACAAAAAATCAGAAAGGAAGTAAGGTTTTTTTATACTATACTCAATTGTTAAAGCAGGAAGGTACATTATCGCGTAAACGCAGTTTAGGTTTGATAATAAAATCGGTTTAAATATCGATGTTCTGCATGATTATTTCGTTTGATATTTCGGTTTGGAGTGTAAATATACTACCTAGTATTATTTTAAAAGGTAATCGATTAAATATTCATTCATAAATATTAATTTTAGGTATACCTAACTTCCGGATGGATCTTTTGTTGGATCTTTTTGTATTGGTATTGGTTCATACCATACTACAACCCTGCCAAGTTTCAACGACAGTGGATTTAATGCGTGGGTCTTCATACAACAAACCGCCCATTGCCTAGACTACCAGATAAAGGGCTGTATATGGCCGTTTTGACAGTCAACAAGCCTGCAACAGATTTGATACAGCACACAAACACCAATCTACACGATAATACTATAGCGGGTTAAGCAACAATTGTATATAATAACAAATCGATTGCGTTTGCTATCGTTGGTCAATGGAAAACAAACAAACTGCAACGGACAAGATGCTGCAATCTGAGAGATAATCTGAGCAGGTAAGCAATCGCTGTATTGCTTTTAGGTCAACAGGAATTGTAGGGTTATTCGTAAGGGCAAAAACACCCTACGGCCAAAAAATATGGTCTGGCAGACAAAAAGTTGGCGCATGCAAACTCGATACGACGTCCCCGGGATGTAATCTACCTCTACACCAAATTTTATCAAAATCGATTTAAGAGATGGACCGCTAAATCGTGCAGACATTTATAATCTTACTAATCTTACTAATATTATAAATGCGAAAGTTCGCATCGCTTTTATTGGCGGGTTTGACACACGCAAAATGCAAAATTTGCTCAACATTTGAGCAAAATGTTCAGCTGTTAACAACGGTATTAATAGCTTAATATTAAAAATGGAAAGGAAGCCTCAGCTCTCTCCTCAGCCTCAGCCTTCAGCTCTTAGTTATTTGTATGACGTGTCGCGTGGATAGTTATACTAATATTGTAAATGCGCAGGTAAGTTTGTTTGGTGGTTTGTTGGTTTATCCTTCAATCACGCTGCAACTGAGCAACGTATTGACGTGATTTTTAGCATGGGTATACTAAGGACCAAGAGAGTGGCATAGACTACTTTTTATCCCGGAAATTAAGGATGTCATCAGGAATCAATAAAACTTATTCCACTTATTCCACACCAAGAAAGTCGCGGGCATCAGCTAGTGGATAAATAAAATAGACATACATTAATCTAGGCACTTAAGAGTCCTTGACACAAACGACCCGATTTGATCTCGGAGAGTGGATGAGATCGCGCACTTTATCCCGACGTTATTGGACGCCATTAGCCGCTGCTTTGATTGCTCTCAGCTCGGACGCTTGATTAATTAGTGTTGACTGTGTTTATTTTATCCGTTGTCCTAGGTGAGCGATGAAAGCGTATGACGCAACTCAACGCGATACGACTCCAAAGAAAATGAGAAACTTATCTATTCGACAACGTAGGCCATGTCAAGGTTGCGTGTCCACCAGTGATTTGCTACGTTCCTTAACTACGGATGTGTATCAACCCTACCCTATATCAAGCCTAGCCCATAATATTCGTAGCTTCAAAACGTAGCACATTTCGGATGCAAAGGAAGTCTAAGATTCAGTTCAGCTATACTCTTTGTTATTTCTGTGACGTGTCGCGTGGATAGTAAATGGATTTTTTTATTTTTCTTAGACATACTTACATTAAGCTCAGCACTTAAGAGTCCTTGACACAAACGACCCGATTTGATCCAGAGAGTGGATGAGATCGAGCACTTTACCTTGACGTTATTAGACGCCATTAGCCTCCGCTTTGATTGCTATCAACTCGGACGCTTGATTGATTAGTGTTGACTCTACTAATGTTGATGTTACTTGTAATTTGTAGATTTTTGAGTGATATCACATAAATATACACTAGTGGTACACCCCGAACTGAGACCTCGCAGTATCCATAAGACAGTTTTAACTATATATTGTAATAGTTCACTTTAGACGCAAAAGAGCTAAAGAGTATTGGAGAAACGAATAAACTTTTACAGAGCGCCATCTATTGACATCATTGGGAAGTTCTGTTAAAAATACTGATGCTCATTGAAAATTATATAATTGCATTTCCAATATTTATCTAATTTTAGTATTTTTTGTTCAAGTACAGGATATAATTCAAATAATTGATCAAGTTTCAGGCTCAGCCTTTCAGAAAATTTAGAGTTCTGAGGTCAACTTTGGACGTTAAAAATCTCCAATTTGAAAGCCCCCCATTTCGTCAATTTTTTTGGTGAAAAATTTAAAGAAAAATATTTTTGGACTCCTTTCCTTATTATCTTTAAAATACCGCAACGCTTCTTTCGCATTCGCTTCTATGAGAGCCTCCCTGAAATAAAGATTTTTATAACTTTCTGAGCCAGTAATTCAGAAGTTATAAGGCTTTGACAGACGGACGGACGGACGGATGGACAAGTGCAAATTCACTCAAGTAGACTCAGAGACCTTCACTTCGCTCGGTCAACAAGCTCAGACTGTAATGTATTTATTTAAGACGAGCGAAGACGACGACTAGATGGTGCCCGCGACTCCGTTCGCGTATTTTAAGTTTTTTTATTCCCGCGAGAACTCTTTAATTTTCCAATATGTAGATATACAACCTATCTCTATTATTTAGCCGAAAAAATTAGCCGTCAAAGCGTACCGGAAAGAAAGGCTGACAGACAAACAGACTTCCGCATACATACTTATCCATGAGTACCTACTAATATTATAATTGCGAAAGTGTATGTATTTGTCTCTCTATCTGCTACGATTTCAAGGCTCATCCATTCAACCGATATTGATGAATTTCGGTACAGGGTTAGATTATATCCCGGGAAATCATCTAGTGAGTTATAAAACCTGATAGTGATAATCGATGGTTTATTACAACGGGTTCAGAACTACTCCAAAGTCAGAGTTAACTTAATGTAATCTACTGTATAAAAATACTTCTACTAATATTATCTAATTATAGGTACCAGGAACTAAAAGCCAATGAAGTCTATACTAATATTATAAATGCGAAAGTTTGGATGGATGTATGGATGTCTGGATGTATGGATGTTTGTTACTCAATCACGCCCAGCTGAACGGATCTGGCTGAAATTTGGCACAGAGATTCATTATAGTCTGGAATAGCACATAGGCACTTTTTATCCCGGAAAATAATGGGAACCACAAAACCTCGATTCACGCGTATGAAGTCGCGGGTATCAGCTAGTTTCCCCATAATATCGACATCCACAGATTTGATCTGCTGGTAATGGCTCAAATGGCTCAAGTTCGAGTGAACTGCGCTCAAGTGATGCTATCTTAACTACCTTTAGCCGCCGTATGTTTACGAAATTTCCGTCAAAATTTACATTGACAGTGATATTTCAGCTATATTTACCACTGTAAAGTATTCCACTAATCGACTTAGCAAAAAGATAATCTATACCTACTATTTATCTATATTAATATTATAAATACGACAGTTTGGGTGGATGGATGAATGTTTTACTCACAGACCATGTTTTACTCAATCACGCCAGAGCGGCTGAACGGATCTTTATTATAGTCTGGAACAACATGTAGGCTACTATTTATCCCGGAACATTTATAAGGAGTTATTAAAAAAAACTTTATTCTTATCCAAACTTATTATAATAAATTCAAAAGTGTCTGTCTGTGTGAATAATGATCATTTTATTCAATTCCAATAGTAAAGACGGTGCTCAAGTAAGTCAGCTCCAAGTTGGACTGCAATTTGATCAGCAGAAAGCCGTGGTTAGCATATTTCCATCGGGAATCAATCGCCGAAGTCGGAGCGGTCCGAGAGTGAAGTGAATCGATTAACCGGTTAGCAGCCGAGCTCCGATGCACTTACACCGAATATTCATTATCACTTAGCTTTGCCCCTAAGTCGGAGCTATAAATTATTCGTTTTTCCATCTTTTTTTATTTTATCCACTACAAGTTAGCTCTTGACTGCGATCTCACCTAATGGTAAATGATGATGCAGTCTAAGATGATAGTGGGCTAACCTGTTAGGGGCATAGCAGTTATATTCAACCCATACCCCTATTCAGACCAGGGAAAATTCAGAAATTATAAATTCCTAAATTGACCCTGCCGGGGATCGAACCTGGGACCTCCGCACGTTAAGACAACAGCGCTACACACTGCGCCACGGAGGCCGTCATCTGCTTAGAATATTGGTATCTTCAAATCAAGAGTGTATAGTCCTCTTCTAGGCAAGCGCGCTCCACCTTAGGTGGCATTACTTCTTCCAGCGGTTCTGATTGCAGCCAAGCTCTGGTCTATAAATAAATACTAAAATAATCACAAATAATTAAGGATAATTCATAGATTTAGGATTGGTCTCTGCTGAGCGCAGCGGGTCTAAATCTATGGGATACTATGATATCGTCGTTGTCAACCGACTGACGTTCACTCAAACTCATACATTTTTATTCAAATAAACTTATTGTACAATTTGACGTAATATTATCATGGCAGCTACTGTTTCGCTTATTTACAAATACAAATATTTTTTAATCAAATAGATTTTTTTAAATATTTTAGAAGTGCTTATGAATATTTTGGGTAATTCTTCAGAGACAAAATTTTCGATTTCTATGGGTATATTTTTGTAACCAACTAACAAAACAGCATGTAATTATTTTTTTATACAGTTTAGCTTTATCCCTAACTAGGACAAATGATATTTTTTAATTAAATGCTGTCTAGCTACAAAATAAAAAAATTTGAAGTTCGTTTTTCTGATCTATATGACGTGTCCGTTTGCCATTTTCCGGAACAAAATGGTCGATGTCGCATTTTCCATCTGATACATCAATATTAAATGTAATTTAATCGAAAGGAAATGAATTGTCCTCTTACAAAAAAAATGTGTATTAGTTATAACTACGTTAGTGTGTTTATAAATAAGTAAATAAGAAGTGTCCGGCGTATAATACTGATCAATGTGGCCTACGCTGCGCTTGACTGTACTTGGTCAGGTTATGATAATGAGAGTCTGGCTTACCGCGCGGGGGGAAGCCAGTCGTGCAACGGACGAGCTAGAAGGCGAACGTGCGGCTGGTTATCTTGGATCGCTGTGTTACGAAGGTAAATATCTGATTCATATGTGTTTGGTTCATGTGACATACTGATTACAATGTCTACTCTATAAAATTTATTTTATTATTTTAAAACTTTAATCTGAGTTTCGTGCGATGCTTTTGGGTTATAGATTCGTGTAGAAAAATACAAATACTAAAGTCTGTATGTATGATGAGTTATGCATGATTGTAGGCAAAATCCTGATTAATCTGAGCCTGATTGATATGGTCAAACCCCTATATGAATCATAAAATATTATAAATAATGTATATAACATTATGTATAAAATATTTATATGCAATAATATTATGTATATAATATATATTAATAACTTAGCTATAATCTTTTGAATAATTCTAAAATCACAGGAGTATAAACTTATTCTTCATAACGACATTTTTGATATGTGTTGTGTTAAGAATTAATATTACTTAATAAATATCCAGGACATCTCACACATGATTATTCCTTATTAAAAATTAATTTATTCATTAGTCGAAGTCTCTATCTAATTTCTGATATTTTAATATTGCAGTTTATAACTATGCCACAAAGCGAGGAGGAAAAAAAGGAGAAAAAGAAACTCGCAGAACGTAGAAGGATGGAAAGATTATGAGAAGATCCAGAAAAGTACGCTGCTAGGAAACTAAAAATGAAAGAACTTTATTTAAAAAGAAAGAGACAAGGTAAAATTGTGTCAGTTCGCAATATGACACCCAAGCAAATAACAATTGCTAGGAAAAAAGCAGGGAAAGCACCCGAAAATGGTACGTAATTCATGAGTCGGGCATGTTAGAGAAAGATATGCTGATTCCTAAAAATTTAAAGGAATTCCGCGGGACCATGAGAACACATCAGGTTGTGTGGAGTGCAAATCTACCTCATACTTTAGCTATGAGAGAACTTAGTTGTAGCTTTGACAATTGTTCACAAGAAGCCATTCAATGTTCTCATGGTCAACACATTGGTTTTTATACCATAGAAGATAATATTAATAAACAACAGAGCGTAAACGTCAGATTTGATGTTTACTTTCAACGTTTATTGAGAGTAAACGTCAAATCCAATAATAAAAGAAATTTGACATCGAAGAAAGCTACATGCAGCTCTTTGATCAAACGTAGCCAAATATCTGCTACCGGAATTGATACTGGAAAAGATTCAGAAACAGCTCAACAAGACCTCGATCTTTCCGATGACGACAGCTTTTGGGTCGAGACGTCGTCAATCGATGAAAAACTTATAACTCCAAAATTCACCAGAGATGTCCTATCGACCCTTCATCAGAGAAGTGTGGATGATCGATCAGATTCTGACGATGAGGACATTTTTGTGTTTAAAAAGCCCCAATATGAAAAACGGATAAAAAAGTTTCACGCTATTGGTGAAGATATGATTATTCCATCTTCCTCCAAAACTTCAAAATCTCGTCAAATAGGAAAAGGCTTTGAGGATGATATTGAAAACAGCTCGGTCCATTTCAAAAGGCCAAGGAAATATTTCTTTTAGTACCTTTTTAACTTTGATTTTGTTAACCATACTATTATGTATGTTTCTTTGAAAGTTTATAAGACAGGTTAATGTCAAAAATGCCATTTAATTGAAGTTGATCTCATTTTTGTTACTTTATGGTTATCTAGTAGTAAATACACTAATGTAATTGTTTATTTTGTTTGACTGCTTAACAAAGACTGATGTCAAAAGTGCCATTATTAGAATAAGTTTGTACTTCTGTGATTTTTGAATTAAATAAATAAATTAAATAAAATAGCTTTTATTATTACTTACATTTACACCATTGCATTGGTGGTTAACACCTACACTACTTTTTTATTTACATTTTATTTCAATGTAATGTAATCTAGTAAACAATGCATTTCATATTTAGATTTTTGAATTATGAAAGGTTATATTGCTAAGTAAGTCAATAAGTATAATAAACAGAACTAATGAAACTGTACAAGGAAAAAAAATAAACAGAGAGAATAATATAATGTAGCAATTATAATAACTTTCTAGTACATAACAAAATTTAATGTATTACAAATATTAATAGCAATAGTTAAAATTTCTGTTGTACTACAATATTCTCGCTATTCCACATAATACAAGAATTATTATACTGGAGTTTCAAAAATGTTTTACAAGAATAATTGTTGAATTTACCAGATTTTCCGTGATATGATCACTGTTCATAAAAACTGTTGTTGATTTTAAAGCTGTTATTAAAATAATATAATTATTTTCTTAATACAGATCCCATCTACATAAAGTTTTTCTTTTTTATTTCTGTTTCTGATTCATCTGTAACAAATTTTGATTCATATGGGCACAAAATATTTGAACGTTGATATATCTTGAAATCTACTTTATAAAAACGAGTCCCTCATTCAAATATGTGTTATTTGGTATTCATATTTTCATATGAACGCGTGTTACAGAGCTAAAAGTTAAATTAAATTTTGCCCATATGAATCAGTCAAAGAATGAAATTTCGAAGAAATACCCTTTTAATGAATCTACCACTGGTTCGGAATGGAGTTCCTACCGAGAAGAACCAGCAAGTACCTCGGTGGTTGCTCTTTTGAAAAAAAAAATTTACAATTGCATTAATCTAAAAAAAATAAGTAACAGCAGTCCTGGGCATCGCTGGAGCGAGACAAATCCATTAATATATTAAAAAATAAAAACTTTGAAATGAATTTTACAATGAATTGTGTTATTTTATGAATTCAATCTAACATTTTCAGACTGTTTATTGTCTAAGCTATCATTTTAGGTTTTTCTAATTTAAACTAATTAATAGGGAATAAAATACCCTACTCCTTACGGTCTACGCTTCTTACAAATATTGAAGTATCTCGTCGCTTTGCCTAGTAGAAATTGCTTTCCGAAGCGGTGGTAGAGTCTCGACATGTCATAGGTGGAACAAGTTGTCCTACCTGAAATAGATAATTAGAATTAGCTATGGCTAGTTATACGTAAGCGCTAGCCATTATGGTAATAGGGCTTCTGAAATCGAATATGTGACACACTTGCTATCAGATACTGATCCTCTTAACTAACGATCAGACGCGTTAATGCGTAGGCTTTGCAGGTATCGAAATAAACTGGAATAGCAAGGAGTTTCGAAATCAAAAAGTTCGTATAGGATTTTGAAATCAGTAGATTTTGAAATAAATGCGGACGAAGTCAGAGGCTTTATCTTGTTAATTTTATACTTAGAACCAGCTGAGACCGTCTTCTTGGATTTTGGCGTGGATCTACATTTTCAAAGATTGCGTAGAAAAACTTTTTATTTAACGGAATAAAAAGTATCTTAAGTCTATCTCTACCATAGAATAAGCTACAATTCAATAGTATTTGACTGTTAAACAATACAAAATCAACCAAAATATACTCCGTTCCTCGTAATACAGCCAAAGATGCGGTTCGAGATTATCTCCCGCAAATACGTATTGCTATAGAATCCTTCCGCCAACTTTGTGTATGTGTGCGCGCAAATCTGAGATTTTCATCACGGAACATCATCAATCTGAACGGATTTTCATTCGGTTTCAATGAATTGATAGAAGCTTAAGGTAAAGATGAAAGTACTAGCAGCACTAATAGTAATTATAGTATAATCAAAAAAACTAAAACACATTCACATTTATAGTATGTATACCGGAGATCTACGGAAATTCATAACACAACGATTGAACCGATTTGCCTAAAATTTGGAACGAGGATAGCTTATAGTATGAAGGCCTTTTAAAAAGAGCAACTACTGAGTTTCTTGCCGGCTCTTCTCAGTAAAATTTGTATTCCGAAGCGGTGGTAGAGCCAAAACATAACGTAATATAAACTGTATAGAACAAGCTACAATTCAATAGTATTTGACTGTTAAACAATACAAAATCAACCAAAATATACTCCGTTCCTCGTAATACAGCCAAAAATCCGTATTAGAATATTGCGGTTCGAGATTATCTCCCGCAAATACGTATTGCTATAGAATCCTTCCGCCAACTTTGTTTATGTGTGCGCGCAAATCTGAGATTTTCATCACGGAACATCATCAATCTGTACGGATTTTCATTCGGTTTCAATGAATTGATAGAAGCTTAAGGTAAAGATGAAAGTACTAGCAGCAATAATAGTAATTATAGTATAATCAACAAACAAAAACACCTTCACATTTATAGTATGTATGTATACCGGAGATCTATGGAAATTCATAACACAACGATTGAACCGATTTGCCTAAAATTTGGAACGAGGATAGCTTATAGTATGAAGGCCTTTTAAAAAGAGCAACTACTGAGTTTCTTGCCAGCTCTTCTCAGTAAAATTTGTATTCCGAAGCGGTGGTAGAGCCAAAACATGACGTAACATAACCTGTATTTCCTACATGTAATAAATAAATTGATTATTGAGTAATAATCAAAGTGGTCCCGCGGAAATCAAAAAACCTTAATAAAGACAAACACGCGGCCATCATCTAGTATTTAAACATATAATATAACCGATATTATATAACGTATCCACCATCCCCTGTCATCGGCACTCACGTCACGGGGTGGTCCCCGCAGGAATTACGGTGTAATGTGATATTTGGTAAAAATGAATTTTAATGTAGGTATACCCTCGAAATAAGGGTTGCGGAGCCCTGAGGTGTCTTTACTCGTTACCCAATTGTTATGGGTTTGCAAGCCCTCAAATATTTTAAGTTACATTGCTGCTTCAACTATATTATGTACGCATTTACCTTTTTATTTTAACTACTAGCTGATGCTCGCGACTCCGTTCGCGTGGATTGAGGTTATTTGGTTCCCACGGGATCCTCCTTACTTATATAATATGAACGCGAAAGTTTGTATGTGTCAATATGTGGCCGTTTGTTATTCTTTCACGATAGAACGGCTGAACGGATCTGGATGAAAGGCACAGAGTTATTCTATAGTCTGGAATAACACATAGGCTACTATTTATCCCGGAAACCCAAAAACCTCAATCCACGCGAACGAAGTCGCGGGCATCAGATGGTTTTCCATAAACATTTCCACCGAATTGAAATGTTATAAAAGCGGCGGGGGTGGGCAGTGTCCGGGTTTTGAATTGCTGATTGCCATCAGACAAGGCAACGATCGGGGGTGCCTACTTGTTGCTTAGGGAATAACATCGCGAGCTTTTAATGGGAAATGTGACTTTCAGCCTTGAATGAATAATTGCGCCTCTATTTACTTTTCTGTTTCGGGTTTTGTGATTATTTGCTCTTAGTATGCCTGTATCTCACTCTATACAACACTATACCATAGTGCTACCTGAGGACACACAATTTTTCACCCAAAAATCACAGATTTCACTGTCCGCTCAAGAATCGGAGCATTGAATTTTTTAATTTTTTTTCTTTAATTGAGTACCAATTAACATGGGTGCTCAATCTAGCCAGACTATTTGATAAGTAATTTTTCTTTAACCTAAGCTTATAATTATCTTATGGGCTAAGAAGTTGTCCAGTGACGTTTTTTAGTCTTTATTGTTGCTAATAGACACTTTGTTCATGTAGCACTATCACTACACTATCACTAGTCACTATACACTCAAAGGGTTTTGTCCTTTTTAGTCTTCTCACTAATTGCGTAACGTCGAGTAACTGGATTGCCTCAATGTAAACGTGATGGTGAAGCCGATGATCATGGACTTCTGCAAATTTCGTGATGACTTTGTCGACGTATTCAATTTTCAGGTCCCGATGAATTACGTCATTTCTAATGTACCACGGTGCATTCACGATGTTACGAAGTACTTTGTTTCGGAACCTTTGTATTATTTGTACTCGTACATTGGTTTTTTTAGTGTAGCCCCACAGCTGTATGCAGATTTTTTTTTATTGTATATTGACAAACAAGATTTTCTGCCAAGTAGCCAATACATATTTTTATAACGTATATCTGACTGTTCTTGTTTTTTTTAACATGCGTTTTCCACCTCAGTTTAGTATCTATCTATCTATATATCACTGGTATACAAAAAGTACAGGACCGGACCAAGTACACTTCCTTATGGACCCCAGCTTTCATTTCTTTCAGTTCTGAATATGCATCTTCATGACGAATTCTCCCATATATTACTAACATTCTGTTAGTAGTATATGATTTCAAAATTTCTGAAAATGCTTTGGGCAACATCATATTCAGCTTATATATGTCACCGTAAGATTGTAAAAACCGTTAGATTATAATATAACTCGCGAAATTGTAAACTGTCGAAAGATTGTGAACCGTTCAATGTTCTGAGTGTCAATTTTTGAAATATTCATTGTATTTACGTTTTCTTGTCTGTTTCTTGTAGGTTAGGTTAGGGTTCGACATAAATAATCAGGTAGCGCTAATCCTAGGTTCTATCGGGTTAATAAACAAAACCGATTACAATTTAACGAAAAATAATACTTTAAATTGTAATCTTTCGACAGTTTGCAATTTCGCGAGTTGGATTATAATCTAACGGTTTTTACAATCTTACGGTGACATATATAAGTCCTTCATGCCAAACTTTGTCTTAGGCTTGCGCTACATCTTAAAATACAGTAGTGCAAACCTTTTTTTCTTCTAATGTTTGCTCAATTATGTTAACTATTCTATGAACCTGATCAATTGTAGAATGTTTTTCTCTGAATCCAAATTGGTGACTTGGTACGAGATTTTTGTCATCTATGGGTTTAATTCTCTTAAGCAATAGCTTTTCAAATAGTTTGGAAATTATGGGTAGCAGTGAGATAGGCCTGTACGACGTTGTTTCTTGGGGAGGTTTCCCTGGCTTGGATATCATAATAACTTCAGCAATTTTCCATAAATCAGGTAAATCAGTCGAAACGCTGCATTGATTAAAAAGTAAGCTTAACTAGGGCTTTGCGTGGTAGATTATTTAAGACTTCTCCGGTGATAAGATCGTAGCCCGGTGATCACCCCGGCCCGGAGCCCGGTGATTGACTCAGGTTATATTTTATTTCCCGTAATAATTATTTTGGTGTGACGAGTTTTATATCGATGTCTTCCTGTGTTGGTTGAGTTTGCTGGAGGTCATTTTGATGTATGTGACCATCGTTTGGTTGGAATATACTTTGAAGGTGATTTGCAAATAATTTAGCTTTTTCTGTATTGTTGATTGCCCATTTGCCATTAATATCCCTGATTGGAGGAATTTGTGTTATAGGTTTTTTCATGTTTTTTGTGACTTTCCAGAGGGCATAGTTAGAATCACGATCAGCGGTCAAGCTTTGAAGGTGTTTTTTTAAGGTTGTATCTTTTTAGGGTCTATAAGCCAGTATGTTGGCGTTCCTGTGCTTACTGCATCGCAATCAATGCTTTGGATAGCATTCAAGAGTTCTTTACCTTTTGTTGTAGTAAGTCTCGAGCCCCAGAAGGTATTCTTGGCATTGAAATCACCTTCAATGATAAATTTGTTGCCAAATAGTTTTACAAAATCTGTAGAATAATCCTTCTTAAGCGCATATCGCGGCGGAAAATATACAGCAACAATGGTTGAGGGAAAACGTTCTGTTTGGACACATATTACCACTGCTTGTACTTCTAATTCTTTGTACTTGCTTTGTTCGTAATGGTTTAGATGTTCTTTAAATATATCTGCACTACCTCCTCTTGCAGAGTTATTAGGATGTAGTGCATGATAAACTTTGTATTCTCTTAATCAGATGTAAGATTCTTTTGTGAAGTTTATTTCTCATATTAAACACACATCAATGCTTTCGGTATCAAGGACTACTAGTAACTCATGCTGGTGTTGAAGTTTTACTTTGTTGGTAGCTTTATTGTTGTTACGTTCAAGTTTGCCTAATTGTTGGTCAAATAAAGTCATAAGTTTGAGAATTGCGTCTAGTTTCTCTTCGAAAGGGCTATATGAATATTCATTGCTCTTTGTTCTTTTATTAGCTGCTATTTGAGCATATGTAACAGACTTAGAGCTTTTCTTAGTTTCTATGCATTCCTTATTATTCTGCTTACCTGTTTCACGGGGTATCTTTGAGTAATTGACAACAACTGGGGGCTTTTTGGTAGTCTTGTTCTTAAGGTATTGCATTTCTTTGGCAACTATGCATCCTCTATAATTGGCCGGGTGAGATTCACCACAGTGGATACATTTAGGTTTTTGATCTGCTGGTTTCTTGCAGTCTGCGCTTAAATGTTTGCCAGTACACTTTACACACTTTGGCTCTCTGGAACAGTATTTCTGAGTAATATGCCCATAGGTTTGGCACCTTTTGCACTGAGTAATTAGTTTCGATGTTTTTAGCGGATGGATTTCCACTCAACATCCTAATATCGATGTAATTCCATAAATTTTATTTATGTCCTCACCATTTTCGAAGGTGAAAATAAACATATTTAATGGATCCTTGTTTTTCCATCTTAATTTGTTAGGTGCACTGTCTATTTTAAAACCTTTCTTCTTTAAATCTTCAACGATTCTTTCCGGCTTGTACGTGGAGTGCAACTTTTTTGCCATAACTCGAATTGGCCTCTCTTGTTTGTTTTCATAGGAGTGCCAGAGTAACTTGTTTGTAGATAATAACTTTGTTATTTTACTATATGCCTCTTCACAGTTGGTGTTAATTTTGTCATTTTCTCCATTCATCATTTTTATCTTGAAGGAGTCTTCATTTTGTTTTCCGATAACATGTCAAAAAACGACTGATAGTCTTTTACCCCATCAAAAATTATAGGCGATAGTGGAGGTATTTTTTGCGTTTTAGTTTTCTTTGTGGAGCGTCATCGTCAGTCCCGGTGGTATTGTCTGACTGTTGGTGATGAGCAGGTAAAGTGCTCAATTTCCTTTTTTTCCTAGATTTCACTCTTATCCACTCCGTCTCTTTAGCTAGTTCCTCTTCATCCGCTTGGGATTCCGCGGGTTCAGAGGAATTTTTATTAGTAGTAGAAGTGGATCGACCACTAGTACTAGCATTTTTCTTTTTCGTAAGTTTTTTAATTTGCTGTTGTAGAACATTCATTTCTTTTTTCATCACTTCAATAAGGTGCTGAAGATTTTCTTTCTCAGCTTTTTGTTCATTATAAGCATTGAATAGCATATGCTCCATTTCTGTTTTAATTTTAATTGGCGAGGCCCATGACTGCAGTATAACACTAGTATATAAATAAATTTTTCTCATACATGCATGGAAATATTGTCATTATTTTCGAAAAAAGAACACGCGAAGTATCGAATTTTCGGACAAAGAAAATTAAATCCATTGCAGGAGCGTTTTTTGAATTTGGAACATTACAACGCTCCTGCAATGTTGTATGAAACGGCGTGCTGGGGTTATTAAATACTCTTTGATCGGATCTCTTTTGTCATTCTTGGCATACCATAGTCTCTTTGCTTAGTACAAATTGGTGGCTGTATAGCCATAAATGCGGCACAGATGATTAAAAAAAATTGGTGGCAAAACTGAAAATTCGTCTTGATTTTTTATTTACATACTTATTAAATATAAATTTAATAATAAGTAAAATGAGTTCCAACGGTTCAGAGAGTGAAATGGAGATTGATTGTACTCCACCAGATTTAAGATCAGAAGCCAAATTGGCAATGGAAAACCTGCTTCTAGCGAAGTCCAAAGAAAAATACATGAACGTATATGAAAATTTTATGAGTTGGAAAAACGAGAAAAAGGTGAACATTTTCTCCGAAACAGTGTATTTTAATGAGATTGCTAAAACTAAAAAGCCATCTACATTATGGGCAATTTATTTCATGCTGAAATGTACAGTTCATGTTAAAAACGGCATTAACTTGAAAAATTATGGGAACTTAACTACTTTTCTTAAACGACCGACCGGATTCAAAAGCAAGAAATCGAAAATTTTTACTGGCGAAAACAAGCAATTTTTAATTAAAGCCTCAGATCATATATATTTAGCGACAAAGGTAAAAAATTATGTTTTATTTCCCTGCATTCTTTTGAGAAAAGCACTATAAATGCCTCGGCGGAAATGGCAATTGCCTGTTTCGTATTAGTGAAGTCCTCGCCTACGGCTCGGCCTTCAAACTCATACTCGACCTGCAATTGCCTATTTCCCAGCCTTTGCAATAATGTACTAATATTAACGTAGCGATGGTCTTACGCAGCAATAACCAAACTGGGTCATTGTAACGTAGGTACGCAACGCGGGCGGGCAGGCGCATTGCGCTGAGTCAGCACGTTTCGCGAGAACACTAACACGGCTTCTTGGTACTATTCGTATCTCGATCCTCCCAAAATGCTCGGAGCTATGCCCAAAAATACGTCTCAGGCGATGTGCATCTGATAACCATTTTAAAATGAGCCTTTGTCCTTTCCCTTGTTACAACCTATTTCTGTAGCAAATTACGTCAAAAAGATGAGCCGTAGTTAAAAAGATGAGCCGTTAAAACTTTTGCATAATAAAATTGAATATGAACGATACGATGCCTTATAGAAAACGGGGTATGAGTTTAAGTTTCAAGAGCTAACTTTTAGTGGAATAAAAAATTAAAATTAAATTGTCCACAGATTTATATTGTAATTAATAACTTAGTAACCAACATAACCCAATCAGCGAATGAAATGGAAACAAAAAAAACCCTCAGATAGCAGTCTCTCGATTTGGATGGATGGATGGAAAGACAATTAAAAGTTTTTAATTTCCCGTCAGCATTCATTCTTATTTGCCTTATGGTGGGCGCTGTAAATGGAATGAAACGCATAAGAAACGCGCCTTGTGCGGCGGATAGGAGTATATCGTG
The DNA here is from genome assembly GCA_964035005.1 of Erebia palarica. NCBI lineage: Eukaryota > Metazoa > Arthropoda > Insecta > Lepidoptera > Nymphalidae > Erebia > Erebia palarica. The sequence goes on from OZ035983.1 coordinate 39,359,548, forward strand.
ATGCGAGTGAAAACCTCTCGAGAACGTAAGCGCCGGGCAAATCATGTCGTTTACGCCTTGGACTAATAAGGTTTCATCGATTTATTTAATTTTTCTCCTACTTGGAAAATTCTTCATTCGTTAAAAAAACAAACAATACCTACGCATATAGGCTCTTATATACCCTTTTGATTCAAGTAGGAAATAAAATAATTGCCCATACAGCATAAGATTTTACGTGAATTCAGATAATTAGTGCACGCCATCATCATTCCGCACAATAAAATCAAATACAAAAACAAAGCAATTTTATTTCTATTACGTCTTCGATATTTATTAAATGGAGTGTATCAAGACACGGCTCTCGGGGCCGATTGTCTGCAATTTGCAAATGGAGAGTGTTTTAGATGCATCTCGTTAAGTGAATCGATCGCTCCGGTCTCCGGGCGATTGGCTTGATTGCCGTCTCACTGTACCTACTGCTGACTACACTGCGACTTGCACAAAGCAATCACAAGCCTCGCGAGACTTCAATCCGTAATAATGGATTCTGGCTTACTGCCTACCTAGTTTTAATACGACTGCATGAAAAAAGGAGTATATTGTTTTTAGGGTTCATGTGTGTATGTATGTATGTGAGTTTGTATATTCCACCATTACTTCTATACGCCTGAACCGATTTTGATAAATGAGGTATCGTTAAAATCCCTTGCTTATTCTGGGTGACATAGGCTAGTAAAATTAAAAAAAAATTGATGGGGGACCATGGTCCCGCATAAAAGACTAAATCTGAAAAAACAACTTGAAAATAAGATTAACTACACAATCATCATGTAACTTACCAGACGGGGTCCCTAAGAATCTACACCTTACTCTACCAATAAAATTTAATATATCTTTAGAATGGCACGTGAATCATCTAGCTGTAAGACCCTCATATATTGTTGCGTCCATAATAAACCAAGACCTTTTAGAGTTTCGAAAGTTTCGAATCCATTCGACCCAACGACTTGATTATAATATACCAATTTAGATGAAATTTAGTTTACATATAAATGGCTTTAGGAACGCGTTCGAGTTATAGAAAATTTATAAAAGTGTTCAAGCATTGATTAATATCGATGCATAAATTCAGTTCAAGGTTATATGAATTATAATATGCGTGATCGAGTATTGATTCATCTCTAAACAATGACACGCAGTTTACCCGCGTGTTCGAGTATTGATTCATCCCTAAACAATGACACGCGTTTTATACGCGTGTTGTATTGATTCAATACTGCCATATGCTTTCAGTTCAAGTATACTGCGCTTTGCTCTTTCTAAGACCTTCACTTCTTAGCACATATACTAAGTGAGCCAATCATTATGCACAGGATCATTAAAATCACATCATACACCTCTTCGAGACATTAATACTCTGACTATGAGAGTAAGACCTTTTGTATTAATACTATAAGTTTTAAACCCAGGGTTAAGATTTCTATCTTATTTAACAACATAAATGTTTTTCCATAAGGACACCGTGAAACGAACTTATCCTAGTGATAGCATCTTCCTTTAGAAGGAAAGGAAGATGCTTCAGAATGGCATCATTTACTTTCTAAAAAATAAATGATGGCTGGCTGGCTCCGCCCCGCCACCAACGGTAGGCTTCTTCCCTCCCTTAGTATCCCAAGAGGCATATTAATACATGCACTAATAAGTCTCATAGAATACCAAAAGTCATCAGATATAAATAAGATAGGTAGTGATAATAATAAACAGTGTCCTATCAACCATAATTGGTCTTTTAAGTAGATTGCAAGGTAAAATCAGACGTACTGTAGAACATAGAAATGCACACGAAGTGCACTGCGCACAGAGAGTAAGCTCTCTGGTACAACAACAAACCAATCCCTTCTTAACGTCCAACTAGGTAGACATCAAGGCAGAACCAGCCGTGCTGAGGCATCGCCGAAGCGAGTAACTTATATTCCACAGTGCCCAACTCAACCTGCGATAGTAATAATATGTGATCATAATACGTGTAATATATTGTATTTTAAGTATGTATACTAGATCCAACATAGGTAGATCAAGTATCGTCGGATACTCTCCAAGTCAGGTTCACGAGGCACATAGTACCAAGGCGCCCTAGCATCAGACAGCATCATATTTTTGGAATCTACTCATAATTTTCTAGATGATGATTATATAGTTAATCTTATTTTCGTTTTTTTTTTCAACTTTTGTCTATAATGGGAGACCATGGTCATCCCATCAATTTTTTTTAATTTTATTGGCCTACGTCACCCGGAATAAGCTAGGGATTCTAACGATACCTCGTTTATCAAAATCGGTTCAGGCTTATAGAAGTTATGGTGGAATATACAAACTCACATACATACATACATGAACCCTGAAAACAATATACTCCTTTTTTCAGGCAGTCGTATAAAAAAGCTGTCAAATACCCAATTCTGCTATTGATTTCAACTCATTTCCATTACAATTGGCCTGAAACTCGCACAAATGTAGCTATAGCTGAAATAATTTAGCATAACATCCCCGCCCCCGGGGTATGGTTGGATTGATCACAGTAAAGCTGATCGAGCAATCAGTTGCCCCGTGAGGATACACCCCTAATCATACATTTTCAACTCATACTAAATTGTTAATTAAGTACCAACGATATTTTATGTACATATTTCCTAAACTAAAACTCGAAATCATAATAAAATTATGAATGCGCAAGTGTGTTTGTATGTTGGTTTGTCCGACAATCACTTCGCATAACTGAGGACCCGGAGAGTGACGAAGACTACTTTTTATCCCGGAAAATCAAGGAGTTTCCGCGGGAATTAAAAAAAAACTTTAATCACACTGACGAAGTCGTGGGCATCACTTAGTAATAAATTAATTATTTAATGAAAATGATAGTAATGAACTCTAGATGATAAGCATTAAGGTGCGTAGCAGATGATTTTCATAGCTTAGATTGCTGTGTATCAAGCGACCTATTGTTGGGTTTTGACATACATCTGTAGCTTAGCAACGTAGCACATCCCTGGTGTAAAGGCAGCCTTATGCTCCCTCTAATTAATTATGTATATGCAGTCGTATTTCCTGAATCGATATCGGATTGCGATCGCTTTGGCCGGCGATTGCGTTGCGTTATTATGGCACAAACCAATTGAATTCATTACTGAGTATAATTCGGAAATACTCCGTTATTACTGAAAGAGGTTTGAATATTTTGGCCTACAGACCTGGTAGGTCTTCCACCATATTTATTTTTTCTTGAAATAGCCGCCACTCATAAAACCTTATATAGCTGATATTGGCACAAGCAAGTATTATATGAGACAAAGCGTCAAGTTTCCGAGATATATAGTCTCATCGAAGCGTTATTAGTCTGAGTATAGTCTATCAATTAATTTATAGATGGCACCACCAGTACAGTTTTGGTAGCTCATATTTCGGAAACCTGACGCTTCAGAAGATTTTGTCTATTATACTTAATACGTGCTTGTATTGATTTACGACAAGTTTTATGAATGGCGGCTATTTTGAGAAAAAATAAATAATGGCAGAACGGTGGGTAGGCCAGGCTCCTTAAAAATAATATTCTATCCCGTTTAAATCTTGAAATTGCTCCGGTCCTAATTTGAAATGATTTTAATTCTTTGTAATACTTTAACACACGACTTAATAAAATATTTTACATTAAAAAAAATAACAATAATCGTGACCAGTAGTGAGCTTCGATCTGTTTACTGTGCCAGTAGTGAGCGGGCAATGGGTTGAAGTGAAATAAGTACTTCTCAATTATAAATATGACGAAACTTGCGGATGCCCGCGATTTCACCCGCGTGGATTGAGATATTTTGACTATTGGATAGAAGCAGGCGTTACTTTGCGGTCCATTTAGTCCATCATAATAAAGGAACTAGAAGTTTAACTCGCTATAATCAGCGATAACAGGAAGATCTATGTGGTACAGTGTGTATCGCGAGGTACACATTACAAACTCTGGGGCATGTTGAGTTTTGCGTATTCAGTTAGATTCTAAGCTCGCCACAAAAACGTAAAGCAAGGGCTTTCAACTCGATTCAAGGTTTAACAATTAACTGCACCAGAGTTTGAAATGTGCAAAATATTTCGCCATATTACGAAGAAAACACGGCCACAATATTTCACAATACCCCAAATAAAAGCGAATAGATTTATTTGCAAAGAGAAATCTCCCTTTGTGATCCTGCCCCAAACTACGAGCACAGTGTAAATATTTAGTGTACAGTGGGTCGAAGCCCATACAAATTACAAACCCGGCCACCATGCCAGTTGCAGCTCCTAGAGCTCTCAGCAGTCCATTTCAAAATTCGATGAAACGAAAAAGCGACACCAAAGAGAGAAAAATATATTCATAGACAGGATTTAACCTACGAAAGAATGAGATAGAATACAAGTTATATGTATCTCATTCTCTCGTAGTCTACTTTTATGAAGTTTCACTTCTGGCGTGTGTGAATTGCACACTCACACTTTTTTTTATTCCACTACAAATAAGCCAGTGACCGCTATTTCACTTGATGGGAAATGATGATGCAGTCTAAGATGGTAGTGGACCAGTCCAAACCAGAAAATTCAGAAATTATAAATGCCCAAATCGACCTCACACGTTAAGGCAACACTGCGCCAGGGAGGTCTTTAAAACACACATCACGTTGCAAGTTTCCTCCGTCACGTCCTTGCTACAGCATTGTACTGTCAAGACCCCTCCGTCGAAAGACTGGTAGAAAAGCAGGTATCTCCTTAGACTGTGGTACAAGGCCCTGGGGACAGAACGCCGGGGCTCTCACGACATTTACATAATGCGGTGTCCCCGCGTGTGAGAGGAGTTTTGGACTGAAAAGTGAATTTAAGTTTGACAAAGTTGAAAATTGATTTCTTGCACTGACAGCTGGTTAGCCCTCGACTACGATTTTACCTGAGCACACAATGTATCTCGTATGCACATCCTCAATCTCTAAGCGAAACTAAAATATTATGTATATGAAAAGGTTAGCAAAATTTTTAATGATGTAATTTTAGTTTAGTTTAGAGATTTTGGACTACAGAATGAGCCCCAATTGGCTCAATAAATCTGGTCAATAGGTATCCTAGGACAATGTATATTATAGAGACTGCTGAAGTTGAAATCCTAATTAAGCTAATCGTGCTATGAATATCAAGCACAATATAGCTCTATTATTGTCACAACCACGGCATCCAGGTAGTAATATAACAGACATTCAGGAGGGCATGTCGGTCAACACAAAGGGCGGCAAATATCCGTGTTAATGCCTGGTGCCGTACTACCAACTATGAAAGCCATATTGTTTCATTATTATTGTCTTTCGTGTCTTGGAATTATAATCCTTATTTTATGAACGTCAAGGTACGTGACTTCAAACTGTAATTTTGGGTAATATTGCTTAGGTATTGCTTAATTAAGCCTTGGCAGTATGGACTCTGATTCCGGCATACTGGGACATAGTGGCGCTATGTGCTACCGATCAGGGGTGCCACTTCTAAACTCATTAATTTATATTAGAATATGATGCCCGTGGCTTCGTCCGCGTGCTCCTTAATTTTCCGGGATAAAAATAGCCTTTGTCGTTCTTCGGGATACAATCTACTTCTACGCCAAAATTTATCAAAATAGGTTGAAAAGCTGGGCCTTCGGGGCCATTGAAGGACCCGATTGTAAAGTTTACCAAAATGTTCTCAAAACCCTTTTTATACTAAGGAAAAGTAGTGATCAGTATTGGACCGGTTTTGGTTTGAAACTACGATGAGGTCTATGCGGACGAAGTTGTGGGCAAAAGCAATACCTAATGTTTTGAATTTTTTCATAATAGGTACATATGATGCCTATGTCAAAAATAAATTAGAGGGCCTTCCAAAAACCACACATATTCTGTTAATTTTAAGTTTGTTTATCATTTTAAATTGTCGATTAAAGAAAAAAAAATTAAATATTATTACGTCATAACTTTGTATTTTATACAAATTTAATAGAAGCGCGTTTTTTAGGTTGACCAAGAGTGGTGCTGATTTGATTGAGTTGTCATCAAATTCAAATTCAAATGTTTTTTATTCAAATAAACTTTTACAAGTACTTTTGAATCGTCAAGTGAATCTACCACAGGTTCAGAATGCCATTCCTACCGAGAAGAACCAGCAAGAAACTCGGTGGTTGCTCTTTTTAAATAAATATTTCATTTACAATTATTATATTAATGTATACATAAGTAACCAATGTCCTTAGCATTGCTGGAGTAATCAAATCCATGCTCCTCTATCATTTACATAATCTTCAACAGTATAATAAGCTTTTTTCAACAGCACACTTTTAATGGATTTCTTAAAAAAAAAAAAAACTAAAGGCAAGTGAGGCAAAATAGGTTGTGGAATTTTGATATAATAATAAATAATAATATAATAAATTCTCTTTATTTGTAGCGTCTATGGCTCACTTTGTTAGTATAAACAAAAACTTAAAAAACTAATGTTAGTATATATAAAACAACACAAAAATTATTTTAGACAATTACATATTACAATTCATTTATTACAATTTATTTTGGCCTCACCAACACGTGAATAATGTGTCCAAGCATTGGTGAGTCCACCTTACTCGCAAACATATTCAGGATGCGGTTGGTACTTGAGCGTAGCCTTGCCAGTAGTGATGACGCCTTCTTCCGCATTACGGCAAAGAAGTCATCAGTCCGCTCGTTCGCGAACATAGCCGACGCTGAACAAAACCGTGGCAAGCCCAACAGCATCCTGAAACCATTATTATATTGCACCCTCAGAGTGTCTATAGCCTTTTTCGAATAGTTGACCCACAGGCCTCCCGAGTAGAAGTTTTGGCAGTATGCTCTAAACAGTGTTATTTTTGCTTCTTTACTACATCGGGCAAACCTGCGGGCCAACATATTGCACCTCACTGCCAATGCCCTATATATAGAAAAGAATGCTCATTCCCACGAATGACCTTCTAACTTTTTTGAGGCGGAACAATGGAGTCACGAGCCTATTACGGCTTCTAGTTTGCCTGCCGTGCATATCGCTTATTTTTTTGTTGTAAATATGGATGTGCTGTTTAACAAAAATTATATTACTGTAAATATATCATCATCATCCCTATTTGTACTCCGACAGCCCTAATCAAGACGGTATCGGTGCCAGCCCGGCTAAGCTGGGCAAGTAAACGTAGCCAACTCGACACCTACATTGTATGATAACTGCAACATTTGACTAAAACCATTACCATTATATACCGCTACGCCATTCACTCGGATTTGCTTAATGTCCCCATACCATTTTAATTAACATTGTTTAGCTTTAAATACAACAAATAGGTACTTACCTAACATTTTTACTATCTTTCAAAGTGTTAACATATAAAATATTAGCTGACTAACTGAGGTCCGAGACTTAGTCTGCTTGGTTTAAGTTGCCCGCGGGAACTCCTTTATTTTCCGGGATAAAAAGTAGCCCATGTCACTCTCAAGTCGTCATCTTTACTCATGCCATAAATCACGTCAATCCTTTGTTCTGCTGCGGCGTGATTGAAGGGCAAACCAAAAAACAGACACACTCGCATTAATAATATTAGTATGAAGTATAATAATCACCATCGTCATCATAATTGCCCATAGAATGGAAAGGGTTTAGTTTAGACCATTGTCCAGCACGCTGAGCTGTTGTGAATTGGCAGACTTCAGATACCATTATAAAACAGTACCTTGACTGGATAACTGACTGGCAGGCGACGGCATACTCTACCCTAAACAGGAGACTTAAAAAATACGGAGTATATATAATTTAATAATTTATTCTTAAACTAGTTGACGCCCACGACTTCATCCCCGCAAGAAATCTCGTGAAACTCCCTTGAACCCTAGCTTCAATCCCCGTCAGGGTCAATTCGGGAATTTATAATTTATGAATTTTCTCTGGTCTGTGGTGAGATTGCAATCAAGAGCTAACTTGTAGTGGCGTAAAAAAACAGGGATAAAAAGTAGCCTTCGCTAGGATGCAACCTATCTGTAACGACCTGTCTTTTGACCTACCTGTAAACACAACCTATCTGTAAAGCCTGATTTTGTGCAGACAAAATTTCGACAAAATCTGTTGAAAAGATGGGCCCTGAAAGCTAACAGATAGACAGACACATTTTCTCATTGTGTTAATTATGATTATATACAGGCACTCAATTTATTAATCGATCGTCGTCCTATACAAAACATTTTTGCAACAATTCCCACAAATAGCTCTAATACGTGCTTGAAGCCATAAAGATCAGAACTGTAACAGCCTCTGCAGCCGTGCCAAGTTCCTAAGTGTTACTGCGATACTGGCGTGTCTTGTTGACAGAGCCAACTTACATTGCGGGAATCTCTATGAGCTTGTACGAATTGGGCTTATTTTATAAGACAAATAATATAAACAGCCTCGTTGGTCTACTGGATAACATGTTCGATTACGGATGAAGATTGGGATGTTAAGTTGATTCACATCTACTTAATATGGCTAATATTTGTACGCCTAGCGGCATGAAATAGTGCTTGTAAATAAATTTACCTACTTAACTATTTCAACAAATAAATTGATTCGGATTTTTTGAAAAGTATGCTTCTCAAAAAAGCTTATTATACTGTTGAAGATTACGTAAATGTTATATGAGCATGGATTTGACTCGCTTCAGCAATGCTAAGGACAGCGGTTACATATGTATCTACACATTAATGAAACTGTAATCTTTTTTTTCAAAAGAGCAACCACCGAGTTTCGTGCTGATTCTTCTCGGTAGGAATGAAATCCCGAACCAGTGGACGATTCAAAAGCTAAAAAGCATTTGAAAAAGTTAATTTGAATAAAAATGATTTGAATTTTGATATTGGACCAAAATTGAGCATTGGGGCTTTCTTTTGTTAGGATGTATAATCTAATTCTGTCTCTTTCTGCAGGGAGTAACTATTCTGAAATTATTAGCAATATTTTTAATGCTGTCATTTAGGTTTCGTTTTGAGATTGAGCACTAAAGAATCAGCCCCATTATCCATTCGTTAGAAGTTATCTTCAAACTCAGACAAGAATTTATCAATTTTAACTTCTTGTTTTGACTTTACTACTGGTTATGAAAGTAGATACTTAGAAGAGCTAGTAAGAAACTCAGCAGTTGCAGATTTCAAAAAGCTTTTTAATATTACATCCGTGTCAAGAAGTTTCTAGAAAATATTGATGCGATTTTGTCAAGCGTATTAGTATCAAAAAAGTTTTTCCTACGAGGTATAATCGTTCGTCTTCCTTTGAATAATACCACTGCTTCGGTCTTGTGCTATATATAACTCTAATAAACTTCCCATTTACTTGGTTCCTAGAAAATCTTCAGTAAAATAAAGTTTTGCAAGCTTTCTTCACGTAACACCTTAATATTTCAGATACAATTCGTTTCTAAAATCAGATAGAATATCAAGTTAAATGTGCTAAAAATCTTTTTGCATATAAAGGAATAGCTGACGAATCCCGCAACTTCGTCCGCATGAACTTAGTTTATAAAAATCTCCAGGAACATCTTCGATTTTCCGGGTTAAAAGGGAGCCTATGTCACTCTCAATGCCTATACTTTCGTGAAAAATCACGTTGATCCGTTCTGTTGCAGCATGATTGAAGATGAAAGCTTATTTTGAAAAAGTTTTGTTCCCGTACGTTTTTATAACCTGAAATAGTACGCACTAAGTACCTAATCTACCAAATACGAAATAAAGAACAATGAAAATGTAGAATAGAATATCATACAGTTGAAAATACTCGTATTATTTTTGTAATGTAGATAAGAAAAGTAAATGAGAGGTTTTCCCTCCGAGGCCAATGTAAAGGCTCATACACATTAGCCTGTTTACGAATTACACCGTGACGCCTATTTAGATTTCTGTATGAAAACTTAAAAATGTCGGCAGTCTAGCTTGGCTGTCATCTGGTCAGTTGTAAAATATTCGACACGACCGCCTAGTGCATTTGGCCAATGTGTAAAGTAAGTATGTGTAAAGTACACATTGCCAAAATGCATTGATTGAAATAGTTGATTATTGTATGAAAATCCACAAAAGTTGGCAAGCCTGGCCAGCGTGGGCTAAATGCCCGCTGACTGCTCTTAGTCAATGCATACATGGCTTTCAAAGACTTTGTTCACATTGACCTAATGTTGGCTGCAGATTTCCTCCCAATATTTTCCTTCACCGTAAAAACCTACAGAACTCGAAAAATTAGCCAACACGGAACATGTACGCAAAGTGATTCTGTTGATATAGTTCGCCGAATGCGTTCGGCTAATGTATACTAGGCACCTTTGCAAACTACGAGGAGGCCGGGCCCAAGCAAGCCCCTTCCAAATTTAAATACGCTATAATATAAAATATTTTTTCCAAATGTTATCTTTGTTCCTAATTTGATGAATATTAAATTTGAACGTTACGTGCTTTACAAAGAAACGCTGAGGTTCAAATGAAATTGTTTTATGAGGATATATTAATTATGAGGGTAGCAAAATATAAGAAGTATCCCATCAAAAACATAAATGTAAAATGAGAGCCAAGTTCAAAATTGTGATATACATGCCTTGGTTGTTGACTTCAGCGACAAAAGAAGTGAGATCTAAATGGGTGCCAAGTTCAATGGTCAGTCCTGCAATTTATTTATCCCATCAAAAACATAAATGTGAAATGAGAGCCAAATTCAAAATTGTGATATATATGCCTTGGTTGTTGACTTCAGCGACAAAAGAAGTGAGATCTAAATGGGTGCCAAGTTCAATGGTCAGTCCTAAAATTTATTTATAACAACATATAATATTTTATAACAACTTAAAATATCATTTCTTCTTATAACTTAGTATAAAATGTTGAAGACTAAGGCTTTGGCTTGGCTAGTTTCCATATACGAATTATAGCGTTCACAAGTTGTAAAGCTGTAAGTTCTTATTTTATTCTTCCGAAAATTTGGCTTGCTGGTAGAAACTGTACTTTTAGGTACCTACTTAATAATAATTGCACATTGGCAATTGGCACCCATTTAGCTATAACAATTCATACTCATGCCTTGCTATCATTCAAATAATCCTTTACACTGTAATAGGACTTTTCTATTAGTTTAGTTTACGTTTTACATTAGTAGGTACTTATTATTCGGTGTAAGGTCAGTGTGTCACCCACCAGTAATTCTATTCTACGACTCATTGTACAAGATAATTAAAGACAAGAATTCTCAAGAAAAATATATAGTATACCTACAGCCGGTTTCTGAATTGAGAATTTCATGTTGAGTCGGTCTCAAAGACTTCTTAAGTGTGTCTTAAGAACAACTTAGGCAAATTATTGTTTCTGAATTGATATTGCGTAAGGTTTGAGAATTGGAGCTTGCAAATTTTCAAATTTGACAGTTTCGAAACTTACATCTCTGCTTCACAGCAAAATTGCGTTTCAGAGCGCATTTGACAGTGCTCAAAGCTCTCTTTTCTCAGAGTTGACAACGTGATAGATGAGTGACGGATTTCAGCTACTTAAACTTTACTCTCGTTTGAACCTTTGTCAAAAAAAACCATTTTTTGCACAATGTCCAGTGAAGATTCTTGCCTGTAAAAAGACAACCACACAGGCGACAAGTTATTAGAAATCGCCCATTGTTTCTTTCAACAACAAACAATTTAACGACCGATTCCACTTTTCGAAGGAATCTGTAACATTTGTTTTTGGCAAAATAAAGACCAAATTACCCGCAAGAATCCAAGGGTGCGACTGCATTCCGCCAATGTTACAACTTCTAATAGCATTGCGGTATTACGCAACTGGCAGTTTCCAGGCCGTCGTAGGAGACACGGCGAACGTAAGCAAAGCAACTGTGTGTCGGGTAACCGATAGAGTATCCAGTGCTATAGCGATGCTAGGGGCACAATACGTGCAAATGCCTTCTGCTCAAGAACGACCAACAGTGGCTGCAGGATTTTATGCGATAGCAAGATTCCCTAGAGTAATGGTGGTGGTCTCCTGGTGGCAACAGGGCAAAATTGTTTAGAAATAGAAAAGATAACTTTTCAATAAATGTCCAAGCCATATGTGATGCTAATTTGAAAATAAGAAGTATCATCGCCCGTTGGCCATGTTTTATCCATGATACAACAATTTGGAATGATTCTCCACTTGCTGCTCAGTTTGAAGATGGAAGATTTGGGTCATATCTAATTTTAGGAGACAGTGGATACCCATGTCTAAGGTACCTCATGACGCCATTTTTAAATCCTACCACTTCAGCACAAGAAGCATATAACAGAGCACAGATTACTACTAGAAATACAATTGAGAGATGCTTTGGAGTTCTGAAGAGGCGTTTCCCCTGTCTTCATTCCGGGATGCAGCTTAAATTAGGCAAGGTGTACAAGGTTATTGTAGCATGTGTAGTTTTACATAACATGGCCCCAGATCTTGATGATTTTGTTGTCAAAGATGTACTTGTTGAAGAGCAAAATGATGTTCTACCTTTGTCCCAAGCTCTTGTTGAGCTTGGGACAAAGGTAGAACAAAATTTTGCTGTAAGATCAACATTAGTAGAAACTTATTTTACTAATGCATACGGTTAATACCCTTCAGGTAATTATATTTTGTAGTGGAAAATATAATAAAATTAGTAATTTATCTGTGATAATAAAAAAACCCGGCTGAGTTTGTTTTGGGCTCTTTCAGATCAGGGTGCGTTTGGAACCCTCTTTAGTTTTAAGATACCGTGATTGATTTTATACTAATACTGATGATGCCCGTGACTTCGTCTGCGTGGATTAAAGTTCCTTGATTCCCGCGGGAACTCTTAAATTTTCCAGGATAAAAAGTAGCCTATGTCCTTACCCCGGATACAACCTATGCTTGTACAAAATTTCATCAAAATCGGTTGAACATATGGGCCGTGAAAGCATAGCAGACCGACAGACAGACACACTTTCGCATTTATAATATTAAGTTTGGATATTAGTATTTGTATATATTGGTTTATAAATAAGAAAGATGGATGTATGGATGGAAGGATGCTTGTTTGTTACTCTATCACGCCAAAAAAGTTGAATGGATCTGGATGAAACTGCCTCGTTGGTCTAGCGGTTAGCGTAGTCGACTGCGGATCACGAGGTCTTGGGTTCGATTCCCGGTCGGGCATAAAAATTGTTAGGTATTGGGTTTTCAATTATGAAATTCTCAGTGCCAGCCCGCAGTTGGAAGTTGGCGGTGTTTCACCCCCGTGCCTCGGAGAGCACGTTAAGCCGTCGGTCCCGGTTATTATCACTAACATGATAATAGTCATTAAAGCCCGCCAACCCGCATTGGAGCAGCGTGGTGGGTCTAAGCTCCTAATTCCCTCTCTCCTATGAGAGTGGAAGCCTGTGCCCAGCAGTGGGACGTTAATAGGCTGTAGTGGTGGATGAAATTTGGTAAAGAGATTATTGTCTATAATAACAGATAGGCTTAAAATTTCGGACAGTAATATGAGTACGTGTGCCTAATTTAATCAAGAAATATTGAATAGAAATAAAAGTTTTGTTTTTGAAATGTTTTGTTAAAAAAATAACAAATTTAAAAATTTCTTTAGAGGGTCATTAAAACTTATAAATAATAGGATCACAAAATTAAATTTCAAGTATCTAATGCATCCAAAATTAGGATTAGAATATCGAAATAAATGTACTTCACATTAATTTTCTCTCCACCTTTCTTAACTGCATTTTTAATATTTGCATCTGAATTTCATGCCTTTTCTGCTCATTTCTAAATTTTAAAATTTCATTCTTTTTTTTAAGCATCTCTGCAGATTTTGTATGCATACATTGCCTTCATTCTTCTTTGGTTTTTTTTTTGCCTTCAGTCTGGAACGCAGCTCATTTGAAAAGTAACTTTTTGGTTCTGGCACTGTATTCGTTTGTTAATGCACTGGATCTTCCACGATTCTTTCTTATGTCTTCAAAAAAAAAAATTTACATTACACAATAAATACCAAATTTAAAATTAGGGTTTAAATGTAAATTAAATGGCCAGAGCTAATTCCAAGTAAGTGCCATCCTATACTATGGAGTATGTACAAAATTTTAGATTTGTATGCATAAACGTTTTGCAGATTAGTTCATATAGCACTGAAAATTGAAACTGACAGACAGATAAACTACTGAGGCTGAGCAATTGGGTCTTGTTGGCAACCTTTGGGTACAGAGTCCTAAAAAAACTAATAATGTGGCTTATTTTTCATCACACAATATAAATTTAGGTAGGTGGTTTTCAAGTCAGAATATATGCTAAACAGTACCTACAAGTAATAAGTGCTTACTAAAATATTCAGCTGCTTCATCGAAAGGATTCTCATCAGGAAATCTTTAATCGAATTTTCATCAAAAATAATTTCCTGAAAAGATTTTTTTTACTTAATACTATTGTACACAGAATATAATATAGTATAATACTAGATACAAGATGATGCCCGCGACTCCGTCCGCGTGGATAAGGTTCTTTGATTCCCGCGGAAATTCTTAAATTTTCCGGGATAAAAAGTAGCCTATGACCTTCCCCGGGATATAACCTATCCCTGTACAAAATTTTATCAAAATCGGTTGAACAAATGGGCCGTGAAAGCGTAGCAGACAGACAGACAGACACTTTATTAGTATGGATATTAGTATGGATTACTAAGTAGAAATTAAAAAATGACATTATCACATTATCACCAGATGTTGTGGCGATAAGTGAAGATTCACTTATCAGCTCATCTTCGCTTTGGTCCTGAAATAATAAATTATGTAAATGACTAATTAATACTAAAAAAACACGCGGGGACACGAAATACCTCAATCCACGCGGACAAAGCCGCGGGCATCAGCTAGTATAATATAAAACACATAAATATGCCTGTTATTCAAAGAAAACATTGACATTATTCTAAGTTTGATGGTTGGATTTTATGGAATTTGTAAGTAGTCAGGTAAGTATGTCTTGTGACTAGGTGAATAGAATACTTGACGAATTTTTAAGCACTCTCTATTTTTAGAGTTACATGTACGAGTACGTACCTACTAACTACGAATTATGGCCAAAGAAATCCACAAGATATTATACTTAACCAAAACGGAGTAAAGCTGGCCTACGAGCAATACAAGGGAATCCTTACTAATATTATAAACGGGGAAGTTTGTATGTATGGATGTATGGACGTTTGTTATTCTTTCACGCCAGAACGGCTAAACGGATCTGGATGAAATTTGGCACAGAGATAGATGGTCTGGAATATCACATCTAGGTTACTTTATACCAGAAATCCTTAATCCACGCAGACAAAGTCACGGGCGTAAGCTAGTTGATATATTAAAAAATATAAGTTACTACTTACTTTTATACGAATGCGAGAAGATTTTCTTTCTCCTCGTAACTGAAATAGGGAGATCTTTTTTTCTTGTTTCTTTCCATTTTATACATTTTAACGAGAATATTAGCCAAAAGAAAAGATTTCGACATAATAAACAAAACCGATGTTTGTCAAACTGGCATAATTTGATACGCTTCATTCTATAAAGCGATGATTTAAAATCGACAACAAAAACAACGATTTTTATGATATAAAAGCTTGAAAAATTTGAAATGGATTATTCTTTCAATAAAATTGAACAAAATCTATTTTTTTGAGTTATATTTAATAATAAAATTTAACAAAATTAGAAATTAATTTTATTTTCGGTTAATACCGGTTTTCGTACGTGTAACGAAACGCATACGTAATATTGGAGAATACTCAGGGACGATTGAAGAAATACTTAGTTAATTACAATTTGGGAAATCCCAATTTTATCTTGTGAAACATAAAAAACTTAAGTCTTAACTTAAGTCTAGAGCAAAGCTTAGCCGATTTTTGCTTGAATGCCTAATTCAGAAACCGGCCGCTAGAGTTACACTGACATTGACAGATTACATCTATGGTCAGACTACCTCTACAGCACATTTCTACATCTCATCAATTTTGATTGCAAAAGTTCAAAATCAAAAGTTTTTTGTGAAACATTGAAAACAAGCACGGTCAACAGTCGATATCACTAAAACCACTATAAACAATGAATACAAATCACAATGACTGACAGCTTGAACTGACGACTTCAAATACGTTTCTTCTTCTTTTCTGTCAATGACGTTTCGTTGCACAAAATGTATGAATACGAAGGTAAGGTTTTAATGCAACTATATTATTATTTACATTAAAATAATAATTATGTGTCATTTTCAATAGTTAGTAGTTACTACCACCGCTTAAAGCAGTATTGTTTCAAAATAACGGTTGAATGTCACGTACTTTGACGTCCTTAAAATAATGATTATAACACTACAACATAAACGATAATATTAAAATAATACGGCTTTAAGCAATGGTAGTATGCCGCGTGTCAGAGTTTTGAGCTATACCTAGGTAGATCATAAAAATGACGATTTTTGTACGTTTATATCTAAATAACCATTTGAGGTGTGCTTATGAAATTTGGAGCACATATGTATCTCACGGGTCTCAAAATATGCGCCAAATTTGACATGTTTATGTGAAATAGTTTTTGAGTTATGAGGGGGTCAAAAGTGGCTCCAAATGGTTCGTGTAATATTACACACGGTGCTGCTCG
Source organism: Erebia palarica (assembly GCA_964035005.1). Lineage (NCBI taxonomy): Eukaryota > Metazoa > Arthropoda > Insecta > Lepidoptera > Nymphalidae > Erebia > Erebia palarica. The sequence continues at coordinate 39,376,244 of OZ035983.1, forward strand.
CCAGTTTTTTTGAACTTTGGCTGGACACGCTTCCGCGTGTCTTGATACTGATAACTTAAACGACCGTTTAATTGGTGAGCGCTTGAATGGAATGGAGAAAAAAATGGAAGGTCTAGGCTTTGATTACATTTGGCTTAGGTTTTGGCCGCGAGGGGCTTTCTGTCTGATGCTTACATACTTGCATGAAGAGTAATACTGCCATACTCGTTCTAGCTTAGCCGCGCCTATATTAACAGATTTCCATTATAAAGTTTAGACGTTCATCCTAACACTTTCACTATCAACATCAAAATTGCAGCCTTAGGAGTCGAAATAAGTTGTACAAGCCAGTATTCTTAAATCCACAACTAAGGTTAAGTCAGTAACGATAACAAGTCATAATTAACAAAATGAAAAAACACGACTGCTCTGCCAAAAAAAAATTATCTATTAAATAGAATCTTATTCATATTTTTATTAAATGATATTTTTTTGAATTACTGGATATTGAATAGAATATTACATAGAATATAGAATGTTACATATTTTTAGAATCTACTCATCATTTTCTAGATGATGATTATATAGTTAATCTTATTTTCGAATTTTTTCATGGTCAACCCATCATTTTTTTTGAAATTTTACGAGCCTATGTTACTCGAAATAAGCTAGCGATTGTAACGATACCTCATTTATCAAAATCGGTTCAGGCGTATAGAAGTTATGGTGGAATATATAAACTCATATACATACATACATAACTACATACATACATGCATACATACATACATGAACCCTGAAAACAATATACTCCTTTTTTCAGGCAGTCGTATAAATAATAATAATCCTGACTTAGCAACGCAAAGTGGTTTTTTAGAAGGTCAAATTTAACGCTAACCATAACTATCTACGCGATTGTGCGATTAAGCCTTAGGCTTTTTGCGTTGGTTATTGTTTGAAAAATAACAATTTCGTATTCGAGATGGTCTCAAAACTCATTTTCATTACGTTTCAATTAGATCATACAACCCTTTGATGTCGAAACACAATTATATCAAAATCGGTCCATCTGAATTCACGTCAAAGAAGACCCTTTGTTCTCCCTCGATAACGCGTCCAGCCAATTAGAGGGATGGGGGATGATAATTGCCCTTTAAATAATATTCTTATTGCTATGAGTATATATTACTATGTTTAATCTAGGTTTTTTTTATTCACTACAAGTTAACCCTTGACTGCGATCTCACCTGATGGTAAGTGATGATGCAGTCTAAGATGGTAGCGGGCTAATCTGGCATGGCAGTTATAAAGTACCCCATACCCCTATTCGGTTTCTACACGGCATCGTACTGGAACGTTAAATAATCGCTTGGCGGTACGTCTTTGCCGGTAGGGTGGTAACTGGCCACGGCCGAAGCCTCCCACCAGGCCAGACCAAGGAAAATTTAGAAATTATAAATTCCCAAATTAACCCTGCCGGGGATCGAACCCGGGACAATAACACGTAAAGACAACAGCACTCAACACTGCGCCACAGAGGTCGTCAAAAGTTTCGTTTGCAATCAACCAAAATCTGAACAGTAAATAAAAAAGAGTGAAAAATAACGCCCGCGACTTCATCCGCGTAAATTTATGTTTAAATATCCTACAAGAATTCTTTGATTTCCCATGATTACATGTAGCCTATGTCACTCTCCAGTTACATAAGTAAACCCATACAAAAAGTCATGTTAACCCGTTGCTTTTTTACTGCGTGATTGAAGGAAAACCCAAAAAAAACGGTCATGTGCGAGTCAGACTCGCGCACGAACCGTTCCGTACCACAACACAATATAAATTATTTTAGTACAAAATAAGAAAAATGTCATAACAACACGTTAAGTAACTGTGAAGTAAGTGGCTTACATATTATGGCGCTATAACTAGTAGCGCCTGACAAGCTATTAATTAGCAAGCCTAAGTATCGATTTTCGGATTTTTTTCTATACTTGTGCTATGAGATCTTACTATTTCTCTTTCATGATTCTAGGTCAACGGGAAGTATTTAACGGGTTTTGATTTATTGGCGAGTGTCAAAATATTAAAAATATGCGGCATAAACTGCCGTATCTTTTGATTGCGATGACTTAAAAGCTGGATTTTTTACAGCTCTAAGGGAAGGAAAATTGAAAATTCTTCACGGGTTTCCGAGAATAAGGTGTTTGATAGACTGACAGACAGTTGGACAACGAACTGAACATAATATAATGCACAACAACAATTAAATAATAATTCCTTTTTATCTCTTGACGTAAGGAACTCTAAAAAATAACAAGTTCACCATTGTTTCGGTTTAACAAACGAATTAAATGAGTACAAATTAACGTGTCTCAACCACCTCGTTACGCTATCGCCATGTTTTTTTACAAATAAAGCCGAGTCGAAGCAATGAAGCGACTTGGCAGCCGCCTCCTGTAATTGAAAGTCCGGAATGTCCTCAAAAGCCTCGCCCGGACCGAGCATGAGCCAAGAAATAAAAATAGGTGTTTTTTGTGAAACTATCGAATGCTTCTTGTATTATTTTACCGAAAAGAGCAAAAACCAAAAAGCTATGAACACGAATTCAGACTTTTTTATACGACTGCCTGAAAAAAGGAGTATTATATTGTTTTCAGGGTTCATGTATGTATGTATGTATGTGAGTTTGTATATTCCACCATAACTTCTATACGCCTGAACTGATTTTGATAAATGGGGTATCGTTAGAATCCCTAGCTTATTCCGAGTGACATAGGCTAGTAAAATTTTAAAAAAAAATTATGGGGTGACCATGGCCCCGCATTAAAGACTAAAGTTCAAAAAATTCGAAAATAAGATTAACTATATAATCATCATCTAGAAAACGATGAGTAGATTCCAAAAATATATAACACTATAGTTCAATCTCCAGTGATTCACAAAAAATATCATTTAATAAGAATGTGAAAAAGATTCTAATATAACTAGATTAATTTAGATATTTAACTTTTTAGTTCATTTTTGGCAGAGCAGTCGTGTTTTTCGAAGTCGAATTTTTTTAATTATGACTTGTTTTGTGAAACTATCGAAAGCTTGTAGTATTATATCACTGAAAAGAGTAAAAACAAAAAGCTATGAACTCGAATTCGGATTTTTTTTGGCTGTTACGATCGACTTTTAGTCTATTAAATGATAAAATTTATACGATCCTCTCTCTTATTACAAATGCAGAAGTATGTATATGTATCTCTGTTACCTTTTGTCGGCTTATCTGTTTAACTACATTCCTACTGCTTACGCCAATGCCTACGGTACTGTAAAGCATATTTATTAATGTCAGACGTATTACTAAATCATCACTTTTTTAAATGTTTGTTATGGCGAGTTAACAAACGTATTTAAAACGTATGTGTTAAACCTTTTAACTTTGAGAAAAACTGTATTCTTAGTTTATCAAAATGGCTAATTGGGTAAAAATAACCCGTAAAATAAAATAAATACACTAACGAATAAAACTTAACGAGCAGGCGCTACAGTACATGCACGGTTCCCTCACGATGTTGTTCTTCATACTTTAAGCAGCAAGCAAGCGAGCAAGTGTCAGCTTTGCATTTAAAGTTGAATTGAATTGTTACAAAAGTTAAAAGATTGTTAATTAATTTATTGATGAAGGTTCGATTGTACTGATATTTGACTCATTCGATGTAGTTCACTCGGTTCTTTCCCAATGCCTTAACTTGTTTAAATACGAATGTTTTACCATCGGTAAAGCAGTCTCCATCGAGTCTCAAACGATTATTGAATACCTTCGGCGTTTAGATCGTTACCTTGTTTACGAGCCTGCGGTAGCAACTGCAGCCTGGTCAAATGATTTGATACTGTAGTATTGCTTAACTGAGTTTTATAAATTAACTAATTACATTAAATCTCTCGTGGTTAGAGTACAAATATATTAAAAGTGTTTTATTAATACCTACTTCTGGATTGTTCTTCAACACAAGCAAGAAACTTAAATGAACACGTACAAAGTCTCGAATAGCTAGTCTTTTAAATAAAATTCTCGTGTCACAATGTTAGTTACCCTACTCCTCCAAAACGGCTTGACCGATTTTTATGAAATTTTATATGTATATTCAGTAGGTCTGAGAATCGGCTACTATTTATTTTTCATACCCATAAAACACCTCAATGCACGCGGACGGAGTCGCGGGCATCAGTTAGTTTGTATATAAATTACGACTTTACCAGTAAGTATGGCTGCACTATTATCTGCGCAAACTAAATTTCGTGTAAAAGCATTTCTTTATCAAAAGGCGACAGAAAGTTTCCCACAAGAGCACAAAGTCGCCCCCTGGTTGTCTTATCAATCTTGCCCCTAACTAGCGATTTCCGTATGAGGGGTAGATAACAGCATTTTGACAAAAATATATCGACGAGAATTTCCAACAGTAAGGGGTTCCGTTCAACCAATAATAACTTTGGAGTACAATGGGGATTTAATACAAAATACATTGTACCTACTGTAATGGAAGTCAAGTTGTGTATAAGCTTTAATTAGATATATTCAACGATAAGAAAAAAGCGTCGTTAAAACTTACTGCGATTTGTATGTAATTCAGCAAGCGCTTGACAGATTCATACAAACTGTAGTTAACTTTAACGCGCTCGAATGGGTAACAAATCTCCCACTAGGCCCAAAAAATAGATAGTGGGGATTCGATTGATACATTTTTTATGTCTCAATTAACGCATTATATTCCAAAAACTTTGTAATTCTTACTCATGGTACTGCTGTAGACCTACTTGCGAATGGTGATGGATAGGGTTTTTAAAATGCAAACTAATAATATGTCACACAAATACTAGGTCATTTATTTAGGAAGCAACGTAAGAACACATTAGGTATATTATATGAATTGCAATCTTACTAATATTATAAATGCGAAAGTTTGGATGGATGTATACTAATATACTTATATTATAAATACGAAAGTTTGGATGGATGTATGGATGTTTTTCACTCAATCACGCCTCAACGGCTGAACGAATCCGGCTGAAATTTGGCACAGAGAAAGATTATAGTCTTTTTATCCCGGAAAATTAAAGAGTTCCCGCGGGAACCAAAAACCTCAAACCACGCAGACGAAGTCGCGGGCATTCGCTAGTGTAACAATATAACAACCATGTAGATCCATAACCACTCGCAAACAAGGTCTACTTTCTTGACACGTGCTACTCAAGGCAAATCTGAGAATGGTTAGAGACCTTGAAGTTGCTTTAATGTAACATTATAAAAAGTAGTATGACGTCACGTCATTAAACATAGCTGCCACATGAGCGGAAACTTCTCTGATTGGCGGAAACCTCGCGAACGACTGCTTTGCCGCCTCACAGACACAGCTACAGAAAAACGATGTTATATTTTTAACGTGTTCCTTTCCTTTTTTCCTCCAACAAGGCGATATGGCACATGGCATATAATATATTTGTAAAACTTTTTTTTGCTCTAATTTGTAGTTGCTATGCATAAAATGAATAAAAGCCATATCCTAAGCATTTTCTTACATTTTATTATTTGTATTTATACAACGTACTTGAATACAGAACCCTAAAAACGAAGCGATTCTAAAGCAAAATCAAACAAGGGTATATTAGACGTTCCACGCTTGTAGGGAATTTACATGAGGGGTGGTATCATTTAATTTATAGATATGTTATATTATAATATGGGGTAGTAGTGCTACGTACCAACGTTTCAATGAGAGCGCTCGTTAGCGAGCCACACGCTGGGTCGAAATTAAACAGGGGAAGATTTAGTGGTGCGTCTTAGATTGCTTCCTATGAAATTGAGAGATAAATAATGATATTATGTAAGGAAATATAGTCAAAGTCAAAGTCATTGTTAAATAAAACTTATTCAATTCACTCCCCTCGCACCGCGAAGGAGTGCGCACGCGCCTCTCATTTCAGCGTACAACTCATCCAAACCTACTGCATGCTGACTTCATACGATAAAAATATAAGTTGATTTTGAAGAACAGTTGGAATTATAGCTGTGTACCTGTTTACCAATAACAAGTGTTTTCAATACAGTGGTAAATTATGAATACGAGTAGTTTCAGTGCGCCTATCCTGTTGGAATCAATGTCTCAAAATGACATTACAAAAATGTTGGACAGTGAGTGCTTACATCAACTTAAACCGCAACGACAGAAAAGACCTAGGGTTTCCGGAGAGGGTGATCTTGATAGTCTGGCTGACTTAAAAAGCGAAATAGTAGTCATGATTAAGTCACTTTTCTCCAAGCATAGTAACAAACTCGACAACATTGAATCCTACCTAAAAGAAGTGATGGAGCAGAACCAGGGCATACGAAGTTCCAACACTGACATTAATGCATCGATTAAATCGTTTCATCAGGATCTAAAAGATTTATAAGGAAAAATATCATCCATGGAAAGTGAAAGAAAAGAAATCTGCTCAAATAATTGCTGCTGCTTAATTGCGTAATTTTTAATTATAACAGACATTTATATTTAATTGATGATTTTTATAATGACATAGTAAATATACTACAGACCGGCGCTAAAAATAGCGCGTCTATTCCAAATGGTGCACTGAAGCCTAAGAAAATTCTTGGATGGAACTACCACGTCCGAGATTTTCATCAAAATGCAAAAAATTATTATAGATGGTGGATTTCTAATGGTAAGCCCAGTACTGGTGAACTTTATACGAACATGATTGAAAGTCGAAGAGCGTTTAAAAATAAACTGAAGTGGTGTCAAAATAACGAGGAAAAAATTAAATTAGACATATTAACAATGCACAGGACTAAAAAAAACTTTATAAAATTTTGGCGAAATACTAACTCATTAAAATACAAAACGAGCGTACCTGTGTCCGTGGAAGGAGTTAGCGATCGGAGAAAAATTGCCGACTTATTTTCACATCACTTCAGAGTTAATCCCTTGCCAGCTCGTGCTACGTGTATGCCTAGTATGCCAATAGGAGAAGTAAAGAACAAAGTTTTTCTTAGTGCTGATGACGTGGCTGCAGTAGTATATAATATGAAAAGGGGAAAATCTCCTGGAGCTGACGGTTTGAGTATCGAACATGTTTTGTATGCTAGTGTGTTAATATATCGCTACCTGCAGGTTCAATTGGGGTAACTGACAAAACATAATGTTGCAGGAGAAGCATTTAATGTTTTTTTCGTCTTTAATCGATCATAAATTTCTTTCTATACTACCTTTTTTTCATTTTCTTTTATAAAAATGCTTAGAATACGGTGAATTTCTGGCTTAAATGTAAATAATATCCAAAGAAACTCTTTAATAGAAAATAAATTTCAGTTACACCAATTTTTTTTTATACTATCGACAGTTACGCCACATTCAGCATAAAATGTTTTTAAAACAATTCAGGTCAAAGTGATGTAAAGACAGTTGTAAATCAAATTATTTAATCGTTTTAATGTAAGAGCCTATATGTGTAACAGGTTACTGTCTATTTTAGTTAAATTTTCTATTTTAAAGTTTATAAAAATGTAGAGAAACAAATGAAACTTTAAATAACAAAAGAAGTGTAGTAAGTAGATTTTAAAATAAAACCATATTTTTTAATTATGGACCTTTTTTTGATGTTCCGCTAAATATGCCGGCGAGTTTATATTCAACTACTATGTATCTTAGACACACTATAAAAGAAAATAAACTAAACCTACTACTACTGAGCTTGCTTACCTATACTTATACATTTTACTACTGTAATACTCACAATAAGAAACATTATTATGTAACATTAAAGCATTTCCTTTTTTGTTTTATACAAACTAATTACGTTTTGCATTAACTTTGAACTTATTCAGAGACATCTTCAGCATGTCTTCTGGGAGCTTATTTTAAAAGCGGACACTGTTTCCAACAAATGAATTGCTGAAATAATTTTCTATATTTTGTTGAATATATTTTTTTAATGTATAGTATCTGGTAACGGACGGATTGGAAGAGAGCAATGCATTTGGGATGAGAACCTATCTCCATAGTGAGTGGCCTCCATACAGATTAGTCACCAGCGCGGGAGATATAGTGCACAAGTGTGTGCGCATACACAGGTGCACTCTCTGTTCCTTTACTTTCAGCCCGATGGGACAGAATATTCAACACGACCAGAGAGAGATCAGGCGTAGGACCGACGACTTTACGTGCTCTCCGAGGCACGGGGGTGAAACACCGCCAAATTGATACCTAACTCCGGCCAAGTGCTGAGAATTTCTTGTCAGGAAAACCCAAACACTTGTTACGGAGTTTTTTTTTTTTAGTACTTTGTTAAAGATTTTTTTTTAATTTTTCTAGTTTTCCGATAAAGAACTGATTAATAAAGGTTATAATACATACTAAGGATTCTTTTAGAAAGGTAAAGAAAGAAAACGTAATTTGTCGCATATACTACGATGCCAAGTAATGTATAAAAATCCTTTGTCTCTCACTAAAGATATTTATTTTCCCGCCGATTTTGGACCGCAACATGTTGGCAGCGCGGAGACGTTAACGAGCTTTAACTCAATTGAATTGGGTATTTGACAACTAGTCAAATCAGCAACTTTTTATACGACTGCCTGAAAAAAGGAGTATATTGTTTTCAGGGTTCATGTATGTATGTATATGTGAGTTTGTATATTCCACCATAACCTTATACGACTGAACCGATTTTGATAAATGAGGTATCATTAGAATCCCTAGCTTATTCCGGGTGAAATAGACTAGTAAAATTTTTTAAAAAATTGATGGGGTGACCATGGTCCCGCATTAAAGACTAAAATTGAAAAAAAAAACGAAAATAAGATTAAACTATAATTTAATCATCATCTAGAAAATAATGAGTAGATTCCAAAAATATATAACACTATAGTTCAATATCCAGTGATTCACAAAAAATATCATTTAATAAAAATGTGAATAAAATTCCAAAGGCTATATTTTATGCCAATCGCTTCTTAGGGAGGTAAACTCCAAAAATAATATGGCAGAGCAGTCGTATTTTCTAATTCGTTAAATTAATTTTCCAACGTCAAAACGCGTGCTTAGTATGGATTTTGTATGAAATTTTAAGTTGTAACGTCATCAAAGTTCGACACACTTTTTTTACTTTAATCGATAGTTTAAAATGGTTATTCAAACGAAACTAGCGGGGGGCGTAGATATTACGACTTTTGGGAGATCCTTTATTTAATAATTACTAAAAAAATATTTATTTCACTAGTAGTGAAATACCCAATTGTCCTCTTGTGCCATGCACAAATCCATGCAGATATTACAAATGCGAAAGAATGTCTATCTGTCTGTCTGTCCGTCTATCTATCTGTCTGTCTGTCTGTTTGTCTGTCTCCTACGCTTTCACGGCCCTTCTTTTCAACAGATTTTGATGAAATTTGATATAGAGATAGTTTACATCCCGGAGAAGGACATGGCTACTTTATCTTTATCCCGAAAAGTTATGGAGTTCCCGAAGGAATACATAAACTTAATCCACGCGAACGAAGTCGCGGGCATCATCTAGTTAATTAATACTGCTTAAGCTTGCTTGCTTGAAAAGTTAAGTTGATGTGGTCAGATTTTTTCTTTCCAATTGTAAAAACTGTTACTGAACCAAATAAACAGATAAAAACCCATATGGAACAGCATTAGTTCATGCAGTAAACATTAGCAGAAATGTGTAAACGCCTTCTCCTATAAAACTTCAAATACTGGTTATTTATTAATGTATAATAACTTAAATTTACTCTATCACACTCTTCTTCTTTTTCCAAACTTTTACTTTCAGAAAACTAATTTAACAAACATGTCCGTTAGACCATCTTGACCGAATGAAATCAACCTCCCGAGTGTACCTCTATTAGCGTCCCGTTTTTTCTCACTTTATTTTTAAAATACCCTCGGAAAAAATAATAAAAATCTTATAAAATACTTGAACCTTACAAATGTAAACAGAAATGTTCATAGCGTAAAAATAAACAAAAACAGTACAGTCACAAGACAATACAAACATCTTTACTTCCTTCTTGGCCAGTTGTCTTGTCTCTGTTTGAGTTAGTGGCCGCGGGCAATAGGCGTGGAATATACCTAACCAACTGCAGGGCTATGTGGTCTCACTCAGTAACGATGATAGATTTCGAGCGTCGATACACAATAAAATCGGTGAGCCTATTCCGAAAAAGCTCCAGTCTCGATTGTTGTGACTGACTGAATTAATTGTATTCTAAGAATGCCACCAAATACAAAAAATGCCAGCAAAAGGCGTTTCCGTCGACTCTGTTTAAGTTAGTAGCCGCGGGCAATACCTAACCAATTGTAGGGCTGGTACGAAATGTTATCACTGAGTAACGTTGATAGAATTCAAGCAATTAGGATGTTATTGTATATCGACATATACAATAACATCCTAATTGGGATGATGACAACTCAATCAAATCAGCAACTCTTAATCAAACTTAAAAACGCTCTTCTAGTATGGAAGTTGTATGAAATTTGCAATTGTGACGTCATCAAATTTCAACGCACTTTTTTTCTTTAATCTATATTATAAAATGGTTATCGAACATAACCGAGGATGTGAATTTTGAGGTCTTTTTGAAGACCCTCTATTTAATAATCAGTTTGAAATAATTTATTTTTGATATAGGCATCATCCCTATTGTTGTAATTGGATGAATTTATGGTATTCTAAGAGCTCCAGCTCTGGAAAAGCTACAGAATAAAGCCGTACAGATAACCGCGGTAACGTCGGAAGAGATGCACGTTGTGGCCTGTCGCGCTAGTGTGTGCAGCTCCATATAGAATAACACGGCTTTTTTGTCTGCCACACAATTGTTCTTGTCCATAGTTCTTACTGCGAAATCAAAAGATCTTTTTTCACTACACTGTACAGTGTACAACACCTTTTGAACGTTATTAAAACTATAAGACACGATGGTGATAATTCATATCAGTATCCTAAACCTAAAGCTACGTGGGTTCCAAACGCGCCTTGGTTTGGAGAAGAACCCACAATAATCTCAGCCGGGTTTCCATCTTTTTTCATTAAAAATATCATTCATTCTAACAAATAATTTCATCGATCCTATTGATAAATTAAATACCAAACAAAAATTTCTTGAACTCTCCAGCTTTATTGATCATCACTAACTACTGCACAACGAAACACTAATAAAATAAGTTTCAGAAACTCAGTGTTGTTAGCTTGTTTAAACTTGATTAGTTCCGCTCGTTTCTTTCGAGAATTTAATTAAACTTTGAAGCTTTAGGCGCTTTAGGTGAGAGGTTTCTTTAAGCTTGAAAATGCTTCAATAATAGTTACATGTATTTAAAATTATAAGAAAACAAGTTCATTTTTCGATTCATTCATTCATTTTTGCCACCCATTTGTAACCATTGCTACTTTTCCTTTGTGCGTATAATCAACTGCATGTCAATTAATATTAATACCTACTAAATGTCTTATAGGGTATGCGTGTTGATGGTGTGTATTGCTTACTCTGTTGCTTGGTTTCAGGATTTTATTTATTTATGTTTTTTATTTATTAAGCACACTTAATTCCTGTATGAGTACTAACTAGCTGTTTTGTTAGAATTGGGTATTTGACTACTAGTGAAATAAATTATTTTTTAGTGACTATTAAATAAAGGATCTCCCAAAAGTCGTAATATCCAAGTCCCCTACTATAATTTTGAATAACTATTTTAAACTATCGATTAAAGTAAAAAAAGTGCGTCGAACTTTGATGACGTCACACCTTAGAATTTCATACAAAATCCACACTAAGCACGCGTTTTGACGTTTGACAAAAAACTTGCTGATTTGACTAGTTGTCAAATACCCAATTTGCGTGAATGTTTCTGTCAAAGTACCATCAAAAGATGGCGCATGAATCGTATCATCTGTATTTGTATTATCACGAATGACACATATCTCTTTCTACTTTTATGACGTCACTAGTATCTAATAAAAATAAAATCAAAACAAAAACTAAACAAGCATAGACATTAGTTCCAATTTGGGCCACCGGGCCAGATAAGTTTGTGGGATTATATTTCATTCTTGGCAGAAAACATTTTCTTCACTATAAACATCATTAAGGGTTGTAGAAACCGAATAGGGGTATGGGTTTAATAGAACTGCTATGCCCATAACATGTTAGCCCGCTACCATCATAAACTGACCTTGACTGCGATCTCACCTGATGGTAAGTGTACCATCAAGTGATATCGCAGTCAAGGGTTAACTTGTAGTGGTTAAAAAAAAGTGGCTTACAACAAAGCTTTTTTTCAACACTATAGAGTACGAGTATTGTTAGAACTAAATAATATATAGAGAAAGAACAAAAATGTACACCTTTGTTGAGCCGAAGCCTCGTTATTTTACCCTTGCGTTTTTTTTTTTTGTATTTTGTAGAGGTAAGTGATGTATGTTATAAATTAAAAGCGTTTTGCAATTATTATTTTGTTGGTCTTGCGTTTTATTGACTTACTAGTTCAATCGTAACTATTACGTACCTGGTGTAACTTTTTTCACACTCAGCACACAGTTTTAGTTTCAGGGTGCAGTAGTTAATTGGTGTTGTTATTTTTTTAAAAAAGTTAGGACCCTGACAGAAGCGAAGCTTTTTACGAATTTTCTATAACATCTTGTTCTCCCTAACTCGTCCATATTATGGGCTTTAAAACGATGATATTATTGTTTCGTTTAATCGGCGAATCAGGTTTCCTTTCCAAATTATGTAATTTGTTCGGATAAAAAAAAAAAAATTAATTAATTCCTTAATTCAGTTGTAACACTGTTGCCGCTTGTGTTTTGCGCCAATCAAAACAAGTCATCCCTTTGTCGCACCCCCGCGATAGATTTCTTTGCCCGTTTCATTTTGTTCCCTCTAAGCAAATGGTGTTATATCGGGAGTTAATTTTATTTCCCTCACGCCGCGCCACGAACGGTGTGGGTTTCTGCGTATCGCGGTCTATGTGTTTGCTTTGATTTATATTCTCATATTTATTCGACAAATTTTATTAAAGTTTACCTCCTTAAGGATCTATTTTCATATATAAGCCCGGGTTATGAAAATTTATGAGGAGTAAAATCAAAATTTCTCCGTTACGTTACGTTATGTTTAAGTTTCCATGGTACACGTTTCGCTCGTAAGGAGTAAGCTCCAGTCGTGCGTCGGAGCTGACACACACCATAGTCTAGCTAGGCAATGGGGCGGTCCGTTGTATGGAGACCCCCGCATTAAATCCTCAGTCGATGAAACTTGTCTGGGTTTTAGTATTGTATGATCAAAAACATACACAAAAATATCCAACAAAAAAACATTCCGAAGTTAGATATTTATATCTAAAACTAAATATTTATGACTGAATATATTCTCGATTCCTTCTTAAAAATAATAGCAGGTAGTTTAGTAACACTCAAAACCTAAATATCAAATGAAATAATCATTCAGAACATCGATATTTAAACCGATTTTATGATGAAATCTAAACTGCGTTTAGGCGATAATGCACCTTCCTGCTTTAACAATTGGGTATAGCATAAAAAAACCTTTCTTCCTTTCTGACTTTTTGGTGGATATTTATAATATACGTATAACTCATGATAATTTACCATACTGTAAAGTTTCGTCGCCTGTGGAATTATTGTTGGGGTCTTTTTTTTTTTAATATTTATTTCAAAATAGATACAAACTTATTTTACAAAATATAAATCTCGCCAAACTGGTGGGCCATTTTGTTGGCGAGTTGACGCTCTAAACATTTTAATATAAGTTAAATCTAAAACTAGCACTAGTACCTATACCTAATAACCCAACACCAACAATCAACAAAAACAAAAGAAAGTACAAATAAACAATATAAATAAAAGAGCAAATAAACAATATAAATTAAAGAGAAGAGAAAAATAATTAGTTCCTCAGTATAAGAGCACTTAAGTGACCTTTTAGCTTCTTCTTAAGTATTCCTAAACTAACCTTATTTTCCTCCCTTAGCCAATCTATGATATTGTAAATTTTGGGTACTAAATAACAGCTCATCCTTTTACCGTAATAGTTACATACTTTTGGCAACGTGAATCTTATCTTTCTACAACTTCTCGCGTTATCTCTTAGTTTAGTAGGTGTTTTAAATTTGTCCGAGAAATAATGTTCTTTAGCTATTAAATATTCCACTTTACTATGAACTGGCAGTAACTTAAGGTCTTTAAAAATATTATCATAATTTCCCTTATACCTTTTCCTCTCCTTTTTTCCCACAACATGCTTCAAAATTCTAATTTGTAATTTTTTTATTTCATCCAGATAGGTGCTAAATGTCCTTCCATACACACTAAGGCGGTAGCTAATCACTGCGTCTGCCAGCGCATTGTACACAACTAGCTTAGTATGCCTACTTAGCACACGGTTGAGGTGATAAAACTTGCCTAAGACGGACCTTAACTTGTTGCATCCGACCCCCACATGTGTTTTCCAATTAAAGTTTCGATCCACGTGTAGTCCTAGATACTTATAATTATCTACGTACCGCAGCGGCTGACATACACATGAATTTTTAGCCCTATGCAAACAATCGTAGCTATGACCGACTATCTCTATATCCTGATACTGGACCGTCTTGGCTCGCCTGTTGTGTGGCGAGTATATATGCATGCAGTTAGTTTTTTCCATATTGATAATTATACCATTGTCATGCGCCCATTTAATTACGTTTTCCAAATCCAACTGGATATTATCGCGCGCCTCGCTTACGTCCTTTGACGCATACAACAAACACATGTCGTCAGCATACATATATACTCGACACTTCCTAATAACGTTAACTACACTGTTAACTAGCATAAGGTAGCCTACTGGTCCGTACACTGAGCCAGTTGGCACTCTTAAAGTAACGTCCCACTCGTCCCCCATAATGCCATCAATAGTAGTGCGTATAGTTCTATCCGATAGATAATTACGGAACCACTCATTTGTTGCGCCCACGATACCACATTCTTGCATGGCCAAGAGTAAGACCCCTTTGTCCAGCGTATCAAAAGCCTTCTTGTAATCAATAAAAAGTGCTAGGACCTGCTTCCCGCTATTTAGACTACAATTAATTTCATCTGCAAACTGAGTAAGGGCGGTTACAGTGCTCCGGCCTTTCCTGAACCCGTGCTGTGCGTCACTCAAAATGTTATACTTTTCTAGGAATCTCGACACCTGGCCTATGACTACTTTTTCAACAATTTTATTAGTTATTGATAATATGGCTATCGGTCTATAATTAATGTATTCAAAATGGCTACCACCCTTGTATAAAGGTCGTATCATTGCTTTTTTTAACTCTTCGGGGTATAGACCTTTTTGAATACACAAATTTACAAAATTAGCCAGTACTGAGCTCAATCGATCTGCCAAAAACTTTATATCTTACACCCTAATTTTATCGAAGCCTGGGGCTTTTTCAGTGCATAATTTTCTAATTATTTTTTTAATGTCTGTAGCATTAACTTTCATGTATCTAAAAGAAATATTACATGGCTTAACATACTTGTGTCTCTCTAAAAACTTAACTGGGCAATTGTGCTTTATTTTTTCTATTTCTTGAGTAAATGTTTTTGAAAACTCATTACATATACTATACATATTATTTATTTTACCTAAGTATTTCTTAATAACACTATCTACATCTGGCTTAATCCGTCCTAACCAGCTATTAACAGTTATCCAAACTTTTCTATAATCGCCGTCACAACTTTTTACTTCCTGCCTTATATAATTATTTTTTGCAATATTAATAAGTTTATTTACCTTATTTCTAAATTTAGTATATTCTAAACGTCTACTCATACAATTCGGTGAAGCTTTCCATGAACGAAACAAGCTATCCCTTTTTGCAATCATAACATATAGCTTCTTTTCAATCCATGGCTATGTTATTCTACCGTGCCTCAACGATTTTTGTATCATACTATCCCTATAGACACTCTTGAATACATTACAAAGCTTACTAAATAATAACAATGGGCAAATAATACCTAAGAATTGAGTCCAGTCATAACTACCCAATTTTGCATGAACTAATGTATCACTTAGTACGAGCTTTTTACTGTACCTGTCCGTCTCACAATCGCTTAACTCACGGCCAAGGTCGAGCGAAACTCCTATCATATGGTGATCGGAAATATTGCACTCAACTAGAAAAGACGTAGCAGATGCATTCTCGTGTCTCCGCAGCTGTCCCGCTCGCACCCACGCGTGATCGATGCACGACCGGTCGAGCCGCGCGTCCACGATTGCCTCGCGTGTCACCTCCGTTGTAGGTATCACACACTGTAGGCCGTGTTCACACAAGATATTTTTATAACCGATTGAGGTTGTATTTAATTTTCCTTCTGATATATCTATATTTATGTCTCCGATGATGATTAAATCTTCGTTCTTTGGAATATCCTTCACTAAAACATTCATTTGTTCCAGGAAGTGCAGTCTGTTTTTGCTTGGCGGTCTATACACCGAGATAATATGTAGGAAAGAATTTTCTAATTTTAGCATCCCGTAAATAGTTTCAGCAGCTGTAGTTTTAGTTTCTTTTATACAAAAACTCAGATTCTCTTTCACATACAATAACAATCCTCCTCCTCTGTTTAACTGTCGCGTTTTGACAAAAGTCGTGAAACCCTTTATTGTAAACAGTGGTACTTCCTCTTCTTTGATATTTATTTCTGATAGTACTAATATATCGATTTGATACTTTGTGTGATCCAGTAAAATCAATAGCTCATTAAAATGTTTTCGGATTGATCTTATATTTAAGTGAAGTATATGTAATTTTTTTGTAATATTATCCTTGTTTTTATACCAAGATTCAATGTTGTTATATCTAGTATATTCTATATCTGGTGAGAATTCTATGAAGTCGTTGAATTTTATGACTTATATTTATTTTGCCGCATATGTATGGTGCCTTAGTTGCATCTCAGCCTACTATATTTTCTATGTCTTTTTCGCTTTTTATTCTATATATCTTTTTCTCATCTTCCTTCCGGGCTAAAATATTTGAGTTTTGAATCCATATATATTTACATATTCCCTTTAACTGGGTTTTAGCGGTCCAGAATAATTGCCGCTTAAAACGTGGTAGGTCTTCATTTATGTAAATGGGCTGATCGCAACTGTTTTTATATACGTCTCTGTTAGTGATCGGAGTTTTCCGGGATATGATCCATTGGTCCCGGGCTAATCTGGTTTTCAGTGTCACGATAACCGGCTGCGGTTTCTTCTCATCGGACTTTTCCCGTCCTGCTCTGACCGTGTCCTTGATATCCTCCGGGTCCAACTTTAGTTTTTGGGCAATTTTTCGTACTACCTCCATTGTGTTCTCATTCTCATGCTTTTCAAGGCCCACTATTTCTACATTATTAGCTTTTATACCCTGCTCCATATCTAATATTCTCTCTTCTAATGCCTTATTACATTTGTCTAGGTAGATATTGTTTTGCTCTAGTGACTTTATCTTTTTCTCCGCTTCTTCCTTAAATGCTACCATCTGTTGATACTGCTCAGCATAAAAATCAACTGCCTCACTAATATCTTCGATTTTTTTTTCTATTTTGTACACGATTTCCAACTTTTTGTTCACTTCTCTAAGCAAACCTTCAGCAGATGCCTCCTTCATATTGATCTCGATCTGCGAATTATCCTCCTTTTGCAAACAATCCTCGCATGTTTCAGTTTTCATGAACTTTTTTACGTTCTTTACACACTTTTTATGAAACACCGCCTCACATGGGCCTTTACACTTTAGGACATCATCCTTGGCAAGTGAAACGAATAATCGACACTTAATACACTGCACCATCTTAAATTTTGAATTTGAAGACGTTAATGTGACAATAACTAGGCAACTAGCGCACGCTAATTACGGATTACACTCTTCGCATATGTCGCATATACACGTCCGCCCGCTGAGCGCACGCGCGACAGCTTCTACTAGACGCGCGCTTTATTGCCTAGACTAGACTACCACTTAATATATCAAAATATTGGAATAACCTAACGTATCTTTTATGATAACGTCTCATCTTAGACTGGAGCAGAGTGATGATCTGTATCATCACTCTACCACCAGGTCAGATCGCAGTCGAGGGCTAATTTGTAGTGGAATTTTAAAAAAACAAAACGTATATCTAGCTATTTATTTGAGTACTACAGAATATATATATATATTTTTTATCCACTACAAGTTAGCCGTTGACTGTGATCTCACCTGATGGTAAGTGATGATACAGTCTAAGATGGTAGTGGGCTAACCTTTTAGGGGCATGGCAGTTATATTAAACCCATACCCCTATTCGGTTTCTACACGGCATCGTACCGGATCGCTAAATCGCTTGGCGGCACGTCTTTGCCGGTAGGGTGGTAACTAGCCACGGCCGAAGCCTCCCACCAGGCCAGACCAGGGAAATTCAGAAATTATAAATTTCAAATTCCTGCCGGGAATCGAACCCGGGACCTCCGTAAGTTAAGGCAACAGCGCTCAGCGTTGCGCCACGGAGGTCGTCAAACTGGATAATGCTCTAAACTTATGGTTTTGATTCCCGCAGGTTCTCCAGGAACGAAGTAGCGCAATTTTTTTCCTTCCCTGGAATGCAATTTCGTGAAAATCAGTAATTTGAAAGATTTGCCCTGAAAGTATAGCTTTCGCATTTATAATATAAGCATCGATTTCGTAATTGTACACTTTGCAAATTAATTCCAGTCACTCCTCGTCCGTTGAACTATATTCTCTTCTAATTACAATTGTATTTTAATATTGTGTACTTTTTAGGAAACGCTGTAGAGTGTGTACCTCAAGTATTTTTAATTTTGAATCCATACTAATATTATAAATGCGAAAATGTGTCTGTCTGTCTCCTACGCTTTCACGGCCGATCTGTCCAACCGATTTTGATAAAACTTGGTAAAGTTATAGCTTGAATCTCGAGGAAGGACATACGTTACTTTTTATCGCGGAAAATTAATGAGTTCCCGCGAGAATTTAAAAAACTTAATCCACGCGAAGTAGCGGACATCAGCTAGTTTTGAATAAAAACTATAATTTTATGCAAGTATAACTTTTAACATAGTTAAAGATTTTGTAAAATTTCTACACTACATAAATAAAAAAAATGCTTGATAGTTACCACGTAATATTAGTTTAGATAAAGTACAAGCAGACTCCAAAGGAAGGTCTAAAAGGTCTAAAAGCTACTTCTCGTAGGGATTAGAATAAATAAACACTTTCAGCCTATCTTGCGCCAGTTCTCCTAATGTTTAAGCCTTGCCGGTTTCCCTTGCCACCGTTAGCGTTAAAGCCTATTGCCTCTAATGATTTTAATAGCGTTCGAGATTAAATTAAATTGTTACTGAGCCCTAATACTATGTATGCCTTGTACCTACCGCGTCTTAGCATAATTCCGGTGTAAATAAAACCATTGCAGATTATGGACTTAGTCTACTCTTCATATCAACTCTTGTTTGTAACTGGACGATGCCCGCGATTTCATACGTTTAAGGTTTTTGCAGAAACTCGTAGGAATTCCTTGTTTTTCCGGGGGGAAAAAAGAAGCCCGATTCGAATCCGACGCACTTTTATACAATATTAACTTTAACGCTTGACGACAATCATGCTTATGAAAAGAAATGACGAGGTCTAGGTTTGAGCACGCTTGCCTAGAAAATGCCTCTTTACTCTTGCCTTGAAGGTACTCAAATCAGACTTGGAAGGGCGTACCAAACCCTAGCGGTTCGTATTATGAATATGGAGCAAAAACGTTTCGAGCAATAAAGACTTGATTAAACATAGACAACCTATTGTATGGCTGTAACTATATATAATAAACTCCCTGACAACACTAAAAGTTTACCGACATCTAAGTTTAAGAAAAAAAGGTTTGATTATTTAATTGGAGAATGTTTTTATAATGTTAATGATTTTTTATCTAAATGTAAGATCTTCGAGGTGTATTTTAACCAATTTTAACTTTGTAATTTAACATAGTAAGTTATCTAATAATCTATTTTAATTTTGTTATTTTATATATACTAATTTAGTAATGTATTTAATTTTCTAACTTAATATTATAACCTATGTATTTTGAGCAGCAGGTAGGTATGTGTTGTGCCTACTGCCAATTTTGCATGCCAACTATTTGGCCTAATGTGACAGACTTTTCAATCCAATTTCCAGCTTACTATGTATTTGAAATCACATATATCAAAATTTTGTATTAGAAAAACGTAAGGATGCCAACGCTCACGGTTTCTCGCAGTTATGTGGTAAAAGGGTGAAGGAGGAACTAGGTCGTGAAGTTCCTGAGCACACTCAAGCAAGTATATCCAACAGAACAGCGATAGGCAGGTGACATTGCGGTTTAAGCAGCTTCGCCTGAGTAAGTGATTGACGGCCAATAATTTCCCTGAAGGAAAATTATCGAACAACTGAGTAACATAGGCGTTTATCCCTGAATATCAGAGTTACCCCGTTATTAATCAATCTGATTGAGAGTTCAAAAATTTTTGAACTCATTTTTTTAGTAATCATTACTCTCAGCCAGCGTGGTATACTGCGGCTTAAACTCTTCTTAACCTGAGAGGAGATCCATGCATCCTGTGGTGGGAAAGCGATAGGTTCATATCATCGCAATGTGAGAATCAACATGCGGTAAGCTGGATTAATTCAATTATTGTATAATTATAACTAACTAGCTGATGTCCGCAACTTCGTCCGCGCGGATTGTTGTTTTGGTTCCCGCGGGAACTATTTGATTTTCCGGGATATGTCCCGGAAAATCAAATAGTACCTATGGGCTATTCCAGATTATAATCTATCTCAGTGCCAAAATACATCCAGATCGTTTTTCAGTCCATAAATCCCTAATAATCCATAATCCTTAAATAATATCCAAATTTCGTTCAGCCGTTTTGGCGCGATTAAGTACTTCCATCCATTCATCCAAACTTTCGCATTTATAATATAGATTTACCTACAGATAATAATCGATTAAAGATAACGTATCCAGAACAACTTACTGTGTATTGCTAATGCAATTTGTTTTCCATTTCCAGGTATTTCAGAGAACAAACAGCCGAATTAACTTACGAACATTCTGTTTTCGTTTAATTTTTCAATGTTTTCGCGGAAACTCCGCTCAGGGCATACTACCATTGCTTAAAGCCATATGTTTTAAATACTGATGTAGTTCATGATTACGAATTATAATCCTTATTTAAGGGACGCCAAGGTACGTGACAGGAAACTGTGATTTTAAATTAATACTGCTTTTAGAAATGGTAGTAACCCCACAGTATTGTTGTGAATTCTCGCTGTTCCACAGTTCAGTACGCTTAGTCCCAGTTTTAACATTGCAATATCGATTGATCGGATGCGAGCGTTCAAACACAATGTCAGCAAAGTAAAATAGACTCAAAAAGTAGTGTTTTAAAGTCACAAATTACAATTTGACGATCTCCGTGGCGCAGTGTGTAGTGCTGTTGTCTTAACGCGCGGAGGTCCCCTGTTCGATCCCCGGCAGGGTCAATTTGGAAATTTATAATCTCTGAATTTTCCCTGGTCTGGCCTGGTGGGGAGGCTTCGGCCGTGGTTAGTTCCCACCCTACCGGTAAAGACGTGCCGCCAAGCGATTTAGCGTTCCGGTACGATGCCGTGTAGAAACCGAATAGGGGTATGGGTTTAATATAACTGCCATGCCCCTAACAGGTTAGCCCGCTACCATCTTAGACTGCATCATCACTTACCATCAGGTGAGATCGCATTCAAGTGCCAACTTGTAGCGGATAAAACAAAAAAGCAACCTATTTTAATTTCGATTCATTTCCGTTGCAGCGCTGGCTGTGAATGCATTCACAAAATTGAAATCTATAAACATTCATATTAAGTTGACGCTAATGTTTTCGAATACGATCAACGTGTGTGTTTTAAAAACTGACACTAAAGGAGGAAACTGAGTAATTACAAAATGGAGCTTCATATTTAGATATTGTGGCAGCGCGGGGTAATGAATAATTTGCATTCGTTGATAGGAAGTTGACTCATTCGGGATGCCATATTCGTTCTACGAATAATAGCAGAAGTTTAGAAGAGCTAGGCGTTTTGACATACAGTCCCACCAACTTATCTCGCGCGGTGGTCAAAAATGGAACAAATTTGTATGCCTGTTTAGTTGTTGTACGACTGCCTGAAAAAAGTAGTATATTGTTTTCAGGGTATATATGTAGGTAGGTATGTATGTATGTATGTATGTATGTATGTATGTGAGTTTGTATATTCCACCATAACTTCTATACGCCTGAACCAATGTTGATAAATGAAGTATCGTTAGAATCTCTAGCTTAATCCGGGTGACATAGGCTAGTAAAATTAAAAAAAAATGATGGGGTGACCATGGTCCCGCATTAAAGATTAAGTTGAAAAAAAATCGAAAAAAAGATTAACTATATAATCATCATCTAGAAAATTATGAGTAGATTCCAAAAATATATAACA
Organism: Erebia palarica; assembly: GCA_964035005.1. NCBI lineage: Eukaryota > Metazoa > Arthropoda > Insecta > Lepidoptera > Nymphalidae > Erebia > Erebia palarica. The sequence goes on from OZ035983.1 coordinate 39,398,791, forward strand.
CTATAGTTCAATATCCAGTGATTCACAAAAAATTACATTTAATAAAAATGTGAATAATATTCTTTTTGACCACATTAATTTAGATTTTTAACTTTTTAGTTCGTTTTTTGGCAGGACAGTCGTGTTTTTAAATTTTTTTAATTATGTCTAGTTTTATTTTTCATATTTACTAGCGATGTCAATTACGGGTCAGATAAGTTTGTTGCACTGTAAGTATTTTCATACTTACTCGTAACTATGGGAACCATAACTAACAAACTAATACATAGAAACTTACTAACTTAGATCTTGATTTGACCTATGATTTGACAGCTAATCAAATAAACTCTTTGTAAAACAAAGATTTATTGATTTTGATCAAAATTCGACGAATCTTTTACCTAAATCAGCAGTTTAAAATAGCTATCAAAGTTTTAGAAGACGTGGATATTAGGTAGTATCGGAATACCATTTTAACAATCACCGAAAATTCATTTTAGACCTGCGTTTTCATATAGGAAACTTCAGTAGCCTAAAATGTGTTATCAACCAGAGGCGAATTATAATAAAACATTTAAACAGTCAACAAATCGAATCGTACTTTATACTACTCAATGGACATAATCTCAACAGAAAATTACAAAAATGGAGCTGACAATTCTTCTTCAATCAATGAAATCTTTGAACAATTTAAACACATCAATTAAATCAATGAACAATTAAACACATTAATTAAATCATTGAACAATTAAACACATTAATTAAATATTTTAAGAAAAATAAGACTCAACAAGAATATCTCAACGGACATAATAACGATATTTACGATACAGGACTTACTAATACAAATGACGTAATGTTACCGTCTCGCAAGACGTTAGACGACTGAACTTGCGAAAATACAGCACGCACTTATACACGTTCGTCTAGTGGCGCCACTTGTACCATGGCGAAAACAGATGGACCTTGGGATCTCTTGGGAGGTAATCGCCTTGGAATTTAAAAAACAGGATTTCTGAAAAGATGTCTCTACCACAAGGCTATCACCACTTTTTTTTACTAAATATTAACTAAAACATCAAAGATCAAAGCAGGAGCTTCACGGCAACGTTGCAACTTGCAATATAGGACAACTTATCGGCTTCTAGACTACTATATCGATCGTATTAATTATTTGTTCAAGGACCTAAGGAGGCTATGAGAAAACGCAATATTGAACTTACGCGGCCACAAAGCGCAACTTCAGATATAATAAGCGTCTCAATACAACCGCTTTGATTATCCTCTTCGCCATCTGCTTGTTGAAAATCAACCTTGTCTTGTTAATAATTTGATCCAAATTTGATTAACAATAACATGATTATGATTCGAGATATATTTTCAGTTTTATCGTGATAGGAATATAATTGTTTTTTGAATGAAACAGAGTTATCAATAAAAGGGAGTGTTCTGCCAAAAGCGTTCCGAATTTGACTAAATGTTATTATTATAGAAATGCCGAATAATTAAAACAATTGTCGACCGTAATAGTCTCGCTTACGAGCGAAGTCGTGTTAAGCGGTTTGAGCATTCTATGCGTAAATATGTGATAATCGCTTACAAGCTCATTCAGAACGGTAATACGCAGTGTATAATTATTTGTTTAGTTTAATGTTCTGGGATATATGTTCATTAATTAATAACTTGGGAGCTATTTAGATCGGGAGTTTAATTAAAAACGAATTATTCACGGCGTGGTTCATTTCATTTTCATTACGTTTGTGCACGAATTTGTATATGTGATGGCATTAGTTAACTATAACGCATGTTGTCACATAGACACATTATAATTTTTACTTATTAGAGTACAAGTAAAGCTTATTTAACCTTTGATTTGTTATGGTCTCTAACTTCAACTAGATTTTCTAAAGTAAGCAGGCATGTTGGAAGATAAATGGCAGGCAAAAAACCTGCAGAGTGCTAAAGACGGTTGACCGATTTATGAATTAGTCCTGATATACATGCATGTTATCTTTTGAAATAAATAAGTATTTTAATTTTCTTATCTAATTAGGAAGTAAATACAAAACCTTTTCTAAATACCCAGCATCAATTCCAGAATATTGCGAGAAACAATCATTCGGTTCCCCCGCTTTGAATTTTTAAAGAGTTTCATGTTTTTCCTATTACGAAATCTGATCCGGGCCCCACCGCTAAATACTTGAAAGTCTAATTGAATAAACGTGTTCCCAATACCCGGGATAATCGACCGGCGCCGATCAAGCGGACTCAGGCCCGGAACTGAGCCGTGGACTTTTAAAATTCACTATGGTTAGTATGAGATACACACCAACTGTCACAGAATTTGTCACTTGACAACTAACCATAATATTAAAATCCCAAAAACTTATCTGACCCGGTGATAGCGTCGCTAGCAGGAATATTTTAAAAATAAAATAAAAGCAAAAACCAAACGGACATATTTAAAATTAATTTCAATTTTGGTCACCGGGCCAGATAAGTAGATGAGACTATAGCTGCTCTTCATCAAACGTCAAAATGCGCGCTTAATGCGGGCTTGTAGCCAGGAATAACCAGAAGCAGTATTATTGCTTGCTGGTTCTTCTCGGTAGGAATGTCATTCCGAACCAGTGGTAGATTCACTTGACGATTCAAAAGTACTTGTAAAAGTTTATTTGAATAAAAAAACATTTGAATTTGAATTTGAATCGACCGAGCGAAGCGAAGGTCTCTGAGTCTACTTGAGTGAATTTGCACTTGTCCGTCCGTCTGTCCGTCCGTCCGTCCGTCCGTCTGTCAGAGCCTTATAACTTATGAATTACTGAACGTAATTACTTCAAATTTAAATATAATATGTAAACCGATAGCCTCCAGCCGAATATGGCTATAGCCTAGGGAGGCTCTCATAGAACCGAATGCGAAGTAAATATTTTTTACAGCGTTACATAGATTTGTGGTATTAGGAATAGAGTCCAAAAAGATGCTATATTAAGGATACTGCGAGATCTCAGTTCGGGGCAAACCACTTGTTTTAATCTTGTTGATGCTCTTGTTTCAGAAATATATTATTCCTAATTTTAGGAACGTCAAGGTGAACGTGTAAAACGTCAATTTTAAAATTATGCTTCTTTAGGTAGGTGAGGGTAGTGATCCCTCTGAATGTTTTTTATTCCACTACAAGTTAGCCCCTGAGTATGATCTAATCTGGTGGTAATAGGTGATGCCAAGATAGTAGCTGGTTAACTTGTGAGGGGTATGGTTGATACCCCTCACAAGTTAACCAGCTTATTAAACCCATACCCCTATTTGGCTTCTACACGGCATCGTACCGGAACGCTTAGTCGCTTGGCAGCACGTACCTACAGCAGCAGGTCGGTTTAAGTTAAAGTATTTCGACGCTCGAATTCAACCAATGTTGGTCAGATGTAAGATCTCATACTGAGCTGACAGGTTGCCTCGCTAGTGCTACCGTTAGGAGGCACATTGACGTTGACGCCTCGCTATTTAAAAGTGCAAAATTCTAACCATGGCTTTTATTATACGACTGCCTGAAAAAAGAATTATATTGTTTTCAGGGTTCATGCATGTATGTATGTATGTGAGTTTGTATATTCCACTATAACTTCTATGTTATCCACCTGAACCGATTTTGAGAAATGAGGTTAGAATCCCTAGCTTATTCTGGATTACATAGGCTAGTAAAATTTAAAAAAAATTGATGGGGTGACCATGGTCCTGCATTAGAGACTAAATTTGAAAAAAATTGAAAATAAGATTAACTATATAATCATCATCTAGAAAATGATGAGTAGATTCCAAAAATATATGACACTATAGTTCAATATCCAGTGATTCACAAGAAAATATCATTTAATAAAAATGTGAATAAGATTCTAATTTAACTAGATTAATTTTGATTTTTAACTTTTAAGTTCGTTTTTTGGCAGGGCAGTCGTGTTTTTTTAATTTTTTAAATTATGACTTGTTTGCTGCTAGCAATCTCACCGTGACTTGAATTTTCAAAATTTCCACGCGAATAGTCGCGTGGAAATTTTGAAAATTCTTTGTTAATGTGGGTTTAAACTAATGATAAATTTGTAAAATCTTTACGGCTATACTTATGTTAGTAAATCAGTCGAATATTCTTTTTGAATACTATGCAATAACCATATTATGTACCAATTTTCATAAAAATTAAACAAAAGGTACTTAGATTAGTTGTGTGCTCGTTTCGTGTTTAAAAAGATAACAATTTCGACATTCACAACTGTAATAGAATCAAATATTTCACAAAACGCCACCCATCCAACGCCGTCTCCACAAAAGCGGTGATATTAAAAAACAAATTCGCAATTTGAAAAGCGGAAAACTCGCTATACTCCGCGAACTTTTTCTATTTTCATAGCGGGCACTTTTTATCTTACTGTGATGCGTGCGGATGCGGTCGGGGCAGTTGCCACTTTCCGCCCATTCAAAAGTTTCGCTCACTGAACGACCGGAACGAACGGGTGAATGGAACGAGCACTGCGGAGTGCGGACGTATTAAAGCGGAAAACTTTCTCAGCGCGGAATTATAAATCTAAGTTTTTATTATGGTTGCGGAATATGTCGGGGTATAATGTTAACGTTTTACAGTGCGATGCACGGAATGCGTGTGAAACGTGTTACTTTGTTGTAGTTTATTCGTTAAAATATTAACAAATTCCATCCAGATCCGTTCAGCCATTCTGGCGTGATTGAGTAACAAACATCCATCCATACATCCATCCATCCACACTTTCATATTTATAATATTAGTATAGATAAGTAATAATTAAAAGTAATTAATATGTATAGATTATGCGTTATTGTCTCGTTTACATTATACAGCGTTTTTAGAATTCTCTTACAAATAAGGGTTTCAATATTGCAAACTTACCCAGCCCGGTATTCCTTGAGTAGAATTTCAGCGGATCATTATTGAAACGGTAGTCAGTTAGTTTATATTTGTTTTAATACAGTTAGATTTCAATCAAACTGAAAAAACTAGTAATATACTTTTTTGTGTTGTTAATAAACGATATATCGCATGGGTACTTGGAATTACTTTACAGACAATTATCTTAAATAATCTTGTGCTACAAATGACTCAATACTCAATATCATTTATTCAATTTAAGTAGGTACACTGTAGGTACACTTATTGACGTTAAAAATTACTTACCTATAAAACATGATGGTGATAATCGGTTACGGTATCTTAAAACTAAAGCTACGAGGGTTCCAAAGGAGCCCTGGTCTGAGAAGAGCCCACAACAAACTCAGCCGGGTATTTTTTTTTTATATCACCATCTCACAAATCATCATAACTAAGGAACTATCAGAGCCATAGAGCAAATTATTGCTAAGCTTCCTTGTCGTTTAAGTAGTCCTTTCCAGTCCTAACCATGTTACTTAACTATTTATCTGTCTAGCTATAGTATATTCTTGCTCCCTGTAACTACCATCTTAAAAAATCCGGTCTTCATCCATGGAATAAACACTCGCAAGTAAAAAAAAAATCGTGAGCGCACAACAAACAAAGTAAATTACTAATCCCCCAGCGACCTGTTATTACATACAACAGACAACGTTCACCCAAATGAAAGGGTGGCTTTGAACATACCTCAACAACCCTACAACGGGCAAAGAGAAAATAACCAGTGTCGTTAACAGCGGCCGGGTCGGAGAGACCGCCGCGGGCGACGAGCGCGCCGCTGTCTTCATTACCCGGGTCTAAGTGACCATTAAAATTCATTTTTAGGCCCCCTGGCCACAGCCACCCGCGCGCCAGACGGGCCGCAATATTACAATGTACGGGCGCTAAACTCGCATAAGCGGCAAATTACTCTAGACTTGCCGTTTTATTTTATTTGCCGCAACAGGCTGCTGAAATTTTCTGTGTATTAATTTACCTTAGGATAGTCGTACGCACATATGCGTGGATTTAGGTTTTTGCGAATCTCTTTGATTTTCCGGATAATAAGTAAATGCAATTTCGCGAGTTATTATAATCTAACGGTTTTTTCAAACTTACGGTGACATATATAAATGATAAATGATTTATTTATTTCATGTAGGACAACTTGTGTCACTTATAAAACGTTGAGACTCTACCACCGGTTCGGAAAGATGATTCTACTGAGAAGAGCCAGCAAGAAACTCAGAAATTGCTATTTTCATAGAAAAGAAAAGGTTACAATATGTAGACAACACAACACATACGTTACAAGTATTACACTGACTTGTGGGTCATTGGAAGCGAGGCCGGTTGCTTCCATGCAACTTTGTCATTAATAAAATCATCGATAGTGTAATAACCTCGACTTAAAAGTTTATGTAATGGCAAATGCAGAAACTCTTTGGGAACCATATTATAAAAGCGTACACTCGACCCCACAAAGGATTTCTGCACCTTGCGCACACGATACGACGCTGTTACTAGCCTAGGGCGGTTTCTTTTATATCGATTGTGAGTATCACCTATAATATAGTAGCAGCTTGGTGCAAATGTGCTATGTGCTATGGTGCTATGTGTTCTTCAGTGCGGACTTTTGGCCTGAGGGCATAGTGTACCGTCGCTATAGGGAAACGAGAAAACAACCCTTACCTTAGTAATAAGATTGTATTATATTTTGTATTTTGATTTATTTTTAATTTTAAATATTATTGCATTTTATGTATTTTATAATAGGGACCTTGTTGCCTGAAACAAATGAATAATATTAATAATCTTACTTACTTAAAATTATAAATATAATAAATGCAACAGTTTGGATGGATGTATGGATGTATGGGTGTTTGTTACTCAATCACGCCCGAACGGCTGAACGGATTTGGCTGAAATTTGGCACAGAGATAGATTATAGTCTGAGATAGCAAATATAGCTACATCTCTTACTTTTATCTCGGAAAATTAAAGAGTTCTCGCGGGAACCAAAGAACCTCAAACCGCAGTCAACTAGTCTAAAAATAATATTAAGTGATTAATTACAATGAAAAAAAATAAAAAAATTGAATGGTTATAATTTTAATACCTACACAATTAATTATTTATACATATATCATACAATCGTGCTTAAGCAACCACATCGTTCCAGTCACGAAACGAGATGCGATTTGGTTTTAATGTCAACGTTTCAGTTTCGCATATTGTTGTAACTCTAACCCGGTTTAACTTTGTGTCGCAACGGTTGAGTGTTTTTGTTTCAAATTAAAACAACCATTTTTGTGTTGAATAGTTTACGGTTTTGTGACAAAACTTTTGTCGTTTAGTTTTTGTAGTCAATTATGGCTTTGTTATAAAATGCCAGTCAATATAGATATATATTTTTAGAGCGCTTTGCTGTAATCAGACTTGCTGGAAGTAGTGATACAGCCTAAGGTGGAGCGCGCTTGCCTAGAAGTCACTCTTGGTTTGAAGATACCAATATTATAATATTGCTTTTTCACGTTTTCAAATGCGTTTTGAATAATCCATACTTACATTGTAAATGCAACAGCGTGTCTGTATGTCTGCTACGCTTTCACGGTCCATCTGTTCAACCGATATTAAAGAAATTTGGTACAGGCATAGATTATATCCCGGAAAAGGACATAGGCTACTTTATATACCGGAAACTTAAAGAGTTCCCGAGGGAATCAAAATCTTAATCCACGCGGTCGAAGTCGCGGGCATCATCTAGTATTGTATTATTCAGTTTTAAAAATAATATTATGGTATATTTCGTATAATTACGCACCAAATTAAAGGAAAATACTCACAGACTTATCATCAATAGACAGTGATATTTTAAAAACACATAGTTTTTTCAACATTTCTTAGAATTTTAATTGTGTTCAAATAGAAAAATGTAGGCAAATTATTTTGTTTGAAATAAAGAAAGAAAGATTTTATAATCAAATTATTTTAGGGGTGACCAGGTAAGTGACAAAAAAATGACATTTTGAAATTATACTGCTTTATTGCGATGATAATAACCCCCAAGGTCAGCGAGGAAGGAGTTCATGGGGTAGTGTTATGGAGTCAAATAAATTATTATTCAAAAAAAAAGTATTATTTATTAGCTTTATAAAAGACTAAATAAAGGCTTGTCAAACTTCTCGTCTCTCAAGTTTAGTAAATTTGAATACAAATATAAGGATCAAAAGGGTAACCTCAAAATTTGCTTTTATTACAAAGTACGTAACATTCCGTTTGTTAAAGAGAATAGCTTAGCTTTGATATTATTATATGCTCAAAGGACATGACCAGTAATTGCCCTCCGATTCGGGACAATGCACAGTATTTCCGTTTTTACAGTAAGGTTTCGTTTTGAATTTTTAAATTCAAAACGAAATTATTATGGATTTATTATTCCAAATAAGGTCAGGGTTTAAATGACAAAAAAAAACAGTACGTTTATTGTTTAAATCTTGAGCGTCCGCTTTCCTCTTTAAGCACTACTCCATTTTGACGTTCCATTATATCCATGCCTAATAATAATCTTGTAAGCCTACATGAATACCATTTAAGTACCTTAGTCATTATATTATGAATGATTTATTTATGATCAATTAAATAGTAATGAAAAGGAAATGTGTTTTTTGTTTAAAATTATTTTTATTTTTTGACAAGTCTCAAACTAATAGATCGAACAAAGCATTTTGAAATACTGCGTTTGAAGGAACGCCCTTTCCCTGTGGTCGAATAGTTGAACTTGTTAACCAAAAGCAGTGAGCAATACTTAAAAATATTTTCTAGACTCACCACAATACATAGCGCCATCTAGTGTGGGAAAGCAGTTTTTGGTGAAACTTTTTTTATTTATTTTCTCAGTTTTCAGAGCCTTCAGACTCCTGAAACTTTTTTATCTGAAAACTATAAAATATGACAATTACAATAATAAAGAAATAATACTTGAAAATATTTTTTTAGACTCGCTCAACACAATAAATAGCGCCATCTAGTGTGGGAAAGCAGTCTTTTGGTGAAAATTTTTTTTGTTCATTCTCGCAGTTTTCCGAGCCTTCAGACTCCTGAAACTTTTTTATCTGAAAACAGTAAAATATTACAATTACAATAATAATGAAATCATTGCTGAACATTGATTTTTGACACCTAGGCAAGCTGCCATAGTTCCACCGGTCAAGTCCTTTAATTACAAAAAGTAAGAGTACAAAATTCTACGAATTCTAGATGAGTAAGCAAATTAATGACAGACTAGAAATTTCTTAATTTTTCTACTCGACTTAGACATAGAATGCTTAGATCTCTTAGGTCTAATCTATACTAATATTATAAATGCGAAAGTTTAGATGGATGGATGGATGGAAGGATATATCAATGGATGTATGGATGGATGCATGGATTAATTAAGCTCTTCTCAGCAGAACCTTCATGTCGAACCGGTGGTAGAGTCAAAACATGACGTAACATATAAGTTTATTGTGATGGGTTTATTGATGGATATTTGTTACTCAATCACGCCAGAACGGCAGAACAGATCTAGATGAAATTTGGCACAGAGATAGATTATAGTCTGGAATAACACCGAAAAATTTAAGATTTTTCGCGGGAACCAAAAAACTCACTCCACGCGGACGAAGTCGCGGGCATCAGCTAGTGTCTAAATAAAGAGAAATATTATAATGCTAGATGATGCCCACGACTTAGTCCGCGTCAATAAGCCTTTTTTAATTCCCGCGGAAATGTTCCCAATAGGTATCTACGTTATAGGCAAAGAAAACACGCTTCTCAAAAGTCTATAGTCACGTTATATAGAAAACATCCATATTACAGCAGCAAAATGCTGAGGTAGCAACCTTTTTAGAGACTACATGGAGCAATTTATTTTTTATAGCTATTTTATAAAATAATTCTTGCATTTTATTTTTAGTAAGTAAGTTTAGCAAATAATTATCTTGTAGCTATATTTAGTTTTTTCATATTTGTGTTTCTTTCCTATTTAATTGTTCTCCTTGTAAAGCTCAATAAATATTTATTTATTTATTTAATCTCAAAAGTCTAGGGTAACACATTTCTCAGGATAAAATACTATAGAGCAATATTAAATATCAAGTTGAGTTGACAAAAGCGCGCTAGTCGCTAGAGAATCGCCAATCGTGTCAATACCGAAGATGATAAATTCCGCGTGACGTCACACGTCAACCGGCGTCAACGTGACAGCGCGGTCGCCTGACCAAATAATTTTATTAATGTGGACGATCGGCTTTTATTGATACCGATTTTTAAGATAAATAAAACAAGTCATAATTAAAAAAAAATAAAAAACACGACCGCCCTGCCAATAAAGGAATTAAAAAGTCAAAATCTAAATTAATTTGGAGTAAGCAAATTCTTACTATTTTTAATAAAAAGAAACACATTTATCACAAAAGTTTATTATTTCAACCAAAGTAACCAATAATTATTAATGATTAAACGAACTTACCTGTAAGTGAAGTTCTATCCCAATTATAATGAGTACGTTTCATTCGAAGATATAATACACTAGTAGTACTTATTGTAGGTACTGCAACTCGCACTACTTTAATGTTAGGGTAGACGGAAAAATTCCCCAATATCCGATGCTCCGGGCCCCTTATAACGCCTTCCTCATTCTTTAGAGTCGGTACCTATTACCAAATTTTCATAATGATGTGGGCAATGGGATGGAAGGGACCTTATATCTTCGAATGAAACGTACTCATATAATTGGGATAGAACTTCACTTACAGGTAAGTTCGTTTAATCATCAATTATATTTCGTACGTTTCATTCTTCAGATATAATACACTAGTAGATTTTTAGAGATGAAAATTTGTAATTAGGGATATTAATTGAAAAATATTATAACAATTACTGTTCTAGTGTAAAACTAGGAATCATTTGGTAACTTGGATTAATAAATATATTTATTAGTTATTTGTTAACCATCATTTAAAAATGCAATCATCTCGATATTTATTATTTATAATAACAAACCATAATATATAAGTAATATAAGTATATTTATCAAGTATAATTTGGATACTCTTCATTAAACTCTATGCAAAACAATCGTTCATCGTTCTCCTAAGAAGGTTATAAAATCTAGCCAGCGTCCGTGACGACTGCGATAAACCAACGTTCTTCTTGGTGTCAGATGCACGCGCCGAACTTAGACCGCCGCTATGTGGGCTGTGGCAGCACATATCGGCTGATGATTTGTGTGCACGGTATTAGTTATTTGGGGCCAAAAAAATTTTTGTTCCCCTAGGGCGCTATTTTGAATTCAGAGTGAAGTGAAGGATTCTAAAGTAGAACCCTGAGCGTAGCGAGGAATTCAATATACGCCGCCCGAGAACAAAAAATTTGGCCCCGAGTGACACACACTATTTTTCATCATTACGTATGAGAAAAAGCTAGGAGTATTAACGTACTATGTATGGACATTACCTATACGTTTAAGCACCAATCAGAAGCACGAACGCGGACCAATCAGAACAGAGAAATGAAAAATCTCATGGGCCTAAAAATTACATTTTGCTCCCGCTATCCTCTGAAGCCAATATTCGTTTTTCGAATAGGTATGATGAAATAGTTATTTGTGTTATATGGGGCCAAAGATAATTTTTGTTCCCCGAGGGCGCTATTTTGAATTCAGAGCGAAGTGAAGGATTCTAAAGTAGAATCCTGAGCGTAGCAAGGAATTCAATATACGCCGCCCGAGTACAAAAAATTTGGCCCCGAGTGACACACACTATTTGTCATCATTACGTATGAGAAAAAGCTAGGAGTATTAACGTACTATGTATGGACAATACCTATACGTTTAAGCACCAATCAGAAGCACGAACGCGAACCAATCAGAACAGAGAAATGAAAAATCTCATGGGCCTAAAAATTACATTTTGCTCCCGCTATCCTCTGAAGCCAATATTCGTTTTTCGAATAGGTATGATGAAATAGTTATTTGTGTTATATGGGGCCAAAGATAATTTTTGTTCCCCGAGGGCGCTATTTTGAATTCAGAGCGAAGTGAAGGATTCTAAAGTAGAATCCTGAGCGTAGCGAGGAATTCAATATACACCGCCCGAGTACAAAAAATTTGGCCCCGAGTGACACACACTATTTTTCATCATTACGTATGAGAAAAAGCTAGGAGTATCAATGTACTATGTATGGACATTACCTATACGTTTAAGCACCAAACAGAAGCACGAACGCGGACCAATCAGAACAGAGTAATGAAAAGTCCCATGGGCCTAAAAATTACATTTTGCTCTCGCTTTCCTCTGAAGCCAATATTCGTTTTTCGAATAGGTATGATGAAAAATAGATTTATTTACTATCAGGAGGTCTTTTAACAGATTTCGCAGATGATATTTTTAAGCAGTTGCTTTAAAAATATTTATAGTATCGTTGAACTTTACGATGTTGACTGGTACCGACAGGTTGCAGACGCTTTAATGATATCGAAGAATAAAATACTGTTTCCGTTCGTCTATTAATATTTCGATAGGTATTCATATTTCTGTATAACAAAATAAAACTTTTCTGAAAATCTTTTGTAAAGTTAGTTCTGTATCAGTACACTGAGCAATGTGATGTAACACTATCTGAGAATCGTACGTAGAATGTAGATACTTTGGGATGTTTGGCCTTGTTTGGCCTTAATTTATAGAATACTAGCTGATGCCCGCGACTTCGTCCGCGTGGATTGAATTGTTTTTAATTATACGGGATAGCAAGTAGCCTATGTGTTATTGGCTATTGCAAACTATAATCTATCTCTGTGCAAAGTTCATGTAGGTCCATTTTGCCGTAATGGCGTGATTGAGTAACAAATATCCATTTGAGATTTTTCGGTTCCCGCGGTAACTCTTTAATTTTCCGGGATAAAAAAATAGCCTATGTGTTATTCCAGAACATAATCTATCTCTGTATCAAAGTTCATCCAGATCCGTTCAGCCGTTCTGGCGTGATTGAGTAACAAACATTCATTTGAGGGTTTTTTGGTTCCCGCGGGACTTCTTAAATTTTTCGGTATAAAAAGAAGCCTACGTGTTATTTCAGACTACGATCTATCTTTGTGCCAAATTGCATCAAATCAATCCGTTCAGCCGTTCAGGTGTGATTGAGCGTCACTCGTTCGTGTGGCATCAGTTTTTTTTCAATTCCCACACCACTTCATTATTTTCCGGGATGAAAAGTAGCCTATGCCACTATCCAGATCCTCAACTATACCCATGCGAAAAATTACGTTAATCTGTTGCGGCGTGATTGGAGGACTAACTATCTATTACACGTCCTTGGGGATACAATTTCCAAAAAAATGTGAATCAGGTATTTCTCCATTTCAAACCAAAATTCCAAAAAACCCAACCAAGTTACCAAAAAATACCTAACTTACAACTCTTACAAACTTTCAACCCCTATTTTACCCTTTTGGGAGTTGAATTTTGAAGAACTGTGCGACATGTACTTCTTTATTTTAGTCAAAACACTAAGCTTCATTGATATGACTTGAGCAATATTTTGAGAAATGAAGGACTTTCATACAAACTTTCAACCCCTATTTTACCCTTTTGAGGGTTGAATTTTAAAAAACTGTGACACACGTTCTTCTTTATTTCTTACCGTTAGCCAAAAACTAAGCTGCGTTGATATAACTTGAACAATATCCTGTGAAATGAAGGCCTTACATACCAACTTTCATCCCCTATTTTACCCCTTTAAGGATCGAATTTTCAAAAATTGTGAAACACGTATTTCTTCATTTTTAACCCGCAGTTTATTTACCAAGTTTCATGGCTACAACTTGATAAATGAAGGATTTTCATTCAAACTTTCAACCCCTATTTTACCCTTTTGGGGGTTGAATTTTGAAAAACTGTGTCATACGTACTTCTGTTTTTTACCGAAAGCCAAAACCCTAAGCTTCGTTGATATAACTTGAACAATATCCTGTGAAATGGAGGCCTTACATACCAACTTTCATCCCCTATTTCACCCCTTTAAGGATAGAATTTTCAAAAATTGTGAAACACGTATGTTTTCATTTTTAACCCGCAGTTTATATACAAAGTTTCATGGCTATAACTTGAGAAATGAAGGACTTTCATACAAACTTTCAACCCCTATTTAACCATTTTAGGGGTTGAATTTTGAAAAACTGTGACATACGTACTTCTTAATTTTTTACCATAAGCCGAAACACTAAGCTTCGTACATGTAACTTGAGCAATATCTTGAGAAATGAAGGACATTCATACAAAATTTCCACCCCTATTTTAACCCTTCTGGGGTAAAATTTTGAAAAACTGTGACGCACGTACTTCTTTATTTTTTAACGTTAGCCAAAATACCAAGTCTCGTTGATATAACTTGTAATAAATCTTGAGAAATGAAGGCATTTCATAGCAACTTTCATCCCCTATTTCACCCCTATGGGGGTCGAATTTTCAAAAATTGTGAAATACTTATTTCTTGATTTTTAACTCGCAGCTCATATACCAAATTTCATGGCTATAGCTGTCATAAAAAAATTCAACCCCTATTTTAAAACTTTAGGGGTTGATTTTTAATAAACTGCGACACACATAATTCTTTAATTTTTATCGAAAGCCGAAATACCAAGTTTCGTTTATATTACTTGAGAATATCTTGAGAAATGAAGGACTTTCTTGCAAACTCTCATCCCCTATTTCAACCCTTCGGGGTTAGAATTTTTAAAAACTGTGTTTCAATCAGTTGCTCGTACACCAAGTTTCATGGATATAACTTGAGAAATGACGGACTTTCATACAAACTTTCACCCCCTATTTCACCCCCTTAAGGGTGGAATTTTGAAAAATCCTTCCTTAGTGAGCGCCTACGTCACAAAAGGAACCTACTGTCAAAATTTCAAGTTAATAACCACAGCGGTTTAGGCTGTGCGTTGATCCCTTGACGATTTTATATATATAATAGATTTCCTTTAACGACAACCTTATATTCTGTTTAAATGATTACAAACTCATCACCAAGTAAACTTAAAACGATAACTATTAATAGTAAAATAAGTCACTGCACCTACAATAAATTATTTCATTAGAAATTTTAAGACTGAGTGTACAATATAAGAATGAGATGAATCTCTATCATTGTTAAGGCAGTATGGCCACCAATTATGGCCATAAAGGTACAGGGTAGGTACTCCTCATTTTATGAACGCTTTCGCCACGTTGCATCCAGGGTTACAAAATTCTTTAAATTGTGAGTTCCTTGAGGAAGATCATAATATTATATTATATTTGGAATGTATAACTATAAAATCTTAAATAAGCATTTTTTCTTATAGTGGGAACCAAGACTGTGAAGGACATTATTTTTCTATTTATTATTAAAATAATGTCATTATTTATCTTTTCTAAACATTCACATATTAGAAGATACAATAGTGGAACAGTGGATGCATAGTGGAACAGCACAAAATAACCTACTATTTCATGAAATTGGGTTTCATCTTCATATTAACTACGTTTTAAATACGTTTGGCATTGGCGTGTAATGCTAATAGAACGATAATTGTCCTAACTTGTCTTATCTTATTGACAGATTATTATTATAATTTATCAGACTATTTTAATTCTACATCTTTCTTAAATTTCTCTATCTTCATCAGCTTCTTAGATATATTTATTCTTCTTCTTTTTTTTATAATTTTTTTTATTAATTTTTTAATTTTTTTACTTTATGCCAAATTTCATTCAGATCTGTTCAGCCGTTCTTTCGTGATTAACAGGCGTCCATCCATCCATCCAAACTTTTGCATTTATAATTATAGTAAGATAATAGTATTCACTACAGATTTTATTTGAAGGTAGTATACCCACTACGCACCCCCAAGCAGCAGGTGTGCGTACGCCTTAATCCCCCTCCCCCCTCCACCCCTGCGTCACCATCCCTCGTGCCGTATTATTTATTGCCGGCTCTTTAATTTTGAAGTATGCCCGTCGTGTAATTAAGCATTGTTCCCTCTTCCAGCCCACAATTACAACTATGGGGTAATTTCACCTTTCGTCACTATTTCCCCGCGTACTTAAGCAATTTGCGTGATGACTATGAAAGTACTTTTACGCGTGATAGAATTTGCATAATGGAATTTGTTTCATTTATTACTAAAATGTAATACTTTAGTCTGCACGACAGGCAAACTAGAGGCCGTAATAGGCTCGTGACTCCATCGCTCCGCCTCAAAGAAGTCAGAAGGTCATTCGTGGGAATGAGCATTCTTTTCTGTAACAAAATTCTACAACCTATTTTAAACTTGCCTATACACAAATTTAAGAAATCCATTAAAAGTATACTCTTGAAAAAAGCTTATTATACTGTTGAAGATTATGTAAATGATAGAGGAGCATTTGAACACTCCAGCAATGCTAAGAACAGCGGTTACTTATGTATACATTGATATAATAATTGTGAATGAAATATTTATTTAAAAAGAGCAACCACCGAGTTTCTTGCTGGTTCTTCTCGGTAGGAATTCCGAACCAGTGGTAGATTCACTTGACGATTCAAAAGTACTTGTTAAAGTTTATTTGAATAAAAAACATTTGAATTTGAATATAATTTACTGCACCAATTGCAACTAATTGTTATGAGTACTTAATTTCGATAGTCGTGTAGTCAGAGTTAGAAACCTATTGCTACCTGAAGTTTAAGAATACTAATTATTAGTCTATGTTAGACTAACATAATAATAAAGTTAGTCCTTATCTTCATCCTTTATGAACTATGAAAAACATTATTTTAGTTAGTCCGTCTGTCTGCTTGTTACCTATGTGTTGGCGCTTCGTTCGTCCGATTGTGTTGAAACTTTGTACAGCTATTGTCAGCACTTGCCTGATAGTTTCAGACACTGTACCTACCATCACCGTACTAAAATTGGCTCGCGATTATATTTTGTATTGTGATTTTAGTTTACCTTCCATTTACTTTTATTGAATCCTCTTGCCTCTGCCCTATGGTCTCCTTAAAGAATTTATTAATTACTAGCTGATACCCGCGACTTCGTCCGCGTGGATTGATATTTTTCGTTTCCCGCGGGAACTCGTTAATTTTCCGGGATAAAAGGTAGCCCATGTGGTAATCCAGACTATAATTTATCTCTGTTTCAAAATTCATTTAGATCCGTTCGACCGTTGTGTCGTAATTGAGTAACAAACATCCATCCATACATATATCCATGAAACTTGGATACATAGATATACATCCAATTGTATTATCAGTCGTATTGAAGTGAAATGGGATAGAAATGTACGTTATCAAGGCTGAAACTTGGCAATTGTGCTCTCGGTGAGAGATAAAAAATTTATTCATGTCATTCATTTATTATGTTTTTCGAAGTTTGTTGAAATTTTTAGTTTCAACAAACTGATTCTGGACGAAGTCGCGAACAAACGCTAGTTATCTATGTGAGAGAGTTGTCATATATTTTGTCGTAAATAATAAATCTTTCGCAGTGGAACATTTTCACCGCCATTATTACCTCCAGAGGCGGCTGTGTGATACGGTTTCCGCGCCGGGATGTAGGAATAGGAAATCCTACAAATGATTCCTACTCGTTGATCTGCTAAGAAATATGTAAACAAATGTTACTTATCTGTTAAAAATTAATAATACCTACCCTTTCTTCGAGATGTAAGCTCTTTGTGCTCAATTCGGCCGGGGTCACGCCAAAATTGGGTTAAATATTACTACTAAATACATATTATATAATATTAGATACATTATTGTAATTAATAAAGAGTACTTATTATTCATTTTCATAAAATTTCACTTCGTCCCTATCATATTGTCTGGCGCGAGGCTTCTGACGTAGCTACTTACCACCCTACCGGTATAGGCCAAGCGATTTAGTGTTCCGTTACGATGGGAATAATAGGGAAACCGATAGGGGTATAAGTTTAATATAACTGCAATATTCCTAACAAATTAGCCCGCTACCATCTTAAACTTCATCATCACTTACCATAAGTTGACATCGCAGTCAAGAGTTAACTTATAGTAAAAAAATAAAGTACTTTATTTCATCCCGAAGGGTTACATAGGCTATATTTGTAATCTCGCAAAATCCAAGAGATTCCACCGGTTTTTTGTTAATTTATTTTGTACCATACACTTATTAAATACTATAAAAAAAAAACAGAAAATTTGTGGATAAGGATGCACTTATCTCTGTAAGAGGTCTCTACCAGTGGCCCTTGGCAGTGGGAAAGGTTGTATTGATATTTTGAACTTAATTTAAACATGCTGATGAAGTCGTGTCGTGGAGTTCATCGTCTGGAAAAATATAAATTGATGTCAGAAGCAAGAATAAACCACAATAAAACCATCTCAATATAGAACGACAAAATACGATGTTCAACAATGGCGCATAACACACATTTTTTATGACAAATATGCGACTGGCACCACTCCGGGAATTTCCGACGCGACATAAATCAGGGCGGGCGCTATGTCGCGTACATTAGCGTCTTTTTGTCGCGGTTACGGTGTGACATATCTCTCGCGCGATATATTGCCCGGTCGGTTGTATTTTCGTGAAAGCCAGAGTGGGTGCTTAGAGGTTGTTATATTGTTATAACGGCTCTTCATATTTTATTCGGCGAACTTATAAAGCCTACTTAGCTAAGTTTAAGTTTTACCAAATATTACATTGTATTTGGTTACATTTATTTATTTATTAATTAAGTATGTTATCTTTTAAGGTTTTGACAAACTCTGGCTTTAAACTGGTTTGTTTGTATTTGAATCGTAAAAGTATTTGTGAATCCAGCGCATTATTATCCCCACAGAAAAAGGAATCTAACTAACAATATATTAATGTTCTCCCGACCGTATTTCGGCCACGCTACCCAATCTCCAGTGAAATCTCACTGCCATAGGGACATTATTAGGTACAGTGCACGGTTAGTGTGTGCGCAAGCAAACACAGGTTCACTCTGTATTCAATGGAAAATCTAACACGACCAGAGTCCGGGCTCTTACCGATTTGGTATAACTGAGCCATATATAATATGGGACCAAGACAGTCACTAAGAGATAAATTTAAAGAAATCATTATTATGGCAGTGCACAACCAATATATTATATTGAATTGAAAATTTAGTATACGTGTATAAACACATTGATAAATTCAAGAAGAAAAGTGATTGTCAAACTACTAATTAATTTCTTGGAAACAGTGTCCGCTTCTACAATAAGCTCCCAGAAGACATGTTAAAGATGTCTCTGATTATGTTCAAAGTTAATGTAAAACGTAAACTCATTGAAAAATCTTATTACCATGTAAAGGACTACTTAAACTACAAGGAGGCTTGGCAATAATTTGCTTTATGGCTCTTATGGTTCCTTAGTTAAGATGATTTGTGATTTGAAAAAAAACGGCTGAGTTTGTTATGGGCCTGGTCTGAGAAGTCAGACCACGGCGCGTTTGGAACCCTCGTAGCTTTAGTTTTAAGATACCGTAACCAATTATCACCATAATGTTTTATAAGTAGGTAAGTAATTTTTAACGTCAATAAGTGTACCTATATACAGTGTACCTATATTGAATAAAAGATATTGTGTATTGAGCACGCACAAAATTATTAACAGGTAGGTATTGTTTACACATACTATCCAAACAGCGGCGCTGTGGCGCAGCGGCGGCGTAAGACTCCGAGTTGAAATATTAATTATGCGGTTATCTTTGATCCGTTCTAATTAATGGCTTTAATTAAATATTCCGCCGCAGGAGCTTTCATTAGTTCGCTACACCAGCCACGCGTTAGCCGAATTATTTTGACGCTTTGAACTCAGGGAGCATTTTATTGAGTTTACTTTTGAACACATTGCCACTTCCTTTGACGACCTCATTTACTCCCCGAGCTTTGTGCCTTATCAACGGAACGTATCAGTTTGTATTCTCGGTAGGGATAATTTGGTAATTTATAATTTCTTCGGTTAAATTAGCTTTTTAATACAGTAACGTTTCGCCCGCCTTCGATTGCACCTTAGAATCCCAAACATAACTATCGTCCGTCCGCGTGGATTTAGGTTTTTTGGTACCCGCGGGAACTCTTCAATTTTCCGGGATAAAAATATAATAGCCTATGTGTTATTCCAGAGTATCTCTATCTATCTCTGCGCCAAATTTCATCCAGATCCGTTCAGCCGTTGGGGCGTGATTGAGTAACAAACATCCATCCATCCAAATTTTTGAAAGAAAGAAAGAAAAATAATTATTCATCCTGTGTCTCGTACATAAAATCAAATTTTAAAATTAAGCTATGGCTTTTGCACCCACATGGCACAAGATGAAAAGGCCCCGACTCAGCATTAATGCTGCAGGTTTTTCAGGTTCGAATATTAGAAACGAGCTTATTTCGTTTGAGCGTATAACTATTATGGCTTTTATGTCAATAAAAATGTGCAAAAAATAAAATATCAATAATGTGCAATTAGTACAAAATGGCCGCCACATCAGCATGTTACAATTAATACTTGTGAGCAAATTGCAGTAACGACCCGAGCGGATCAGCCGACGTTAATCCCGGCGTGTTTATTGCGGGATACGGATCAAGCCTGACATTTATTTTAATATACTATAAGTACCTTGTCCACTATGTATGTTTTTCTTCTTATTTTATAACTTTTTGGTACTAAATAAATTTAAATAAAAATATGACGCGTTTATATTTTTAATTTCAATTATTTAATTGCAGTTTGCAATAAACATACAATGTGTCGGATTCGCCGCACGACCTCGTCACGTCAATAGGCTCATAACTGAGGATTAAAACCCATAGATGTACCTGGCACGGTTAAAATACTAATAATAATTAGTATTGCACGATAATTTTAAGAAGAATAATATTTTTATTAAAATTAAATTTTTTCATTCGGACGCGAATGAAATGCGCACTCTAATCTTTTATCGCTAGATTGGTCTATGGCCGCAGGTGGTCTACCGGTGAAATAATAAATTTGTAAATGATACTTTAACATTCAGCAATTTTGCAAAGGAAAACATTTGTCAAAATATGATCTTTTATAAAATGATATTTTTGCGGAATACGTTGTTTGACACCTGAATAGTTTTTAAAACGTATTTTTTTGAAATTTTTTGCTTTGTACCAAATTTCAGAATTCACGGGAAGTACTCTGTAGGTTTGGATTCCCTTGCGAGTGTCAAAAATTTGCAGCATAGACGTCTGTGTCTTTTGATTGCGTTGGCTTAAAAGTTTGATTTTTTTCACAGTTCCAATTTTTTTCAGCTTGATACCTCCATGCGTTCCTGAGAAAAAGGATCTTGACCGACAGACGGACAACAAAGTTATCCTATAAGGGTTCAGTTTTTTCCTTTTGAGGTACGGAACCCTAAAACGATCTACAACTCCGATGCGAACTCCAAATAAAAAGTTGTATTTAAGTACATTGTTCAAATTTCAACCAATCTAATTTCATAGTCTATAACTGAATAACAGGTATGCAGGAAATAGTGTTAACATTTAGTATTCAAGCTATACCGATGAAAGCCTCGCTTTACCCGGGATAATCCGCCATTACTTACAATTGCAACTCTGCACACAGCATTATAGCGCACTAATTGTGTTAGTAATTCTGCAGCACCGCTACACGAGCTAAATATAATGAATAATATTTAATATTATAATGATTTAAGTAACGTTGTTGCTAATTGTTTCCGTTTATACTGTTTCACTAATGCAATGTTCTTGAAAATTCAACAAATTCGGTGGATGCTCTTTTTTAACCCTTAACCACCTACCAACTGTTTCTGTCCCTTAACCACCTACGTGCGGTCTCGGAGACCGCTAGCGAAATATTTTCACCAACTCAGGGTATTCGCAACTATTCGCCGAGCGTAAATTCGATACGGTTCGTTGTGTAGAAAAGGTATATGGAAGCACTTTTCGCCACGACAACGAAAATTTTGAGTTTAAAAATTCGTTGCAGTCTGTTAGACCGGTGGTAGGTGGTTAAGGGTTCAATATCCTAAAAAATACAAATAATATTTTATAAATGTGAATTAACACAGGGGATCGGACAGTACTAAAAGTCAGAAGTTAAAGTCAGAAATGTTGAAGATGTCTCTGAATAAGTTCAAAGTTAATTTAAAACGTAAACTCATTAAAAAATCCTATTACCATGTAAAGGATTACTTAAATGACAAGGAAGCTTGGCAATGATTTGATCTAATGACTCTGATAGTTCCTTAGATAAGATGATTTGTAAAATGGATGAAATAATGAAAAAGAAACCCGGCTGAGTTTGTTGTGGACTCTTCTCAGATCAGGCATGTTTGGGACCCTCGTAGCTTTAGTTTTAAGATACCGTTAGTGATATTCACCATTATATTTTATAAATAACTGTACGTCAGTAAGTGTAGTGTACTTACCTATTTTGAAACATTATTTGACTTAATTAACTTGACTTGTAGGAAACGTCCATATTTTGTCCTGTCCAGCCCATGGTATGATTTCCACCTAACACTTTCGTACACAAATCACCATCATTCACCATTCACCAAAATTTCACGAACAGCTATTTTATGAAATGATATGTTTTACAATTTGGGCGTGAAATTAATTGTATTATGTGTGTGCAATAAAAAGATTAATTAAACAAATAAAGTTCTAAACTTACTATGCAAAGTTTTAATTACTTCTTGAGTGAGCGTTGTCTTCACTTAGTGTTTAATTCATGCCCTCAGTCTCACCGGGATGAGTGAAAAGCACGCATTCAGCGCTAATAGGCGCTTGAGCTGAAAGCCACCTTCGCAGACAGATGTCTTCAATGCATTTAACGCTCGTAATACAGGTATGCCTTCATTGAAGCTGTATTAAAGCTGATTTAATATGTACTATTTAACTCATATTAAATACTGCTACCGCTTTCAGCCATATTGATTCATTATTGTTGACTTTCGTGCTTTAGAATTGTAATCCCTATTTTACGAACGTCAAGGTACAGTCCCACAAAGTTATTAAAAGACTCGGTGACAGTATCGCATTCCTTTACAATGTTTCGGCACCTTCACTTATCTCTGAAAAGAGTGTCTGAGTCCAGACCCGACTACTTGAAGGGTGATATATAAACCACCAACTCAGCTAGTGATAAAGTAAGTACTTAAATATTTCCTAGTTTTTCATATTGTCCATAATTATGATAAAATAAAATAATCCAGTAAACTCCACAGCGATGTAGCATATAATCTTGGTTCAGCTACGAGTCGCGAGTGCCGTCTGCCTGTCCACTTAAGAGGCCATTAGCACTGAATGCGTGGCGCATTAAAATTCATTTTCACTCCGCGAACGAGACGGCGACAAAGATGGAAGTGAAAATAGTGGAAACTATCCTTTTCGAGCTTCAAAGGAGACACGATGTAACAGACATACTTGATGTAGAAATTCCTTTGTACCTCCATAATGCTTAGGTAAAGACGCTCATTTCTTATTTCTTTGGCCCTTTTATACACGTCTACCTCTTCTCTTGATGTCTTTTTGGAAAACTCCTATGTGAACTCGCTTATTTACCGCAATAAAAAAAATCTTTGTCTTTCTCTGAAATGCAACCTATTTCTGTACCAAATTTCGCTTAATTCGGTTGATTAAAAGGGCCGTGAAAGCGTAGCAGACAAACAAACAAAACACACTTTCAAATTTATGTTATTAGTCTCAACATTAAATTTTCAATACCATTATTATAATGGACGATGATAAAATTAGGTAATAAAGCACCCCAATAATGCGGCAATAAGCAAATATTAATTATTATGGAATGTCAAACGCATACTAATACGCTTTTAATTTGGACAAATAACGGCGCAACAGTCTAATGAAACCATCGACCGCAATGCCTAACAAATTAATAAAATAATTAATCACCATTACCCGCTCGAAGCCAAGCGCCGGTGACTCGAGCGATGCGACCAGCTCCGAAGCGGTGCAAGTTATACGCCTTTGACGAACCAACCAATACACTTGCAGACTAATCTGAGCGTGAACTAATAATAATAGGTCGGGGGAAAAGTCTTTTCGTATTTTGTATGAATGAAATACGAAGAAACTTTTTCTTCGACCTTATATATCACAGTCAGCTCTGTTCTCCGTCACCCGTTGTCTTAGGTGAGCGACAGAAGCGACGCGATACGATATGATACAAAATGACAAATTCTGCGACAACGTAGGTCACGTGAAGGGCAGCTTCACAGGTTAGTCCGCTAACATCTTAGACTACATCTTCACTTACCATCAAGTGAGATCGCAGTCAAGGGCTAACTTGTAATGGATAAAAAATAGCTACTTTTGATATTGGCGCGTCGCGTCGTATTGAGTCGTAGAGTCGTGTTTATCGCTCACTTAGGTCAACGAGTTGGCGACTAACGCATCAACGAGACTTAGTCAAACAGTAGCTGCATACCCTTGGCATATTTTTCGTTGCGTCACGTTTTTTCCCTCGCTAACCCGTTATTTATCCCTACGTGATTTATAATCAGAAATAAGGACATCCGTAGGGAAACCATAGTCGCGAAGCTGAAGTGGCAAGGGGCGAGACACAATATTATAGTCCGAAGACAAGATATAGACGCTGGAGTACGAAGGTTTTACGTAGCATTATCTATATCATCATAAAAATATGCAGAGAATCTTGGAAGCTGATATGTCTTGAATTTCTACTTAATAAGCAAAAGTAAGGCTTTGCTGTGATAACCGCGATAAGATAATTCTGGGTATATGTAAATTGCAACAACAAGCTATAGAAGGATCAACGAAGCCCAACATTCATACAAGCCATCCGAACATGTTATAAAGTGTCATCATCATCATCATCATTCTCAACCAATAGACGTCCACTGTTGGACATAGTCCTCTTGCAAGGATTTCCCGCGCGTGGTCGCGACTCCAGCACTGTGAGACCCCAACGTCTATCGGTTTTAAACAAGATATAAGATATCTCTATTTCTATACTCTATACTAATATTATAAATGCGAAAGTTTGGATGGATGGAAGCTGAACGGATCTGGATGAAATTTGGCCGTTCCCGGGGGAACCAAAAACCTCGATCCACGCGTACGAAGTCGCGGGCATCAGCTAGTAAGGTTATATAGACGTTATAAAGTGTAGTTCAGTTAAAATAATATTGTAACTTGTACCATACCACAATCACAGCGAGTTGTCTGCAGCCAATCTCTCATTATGCGCCGGTATAACTATCGCTGCTGACGAGAGGAATACTTCAGCGATGGCTTTTAGAATTCCTTACTCGAATCTGAAAACAGACCACTAGTGGAATCATCTCGGTGCACAAAATAGTATGCCTTTAGCAGCCGACTTATTCAAGAACTTAAAATGACTATTGAATAGAAGCAGGCGTTACTTTGCGGAAGTCCATGATAGTGAATAAACTAGAAGTTTAATTCGCTATAATCCGCTACAGAAGACAAATCTGTCTGGTACAATGCGTGTCTTCCACCTGCAGCATGCGACAACCACCCCCCAGGAATTCGCACACGCACAGCACCACACCACACAAATCTTCCAAAATCACTCTCAACGTACGTTTCACTCCGACACCGGAGCATCTTCAGGAGATGTTGACTCGACAATGCACGATTGTGAAGTCAAAATTGTGAAGTCATCGTACCGGAACGCGTAATCGCTTGGCGGCACTTCTTTGCCGGCAGGGTGGTAACTAGCCAAGGCCGAAGCCTCCCACCAGGCCAGACCAGGGAAAATTCAGAAATTATAAATTCCCAAATGGACCCTTGAAATTGAATCCGGGACCTCCGCACGTTAAGACAACAGCGCTACACACTGCGCCACGGAGGTAGTCAAATCACTTATACTTATTCCAAAACCTTAGCATATACTTACTTACTTAGTCTTAGTTTAAAAAAAAATTGTCACCATGGAGGATTAATAAGCTCAGTATAATTGGCCAAACTGTTTCAGAGGCAACTTGGTAAAAGAAAATGTTCAAATATACGTAACACATTAGTTTAGTATTATAATTATCTGTATTGATACTGTGATATGTACAATATATTTATGTAACATCTCTTGTAACTTACAATCATGTAAAATAAGGTTTAAGGCAATAAATTAAAGAGGATTTTCTTATCGGAACCCTGATAATGCTATAACAACTTGCACTTGCCTGTTTTTTTAACTTAGTTACGAAAAGTTGCAACAAGTAATTATCGCCGTGTAATTTTAATATTAACAAGACGCCATACACTTTAATGACAACTTTGTACTGCAAAATATTTCAGGTTTTCGCTTGTAAATAAATTAGATTTCGGGTCCTTCTGACAGGTGCATACATGGAAGCTGTGGATGACAGAAGCCGTCGTATGCACAAATGATACTAAGATACAAACGGCCTAACCTTACTGAACTTAACACCCTATTGTAAAGCGGTGATTGTCTAGTGGGTTAGAATATACTCGGCCTATTGCGAAATATCGGCACAGATGAAATAACAGTTGCATGGGCTCAGTATAACTGCCATACCTCTAACAGCTATTAGCCATCTACCATGTTAGGCTATAAATTTACTATCATCTCTTACCATCTGGTAAGGTTACAGCTAAGGGCTAACATGTCCAAATATAATATGAAAGAAAAAGGTGATTCAAATCAAGAACGGATTGGGCTGAAATTTTGCATACAGATTGCTTTTATGACGTAGGCATCCGCTAAGAAAGGATTTATGAAAACTCAACCCCTGAAGGAGGTAAATAAGTGCTTGTAATTTGTATAAAAATTGAACTTAACGTAAGCAAAGCTGCGGGCAAAAGCTAGTAAAAAATAAAAATGTGCGAAGATATTTTGTTCGCCAGAAAAATATCGTAGTCTGTTTTCGGCCTTACGAATACCTCTTAATAATCGCAATCGCAGTAGGTCGTGGCCTCAGCCTGCTATGAGTTGTTTGACCCATTACTTGTTTGACTGAGCTCCCAATTACCTTTATGAGAATGGTACAAACGAACCGACGATGTATCAGCATACATTGATGACAAATAGGATAAAACTATTAATTTGTTTTGATGTTGTAAGTCAGGCCCATACAAACATAATATATAATAACAAATTTAAAAAATCTTAAAATAATATAAATACATGAAAATGTAATAATAAAACTGTAAGGATACTGGAAAATATTGATATCTCAAAATTAAGAGTCGTCTGCTAGGCAAGCACGCTCCAGAGTAGGCGGCTTCTTCTTCTTCTTCTTCTTCTATCCTGGGATTATTTTCCGCACTTGGACGCATGCGTCCGCTGTGCGTGAAACCGCTGGTGTGACTCCCCGCTGGATCATTCCAGCTAGCCGAGCTCACTCCAGAATCCAAGCAGGCCACCCAGGTCGGCGAGGACTTCCGGTAGTGTTGCTGGGGAGCCAATGTAGGCTTCGCGTTGGGTGGAAACACCGTTGCACTCCATGCAGGCTCTGCATAGAGGGCTGTCGGTGATACCTAGAATAGATAGGTGTTTGTTACAGCTACTAAACTACTAAACAGCCCTCTGGCAGTGTCCCGTTATCAAACCTACAACTATCCTGAGTTTGGCTCGGTTGAGTTGTAGAAGTTTTTTAGTTAGTCGCTGATTGGGGGAGTAGGCGGCTAAATTAAAATAAAATGTTAAAGGCCCTTTGTCTTTAACTGATATTAAAAAAATTATCAATCAAACAATACCATGCTGTCAACAAGAAGCTAATTGGCTCTTCTGAAGTCTAGCAGTTCTTTACTTTCACCGATAGTATTCCTAAACTCTATAATAATAGGGAAAATTTCCTTGGGTGATAAAACTGCGGCTATCGGGTAAAACATTCATGGTAAATTATTTATTATCAAGATCATTATTTAATCAGTCATCACTTCAACACATTGCCGGCTCACTAATAAGCACTAGTTTCCTCTCGGAATGAGCAGCGTTTGGCCATAGTCCACCACACTGGTCAAGTACAGATTGACACCAAAAATACATAGAAAACAAAGAACGAAATAGAATACAAAAAGGCGGCCTTATCGCTTAGTAGCGATCTCTGCCAGGCAACCTTAGGAATAGGAGAGGTTAGGAGATTAACTCGCGGGTGGTGTATTAATATAGACATACAAAAAAATACCTACATACTAATACATAATATAATACTTATAATAAATATATGAAAATAAACTAATATATATTATGTATTTTTAGTTTAAGTAATATTATACTTAATAAAAGTTAAAACTAGTTGTCTGTATTATGGTGATAAATAGAAATTCTGAACAGATTTTTTAAATATTTCCAGTGACTTTGATTGTCATATGTTTAATGGGAGAGCATTCCATAATAAAACAGCTTGCACTGTGAAAGACTGCTTATAAAACTTTGTCTTATGCAATGGTATGCATAAAGTTAATTTACGGGTTGTTCGTATTTCGGACTGATCTCCCAGACATTTAAACTTCTCCTTCAGGTAAGAGGGAGTTTTTGGGTCAAATAGCACACGGTACAGAAGTGAGAGAACATGAAGATCCCGGCGACGGCGAATAGCAAGCCACTCGAGCATTTGACGAAATTCAGATACGTGGTCATATTTACGAAGGCCGAATATGAACCGAATAGCAAGATTTTGGAGTCGCTCAAGTTTGTTAAGTTGGTGCTCTGTCAAATTAAGATAGCTTGCGTCTGCATAATCGAGAATAGAAAGTAGGAGTTGGAATTTTTCAAATTCCAACTTTGGTTGGAATTGGCAAAACAGAGCGAAGACGACGCAATGAGCTCATTACAAAAAATGTTTTCTTACTCAGCTCTTTAATTTGTGTGGACCACGATAAATCCCGATCCAAATATATGCCAAGGTCTTTAGTACAAGTACAGTAAGGTATAGTAGCCCCATTGTATATGATTGGAGGGAAATTTTGCCAATCAACCCGAACAATCATCCTAGGACTGCCAATAATGATAGCTTGAGATTCAGTCGGGTAAACCTTGAGTCCATACCGTCTGTTCCACTCGTAAATTGTAGCAAAATCTTCATTGACAGCAGAAACAGCAGAACTAAGGCTATCAAGAGGTGTAGGGTGATATATTTAGATATCGTCTGCATACATGTGATTGAGAGAAGATATGTAAGTAATGTCGCAATCCAAATATTAAGATATTAAGTTATGGAACAAAAAATATCATTTAGCATTTTAAATTTATTTTTAAACTGGAAGATTCGAATTAAAACGATACATCTATAACAATCGCAAACCAAACCAATACATAACAACAGGCACCAACACGACAAAGGGTCTGATAGACCCAACCTTAAATTCGACAAGAGCATTCTTTTCGAGCGCCTCTAAAGTATGGCCAATTTTTCACCATTCGTTTTAAATCTACACGTACGTTACCCACGTTACGGGGAAAACAAGAAAAAACCGTAAAAAAACACTTTTTTGCACATCTTCATCGCAATTTATTTCCCTTGGTTTAGGGACTCGATTTATTTGTTGACGAATAGCCTGGTCTCAGGTGTGCGCCTCTCCTAACTCTGGTAGAATGCTACTTGTATTATCAACCTTATACTAGATATAAATGAGGTTCCTTTTAGCTTGTTTCAACATTATATAAGGTACGTAACAACTTGATGTAGGGCGATTGACACAAGAATGTGGGTATAGGGTAAAGGCGCAAAATGGCGGCGATTTCATTTTCTTGGTAAACGTCGGCACGTGGGTCAAATGTATCAATAGGGATTTATTGCTAAACATTTTCTAGTGAGTGATAAAATTATTTTAACGAAACTTTTCCGTGC
Organism: Erebia palarica; assembly: GCA_964035005.1. Lineage (NCBI taxonomy): Eukaryota > Metazoa > Arthropoda > Insecta > Lepidoptera > Nymphalidae > Erebia > Erebia palarica. Next base: position 39,428,595 of record OZ035983.1, read on the forward strand.
GATTCTATTTAACGAATTATTCACAGAAAATTAGATCTCACATACGAGCCATTATCAGTAATTCAGGTCTAATTTTTCCTACTATTAATCAATTTTGAATACTTTATTATTAAAAAAAACTTAGCTATTTGTATGCCTTGACCTTAAGACCCGCAGTATACCTACGCTGAATCCTGTTATAAAATAAGGGGGAATTTATAAATTTTTTTTACAGATTATATTTTAATAATAAAAAAGATAAAAGACATACAAACATGATCATGATCGTAGTAGTATCCTATTAGCTATTTCTCTGTCTTCGTCGTTTTCCTCATCGCTAAAGGTCTATTTCCATTAATCACATAATAACAGGGGTTTTCTTGAGATATTAATGCAGTGTGTTCTTAAGTCCTTCCGCATACGCCACGACTAAGAGTACTATTTCAACTCTTAGGTTATTGACGATTATTAAAAGATTAGATTAGATTATTAAAAATCGCAATCGACTGATATGCGTTGTCGCATCTAGGAAACTCATCTCTCAATTTTCGATTATTCAAAACGGTAATGGGACAGGGTATTTTGCACATGCACCGCAATGGCATTGGTAACGCACTGAACTACTTAATTTTTCTCTTACTTATGAACTTAAGTCTTTAAAAAGGTCTTTTATAGTTAAATACAATAACATTTTTCGACAAGATCCCTCAATATCAAAAAGTAAAGTACGGTCCAAACAATAAATGTACGTAAAAATGCATCACATTTGCGACCAATCCACGCGACACATGGCGGCTAACGACAAAATGGCTTCACGACGACATTTTCTGTTTCCATGAACTCCATCGTAATCTTCATACATCCATAAATATTTTATGCTAGCTGATGCCCGCGACTTCATCCGCGTGGATTGATGTTTTTTGGTCCTCGCGGGAATTCTTTAATTTTTCGGCATACAAAGTAGCCTATGTGTGTGTGATTATAATCTATACATGTGCCAAATTTCATCTAGATCAGTTCAGACGTTTTAGCGCGATTAACAAACATCCATTTGAGGTTTTTTAGTTCACGCGGGAACTCTTTAATTTTCCGGTATAAAAACTAGCCTATTCCAGACTATAATCTAACCAAGGATTACAATGCAATTTTATCCAGATCCATTCAGCCGTTCTAGCGTGAAAGAGTAACAAACATCCATTTGTCCATACTTACAAACGTTTATAATATTAAGGATAGCGCAGTATTGAGCGCTATGGTCTTACAAGTGTGAGGTCCCGCGTTCGATCCCCGTAACGGTCAATTTATGAAATCATTATTTCTTAATTTTCTTCGATGGGAGGCTTCGGCCATGGGCTGCAACCCGATTGAAAGACCGCAAAATTAAATCCGATGAATGCTATACCAAATTTAGGCATGAACTGGGAGTCGCACTTAAGATCTTATCGACTGTAGGCGGACCCAGAGCTCTTAATTTACTCAAAACTCAAAGGCTACTTTTTATCCCGGAAAGAGAGAAAAAGTTCCGGCGGGAACCAAAAAACCTCAATCCACGTGGACGAAGTCAAGAGCATCAGCTAGTTGTCCATGAGGGTTCTTATAATAATAGTTGTCTACAAGAGCTCTATAAGGGTCGATGGAGTTCTCTTGTAAGTTCAAATTTCCAAAACAAACAGTAAATAGATGTTGAGTGTGCAACATTCAACAGATCCGTTGGGGACGCGCATATGATTTCAATGAAATCATCGTCTCAGGAGCCATCGGCAGCACGTGACGGAAACGGCCCCCGAATCTTTCAGCCGTTATCTTTATTCGCGCCTGAGCTGCCTTGAGCTGAGTGGTTCTCAAGTTTTAGACGTAAAGCGTTCTCTTACCTTCATTTGCTAATAAAAATACTCTCCTTGGTGGTCCCAAATGTGAGTAGATATGTGAGTTGAGCATTCTGAGCATTCAACCAACAGAAGTAAAAAAATTACAAAACAAATTTTCACTTGCAGCACATCCGAGGCGTTACAAACAGCAAAATTAGCAAGCGTTGCTTTAAAAAATACATTTTAATATTCTAATATTTCTATCTGTTATGCTTTCACGGGTCATCAGAGATAGATTGCATCCTGGGGAAGAACATATATCTACTATTATAGATACTATTTATCCCAGAAAACTCAAGACTTGCCACGGGAATAACAACTTTATTCCACACAGACGAAAAAGCCTCATCATCAAAATTTATTGAAAAATAACACTATCAAATACATTTTTACGTTTGAAATTTCCTCTTTAACTTATACATGCCGATATACTTTTAAAAATTACGATTGGTCTTCGAAATAATATAATAAATATTTGCAGTTTTAACAAAGAGATGCATGATGTTGAAAATTTTTGTTTCCGAAATGTCTGTGCAACTTTTTTTTTTAAATAATTATAACTTGAAGATTTTATTTACTTTTGAAGGTAAAGCTAGGCTTACATTTTATTGAGTAAGAAATAAATTAAAAATTTTGAATTTATAGTTTTGGATTAACTGATTATTAGTTTTATGATTTACTTTTGATAATTTCAACTCATGTTTAAATTTGCATGTCAGTAATGACGAAACATGTTTGGTCAAATTTGGTATGTGTCATCTTAATTGTACAATGTTTCCAGCAAAGAAACGATTTATTTATTTCATTTATAAATAATTAACTTGAAAATTTTTTTTTAATGTATTCCTCCTCCTCCTATAACTCGCAGCCTTCCCCAGCGAGGCGGGTCGGGGCTCACGCAATTTATGGCGGTTACCTACGCACTGCGGGATTTATGTCGCGGGCCGTCGCCGGCACTCTCCAACTTACAGTTTTTGTGATAAACCGCCTGATTGAAGACCCCCATCCCCAGCACGAGGCCTGCGTATAACAGCCGCGTATAATACCCCAATGACAACCTGTATAATATAGTAATCGTCGCTTGTCGTGGTTTTATGATAGAATAATAAGCTGTTCTGGGATTCTAACCTGGAATAGACTAAGTGACTAGTGACAGCCCTCGACGTGAATATTGACTTTTTTAGAACTCTGTGGACACGTCTTGTTTTTGTGGCATAAAAAGGTATAGAAGGAATCTTAACGGAAGAATAGATGCACAAACAGACAGATACACTTTCGTATTTATAATATTACTAGCTAACGTCCGCATGGAAAATGTTTTATGTAATTCCCACGGGAACAACTTAATTTTCCGGAAAAAGAAGTAGCATATGTCGCTCTTGAGGTCCATTACTATACCCATGCTAAAAATGGCGATTCGTTGCTTTGTTGAGGCGGGATTAAAGGGCAAATCAACAAACCATTAAATCAATCAACAAACAAAATGAATAAAGTAGCTAATTTTCATTCTTCATATATTATCCGCTTTAATCACAGCAAGAAGGTTCACAAAACAACACGTAACCAACCAGTAATTACTATCATTGTAATCAATTAGTGTAGTTGTTCGATATTATGAGCGTAAATTATTTGGTTATATTGATGTTGGTTAAACATTAATTTTATTATTTAATATATTCTCATCGATCAATGGTCATAATTTAAATTCACTACGGTAATAGTACAGAGTGAAGTTAAATAGTAAAGGATCATACTAATAAAATAAAAAATCCCGGCTGAGTTTGTTGTGGGCTCTCTTCTCAGACCAGGGCGCGTTTGGAACCCTCGTTGCTTTAGTTTTAAGATACCGTTACTGATTATAGCCATTATATTTTATAAACTGGACGTCAACAAGTGTAGTATACCTACCTAAATTGAATAAATATTATTTGAGTTTGAGTTTGAGTTTAATATTATGAATGCGAAAGTGTTACTTTGGCCCTCAATCACGTCGCAACAGAGCAACGGGTCGACGTGATTTTTTGCAATGGGTATAGTTGGGCCTGAAGAATGCATAGGCTACTTTTTATCTCGGAAAATTAAGAAGTTCCCGTGGGAATAAAAAAAACTTATTCCACGCGGACAAAACCGCGGGCATCAGCTGATATGGAAATAAAGAAAGCAATAGAGAGGAAGTGAGACAGCAAAATTGCGTCTTATTACTGGTGTACAGCTCCTTTGGTTGCTTTCTTCCATACAAATGAAACTGACAAAACAGGTGAAAGTATTCTTCCATTTAAAGTATTTCTTTCATTTCTCGCTAAAAATTAAATTTAAAAACAGACTCAAATTAACCTAAAAACCTCCAAACCGAAGTCGTCCTTCGTAAGCCTTACTTGTGCCCGAAATTTGAAAGCTTTTACCCTATTAACCTGTTAAAAATGAAAACTCACTTATCCCAATTCCGTGTTTTAACTCTCTCCCAGTTACAGGACGAGGCTCCAAAGAGACTGGCTGATGTATTGTCATGAATATTTCATGTCTGACGCCGGCTTCAATATTTAAAACTAGCGGCTTAGTTTCAGAGCTGTTATAAACAAGAGGCGGATTATAATAAAACATGAAAACAGTTAACAAATCGTACTTTATACTGCTCAATTTAAATAATCTCAACAGAAAATATTATATCATTTAACTATTAAACACAAGTAAGACTCAATAAGAATATCTCAAAGGACATAATAACTATATTATACTATATATTTACACCTATAAAGACGATACAGGACTTACTCAATACAAATGACGTAATGTTACCGTTTCGCAAAACCTTCGAAGACTGCCCTTGCGAAAATACAGCACGCGTTTTATATACACGTTTGCCCGGTGGCACCACTTGTACCATGGCGACAACAGAGCTCAAATTATTGCAAGGGGCGAGGCAGATAAACCTTCGAGGGGAGTTACCTGAGTGCTTACTATCACTGCTTCAAGCAGTAATTTTTTTAAATGTCACTATACGTCATATGCGTTTTAAATGACGTACCATGACGTCCCTAAAATAAGGGTTATATTTTTGAAATAAGAGCGTCAACAATATTAAAATAATACCACTTTTAGCGATGGTAGTAAGCCTCCCGAATCAAGAACTTTATGTCATAGTTTAAGCCATGTATTCAGTAGGGAACATTTCATGCAATATTTAGATAGTGTGTCTCAGCGATTTTTTAAGACAAATCGCTCGTTATTTGGCTTTTTGACGAACTCCGTGGCGCAGTGTGTAGCGCTGTTGTCTTAACGTGCGGACGTCCCGGGTTCGATCTCGGCAGGGTCAATTTGGGAATTTATAATTTCAGAATTTTCCCTGGTCTGGCCTGGTGGGAGGCTTAGGCCGTGGCTAGTTACCAACCTACCGGCAAGGACGTGCCGCCAAGCGATTTAGCGTTCCGGTACGATGCCGCGTAGACACCGAATAGGGGTATGGGTATAATATAACTGCCATGTCCCTAACAGGTTAGCCCGCTACCATCTTAGACTGCATCATCACTACCATCAGGTGAGATCGCAGTCAAGGGTTAACTTGTATTGGATAAAAAAAAAACCAGCTTACCCAATTATAATCGAAATATTTCAATTTCGATGAGTAAACAGACTTACATATAAGAAGTCATCATTACCTCATGAAACTATCCATTTCAATGTGCGCAGACCTTTATATTTTTACACAGGTATCTTCAGGATTTGTGGAAATTATTCGTAAAAGAAGCTTCTCAGAAGATTGCTTTTAAGAAACTTTAATGAGGTACTTTCATCTAAAATCATTTTTCCATTTCGTTATATGCGTATACTAACTCTAGTACATAAAAATGTGTAATACCTAATTTGTAACGGATTTTTGTACGAATTTAAAATGAACTACATTTTAATTTACTTCTACTTTACATACCGCATAACAAGTTTATTCGTTGATACAATCCATGCTTTAATATTATAAATGCAAAAGTAACTCTGTCTGTCTGTGTGTTACGCAATCACGTCTAAACCACTAAACCGATTTAAATGAGATTTAGTAAAGGTATTTTCTAGAGCCTGAGTAAGGACATAGGCTACTTTTTATCCTGGAAAATTCAAGTGTTCCCATCAATCAGAAAAAATCAGGCATCAGAAAAAATGGTCTCTTCAACAGATTTTGATGAAATTTTGTATAGGGATAGTTTGTATCCAGGGGAGGGACATAGGCTACTTTTTATCCTGACAAATTAAAGAGTTCCCGCGGGACCCAAAAAACCACAAACCATGCAGACGCATTTATAATATTAGTAAGATAAGATATTTTAAGGTAGACAGACACCTTTCATCCATTAGTTTTTTTCTAGCATGTCTAATGCAATACTATCATTTATTGCCTTCGTCACGGCAAACTTGAATCCTAAAATGAATATAAATATAGAATAGCGAGCGAGTCTCCGTCCGGATCCGCTGCGACTCAACTGGAGCGAGTTTTTTTAATTAAACATCAACGCATCAGATACTCCGCCTCTACCACTCTACAGCGAGCATCGCCCGCCCGGACTTAGGGCTGTAACTAGCGGAAAACATCTCAACATCGATGTTTTTTATAAATACACTAGCTAATGCCTGTGACTTCGTCTGCGTGGATCGAGGGTTTTTGGTTCCCGCGGGAACTCCTTAATTTTCCGGGATAATATGTAGCCTATGTGCTATTCCAGACTATAATCTATCTCTGTGCCAAATTTCAGCCATATCCGGTCAACTGTTGGGGCGTGAACGTGATTAAGTAACAAACATCCATACATCCATACATCAAGATATTAATACATCCATACATCCATCCAAACTTTCGCATTTATAATATTAGTGAATCAACGCCTGAAATACCTCTCCGCATTTATCACTCAGAATCAGAATCAGAAATTATTTATTGCACAATGCACATAATATAGGTAGTAGTACGTAGATACGCTCTACGTTATCATCGCATTCATCTCGTCTAACATCGTCTACCCGGACGTAGAGATGTAATCCACCACTATAGCACATTAAACGTCCCACTGCTGGACAAGGGCATTCGCTCTCATGAGAAAGAGGGAATTAGAGCTTAGACCCGCCACGCTGCTCCAGTGCGGGTTGGCGGGCCTCAACTACTATTATCATGTTAGTGATAACCGGCACCGACTGCTTAACGTGCTCTCCGAGGCACGGGGGTGAAACACCGCCAACTTGCTAACTCCGGGGCTAGTACTGAGAATTTCTAGTCAGAAAAACCCAATATTTATTAAGGGCCGACCCGGGACTCAAACCCAGGACAAGCTAACCACTTGACCAACGAGGCAGTTGTAGTGAGATGTAATGAAAGTACTTAAAATATCCATATTATGAACACTTGCATCGCTGCTAAAACATCGATGTTTTAATTATAATTGTAGTCTATGCTTAATATTTTGGAAATAGCAAATATTTGACCCCCTACTTTGTCCAAAATACTAAAATTTAAAATGTTTGTAAAGTATGTATAATATTCATATATATAGTTACAAAAGCTGTTTAAAACCGTTAATCTGTTGTACAATTGTATCAAAATTCTAGCAATGTATTTGTCACCGTAAGATTGTAAAAACCGTTAGATTATAATCTAACTCGCGAAATTCTAAACTGTCTAAAGATTGTAAACTATTCAATGTTCTGAGCGTCAATTTTTGAAATATTCATTTTATTTACGTTTTCTTGTCTCTTTCTTGTAGGTTAGGTTAGGATTCGACATAAATAATCAAGTAAAATAATGCGTTATATTCTAATCTTTCGACAGTTTAGAATTTCGCGAGTTAGATTATAATCTAACGGTTTTTACAATCTTACGGTGACATATTCATAAGAAAACCTATTATCCTTCTTTGCACATTTCTTAATATGACGTTTTTAATCAAGTCGTTCGGTTTCAGTTTTAACAAAAACATAGGCATACGCTCTTGATTAACTAAATAACTAACTAATTTTAACACGCTGCGCTGGTAGTATTAATGACTTTGTTTAAGTGTTTATGTGTTTTGTGTGTTTCGGTGTTTCACCCATGTATCTCGGAGAGCACGTAAAGCCGTCGGTCCTGCGCCTGATCTCTCTCCGGTCGTGTCGGATTTCCGTCCCATCGGGCTATGAGAGTAAAGGAATGGAGAGTGCACCTGTGTATGCGCACACACTTGTGCACTATAATATCTCCCGCGCAGATGGCTAATCTCTCTGGAAATAGGCCGCCGTAACCGAAATTCGATCGGGAGGACATTATTGTTGAGTGTTTATGACTAAAAAAGCTTCTGTACATTAAAAAAAAATAAAAACATCAATGTAACAATAAGCTATGTACATCCCTAAAGTTGCATTCGATAAAATTCCACCTTTTTATTTTAAATCATACAGCGGATATCTTAAATTAATTTTTAAGTAGAATTTTTTATGCATTCGTTTGCAGAATTGGAATAATGCAATTTGTGGACGAGTTTTATAAAATGATAAAATTATAAACGAATAGGATTTTGTAAAACGTCGAGGACGTATTTATTCATAACAGCATTGAGATGGTATGAAGGATGTTTTCGAAATAAAATTAAAACTATTATTTTTAAATGATATTCAAATACAAGAGAAAATGACGATATCCCGAAGGAATGTTTCACACAAAAACTTTGGGATGTGCCGTTGGTTCGGCTGACACATACAAATTTGGTTCAAAATCTTACAAGTGAAAGAGATCGAGCAAGGCTTCTAGCCTTATCTGAAAAAGAATCCGGGTATTGGCTTCATGCCTTGCCATCGAAAAATCTCGGCACTCTTTTAGATAATGAAAGTTTTCGTGTGGCTCTAGGTCTCAGATTGGGAACACCCCTGTGCTTCGAGCACAGATGTCCGTGTGGAAAAGAGGTCGATAAATTTGGAATTCACGGACTCTCTTGCCAAAGGAGCGCTGGTAGGCTTTTTCGGCATGGCTCTCTCAATGATACGATCAAAAGGGCTCTTGCCACCATAGATATTCCTGCGCTCATTGAGCCGGCAGGGATTAGTCGGGATGATGGCAAGAGACCTGATGGATTGACGCTGGTTCCCTGGGAACGGGGACGGGCGCTAATGTGGGACGCAACATGCGTAGACACATTGGCCCCGTGTCATATCAGGGAGACAGCATCAAGGCCGGGAGCCGCAGCAGAAAAGGCTGAAACCGGCAAGCGGCGGAAATATGCCTCTCTCATAGAGAGTTACATATTTGTTCCGTTTGCCGTGGAGACCCTTGGGCCGTGGAGTCTTAGTGCCAAAAATTTTTTGCGAGATATTTCACCGCGGTTAATTGCCTCATCTGGTGACAGAAGGGCTGGCTCATTTTTTGCGCAAAGGATCAGCCTGGCTGTCCAGCGCGGAAATGCAGCCAGCATTCTTGCCACCATTCCACGTGGGCATGATTTATATAGTAATTAGGTTAGGCTAGCTACCATTAAGTTCTATTGTATTATTTTCAAGAGAAAATGTAACTTTTTAAATTGTATATTTTTATACGCTTTAAAAGATTCACAATTTAGTTTTGCAAAATTCACTTTGGTATTATTTTATTTTGTTTAAGAACTAGCTGAATCGTGTGTCTTTGTTCAAGTTTGGATCATTTTGAATTGCCCTTTTTATTTACCCAGTTAATCCAATTAAGTTCATAATTTGCATAAGTTTGTACAACAGTTCTTGAGGTCTACCGCGATAGTGATAAATATAGGCAACGTTTGCTCACTCCGAAAGCAAAAACTTGGCTCGTAACAGGAATCAAACTTGGGAGCTTAAAGTGACAATTTCAGTACCGTTAGCTGCATCAGAGAACTTGCGATAATCCATATCCATACTAATATTATAAATGCGAAAGTGTGTCTGCTACGCTTTCATGGCCTATTTGTTCAACAGATTTTAACAAAATTTGGTATGGGCATAGTTTGTACCCTGGGGAAGGACATAGAATACTTTTATCCCGGAAAATTAAAGAGTTCCCGCGGGAATCAAAAAATCTTATTCCTCGCGGACGAAATTGCAGTTTTTTTCGCAAAAAAAGGAGGTAACATGTAGGTGGAAAGTTTTAATATCACTTGAACAATTTTCGCTAGTTGGTTCAGTAGCCCAGTTACAACTACTGCCGGGTCTCATGCATAAATCAGTTCGCTGAATCTCCCCCCACCTCCCCCCGCTCCCCCTGATCCCCCTGCCTCCACCACCCTGGGGTTAGCGATGCGATAACTACACTGTAATGATGTTATGACTTCATCTAACACTGTGTTCCAACTCTGATTGAAAATGTAAACTTGTGAGTAGAAGAACATACACACCAAAATTATGAATGATAATTATTATTTCATGCTATCACCAGTCCTGAGTATTTGGTCGACTGTCTCGTTGGTCTAGTTGTTAGCATGCACGACGAGGTCCCGGGTTCGAGTCTCGAGTTGGGCCGTGACAAGTATTTTTAAATTGGGTTTTTCACAAGAAATTCTCAGTACTAGAGCGGAGTTAGGAAGTTGACGGTGCTTCGCCCCCGGGCTTCGGAGAGGACGTTAAGGCGTCGGTACTGCGCCTATCTTACTCCGGTCGTGTCCGATTTTCTGTCCCATCGAGCAAAGGAACAGAGAGTGCACGTGTGTATGCGCACACGCGTGCACAATAATATCTTACGAGCAGAGATGGCTAATCTCGCTGGAGATAGGCCGCCGTGGCCAAAATTGGGTCGGGAGGATATGATTCAATATATGGTAACTTGTAGAATGGGTACCATCATAGTCTACGTTGGCCGAGTGCGGATTAACAGATTTCACACATTTATGGAGGACTCTCAGGTTAGCTGGTCACCTCACGATGTTTCCCTTCACCAATAAACTAAATAAGGAAGTATAGCGCCCGCAACAAATATCACCCTTTCGCGGGCCTCGCGCAAAATACGCATTCCCGAGCGATTCCGAGAATGACCACCCCTCCCCTGACCGGCGAGGGGTGGCCAGTCCATGCCACGATCTGCGCCGCATCGTACGCGCCGCGCATGCTAAGTAGCTAACGCGCAAAAACTTGTATTAATTAACACGTCAACATTTTTTAACTCAAAATACAAAGGAAATAACACCACACGGACTTTCATTTTAACCACCCCTATAGAAGCTTAAAATGAATATCAGAAAGTCACAGAAGTTTTTTAAATGAAAATTATGATGAATTGTGGTTCTTTATTTATTTAATTTAAATTTATAGAGTTGTGTAATTACAGGTTTGAGCGTTTTATCTATCTACGCGCTATGTTACGGCATCGTAGAGCTCAAACGATTTGAACGATTTGATGGAGATAGAAATGTTAACAGACTCCCAGATTATTTGCGCAGACAAACGATGAAGTTAATTGTGACACAGAGAATAAAGAATCCCGCGTGCGATTTTCCTCTACATTTGGCCCCCAACTAATTTTGTCATAATAGAACAGGGTATACCTATTTACTACACTCACTGCTTTTTTAGTTTTAAAATACCCTTATTCCTGTCTAGTATTTCGATACTCATTTGACATACCGTTTTTTATTATTATCATCAAATAAAATTAAATTCTTTTTTATCCTCTACAAGACCTTGACTGCTATCTCACCTGTGATGATGCAGGGGGTATGGCACTTATATTAAACCCATACTCGTAGTCGGTTTCTGCACAGTATCGTACCGGAACGCGAAATCGCTTGGTAGTACGTCTTTGCCAGATGGTAGCTACGGCCGAAGTCACCCACCAGACTAGAGCAGAGAAAATTCATAAATTATAAATTCTCAAATTGACCTCGAATCGGAATTGAACCCGGGATCTCTCACGTTAAGACAACAGCGCTCATCACTGCGTCAGGAAGGTCTTAGAATTATTTCTACGTTTCTGACTTTTTCTTTGACTTACAATGGAAATTCTTGAACTCCAAAAATGTAGCTACTCGCAAAAACATTTTTCAAAAGTCAATGCGGCTTAAAACTCGCCGCAAGATGACATTCTCAAAGATTTAGAGGCTCCGGAGCCAGTGCGCCGGAATGAGCCAGATAACTCGCGGCTTTGGAGTTTAACATTTGTACATTTCAGTTATGGAGCTTGCTTGGTGAGCCATTTTTCAGTACAGTATACCTACTTATTTTTAACCGACTTCCAAAAATGCAGGACGTTAAAAAATCTGCGTGGTTCTTTTTTTTATAGTGTATATTTATATATATACACCGATTTCTCCGAGGTTTCTGAACAGAAGTGGAAATTTAATTGTTTGCCTCAAAGTTACTCGTATGCTTTTGGAGTGCTTTCGTCCTGTATACCGCATCCTAGTGTCCTTTTGTCCCTGTCGCACAGAATTGCCGTCCAAAATTTTTTTTTTATTATGGCCAATTCTTTATACACCATCAAAAAAATTACAGCTCTAAATTAATCGCTATCCCCTTCAATACTATCTACGGAAAGGGGCAACATTATATTTAAACATGCAGTTATTTTAGAGACTATGTGCAGTAGAATTAGCCGCACTATATGTCTATTTTTAACAGACTTCAACAAGGATGTTCTGTATTCGACCTGTATACAGTATGTATGTTTATTTGTTTATTAATGATTTTCTCTGAAACTAATGAATCCATTTTAATGTTTTTCCATACCACTCGCTCGTTAATGCCTTATTGCAAGACCTGTTATCTAAAGGTAAAGTACGTAATTACATTCTTATGGCTTAGCGGGGTTGTAATGTTGTACTGAAATCCATTACCCCCATGGGTTGTAATGAGATTTGAATTTCGAAAGATTCCGCATCCAAAGAAAACTGTTAATTCCAAGTATTGCTTTCTCACTTTGACGTATGGCGGCGTCCCTCTCACATTTTGCTATCTCGTATTTAATGATGGCGTCCCTTTCGCATGAACCACAGTAAAGATAAAGATTGTTGAAAATTCCCTCCTACACTTATTTCCAAAATGCTCTATATTGTGGTGTTATTGAAATAGACATTCAATATATTTAATTTAAAATTCATAATTATATTAAGTGATGAAGATAGCTGCAGTAATTTAATTTAACAAATAATAAACAATTTGCTCCCCAGAAACTTCTGAAGACTGATATTTAAAAGCATATGAAGAATGAAGATTCCTGCAAGTGGAAAACTAGAAAAGGTGCCAATTGCCTAATTTCAGAGGTCGTATCGCTAGTTTACTTTGAACAAGGCTTATCATTAATTTATTTATTCATTCATTGGCATTTGGCATTTTCAGCTATTGAAAATAGATATTTTAAGATAATATATTGAATAAATAATCTTTTTATTAGCCTTGATTTTATTGCCTCACGAGGTGTGAAAATTAGAGTATCCGTCGCAGGGTCTGTCTTTGTCTTCAGCGCTTCACTCAGGATTCTAGATGCAACACCCTCGCTACTCTCGGGAGTTACTCTAAAATCTTTCGTTGCGCTTGGGGTTTATCCCGGTGCCCGTGACGAAGACATTGCATTACCCCCATGTTGAATAATCTACTATTAACGCACAATTCAATCCCTTGGGTCCAAACTAAATAAAAATTTCCACCTAATTTATCACCTAATTAATCTTTAAACCAAAACTCATGTAAGAACTGCCATAAATTCTTATAAATAGTGGTGGTTTAAATTAAGAATACGTCTTTACACTACAGCCCATTAACGTCCCACAACTGAGTAAAGGCCACTCACAGGAAAGACTTAATTAGAGTTTAGACTCACCACACTGCTCCAATGCGGGTTGGTGGACTTTAACGAGTATTATCATGTTAGTGATAATACGTGCTCTCCGAAGAACGGGGGTGACTAACGCGCGCACAACTTCCGATTCCGGGCGGGGGCTGAGATTTTTTTAACTGAAAAACCGAATACCTAACCATTTTATTGGCCGACCGGGAGTCGAACCCAGGACCTCGTGATCCGCAACCGACCATGCTAAGCGTTAGACTAACGAGGCAGAGGCAGAGAATACCTACCATTGCGACCCACAATGAATCAACCGAGTTTTTATTTTCCACAAACTTTCGCGGTATAAATATGAGATCGATCGATTATTACCCATTGGAATAATTCCAGTAACTTGGCTATTAGTCGGTAAAGTTGCAGGGAAGCTGTGGGAATACTCTTCATGATCGTAAATGTGACTTTAAAAGCTCGGTTTTTCAACCTACTCGTTGGACTTTTTTCGATTGATTTTCATTCAGTTTTAAACGTATTAGCACTTTATTTTTGTGATCTTTTTATAACTATAATTTTATCTTAATAAAAAACATAGATAAAAGGTAAATAAAGTAAATCAACAAATTCCTATAGTTAAATCCATCTCCATTCAAGCAAATTCTGTTCTAGCGACTTAGGTGTAAGTAAATAGGAATATATACAGAAGGTTAAGGTAACAATTTGCAATAATTATGATATTTGTGTGAGTACTTATATTATTATTTTTAGTTTTTTGGCAATCTAATTGACTGCGGCTGTAATAGTTAAGTTCAACGTTCTAAATAGGTACAAGGAAAGTGCTACCTAGTTTTGACGAGTGAGTGGGTAGATCCCGTTTTATGTAATTTTCGAAACTGTTTGAATCTCAAGTACGATTTAACTTAGATACTGAAACTTACAGGTTATCATCTTCTCAAATATAAAGAAATTATGACGTAGGCATCCGTTAAGAAAGGATTTTTAAAAATTAACTGCATAAGAGAGTAAAATAGGGCTTAGAAAGTATGAAAATTGAATCTAACTGAGCGAAGCTGCGGGCAGAAGCTTATCATATTTATGAGCTTAACTACTGCTCCAATTATGTTACAAATATTCAAAATTCAAATATTTATTATTCAAATAAACTTTTACAAGTACTTTTGAATCGTCAAGTGAATCTACCACGAGTTACGTTGCTTTATTGCGGACCAAATTAATGAGAGGGGAAAAAATGCGTGAAAAGTTTCGTGTAAATACATAAAATAAATAAATAAATAACTTTATTTATTGAGGCAACCAAAAATGGCCCATTTGTTAGTAGTACACTTATGACTATGTTAGTAATGAATAAAAATTTAATAAGAATTTGACACGATAATATAATAAAAATAACTTCAGATTTTACCTAATCAGCACTTTCAAGAAGTGTTCAAGGATTGGTGAGTCCATCTTGCCCGCTAACATCTTCAGGATACTATTGGAGCTCGAACGCAGTCTTGTCAGAAGGGAAAACGTCTTCTTCCTTATCATGGCATAAAAGTCCTCTGTTTGCTCTTGCGCAAACATGCCAGATGCCGAACAATACCGCGGCAAGCCCAACAGTATCCTGAAACCGTTATTATATTGGACCCTCAATGTGTCCAGAGCCTTTTGAGTGTAGTTAACCCACAGGCTTCCCGTGTAGAAGTTCTGAAAATACGCCTTGAACAGCGTTATCTTCACTTCCTTGCTACATCGGACGAACCTGCGGGCCAACATGTTACACCTTACAGCCAAGCTTCTACGCTCACGCTCGATGTCTACCTGATTCCTAAGATCCTCCGTAACATAGTGACCTAGATATTTGTACTGTGTCACTTGCTTGAGTAAAGTCCCATTAAGAGCTATAACAGGTTTGTATTGGACTTGCTTGTAAAGATATACACTGGGTGTGGTAAGCCGGAAGGTCCGATCGATGAGGCCTTAACTATATGTTACGATTACTTTACCTTAATTGCCTCATCTGGTGACAGGAAGGCTGGCTCATATTTTGCGATAAGAATCAGCCTGGCTGTCCAGCGCGGAAATGCAGCCAGCATTCTGGCCACCATAAGACGCGGGCATGATTTGTATAGTTATTAGGTTAGAGCTAGGTTTAAGTTCTATTGTATTATTATTTTTCATTTCAAAGCAAAATATATCCTTGAAAAATAGAGAGAGATTGGTAAACTCATCTCCACTCGTCCTGTATTTGTATTTCATTCGAGAACAGCTCAACTTTGCATGTTTTCGGCTCGCTTCGTTTTAAACTGGGTCATGTATCATTACAACAATAGAACTACAACTAGATTGGGCAAAAATAGACTTTATGACTTACTGAAAGAGACGGGAGGTAGTGCAAAAAGTCATTTTATATGAAACGTAGGTTTTGTAAGGTGTATAGGATGCTGAGTCACAAGTTCCATGGGATGAGTTGAGTTTCGCACCCGGGGACTACTACGAGACTTTTGTATTCAAATTCAAATTCAAATTCAAATTCAAAATTCAAATGTTTTTTTATTCAAATAAACTTTTACAAGTACCCACTGAAAAATGGTCTGTATGAAAAACTGTCGCAATTTATTAGGGTACCTACTTACCTATTTTTTTTTTGCATAGATATAAGAATACTAGATTTTGTGCACGGCCTTACTCGCGTTAAACTCGAATTTGATTGGCAAGTTTCTAATACAATGAGTCTTACTTAAACCGACATAATTTCAAACTTTCAAACCCCTATTTAGCCGCTTAGGGGTTGAATTTTCAAAAATCCCTTCTAAATGAATGCAGAGTCAAATAAAATGGATGGTAATTTATAATTTCTGAATTTTCTCTGGTCTGGCCTGGTGAGAGGCTCCGGCCGTAGTTAGTTACAACCCTAACCGCAAAGACTAGCCGCCAAGCAATTTAGCATTCCGGTACGATGCCGCGTAGAAACCGATTAGGGGTATAATTTAACTGCCATGCCCCTAACAGATTAGCCCGCTACCATCTTAGACTGCATCATCGCTTACGATCAAGTGAGATTGCAGTTAAAAGATAACTTGTAGTGGATAATAAAAAAAGATGTTATCAAACTATCAAACTTCAAACTAATATTATAAATGCGAAAGTTTGGATGGATGTATGGATGTCTGGATATCTGGATGTCTGGATGTCTGGATGTCGGGATGTCTGGATGTTTATTACTCAATCACGCCCCAACGGTTGAACGGATCTGGCTGAAATTTGCCACAGAGAAAGATTATAGTCTGGAATAGCACATAGGCTACTTTTTATCCCGGAAAATTAATGAGTTACCGCGGGAACCAAAAAACCTCGATCCACGCAGACGAAGTCGCGGGACAGAATTGACCTCAGAAAAAAAATGGCGTCAAATGAAGCTTGCTCCTTTTGGTTTGAACTTCACTTACAGGTAAGTTCGTTTGATTATAAATTTTGCGGGTCCGTAGTACCGCTCCGGACGTCGCATAACCGCCTACGCAGCTCCCGGCGGATGTGTTATTAGATTTGGGTGAAACCGTCCCGCCTTATTCTCCGTATAGCTTCCATAATATCTCGTTGCTGTCTTATTTAATAAGGAAATTGTATCTTTGTACTTAGTATGTTAGCCTGGTTTCATTAATGTAATTATTTATTAGCTTTTGATTACAATTTGTCCGGTAGAAAGCTTCGGCCGTGGCTTGTAACCACCCTATGGGCAAGGACGTGCCGCTACGCGATGCATTCCGCTACGCTGCCGTATCCATAAATAACAACTAGTTAACCTGCTAACATCTCAGGTTCGATTTCATTCAGGTATCTCACGACGACATCCGTGGCGCAGGTTCTATATTCATCACTCACCACTAGGTGAAACATCGCAGTCAAGGTCTTAGCTTAGTGTAGCTTAACCAAAAAAAGGGTAAAGTCTTTAGTCTTAGATATCTCTTTGAGGATGGCTGGTTAGGAGAAAGATAAACAATAATAGCATTAAAATATTTTCATCTTGGACTTGTTAAAATATTGATGCGACGCGCAATTGACGAGTTCACCGTAATTTACGCATTATAGGCGATTATAAAAGTAGGAATATATTGAGACAGTGTCACTGGCATGCCAGCGCTGGCGAGTCACTGCCCTTGTGCACTTTTTCGTGCCAGAGTGTAGTACACAACGAAACAAAAATATATTGTCTAGCAGAAAGTCCGCGTAACTCACTTTTATAAGGAGCTGCCCACACTAGCGTGATAAGGCTATTTCCTGGAAGTGGAATCGTGAATCTGCATTCCAGTGCACTTCCAGAGTTGATAGATACGATATTTTCTAAAAGTAGGTAAATAACTTTCTTAGTACAGAAGTTCGCGAGACCTCCGCCCTTCCTACTTGTAGACGATATCATCCAGTCTCATATAGCACTGGATTGATTCACTGGATTACTGGACTGGAATAATGTGAACCGAACTTTAATGGCTGTGAAATAACATTGTTACCGAGCAAATGCACTGTTGTTGCCAATTACTCTCTGACGCCGCGTTGCGTTATTCAATAACATGCTTCATTAACTACTTTACATATTTTATTTGCCGCGGCCGAAATTTTATACTAGTTATCATATTTAAATACGTTTAATTTTCTTTAGGCTGATTTATTAACTTTTAATAAAATTAAACAAACCTCTTCCTTCCTGAGAAGAAACTTGTGCTCAGTAGTGAGCCGACAAAGGGTTGAAGTGAGTGAGTAAAGAAGAGAGTAGGAAAAGATTGCTTTTCCTACTATAAATACTGTAAATTATCTATTCCCATTCTCTGCATAGGTAATTCACCTAAATGCTGAGTCTTTAAATATTAAGTTAAAATAGTTTACTTTCGAATTACTCCACACACTTCGATCACATACAATTTGACCGGGGACAGTTCATGCGTAAGATAAGACGGTAAGATTTTCGGCTTTACGTGCTCTCGAAGGCACGATCCACTTATAATTGTGTAGAAAATACAAAGCCAACGACGACAGTTGGGGCTCACCTATTCTGTGGCCATATTGAAAACAAGTAAGAATTTCGTTAGTTGTAAGCCAATATGTACAACTGAAGCGAAGAAAACAGAAGTAGCGATGTCTTTTTTAAAATATTGGACAGGTGATTCACCTTAGTTTTTAAACTAAAGCTTAGAATGTTCTCCTTTGGAATAACTCCGAACACTTTGACAAATTACGAAATAGACTTAAAAATTCCTTTCACACTTTATGCAAAGTTCTCAAAGAGAAACCCGCCAGGGAAGCAAGGAGGGGAAAAAATCACAAAATAGAACCCCGCTGAAAATGGCGTCCATTAATATTTGAAAGTTTCCCTGAATCACTGACTATGAAAATTCATAATATTGGAGCTGTGCAACAAATTTACTTAAGCCTGAATTCACATAAACGCTTTTATGGTTTGATTTTACGACAAACCATTTTTTCATTCACTAACCATACTACAAATGCGAAAGTATGTAAGTATTGGTTTGTCCTTCGATCACACCACAACGAAGCAACGAACCCACGATTTTTCCATTGATATAATAGTATAGTTAAAAATCTGGAGTTTCCACTTATAGAAGTAAATACGTAAATAATACTATGATTCAAACTTTCACAGAAGTGTCAACACCAACTGTACAAAAATAAGTCTGAATCTGATGAATAAATGAACACAATATGATGGACTGAAAAGTATTTTTTACATAATATACTTTTAAGAAGAAAATATGAATATCCGAGCTTTAGATATCCTATTATGTTTGACTTGTTCTTGCATAAACCAAGCTTTAGTTTCATCGTTAGTTTATGAAAATTCATAATATCAAAGCGGTAAAACAAATTTACCGGCGAAATGATGCATTTCCGTGACGCCAGCCGGCATACATATTCAGAGGCGGGTGACGGAAACAAAAGCACAGGAATGTTTTATAAAAGCGCAATATTTCATTTAATTCCTTGGAACGACTATTTATCATCGCGCATTTAGCGCGGTTCACAAACTGTACACCATTTTTGACAGTACTGTATCTTAAAAGTGGCTATAGCCTAGCGGTGTACACGTTCAACCTCCAGTTTGGTTGGAAGGGGGTTAGATCCTCGGGCACCTACTTGTAAATTATGTGTATTCTGTAAAAGCCACTTAGCCAGCGTGGTGCACTATGGTCAGACCCTTCTCATTCTGAGAGGCGATGGGTTCAAATGATGATGACAGCTACCATTGAACATGTAACCTACCACGATTTCTGAAGCCGTCCACTGGCACATAGTTCGAAGAACCGAGGGTCATTGGGGCACAAGGTGCTTGAATGACGGCCTCACACATAAAAACGCAGAGTTGGAAGACTCCCCCCCCTCACCACTAGTTGCGTGGATAGTCTCGATCCAGTTGTTGGGAGCCGCTGGAAGCAAGTGGCACAATACCGTATTCTGCGGTGATCCTTGCAGGAGACCTGCAGTCACCGATGCAAGGGGCTTGATACCTTGACAGAATGTTAAAAATACGATGTCACAACTGGAACCACAATTCCGGTGATACATAGCAAGAACATTAACTATTTAGGAGTCGCGCAAGTTGTGAGAAAGTCTGGCTCGGCGCCATTTTTTCCGGCAAACTATTTATTACAAGTAATAATATTACACTTAGCCTCGTGACAAATATCCCATAGATTCAGATCGGGGATAAGATGGCGGCTGGCGCCAAATCTGTGAATAACGTGGACATTACGCGGGATATAGTGAGAGTCGAACTATTTTCATATCATTAAAATAAATATGTCATGCCCTTTTCTGTTGTGTTTTAGAATTTTAGCCGTGTAAATAAAAGCGGAAAGTGAAACGGTCATATCCGGTTGGTTAAGACCGAACTCATGTATGGGGTCGCGGGTTCGATCCCCAGGCCCGAAGTTATGTGCGTTTTAAGACGTTAAAAAATATCAGTTGCGGA
This sequence comes from Erebia palarica, assembly GCA_964035005.1. NCBI lineage: Eukaryota > Metazoa > Arthropoda > Insecta > Lepidoptera > Nymphalidae > Erebia > Erebia palarica. The sequence goes on from OZ035983.1 coordinate 39,449,140, forward strand.
AGCAGATTTGCTCACGATCACTCCTTTCCCGATAAATCAAGTGATACCTACCTATAGTTACACATTTCTCATTCAGAGAGAGATGCTTTTAACTGCCTCGTTGGTCTAGTGGTTGGCATGTTCGACTGCGGCCGACAGGGTCCCGAGTTCGAGTCGGGTCATAATTGAATTAGTTTTGTGTTTTTCTGACTAGAAATTAGCCCGGAGTTAGGAAGTTGGCGGTATTTCACCCCCGTGCCTCGGAGAGCACGTTAAGCCGTCGGTCCCGGCTATTATCACTATCATGATAATAGTCGTTAAAGCCCGCCAACCCGCATTGGAGCAACGTGGTGGGTCTAAGCTCTAATTCCCTCTCTCTTATGAAAATGGAGGCCTGTGCCCAGCAGTGGAACGTTAATGGGCTGTAGTGGTGGTGGTGGATAAAAATCCATACACGATAATACTAGAGGAACTAACTCTACAAACTATTAATTTGCATCGTTAAGCCATCGAAAATTTAAATTTCACCAAATAACACCAATAAAAATGAATAAGTCGCTAAAGCGTCAACAGGAAAAACGCTCATATTTCTTAATTAAAATCGAAAGATTCATCAAGTAGCCGGCGCGGAAGACATCCAAAAAATTCTCGGCTAAGTAATCTACGAGATAATGAGCGGGATGCTGAAACGGCGGAGGGGAGGGTTATGCAATTAAATCATTGCGGAGAGTTTGCGCATAATTCCCGTTTGATGGAGTCAGTCCTGCAGGTGTGTGAGGATGAGCGAGGCAATTTTAATTATGTTTCTTCATTGCTAATTATTTCATAGTTATCTGTTTTAGATGTCTAGAGTAGCAATTTTCATTAAACTATAAAATAAATCAAAATTTAATAAAATACGCAGTATGGTGGAATGTGTGTTGAATATTTGGTATTGTTGTATTCCCATACTAATATTATAAATGCGGAAGTGGGTCTGTCTATCTGCCTATCTGTCTGCTACGCTTTCACAGGTCACCTGTTCAACCAATTTTGATGAAATTTGGACCAGGGATAGGTTGTACCCCGGGGAAGGACATAAGCTTTTTATCCCAGAAAATTCAAGAGTTTCCGCGGGAATAAAATAAAAGATCTCTTCAACTGATTTTGATGAAATTTTGTGTAGGGATAGTTTGTACCCAGGGTAAGGACATAGGCTACTTTTTATGCCGGAATATTAAATAGCTCCCGCGGGAATTAAAAAATCTTAATCCATTCGGACGAAGTCGCGAGCATCATCTAGTTTCTTAATAATTAAAAAAATTTAATAACTGACTCCGCTCAAACATGCTCAACATACTCAAAATGTCGGCGACTTTTTTAAAAGTCAAGCTAAAAGTCGTGTAGCTTTAACGCCGATTCTAATACCATAGCAAAAAATCACAGAAACTTTACTTCTATGTTTGTGTAGTGGATATAAAATTTTCACAGGCGTTCCGAATATTTTCAGTAGTTAATAATAATATTATGTGATCGAGGCGCGACGGCATTCGGGATGCAAATGTTCGCTTTGTGTTCGCCAATCGTGTTGTTGCAGGCGGCGCCGCGGTATACGCTTGTATCGCGCTTCAATGCTGCGTTGCTACGCACTTGCCTGAAAAAACGCTGCGGTTTTAGATAAAAATACTGATGTAATTCGATGTACTGAAATAGCAACGAAATAATCATATTATACTAGCTGATGCCCGCAATTCCGTCCGCGTGGATTGAGGTGTTTTAGGGGTATGAAAAATAGATAGTTGCTGATTCTCAGACCTACTGAATATGCATATAAAATTTCATAAAAATCGGTCAAGCCGTTTCAGAGGAGTAAATAACATAGTAAATAACATTGTGACACGAGAATTTTATTTATAAGATTATTTTTAATGACATAGGCTAATAGAAATAGAACCCTATTCAGGATTTCTTAGTAAAATAGTAGTTTCAAACAGTCCGTCTGTCCTTCTATCCAACGATCTCAGTGTGTGTCACAGCCTTTCTTAAAATATAAGAGTTGTAAAGCTGAAACGTTGTGCAATCAAAGAAACCTGTTACCGCTGTAAGTCACATAATTTTTTTGAAAATGAATACAATTCAAGTTGCCTGTAGGATTGTTATTTGAGATATCCTCCTCCTGAAAATGAAAACTATGAGCCACTCAAATTATTGTATGGGTTTAAGGTATTTTCAAATCATATTGAAATTTCACAGTCAGCGTTAAAAAACGTCTTCCTTAAGTTTAAGAAACAATGTCGGTAAAGTTTATAACAAAAACAATGATACTACCTCTGTTTATACATCTTGCCTCATGTATCATGCATTTACCTACAAACATATTTTGAAAATTTAAACAAAAACGGTTCAGATTTGTTTTTTTTTAAGTCGGTCAAAAAGTATACCGTAATAATGACCCTACCCCTGGTGACATATTTTGCTTTATTGTATCATGCATTTTCCTACAAACATATTGTGAAAATAAAAAAAAAACGGTTCAGATTTGTTTTTTTTTAAGTCGTTCAAAAACTATACCGTTTTATCCGTCCCGTGCGGAGCGGCCGCGTTATGATGTCGGTAACAAGCCAGCAATCAGTGGTTTTTATTGCGCGACCATTTCCATGGAGCCGCCACTTTGTTCGCGTTTGTTTGTGCTCTGCAACGACTATATATTTTAATTGCATTCTTGTTGAACATGTCCGTTTAGAATAGCTAACATCATGTTACTGCTTAACTGATTGTTTGCTGATGCACGCGACTTCGTTCGCTTGGATTTAGATTAACTCATCAATCCCAGAGAGTGTCAACTTTTTGTGCAGAGGTTCTGGCCTGTCCGGTCTTTATTTTGTTTTTGCTTTAAATAAGAAGCATGCTACTTTTTTTTATCAACTGCAAGTTAGCCCTTGACTGCGATCTCGCCGGATGGTAAGTAAGAAAGAAAGAAATCTTTATTCAGGGATACAAGACAAAGTGACTTGATCCCCAAAATGGTCTTCACTCAGCATATGCTGTTAGGATACAGCGCTGATCTTCCGTGAAGCCTGTATGCTTGGACGGCGCCAAATAAGAGAGATGCAGTCTAAGATGGTAGCGGGCTAACCTGTTAGGGGCATGGCAGTTATATTAAACCCATAGCCCTATTTGATTTCTACACGGCATCGTACCGGAACACGTAATCGCTTGGCGGCACGTCTTTGCCGGTAGCTGTACTTCACAAGGCATGCATGGCAGTATCAATAAAACCACTACCCTTTCCCACACATCTGTTTCCATCCAGACGAGTCGCCACTCCGAAACTCAATAGTGATTGAGTCAGGAATTTTCTTACCTAATCACTGATAACCTCATCAGTGATCCCAAGGCAAAATGCCCAAACTCTTGGTCCTAGAAAACTGAAAATTTACGCTGTGATTCTTTTTATAACGTTGAAAAGGAATAAGGCCATTCAAAATTTTTTTGAGAGCAAAGCTAAGAGTTTAAAAGTAAAAGTGACTGATTGATCTGTCAGTACACAGTTCAAAACATTTGACGGATCGCGCTGAACCCCTAAAGAGTAAAATATGCGTTTAAAAGTTGACCGAAAATCAAATTCAACCTGAGCAAATACACAGGCAAGAACTAGTTGGAATTAAGATGAAAATAGATGAGCAACCAAACACTTCGCAACGTTATACAGAATAGGTAATATTACGTTTTATACCACGTAAATACCGTTAAATGTGAGAACACTCGATGTTCAAAGTTAACCATAAACTAGTTCCATACAAAGCAAAACATTTACTATACACTAGAGCGTGGAGTATAGAGAATAGAGATACAGCGTGGATTGTAATGCCGATACAAAGTGGGCTTTGAAACTAAAATCGCAATCAACCCTGTTCCGCCGCGCTAGCCGCAATACTTCGTGAATAGTTACGAGGGTGCTACCGTAAACGTTATTAATTTTTTGCCAAAACTTAAAGAGGACAAGACAAAACTTTTATACAAAAAGCCCGTGTCGCAAAGGATGCGATATATCATCAGATAAATCAACCACTTTATTCTATCGTGCCAGCGGTTGCGGTCTATATCAAAGTCTGTAACGTGTTCGTAATGTACTTATTTTTTTGTCTCTAGTGTGTTTGAACCGACTTCGGCAAAGCCAAAAGCAGGGATTATGATGTCAGCAGTCGATCTGTGTATGTATGAACGTACACATAGGTCATAGACATTTTTTTTTTTGAAATTAGGGGTCTCTCGGAAATTAAAGACAACTTAAACCACGGGGAGGCTAGTTATTACTAACTAGTTGTTTCCCGCAACTTCGTCCGCGTGGAATATTTTTTAAATTCCCCCTAAATTTTCCGGGGTAAAAAGTAGCCCATTTCACTCTCTAGGCCCTCAACTACACCCATGCCTAAAATCACATCGATCCATTGCTCCAACTTCAACAACAAACACACTTTCGCATTTATAATATTAGTATATAGTATGATAAGTAATTTGACTTGTTTTAAACTAGCGAATGCCCGCGACTTCGCCTGCATGGTCTGAGGTTTTTTGGTTCCCGTGGGAACACTTTAACTTTCCGGGATAAAAATTAGTCTATGAGTACGAGTAGTTACGAGTGTGTATAATCTATCTCTGTGCCAAATTTCAGCCAGATCCGTACAGCCGTTGGGGCGTGACTGAGTAACAAACATCCATACATCCATACATCCATACATCCGCAACATCCGGAACATACATCCATCCAAACTTTCGCATTTATATTATTAGTAAGATTAGTAACATTCATGTATGTAAATATATCTGAATTTCAAACTCGTGTATACGAAGTTTTCAAAGACAAAAGGCAGTGAAGAGGAACTGACTTTCAATCTCAAATGTACGATTAAACTGTTCTTTTTGCTCGTCCACTATTTCGATTTACCTTGAACACAGTTTAAGAAAGTTAATTGCGGCTTCTCATCAAGTAGAGCAGCACACAAACATTGGTCTTTGTGTAAAGTTGCTCTGTGTTTAGTTGGAGTTAAACACGGCCCATATATCGGGGTATGCGGCGTGCGGAGTTAAAGTTTTGAACTTTTGGCTACTCCACGGCGCAAAGGTAATCTTTCTCCCGCTATTAATTATTAATAGCTAGCCGATGCCCGCGACTTCGTGCGCGTGTAATTGTGGTTTTTTGGTTCCCGCGGTAACTCTTTCATTTTCCGGAATAAAAAGTAGCCTATGTATTCTTGTATAATATATATATATATATATATAAATATGTATATAATCTGAATCTCGGAAACGGCTCAAACTATTTTCATGAAATTTAGTATGAAGGCGGTTTCGGGGGCGATAAATCGATCTAGCTAAGATTCTGTTTTTGTTTCTTTTTTTCTTTTTTAATGTTTTGTGTGGCAATAAAGTATTTATCTATCTATCTATCTATCTATCATTTTTTTAAATGTCGTTTTATCCGTGTTTTCGGGCAATGAAAAACTGCTGCAATATCATTAGAAGGTAAATTTCGCCACTATCTTCAAGGTTCTAATAGCTCAGATGGGAAAGGGGGCGGTACCAAAACCACTAGACCCCGATTCGAGCCCAGAGTCTCAAATCCTATTATTATTTCCTTTTTTTAAAATATAATATAATATTTTATTTAAAAAATAAAATATAATTTATTATTTATATATAATTTACAAAAAACACGATTTACCAAAAAAAAAAATACCGGGCAAAGCTCGGTCATCCAGATATTATAAATAAATCTTGGAAGTTATAGTCAAATTCTCGCTGTTGTATTGATTTGTAACTTTGCAAACTTATGTAATACCTATGACATCACAATAATTTTGGTTCCATCGAGCTGATCTGATGATGGGACCAGCAGGTAGTGACTTATAAAACCCTCTAGTTTTTTTTATCGAGTCAATTACAAAGTGTGGTTTTTAGGTTCTGCAAACTACATGTAAGTTTTTTGCAAAGTTAAACCTAAAAGACGTGACCGAAAGTGACCGAAACGTGACCGAAACGTTAACCGAAAGTGGCAAAGGCTACTTTTCAAAAATCGTATTTTAAAATGAAATGAAATGAAATGAAATGATTTATTTATTTCTCGTAGGACAACTTTTGCCACATACGAAAAGTCTTAAGAATCTACCACCAGTTCGGAAATCCTGCACGCCATATTTGGTAGTACCTACACTGTTTCCAAAAATATTGTAAGAGCTCTATACGTGTATTTTGCAATAAATAAATATCTTATCTTATCTTATCTTATCTGATTCTACTGAGCAGAACCGGCGAGAAACTCAGCAGTTGCTCTTTTCATAAACAGAAAAATGTTACACTTTGTAAATAAAACCAGATGAAATAGCTTGAATCAGCTAGCTAGTTTAATAAAATGTGCCTTAGTAGAAACGTTTTCAATGAAAATAATATGAAAAAAATACGTCTTTATCAAACCGGTCGCATGCCGCATTGCGCTAAATGCAATAACACCTTCCCGCCTGTCTCTCGTCTGGATTCCTGGAACAATCTAAGTGTCTCCAAGACCACCACTCCACATATCGACTGGACAAACTGACTTTATCGCAACTAAATAGTAAGTATTTTCTACCTGATAGTAAGTGATTACCGCCGCCCATGAACATTTGCAGCACCAGAGCCAATGCGTTGCTGGCTTTTGAGATATTTGTTTATTCTCCCTTTGAAGAGCTCCTTATATTATAATCATGAACATAAGTCTACTTTATGTAAGCACGTTTCGGTATCCGACATTTTAGGGTAGTTAAAATTCCTCGTTGGTCTACTGGTCAGCATGTACGACTGCGGCCGACGAGGTTCGAGTCCAGGGTCGAGACATATTTAAGAATTGGGGTTGAGTGGGAAATTCTCAATTCTAGCCTGGAGTTAGGAAGTTGGCGGTGTTTCACCCCCGTGCCTTAGAGAGCACGTTAAGCTATCGGTCCCGATTATCACTAACATGATAATGGTCGTTAAAGCCCACCAACACGCATTGGTACAGCGTGGTGGGTCTATGCTCTAATTCCCTCTCTCTCATGAGAGTGGACGCCTGTGCCCAGCAGTGGGACGTTAATGGGCTGTATTGGTGGTGGTGGTGGAAACAGGGATATTTATGGAACGTCCGTCCGTCTGGCCGTCTGTATGTCACAGGCATTTTATGAGCTGTGAATGTAATTAAGTTGTATTTAGTACTATTAATGAAACCGTGGTTATCTACATAGTAATAGACTATTACCTATTCTGTGACACAAACAATTTTTTTCAAAGAAAGAAGGCGAAGGCATTGAATTTGAAATGTTAATGTATACAGCCAACTGTTATTTAATCTGTGGTAAAGCTGCTATTATAATTGACTTTAAAAAAGTATTACAAACGGGCAGACGCAATGGATTATTCTCCTTTGGATCCCAGCTTTACTTGAAACCATAAAAATGTACTCGTAAATTATGTGTCGTAGAAAGCAGAAAGAACTTGAACAATATGCAACATCGTATCCCGGCGCTATTGACACCCGGGCAGCGGTACCTCGAAGCTCGTTCGAGATGAATTTGTCACTTTGTATCTGACCTACATGGGCCTATAGAATTAATTCTTTCCTAAGTCCATGCTTGTCTACTTCTCTGGTTGACATGCAAATTGTATAACGCCATTAGGTTTCTTTTAATACGATTGCCTGAAAAAAGGAGTATATTGTTTTCAGGGTTCATGTATGTATGTATGAATGTGAGTTTGTATATTCCACCATAACTTCTATATGCCTGAACCGATTTTGATAAATGAGGTATCGTTAGAATCCCTAGCTTATTCCGGGTGACATAAGCTAGTAAAATTTTTAAAAAATTGATGGGTTCGCCATGGTCCCGCATTATAGACTAAATTTAAAAAAAAAATCAAAAATAAGATTAAGTATATAATCATCATCTAGAAAATGATGAGTAGATTCCAAAAATATATAACACTATAGTTCAATATGGTGATTCACAAAAAATATCATGTAATAAAGATGTGAATAAGATTCTATTTATCTAGATCAATTTACATTTTTTACCTTTTAGTTAGTTTTTTGGCAGGGCAGACGTGTTTTTTAATTTTTTTAATTATGACTTGTTAATAAACTTTTATTATACTTCTACGAGCTAGCCCTTGACTGCGATCTCAACTGCTGGTACGTGATGATGCAGTCTAAGGTGATAGTGAGCTAATCTGGTAGGGGTAAGGACCACATAGGTTTCTACACGCCATCGTACTGGCAGTAGTAGTATTATTTGGCGCTGGAATGCCTTTTTTTCCAGTATCACAGAATACTAACTACTTATTTACTAAATATTCTTTTAATTTTCCAGTTTAAAGATGACATCACGCAAGGCCAGCGTGGAAGACTATAGCCTTAGATTATATCCGGTTGAGTTGAAGCGATGATGATGATTTATTTAGAGTACCTAAAATATTGTGAAATATTCGCAACTTCGTCTTTCTTTACCAAATTTCGTCAAAATCAGTTGAACAGATACACCATGAAAGCGTAGCAGACAGACAGACACACTTTCACATTTATAATATTATTAAAGTATGAATTAATATTTTTGCAAGATCTCTATTTTTCCACACGTCAAGCTTTAGCAATTTAATCAAGCATTGACAAAAGAAAACAAATGGTGGCGGTGACATTAAAGAAATGCTTCGCCACCTAGCTGCAATCGCACCCTACTGCGCTATATCCCAATAACTCCTGTCGAGATTTACCCGACCGTTTCCTCCCCCTACCCTAATACCCTCCCCTACTTCTACCCACCGCATTCCTGAAGGGAGAACTTTTCAACTAATCAAACTGTCTTAAAGACCACCTCGAACATATCGACTGCCCAAAATTATTCTTGTCTGTATTCCTTGTTAGGGTACTCCGTTACCCTAGCACAAGTATTTAGGCTCAAGATATATTGCCGGTGAGTTATTCTCAGTAGATCTTATTTCCGAACCGGTGATAGAGTCACAACATTTCATAGTGGCACATGTTGTCCTACATGAAAGTTTCATTCATTTCATTTCGAATCCAACCGTTGCGACGCGACTGTTAACATTTTTCCAAATAAGCTGAAACATGATAATTTTATTTGAAACATGATTTTGATTGTTAATTTTGCCGTGGAACTATTTAATCGACAATTCCATCCTGCTTTGCAAAATTTTGTTACACAAATTTCACTAATTGTGCTTTACAAAGTATTCATACATATAAGAAACCATATTGTGTCATTTTAGTACAACACAACGCCTTAAAGATTTCGAAAATGTTAAGGTAATGGTGATATTTAAGTAGCCAGTTATAGAGCTACGATTATAATACGATAAGACGACTGCCTGAAAAAAGGATTATATTGTTTTCAGGGTTCATGTATGTATGTATGTTTGTGAGTTTGTATATTCCACCATAACTTCTATACGCCTGAACCAATTTAGATAAATGAGGTATCGTTAGAATCCCTAGCTTATTACGGTTGACATAGGCTAGCAAAATTTAAAAAAATTGATGTGCGTACCATGGTCCCACATTAAAGACTAAAGTTGAAAAAAAATATTTGAAAATAAGATTAACTATAGTATAATCATCATCTAGAAAATGATGAGTAGATTCCAAAAATATATAACACTATATTGATCCACAAAAAATATCATTTAATAAAAATGTGAATAAGATTATAATTTAGCTAGATTTATTTAGATTTTTAACTTTTTAGTTGGCAAGGCAGTCGTGTTGTTTTTATTTTTTTTAATTATGACTTTTTTTTTAAATTACTATTATGTCATCACTATCGGTATTGGTAAACGTCAACCTGAAATATGTGGCTTGCACTAAGGGTGGTGAACTCCGACGCAACAGACTAACTTTCCACAGAGACTTAAGTTTGCGCCGCAGCTCTTCTTGATGAGAATTCTCAAGTGACTTCCGTAAACTGTGTTAAAGGTAAATCGAAACGTGAACACCCATCGAAAACTTAAGAATTAAAGAAAGCTCGCGTGCTCCTAAACTTTGGGGATTGGGTTTTGAAGGATCCTCAGATACTTAGGATGATTGCACACAGATTAACTTGCATCGAACGAACCGTAGCTGCACATCAAATCCTCAATACTCAATATCATTTATTCAATATAGGTACACTGTAGGGTACACTTATTGACGTTAAAAATAACTTTACTTACATAAAAAACATGATGGTGATAATCGGTTACGGTTTCAGTTATCAGGTGTCAGTAATCTTAAAACTAAACTGCGAGGGTTCCAAACGCGCCCTGGTCTGAGAGCCCACAACAAACTCAGCCGGGTTTTTTTATTATCACCATCTCACAAATCATCTTAAATAAGGAACTATCAGAGCCATAGAGCAAATTCTTCCTAAGCTTCCTTGTCGTTTAAGTAGTCCTTTACATGGTAATAAGATTTTTCAATGAGTTTACGTTTAACATTAACTTTGAACTTATTCAGAGACATCTTTAGTCTCAATAGGCAAGATCCTCAAATCTTATAAATCCTCAACTCGACAGGCACAATCCGTAAAGTTAGAAGTTCAAACCCATTTCATTGCATTATTTTCGTAGCAAAGGTACTCCAAGTGCAAACTTTAAATTTAGTTGAAGGTGAGAGTGGATGCTTATACGTCAAAACCTGGTTCATTTTTTTTTAATTTTAGGGGCATGACATTTACATTTTAAACTCATACGTTTCTACACGGCATCGTACTGGAACATTAAATCGCTTGGCGCCACGTCTTACTGACCCTACCGGCAAAGGTAGTAACAAAGTCAGACCATGGAAAATTCAGAAAATATACATTTCCAAATCGACCCTGCCGAGGATCGAACCCGGGACCTCCACACGTGTCAATGTAGTCAGTTTTTTTTTTAAGTTTATCATCACCACACAGATAGGTGAGCGATCAGCATTACCCACACGTACCTTTATTTAGAGTTGGAATGAAAAGCTTGACTTAAGTAGGATTCACGTCGGGGAGCAGGCCCGCGCCTGTCGAACCGAGTTTGCGGAGTTGGTAATGTAATAGTTTCGGGGGACACGCTTATTTTAAGAGCGAATGATCGATTTTGCAGACCTTTGCTCGAAATAAATCAACTGAAGAGATTTACTACAAGACGGCAAGTTTTAAATTTCTCTCAAAATATGTTGGTGTCAAATGATAAATAAATGATAAATGATTTATTTATTTCATGTAGGACAACTTGTGTCACTTATGAAACGTTAATACTATACCACCGGTTCGGAAAACTGATTCTACTGAGAAGAACCGGCAAGAAACTCAGCAGTTGCTCTTTTCATAGAAAAGAAAAGGTTACAATAGGTAGATAACACAACACACACGTTACAAGTATCATACTGACTTGTGGGTCACTGGATGCGAGGCCGGTTGAGTAAAATCATCGATAGTGTAATAACCTCGACTTAACAAATGCTGTTTAATACAGTCCTTAAATCTATATAATGGCAAATCCAGAAACTCTTTGGGAACCATAGTATAATAGCGTACACTCGACCCCTTATAAATAACAACAATGTACGAGTATCATAGTAATATTATAAGGCGACAGTTTTTTGTTGGTTTGTCATTCAATCACGCCGTAACAGAGCAACGGCTCGACGTGAATTTCACGGGTATAGTAGAGAACCTGATGAGTGACATCTACTTGTTCTTTTTATCCCGAAAAATTAAGGAGTTTCCGCAGGAATCAAAAAACCTCAATCCACGTGGACAGTCGCGGGGATCATTTAGTTTTGATATACTTTTGTAAACGCAACAATTTTATTTATTTATATGAATAGCAAGCAATGGAGCAAACGTGTCTCTTGAAGTTAAGTGATTATCGCCGCCCATTAACACTTACAGTAGTTACCAGAGCAACCGCCATTGCCGCGTTGCCGGCTTCTTAGAGGAAGTAGTTGTATAAAACTATGACCTGAGGTAATAAATATCCCATCAAAAACATAAATGTAAAATGAGAGCCACGTTTAAAATTGTGATATATATGCCTTGGTTGTTGACTTCAGCGACAAAAGAAGTGAGATCTAAATGGGTGCCAAGTGCAATGGTCAGTCCTGCAATTTATTTATCCCATCAAAAACATAAATGTGAAATGAGAGCCAAGTTCAAAATTGTGATATATATGCCTTGGTTGTTGACTTCAGCGACAAAAGAAGTGAGATCTAAATGGGTGCCAAGTTCAATGGTCAGTCCTGAAATTTATTTATAACAACATATAATATTTTATAACAACTTAAAATGTCATTTCTTCTTATAACTTAGTATAAAATGTTGAAGACTAAGGCTTTGGCTTGGCTAGTTTTCATATACGAATTATAGCCTTCACAAGTTGTAAAGCTGTAAGTTCTTATTTTATTCTTCCGAAAATTTGGCTTGCTGGTAGAAACTGTACTTTTAGGTACCTACTTAATATTAATTCGTATATGGAAACTAGCCAAGCCAAAGCCTTAGTCTTCAACATTTTATACTAAGTTATAAGAAGAAATGATATTTTAAGTTGTTATAAAATATTATATGTTGTTATAAATAAATTTCAGGACTGACCATTGAACTTGGCACCCATTTAGATCTCACTTCTTTTGTCGCTGAAGTCAACAACCAAGGCATATATATCACAATTTTGAACGTGGCTCTCATTTTACATTTATGTTTTTGATGGGATATCATTACTTTTTGTACAGAAATTATTGAACTCAATCTCAAACTCAAAACATATTTATTCAAAATAGGTACCTACAAAGTACACCTTCTGAACGTCATGCTTACAGAGCATAAGACGTAATGACCTGAAGAGTTCCTGTAAAGAGCAAGCGCTTTGTAGGATATCTCTCTTCGCCAAATATACCAAGCAGAACACCATCCTGATGATACACTTCTATCTTAATATTATGTAAATTTACTGCAGCCTTTAATTCCGAAGCAGCTTCATAAGTTGACGAACAAAGCATGCTTGCTCGATAGTCTTCTTCAGAGCAGTAAGGATCCCCGTTTGGAGCGCTAGTGTAGACCCTTAAATCTTCCCAGTTACGACATACATACTCTACTATAGTCGCACGCAACATAATGGTTTGTTGTGTATACTATACTCAAACAAAGAATATGCAATCGAATGGAATAGGTAGCTTCCATCGGTAGGCATTGGAATTATTCGGTGTAAGGTCAGTGTGTCACCCACCAGTAATTCTATTGTACGACTTATTGTACAAGATAATTAAAGACGATAATTCTCAAGAAAAATATATAGTGTACCTAGAGTTACACTGACATTGACAGATTACATCTATGGTCAGACTACCTCTACAGCACATTTCTACATCTCATCAATTTTGATTGTAAAAGTTAAAATCAAAAGTTTTTAGTGAAACATTGAAAACAAGCACGGTAAACAGTCGATATCACTAAAACCACTATAAACAATGAATACAAATCACAATGACTGACAGCTTGAACTGACGACTTCAAATACGTTTCTTCTTCTTTTCTGTCAATGACGTTTCGTTTCATAAAATGCATGAATACGAAGGTAAGGTTTTAATGCAACTATATTATTATTCATTATTATTTACATTAAAATAATAATTATGAGTCATTTTCAATAGTTAACAACACAAAATAACGAATTTAAACAAAGACCTGCAGTATGATTTATGTAATCGGAGTTTTTTTTTACTTAACAACTCTTGTTTTATTTAGTTGTGCATGCACTATGCGTAGAATGTAATGCAAGTTGCCGCAGGAAGTGGGCGACGGAGTTACTACCACCGCTTAAAGCAGTATTGTTTCAAAATAACGGTTGAATGTCACGTACTTTGACGTCCTTAAAATAATGATTATAACACTACAACATGAACGTCAACAATATTAAAATAATACGGCTTTAAGCAATGGTAGTATGCCCCGTGTCAGAGTTTTGATCTATACCTAGGTAGAGCATAAAAATGACGATTTTTGTGCGTTTATATCTAAATAACCATTTGAGGTGTGCTTATGAAATTTGGAGCAAATATGTATCTCACGGGTCTCAATATATGCGCCAAATTTGACATGTTTATGTGAAATAGTTTTTGAGTTATGAGGGGGTCAAAAGTGGCTCCAAATGGTTCGTGTAACACGGTGCTGCTCGCCAGTTTTTTTGAACTTTGGCTGGACACGCTTCCGCGTGTCTTGATAACACATTATGGACAGCATTAATTCGATATTTGACAACTATTTAAATAAATTATTTTTTAGTGACTATTAAATAGTGGATCTCCCAATAGTCGTAAAATCCACGTGCTCTGATAGTTTTATGTTGAATAACTATTTTAAACTATCGATTAAAGTAAAAAGTACGTCCAACATTGATGACGTCACCATTTAATATTTCACACAAAATCCCATTTTTAAGCACGCGTTTTAACGTTTGAAAAAAGGTTGCTGATTTGACTAGTTGTCAAATACCCAATTGTCATAATAATATTTTTATCATCAGCGTTCTAACGTCTATTTAAACTTAAGATTTCCCTTTGTTTACTTTGTACTATATTTTACTAATGTCTACAAGTAATATCGTCGCAATAGGTATGGGGGTGGCATTTTAATTTGTCGCCGCGTGGCTGCGCCTCAGTCTCAGGTGTCCTATTGAAACGGCCTTTGTGCTCCTATTTCACATTCAGGCGCTTTGTGTATCAAAGTAACTCTTCCAATAATGATAATTCCTTACTTATGATGATTTGTGAGATGGTGATAATAAGAAAAAAACCCGTCTGTAAAAACTTTATTATTATTATTATTATTATCGACATAAATTTAGCTCTCACGCCCGCATACAAAATAAAATAAATACACATATGGCCTAAAGAGTTATAATAAACTTAAGTAAATAAATATAAGTTAATAAACTTACATACACAAATAAATAGTTGTAGCGGGCGGAGGATTACACCCCGGCAGGGGAGACCAGACGGCCGGGGGTCAGGGCGACAGGTTGAGAAACCGGCGGACTATCCTAGCCGAGTCTAGCAACACCGCTTTCTGCATCCTGTCTGCGAGCGAACTGCCACGGAACCCCAGTCGCCTCAGATGGTGAGCGAGGCTGACTGGGATTAACCCATTCGCAGATATGACGATTGGGATGGTTTCGGTGGACCCCACATGCCACATGGCGGAAACCTCGTGAGCCAGATGAAGATACTTACGTTTCTTCTCCGTCTCAGCTCTCACAAGGTTCTCGTCATATGGAATGGTGATGTCCACCAAAAACACCCGTGACTGTGCCCGGTCCAACAGCACGATGTCAGGCTTATTCGCTAGAATAGTCCTGTCCGTGATGATGGACCGGTCCCAATAGAGCCGGACTCCGTCACGCTCGAGTACAGGCACCGGTGTGTACTTGTAATATGGCAGCCTCTCATCCAGGAGACCATACTTCAGAGCAAGCTCCTGGTGAAGGATTTTGGCCGCTTGGTTGTGTCTGTGCAGATACTCAGTGTTAGCAAGCGCCGAACATCCCGAAAGCACATGTCTGAGTGACTCAGCGGGATGGCGACAGGCTCGACAGATGTCGTGAGTTCCATCCTTCAGAATGTACTTTCGGTAGTTCCGCACCTTAACTACCTGATCCTGTATCGCACAGACAAAACCTTCGGTTTCCCCAAAGAGGTCACCGAAGCGCAGCCATTGCACGGACGCTTTTTTATCAACGTGTGGCTCATTAAGAGCTTTAAAAAAGCGTCCATGCAACTCCTTCTCCTTCCATACGGTCTCCCGGTCAGAGGTGCTAAGTACCTTCGGCGCCTGCCACTCGATTTTGGCTAAGGATAGGGGAGTGAGTCCTTTATCACATTCTACGACCTCTCTATGCATGGGCGACTCGCTCTTCATCTCGAAGTATGTTCTGAGATTGGCTATCTCCCGGTTATGCATGGTCTTGACGCTTAACACGCCTCGACCACCACATTTTCGGGGGATATACAATCTCATCACAGACGACTTCGGGTGGTGCATGCGATAGAGTGTCATAGTTGTGCGGACTTTTCTATCCAGGGCGTCAAGTTCGGTCTGAGTCCATCTGAGCACGCCAAAGGTGTACATGAGGACAGGCACAACCCAGCCGTTATAGGCTCGAACCTTATTGGCACCTGACAAAAAACTTTTACATATTTTTGTCAGACGGCCAAAAAAGGCCTCGCAAACAGACTGTTTCATGTCCGCCTCATTTACCCCCAACGATTGCGACATACCCAGATACCGGTACGATTCAGCTTCAGAGAGGGTCCTGATGTTCGATGGCTCGAGATTCATCTCAGCCGAGTGAGTAACCTGCCCCCTCACCACATGCAAGACCGCACACTTGTCCAGCCCAAGCTCCATTCTGATAGAATTGCTGAACTCAGTGGTGATATTCAGCAATTCTTGCAGACGGGTAGCATTGGGTACCAGCAGTTTGAGGTCGTCCATGTAGAAAAGGTGAGGCACTCTTGTCCCTCCTCTCCGAAACTGAAAGCACGTCCCTGAATTCTCCAGCAGTGAGCTGAGTGGGTTCAGAGACAGGCAAAACCAAAGTGGACTCAGACAGTCACCCTGGAAGATCCCCCGCCGTATCCTTATCCGGTCACCGGCAGCCGCCAACCGCTCACCGTGGAGACAAAGGATCGTACTCCATTGCCCCATGCATTCCCTGAGGAAGTCTCGAACTGTACCATCGACTTTGTACAGTTCAAGGACCCTCAAGAGCCATGAATGGGGCACCGAGTCGAATGCCTTTTTATAATCAATCCAGGCGGCGGAGAAGTTCCGGCGGTTGCGTTTGACCAATTGCCCCGCAACGGAGTCGATGAGAAGGAGCTCCTTAGTACCACGGCTACCCCCCCGACATCCGTTCTGAGCCCCAGACATGATGTTATTTTCGTCTACATGACGAGTGATCTTGAAGCTCAGAAAGGATGTCAGTGTCTTATAGATGGTCGTAAGACACGTAATAGGGCGGTACTTAGCCGGATCAGTGGCGTCAGTGGACTTTGGAGCTAGATGAGTGATCCCAGCGGTGAAAAGGTTCGGGAGCGTCCTATGCTCGAGAGCTTCTTGAAATTGTCGAGCCAAGGTCGCATGGCAAACCGAGAAACCCTTAAGCCAGTAGTGATGCAGACCGTCAGGACCCGGACTTTTCCAGTTCGGGGCCCGCCTTACTGCATCAACTGCATCCTCCGTAGAGATAGCTACCGGGTTCATCGGTTCAATTAAGGCACATGCTTCCTCTACCGCCGCAATCCAAGGGCCCTCTTCATGCTCAACCTCTCGCGACCACACACTCCGCCAGAAAGCGACAAGGTCTGCCGAGCTCGGCCGTTGAGAGGTAGAGCAGACTGCCGGACACTCCAATTTTTTGAAAAACCTTTTCTGATCACTCGAGAAGAGACGATTTTGCTGAAAGCGCTCAACTCTTTCCGAGTATCGCCGTATGCGGTTCCCCCATGCAGCGATTTTCTGCTTCAGGTCGTCGATGCGCTCCGTTAGCTTTTGGGTTATATCGGGCTGATCCAAGCTAACGCCAAGCCCGTTGAAGGCAATTCTAACGGAGCGCACAATCCTTGGCCTGGTATTGCCCGACCTGAAGCTTTGCAGTCTGCCAATGAGGCCTCTGGCAAGGTTGATACGGCGTTCTATTCTCCTCTTCCAGGCCGGTTTCGTGCTGCGTCTTGCAACAGCAGCGCGTCCCGAGCCCGAAGTCTTAGCTCCGATAAATCGGTGCACGGCTAAAGCCGCACCGAAGAGAATTGAAGCCGTATCATCCAAACCAGTGCTGTTCGCTAGATGTTGAGGCAGCATTTGGTTGATGGCCTCAATGACATCCCGCGTCGCTACATTCAGCGTAAGGCGGGAGAGCCGCGGGCGATTCTCCAGAGGAGCGCTCCGAGTCTCAGAAATCGCCTCTTCTAGTATCCTTCTCATCCGCTCTAAATCAAGGGAAACTGTTTCCTCAGTGCTTTCTTCAACAGGCAAATCGTGGGAGGTGGTAACTATCTCCTCGCGGGTAGGCACCGCTGGAGAGACGATTTGCTCTGTTGTTGGAGTTGTCACCTCGGGAACAGCCTCACGTCGTAACCGTTCGAGCTCGGTAGCGTTAAAGATGTTCGAACGCTGAATATACCGAGCCCGATCTGCCAGGTTTTGTTCCGTGACAGTTAAAGTCGGCTCAAGCAGCAGGAACTCACGGTACATTGCCGCTCGGTAGCCAGTCCGTCCGGTTTCCCCTTCTGTCGCCCTGTAGTACGCTCGCATGACATTCTCGTTCATGAGAGAAGTCCATCTCATGCGGCGCACACCACCAGCGGCGGGCACCGAAGATTGGACCCTGGAGGATCCCGTCAGCGCCAAGCCCGCTGGTGGGGATGATGGACGTGTCGGCCGGCTAGGTGGTAGTGCCGGTCGACTGGTGTTACTGGCGGCCCGTATGCTGCCACGCCCAGCGCCAGCTCCAGGCGCGCCCTGGCGACCCCCAGGTAGCGGCCCTATTCGCATATCCTCTATTGTGTCCATCATCATAAAAGGGGGGGGTGAGTGGTGGGTACATCACTCGGGGTCCACTCAGGTCCCCGAGGAGGCTGTTTCTGTGGCCAGCTAGCCATGTTTCGGGGAACAAAATAAGTTGGTAAAAGGTTCCCCGGTTCCCTTAGCCGCCTCTTACGGACACCCACGGGATAGGAAGGGGTGACACTATTCTACTCTGCCGGTGCCACACGGCATTTATTATTATATTATAATATGTTTATAGGGTGTTTTAGGTTTATTGCTAATATTTAATCATACTAATATTATAAAGGCGGAAGTGTGTTTGTGTGTTGGTTTGTCCTTCACACTGTAAATCAGATTTTTTGCATGGATATAGTTGAGGATCTGGATAGTGACATACGCTACTTTTTACCTCGGAAAATGAAGGAGTTCAATTGGGAATTAAAAAAATTTATTCGACGCGGACGATGTCGCAGGCATCCACTAGTATATTCTATTTTTCGTTAGCTTCTTACTGTTGAAAGTTTAGCTTAGCAAAATGTTCACTTAACTATAAACTTAAAATAACTTATTCCACGCGGACGATGTCGTAGGCATCTACTAGTGTATTCTATTTTTTTTTAGCTTCTTACTGTTGGAAGTTTAGGTTAGTAAAATTTTCTCTTAACTATAAACTTAAAATAACTTATTCCACGCGGAAGATGTCGCAGGCATCCACTAGTATTTTTCTTTAGCTTCTTACTGTTGAAAGTTTAGCTTAGCAAAATTTACACTTAACTATAAACTTTAGATGAACCACAGGAACCATATAGTGTCGTATAGGAGTTATTATTTTAAACGAGTATTCTGTGGTAGTACCAGTAACTTCTGTTTACCAACATTAAGTTTTAACTTGAACCAAACAAGTAACAACCTTTTCTATCTGTTCAATAGACTGTAATTTGTGTAACTTATTGTGCATGACATTCAGACTATTTTCGATAGCAGATGTTTCCTTTTTCTTATACGACCGCCTGAAAAAATGTGAATGAAAATGTGAGTTTGTATATTCCACCAAAACTTCTATACGCCTGAACCGATTTTGATAAATGAGGTATCCCTACATTATTCAGAGTGACATAGGCTAGTAAAAATTTAAAAAAAAATGATGGTGTGACCATGTTCCCGCATTAAAGATTAAATTTGAAAAAAAAAACGAAAATAAGATTAACTATATACTCATCATCTAGAAAATGATGATTAGATTCCAAAAATATACAACACTATAGTTTAATATCCAGGTATTCACAAAAAAAAATCATTTAATAAAAATGTAAATAAGATTCTAATTTAACTAGTATTGAAGATATTTACTAACATAAGATACTTGTTTCAGGATAAAGAAATGAAATTCAAGAATGGAATACATTCCCTGCGATTAAGAAAAGTAACGATGGTGTCAGAGACGAGGTTATAAAAGGATGCGTGCGCATCTGCTGGGAACTACATTCTCACCCGTCGTTGCGTATCGTTCTTGTGTGATTTTATTTTCTCGCTGTAATATTTTTATTGTTCCTGATAATAAATAAGTCAGGAGAGCTTTTACGTCTTTCTTCTTCAAGTATCCTCTAGAAATTTGCAAGACTAGATTAATTTAGATTTTTAACTTTTTAGTTCTTTTTTTGGCAAGGCGTGTCGTGTTTTTTATTTTTTTTAATTAAGACTTGTTTCAAATTACTTCTTGACTGGAAGACCAACAGCATCTCTGTGTAGTACAGTTTATTGTGGATCTTCGGTACAGTTTCGATTGTTCCGGTGCGCAGATGTTTGTACATTTTTAATCAGCAATCATAATTAATCCCGCGCCGCGATGGATTGGAACATTGCTGCTGTTGTGTTTAATGCCTTAGATTCATCTCTTTCATATTTTAACAGGAGGAATTTGTAATTTGTTTTAGGTTTTTGCTGATTATTTCTGAACTATAGATATTTGTTTGAAGCGGGCAATAGCGATTTACAAAACAGTAATTATTTTATGTTGATTTTTTATATTCGTTCTGAGAACAATCTTAACACAGATCATGCTTGATGGAAATCGCTGTCTTGATCATTGTAAAATTAAATGCATTTCTCAGAAAATGATTTAAATTCACTGTGTAAAAAACCTATAAGTTTTTTTTGATTGCCGCGGGAACTTCTTAATTTTCCGGGATAAAAAGTAGCCTCCGTCACTCTCCCGATCCACTATAGCTATGCCAAAAATCTTGTTGATCCGTTACTCCGTTGCGGTGTGATTGAAGGATAAACAAACAAACACACTTTCGCATATTTTATAACTAGATGATGCCCGTGGCTTCGTCCGCGTGAATAAAGTATTTTTCATTCCCGCGGTAACTCCTAAATTTTCCGGGATAAAAAGTAGCCTTTGTCCTTCCCCGGGATCCAAATAATCCCTATACCAAATTTCATCAAAATCATTTGAAAAGATGGGCTGTGAAAGCGAAGCAGACAAACAGACAGACGATCAGACACACTTTCGCATTTATAATATTAGTATGGATATTAGGATGATCTACTAATATTGTGTACGTACATATAGTTTTAACGATATTATAGAAATCGGTCAACCTATCCCGTGTCTTACGACACGATATTACAAAATCTACACTATCTACACTTCTACACTAATCTACACTAATATTATAAAGAGCAAAGATTTGTATTTTTGTATTTTTGTATGTAACAAATAAACTCAAAAAGTACTGGACCGATTTTAATAATTCTTTTTTCATTAGAAAGCTACATTATCACTGAGTAACATAGGCTATATTTAGTACTAGATTACTATAGAAATCTTTAGAAATTCCTATTAAAACCAACCGAAGGTGTAAAAAAATTTGCCATAAAATGTCTTTCATCGCATACGCTGCGAAGAGTATTAATGATAGGACAAAAAAATTTTCAACAATATTATAGAATATATCAATATCTACAAGAAGCTTCGCGAGACCATGTGTCTAACTATTGTAGTTACGTCACTATAACTACTTTTTTACATTTAACAAATTGATAGAAATGCCGATCAAAATCAGACCGTGATATCCATACCTTTTATAAATTTTTATCCAAATAAATAATTTAATATTCAAGACTGTCTCAATACCTGATGATTACTTTTTGAATTATTGAAATGGGACATTCCATTCAAAAGATATCATGAAATTAAAATAAAAATACATGCCGGCGGCGGCCGCCACGCAGCGCATCGAGTAACTAACTCTTCGTGAGAGGGGCAGTGCGGGAGAAGGGGGTGCGCCATTATGAACTAGCCACTAGGTAGCCGCCTGCCGCGCGGCTCATTCGAGCGGTCGGCTCCTTACGCAGTGGACGCAAGCGACATTGAATATTTCGAGTTTTTTTAACACATTTTTATGCTTCACTTAAAAAGTTCTTTTCAGAGCTACTTAGTTTTAGTATTAGGAATCTGAATGATTGAAAAGAAAAATGTGATTTTTGAAATCTACTCATCATTTTCTAGGTGATTATTATAATATAGTTAATCTTATTTTAGAATACTTTTTTCAACTAGTCTATTTCGAATTATTTCGAATATTTTTTTAACTAGTTTTATTCTTCAATGCGGGACTATAGTCACCCCATCCATTTTTTTTTAAATTTTACTATCCTATGTCACCCGGAATAAGCTAGGAATTCTAACGATACCTCATTTATCAAAATCGGTTCAGTCGTATAGAAGTTATGGTGGAATATACAAACTCACATACATACATACATACATACATACATGAACTCTGAAAACAATACTCCTTTTTTCAGGCAGTTGTATAAAAAGAACATGATTGAAAAGCATTCATGTAGAATTTTAGTACATTCTATTTCTATGTTGAAAAGTTCTTACGTCTTGATCACATTAATGGAACCTACTGTATTAATATAAAACGCTGCAGTAGGTACTATATAGCTGTTGATTGTATCGATATACACGCATTGTAGGCGCGTCGTAAATTGTCTTCCGACACTGAAAGATATAAGAAAAATGAGAGACACTTTATTGCGAGAGGAAAACAGAAATAATGATGCTTATTAACAGACATTAGGGTTCTAAATCCCGTGGCAGCGGAGTTAATAACGAAAAGATTGGCGAAGTTTGTTGACACGCCTGACTTGTCACCTTATCCATTCTTCAAATATATATTTTATCGGTTTCAGATCAAACAGGGAATTATTGTCTCCTCTCTCGTAATCTGAGGGCCTACAAATAGCTCGAGATTATTTTTTTATTTCTTATAATTTGTATAGCTTTGAAGTAGCACTTCCATTTATATTAATAGGATGAATACTTGACCATTTTAGATGTTTTCGGTGTCTGTTTTTCTTGAGAATTAAATTAAATTAATAAAATGTTAAGTATATAATCTGCACGTTGATTAAGATGAAGCAGACAAGGAAACACAATCTAGAATCATACAGTATTTATTATTTCCGATACGTAATAATGTAATAACATTTCCTACATATTTATTGTTAATTAAATCTTAACATTTGCTAATTTATCCACCGTTACTTATTGCAATTTATTTAGGTCAGTGATTACAGTTACATAATGTAAAATTCACTTTAGCGATATAAAACAATTAAACAGCAATTGAGCATAAATTGGAATATTTAAATCTACACAAATTATTGAAAGGCGATACAATTACACTTTAATGTTACCACAAGCTCTGCTGAAGTTAGAATGACTATTACATTTATCACACACTAAGAAAACACTTCACTCAAGAGGGCGCTTCTGGCATCAGCGCTGCCACCATAGAAAGTCAAATTCTGCCAACTGCCGTGCACAGATAATGTACACAGCTTAAGGCGACAACAAGTATATTCAAGTCAACATCATTTTGTAAGGGACAATCCAGACTTAGGTATTAATAAACACTTTTAGTATGCTTGTACTCTCATTTGGAACTTGCACGACCGAATGGTCACAACGTGTAGCGGTTCCATGAGAGATTTAATGTAATAATATAAAAATTTGCTAAACTTAAAGACAATATTCATTTGGTCTGGCCACGATTGCTATCGTTAAGCTCTAAACCAAATTGCGATCTAAACACAATAAAAATATTGAATAATCGCCGAGTCTGCCTGCAGGAGACCATCATTACCATCGTCAAAACACTCGTATTTATACTAACTATTTTCAATATGGCGTCGGTATCCGCAGATTAAATCGAATGACATGAAACGATTAATGCTAACAATTTATTAAAGTTCCCTGTCCCACTGGAACCATTTTTGCACTATTTTAGCCATTGATTTCAGGTGACTATTTGTGTACAGTTTGAACTGAACTAAAAAAAATTGAAAAATTACTGTTCTGCTGCTGTGATTACCTGTTTAATACGAAGGTAACATCGACCGACGAATTGTATCAATTTTCCCATTTAATTCTTACAAAATATAAATTACTCAAATACACATAATAAAACAAAATACATAAATTATTATCTACATCAACGAAAATTTATATTTTGACCAAAATTATTACAATGAAGATTCAAATACGCTTATAATTTTAGCATCGTAACATATTGACCAAAGTTCTAATAGTGGTTCAAACTTAGAACCAAAGAGAAAGCTATTTTTCAAATTTCCGAGTCGCCACTGCCGGGATCCGAACCCAGACCTCCTTCTTATAAAATCCAAGCGTACACCAATGCGCAAAGGAGGTTGTTAAACTACACAAGAAATGGTGCCTCGACATACAAAATTTTATAACAAAACAGAGGTGTTACGTTCCCCACAGACTAGTGGTTGCATCGAGTGAAACGTGAACAAAACGTACAAGTATTGTGCTCGCCTGATATATCGCCGCGTGGCGTTGATAAATGCGCCAACTTACACTTACACTTATATTTTGAAGGTGTTATACAGCGACATGTAAACGATATAGGTGGTTCGTCTTCGTTCGCGCTAAAGTGAACCAGGTGTTTAACTAAATGGAAATAAAGACATTTGGTAAGAGGTGAGATTTTTCTGAAGTGAAAACTTCTTTAGCCGATTTGAGAGGGTAAAATTGTGGATTCGCGTGACCGACATGCTCACGTGACCGACATGCTCACGTGACCGACATGCTCGCGTGACCGACATGCTCGCGTGACCGACATGCTCGTGTGACTGACATGCTCGCGAACAGCGACGTGCTCGCCTTGTTACGAAGACAAAAGGTCTTAAATATAAATATACTACATTCGAAATTAAACTTTAATGCGTTAGTGATAGGGGTTATATTTAAAAAAAATTATTAAAAGAAACACTAAAATATATAGGCTAGCGCTTGGCTACAATAAGACCCCTTGCAAGTGGTGATGCAGCCTAAAGGTGGAACGCGCTTGCCTAGATGATGCCTAAAAATCTTGGTAGGAATATATTATTTGCCGGGATTATTTGAATATAAAGTTTCATTTAAATTGGTTTAGCAGATGGGCCGTGAAAAGATAACGGATAGACTGACGCATTATTTTATGTTCTTCTTTCGCAATATTATAAGTATTAGTTTATTTTCTAGTATTTGCTCGGTATTATTATGCTGTGGTGTACTCTGTGGTTGGTATTTTATATCGCAGCAACGCTCTGAGACCCTCGTCAAATACAACTAGTGATAACAATATTAATATAAAAATATTTCGAAATGATATTTGAACATAAAAGCAAACAAAAACCTTTTTAAAGTCTAACAGCTCGACTATACTACAGTAGGTGTACCGAGTACACAGATCCGACCAATTTTCAAGTAAAATAAGCCATGTAGATCTTTCGTAGATTTCTTTGTTATAAAATTTAAATGAGGCGCGTTCATTTTTATGCTTTTCTCATTTTATAGCCGGGGGGTATCGCGTTTTTGTTGGAGTATTCCCAACAGTGTTTCCTCTTGTATCATGATTCCTTTATATTTTTTACTTGATTAACGGGATACTTTTAATAATTTTGCCAACTAATTTTACAGGTTTCCTAAGATAATTACAATATACAGTAAGAATATTACAAATTCGAAAGTTTATCAGTCTGTTGCTTACAAGATCAACTACTCTGTTCAACTAATTTTAACAAAATTTGGTACAGTTGCATCAAGAGGACGGCTATTTTTTTTCTCGGAAAGTCAATTCCCATGGGGTTTTTCTATAAAATAACTTAATATACGCGGATGAAGCAGCAACAGATGATTCAAGATCGATATTGAAAGTATTGATTGCAGTTTATCACATAGCACCAACAGAAGCACAACTTACATATTATTTTGATATAAATTACAACAAGAACATTTTATATGAATTAAATTTTATATAAATCTCACACAAGTGACACAGTCACTCACATTTTGAATTTTCATTGCGTTATTTCTATTGCATTAGACACAAAGTGGTACACCATTTACCTAAAGAAAACACGAATTGCGCCATACAGCCGCCATATTGAAAGCCACGCCAAAGAATAAGTTATTTTGTATGGGTATAGTTGAGGGCCTAGAAGAGAATGACACAGGCTTTTCATCCCAGAAAATTAAGGAGTTCCCGCTGGAATTAAAAAAAACTTAAACCACGTGGTCGTAGACGCGGGCATCAGCTAGTACATACATAAATTCTAAAACATTACACTCCTTTTGTTGAGCAGTCGTGTAAAAACAGAAAAAAATATCACTCAACAAAAAGTTGAACAAACTTTTATTGAATTCCATACCTTTTTTTAATTAAGGTCCGCGTTATCCGCGAGCGATCTAAATGATGACGGATCTCAGGCTCATGTTAAGCGAATGGCTTTATTAAATTATACTCCCACTGTACCCTTACCATAACTTTATTAAAACACACCAACGTTGAACGTATTCGAGTATCGAAACCCTTTTGGTGTCAGAGCTTAATATTGACCCATTGCTTTAAAGACACAAATTCAGATTCACGGATTTTGGTTTCGCAATGTACCCGCTTAGATCGCCTACTATGGATGTAAAGATGGATGTAAGCTCTAAAATAAGGTATTCAAGGTACATTTTACTATAAAGTAAGAGTACTTTGACGCTCGAGTACTCTCATCATCGCGTTTGATTGACAATCTTGTAGCACTGTTTATGGAGATACGTTCTTTACTACCAGTCGATCAACGGAAACGTCTACACGGAGCAACGCTGCGGGGTGACAGGGACTTGACGCACGAAACCGGCAGTTTTAATTATAAAAAAAAATGTCTCTCTAATATAAAAGTATGCAGCTTCTAACCTCGTTCCACCAACCGTACCTCTAAATCACTGATGTTTTTTAAAAAATGCTACTAATCTCATTGCAGACGGATCTGTCATTTGTATGGGCGTCGACTTAGTGTGTGAATGTATTGTTCTAGTTAATACCCGTAACTTTTTTTACGATTCCCGCGGGTAAGTTAATTTTCCAGGATAAAAAGTAGGCTTTGTCTCTGGGATGCCACCATTTCTGTTCCAGATTTCGTCAAAATGAGCTGAAAAGATAGGCTAAGATAGTGCAATAAACAAACAAACTCACATTCGCATTTATAAAATTAGTTAGGATGTTCTCACGCTGTGCTTGTTGTAAGGGCACCGGACGCCCACTTGTTCACGTAAAGCTGTATTTTTGGACGTTATCTTGTTTGCGCGAAATGGGCCGCGAAGTTATGAGACATCGCAGTGACTAGCGGGACGCACTGTGTGTGTGATGTAATGGGCGTTCACTTTAATGTGATTCAGTTTTAAACTGTTATTTTTGTTACTAAATGATAAAAGAGCATAGATTTGATTCGCTCCAGAGCAATGCTTATGTATCTACATTGTAAATGATTTTTTTCAAAAGAGCAACCACCGAGTTTCTTGTTGGTTTCTCGGTAGGACTGCTATTCAGAACCAGTGGTAGATTCACTTGACGATTCAAAAGTACTTCTAAAAGTTTATTTGAATAAAAAACATTTTAATTTGATAGGCCAGCAGCTACATGATTTTGGATAATACTCATTCCCGCTGTCAGTGCGGCCCCAGCATGATATCAATGATAGCCTGCATGAAGTCTGCACACTCGCATCACGACACTTTGCGCACCTGCCGCATTCACGAGGGCACTTCCGGCAGCCATGTTTAACTCTACAGTTCATAATATTTCAAAGCCTTACTCCATTTTATCATTGGAATGGCATTCCGAATCAGTGGTAGATTCACTCGACGATTCAAACGCATTTTGAATAAGTTTCTTTGTATCGTATGTTTCTCTCACGGCCATTTAAGATGAACAATCAAAATTACACACAGACACACACACACACAAACACACACACACACACACACACACACACACACACACACACACACACACTCATACACGCACACATACACACCCACACACACACACATACCACAGCTATATAAAAGTAATATTATTTATACTGCTTTAATAGAGAGGCATATTTCATGTTTGAATAAATTCAGGGTGCCATCGAAAGCGAGAGGCAAAGAAATTATTGATTTACCCCTTCGAGTCACACCCGGGTGTTTTAAATCATTGCAATATTACTGAGAGAGATTTGGAAAGTAAACAAAGACATACTCGTAAGTTTAAATAATAGATTTTAAACATGTTTTAAAATGTGGAACAACAGAGGGTACTTGAAAGCTTTGATGAATAAAATTGCCGTTTTGTATGGAATAAGTGAAAGTACTTATTTTTTCAAACCTTTTTTATTTATGTTATTCGAAGTAATCACCCATGCAATCGACGCATCTTTCCCAACGGATTGGCAGTTTATTGATGCCCTTCTATCCATATTCGTATCCATTATGACGAAAAATGTTGAAATGTAATGAAAATACAACGCTAATCAAAAAACAAAAGACTGAGTTTGTAAAAAGAATGTCATGGTTTTAAAACAAAATTAATTTGAATTTAGAATACAGAGCCATTACAAACTTTTTTTTATTTGAAATGACCAGTACTGAAGAAAGGCAATTTCATAGTTAAAGACCTAATAATATATAAGTTCATGAAAAAGAAAATATGCTACGTATTATAATAATAGGTAATATTAAAATATGCATGTGAATAGCTTATGCAGGTACATAAAAAACAACATAATTATGAGTTTAGAGAACCTTCATAGAAGAAAGCGTACGACCGTTGACATACTTTTACACAGTCCTATACAAATCCTGCAACTGGAGCAGGTAAGATTACAAATTCATAACAGAGGTTGCGGAATTAATTTGTAAGTTACGACTCTTCAGCGTAATCCGGGCTTAACCCGGACACGGCCGATCCGATCCCGTGCCTTAATCCCACAAATTACACTTGTGTGCCCGTCACTACAACTAGATATGTCACCGTAAGATTTCAAAACTCGTTAGATTGTAATCTAAGTAGCGAAATTGTAAACTGTCGACAGATTACAATTTATCGCACTATTTTTCGGTACATTATAATCTGTTAGGTATATTAACCGGATAAAACCGGGAAAAGGTAGTGATACCTGGTTATATAAGTCGAACCCTAACCTAACCTACAAGAAGAGACAAGAAAACGTAAATACAATGAATATTTCAAAAATTGACACTCAGAACATTAACCTGCAGGGCGACCGCGTATCTTCTGCATCAATCATTGTTACAGTATCTATTGAGTATCCAATCAGAGGTGATTGCGATCGTTACACTTTAGCTGTCAGAGATACGCGGTCGCCCAGCAGGAGGGCGACCGGCTAAAAATGACAGCTACAGTTTAACGATCGCAATCACCTTTGATTGGATAACACTCTTCCACTATTGGACGAAATCCATTGACGCAACAAGAATACCATAAATTCAGCCAATCACAACAATTGATACTGTAACAATGATTGATGCAGAAGATCAATGTTCTGAGTGTCAATTTTTGAAATATTCATTGTATTTACGTTTTCTTGTCTCTTCTTGTAGGTTAGGTTAGAGTTCGAAATATATAAGCAGGTACCACTACCTTTTCCTGGTTTTATCCGGTTAATATACCTAACAGTTTACAATGTACCGAAAAATAAATGCGTCAAATTGTAATCTGTCGCCAGTTTACAATTTCGCTAGTTAGATTAAAATCTTACGGTTTTTGCAATTTTACGGTGATAGATACAATTTAACCTTAATAAAACTCAACACAAATACCCATATATACTTTACTTTAATATTATAAATGCGAGAGTTTGGATGGATGATTGGATGTTAGTTACTCAATCACGCCAGAACGGCTGATTGTATCTGGATGAAACTTGCACTGAGATAGATTATAGTCTGGAATAACACATAGGCTACTTTTTATCCCGGAAAATTATCGAGTTCCCATGAGAACGCGGACCTCAATCAACGTGGACTAAGTAGCGGACATCAGCTAGTACTGATATAAAACTGCCTGTTACGTTTTACAGCACATCCATTCAATCCATTTTGATGAACGGCCAGATTGTTATCCCTAGGAAGTAAACAACTTACACTTTATCAAGGGTAAAAAGAGTTCTCACATGATTTTCTAAAAATGCAACCGAATTTAGAACCTCCTCTTTTTTCTTGAAGTTGGTTAAATAAACCTAAGTTCACAGGGAGGGAACTCGCAAGGATCGTCTCCTTTATACCAATGATTATGAAATTTCAAAAGAACGAATCACGAAGTTGTTACAAAATGTATCCAAACTATATTTTGAATCAAAAAGGTTTTAAAAGTTGGAAATTAGTAAAAAAACTCACATACATACCATTTTTTTTTTCTGAAGCCTATATCAAAACCTTTAGTTCAATTGTTAGCAAAAGGAGAAAAAGATGAACAGCTCACGAAAGTTCCTTTATCATAATAAGATCATCTATTCATATCCAACAAAGCTTATAATAGAAAATGATACGTCATTTGGAGCGATGTGAAATGCGCGGGAAATCCTCCGCGCCGGCTAGCCGCTGGGAATCTATGCTATAAGAGCCATTGATATAAATAAAAACCCGACTGAGTTTGTTGTGGGCTCTTCTCAGACCAGGGCGCGTTTGGAACCCTCGTAGCTTTAGTTTTAAGATACGGTAACCAATTATCAGCATCATGTTTTATAAGTAAGTAATTTTAACGTCAATAAGTGTACCTACAGTGTACCTATTTTGAATAAATGATATTAAGTATAATATAAAATCAGTGATGAGCAGATCCGCAGAAGAACTGAAGTAATTGATATTGCTCGACGCGTTGCGAAGCTGAAGTGGCAATGGACGGGCAAGAACCACTACACCACCACAGCCCATTAACATCCCACTGCTGGGCGCAGGCACAGGCCACCTCTCTCATAGGAGAGAGGAAATAAGACTAAACCCACCACACTGCTCTAATGCGGGTTGGCGGGCTTTAACGACTATTATCATGTTAGTGATAATAACCGGAACCGACGGCTTAACGTGCTCTTCGAGGGCTGGGGGTGAAACACCGCCAACTTCCTAACTCCAAGATAGTACTGTAAATTTCCTGTCAGAAAAGCCCAGTACCCAACTATGGCCCGACCCGGGACTCGAACCCGGGACCCCGTCGACCGCAGTCGAACATGCCAACCACTAGACCAACGAGGCAGTTCGAAGAACCGATGGACAAAAAATATCTCTGAGAAAAATGTGGACAAAAACATCGTATCTTGCACACGTTTTGTCTTGTCTGTGTCCCTTGTGTTTTCCCTTGCAATAAAGCTAGTCGACCCCAACAATAATTCCTCAGGTGACGAAACTTTACAGTATGATAAAGTATCATGATTTAAACGTATATTATAAATATCCAATAAAAAATCTGAAAGGAAGTAAGGGTTTCATGCTATCTAGCATTAATTGTTAAAGTAGGAAGGCACATTATCGCGTGAACGCAGTTTGGGTTTGATAATAAAATCGGTTTAAATATCGATGTTCTGCATGATTATTTCGTTACATATCTCGGTTTTCAGTGTAAATATACCACCTACTATTAATTTAAAAAGTAATCGATAAAATATTCAGTCATAAATATTAAGTTTTAGGTATAAATACCTAACTTCCAGATGAATTTTTTGTTGCATATTTTTACATAAGTATTGGTTTATACCATACTACAACCCTGCCAAGTTTCAACGACTGAGGATTTAATGCGGGGGTCTCCATACAACAAACTGCCCCATTGCCTAGACTAATAGCTGTGTATCTTTGTCACTTATATCAATGATTTCAGCCCGGAAGTGGAACTGTACAATAGCGAAATGGAATCAACTCATTGACCGTGAACTAACTTGATAAATGATATCGTTTATTATCCAAGTTATTCAGATATTTATACCATTTCACTACTTTTGTTATAATAAGCGGAGTTGAGATACGCCACTTAGCTACTGAGTTACGTTTGTTTTTTATTGAATAAAAGCAATAAAGTTTGTAACTTTAAATCCTTACTTTGAACTACTTGAATATAACATTATTTAAAGAATACCTTCGGTGGCGCACCGTTTATATAACATTATTTAAAGAACGTGGAACATTACGCTTAGTTAAAGTTTTTCATTGCAAATTTGATTGATCGTAATCGAGCGTTAATCATCGAACTTATCTGGCCCTGTGGCCAAAATTGGAACTAATTTTTGTGCTCGATAAGTTTTTGTTTTTATTTTATTTTTCACATATACTAGCGACGCTGTGACCGGGTTAGATAAGTTTGTGGCACTAAATTATGCACCGATCCTAGGGCGAAAACAAACTGTGGACAGGAGACAAACGAAAAAAGACACGTTTTACCCTGTCGCGGTACTACAGCTGCATATTAAAGCGCGCGAGTGGACTTTTTTTTCGGCAGAGATTTAGTTGTAGACTGAGAATTTCAAGGTGCAAGAGACGACCATCGAACCCTGGGTCGTTATTCTTTCCAAATCTCATGAATTTTTGCCAAAGTAAACAACCTGTCAAATAATTTCATAAGCTTTATTGGTTGAGGGGAATTTCGAACGTAACCCGCTGTCAAAAGAAAATAATTTTATTATGCGTCAGAATATTCCAGCCTTCCGACCGTTTATTCATAATATTATTTTTCACCGTCACTCGACCGTATCACCACGTAACGAAATAAATGAATTGAGTTTACTGTTGAAAAGCAACGACTGCCCATAATAATGATATTATTATCATGAACATTATCCATATTTCTCTTCATACAAACTTTCACTTTTTGGGAGTGAAATTTTGAAAAATCCTTCCTTAGTGGGCGCCAAAGTTATAAAAAGAACCTACTCTCAATATTTCAAGTTTCCAACCCCAGCGGTTTAGGCTGTGCGTTGATCCCATAACGATTTTATATATATATTATATATATTAACTTACCTTGGCACATCCGTTTGAATTTTAAATCAGTCCCTTAAAAATTCTGTTGTTAGACAAAATAATATCTGTGCAAGAAAGTTTGTACCTTACCTTAATTAATAATTAATTACACTCTAAATTGTTGTATAATTATTGTGAAACTGGATAATTCACACGATTATATCATCAGGGTTGGTTTAAGGTCTTAAAAATTCCGGGGGAAATGCTTGCTTTTCTGGGATAAAAAACGGTCCATGTCACTATCCAAGTCCTCAACTATATCCATTCAAAATCACTATAATCCTTAGCTCTGTTTCGGTGATATTGAAGGTCAGACCAACAAACACACTATTAAATTTATATTAGTATGAATGAATACTGAATACTGGTATAATTCACAGAACAGTTGAGCGTGAGTTGCATACGGCTTCGAAACGTAAACGCAGAGGGTATTTGTGACCGACGTATTTCTTGAACCGGTTACCTTTGAGGGGCAGTCTTCAACCTTGCAGTCTTCAACGATGTCGGTTTCTACAGCCTGCCTTAAACTGAGCCTGGTGAAATTTGTGCTGTTATGTATTTGTTGGATTAGTATAAACTATATTGAGGTTTTTGGTTCTCGCGGGAAATCTTTCCGGGACAAAAACTACCCTAAGTGTTAATCCAGGCTAAAATCTATCTGTGTTCCAAATTTCATCCAAATCCGTCTAGCAGTTTTGGGTGAAAAAAACACACACACATAAAAAAACTTTCGCCTTTATAATATTAGTGTATTTTTCTTTGTATTTTGATGTTTTGGATGGCAAAAAAGAATTTATCTATCTATCTATCTGAACAACGGAATGTAAATGTGTCGCCGTGTTACGTCTTTTGTGTATAACAGAGAGTAGAGAATGCAGGAGTGTGCGATGTGAACAATGTCGTTTATTTAAGACGAGTGGCTCCTCGGGCTCAGGGGGTGTACTTACTACAATCGCCTTAATCCTTATTGATTTAATACTGTTCACGTTCGTGATTTAGAATCCTTATTTTAGGGACGTCAAGGTAAGTGATATAAAACCGTAAGTTTGAAATAATACTACTTACAGCGATCGTATTTCCCACATAGGAATATCGTAGTAGACGGAGAGCTGGCAACGAATTTCGGAAAGGTCCTTTTGGGAAAATCTGAAATTGTGAAAAAATATAATTTCGTCAATTGTCGAATCCAGTCCTGCAAGTTTGGTAGAGCGTTTGCGCTACTGCACAGCATTTGCAAACTACATTTGCAAAAAAATACCAATTTTTTTTTTTTGCAACTTGTTTTTTTTTTCATTTAATTTAGTACATATAGAATTTAAAAAAAAGTCCAGGTGTTTTTGACGGTTATAAAGTCTCTTCAAAAATATTTTATTAAAACTCCCAAAAAATATACTTTGGTAATCTGACATTTTAATCACGTATTGAAAAAAAATGTTATTTATGAGTAAGTAATTTCAATAATTCGCCACAAATTTTGCGGTTTTAAACAATTCCCAGACGTGAATAAAGTTTTCAAATAAGTACGTCATACGAAATAACCGCAAACGCTCTTCCAGACTGGCAGGACTGGATTCGCCAATTGATGAAATTAGATTTTTTCACAATTTCAGCTTGCCAAAACGACCTTCCCGAAATTCGTCGCCAGCTCTATGACCATAGTCTGTACGTTAAGTACCATGGATAGCAGCTAGGCAGCTCTAATCGTTGATAACAGTCTGATATTACGTTGAAATCGGCTTACTGAGTAATCAGTATAGGGACATTTGAAGTTGTGCGGCCTCTGTCGCGACAAACACGCTACTCTTTGTGTCTAAGGGGATTTGTCCTAAGCTCAAGCGATCCTAGGGACTTCCTACTGATTCTGCGTTTGTCAAAACCGGATTTATTGAATAGCCTTATAATAGTGCCCCGGGGATTCGGTTACAGTGTTTTGATGGAAAATAAATTAAAATGTTACTTAAGGATAATTGCACGGGCATAAAATTGTTTGGAACATTTATTCCAGGATTTAATTGTTTGGATTATTTATCTGCCACGTACCTGCAAATTATGGAACCAGCTTCCTTTTTATGTTTTCCCTCATGATTAGAATATGGAGATGTTATTATTATTAAATTCTTTATGGCTTAAACAAAAAGAAATACACAAAGGACATTATTACAACATTACAAACAAAAGGTGACCTCATCACTAAAGTGATCTCTGCCAGGCAACCTACATGAATGGACCGTACTGGCTGTGAGACGGGACATCGCATTGAATAAAACATAAATATATAAACGTATATTCTAATTAGGTACATATAATAAACAGATAAAAATTATACATTTAATAAATATATATTTAAATACAATACATATTATATAGATAAATATTAAATTACATATGACTAATTTACAATACCTAAACACAAATAATAATAAGAACAAGTTTACAGCGATAGGTAATGCTTCTTGACACGACTTTTAAAGGCCGCTAGAGATTTTGCTCGTCTGATATCAGCTGGTAGTGCATTCCACAATAAGACCGCCTTTAGGGTGAACGAATCTGCGTATCCCTTGGCGGTACGTTTGGCGATTTTAAGTTTGTTGTCACTGGTAGATCGCAAAGTATGCTGGATTGGGAAGGAGCTACTGAACCTGAATCGTTCCTTTGAACGATTCAGGTTCCTTAGGTAAGGGGGCGACCATGGGATGGGATGGATCTTCAAAGGATAAACAAATTTCTCAAAAGCTGGCAACGCATTGGCGGTTCCTCTGGTGCTGGAAAGGTTCATGAGCGGCGGTAATCTATCTAACATCAGGTGCTGCCTGAGGTTACGAGTTATATATTAAGTTAACTGTACCGAAATTTGCTCTATGCCTAGAGTACGTAATATAAAACTGTATTGAAGTGCAATCTCCGGCACGAGAGCGGCGGAAACTGCGATGCCATTGTTCCGGGCGTCGCGTTTCGGACAAAAGTTTCCGACACCTATGAATTTTCGTGTCGCTGCGATTGCCGCCAAATCGAACACAAAATGATAAAAAAACTAAAAAAGCCTGGGCTTAGATTGGAGTCTCTATTTTGAGCCGCATCTTTTAACTTTGGATAGCTAAGCCCTGTCCACCCCCTTATGTCGTCCAACAATTTGCGCCTATGGCGACCTAGAGCTCTCTTGCCTGCAATCCTTCATTCCAAAACTAGACTTGGAAGTGAGAATTGGGCTCCGCTTTGCAGATGTAAGAAGAAAGACAGTTTTCTCTGCATGATGTCAAAATAGAGAAGATTTTAGCATGATGACCGCTAAACTTCGTTTTGAAGAAGGTACGCGGTATAATAATGATAGAATGAAATGGTTCACGTATACAGAAGTTTTAATTATAACGTTATTACTTATTCATACACATTTTTCTAAAATGCATTTCTGGCTTGGTTTTTTGTAATCTTTGTTTTTTAGTGAATGTACCATTTTTATACGACTGCCTGAAAAAAAGGAGTATATTATTGTTTTCAGGGTTCATGTATGTACGAGTATGTATGTATGTGAGTTTGTATATTCCACCATAACTTCTATACGCCTGAACCGATTTTGATAAATGACGTATTGTTAGAATCCCTAGCTTATTCCGGGTGACATAGGCTCGTAAAAATAAAAAAAGAATTGATGGACCATGGTCCCGCATTAAAGACTATAGTTGAAAAAAAAAATCGCAAATAAGGTTAACTATATAATCATCATCTAGAAAATGACGAGTAGATTCCAAAAATATATAACACTATAGTTCAATATCCAGTGATTCACAAAAAAATGTTATTTAATAAAAATGTGAATAAGATTCTAATTTATCTAGATTAATTTAGATTTTTAACTTTTTAGTTCGTTTTTTGGCAGGGCAGTCGTGTCTTTTAATTTTTTTAATTATGACTGGTTATATTTTTAGTTTAATTTTTAGGTTATATGTTTAATTTTCTTATGAATTTTTGCAAATGATTGGTACAATTGTTATTTATCCGTGTAATATTTACTCTCGTTCATTATCATATTATTAGGTATTTTGATATTATTATGTTGTAATATATCATCGATCAATATTTATTTATTCAAATTAGGCAATAGATATACTGTTCACTTATTGACTTCCAATAACTTATAAAACATGATGGTGATAATCAGTTACGGTATCTTAAAACTAAAACTATGTGGGTTCCAAACGCACCCTGGTATGAGAAGAGCCCACAACAAGCTCATCTGGGTTTTTTACTGGCTGCATTTATTTGTTACTAGCTGATGCCCGCGACTTCGTCCGCGTGGATTGACGTTTTTTGGTTGCCATGGGAAATCTTTAATGAAAATGAAGTAGCCTATGTGTTATTCCAGACTATAATATGTCTCTGTGGCAAATGTCATCCAGATCCGTTCAGCCGTACTGGCATGATTGACTAACAAACATCCGTCCATCCATCCACACATCCATCCATCCAAACTTTCGCATTTATAGTATTAGTATACATTTAATTAGATGATGCCCGCAGATCCAATAAAATCATTGACTTTTCTAGATAAATAGGGAGCCATTGTCCGGCCCTGGAATGTGAACTGTAAGTACCAAATTTTATCAAAATGGGTCAAAAAAATAGGTTTTGAAAGCGTAACAGACAGACTAACAGACAGAGGACAGCAAGACAGACATACACACTCGCATTTATAATATTAAAGTATAAATATGACTTTTTTAAACAAAGTTTGTGGACTTCCTGTATAATATGGAATGGTCGGTGTCATTCAATGTTTAAGTATACATCGCGGTTTTAGAAGTTATTTCACACCCCGCGGGTTATTCCGAACGTTCCGTGAGACAACAGAAGTTTAGTGTTTAGCGAAGTAATAAGCTCTGGTTATTGCACGTTAGTATAATATTATATAAAGGTAGCTTGATATTGCTAATCAATACTACTTTGGTGTGTTAAAATTCAGTTAGTATATTTCGTTTCCCGGCAGATTTTTGTAAGATTTAGATTTTGAGTAATCCTTAGGAAAGAAATAAATAAAAGAAATAATCCAAAAGCATCATTCCCCGGGATACAATCTATATCTGTACCAATTATTGTGTCAAAATCAGTTGAGCACACGGAACATTGAATCTGCTTAATTCTTATTTCTATGGTCGAACACACTGTTGTTGTAGAATAGTGACGCAATAACAAGTATGAAGTTCCGACTTTCCTAAGCAATTAAGGACACTCCATAAAGTCTCGATCTTCTATCCCGATGGAAGATCGAGAGGCAGGCGACACTGCTGCGATGTGAAAACCGCCAAGTGATTTACGTGACGTTAAGATGCCGAGCACAAATCGATTACGTATAGTTTATGGGTTTAATAAGATTCCCACAGCTCTTCTAGGTCGGTCTTCAAAATGCAATAGGTATCTATCCGGTATGATCGCACTCAAAGGTTGAATTTTCACCTCAATGACGTGAAAGAGTAAGTAATATCAACTTTGAGTTACTGCGAATATCTTTTCAAAAACCCGATAAATTTTTACCCAATAAAGGGATACGTATGTGATCTTACGTGCCGTAGCCAAATAAGTGCGAAAACACACTTAGTACTTGTGAAGTACTTATTACGAATAGTTAAGTGAATCTACCACTGGTACTGGTTCGGAATGTCAATCCTATCGGGAGATCCAGAGACAAACTTGGCGGTTGTTCCTAACAGGAGATACCGTCTGTGTGAAACGTCCGTGTCAGAGAGGAACGACGTTTTGTCTAGTCGCGCTGGTGTGCTGGGTTGATATTGTTAGCACGCACGTTTATTATCTATGTTCATAGCCGCTACAATATAAAAGCGAGTGCAGATTTTTTGCTCGCAAATCTTTTTGTTCCTAGTTGTGTTTTGCTCTAAGCTGCTTGTAACTACTCAAACATAAAGCCCATATTGGTAGATACGGAAGAACGGTAAAGCCCGATCCACACCGGATATGACACGCGACGCTGGCCGCTACGGACAAACTAAAAGCCGCTTTCAAACGCTGTTTCTGATAAAAGTATCTGCACTCCAGTTTCAGAATGCAGCCAATAACAGCCCACTGCCGCTGCTATCTCTTTGCTATGAACTTGGCTTTTTAACTGCCAGTACGAGGATCGGAGTTTTGAAGACATAGTCAGGTGACTATACTCAATACTTAGTATAGTTCCACACACTTATTTGGGCCGGTGGCCAAAATTGGAACTATTTTTTTTGCCTCTTTAGTTTTTGTTTTATTTTTAATAGATAATGCGACGCTTTCACCGGGACATGTAATTTTGTGGGACTATCATTTATTATGTTGATGTTGAAGTGCAACGGCTCATCTTTTCAATCGATTTTTATAAAATTTGACACAAAGATAGGCTGTATCCCGGCACAGGACACTCTTTATCCCGAAAAATTAAATATTAAAAAGTATATTATTGGAAATGTAAATATAATAATAATAATAATGTTATAAAGGAAATAAATTTACTTAATATCGCGAGAATTTAAAGAAGCTAAAACCACGCGGACCAAGTCGGCGGGTATCGTCTAGTGCCTATTTAGGTAACTAAATAAGGTAAGGAGGTAAGGAAAGTTCTGAAGAAAAGTCAGTCACTCGCTGACTTTCACTCATCAACGCTTAGCCTTAAGCTTTCGGTTTATGATCCAACCGATTTTTAAAAGTATCTTTATGTGTTTGTATTAGATTAAAAAGTGATCTGGAAGCATTCATTTAATATGTATGAGTACCTAAACTGACAGTAAACAAAAAAAACAACATTTTTTTTCGATTTCTTTTCTAGACTTCGTCACTTAATATGAATATTTTCGTGTCACTGACCGCTCTCGAAATACTACCCTACATAAAGTTGATACCTTCTCACACACTCGATGTTACCTCGTCAGATATTCAAGCCCAGCGGTCCCTTTAAGTGCAGTTTTTCAATCACAAAGGTCCCCAAATCGTTTGCGACTCTGTCACGCCACATCCTCACGAGATGTGACTCGCATGCCGATAGCCTCGGGGCTCCAGGGGAAAGGGCAGATAGGGCTACTGTGAGTTTTGCTAGCGTTTGCTCTTTAGTCTTCATAAAATATTCCCCTCGTATATGGCACCGTAAGATTGTAAAAACCGTTAGATTATAATTTAACTCGCGAAATTGTAAACTGTCGAAAGATTGTGAACCGTTCAATATTTTGAGTGTCAATTTTTGAAATATTCATTGTATTTACGTTTTCTTGTCTGTTTCTTGTAGGTTAGGTTAGGGTTCGACATAAATAATC
Source organism: Erebia palarica (assembly GCA_964035005.1). NCBI lineage: Eukaryota > Metazoa > Arthropoda > Insecta > Lepidoptera > Nymphalidae > Erebia > Erebia palarica. Next base: position 39,489,324 of record OZ035983.1, read on the forward strand.
AGGTAGTGCCCAGCCTAGGTTCTATCGGGTTAATATACCTAACAGATTACAATCTACCGAAAAATAATGCGTTAAATTGTAATTTTTCGACAGTTTCTAATTTATATTATAATCCAACGGTTTTTACAATCTTACGGTGACATAAATAAACTAGCCTCTTGATGTATATAACTACAACTGTGTTTGATGTTCGGAAAATCTCTCTTGTGTTGCTTGTCATTTGCATTGCTGAACAAAATAATACAGGACAGAAAAACTTTCATGCTATCATACTAATATTATAAATGCGCAAAAGTGTTGGTTGTCCTTCAATCAAGCTTCAAAGAGCAAAGCTGATTTTTTGCATGGGTATAGTTGAGGACCTAGTGTGACATAGGCTATTTCCCTTGATGTTATAGAATTTATTATTAGTACCTACTAAAACTATCAAAATATTAGTCGTAGCTAGGCACTAATAATATTTATTAATGCATAATTTAAGTATGTATTCTAACTAACTGCAGTCCTGAGGATATAATTATGGAACAGGTCAAATCCATGTTTTGACATCTTCTATGGTGTATTGTCGGAGTGGTTTTAGTTAATCGTTTTATCGTATTTTAGTCAGTGTATTCTCTATGTATTGGTTATTTCCTATGTATAGACATAAGACAATGTTGAGTAAAGTTAAAAAGCTACATTCATTTAATGTCCAAAACAAATCGGATTCGATACGCCGACTCATGAGTCAATTAAAAACAATATTTCCATTGTACGCACACAATAATTGTATTACGCCGTTATAAATCACAAACCGCAATCAATGATCGCTTTTGAACATTGACTTCACAATTAAATATATCCACTGTTTTTTGTGTGTTTAAATTCAATTTTGTGTGCACAGTTATTAATTTGTAGTGTTACTTTGTAGCGGTCTGTTTGGATGTGGTGGAACGATTACTATAAGGCATATCATAAAAGTGGCACATTTATTGGTCTTACACGAAAAAAAAAAGAGTTTGAGTGTGATGCGGAACTCTTTACTTTGAAGTCTCATCATTCAAGGTTCATGGAGTGGACTGTATTTATAGCCCACGCATTTCCCTATAGCCATATCTACCCAGTGGCGTACATAGGATTTGGAGCCAGGGTAGGCATTGATTAAGTAGATACCTACTTAATGCCTACAGGCAGGGCGTGATAAAAGATAAGTACTGAGCTTTGTTTTAACTATGGTACGCAGTGTACCACATATTTTATTGTATAACCAAAAGTTTATTTCTACGCATGGCGCTAACCAATATAAGCAATTAAACCCATCTCACCACCCAAATCACGGCCGAACACGCCTCTCTCGGAAAGCATCAAACAGACAAACAGTTTACATAATATCATCAAACATATGCATAGAACCCTAAAGTCTCTTACGGGAATATTTTTCTAACCTTTGCAAATACTTGGAACGAAACTGTAAAACCGACTTAATAATTAAAGATATAGAGTAGATTTTTGAATGGCATTTCCGTCTTAGAGGTATGCCACAGTTGGTAGATAATGGATATTTGCGTCGTATTTGGCCGCGATATGTATGAGACAATTTGTCAAGTCAAATATTATCGAGTCGTGGTAGGGCTCAATATTATAATTATTCAGGATTGATAACTCTGATATTTTTTTTCTGAGATTTGGGTGATTTTTGTATCCAGAAAATTCAAATTCAAATTCAAATGTTTTTTATTCAAATAAACTTTAACAAGTACTTTTGAATCGTCAAGTGAATCTACCAATGGTTCGGAATGCCATATCTACCGAGAAGAACCAGCAAGAAACTCGGTGGTTGCTCTTTTTAAATAAATATTTAAAAAAAAAAAAATTGAAAATAATACAATAGAACTTAATGCTAGCTAGCCTAACATATTTACTATATAAATCTTGCCCACGTGGAATGGTGGCAAGAATGCTGGCTGCATTTCCGTGCTGGACAGCCAGGCAAAAATCAGCCTGCGGCCGGGCACTACTTGATTATTTATGTCGAACCCTAACCTAACCTACAAGAAAGAGACAAGAAAACGTAAATAAAATTAATATTTCAAAAATTGACACTCAGAACATTGAACAGTTTACAATCTTTCGACAGTTTAGATTTTCGCGAGTTAGATTATAATCTAACGGTTTTTACAATCTTACGGTGACATATACATAAGTAACCGCTGTCCTTAGCATTGCTGGAGTGAACAAATTTTTTCAAGAGCATACTTTTAATGGATTTCTTAAATTTGTGTTTAGGCAAGTTTAAAATGGGTTGTGGAATTTTGTTATAGAAAAGAATGCTCATTCCCACGAATGACCTTTTTTTTTTTTTTTGACGCTGGGAAATGCGTTTAGGCATCCCTCTCGGAAGCAGGCAGTGTGAAACTGCGGTGCTTCCGAGAGGGTATGTGGGACTCACTGGCACTCCAGAATACCCACTAAAACCCAGCGCATCTGCGCATGTCCATCAGCTGCGCATCGCCTTAAGGCTGGGTTACGGGAACACGCAATCATCCGCGACCCAGCCAGCGACGTCCGCCCAGGCGGACCCTCCTGCGGGGGGCATGCTGCCCCGACTCCCCCTCATGTTCCTCCGCGACTGAGGCTCAACGGGCGGCAACGACGACGACGACGACGACAACGGTCTGGCCGTCCCGTCAGGGTGGGAGGCGCCGGTCTTGCGCGCGCCTCCTGCGCCCGGCCCTTCGGCGGCGGAGAGGGTCTGCGTCGGCAGCTGCCTCACGCAGCCGTTCCGCCGCCTCCTTCTGGGACATCACCTCCTCGCAGAAGGAGGCGACGGCGTCCCAGGATTCTTCGCTGCCCACCATGGCTCGGACGACGGCGGGCAGCGAGAGGTCCGGCCCCACCACTGCCGCGAGTGCGGCGCGCTGGGGCGCCCACTCGGCGCACGACTCCAGCGTGTGCTGCGCCGTGTCCTCCACGTGGCCGCACTCGTGGCACACCTCGCTGGGCTCCCGTCTCGCCACGCCGCACAGGTATCTCCCGAAGCAGCCGTGCCCCGAGAGAACCTGCACGAGGCGGAAGGAGAGGGCCCCGTGCGTCCGGCCGGTCCAGAGCTCCAGGACGGGCCGGATCGCCTCGATCGTCCGCCTGCCGGCAGTCGGCGCCAGAAGTCGGTCCCGCCAATGAGCGGCGAGATCGGCCTCCGCCAGCCGCCGCCAGGCGCGATCCTGCGCCGGCGTAGGGTGTTCCCCCCGGATGCGGGCATCCAACCTACGCCAATACGCCGCCGCACTTCAGCGTCGAGGTCCCATGGCGGCGTCCCCGCCAGCACACAGGCCACCTCGTGTGATACGGTCCGGTAACCCCGTATCACTCTGACCGCCATGACCCTCTGCGGTCTCCGCAGCAGGGCCCGAGTTTGGGCGGTCAGAGTGTCCGACCAGACAGGCGCTCCGTAGAGCGCCATGGACCGCACGACGCCCGTGTACAGGCGCCGACACCGCGAGCTCGGTCCGCCCAGGTTTGGCAGGAGTCGACTCAGGGCTCCAGCAGCTCCCACGAGCTTCGGGACGAGACGCCGAAAGTGCTCCTCGAATGTCCACCGGCTGTCGAGGACGAGTCCCAGGTACACCGGCTGTCGAGGACGAGTCCCAGGTACTTCCCACGAATGACCTATTCTGACTTTTTGAGGCGGAGCGATGGAGTCACGAGCCTATTACGGCCTCTAGTTTGCCTGTCTTGCAGATCTCATTTTTTTTGTAAATATGGATGTGCTGTATAACAAAAATTATGTTACTGTAAATATATTGCGAGGCTACAGTTAGAATAACAATTTCTTTAAATTTCTCTGTACGGGAATCACGCGGTTTTAAATTATAAATTGCACGTATTGCCCTTTTTTGAAGTAAAAATTTTTTTGAATATCTGCCGCTTCACCCCACAGTAAGACTCCGTAAAACATAATGCTATGAAAATAAGCAAAATATACAATCCTGGCAGTTTCGATGTCAGTTAAATGTCGAATCTATCTGACAGCGTAAGCAGCAGAACTAAGCTTGCCAGCAAGTGTTGATATATGGGTGCCCCATTGAAGCTTTGCGTCTAAGGTCACCCCCAGCTGGAACACCTTAGTATCTTCTATTTTCAACACATCATTATTTACCATTAGTTTTATATCACTTGTGGATCTGGCATTCGGCAATGCAAACTCAACACATTTAGTTTTTTTTGTATTTAAAAGTAGATTGTTTACCATAAACCAGTTCGTGACTTGAGAAATTGCAGTATTTACGTCGTTAAAGTTGTCCTTATTTCTATCGAAATCAAGGACGTATCATCAGCAAATAGTACAATATCGCAAGTGTTACGGACAAAATATGGCAAATCATTGATGTATACCAGGAACATGAAGGGACCCAAAACGGAGCCTTGAGGAACACCCATTAGTGAGGCTGATTCGGATGACTTCACATAGTTGACACATACTGTTTGAATGCGATTACTGAGGTAGGAAGCAATGAGGCCAAGCGCAGTGTCTTTGACTCCATATTAGCTCAACTTAACTAAAAGCCTCTCGTGCTGAACGCAATCGAATGCCTTAGACAAATCACAGAAATTACCAATAGCATTCTGTGATTTCTCCCACGCATCGAATATATGTTTTAACAGCATTGCGCCCGCATCAATTGTTGATCGACCTTTAGTAAAAAGAAACTGCTCAGAGTGAAGCAATTAATTTGAATAAAAAAAAATATATGTCATTATTATTGCATATTTATTACTAGATGATGTCCAAATCTGCGTAGGGGAACTCTTTAATATTCCAGGATAAGAATTAGCCTATGTCCTTCCCCAAGATACCGGGAACCTATCCCTGTACCAATTTCATCCAAATCGGTTGAAGAGATTTGCCGTGAAAGCATAGCAGTCAGAAAGACAGCCAGATAGACAGACACACTTTCGCATTTATAATATCAGTATAGATACTACTGATCCGGGAATTGAACGCAGGACCTCATAATCTACAGTCGAACGTGCTAACTACTGGTCCAACTTAGTTAGAAATGAAGAAAACTATTTTTAATATATTAGGAATAGAAATAATTATGTACTTTATAATTAAAACAGCAAGATCACAGAGAGGGGCACACAACAGCCGCTAGTTTATTCAGCGTAACAGAGTGAAGTGAGTTGATAACTGACAGTACAATATAATAATTGACAAACATCAATGTCATAAATATCAAATAATGATTGCGTTCAGTTTAACATCCTCCCTTGAACGCAAACCCATGGCTCCGAGTAATTGTTGGTGTTTTAACTTCGGCAGGGCTTTGATCAGACAGTCGGCGAGCATCGAGTCAGTACCCACATATTCAACCTTCACATCACCATGTTCAACTTTGTCCCTTAGGTAGTGGTGACGAACATCAATATGTTTACTCAGTGCATGATAACTATATGTACCTGAAAGTTTAATTGCACTTTGATTATCACAATACAAAGTAATAGGAGCAACCTTTAAAGAAGGCCACAGTTCATAGTGTAACTGCCTCAGCCACATAGCTTCTTGAGTAGCAGCTGAGAGCGCCATGTATTCTGCCTCAGTGGTTGATAAAGCAATGGTGTGCTGCCTTTTTGAATTCCATGATATAGCTGCACCCTGGAATTTAAAAATGTACCCAGTACATGATTTTCTACCTTCAGAACACGAGGCCAAATCAGAATCAGAATATCCAGTGATTTCTTCATCAACATTACTTTTATAAAAAAGCTGTAAGTCCTTAGTGCCTTGTAGGTATTGAAATAACCTCTGATGTAGGTGAATTGTTATAACGAAATAATGTATGTACTGCATAACAAATATCCGGCCGTGTTCCCTGAGAGATATACAGCAAGCAGCCGGTAGCTTCTTAATAAGGTATATTTATCATCTCTTCACAGCTCGAGAACCTAATATTTGGTTCCATTGGAGTTCCAACTGGATTGCATTGTTCCATATCAAAACGATGTAATGTACTCTCTATGTACCTAGTTTGATCTATAGCTATATGATACACGTAGTCCAACATAATAATTAGCAATTCCAAGCTCTTTCATTCTGAAGTTATTCATCACTTTTACTTTTATATTGGTTGCTGACTCTTGACAGTTGTGAAACAATAAAATATCATCAATATACACTATTAAAAACATTATAACTTCATTTTCATGTTTATAATATACACAAGGATCTATCTTTGATTTTGAAAAATCAATGCTATTCAAAAAATTATCTAACTTTTTATTCCATGTTCTACTGGCTTGTTGTAAACCACATAGTATAGATTTATTTAATTTGCAAACATTGTTTGTCCCATTTTCATATCTAGAAGGCTGTGACATATATAATTCAACATCTATATCACCCTGTAAAAAAGCTGTTACAGCATCCAGCTGTTCTATCTCGAGTTGATATTTAGCTGCTATTGCAATCAAGTATCTGATAGAAGTTAATCTGACCACAGGTGCATAGACATCAGTGTAGTCTATATACTGCCTCTGCTGATAACCTTTTATGACCAATCTTGCCTTGTATCTAGAGACTTTCCCATTTGCATCTAATTTCGTTTTAAATACCCATTTGCAAGGTATCGCAGTCTTCCCTGGAGGAAGCTCCGACAGAGTCCATGTATTATTTTCCAATAAAGAATTATATTCATAATCCATGACTTTAATCCATTCCTTTGAGTTAACACTTTGCAGCGCCTGCTCTAGCGTTTCAGGATCAGGCTCAACAGACGAGCCGTTGACTTCATTCTGACAGAGAAAGGTAGGCATTGCTCTGTGTTTTCGTGGTCTCAATGTCATTGGTTTCTGAGTGACATCTAACGGAGAAGACAGTGAGGAAGAATAATCTGGGTCAAATTCTTCATCATCACTGCGATGGACTGTGTTTTCACTTTCTACAACAGTCTCATATTTGTAATCCAGAGAGCTGCTTGTAGTTTCATCTAAATTATCATGTGGAGATTCAGATTTAGTGGCAATAAAGCAAAATCTTTGTTTATACTTTCTTCAAGGAACACTACATCCCTGCTTCTAAGGATTTTACCTTCAGCTTTATCAAACAATCTATAGCCCGTTAGACTCCATGCAATAGCCTACAAATATGAGTTATATCGACTTGTTATCCCATTTAAGTCGCTTTTCCTTTGGCACATGCATCATAGCTCGGCAACCAAACACCCTCATGTTACTGATATTAGGTTTGATACCAGTCCAAATTTCCTCTGGTGTTTTATACTGTATAGATTTAGTGGGTGAACGATTAATCACACACATGCACATATGCTGCTGTGGCTACTGCTCCTGCCCAGAACATTTTTGGCAAACTGGAATTAATAAGCATACATTTTGCACGTTCAATTAAAGTTCGATTCATCTTTTCACTCATGCCATTCTGTTCCGGAGTATAAGGTATAGTGAACTGACGTTTAATACCAGAATCTCTACATAATTTATCAAATGCTTCATTCACATATTCCTTTCCATTGTCAGATCTTAGTGCTTTAATCTTGGCATATAATTGATTTTCTACTAATTGCTTAAATTCTTTAAACTTATCAAGTACTTGTGATTTTGTCTGAATAAAGTAAACAAATACCTTTCTAGAGTAATCATTCACAAAAGTGGCATAATATCTGACACCTCCGAGTGACTTTTCCTCCATTGGCCCACATACATCAGAGTGAATCAATTCCAGAAGGCCGGAAGCCCTTGTGCCTATGTGTTTGAATGGTTGCTTCGTTTGTTTACCTTTTAAGCATATGTTACATACCACATTCTCTTTCTTACTTGTATCAATATCCGCTCCTTCTGTAGAATCATTAAGTTTCTGAAGATCACAATAATTAAGATGACCCATCAGTTGATGCCATAAATGCACTCAAGATATTAAAGCATACGTTTCATTATGAACCACATATAAATTATTTCTTGTATAACCAGTGAGAATTCATTTCGAATCTTTGTAAACTTTGCAACTATCTTTGCTAAACTTGACCTGGCAATTATTCTGTGTAATTTGACGTACAGTCAGTAAGTTGACAGCTAAATCTGGCACATATAAAATATTTTTGACTTGTATTGTACCAATTTTCTCTTTATCCTCACTATTATATGTTTCTATATTTACTTTACCACAGCCTTTTACTTCTAATATTTCAACACCATACTTCATAGTACCGCCGATCCGTCTCAGTCGGTGCTGTCATTAGTGGTTATGAGGGAGAGAGGGAGGTGGAGGGGTACGGGGAGGAATCAGGGGGACGGTTCGGTAAACGCTGTCTCATGACGCGTACAACTGATAATGATGCCACTTGACGAGTGGATTATGTGGCTTTTGCTGTGCTGGCGTTTTGGGGGATATAGAGCGAGAGATATAATCACGAGCGCCTACTGGCCTTGTTGTGACAACGCATTGATCGATCGCGACTGTTAAGTAACGATAACTGAAGTCGATAAGTGGATAAGACAACCGAATTTGGAGGTTAAAACCAAGAAACCTGCTGCTGAAAGCTAATAAATAAATTATTTATTTATCATTCATGATCTAAGAAGGCACAACTACAGAAGCTCTCATAGCGTAATTTGTTGTTAAACTAATCACTGCCTGATTCTTCGTACACCTACAGTCGGTCAAGTTAAAAACATATCAGTTTTCATATCTCCTTCTCATACAGTAAATTTTTCGCCCACATTTGAGAAAACCCTGAGTCCTGCAACCGATTTTTTTACCCCCTGCTTTTATTGACAATCAAACTGTCATGCAGTTTGACAGAATAATATATAAAAGTTTAAACTTTAATGTTTTTTACAAAACAAAACAAAAAATTAATGCCAACCAACAATTTTGCAATGTGTGGTTTTTGAGGGAGCTAAACCTAATTTGCGAAACTAAGATTCCTCAAAGAACAAGCTATATGGCGCTTGTAAACTAACGTCATAAGGGGCAACAATCATGCTAGAGGATAAGTGTCGAAGTTGCGCACTCGCTGACCCCGATAGAGCTACTTACAGCTGTTTATACGCTTGTTTTGGTTGTGAACAACATTTTGCTAAGTTTATTTACAGCCATGCTTAAGCTTCTATGGCTTTTAACCTAGATTTTGGTTAGTTGACGTTATTTCGTAAGTACTTATGTGGACACAATGTTATTCTGAGAACCTGAATATACCTAAGGGGGGGTATGACCCTCAGATATGATAAACTATCGAGCCGGATATACCATGACCTTCACTGATCTGATTACCAGATGCAACCTACTTTTTATTTTTATTTAATAATTAGCAAATGAGGTTTTGGATTGAGGTTTTTTGGTTTTTTGCTATTCCAGACTATAATCTATGTGCCAAATTTCAGCCAGATCCGTTCAGCCGTTGGGGAGTGATTGAGTAACAAACATCCATACATCCATCCAAACTTTCGCATTTATAATATTAGTAAGAAGTAAGGTAAGATACGATACAGGGAGGTATATTTTTTGAAGTTATGTTGGTTTTGAGAGAATCGCTTTCAGCAACGGTGAGGGAATCGTGAGGAAACATCATGCTTAAGGATCGAAGCCCTCTAGGAATTCTTCGCATAGCTGTCACCCGCTGTCAATTGTTTTCATACACATACAACCACAGTCTACCCAGGCACACATAGAAAAGATTCAGCCCCTACCACGTGTGCACACAATATGCGATCAACTATCTCACTATGGCAGAGATAATATTATTATTTATTGATTGATAGATAGATGATACGTACGATTTCGTCTGCATTCGTTTTTATTTCGGCGGGAATTTCTCAATTTTTCGGGATAAAGTTAACTTATGTCCTTCCTCGGGATGTAACCTTACTCTATACCACTATACTCGGTTGAAAAAATAGGCCGTTCAAATACACGTCTTTCGCATTTATAATATCATAGTATGGATAATGGAGGTGCTTCTTGATAATATACCAATTACCAACCGACTAATTCCTGCTAACTGATTTATAGCTATAAGACTGTATAGGTAGGTATAGTTATGTGTTTATATGATAAAGGTTGAAAGAAAAGTAAATGTAATTAATAATTAAAATAATCATGGCGCTTAGTATTAGAAGTAGTTCTGCATAAATTGTTTAAAAACGGTGTAAGACAGCACTAGGAGATTCCATTTCCATCTGGGATGTGCGATGTAGACTTAGTGGTTTTAGAAGTAGTCGGCTTCTGTGTTCCATACTTCAACTAGTAATATCTGGATGACCGAGCTTTGCTCGGTATATTATTTTTTTTACTGCCTCGTTGGTCTAGTGGTTAGCATATTCGACTGCGACCTATGAGGTCCCGGGTTCGAGTCCCGGGTCGGGCCACAGGTATTGGGTTTTTCTGGCAAGAAATTCTCAGTACTAGCCCGGAGTTAGGAAGTTGGCGGTGCTTCACCCCCGTGCCTCGGAGAGCACGTAAAGCCGTCGGTCCTGCGCCTGATCTCTCTCAGTCGTGTCGGATTTCCGTCCCATCGGGCTATGAGAGTAAAGGAACAGAGAGTGCACCTGTGTATGCGCACACACTTTTGCACTATAATATCTCCTGCGCAGTTGGCTAATCTCTCTGGAGATTGGCCGCCGTGGCCGAAATTCGGTCGGGAGGGACATTATTCTTTTTTTTATTGATTTTTTTATTGTTTTTTGGAAAATAAATTTAAATTATAAATTATATTTTATTTTTAAAATAAAACATTGTATTATATTTAAAAAAAGGGGAAAAATAATCAGATTCAAGACTCTGGACTCGAACCGGGGTCTTCGGGTTTTGGGACAGCCCGCTTTTCCACCTGAGCTATTATAACCTTCTAAATGGTGGCGAAATATAATGTAGCAGTTTTTCATTGCCTGAAAACACCGATAAAATTACATTTTCTAAAAATTTATCCTAGCTAGATCGATTTATCGCCCCTAAACCCCCTGCATTTCCTATCCTCATTATGTAAAAAAACTTCGTTGCTTAGTTGAACTCCTTTCCACTAAAGCTAAGCTATGAAAATCAATTGATTCTGGTAGGTTTTTTGTGACATATATATCCGTAACGTAGCATCGATGATTTTCCTAATGTTGCATAGAAACTATCGGCTTAGCATTACAGAAATTGTAAACGGTCGAAAAGAGACAAGAAAAAGTAAATTGAACGGTTCACAATCTGTCGACAGTTTACAATTTCGCTAGATAGATTACAATCTAACGGTTTTCACAATCTTACCGTGACATATACAATATACATTATGTGTGTTCATATATTTATGTATAATATATCCTACTCTTTATTATTTTCTAGGTACATTATTGTAATTTTTTTTTCTTTTTACGAGTTATTGTCATTATCTTCTCAGTAGAATCTTCTGAAATCTGGGCAAGGACATAGGTTAGGTACTAATTTTTATCCTGGAAAATTTCCGCGGGAATCAAAAATCCACGCGGACGAAATCGCGGGCATCATCTAGTTTTCAAATATTTATTGGACGATAAAAAATTATAACAATTATTAATTTAGCCGAATAATTATTTTATTAAAATGGCAATAAAAGAAAAATTATGTATTGGTCGTGGACCGTCATAATTTCAAGTTCTTTGAATTTAGTTTTGTATATGGCACGAACAGTCCTTTTCTGCAAGACGAAAACAGAATGACAGACATAATACTGTGAAAGTAACCAAAATATACCACTCTCGCAGTTTCTAAATCTGTCAAGTGGCGAATCTTTCTAAAATGCAGCAGAACTGAGTCTGTTCGATAAGTCATCTATATGATGGCCCCATTGGAGTTTAGCATCTTACGTTTTTCCGAGAAAAACATCTGTATCCACTAAATCTAATTCCTCATGATCAAGTTGTACAGTGGGTTTTACCTGTTTTATCATTTTATTATTATCATTTGTAGGTAGAGTGTCCATAAGTGGATGTAAAAGGATGCTCTACGCAAAACATTCGATAAAGATCGAGTATAGACGAATTGAATGAAGGGGCGACGCTTCATTCAATTCATCTATACTCGACCTTTATTTCGCTGCCTAAAATCGATATTTCGCCAGTTACCTCCTTCGGATGACTGTTTTAATAGAAAAAAATATACAGAACCAAAATACCTATTCAAAGTTAGTTCAATCTGTAGTAGTGGAGTGTGTGCACAGAACAGGCAAAATAAGACAAGAGAATAAAATACCGTTTTGGGTTCAGTGAATAATAAAATAACCACCAATTACAAATATAATAAATTTTAATATTTTCAAAATAAATATTTTATATACAGAAATCGTCCAGTTACATTTTTTATACGTATATTTATCGATGATTAGTTTTGTTCGATGGTAGTGGATTCATTAACGTTTGTGTACGGATACTAATAGTGACAGATGTCATTTCAGAAGCAAGGGAACGCAACCTCCCGCTTTGAGAGCCCGGAGGCGTATGGAATCTGACTGCCGAATTTCATGAATATATAACAAAATTTTGAGATGCGCGCCCGTACTAAATCTGTATGAAAAATTCGTGCTGTAAAAATGAGGAATGTTTGGAACCAGATTGTAAAAAAAACTTTAAGTTGTATTGAAAATATTATTTATTTAAAGTGTTATTTGATCTTTTACGATTAATTTGAAATAACTTTTGTTTAAATCATGTCTCAAATTAAATCACAATAGTCGTAATGCGATAACGCCTTTTTTGAGATTTCCATGAATTTCCCGATAATTTTCTGCTGTTACTATACGACTTTTTGACCACTTTTTTTAATTACGTCATACTCCATTTAACTGAGTAGCGAATGGTATTTATTTGGTAATGAAATTTTAATTTTTACTATCCTAAAAAGTGGTAACAGAAAACCATGTTTTGAGTACATAGACCCTTAACAGTTCTTCGTAGTTTAATGTTCTCAAAGAAGTTTGCCACTACACACTATGGCCAAATCCTCCTCATTCTTACGATAGACTCGTGCTCAATGGTTGTACAGTCAACGCTTAAAGCCACCTTGTTTCAATAGGGTTAAGCCGGAAGTGATTAAGTGACACTAGATCCAGCTATCAATTTCATTTCTCCCATTTATTTTGATAAAGAATTACAGTTATGACATTACTGTCATTATACTTATAATATAGCAAACTTGCCCGTGACTTCGTTCGCGTGAAATAAGTTTTTAAATTCCCACGGGAACTTTCTTATTTTTCGAGATAATTTAGCCTATGACACTCACATATAATGTGGCTTTCTATTGGTACCAGAATTTTCAAAATCGGTTCAGTAGATCACCCCCTACAACGTCACAAACTCACTTTACGGTTTACCTCTTTATAATATTAGTATAGATTACTTGGTGCAGGTGATCGGGCGTGGTGGTTGGCGGCACTTTGGAGGTAAAATGAAAAGCACAATACATTAACGCGATTGGGTCAATATTTGAGCCGCCGAGACCACGGTCAACACTACTGCACAACAGACACATACCATATTGTTGTACTTTATAGCTGTTGTATTCTACGTACGGCAAATTAATGTTTCACCGTGACAACCGACCCAAAGTAGCAACAATCATTTGAACATTATATAATTGGGTATTTGACTACTAGGTAGTACTAGTAGACCAGGGCGCGTTTGGAACCCTCGTAACTTTAGTTTTAAGATACCGTTACCGATTATCACCATCATGTTTTATATGTAAGTCATTTTTAATGTCAATAAGTGTACCTACAGTGTACTTAATATATTGAATAAATGATATTGAGTATTGAGTAAAGTGAGATAAATTATTTTTTAATGATTATTAAATAGAGGATCTCCCAAAAGTCGTAATATACACGTCCCCTGCTAGTTGAATTTTAAGTAACCATTCTAAACTATCGATTAAAGTAAAAAAAAGTGCGTCGAACTTTGATGACGTCACAACTTAAAATGTCATACAAAATCCATACTAAGCACGCGTTTTGACGTTTGAGAAAAAGTTTGCTGATTTGACTAGTTGTCAAATACCCAATTATCCAATACGGTCGATTAACGTCTCACTGCTGGGCACAGGCCTCCGCTCTCGTTGGAGAGTTGGACTCACCACGCTGCTCTAACGCGGGTTGGCGGACTTTCACGACTATAATCATGTTAGTGATAATAACCGGGACCGACGGCTTAGGTTTATAGAGATTTATTTCCCAAAAAAGAACAAAATTTCACTTACATGAGAAACTTAACTTCAATATAACTAATTTTTTTTAATAAGGCTAACAAACAACCTAAATCCGAAAATGTATAGGCACAGAATAGGTAATAGGTATAAGTTTAATGTTTTGTCCTTCAATCACGCAGCAACAGACCAACAGATTGACTTGAATTTTTGCATGGATATGGTTGAAGAATTGGAGTGACACAGGCTTCTTTTCCGCATATATTCCGCATATTTTTATTTTTTGTTATAAAATAAAATAAGTGGAAAAACGCTTTCTCTCAAGTAGAAATTTTATTTTTTAAACCTAAATCGCGGGCATTACAATATATATAGATAATAATATTATAAATGCGACAGTGTATCTGTCTATGCGTTACATTTACGCACACATTAATTAAACTCTGAAATAATCATAGTTGTATTCAGAATTACTGTTAAATAATTTTCATGACAATGAAGTAAATAACGAAAGTGTCCGACGTGACGCGTTGTCCGGTGCAGACCGGACACATAAATATTATCTGTTTTCGATCAAAAAAAGAAATATTGCATTTTCTGTAAATCTGAAATGCCTGTAAGTTATGACTTGTAATTTATTTATTCGTCCGTTATTACGGATGCCCATAATTTATTTGTTATTCTTACTGCAATAGAATAAACTTAATATTTTACATTTAAATTAATTAATATTAAAGATAATTCAATAAACTGAAGCGGTGATAGCCTATTGGCTTAGACACCTGACCTATACGGGGTCGCGGGTTTGATCCCTGTTCACGTACCACTGACTTTTCGGAGCTGTGTGCGTTTCAAGAAATTGAATATCACTTGCTGAGAACAGTGAAGGAAAACATCGTTAGGAAGCCTGCATGTCCGAGAGCTCTTCCGCACTTGGCCAGCGTGGTAGACTACTGCCAAACCATTCGCATTCCCAGCTAAGACTCGTACTCAACAGTGAGCCGGAAATGGGTTGAACTGATGATGATGATGGTGAAATAAATTGTTAAAAGATAATGAAGGGGTTGAAAAAGAAATCACTGGTTAGCTACTATCTTAGACTGCATCATAACTTAAGTGGTAAGTGCGATATCCCTTGAGGGCTAACTTGTAGTGTAGTGGAATAAAAGAAAAACTAAATAATTTAATTTAACCCCTATCTACCTACCACCGGTCTCACAGACCGCAACGAATTTTTTAACTAAAATTTTCGATGTGTACACACCGAACCGTATCGAGCTTACGCTCGGCGAGTAGTATACGTGCGTGTGGCCGCCCTGAGTTAGTGAAAATCTTTCCCTAGCGGTCTCAGAGACCTAGATGGTTATGAAATCTTTATTTACATATAAACAGTTATTATTTTTTATTGGTTTAGTGTCAAAATGAGTAATAACGATAAAAATTCACGTTCAAAATCCAAAAAAGCTTATAAGACTGCACATGGAACGTCGCAAAAAAAATCACCTTCAGAGGAATGGAGAGAGCATCAAAAATGTATTGTAAAGCCGCGAAAAATTGTAAATGTTGAGGGATTGCAATTTTGTACAAGTTTTTATTTAAAGGTTATTTTTTCTTTTATTTTATAGTATTTTACTCACTTATTTTAGTCATTTTTTCTACCAGTATTGTAGCTTTGTGAAGTCTGTTAGTTTTTTTCGAGATTTTTATTTTAATTGTGATAAATTATATTCTAAAATAAAGCTCTAGATTATATACAAGTATTTTATTCAATTTAATGTTTCATTGTTACCATATATTAGTCATTAGAAGCAATAATCTACTAGAAGTCTCCAGCACTGCACGTAGGTGGTTAAGGGTTATGGAAACGCTGAAATGTGAAAAAATATTTTATTCACCAAATGACATACACCTAGACTTCTTCTACGCGAGTGGAGCCAGAAAAATTCAACTAGTCGCTTTAGGAACTAGTCGGCAAAGAAAGGTATGATCAATGTTGTGCCCCATTATGAGAAGAAAAGCCTTCCACGGACACACGGACGAATCGAGAGTTGCTAAGATTAATCATTTCGAAAGGAATTAATTATTAGACGAGGTCGAAAACAACATCATTTCTTGTCAAGCTGTTCTGCCTTATGAAAGTAGTTGATGGATCATGCATCAATTATTGACCGAGCGAAGCGAAGGTCTCTGAATATACTTGAGTGAATTTGCAATAGTCCGTCCGTCCGTCCGTCTGCCTTATAAATTCTGAATTACTGAACGTAATTACTTCAAATTTAAATATAATATGTAAAACAATGGCCTCCAGCCGAAAATGGCTTAAAAAGTTATAAAAATCTCATAAAAGCAAATGCGAAGTAAAATATTTTTTATAGCGTTATATAGGGTAGCGGTATATCATTTTAAAGATAATTAGGAATAGATTACAATTTTTTTTTTTAAATTTTTCCCCTAAAGTTTGACGAAATGGGGGGCTTTCAAAGTGGAGATTTTCTAACGTCCAAAGTTGACCTCAGAACTCTCAATTTTCTGAATGGCTCAGCCTGAAACTTGAACAATTATTTGAATTACCTATATCCTGTAATGGAACAACAAATACTAAAATTACATAAATATTATAAGGAAACGCTTATTTAATTTTTAATGAGCTTCAGTATTTTTAAAAGAATGATGTCAATAGATTGCGTTCTGTAAAAGTTTATTCGTTTCTCCAATAACTCTTTAGCTCTTTTGCGTCTAAAGTTAAAAGTTAACTATTACTAAAAGCTAGCTATCTTATGGATACCGCGAGGTCTCAGTTCGGGGCGAACCACTAGTAATATAAATCAAGACACGCGGAAGCGTGTCCAGCCAAAGTTCAAAAAAGAAGGAAGAACTTTAAAAAACTGGCGAGCAGCACCGTGTGTAATATTACACGAACCATTTGGAGCCACTTTTGACCCCCTCATAACTCAAAAACTATTTCACATAAATATGTCAAATTTGGCGCATATATTGAGACCCGTGAGATACATATGTGCTCCAAATTTCATAAGCACACCTCAAATGGTTATTTAGATATAAACGTACAAATATCGTCATTTTTATGCTCTACCTAGGTATAGATCAAAACTCTGACACGGGGCATACTACCATTGCTTAAAGCCGTATTATTTTAATATTGTTGACGTTCATGTTGTAGTGTTATAATCATTATTTTAAGGACGTCAAAGTACGTGACATTCAACCGTTATTTTGAAACAATACTGTTTAAGCGGTGGTAGTAACTCCGTCGTCCACTTCCTGCGGCAACTTGCATTACATTCTACGCATAGTGCATGCACAACTAAATAAAACAAGAGTTGTTAAGTAAAAAAAACTCCGATTACATAAATCATACTGCAGGTCTTTGTTTAAATTCGTTATTTTGTGTTGTTAACTATTGAAAATGACACATAATTATTATTTTAATGTAAATAATAATGAATAATAATGTAGTTGCATTAAAACCTTACCTTCGTATTCATGCATTTTGTGCAACGAAACGTCATTGACAGAAAGAAGAAGAAACGTATTTGAAGTCGTCAGTTCAAGCTGTCAGTCATTGTGATTTGTATTCATTGTTTATAGTGGTTTTAGTGATATGGACTGTTTACCGTGCTTGTTTTCAATGTTTCACTAAAAACTTTTGATTTTGAACTTTTTTCTTATTGACTAATTTTAACAGAAAACGCGTTAAAAAAATTCCGGATACTGAATGAGCCATTCACTCGAATATTTCAAAGGTACAAGAATATATAGAAAATAACACAAAAAAGACAATTATACCCCGTAAACGTAGGAAAATGCAGTAAATTAACAAAACCATTTTGTATTAATTTTATTATGAATAAGTACCTACTAATGTAAAACGTAAACTAAACTAATAGAAAAGTCCTATTACTGTGTAAAGGATTATTTGAATGATAGCAAGGCATGGGTATGAATTGTCACAGCGGCTGATTATGTAATGTTATATTATAAGTACATATATATAATTTCAAATATTTGTGAGATGGTGATAATAAAAAAAACACAGCTGAGTTTATTGCGGGCTCTTCTCAGACCAGAGCACATTTGGAACCCTCGTAGCTTTAGTTTTAAGATACCGTAGTTAATTATCACCATCACGTCTTATGCTCTGTAAGCATGACGTTCAGAAGGTGTACTTTATAGGCACCTATTTTGAATAAATTTCAGAACTGACCATTGAACTTGGCACCCATTTAGATCTCACTTCTTTTGTCGCTGAAGTCAACAACCAAGGCATATATATCACAATTTTGAACTTGGCTCTCATTTCACATTTATGTTTTTGATGGGATAAATAAATTGCAGGACTGACCATTGAACTTGGCACCCATTTAGATCTCACTTCTTTTGTCGCTGAAGTCAACAACCAAGGCATATATATCACAATTTTGAACTTGGCTCTCATTTTACATTTATTTTTTTGATGGGATTCGTTTTATTCTGTTCCACCACGCGTTATTCTGGGTCCTTTCTGCGACGTAGGTACCTTTTTTTGAATCGCTGGATGAATTCTTTTCCGTGCTATTCCCGCTATACTATACTAAGCGGGTATAAAATCAAAAAAAAATATCAAGTAGACTTTTAACAAGTGCTTTTGAATAGTCGAGTGAATCTACCAATGGTTCGGAATGCCGTTTCTACCGAGAAGAACCAGTATAAAACTCGGTGGTAGCTCTTTTGAAAAAATTATTGTAGATACAAGTAACCGCAGTCCTAATAATTGCTGGATCTAAGTATGTGAGACTAACTCCAGAATATGTGAACAACTTTTGACGATCTCCGTGGCGCAGTGTTGAGCGCTGTTGTCTTAATGTGCGGAGGTCCCGGGTTCAATCCCCGGCAGGGTCAATTTGGAAATTAATAATTTCAGAATTTTCACTGATCTGGCCTGGTGGGAGGCTTCGGCCGTGGCTAGTTACCACCCTACCGGTAAAAACGTGCCGCCAAGCGATAAGACGTTCCGGTACGATGCCGTGTAGAAACCGTATAGGGGTAACTATGGATTTAATATAACTGCCATGCCCGGTTAGCCCGCTACCATCTTGGACTGCATCATCACTTACCATCAGATGAGATCGCAGTCAAGGGCTTACTTGTAGTGGATAAAAAAAAGAAAAGAGTACTTTAAAACCAGCGGCACAGTCTGCGTTGAGAATGAGGCGCCTCAGGGATCCAAATCTCGCCATCTAAGCTAATTTAATCTAAATCGGTTGAAAAGACGGGCCGCTAAAGCGTACCAGACTCAAACTCAAACTAAAATAATATTTATTCAATTTAGGTAGGTATACTACACTTATTGACGTCCAGTTATTTATAAAATATAATGGTGATAATCAGTAACGGTATCTTAAAACTAAAGCTACGAGGGTTCCAAACGCGCCCTGGTCTGAGGAGAGCCCACAACAAACTAAGTCGGGTTTTTTTTTCATTATCACCATTTCACAAAATATGATCTTAACTAAAGGAACTATCAGAGCCATTAGATCAAATCATTGCCAAGCTTCCTTGTCATTTAAGTAATCGTTTACATGGTAATAGGATTTTTTAAAGAGTTTACGTTTAACATTAACTTTGAACTTATTCAGAGACATCTTCAACATGTCTTCTGGGAGCTTATTGTAGAAGCGGATATTGTTTCCAACAAATGAATTGCTAGACAGACAAACATACACACTTTCGCATTTATAAAATTAGGATGGATATTAGTCGCAATAAATGAACAAGCACCGGACGTGAATGCAATATTCAGCCACTCGTGTCATTCAACCACTTTGCTGTTGACTCGTTGTCTCGATGAAGCAGATCGACCGCACTGCTGTGATCAAATCATGAACACCGGCGAACGACAGTCGTGGTGAAATCAAGAGCCATTACAAACAGACTAATTACCGCGGCTTGACGGCTATGACGCAAAGAACAATGAACTGAAACAACTGTAGTGTGGTGGAACACACTACCCAATTTCAGTGGCAAGGATACCCACCTCGCTCCATGCTTTATACCAAAGATACCCACTATGCTTCATACTCGATGATATTCTTTATAATCTGTGAACAGATTAAATCTAATTCATAAAAACTAGCAACTCCATTCATGGAGTACCAACCTGTAAACGTAAGCCTATCTCGCTCACACTGCAGGGATCATAATGCATCTGTCTCACGCAGACAGGGCTACCACACCCCCGCGCGAAAACGCGCGGAAGTTCTCTCTTCCCCCGGTCACTGAGGACGGCGCACGCGTCTCGGGCACGATGTGGGTACGCCGATCGATCACCTGAGTCGGCATCCGGAATGGCCGTTTAATTCGGCCTTGTGTAATTCTCTTTTCCTCGTTTCCACGAGTCTGCTCAAATTCTCCCCTTTCGGGGATGTAATCCGAACAATGTTCGAAATACAGGACGGTAAGCCGGCCGCCAACATGGCGACTAGTCTGGACCCGCGTCTCTTTTAATTCTCCTCGTTTTCGAGTTTAGTTTATCTTTTCATTATTTTTCCAAAAAGTCAATCATTGGGGATCATGGTTGACTCTCACTCCAAAACTACTTTCGACTCGATTTATTCGTGTCTCTAATTACTTAGATCACGTCATCTTGAAAACTCCTTCCGCCATGTTGGAAGATGACTTTTTTTTTTCTTTTTTTTTTTTTATCCACTACAAGTTAGCCCTTGACTGCGATCTCACCTGATGGTAAGTGATGATGCAGTCTAAGATGGTAGCGGGCTAACCTGTTAGAGGCATGGCGGTTATATTAAACCCATACCCCTATTTGGTTTCTACACGGCATCGTACCGGAACGCGTAATCGCTTGGCGGCACGTCTTTGCCGGTAGGGTGGTAACTAGCCACGGCCGAAGCCTCCCACCAGGCCAGACCAGGGAAAATTCAGAAATTATAAATTCCCAAATTGACCCTGCCGGGGATCGAACCCAGGACCTCCGCACTACTTGATTACCGGTGGAATGTATTCGGTACTTTATTTCGATTAATATCTAGTTTTTTAAGTCGACATAAGTTGTGCGTCGAAGTGATCTAGTGCGAAGCGTCAACGCCCTCGTGTAGTGCAGTGAGTGAAAAAAACCACGTGTACTAGGTACCAGTGCTCTCGTACGCAAGTGCTTCGGTGGGCCACCAACTATGGTGCCAAGCTGTTCGTCGCGCTGACGAGCGCGACGAGTCTCCGCTTCAGTGCATACTCGTATTCTCCAGAATGGACTGTATCGCGCGGTAGCGTAAGTTATGTCTTAGAATATTATCTGTAAGTAATTAATAGATATAAGGATCTCTTTGTGGAACCGCCATTAAACGATTTTCCTTGTAATGACCTTAGTCTTTATTTACAACTAATCCCCCAACCTGTTCACCGTGAAGAGAGGTTTCGAGACATTGCGCTAGGACGGTCCTTGAAACAAAAGTTCTTTAACCCAGCTGGCGGAGTTTATCCGGCAGACTTGAGCAGGCTGGTAAGTACAAAGCGTAAGTAAGTATAAACGCACCACCTGTTCTCTCTCTCACTCTCCCGCTCGTTATACGCGACTATCTCTAAGCGCTTTCTTTTAAACTCGCGACACAATACTACTCAGTTATTACCTGTCTAGTACAAATTATAGTATTTCCAATCCAAGCAAAGTCAGCGAAGTAATAATTAGGCTTGATAGTGTCACGAATTCCCGTAAAGGCCTAAATATGCCATGACTAAATACAATCTAAGACCGATTGGCTAACTAAGGATTTGAGTATCCTTGGTTAGCCAATCGAATTAATAATAATAATAATTTAATTATATTAAAATACATCGTAAATTATATTTACAATAAATTAGAACGATACAAGCCGATTCACCATATTTCAGCAATAACGCACTCTATACTCTTTATTAAACAATAGTATAATATAACACTGTATTTTATGATATAATATAAAATGTACACTACACAGGCGTACACCTCAGACAGCGCCCGATCACGGTGCTTTCACTACGAGCAAATTGACTGGAAAACGTATTTGGTATAGTTTAGGAACCTATCGATAGATGGCGGTGATAAATTTTGAAATATCAACACTTAAAATTATTTACACTGGCATCCCCTTTTTCTTGTGTCGTTGAATGTTTCATTTCACGCAGTAGTTTCAATAAATAAAATCAAAATATCGTGTAATATCAAACAATTTTGACCATAAAAAATATTTAAATAAATTCACGACTAATTTAGTTGTATAGCCATATTTTAATATTAATTTTAGCGTTCTATAGTTGTAAGTTTTTAAAGAGTCACATTAAAATGTCACCTGTCAGTTGCCAATCACGAAGTTTTTGTCATTGATTGTCTTGTCAGTTGTCACTCGTATTATTTTATTCATTGAAATTGAAGAGTTGTCTAAATTCATTAAAGATGCCTCCTGTAATTTATTTTTGTACAGCTGGTGCAAAAACACAAATAAAATATTAAATGGTGCGACAAAAGATGTAGATGTACAAGATTTTATCCAAATGTGCTGTATTGAATATTATAATAAAAGAAAAAAATGAATTATGTTTTTCTTTTCATTTTGACACACGCTTTATGCTCTTTTTGTTTAATTTATTTTAAAGCTACCAGAAAGAGCTAAAGCGTGTGTCTGTAATGTCCTCAGAATTTACTTAAAATTTTTTAATATTGGGCAAGCTACCTATATACACAAGAAAATTAGTTCAGGAACCAACCACCAGGAGCGCTGGTTTCCATAGCTCGTATATTAGGTGCGAGTGATAACTCTATACCCTTTTATACATCCTACTCTATGCGCCCGATGTTCGAATCCCCTGTTTACAGAATGACGCCCGTATTTATACACAATGTCTGTATCGCCTACCCTCTACCAACTCTGAATTCATTAATAATTCAATACCAACATGAAATCAGTATTGCCATTCTTTAAATTATAAATAAATGTTGCCACTCGAGCACACGATCACGACAATAGTGAGCCTAATTATTACATCTCTAAGTATATTTATTAAAAATTAGCGGATGCTCGCGACTTCGCTCGCGTGGAATAAGATTTTTTAATTCCCACAGGCACTCCTTAGTTTTCCGAGATAAAAAATAGTAAATAATCAGGTTGATCCGTTGCTCTGTTGAGGCGTGATTGAAGGACAAACTCTCTATTTAACGTCCGTGGGGATAAAATTTTCAAAAACTGAAACACGTATTCCTTCATTTTAAACCAAAAGTCCAAATACCAACTTTCATGGCTACAACGTGAAAATGAAGGACTTTCATACAAACTTTCAACCCCTATTTTAGCCCTTTGGGGGTGGAATTTTGAAAAAACTGTGACACATGTACGTCATTATTTTTTACCGAAAGCCAAAATACCTATTTTCGTACACACATACGCTACTTTTCATTTTAATAACACATAGGCTACTTTTAACCCCGAAAAATTACAAAGTTCCCGCGGGAACCGTCAAACCTCCATCCACGCGGACGAAGTCGCGCTACTACATACGCACTATTATCACCGACAAAACGATAAAAAAGTTCAGTTCGCACAAAACCATTTGCAAAGTTTTCCCTGACCGTTTCCTTGATTCGGAACAATAAAAGACCCTTGAAATGTAGGTAATCATTATTCAACGGGTGCCTAGTTCCCGGGATAAGCCGCGTTGGTCGGCTGTCGGACACCGTCGACGGAAATAAAAGAGTTCCCGACATGTGTTCCCGATGGCTTCTCAATTGGAATATTCCGGATTTAGCAGTTCGGGCTGCGACCCGGATTTAATAAGATAAGATATTTCTGTGAGCCTTTTTCTTTTACGAATGAGATACTTAGAGATTTTCTACGTTGCTCATGTTATAGTAATTTCCATAAGTTGAATTCGTATTCCAGCAAAAAAGTTATTTTCAACTGTTTTGTCTTTAGCATATGAAATAACAAGTCATAGTTAAAAAAATTAAAAAACACGACTGCCCTGCCAAAGAACGAACAAAAAAGTTAAAAATCTAAATTAATCTAGTTATATTAGAATCTTATTCACATTTTTATTATATGACATTTTTTTGTGAACCACTGGCTAGTAAACTATAGTGTTATATATTTTTGGAATATACTCATCATTTTCTAGATGATGATTATATAGATAATCTTGTTTTCGGATATTTTTTTCAACTTTCGAACTTTCAACAAAAAATATAATAAAAATGTGAATAAGATTCTAATTTAACTAGATTCATTTAGATTTTTAACTTTTTAGTTCGTTTTTTGGCAGGGCGGTCGTGTTTTTTAATTTATTTTTGGAATCTACTCATCTTTTTCTAGATGACGATTATATAGTTAATTTTATTTTCATTTTTTTTTCCACATTACCCTTTATTGCGGGACCATGGTCAGCCCACCATTTTTTTTTATTTACTAGCCTATGTCACCCGGAATAAGCTAGGGGTTCTAACGATACCTCATTTATCAAAATCGGTTCAGGCGTATAGGAGTTATGGTGGAATATACAAACTCACATACATACATACATGAACTCTGAAAACAATATACTCTTTTTTTCAGGCAGTCGTATAAAAAAGATAAGTAAAGTACTGAAGCTAATGCCCCAATAAATCACTCATCATAACGCAATATGTCATGTCAATCCTGTGCTGTATCGCGCGCTGGAACCTTTTCGCTGAATGCCCTCTCGGATTGCATCGAGACAGACAGACGTAGAGCAGAGCTGTGATAAACGACCCGGCACGTCTCAGCGGAGGCGAACCCTGAGCATTGATCGATCACTGCATTGTCTTGCCGTTTTTAAAAGCTATAACAGTAACATCTAATTCAGATAATTTGAAGTAAATCTATATACACATCTTACACCACACCACCACCACTATAGCCCATTAACGTCCCACTGCTGGGCACAGGCCTCCACTCTCATAGGAGAGCGGGAATTAGAGCTTAGACCCACCACGCTGCTCCAATGCGGGTTGGCGGGCTTTAACGACTATTATCATGATAGTGATAATAACCGGGACCGACGGCTTAACGTGCTCTCCGAGGCACGGGGGTGAAAACACCGCCAACTTCCTAACTCCGGGCTAGTACTTGGAATTTCTAATCAGAAAAACCCGATACTTAATTATGACCCGACCCGGGACTCGAACCCGGGACCTCGTCGGCCGCAGTCAAACATGCTAACCACTAGACCAACGAGGCAGTTCTTACACTAGGATCTAATTCAATTTCAAATGTTATTCAAATAAACTTTTACAAGCACTTTTGAATCGTCAAGTGGATCTACCACTGGTTCGGAATGGCATTCCTACTGAGAAGAACCAGCAAGAAACTCGGTGGTTGCTCTTTTCAAATAAATAAATAATCTGTATTGTATAGGATACATCTTGCTGGAACATTTTATGTAATAATAGGTAGGTTTAGTGGTTAAAAACTGAACCAGTTCTGTTGCTGGTATAGAAGCAATTAACCGCGGTGTAATGGTTTGTGAAACTTTTGTAGTACGAAAAAAAGTAGCTGCACACACTAGCGCGACAGGATAAAACTTCCATCCTCCGACACAGAAGTTTACAGTAAGTAAAACTCTAAGGAGGAGTCATTTTCTAAAGCTTTTCTTAAAATAAAAGCGCTGTTACCTATACCTAAGACAATTGGGTATTTGACTACTAGTGAAATAAATTATTTTTTAGTGATTATGAAATAAAGGATCTCCCAAAAGTCGTAATATACACGTCGCCTGCTAGTTTTATTTTGAATAACCATTTTAAACTATCGATCAAAGTAAAAAAAGTGCGTCGCACTTTGATGACGTCACAACTTCAAATTTCATACAAAATCCACACTAAGCATGCGTTTTGTCTAGCACTAGTTGTCAAATACCCCATTCAAAACAACAGGTAAGTACCTTCCATAATAGGCAGCAAAACGTTCACGCCAAAAGGCATTTACCCGACCCTTTCCTAAACGCTTCCCCAGAGCAGTGTCGGAGCGAAAATGTAAAAGGCTGATTGCGATTGTCATTGTGATAGTGATAGATGGCACTGGGCCCGCCTCGACCCGGGTGCGAGTCTCTCAAATTGATGGATGGCACTGCACCACCTTATATATCCACCCCAAGGATGCATCGCTGGAACAATCGTTCAAAATTTTACATCCCCTTTTTTGCATGACTTCTATGATTTATTCTAGACTAGCTAATGCCCGCGACTTCGTCTGCGTGAATCGAGTTTTTTTTTTCCCGCGGGAACTCCTTAATTTTCCAGGATAAAAAGTAGCCTATGTGCTATTCCAGACTATAATCTATCTCTGTGCCAAGTTTCAGCCAGATCCGTTCAGCCGTTGGGGCGTGATTGAGTAACAAACATCCATACATCCATTCATCCATACATCCATACATCCATTCATCCATACATCCATACATCCATCCAAACTTTCGCTTTTATAATATTTATTCTAGATTGTAGATCATGCCCGCGACATTCATCCGCACGGTTTTTTTTTTAATTTAGACTAGCGCTTGGCTGCAATCAGGCTTGCTGGACAGTAGTAACGCAGCCTAAGGTGGAGCGCGTTTGCCTAGAAGATGCCGATTCACTCTTGATTTTAAGATACCAATATTAAGAGCGGTTTAGTCGGTTTGAGTTTTTTTAATTCCCGCCAGAACTCCTTAATAAACTCGAACCAAACGAACGAAATTAAACAGTATGGATACTGAATGATGACCGCGACTTCGTTTGTGTGGATTTTGGTTTAAAATTTTGGGGAATGCTTCAATTTTCTGTTGTAAAAAGCCTATGTCACTCTTCAGTGTAATTCAACCTCCACCTTCCAAAAGCCACCACATTCAAAAACAAAAATATTACACCAGTTCCTTATCTATACCATTAAGGATCCAGGATCCAGATCTCCAGGTTCTCATTTATACCCATGAAAAAAAACACGACAAACCGTAGCTCTGTTGCGACGTGAGATAAGGAAAAGCCAACAAACAAACACACGTTTGCATTTATCAAAAAGTACATAAAATATTATAAGTAGGGATGAAGTCTCGGCTAAAACTACTAAAACGTGTCTTAATACACTAGGCTTAAAATCACCCGTAAGTTGATTGAATTTAATGAATATTGCAAAGAACAGATACATAAATAGCACTATTGTGCCTTTGGCGATTTTGTCGGCGTTTTACCCGTAGTCCTATAAGTGGAATGTTCCGGGTTCGAACCCTACTGGTTCAATTTGATAATTTATATTTTCTGAATTAAAATCTGGTTTGGTGCAATCCATCAAAGTCGTAAGTATATAGATAAAGCGTTCCGGTACGATCACGCTTAGAAGCCGATTAGGGAAATCGGTTTAACGACGCCGGGGAGGTCGTTAGGCTGTTTAAAATCAATTGGATAAATACTTTATATACAAAACGCGGAATCTATTAGGATTTAGGATTCCCTGCGATCGCGATGGGCTTACACCAAATCCCCTCAGACACAAAGAGTAGCTTGTGTATCGCGACAGAGACTTCAAAGCGACCCTACTTGACTACACTGTAAGCCGATTTGAAGAGAGCTTTAATTATACGACGGCCTGAAAAAAGGAGTACATTGTTTTCAGGGTTCATGTATGTATGTATGTATGTTTGTATGTGAGTTTGTATATTCCATCATGCCTTCTACATATACGCCTGAACCCATTTTGATAGATGAGTAAAATTTAAAAAAAAAATTTGGTTCGGTGATCATGGTCCCGCATTAAAGACTTAAGATGAAAAATAAAATTCGAAAACAAGATTAACTATATAATCATCATCTAGAAAATGATGAGTAGATTCCAAAAATATATACAGTGATTCACAAAAAATATCATCTAATAAAAATGTGAATATAATTCTAATTTAACTAGATTAATTTAGATTTTTAACTTTTTAGTTCGTTTTTTGGCAGGGCAGTGGTGTTTTTAATTCTTTTAATTATTAAACTAATCGCACATTACAGCGCGTTCTGCACGCGCCGCTATTAAAACGATTTTCAGTATTGAAAATGCCAAGATCAGAATTCTAAAAATCGACTAAAATATCACACAAATAATATTATAAATGCGAAAGTGTGTTTGTTTGTTGATGTTGTATTTTGTATATTTGAGGACCTGGAGAATATATATTAGACTATATTTTCCCGATGAATTAAGGACTTCCCGTGGGAATCAAGAAGACTAGTCCCACGCAGACATAGTCGCGGACATCAGCTAGTACAAGTATAATAATATGTTTATAACATAACATAATATTATTCTATAAAACATATTCTTAACTGTTACATTAATTACGAGCTATTTACATTCAAGCATCCATTAACAACGCTACAGCGTTGGACTGCGATTGATGATGAAGGAAGTAGGTTATAAGACTAAAGCACTAATTGTTCACAGGTCAGCATCGTTAATGCAACGCATAAAATCCTTTGGCAGTACGTCTTTTTCGGTTGAAAAAAAAGCCTTCCACCAAACAAAATGTCTAATTCGAATAACATTGCATCACCTTTATCTATATTTTTCTAATATTATTATATTAATTTACACCACATTGTGGTAGAATACTAGGGTCTATTATTACTAATATTATAAATGCGAAAGTTTGGATGGATGTATGGATGTTTGTTACTCAATCACGACCCAACGGCTGAACGGATCTGGCTGAAATTTGGCACAGAGATAGATTATAGTCTGGAATAGCACATAAGCTACTTTTTATCCTAGAAAATTAAAGAGTTCCCGCGGGAACCAAAAAACCTCAAACCACGTAGACATTCGCTAGTATTATAATATTTACATTTTGTGCTACCGTATAAAAATAAATAAATTGGAATTGAACTAATCTCTGACACAGCGTAGGCGGTGCATAAAAATGACATGCGATCACTATTATACCGGGATGAGCATAAAAATAACCCGGACCGTCCCTGCCGCCCGGGAGCCCACAAAAGAGTAATCGATTAAAGCGATTAAGCGGGTCTTAGACTGCATCATCACTTACCATCAGGTGAGATCGCAGTCAAGGGCTAGCTTGTAGTGGATAAAAAAAAAATTGAGAATTCAATTAACATTTTTTACATAAAATTGTTTCGCCAAAGCCTATGAGGCAGTTAAATTGAGCTGGCAAAGTGATTGTCGCGCATTTTTCATCCGCCGACAGAAGCCTTGCGCTCCGCCGAGTTGTCTGCTTTATTAAAAGTATCAGCGGAGGCTTGGCACTCTTGCAAACGAATTCTGAATAATTAATGCGATTTAAAAACGAATACCTAATGCTCGAAATTTGTTTTACAATTCCAAATGTGCTTTTTCTTTCAACCTCCGAAACTCCAGAACGTAACGTCATATCAATCAAAAATTATAGTCACTGTATTGTCAGTATGAAAAAAAAACCCGGCTGAGTTTGTTGTGGGCTCTTCTCAGACTAGGGCGCGGTTGGAACCCTCGTAGCTTTAGTTTGAAGATACCGTTACTGATTATCACCATTATATTTTATAAATAACTGGACGTCAATAAGTGTAGTATACCTACCTAAATTGAATAAACATTATTTGAGTTCGAGTTGAGTGAATCATATTCAAAACACGTCATGAGAGCAATCAGTGGCAACCATTGCCCGTCCGCGTCAGGAGCCATACTGCCAACGCTTAAGCCATATTGTTTCATTATTGTTGACTTTCGTGATTTAGAATTATAATTCTTATTTTAGGAACGTCAAAGTGCGTGCCAACAAACTGTCATTTTAAGCGTTATTGCTTTAAGCGTGTGTAGTATAGCCCCTGCTCCAATGATATCGATACGCGTTCAGAATGTCGTTTTTTTACGCCACTAAATTTTAGCCCTTGACTGCAATCTCACCTGATGGTAACTGATGATACAGTCTAAGATAGTAGCGGATTAACCTGTTGGGGGTTTGGGCTTAATATATTGCCATACTCCCGATAGGTTAGTCCACTCAATCGGTTTTACACGGTATCGTACCGGAACGCTAAATCGCTTGGCGGTACGTTTTTTCTGATAGGGCTAGTCTGAAGCCACTCATCGCGTAATTTACGTAGTAATATTAGTACTAGATGATGCCCGCGACTTCATCCGCGTGGATTAAGATTTTTGATTCCCGAGGGGAACTCCTGAATTTTCCGGGATAAAAAGTAGCCTATGTCATTCTCCGGGATACTACCTACCCCTGTACTAAATTTAACCAAAATCAGCTGAACAGGTATTTTTTTTAGTTTCCCACGGGAACTCTTGAATTTTCCGGGATATAAAGTAGCCTATGTCCTTCCCCGGGATACAACCTACCCCTTTACCAAATTTCAACAAAATCGGTTGTACGGATAAGCCGTGAAAGCCTAGCAGACAGAGTGACAGACACTTTCGCATTTATAATATTAGTATGGATAGTATGGATATGGATATGAATTCTCTGCCTGTATGCATCGGCCCTTTCAAAAAATTCTTTATTTGCAGGAACATTCTTCACAATGAGATGTTATTGTTAGTTTCAGTATAAATGTTTCACCTTATAAGGCATGCAAAATAACATGTTTTGTTTATATTATTTATTATTTGAAATTTAAAAATTCATCTATCTGTCGATCTTTATCTCGTTCAAGCTAACGTTTGAGTTCGTTATTTATAACTTGAAACTTCACCTGAAGTTAAAGAACAAGTTGTAGTTAACTTTACAACTGGTTACTGGCGTCGCCGGGGGGCGCGTCGCTTCTACAAGCTACAAGAGACTCGGCTCTTGAATAAATAACATATTTCTTACAAACGAGACAACTGCAAGTTACTACAAGACAAAAGATAACCCCCGCGGCCTTACTTCTGACTGTCATTGTATCTTATTGTTGCTTATACTTAATATTACGAGTTAATATTTTATATTTAATTCAATTCAATTTATTCAAAACATGTAGGACGTACAGGTGTCTCTTATGTTACGTCATGTTTTGACTCTACCACCGATTCGGAAAGAAGATTCTGCTGAGAAGAACCGGCAAGAAACTCAGCAGGTGCTCTTTTTTTTTGAAACATGATATTACAATTCGTAGGTAAGTATATAAATTAAATACAGTAGTGTAAGTTATTATACTATCCTGGGGGAACTGGATCCAAAGTCGGTTGCTTTCATACAACTTTGTCATTAAGAAATTCGTCAATATATTCTATAATAGGCTCGACTCAACAAGTGTTCTTTTACGGTTTTTTTTAAATTTGTGTAGCGGCAAATCTAAAAGTTCTTTTGGAACCATATTATAAGAGGTAATACTCAATCCCAGAAAGGATTTCTGCACCTTGTACAGACGACAATGCGGCATTACCAGTGTATACCGGTTAATAATATCACAAATACTTAAGTTTGGATGTTTGTATGTTCTTATACTTATTACCATTATTATACTCTTTTTTAGCTGATGCCCGCGACTCCGTCTGCGTCAATTGAGGTGTTTTAGAGGTATGAAAAATAGATAGTAGCCGATTCTCAAACCTACTGAATATGCATATAAAAATTCATAAAAATCGGTCAAGCCTTTTCAGAGGAGAATGGTAACTAACATTGTGAAACGAGAATTTTATATATGTCACCGTAAGATTGTAAAAACCGTTAGATTATAATCTAACTGGCGTAATTGCATTATTTTCCGGTAGACTGTAATCTGTTAGGTATATTAACCCGACACACATTCACTACCTGATTATTTGTGTCAAACCCTAACCTAACCTACAAGAAATAGAAAAGAAAACGTAAATACAATTAATTTTTCAAAAATTTATATTCAGAACATTGAACGGTTAACAATCTTTCGACGGTTTACAATTTCTCGACTAAGATTATAATCTAACGGCTTTTACAATCTTACGGTGACATATATAAGAGAAGATATGCACCACCATAAAAATAACAAAAAAATGATCTAAAACACACAAACGCATGATACAAAAGGCGGCATTATCGCTTAGCTCGCTAGATATTAAGATGTTTGTCACTGTTTCAGGCAACAATGACTGAACCGATTTGGATGAAATTTGAAACAGAGATGCCTTATACCCTGAATAAACATACTACATTTTATCCCGGAAAATTAAAGAGTTTCCGCAGGGATTGAAAACTTTGGTCCACGCATTCAAGGTCACCGGCATTATGTAGTTAAATATAAATATACTAGCTGATGCCCGTGACTTAATCCATCCATTTGTCCATTGCGGCGTGATTGAAGGAAAAACCAACAAATACTTTCGCTTTCATAATATTGGTAAGCTACTACGTCTTTTGTAGGGAGTGGTAATATTTCCGTCGTGACGCCACAGTGTCGTAAAGATAGGTATTATAGTAGCTATTATATAACTAGTGCTGTAAAAGTAAAGTGTCAATAGTGCAGGCCTCGTAAACTAGCCGTTATACGCGTAGTAATACTCCGGGTCGAAAAGGCGCAGTTAACCTGATTACTTAACCCAGAAACGCAATATATGGGAAAAATGCGCCCGCTATACGTCTAACACTGCTTTTCAACTTAACTCGAAATTTCTAAGAGATTCTAAAAAGCCTGCTCACATTTCCTTTCTAGGATTCCTTACTCAACAACGAACCCTTATAGTTTTGCCATGTCCGTCTGTTTGTTCGTCCGCGGCTTATTTTAAGACAAAAAAAAATTACGGTACTTCCTACGTATAAGATACGTAAAGTGGAAATAAATTATAATTGAGTTGATTTTTCTTCATTTGCTAAGAGTAAATTGGGTGAAAGTATTAAAATTTATTTATTGCTTTTCAGTGCTTTTGAAGTTTGTTCACTATTTTAAAAGTTTTATTGACAAAGGCATCATCATATAATGTTCCAGTTATTATGTTGAAGCATAAAGTCATCTCCTGTTGATATCGCAGTGAGATAAGGCCGGTTTTACGACCGAGGCCGTCGGATAAGGCAGCCTCTGAGAGTTTAATGGACGCGGCCGCGTTAGCCGCCGGCCGGAAATGCGTGTAGCGAGGCGCAGACGTCTCTAGAGCCTTGGAGGGTAGTTAAAGAAAACTGAAATACATAATGTGTAAGCTTTTATTTGTACCCACTCATCTTCTTCTTTAACTGTAAGTATTAAAGACATCTGAAAAAAGTATTGAAAAATCTAGTTTTTGCTTCCCGCGGTATGCTTCTTCTATGTATTCCGGGAAATTAAAGAAATTTTAATTTTTAAGATTCGAAGAAGACCTCTCGCCAAAATTGTATGGCGTAAAGGACAATTAGTATGTGCATGAAATGCTTAAGATATTTGATAACAATTAATAATATCTTATCCGTCAAAATATTTTTTGGGAATCACTGGATATTGAGCTATAGTGTTATATATTTTTGGAATGTACTCATCATTTTCTAGATGACGATATTACTTAATCTTATTTTCGATTTTTTTTTTCAAATTTAGCCTTTAATTCGGAACCATGGTCATCCCATCAATTTTTTTAAATTTTACTAGCCTATGTCACCCGAAATAAGCTAGGGATTCTAACGATACCTCATTTATCAAAATCAATTCAGGCGTATAGATGTTATGGTGGAATATCCAACTCACATACATACATACAAAAATACATACATGATCCAATGAAAACAATGTACTCCTTTTTTCCGGCAGTCGTATAAAAAAACACCAGTGTCCAAAAACTATCCAATTTATTCAATTTATAAGGTTTATAACTAATATACAACACAAGTACACTTGAGTTTGTTCCTGATAAATATACTTTATCCACTTATATATATTTGGACTAAACTGTCGCGCAGAACCCTAGTGAAGGGTCGGTTGTGCCGGAGTCTCAATTCTTAGTCAATACTGAAAGCCAGCCGGCAGGCCAAAACCGGGTCCGTAGCTAGACAGCAATTTGACTAAAGAATTATAACTGAAGGAATTTGGAAAAATGCATCGAATTTATAGACCCATATTGCTGACTAACAATTTATTATTGATGTCAACTCGGAAATAGTAATTCAGCAATGTGTGGCCAATAGTTAGGGTTGTAACAGTGCGCTGGGAAACAGAGATATTACAACAGCCTACACAAACAAAATTAAATTAAACATGATATAAATAAAAATGACGCACACCTTCGAAAGTATGGCTAAATAATATGATTTGCTAGGGTTATCGGGCACTTAAATTATTCTACGGAATGCGATTGACCATTGTATTAAAAAAAACTGTACGAAAACAATCAAGGAACAAGAAGCTTAATTCGCCAAAGCAGACAAAATATCTTTCCAAAAGGACTTGACCGGTGGAACTATGGCAGCTTGCCTAGGTGTCAAAAATCAATGTTCAGCAATGATTTCTTTATTATTGTAATTGTAATATTTCACTGTTTTCAGATAAAAAAGTTTGAGGAGTCTGAAGGCTCGGAAAACTGCGAAAATGAACAAAAAAGTTTCACCAAAAGACTGCTTTCCCACACTAGATGGCGCTATTCATTGTGTTAAGCGAGTCTAAAAAAATATTTTCAAGTATTATTTCTTTATTATTGTAATTGTTATATTTTATAGTTTTCAAATAAAAAA
This sequence comes from Erebia palarica, assembly GCA_964035005.1. Lineage (NCBI taxonomy): Eukaryota > Metazoa > Arthropoda > Insecta > Lepidoptera > Nymphalidae > Erebia > Erebia palarica. Next base: position 39,524,080 of record OZ035983.1, read on the forward strand.
GTTTCAGGAGTCTGAAGGCTCTGAAAACTGAGAAAATAGATAAAAAAAGTTTCACCAAAAACTGCTTTCCCACACTAGATGGCGCTAGTTATTGTGGTGAGTCTAGAAAATATTTTTAAGTATTGCTCAATACTTTTCGTTAACAAGTTCAACTATTCGACCACAGATGGCAGCATATGCAATGTGACAGGGCGTTCCTTTAAACGTAGTATTTCAAAATGCTTTGTTCGATCGATTAGTTTGAGACTTGTCAAAAAATAAAAATAATTATAAACAAAACATACATTTCCTTTTCATTACTATTTAATTGATCAAAAATAAATCATTCCTAATATAATAACTAAGGTACTTAAATGGTATTCATGTAGGGTTACAAGATTATTATTAGGCATGGATATAATGGAACGTCAAAATGGAGTAGTGCTTAAAGAGGAAAGCGGACGCTCAAGATTTAAACAATAAACGTACTGTTTTTTTTTGTCATTTGAACCCCGACCTTATTTGGAATAATAAATCCATAATAATTTCGTTTTGAATTTTTAAACCTTACTGTAAAAACGGAAATCCTGTGCATTGTCCCGAATCGGAGGGCAATTACTGGTCATGTCCTTTGGTGCGGAAGTGATTAGCTGCGTGATTAGCTAATCACACAGCTAAAAAATTCTCTCGTTCATTGAACGTCATGGACTTCCGCAAAGTAACGCCTGCTTCTATCCAATATTTTAAAGCAATCACTCAAATTGTGTACAACTTCCACGTTAAACAATCGAAGCATTACAACGGGGGGCCAACAATATGGCGTAAAGAGTTATTATTTGTAACAACAAGTTATTGTTATTCCGGACGTCGCTCGACGCAACAGACGCGAATTTCCATTTAAATTGAAACTCTTCCGCGCCCCATTTATTAATAACGAACAATTTGTCTTAGATTTTAATTGCGACTTCACGGTGCGGTATTTTGGCGATTCGAAGTTTGGATGGGAAATTAGAACCCAATTTTTTATTATCTATACTAATATTATAAATGCGAAAGTTTGGATGGATGTATGGATGTATGGATTTAAGGATGTATGGATGTTTGTTACTCAATCACGCCACAACGGCTGAACGGATCTGGTTGAAATTTGGCACAGAGATAAATTATAGTCTGGAATAGCACATAGGCTACTTTTTATCCCTGAAAATTAAGGAGTTCCCGCGGGAACCAAAAAACCTCGATCCACGCAGACGAAGTCGCGGGCATTAGCTAGTAGAATTATAATTTCAACCCATACAACTATTGAACACAAGTCTCCTCTCAGAAGTTACAAGGGTTTGGCCGTAGTCCAATACGCCGGACAAGCGTCGATTGGCGCACCTTGGAGGCGGAGGAGGAGGTCGAGTGTCTTAACCACTAGGTTTTCGCAGCTTCAGACTTAGAATATTTATATACTACCAGCCACTCTCCTGGTCTGTATCCAGGTCTATACATGAAATCTGGTCCAATGCGAGGCCGCACTTCCAGCATATTGAGAACCCCAAAACTTATAAGCGTCGTCGCTCTCTCTGCGTCATTTTCCTCATTGCTGAGGGTCGTGACCCCTTTCCATTAATCACATAATGGCAGGGGCTTTCTGTGATAATAGATAATGCGATGGGTTTCCACTTTCCAGGTCCTTCTGCATACGACTCGACGCGTAAAACGCGTATAAGCGTCGTAATCGGTTTTGAATAAAGAAGTAAACTTAGTTAGTTGATGTAAGGCTTCGGCCGTGGCTAGTTACCACTCTACCGGCAACGTACCGCCAAACGAATTAGCGTTCTGGTACGATGCCGTCTAGAAACCGACTAGGGGTATGGGTTAATAATAACTGCCATACCCCTAATAGGCTAGCCCGCTACCATCTTAGACTGCATCGTCACTTACCATAAGGTGAGATCGCAGTCAAGGGCTAACTTGTAGTGGAATAAAAAAAGTTAGTGTCAACGAAAGGTTTCAACAGATTGTTATTTTTTTTTTATTCGGTATCGCAGCTGCCTTGTGTCCCCAATAACTGAGAAATTAATTCGCGGCCGCTATTCCTTCGTTTGAAATGATATACACAACGTAAAATATTCCTCTCCCAAAAGCCTGTTGGATGATAAGCGATAAGATCGCCTTTGCACTGTGTCCTATTCTTGGTTTAAATGTCTTTTGTAATTTTTATAAAAAAAAAAAAAAAAAAAATCCTTTAATTCGACCGTAAAGATCATAAAATTTTGTTAGTAAGAAAAACACAATAACCTAATGTTAGTAAATCTAAAACTACCTAATCCTAAACCTTATCTAAGACAGCCTTGATTTGTCAGCACGTGCACCATATGATAATGGTTCAGGTACTGAGAATCAAACCTGTCGGCAAATGCCCTCAGGATGCCATTGGAGCTAGCCCGAACCCTGCGCACCAGGGATGTGTACCGTTTGCGCATGGTAGTGTAGAAGCAATCCACACGCGCATCGACAAACATCCCCGATGCACTGCAGTATCTAGGCAGACCCATCAGCATCCTGAATGCATTATTATACTGCACACGCAGGGCATTGTACTGTTTTTGCGTATAATCGATCCACAGGCAGCTCGTGTAGAAAGAAGTGCAGTAAGCTCTGAAGAGCGTTACTTTAACAGAGGCGGAACAACGAGCAAACCTGCGAGCGATCATGTTCGCCCTAACAGACAACGCCCTGCGCTCTCTCTCTATATCAGCATCGTCTTTCAGGTCAAAGGATACCACATGACCAAGATATTTAAACTGAAACACCCTTTTTAACGGAGTACCGTATAGCCTAATGGGTGGTACAGTTGCGGGCAAGGATTTTCCCTTGGCCTGAAAGACCATGCATTCGCTTTTTTTAACGTTATAAGTCAGGCCGTGACCGTGAGCATAATTTTCACATATGCTTAACAGTTTTGCTAAGCCACAAACAGATGCACTCAGCAACACCATGTCGTCTGCGTAACTGATGTTGTTGAGACATACTCCATCAATATGACAACCGACATGAGTGGTACTGAGTGCCTCCAACAGCGAATTGACATAAAGGTTGAAGAGCTTAGGGGAAGTTAATCCCCCCTGTCGAACCCCGCACTCCAACCTATATGGCTGCGAATAAGTCTCGGACCAACGCACGACATTGACCTGTTTTCGATACCAATATTTGAAGATCCTGATAACTTCTTCAGGCAGGCCAGTATCTTTCAATTTCTGCCATAGTATATCGTATCTTACCAGGTCAAAAGCCTTGCTAAGGTCCAGAAAACAGGCATAAATAGGCGTTCGTCTAACCGAATAGTACTTCACCGTTTGCTTTAAACATAATATGGCTGACTCCGTTGACAAACCTGGCCTGAAGCCAAACTGATTATCGTGTAAGCGTATATGTTTATCAAGCTGGACGTTAAGCAAACTGTCAAGCACTTTCGCAACGACCGTGGCAAGTGAAATGGGCCTGTAATTGGATTTATCAGATACGTCCCCAGTTTTGTTCTTCACAATTGGCACCACCACAGTCCTCATCAGTGCTGCAGGCAAGTACGAATGCGCTATACATAAGTTATAAAACATGGCAAGTACTCTGGGTAAGTGAGGACCCGCATGCTTTAAATGTTCAATACTAAGCCCATCATGGCCAGGAGATTTGCCACGCGACATGGACGTTATAGCATTATTAACATCCTGTGCTGTAAATCGAATTCCAATCTCCTCACCATGCGTACACTCTTCCCTTCCGGACTGTGATGGCCCCAACGGTGATTTCACTGTGAAATGGTCCTTAAACATGTCTGCTATAAGACCATGATCATTAATACCTTCAACACTCACTGGTAGGCCAGGTCTACCAAATATGTATCAATCATGACAAAGTACAAGTCATACAAATTACAAGCCAAATAAGCAGATGAAAACATAAATTGTGTCAGCTTTGCGTTTAAAGTTGAATTGAATTGTTACAAAAGTTAAAAGATTGTTAATTAATTTATTGATGAAGGTTCGATTGTACTGATATTAGACTCATTCGATGTATTTCACTCGGTTCGTTCCCAACGCTTTAACTTGCATAAATACGAATGTTTTACTATCGGTAAAGCAGTCTCCACCGAGACTCAAACGATTATTGAATACCTTCGGTGTTTAGATCGTTACCTTGTTTACGAGCCTGCGGTAGCAACTGCAGCATGGTCAAATGATTTGATACTGTAGTATTGCATAACTGAGTTTTATAAATTAACTAATTAGAATAAATCTCTCGTGGTTAGAGTGCAAATATAATAAAAGTGTTTTATTAATACCTACTCCTGGATTGTTCTCCAACAGTTCAGAAGTGGGATATGAATTACGTTGCCTTGATATTGTTTTGCCTTCTGCACATTAGTTTTGTTAATTGAAAAAATAATATAATAATAATGGGTAATTTTAAATAAGTTTTTTTTTTTTTTTACCGCTGGCTGTAATACAGGAATACGAATTAATTGCTATTCAGACCCATCAATAATCAGAAAGACCGAGCGGAAATGTTCATGGCTTCTTATTTTGTTTCATGTGACGTACGCTGCGCCTGGGCGGGCTCTGCACACCCCGTTCTCTCGCTCCGAGCAGCGCTTCGAGGGCGCTCCGGGCATCACCAGCACGACCAGCCGCGTGATGACAGGCGTTGCCAGAGCAGCCACCGGTTACATATGCCCCTGTGCCGTGCTACCGACAAGGTCGACATCCGGAATTCCAGAGGTAACATCCTTACACTCAATAATGAGGGTAGAGATGGTCTTGATTTACTTAAGTTTTTAGTCCAAGCATTAAAGTCCATTACTCCTGACTCGCACAAAATAACGACTATGCGGTTGCATAAAGTAAACGAATAGGCATGATGAAAATAACCAAGAATCAATGAAATTATGAATTTATCTGATTAAATAGGATTCATCGAGTATAAAAATAAAAAAGTATTTATTTTTCTATTTTGAACGAGATTGTTATTTATTTTGATAACATGAAACTATAAAATACAACAATCTGCCATACATAAAATAAAACTACAAAATACAGCAATTGAGCAACATTGAGCACCAGTCAGGGCGAATTACGTCACATCTAGATTCCTATAGTCCAAAATCCGTAAAATCTGCTTTTTATATATTAAGAACTTCATGATAGTTATTAGAGGTTATGTTGATGAAATGTTGTTTTTATAAAACTATACCTTAAAATTTAATATGAAAGGTGATTGCCTAGTGATTAAGACGTCTGCATCCTATTTGGAGCGTTTGGGGAAACGCCTATTACCTATTATACGTATTGTATTACGAGTACCTAATTGATTTTTAAGATATAAAACCTAACCTCAAAAGGATCGTATTTATTATTAAATAAGAACCTCAAACAATATTATTAAACACATATCCATAATATGTTTTATAATCAATTGCATAGGTTATTAATATGGTTTTTCCAATTGCAGTGGAAGTCTATTTAATAGTGTTGACTTCCTTAATTATAACATGATTATATTGAATTTTTATAGATATTTTTCTTGTGAAATTCTAAACGCAATAATCTTTGTTTTCTCAGTATTAACTGGTCATTGGTTATTAACTGAAATATAGCAATAGTAGCTGACCTATTTCTCCTTAACCGTGCTGTGATTTTGTTAAAATATTCAAACGTTCAGCTTAATTATACATAAGACATGGTTACATTTTTCACGACTCTATCGGGACATACTGAGTGAGGAGGAATCGGACTGTTATAATATATTAACCTAATTTATCTTAACATGACAAAGGTGTCATGTGAAGACTGTGTTTTTTATTATGTTTCAGGGCAAAGGTGTCGGAAAAGCGTTACTTATTTTATTTATTTCTGTTGGGCAAAGGTGTCCTAAATTATCGCTTAGATGACAAAGGTGTCACAAAGGCGTTATAAAGGCGTTATTGGTTTTATTTATTTTTGTTGGGCAAAGGTGTCCTTGCTTGGATGACAAAGGTGTCATAAAGGCACAAATATGAATAAAACTAATATAAGATGACAAGGTTGTCACAAAAGACATAATGGTTTTATTTGTCTCTATTGGACAAAGGTATCCTTGCTTAGATGATAAAGGTGTCTCGAAGGCACAGAGATTGATAAGGCTAATGGTTTTATTTGTTTCTGTGAACAAAGGTGTCCCTTATTATTGTGTACAAGACAAAGGCGTCAGCAAAATAATACTATTCAAAGCTAATTATTAATATAAGCTTATTATTACTATCGTTACATTTACGGGACAAAGGTGTTCTATGTTGTTGTAATTGTAGTTAGATATTTTTTTTTGTTTTTATGAAAAATAATTTAAAACGTTTCATGGATGTGAGGATACATTTAATAACGGATGGCCGAATCTGTTAGCAGATATCTGATAATTATTTAGTGCCTAACACAATTTACTTTATTATCGTAGTAATATTAACGAATTGTCATATTTATTATTTGATTGAACAACCATGTTAACGACCGCCATTTTGTATTTTTCCGAGTAACGGTACCTTCATTGTTCAACGGTTGCGGCGTCAACACTAGCTGTGTCAAAATTATTTTCGATGTTAGACGCCACCGAGTTTCTTGCTGGTTCTTCTCGCTAGGGCGTGGCATTCCGAACCAGTGGTAGATTCGCAGTTGTGAAAGTATTCGTATTAAACGTGATAAGTTTTTGAAATTAGTGGCTGTAACCTTAGATGTTTTAAATATGTTGTTGTTAAAAGTTCATAAAGTGTTTCAGATTTTGAAAAGTACAACGAATGAGGTTAGTTGTATCAATTTACAATTTCTTGAGAATAGTTTATGTATGTTTGATAAGACTGGAAGTTCAGCAGTTTGATAAGTGTGTTACATATAATTATTATTAGTAATTATGGGCAAGAACGCCCCAGGCAAAAACGTCTGATCATGATTTCATGATTTGGGGTATAAACGCCCGTGATATGACATAAACACGAGGACGTGTTGTTCTCAGGACGGCCGAACTGTCAGCTTTGCGTTTAAAGTTGAATTGAATTGTTACAAAAGTTAAAAGATTGTTAATTAATTTATTGATGAAGGTTCGATTGTACTGATCTTAGACTCATTCGATGTATTTCACTCGGTTCGTTCCCAACGCCTTAACTTGTATAAATACGAATGTTTTACTATCGGTAAAGCAGTCTCCACCGAGACTCAAACGATTATTGAATACCTTCGGTGTTTAGATCGTTACCTTGTTTACGAGCCTGCGGTAGCAACTGCAGCATGGTCAAATGATTTGATACTTTAGTATTGCATAACTGAGATTTATAAATTAACTAATTACATTAAATCTCTCGTGGTTAGAGTGCAAATATATTAAAAGTGTTTTATTAATACCTACTCCTGGATTGTTCTCCAACAATTGTAAAACTGATACCTATCATATATTTTTATGTATTAGCGTCAAATCATGCCTCTTTTCTTACTTTTAATATTATAAATGCGAAAGTTTGGATGGATGTATGGATGTTTGTTACTTAATCACGCCCCAACGGCTGAACGGATCTGGCTGAAATTTGGCACAGAGATAGATTATAGTCTAGAATAGCACATAGGCTGGAAAATTAAATAGTTCCCGCGGGAACCAAAAAAACCTCAAACCACGCAGACGAAGTCGCGGGCATTCGCTAGTATCATAATAAGTATAGTACTAATATTATAATGTCAAGACTCACTTGTGAGCATGTAAATTTTTGCCTCTAAATGATTATACAAATTACGTTCATAGATTGCTTACAAATTATTTTATTATGACAACAAAATGTTAACAGTTACGCACAAGAAAATTGGAAAATAGATAAGGGGCCATACTGCAAACGCTTAAAGCCATATTGTTTCTTTATTGTTGACTTTCGTGTTTTACAATTATTATAATCCTTATTTTAGGAAAGTGAAGGTACGTGACATCAAACTGTCATTTTGAGTAATATATTATATTATTTATTTATTGCTATTAGCGTTGGCAGTATGTTCCCTGATCTGAAATAAGGAAAACTTTTCAAATAACTTGAAAAGTTTTCCTTATTTTTGATCAAAAAGTAACCGCTTCTAACTCTCTTGCGTTCATTTATCAAGTCCCTTTGCTATATCAAGTCTGTATTTTGGTTATTATAATAATATTATCTCAATGAATCACTCACTAATTTTAATTTACAGCCCACTGGCAAAATCGCGACAGCCGCCAATTTAGCTTTGTCTGTAACAAGTCGAAAAGCAAAATTTTCTCTGTCCATTAAATTACACTGACTTGATTTGTACGTTATTTTAATTAAATAGGGTGAATGATAGATATCATTCAAATTATAATAAATTGAAACTGTATTTTAATTAAACAATTGAAATACCCGGCTGAGTTTGTTGTGGGCTCTTCTCAGACGCACGTCTTCTGGGCGCGTTTGGGACCCTCGTAGCTTTAGTTTTAAGATACCAAGTTGCAACCCGGGGAAGGACGTATGCTTAGGAAGTTTTATCCCAGACACTCAAGGAGTTCCTTTCAAAACTTCAAAAACCTTAATCCACGCGTACAAAGTCGCGGGTATCACCTAGTTGTCAATAATAAACTCGCTGGAAAATTAAATAGGGATCAAAAACACAGTAATTCTATGACAATGAAAATGAGATAATAGATTTCAAATGATCCACTTTTTCATTGAAATAAGAAGCTTTCAGGGGAAAGAAGTCGCCCTTTGTATGAGATTATTTCGGGCGGAGGATCAGACAGACATTCAAATGAATGGTAATCGGGTGACTGAACCTATTCGGTGATTGGAGAAAATCCTCTTAGAGTAAAAAGGTCATTATCAGAACACTTTTAACCATTATAGCCTTTATTGGATAGGAGCAGCGTAACTTTGCAGAATTCCATCATTATGAAGGAACCAGAAATTTAATTTGCTATAATCCGCGACAACAGGAAAATCCATGTAGTACAGTGGTTCTTACCACACCACAGAAATTCCCCAAAAACTACCCTTACGCATTAACTTTAAAATAAAATTACTTAGTGTACCTGTGGCTTGTGGTTGTTTGCACGCTGCAACAGAGCAAAGGATCGACGTGACTTTTTACTTGGGCATATTGAGGACCTGGAGCTACATTTAAGCTACATTTATGCCGGAAAATTAAGAAGTTCCCGTGGGAATCAAAATACTTATTCCACGCAGATGAAGTCACGGGCATCAGCTAGACAAAGGCTCAAAGTCAAAGTAAGAATATATTTATTCAATTTAGGTACACTTATTGACGTCCAGTTACATAAATAATATTATGGTGAGAATCTGTTACGGTATCTTAAAACTAATAGTACGAGGGTTGCAAACGTGCCCTGGTCTGAGAAGAGCCCACAACAAACTCAGCCGGGTTTTTTTATTATCACCATCTCACAAAAATCGTAAATTACTTAATTAGATTTATAATTATAACATAATAAGCCGCTGGAGCAATTCATACCCATGCTCATAGAAAAATCCTTCAGCTCTCCCCAGTGCGTGCCATTCTGTGCCACCCTTCTCCAGAATGGACCAGCTGTTAGCTTCAGCTCGTTCTCACAATTTAATTCTCTCTCTCTATTATTGACTAAATCCTGTTAAGCTGTTTGATCAAATAATCCACTGATCCATTCACAATGGTCAAGTTTCGTATAATGCAGTAAGGCAATGTTCCAATTAGCATCCGCACATTCGATTTTGCTTGAATGAATTTCAAAACGTCGCTTCGATCGTGTCCGCACGTGGAAACATTGAATATTTATAGAAACAGACTCAAACTTTATCGTCATATCTGCCTGTGGACGTCCATAGAACCTTCCTGACGAACGCCACCACACCCTGGCATTCCTCATCCAGCGAAGCTCACTAGTCTCCACTCGAGGAAGAGAAAAGTGAGTTTTTTTACCATGCCGCAAAGACAACGTCGGTTCTAAATAAAATGATTTATTTAGCGTAAGGGCAACTTGTGCTACTTTTGATATGTCAAGACTCCACAACAGAACTGGTTCGATGCATGACTTTTCTAAACCGATCATAAAACCTTTCCCCATTGAACGTCTAGCCCCACTACAGATGCAGGGAACGGCGTGGCACGTAGCGGCAAAATAATATTCTTTGTATAATTTTGTGGGGTTTAAGCGACGCAGCCCGCACTAACAAACGACGACGACGATGATTTTGACGACCTCCGTGGCGCAGTGTGTAGCGCTGTTGTCTTAACGTGAGGAGGTCCCGGGTTCGATCCCCGGCAGGGTCATTTTGTGATTAATTTCTGAATTTTCCCTGGTCTGGTCTGGTGGGAGGCTTCGGCCGTGGCTAGTAGGCCGTAGACCACCCTACCGGCAAAGACGTGCCGCCAAGTGATTTAGCGTTCCGGTACGATGCCGTGTAGAAACCGAATAGGGGTACGGGCTTAATATAACTGAAATGCCCCGAACAGTTTAACCATCTTAGACTGCATCATCACTTACCATCAGGTGAGATCGCAGTCAAGGGCTAACTTGTCCACTACAAGTTAGCCTATAAAAAAAACAATAAGTGGGGCTAGACCTAGTGACAGCTGGGAGCGTCGTAGCGTAACAGCGATGCAATCATCCGACCTCCCTCGCCGTGTCCCCCGGGCCTTGTCGCTTCGAACAGCTGACTCATGAGTCACGTGACGAGTCTATCGAGGGTACTAATTACGTGACAAGTGTCCCCCCGCGTGACTCGCCTCGTCATAAAACTGACAATAAGCGCCACTTCACGGTGGCCATGACTTGCAAATGTACTCAATTACCTATACATTGGAAGCATTTGTGACAGGGCGCGTTTGGAATCCTCGTAGCTTTTGTTTTTTGAGATACCGTCGTAAATAATTATCACCGTCACGTCTTATACTTTGTAAACTTGACGTTCATTAGTGTACTGACAGTCAGTACCAACTTTGAATAAAAAGATGGCCTAGATAGTGACATCCAAAGAAAAAATTTAGATTCCTCGTAGCTAGACCTGTGAAAAAATACCCAATGTGTGCTCAGCGATTTTGGATAAATTTCAAGTTATAATTTTTTTGAGTTTTTCGTGAGATTTCTGAGTGAGTGAGTGTTAAATTTTATTTCTTTTTATTTAGTGTTTTTTTCCGAACATTTTTTATGAACATGCTTGCTAGTAAGTGTACTACTACATAAAATAATTACCATCATAACATTACCCTAAGTCGGAAAACTTTTGGGTGAAAGTGAAAAGTTTACATTCGACAGAAGTAGAGGCGAAATTTCAACTTAAGATTACAAATACTTATACCTATCTACGTCACTTCCGACTAATTTCAAAAACTTTAGGGGTTCCTAAGCTTCTCTTATTAGATAAAAAATTCGGTACTTTAGGGGGCAATATTGTGAGAAATCGGACTTTAAACTGTGCTTTAAATGTGGTAAGGCGGTAATTTCTGAACTTAAAAATTGATTCTTGAAATTGAGTTTTGCCTTTTTTTTGACAATTTTATGGTTAACTGCAGTAGGAAATTTTAGAATGTAAGTATTTTCTACATAAATAATCGATATTTTTCGATTAAGTGACATCAAGGTTATGTAAAAGTTATTTGGATTTTTTTTGTTATTTACAGTCAGTAGGCCAAAAAAGAACGAATTGCACCCGGATAAGTACTAAAATAGTTATTGTGCTCAGAATTCAAACTATTTTCAGGTTCAAACCCAGACTCGTCCAAGTAGATGGCCATACTTAATATTAATAACACACTCAGTTATCACAGCTCTTTTACACAAATTGTGTTTTTCTTCAAACGATCAAAGATTAAAGGGTGGAACAGTTCAGTCTCGATTCGCCTAAGCCCTGTATTAAAGAGGCAGTAGCTTGGGATCCTACGCAAGGATCACACTTATCAGATCCTAACACACTAAGCTCTTTAAGATTTAAGCTAGCCCAGACTTCGACCGATTTATGCTAGATTTCGTATGTACATCAACTACAAGTACCATACATGATTAAGTTAATGCTATATTAGGTAATGAGTATTATGTCGTTTTAATATTAATTCTTAAAACTAGAAGATGCCCGCGACTTCGTCTGCGTTTAGGGAAATCTTTTCTTTTTTGTGATTAACATTAGCTTAACATTTATTAGGTATGACACTGTACAGGGCCCTAACTATCTTCTTCTTATCAACCCATTACCGGCTCACTACTGAGCACGAGGCTCCTCTCGGAATGAGAAAGGTTTGGCCTTAGTTCATAACGCTGGCTAAGCGCGGATTGGTAGACTTCGGCAGGCATTTGGAAGAACTCTTGGACGTGCAAATTTCCTCACGATGTTTTCATGCAAGTGATATTTAATTTCTTAAAACACACATAACTACGAAAAATTGGAATTGCGTGCCCGGGGATTGAACCGGCGGCCCGCGACCGGAGGTCGGTTGGCTTAACCACTAGGCTATCACCGCCCCTACTATACCCGTGCACAAAAGGAAGTTTAAAGGATGAACTAGCAAACAAACATGCATTTATAATACTGGTAAGATAGATAAGATACTGGTAAGATAGTTAGAAGAAGAAGAAGAAGATAGATAGATAGAAGATACACCTTACTTAACAACCGACTAACTAGATGAAAGTACACTAAACATCAAATCTTACTAATATTATAAATGCGAAAGTTTGGATGGATGTATGGATGTATGGATGTTTGTTGCTCAATCACGCCCCAACGGCTGAACGGATCTGGCTGAAATTTGGCACAGAGATAGATTATAATCTTTTTATCCCGGAAAATTAAAGGGTTCCCGCGGGAGCCAAAAAACCTCAACCACGCAGTAGAAGTCGCGGGAATTCGCTAGTATCAAAAATAAGACCAAAAGAAATAAATCCCATTACCTTAGTAATCATATTATGGTTCTGCGTATTATTAATCAATCATTTTTTTTACTTGTCATTTACTGACAACTGCAACCTCACAGCTGCCGTAATGAGGCGGCATCGGTTCGTTACCCAATATTGTTATTATTTGCCTTAATTGCGTCGCCAGGGGGCTCACTACCATCGCTTAGAGCTGTTTTATTATAGTCTTGTCGGTGCTCTTGTTTCAGAAATATAATCCTTACTAGCTGAATGAGCGAATTTGTCCGCGGGGATTAAGGTTGGTTCCCGCGAGTTCTTTAATTTTCCGGGAGAAAAGCCTATATGTTATTCCAGACTATAATCTATCTCTGACCTCTGTGCCAAATTTCATCCAGATCCGTTCAGCCGTTCTGGCGTGATCGAGTCACAAACATGTATCCATCCATCCATCCATTTATCCTTCCATATATATATCCATCAATCCAAACTTTCGCATTTATAACATTAGTATAGAGTATAGATAGTATAGAAGTATACATTTCGGGGATGTTAAATTAAAGAGAAAAAAATTGTTTATTCGCCAGTGATGTCACAGAAAACTGTGGCACGGGCTGAGGAGGTGGCCAATTGACCGCCCGTAGTATAAGTTTAATTTGTATTTGTATAAGTTTAGTTATACTAAGTATAATGAATTTTAGTGTTGGTCAATAAACTTTTTATTTATTTATTAAATATATGAAAATCACAGTTACAACAAGGTACGTCATGCAAAACATCAGTTTTCAAATAATACTGCTTTAAGCGATGGTAGGAAGTCCATAGTTAACGAGATTACGGCTGCGGCTGGAACTGGACGCGTTTCATTAACACTTCTTTATTCCGTTACGTGAAATTGTATCCCAAAAGTAATTTTTTTTATCCACTACAAGTTAGCCCTTGACTGCGATCTCACCTGATGGTAAGTGATGATGTAGTCTAAGATGGTAGCGGGCTAACCTGTTAGGGGCATGGCAGTTATATTAAACCCATACCCCTATTTGGTTTCTACACGGCATCGTACCGGAACGCTCAATCGCTTGGCGGTACGTCTTTGCAAGTAGGGTGGTAACTAGCCACGGCCGAAGCCGCCCACCAGGCCAGACCAGTCATACCAGGTTAGTCATAATGTCCTGCTGCTTTGCATATCCCATGGGATATAAATGAGACTGGCTGTACTGTACATGGAGAGATTGTAATCATGATCATTTATTTGTTAATTGTAGGTTAGTACATAACAAGTTGTTACAATAATAACGTACGTATAATAGAGTCATATTATAAGATTGTTTTCGAGATTTTCAATCTTTTGGGGTAAATTTTGAGCAGACATCTATACTAATATTATATATGCGAAAGTTTAGATGGATGGATGGATGTTTGTTACTAAATCACGCCAGAACGACTGAACGGATCTGGATGCAATTTTGCACAGAGATTGATTATAGGCTTTTCATCCTGGAAAATTGAACAGTTCCCTCGGGAACCAAAATACCTCAATTCACGCGAGCTAAGTAAGATAGTTGTATCAAAAGTCAATTGTAATTCATTGTCAGTTAGTATGTGTGCAGTGTTCAATATCGAGCTGTTGCGGTCTCCCGCGGCGCTGGCACCGCTCCCGCTTGTTAACATTGCGCCAAACACACTTTACACTGATAGAGAGGATCTTACTAATATTATAAATGCGAAAGTTTGGATGGATGTATGGATATATGAATGTTTGTTACTCAATCAAGTCCTAACGGCTGAACCGATCTGGCTGAAATTTGGCACAGAAATAGATTATAGTCTGGAATAGCACATAGGCTACTTTTTATCCCGGAAAATTAAAGAGTTCTTGCGGGAACCAAAAAACCTCAAACCACGCAGTCTTGGGCATTCGCTAGTATTATTATAAACTTGGACGGTAACTTGTTTATTTTTTGGCTAAATGTTTCTAATACTTTGCTTTGCAACGTCTTTCTGGCATCCGTGTTTCCAGGCAATCTAATATAATTATTGAAGAAAATACTTATTTTAACCGACTTCCAAAAAAGGAGGAGGTTCTCAATTAGGCGCGTATTTATTTTTTTAAAGTTTGTCGGTGCATATCTCCGTGGTTTCTAAACCGATATGAAATTTTTTTTTCAGTCCTTACAGGAACCTCTCGAGGTGGTCTCATAAAAAATTATGACTCTAGACACTAAAAAGTTAAAATTAAAAATTATTTCGCAAAAGAAAGAAATTTGCAAAATAATATAATTAATTACACTGATTATTATTACTATTTTTTATTTATAGTTTGATACCCAAGTCTTCAACACTGAGCTATCAGCGCTTTTCGAAAGTTAAGTCCATTTCGAATCAAATTTAGAAGCTAAGCGCTTGTTGTTACTACTCATTACTCAGGGGCCATACTGCCAACGCTTAAGCAATATTACTCAAAATGACTGATGTCTCGTACCTTTACATTCCTTAAATAAGGATTGTAATTTTAAAACATGAAAGTCAACAATAAAGAATGCCCCAGTAGCCCCTCTACCTGTGCAGTAATGCTCCGTAACGCACGCCCGGCGCTGCTCATACATACATCAAGGCGCGAGCTGGCACGCCCGCTGTCTCGTCTACACTCCACTTTATTTGTTGCTTCGCCAAATCTACTGCGGTGCGACGCGCCTTTGAGATGTTCCGCTCTTATTTGCGCTTGTAGCTGAGAAACTGGATGATTTTCTGCTAAATAACTTAAAAATTATGCTGAATATAATTTTCTTGTACCTATACTGAATAATTCGATGTAAAAATTCGCTAATAAACCTTAAACTAAAAAAAAATTGGCAGTCATAGAGATATAATTGAAAATGAATGTTTTTTTTTTATATACAAAAAAATATATAAACCTTAACACTAAGGTATTAAAGTATATGTATCGAATATGTATGTCGAATGTAGTATATTTATATTTAAGACAATTTTGTCTTCGTAACAACGCGAGCATGTCGCTGTTCGCGAGCATGTCGGTCTTCGCGAGCATGTCGGTGACGCGAATCCACAATCTTACCTCCTACCAAAAAGTGCTCAACGCGGCTAAAGAAGTTTTCACTTTAAAAATACTACCATAAGCATATGCATATACTGACTCAGAAATTTATACCATCCATACAAATATTATAAATGCGAAAGTATCTGCTTTAACCTTTGCCCGTCCGTTCCACTGATTTTGACGAAATTTGGTACGAAGATATGTTTTTTTCTGGAGACGGACATGAGCAAAAAAAAGGTTTTCCGCACAATTTCAAAGATCACAAATCCACATAGCCGACGTAATGCTACTAATTGTCTTGTTCTACATGAAATTGCATATTAAGTAACGCAATAAACAAATTCACTAGCGGCGTGTTTACATTCATCAAGTCTAAACTGTAGGTACAGAACACTCTGAATTACCTGTTTGTCTGAATGCCTCGCCGGATGAGTTGGATCGCCTCTGGCCAGCAGTCAAAGGAATACCCAGCATTGCTTTCACTTTGCGCAAGGAATGTAACTATAAC
Source organism: Erebia palarica (assembly GCA_964035005.1). Lineage (NCBI taxonomy): Eukaryota > Metazoa > Arthropoda > Insecta > Lepidoptera > Nymphalidae > Erebia > Erebia palarica. Next base: position 39,540,519 of record OZ035983.1, read on the forward strand.
GATGAAATTACTTCAATACCTTCTTAACAATTATCGATTTTGACTACAGAGTTATAATGCATCCCATAGGCTTCTTTTTATCTCAGACAGTTTGAGTTTCAACCGTGAAAAGTGATTTATTGTATCGGTACGTCTCTAAAGAAACAGTTTACAGATACAGATTGATTTCGCTTGGCAGCATGTCTTTGCAGGTAGGATGATAACTAGCCACGGCCGAAGTCTCCCACCAGACCAGACAAGAGAAAATTCAGAAATTATAAATTCCTAAATTGACCTTACTGGGGATTGTACCCGGGACTTCCCACTTATAACCCACAGCGCTCACCACTGCGTTACGGAGGTCGTCTAAAACATCTGTCGGAATTAGCATTGGATTGATGACATTCTAACGTTTACTGTGGATACAAAGATCATGTGTGGACCCGTAGGTTAAAAAAATTAAATCCAGTAGCTTATGATCGGTAGGGTGTTCAATCCTCTTATCTTGACGCAGACTATTAATGACGTCCTTTGTTAACGCCGCGTCAAACCAAACGGCAGCACGAGTGACGAGTGGATCCATCATGCGCTCTCCAAACTGATTTCCTTCACTTTCCAACTCTCGCGGAGCAGTCACTATAAGCGTTTTCATACTATCCGTTCCGATAATATACCGTGTCCTATTAATCGTCAATGGTTTCGATTGGCATTGAATTGTCTGAAGCGGAAATCTTGGGCCTTAATTATAGTTGCTTCGTAACCTAAACGTGTATCTTGAAACGAATATTGTTCCACTGCCATATCAGCTTTACAAACATGTGAACGATGTCAGTTTCATATGATCACGTAGAGAAAAACTGAGCATTACTTTAATAGTTTAGGTGGATTTAAGGTAAACAGTTAGCGTCTATTTACTGACCTTTCAAGTGGCGAGTTGTCGCCTTTCAGTCTTCAAACTTCCTTCGACTGTTACGACTCTTAAAAACGATCAACCAATATCGTGTCGTTTCATGGAAAAACGCGTTAAGCTTCACTTTCCGCTTTTGTGCATTTACAACCTCACCTGCTACTATATAACTTCACTTTTCAGCATCCCTATTGCTTCTTGATAAAGTTTAAAGTTCCCCAACCAGTTGTAAGCTTTAACGTTGCACAACTTAACTCATTACAGGCAGAACTATGCCCCGCGATCGCCCCTCGTTACACGGATTCCGCCACAATACAAAATCGATGATTGTTCAACTCGTCGACTTTTAAGGTAGTGGGCTTTTTGCCAAGGAATTGGAGTGCGCTTCTAATGGCCGATCGTTTCCACCGTCTTCGTGTGATTTGAAACGGCTTGGGGATTCGCGAATGCGAATACCTTATTTGGCAGTTTTCTTACTTCTGATTCTTTTAATTGGTTAGTTAATTCGCTCTCAAACATTATTGTTTTCTTAATAGTTACCCGTGTTAGCAGTCGTACTACCAATAATAATAATTAGAGTAAATCATTGTTATTTAAATTACTTTAGAATTTTCAGTGATCTTTAGAAAAGAGAGAAAGAAAGAATGAAATGAGAAAGTGTGTCTGTCACATTTTCAATCCTCACGGACGAAGTCGCGGACATCATCTTAAGTATTGTAAGCAATTTTAAAGTGATTCTTTATGGAAAAGAAACGCGAGAAAAAGCTAGTTAAAGTCTCGGAACTTCGAGCTACCAACTACTATTTACTCAAAATTATAGGTAAATGCAGTACCTACCATTACCTTAAATTAGTAAAAGTCCACGGGATTCTTACGAACACGAAAATAAAGCAAAGTATCTTGTACTTCATTACCGTCGGATTAAGCCCCACTTCATTATCTCGATTATCCTAAAAATCCTCTCCCTCGCAGCATCCTAGTCTGAGAGCTAGTAGCAAGTAATTAGCGACAAGTATTAGGTACATGCCCGCAGCCTAACTACCCTTAGAATGAGATTTTAAATATCACCAACGCTGGTAGAATTCGAGCGTCGAAACATTCATACTGGTTTGGTGAGTTTAAGTGTAGGTGTGCAAGGGTCCTTTTAAGCATATGTTGCTGATCTTACTTCTTACTAATATTATAAATGCGAAAGTTTGGATGGATGTATGGATGTATTGATGTATGGATGTTTGTTACTCAATCACGCCCCAACGGCTGAACGGATCTGGCTGAAATTTGGCACCGAGATAGATTATAGTCTGGAATAGCACATAGGCTACTTTTTATTCCGGAAAATTAAAGAGTTCCCGCGGGAACCAAAAAACCTCAAACAACGCAAACGAAGTCGCGGGCATTCGCTAGTGGGTATATAATTTTAGCATTATAGTAAAAAGGACCTAAAACACCTTGATTCAAAGTCGCCGATTTTAATTTCATTGGTGGAGTCAAAACATGACGGAACATAAGAGACACCTATAGGTATGCCCTGCATGTAATTAACTGAGTATTGAAAAAGCTTTAACCATTGGCTGTAGATGTATGAACAAACATGAGCCGTAGTTCGTTTATTTTATTTTAATGACGCTCGTTTCTACGCTCCGTCAATGTAAAATGTTGGCGTATGACACTAGGGCTGCATTCATGTTCATAACAAATAAATCTAAATCAACGTTTGTGCGATGTTAACCCATGCTAAGGGTGCAGATAAACGCACAAAAAATGTAACTAACGAAATGAATGGCACTTTCTCAAAGAGTGAGGAAACGAGGAAACAGCCCCTAATGAATTGGTGCGCACTTGACGATGACTTAACGATTAAATGCGCACTTTTTCGTTACACGTTCAGTATGAATGATGTTTTCTATCTCCTCTCATTAAACGTGAAGCTTGTGCACGTCCACTATCCACCACCACTCCAGCCCAGTAACGTCCCACAGCTGGGCACAGGCCTCCACTCTCATAGGAGAGAGAGAATTAGAGCTTAGACCCACCACAATGCTCCGACGCGAGGCACGGGGGTGAAACACCGCCAACTTCCTAACTCCGGGCTAATACTGAGAATTTTTTGTCAGAAAGCCCAATAGTTTATTATGGCCCGACCCGAGACTCGAACCCGGGACCTCATCGGCCGCAGTCGAACATGCCAACCACTAGACCAACGAGGCAATGCAAGTACTGTCCAAGAAACTAGTGAAAACTTATCTGTGTAATATTTTTGGAATCGAAAGTTTTTGAGAAAAAAAATAAAGTTCCCAACAACTTAGAAAGTGGGACAGTCATGGTAATGAGAAATTTGAGGTTTAAGATTTTTTAAAGACGGATTTCACCTCTTTTTTCTTCTTTTTCTTGATGGATGATATAGAGGACACTATCTAATGTCCACAAAAAAATACATAAGCCTGAGTTAGTTTTAACATAAGTTCTCGGCCTCTGGGACACGCTTTTTACAACAATTCGCAGAAGCCCTATATAACATTAGTACTGATTGCTCGGTATATTAGAGTATAGTTCGTCTGTCTTTAACCTCTCCCATTACCCCACGCTAAAACTGCCACAGTATTTTCAAAAAGCCTAAATTCATGCGGAAGAATTCGCGAGCATCATCACGTATACTGATAAATCACACATTACGTGTGTGTGCGTGTGTGCGTGAGTGTGTGTTTGCGTGTGTGTCACTAATTTACGGAATCTGCTTACAGTAATAATTTGGTCATCTGAGGTCAATGTTTTACGTCAGTTTGGCTATCCTTTTTGAACAAATAAATGACGACCTTATTCATACAACTATACTTTGTGTTCAAAGTCAAACAATGTCGTAATTAGTGGTTTTGCGTCGGCTAGTTTGTTTCAAATTTAATCTCCGAGTCACCAAAGTCCTTAACAAAGAAATTTCCGCTTTTCCTTTATTTTCACCGCTCTTTTCCGCCGCTCGCCTCTCGTTTTATTTTCCGTTGCAGCATCTATTCAATTAAATCGCATTGCTTTACAGAGTAAAAGAGTATAATTAGGAAGACTTAGCTTTTGTGTTTGTTTTATGCTGTCTTTACAACTCTACGCGGTATTTATTCCGATTGCCGGACTATTCAGAAAGGATTATTTAGGACGACCACCCTATGGCGCAGCGGTCTAACAGTTGAGACTTGGGAGGTTCGATACCCGGTGGAATAATTTAGTATAATTTCAGATTTTGAAGTGAAGATTCTTTAGCCGCGTTGAGAACTTTTTGGTAGGGGGTAAACTTGTGGATTCGCGTTACCGTCACCGACATGCTTGCGTTGTTACGAAGATAAAAGGTCTTAAATATAAATATACTAAATTCGTTAAATTTAATGCCTTAGTGTTAAGTTTTATATTTTATTTATTTTTTAAATTATTTTAAATATTCGATTTCGATTAGTCCCTATGACTGGCAATGTATTTTTTCTGGTCTGGTCTGGTGGGAGGCTTCGGCCATGGCTAGTTATTTTTCTAAGAAATGTAGATACATGGAAGACTAGCGCTTTGCCTGTGCCATTTTGGGATCACTCACATAATATTTTGTCTCTTATTTGTATCCATTACTAAAATTGCGATTCTAAATAAACGTATTTTCTCTACTTTCTGTTTATTAACTTATACTCGTGCAATCTTTATGTCACCGTAAGATTGTAAAAACCGTAAGATCTAATCTAACTCGCGAAATTGCAAACTGTCGCAAAATTGCAATTTAACTCATTATTTTTCAGTACATTGTAATCTGTTAGGTATATTAACTCGATAGAACCTAACGTCGATGATTATGATAGTCGACGAATGATTATTTATGTCGAACCCTAACGTAACCTACAAGAAACAGACAAGAAAACGTAACAATAAATATTTCTAAAATTGATACTCAGAACATTGAACGGTTCACAATCTTTCGACAGTTTACAATTTCGCGAGTTAGATTATAATATAATACGGTAACATATCTATATAAATAAAAGAAAGTCGTGTTAGTTACACTATTTATAACTCAAGAACGGCTGAATCGATTTGGCTGAAAATTGGTGGGGAGGTAGCTTAGAACCAGGAGACGGACATAGGATATATTTATCCCGGAAAATTCAAGAGTTCCCGCGGGAATTAAAAAACCTCAATCCACGCGGACAAAGTCGCGGGCATCACCTAGTATCTAAATAAAAGCGAAAGGTCACTCACTGATTCAACACGATTTCTCATGAACTATAAAGCATACAGACTTGAAATTTGGAGATAGGTTCCTTATATGATGTAAATAATAAAAACCTGTATAAGCAATTTTACGAAATCTACCCCAATAGGGGTGAAATGGGGGTTGGAAGCTTACATAAGGGTTCCCAAGCTTTTGAAGTTAGAGACTTGAAATTCGGAATTTACATTATTAGTTTTATGTTATAATAAACTGGTTAAACAATTTTAGGAAAATCTACCCCACAGAGGGTGAAATGGGGGTTGTAACTTTCTATGATTGTCCTGTGTTTTTGAAGTTAGAGACTTGAAAATCGGGATTTAGGTTATTCGATTTTAATAATAACATGTTTGAGAAATATTACGAAAATTCACCCCAAAGGGGGTAAAATGGGGGTTGGAAGCTTACATGAGGTTTTTAAGTTTTTGAAGTTAAATACTTGAAAATCGGCATAATGGTTAGTAGTTTTAAGTTATAATAAACTGCATAAGCAATTTTACGAAAATCTACCCCACAGAGGGTGAAATGAGGGTTGAAAATTTGTATGCAAGTCCTATGTTATTGTAGTTAGACACTTGAAAATAAGGATTTAGGTTATGAGTTTTAAGTAATAATAAACTACATAATAATATTTACGATTATCCATCCCAAAGGGTGTGAAATAGGGGTTGAAAGCTTGCATGAAGGTTATATGTTTTTGAAGTCAGCATTAAGGACTTATTACTTAAACAGATATATAGCATCGGCAAACCTGCCGATGCTATATAGCTGTTTAAGTAGGTTTGCAGCGGGAAAATCTCATAGGAAATCAGAAATAGTACGCGGACGAAGTCACGAGTGACCGCTAGTGACTGTATAAAACTATGTACAGACACACCTATATACAGAAAAATCGGTGAGATGTGCACTTACTCGAACACCAAAGTTGTAATAATACATTATCTCGGTAAGGCGACATTTCGGCGCGTTGTCGGCTCGAAGTGCGCAGTGACGCAAGACAGACAGCGGCGTTCGGCGCGGCGCGCTGATGGGAAAACTTGAGACGACAAATTGATGTTGTGGAGGCGGTGTACGGCTTTGTACCAGTTGGTATATCAACCTCGGTCTTACTCAATCTAACATGTTCTTTAGGATGGATGTATATCCCTACTCCAAATAACTAGTGGTTCGCCCCGAACTGAGACCTCGCGGTATCCTTAGGATAGTTTTAACTATATATTGTAATAGTTAACTTTTAACATTAGACGCAAAAGAGCTAAAGAGTTATTGGAGAAACGAATAAACTTTTACAGAGCGCCCATTAAAAATTTTGTAATTTCGTTTCCTTATAATATTAATCTAATTTAGTATTTGTTGTTCGCGTGCAGGATATAATTCAAATAATTGATCAAGTTTCAGGCTCAGCCTTTCAGAAAATTGAGAGTTCTGAGGTCAAATTTGGACGTTAGAAAATCTCCACTTTCAAATCCTAATTATCTTTAAAATGATAAACCGCAACCCTATGTAACGCTATAAAAAATATTTTATTTCGCATTCGCTTCTATGAGAGCCCCCCCTGAAATAAAGATTTTTATAACTTTTCAAGCCATATTCGGCTGGAGGCCATCGGTTTACATTTTATATTTAAATTTCGGCTTAAGATACTTATACTTTTTAAAATAAGAACTTAAAAAAGTCATGTACGTAATCCATACTAACATTATAAATACGAAAGTGTGTCTATCTATCTGTCTGTCTGCCACGCTTTCCCGGCCCATCTTGTAACCGATTTTGATGAAATGTAGTACAAAGGTAGATTGCATCCCGGGGAATGACATAAGTAACGATTTATCCCGGAAAATTAACGAGTTCCCGCAGAAATCAAAAACCTCAATTCACGCGGGGACGAATTCGCGGGCATCATCTAGTAGTAATATTCTAATTCTTTTCCTTTTGGCTATAGGATATCCGATGTAAAGTTAAACTTCTAAATTACACAATAAGTAGGTATATCTAACAGTGGCGAAGTGTCCATATAACACGATTCCCATCGGCTTCCCTTTAGGAAATGCCATCCATGCCTACCTAGTACCTTTATTTTACACACTATTATTTCTTTAAATATTTAAATCCTTTTACAAGTTAAAATAGACGTGAACACACAATAGTACTGTAAAAACATTCTCTTCCAATAACTAAAAAAAAATTCACAGATTTCGCAGTCCCCGGAAGAATCGGAACATTGAAAATGAATACAAAAATTTCCGAAAATAAACTTAGGTTAAAAAAATTAAAATCTCTTCTTCAAAATTTTTCAAAAACTTATAAACTGATTTTTAAAGGACTTGACCGGTCGAACTATGGCAGCTTGCCTAAGTGTCAAAAATCAATGTTCAGCAATGATTTCTTTATTATTGTAATTGCAATATTTCACTGTTTCATATTCAGATAAAAAAGTTTCAGGAGTCTGAAGGTTCGGAAAACTGCGAAAATGAACAAAAAAGTTTCACCAAAAGACTGCTTTCCCACACTAGATGGCGCTATTTATTGTGTTGAGCGAGTCTAAAAAAATATTTTCAAGTATTATTTCTTTATTATTGTAATTGTTATATTTTATAGTTTTCAAATAAAAAAGTTTCAGGAGTCTGAAGGCTCTGAAAACTGAGAAAATAAATAAAAAATGTTTCACCAAAAACTGCTTTCGCACACTAGATGGCGCTAGTTATTGTGGTGAGTCTAGAAAATATTTTTAAGTATTGGTTACTACTTTTGGTTAACAAGTTCAACTATTCGACCACAGATGGCAGCATATGCAATGTGAAAGGGCGTTCCTTTAAACGCAGTATTTCAAAATGCTTTGTTCGACCTATTAGTTTGAGACTTGTCAATAAATAAAAATAATTATAAACAAAACATACATTTCCTTTTCATCACTATTTAATTGATCAAAAATAAATCATTCATAATATAATGACTAAGGTACTTAAATGGTATTCATGTAGGGTTACAAGATTATTATTAGGCATGGATATAATGGAACGTCAAAATGTAGTAGTGCTTAAAGAGGAAAGCGGACGCTCAAGATTTAAACAATAAACGTACTGTTTTTTTTTTTGTCATTTGAACCCTGACCTTATTTGGAATAATAAATCCTTAATAATTTCGTTTTGAATTTTTAAACCTTACTGTAAAAACGGAAATCCTGTGCATTGTCCCGAATCGGAGGGCTATTACTGGTCATGTCCTTTGAACCTGAATGCACTTCTCGCCTACACCCGCATATTTTAACACCATTACCATGACGATCGGTCAATAATCATAGAAGCTACATCACTTTTCATATACGAAAATACCCGGTTTTCTACAATTCCAAATCTAAAGGAACCACTTACAGTACACAATTATTAACTGAATTAAAAATTTTTTTCGCCATTTAGTAGCTAAAGTAATACCTTAGGACAATTTTTTTAATTTTTTCTTAAGTCGGTTTTTTTTCGAAAAAATTTACAATACACAATTTACAAACACCCCCAAAAACCCGGAGTTTCAAACGCTCACATGTTTCTCAATAAATTCCTCAACTCTTGGTGTTATGCCCATCTCGATCCTCCCAAAATACTCCGAGCTATGGCCAAAGATATATCCATATAAGCCGGTTCGAATGTGCTTTTAAGTGATTTCTTCGCGGCGATTTTATTTTTTAATTCCTGCTTCCCTTTTTAAAATTTTAATCCTTTGCCAGTGATATCTAGTAAAATAACTTAATAATGAAGTCCTACTAGCCAAATTTCGGCCACTGCGGCCTATCTCCCAGAGAGATTAGCCACCTGCGCGGGAGATGTTATAGTGCACATTAGTGTGTGCAACATACACTGGTGCACTCTTTGTTTCTTTACTCTCCTAGCCCGGTGGGACGAAAAATCCGACACGACCGGAGTGAGATCGGGCGCAGGACCGACGACTTTAAGGCACGGGATTACAAACACCGCTAACTTCATAACTCCGGGCTTGTACTGAGACGAGTCAGAAAAACCCCATACTTGCTATGGCCTGAACCCGGGACATTGTCGGCCGCAGTCAAACATGCTACACTAGCGGCACGCTATGATGGCCGGTTTGACACATTACAATAGTGATGTGGAATGTCAATTTATTCTCGAACAAAAAACAATTAAGTTTTGTTTTTGTACCTGATTAAATAGGTTTAATAAAACAAAAATGTATATGTTTATTTAATTTATTTGAACGAACTGAATATTTGAACGAAAATGAATATACATACTTTATATGCACACAAGAAACATATGAATACAAAAGATACCAAAAAAGGTGCCACAAAAGGCCATAATTAATCAGATTCGTCCATACTACTATTTTCACTGTCGTCACTGCTATCATCACATACATTAATAATTATATGTTCGTTTTCTATAATATTATCTATTTTCACATCTCTTTCATAATCTTCCCTTATTAATTTAACAGTTCTATTCACAACCTTTTCCCAGTCTCCTTTAGTCACATGTTCACAAGCTTCTTCTAATAATTTTAGCATTTTTTTTGTGGTAAATGGGGGTTCTGTATTGTGTCTTGCAGCATATCCCTTAATTTGAGCCCACACCAACTCAATCGCATTATACTCACAATGGTAAGGCGGTAACCGTATAACTCTGTGCCCATGTTCTAATGCTATTTCGTCAATGACGTATCGGATCTTGGTTGGTTTGTTTTCTTTTAAAAGACGTACTAATTCCGCTTTTAACATATTCATGTTTGCATCTACGCCATTTTTACGAAGCCATGCGACGATATCAGCTTTCTTTTGGGATTGGGCAGGTGGCTTGTCAATTTGCATCGAATGGTATGGGGCGTTGTCCATAATTATAATAGATGGTTCAGGGAGGCTACACAACATTGAGGTAAACCATTCAGTAAACTTTTCTCCATTCATGTCTTCATGATAGTCTCCAGTGGTTTTTGACGCAAAAGCCATGAGAGAACCTTCGACAAACCCGTTGATGGTTCCGGCGTGACAAATTATAAGTCGCGATCCTTTTCCTACAGGAACTTTGGAAGTAGATGCTGCTGTGTCATCGTTCCAAGAACGGCCTACAGTATGGTTAGCATTAAGCCATGTTTCATCCAAGAACACAACATTTTGCCAATTTTTGATTTCTTTCACTTGCCGTAAAAAAGTATACCTTGCCATCGCTATATCAAATCTTTCCATCAATATTTTGCGTTTGTTACATTTTTTGTATCGAAATCCAATGGTCTTCAAAATCTTCGTTAAAGAACTTTCCCCACCGAAGAATAATCCAGCTTCCTTCAGTGAATGCACCAACTTTTTTCTTGTTGGATACTCCTTCTGTAAATAGTAGCCGTAAACATGTCTTCGGATAGCATCGGCATCAAAGCTATCGATGCCTACGACTGGTTTTGCTCGTTTTCTCTTTTTTGGTGTGTGAAGTTTATTTTCTTCTGTGCCAGTCTCGCCATATTTTTTTTTAGTTATCCGTCTAACAGTTCGTTGTCCAATATTAAGCGCATCAGCTACGCGTTCAACCACTAACGTTATAGGTAAAATTGGCCCTCCATTTTGAGCTTCACGATCGAAATAGTTACGAAGGCGTATTACGAACTCACGTGTCTGACTATTTAGAACAGTTCTCTGCGTACGTTCGGTCATATCGACGAAATCCACAACAAAGGGCTTGAACAGAGTCCAAATTAACGAGCAAGGGTCAACAGTAATGCAGTATCAATATTTGAAATCCAAAGCCAGGTCAAAACTATATCACAATCGCATTGCACTGACAGTTTATACTTTTCGAAGCAACGTCAATTCGAAACTGCTTTGTTTTGCATTGAGCATTGACGCGAGTTTGCCGGAGGTAGTAGTTGTGCTAGCCAGCGATCCTATGTGACGATCGTATTAGATTCCATTTTTAAAAATTTATTGATATTTTTTTGCGATTTCAGAGGTTTGTCCACATAGTGAAAATTGTTCATCTTCACAAGTACATTCACCCCTTAAATGGTGCAAACTGATTTTTCTACACTTGTATACATTTAAGAAATCAATTTAATAAATAAATTTTGAGTCCTAAACCTAAAACTACATTCGATAAAATTTATGAATCTCTGCACATCACTATCGTCAATAAAGTAATACAATTATTTCCTCCAAAGTCGTTATCAATTAATACGGAACTTCATGAGCGGACAAACGTCAAACCGGCCATCATAGCGTGCCGCTAGTTTAACGTATGGTGTATGCTCCCGAGGCAATAGGAAGATCTTCCTCCGAGCCGGTGTCATGCCCGGGGATCCCAGCTGGGCCAACTGTTTTAGATTGATATTTCCATATATAGTACAATTCCGAAAGAACTTCGTTATCGTGATTCAGGCAGCGGCACGTGATTGGCTAACGTGGCCACGTCATGTTTTACGTCATCATGTAGGCATGTGTGCCCCTACGAGACCAATGAGGCAGATATTAAAAAAAATATTTGTATTTATTTTTAAAATATAGCACCATCCCGCGCGCCGGTTTATTTATCCTTTCACCAAAGGTTGTCTGTAAGAGATTGCTTTAGCAATAACACTGCTGTTACTGTTATTACTGCTTTTAAACTGTATACTGTATATTTTGTGTGTACAATAAAGACATCTAAATAATAAAAACTTACAGTTCTTACAGCTGAATGGTATTTTTGTATAAAATTTTCGGTAACCTTAGCCTTAATGTGGTAAGGCAGTCGGCGCCTCCGCCCTAACGAGCCGGCGCGTTAGGAGCTGCCTTATTACCGAATTATGCCGCCTGCGGGTATCTAGCTCACCGCGGGGGAGCATTACAATACGACACGACAACATTACGACAATAATTTTTTATAGTCTTGTATCAGTAACCTTAATTATTTATTAATAATTCCCCAATGTATTCTTGTGTCAGTTATGTACGACTTTTCCTATGTGCATGATGTAACTACCTATAAATTGGATTGCTTGTTACCTATTGCCTGAGCCATTCAACATTTTGTATTCCTACTACTTGTAATTCTGTTGGTAGTTCAAATAAACTAAATAAATAAATAAATTACAATACACGATTTCACTTATAATGACGAAACAAGACATAATTAAAAAAATTAAAAAACACGACTGCCCTGCCAAATAATGAACTAAAAAGTTAAAAATCTAAATTAAACTAGTTAAATTAGAATCTTATTCACATTTTTATTTAATGATATTTTTTTTGTAAATCACTGGATATTGAACTGTAGTTGTTATGTGATATTTTTGGAATCTACTCATCATTTTCTAGATGATGATGATATAGTTAATCTTATTTTCGTTTTTTTTTTCAACTTTCGTCTTTAATGTATTTTCACCTCATAATTTTTTTTTAATTTTACTAGCCTATGTTACCCGGAATAAGCTAGGGATTCTAACAATACCTCATTTATCAAAATGGATTCAGGCGTAAATAAGTTATGGTGGAATATACAAACTCACATACATACTCACGAGTATATGAAACCCAGAAAACAATATACTCCTTTTTTCAGGCAGTCGTATAAAAATTATACAGAACGGACAACACAACACGATGTGACGACCTCCATGGCGCAGTGTTGAGCGCTGTTGTGTTAACGTGCGGAGGTCCCGGGTACGATCTCCGGCAGTGTCAATTTGGGAATCTATAATTTCTGAATTTTTCCTGGTCGGTAGTTACCCTTACCACCCTACCGGCAAAGACGTGCCGCCAACCGATTTAGCGTTCCGGTACAATGCCGTGCAGAAACCAATAAGGGTTATGGGTTGAAAAGAGTGTTAAACACACAATAGTATATCGTGTTCCAAGGGATGAAACAAGACGATTTCAGACGAGCATCACCCGAATCACATCACTTTTTCTGCCTTCGGGCAGAAAAAGATCGGTTACTGCCCGCTGAATGACGTATTTATCTGAAATTGACTAGTTTCGGATGGCTCAATGGGCATTGAAACTCGCACTTTCACTTTCAGGTTAAAATTATGTAAAATAGTGAACTCTACACCGACTTTTAAAGTTCCAGTTAGAAAAAGTATTCACACATACTTTTCATATATCTTTAAGGATTATTAAGATAATCGGATATTTGGCATTCTGTACCAGTGGTACATTAAATTGACTATACCTACAAAAGCACTTGTAAAATCTTTTGAATTTGATCATACAAGTATGTACAAATTCAATTAATGAAAACGGATTTGCACATAAATTAATACAGTAGAAATCTTCATAAATAGTGCATAAATAGTATACCGGTAGTAATATTATTATGGGTAGCTTAAAAAAAATAAACCAACACATTTTTTTATTGCATTGGAAATTCAATAAAAAATGTTTTGTTTTATTGTTAATCAATTACACAGCAATTTCGTTGATGTTTCGTTTCAATAAATCCATCATTGGAAACATCAACACTGAGATACTGACGCCTGTACAAACGAGTATTTTGTTGTTTCTGATAATGAAACGAAAGCACGACATCGCCTCAATTATTATCAGAATTCTCGAATCGCCCTGAGCGCCCCGCTGTAGGAAATTATATTAATCTATCTGTGCTTATATCATACTAATGTGGCATAAATGTGAAAGTGTGTTTGTTTGTTGGTTTATTGGTTTGTCCTTCAATCACGTCGCAACTCGTTACGAAGCAACGGATCGACGTGTTTTTTGGCGTGTGTATAGTTAAGGACTTGGAAAGTGACATACACTACTTTTTATCCCAGAAAAATAAGAAGTTCCCGTGGGAATTAAAAAAAATCTACGTGGGCGAAGTCGCGGGCATCAGCTAGTAATGATAAACTTAGGTAGTGATTACCAACTAATAATAATAATCAGGATTTGTTAGGAATGTGAACAGTAAATGCCACAGGAGCGTCATCAGCAACGGGGAATTATCAAGAATGTGATGTAATTAAATTAGTAGCAACGTCCGCAGCATCCGGTTGGGTCCGCCTCTTCCGTGTCCGCTGCGGAGTGCGCACACGCGGCGGCGGACTTTTAATAGTTCCAATACTTCTAATTCAATTCACCGCCTCTGCTCACCAACTCGCCATATTACTGTCCATTTGCAGACATCCTTTGTGGGGTCGAGTGTACGCTTTTATAACATGGTTCCCAAAGAGTTTCTAGATTTGCCATTACATGAATTTAAAGACTGTGTTAAACAGCATCTGTTATGTCGAGGTTATTACACTGTCGATGATTTTATTAATGACAAAGTTGCATGTAAGCAACCGGCCTCGCATCCCAGTGACCCACAATTCAGTACTAATAATAATAGTAATAGTAAGTACTAATTGTAACGTAATTTATGTGTTGTATTGTTTACTTTTGTAACCTTTTTCCTTTTTAAGAAAAGAGCAACTGCTGAGTTTCTTGCCGGTTGTTCCCAGTAGAATCAGCTTTCCGAACCGGTAGTAGAGTCTTAACGTATCTTAAGTGACACAAGTTCTCCTACATGAAACAAATAAATCATTTATCATTTGTTCTGATAGTCTGATTTTTAATTCGGTGGAATTCTGACAGTTGTCATTGCGGCCAATTCTGTTTAGCATAATCTCAAAACTAAACTAAGTGATAGCTCTATTTACATTGCTATCCTTTTCATGATATTCCCTACTGAAAGGGGCAGCACTAGGTTTTTTTTCAACTTAGATTTAGATTTATTCAGATACAGTTCACTACAAGTACAGAAGTAATCACATCAGTAAGTGGGACAGTGATTTCCGCACTAGGATTCCCTGTATCGCGGAAGCGGAGGTTTAAAGCTGTCATTTTAGTTAAGTTTAGAAATTGTGTATAGCAGAATCAGTTGTCAATTTTAATGTCTGTGTTTTAATAGACATTAAATTTACTATGCAAATTTCTGACTAAAGACTGAAAAGTTCTTAATTAGAAAGAATACTTTCGCTAAGAAAGGATAAAAGAAAAAACAACAACCAACAATGGTAACTTTATCCATATTAACATTATAAATGCGAAAGTGTGGCTCGTCTGTCTGCTACTCTTTCACACCTTTTTAGATAATGTACCTACAGCTTTCAATTAGACTGAAAAATTGACATTATTCTTTGGTTACAGTGTAAGTCAAAGGATTTTAATTTTAAATTCAAATAAACTAAGTAAAATAAATATACTTTGTGAAACACAAAATTCAAATAATTGGTTCGGAAGTTCAAAAAAATGAAAAACCTTAATCCACTTGTACGAAATCCGGGAATCATCTAGTATTCAATTCAATATCAAGAAAATCCAGCAAAATGATAATTATGCAAATAATAGGTCCAAGAAACGTAATCCTTATGTGGTTGATTTCCAGTTTGCTCGAATGAAATGCTTCTGCTCTACGTTTATGATACCAACCGATTCCTTGCCATAACTTAAGTACCTTCAAGGCAAGAATGAATAGGCATCTTCTAGGCCAACGCGCTCCAACCTTTTTTTTAATCCACTACAAGTTAGCCCTTGACTGCGATCTCACCTGATGGTAAGTGATGATGCAGTCTAAGATGGTAGCGGGCTAACCTGTTAGTGGCATGGCAGTTACATTAAACCCATACCCCTATACGGCTTCTACACGGTATCGTACCGGAACGCTTAATCGCTTTGCGGCACTCTTTACGGGTAGGGTGGTAACTAGGCCAGACCAGGGAAAATTCAGAAATTATTAATTCCCAAATTGACCCCGCCGGGGATCGAACCCGGGACCTCTGCATGTTAAGACAACAGCGCTCAACACAGCGCCACGGAGGTCGTCAAATCCTAGACCTCATCATTGCTTTGTATTAAGCATGATTGTAGTCAAACCTATTCTATAATAGAAATAAATATAGGTCCAGCAATTTGGACTGAGCGTCACTTTTCTCTCTCTGTTTTGCATAAAAAATAAAATTATTGCTGATGTTTTTTTCCTTTTAAACCTCTTAGATTAAAACTGTAACTATCAAAATTTCATGAAACATTGTTCTAGCATCCATCTGTTTCTCAAATTGCTGCTGTTCGCAACATTGCAGTATGGCAGCGTGCAAATTATTTCATTACTGGCAAATCTTTTACATTACTCATTCTGATTGAACCATTCTGAATTTTTCCTTGTTTTCGTATAACTTGCCTAAAATATTTTTTTATAACAATATTAGATAGGTACTAATCAAGATATTTAATGTTTATTTTGTTTTATAATTGTCACACACTAAAATCCCTATATACTCACTAACATTATAAACCGAAAGTTTGTCCGTCTGCTAATCTTTTACGGACTATTTTTTCAACAGAAGCATTTTGATGAAATTTGGTACAAAGGTGCATCCCCGGAAAGTAAATAATCTACATTTTATCTCGAGAAATTAAAGAGTTCCCGCAGAATCAAAAAATGTTAATCCACGTGGACGATGTACTTTAATTTTTCCTTTTATAGCTCAAGTATATTAGATATATATAGATATTAAGCGTTGAATTTTGTAATGATGTCTACTTAATATTACAAATGCGAAAGTGTGTCTGTCTGTCTGTTTGCTATGCTTTCATGGAACATCTGCTCAACCGATTTTGATGAAAGGTACAGGGGTAGATTGTATCCCGGGGAAGGAAATAGGCTACTTTTTATCCCGGAAAATTAAAGAGCAAAAAAGAGTCAAAAAATCTCAATTAACGCGGACGAAGTCGCAGGAATCATCTAGTTTACAATAATTAAAATCCTAAATCCTAGAACTAAACAGGATGCTAGTTAAGTAAATGGTAACTAATCGGTAACTAATTTCTACATTGTCCACAGAATCGGCCGGCATTAGCCCCGAAGCTTGCGGTGACAATAAATTTGCCGACTTTGGGTAATCCCGCGCGGGTCGAATGCTCCGGTTAGCTTATAGGCAGCCTTTGATTCCCGGTCTACATTATCAGTTCTCCGATAGAGCACTAGAATACTAACTAGAACACTAGAAGCTTGCTAAATGATACTTACGAATGAATGAATGAATGAATGAATGAATGAATGAATAAATGAATGAATGAATGAATAAATGAATGAATGAATGAATAAATGAATGAATGAATGAAATTTATTTTTCCGCGTGGATTATAGCCCCACAAAAACAGGTAATATTATCTGACCCGGTAACAGCGTACGCTATTGAGGCTAATTCTGTTTAACAAAATCTCTAAACTCAACTAAAGCGACAGCTTTAAATCTAGTTCTGTCCATTTCCGCAGGGAGTATTATGAAAGGGTTAGCAATATTTTTAATGCTGTCATTTAAGTTTTGTTTCGAGCTTGTCCACTACAGGATCAGCCCCAATCTGTTTAAAATAAAATAAAACAAAGACTAAACAGGCATAAAAATTAGTTCCAATTTTGACCACCGGGTCAGATAAGATTCTGTGACTATAAGTTATTTTTATTCTCTCAGGAACTCCTCAACTTAACCTTTATCTTTCTCCAGATAACAACCCATCTCAATACTAAGCACTGAAAGCTCGATGGTGCTTTCATGTAATTTTCCAGTTTAAAATATATTCGGCTCAGTTAAGGCGGTCGGTCGCTAACACCACATACTAAATACATAAACATACCTCGTTATCGAGCATTACTTAACGATCAATTTACATATCAATATGAGCTATAAACCAACGTAATATGAGCTGAAATCCTTTGCACAAAATGCGCTACTGCACTCCAAAAGGCAGCGGAGTAACGCTCTCGGCGAGGTATGATTGCGAATAATTTCAGTAAATTAATTTCAGATTTAGCTTTTGTGGTGCATTTGCTTATATTGAATAGCTCGCGCAATAATAATTAAGTGTTCTCTGTGCCAAGGTGACCCGGATTCGAACCTGATATACTGCAGCCTAGTATTTTTAATTGTTAAAAATCTACTTTGTATGTTGTTGCTGTAACACTGACCTCCAATGTGTCCTTTAGTGTTCTTAAAATAAGAATTTTACTGGGTAGGTAGGTACCGACACATTCAAATTTTGTAAAATTATAAAGCAAGTTTGAATTGGAATAAAAATCAAAATCAAGTGTTTAAACAACCTTAAAAGGTGTAGTGTTTTCTTGTCCAGGATTTTATTTACGGACACGAGAACACTACAAGGAGTGAGATTACTAAAGCGGATCTTCAAACGCGGCGCTTTACCTCCCCCGCCCCTGCCGAGACCTCCCCTTGTTTTGTTTTACATATTTCCATAAGCAAAGCCTCCCTAATAAGGTTCTCGAGGAAATACCCTCCGCACTTGGGAAGTTGAGCGTGGCGATTATGATATTCAAATTTTTTTAAGAAGAGATTTGTATTTAGACATTACTGGCAAAGTCTCAGTCATAGAATCTTTTAAATTTTTTCATTTGACTTCTCGAAAAAAATTGTCACAGACGTAGTTTGCAGCTACAAATCAAAGGTTTGTAGCCGAATGACGTACTAAGGATCCCGGAAAATCAAATTGTTCCCTCGGATTTTTCAATAAAACAAAGCCATAACACGAACGAAGTCGCGGGCAAATTTATTTTAATTTTATTTCACTTTATGTTAGCTAACGTAAAAGTAATTAGCCTATACCTTTAATTATCGGTTTCCGCACGGAATTGTACCAGAACAGTAAATACGTAAAAACTTGGCGGTACTTCTGTACTCTATGGGCAGTAGGTAGGGTGGTAACTGGTCTCGGGTAAAGCTTCTATCTAACAATAAGACAATATTAAAACAAACATTGACTTATCATTTTTAGAAAAATATTATTATGAGACCGAAAGAACCAATAAACCTCGATCCACGTAGACGAAGTCGCGGGCATTAGCTAGTAATATTATAAATGCAAAAGTGTGTTTGTTTGTTGGTTTATTGGTTTATCCTTTAATCGCGCCGCAACAAATCAACAGATTGACGTGGTGTTTTTGCATGCGTATACTTAAGGACATGGCGAATGACATAGGCTACTTTTTATCCCAGAAAATGTAGGAGTACCCGCGGAAATTTAAAAACTTATTCGACAAATTCACGGGCATCAGCTAATGTAGTATAAAGCTAAGTGAATGCAGACTTGGCCGGCTTCGGCTCCAGTTCCGGTCAGCAACATACAAATGTTCGTAAATAATGTAGTGAGGCGATGCTCGTTATATACGACAGTCGGAGGCGCGCTGTGCTTCAGCGCGGTATTAATGCGACACCGAACTGTGCCAACAGGAGACACATTACTTAGCGCACACACACAAAGGCTGGTCACTTATTTGTTTTTTTTTTAATCCACTGCAAGTTAACCCTTGACTGCGATCTCACCTGATGGTAAGCGAAGATGCAGTCTAAGATGGTAGCGGGCTAATCTGTTAGGGGCATGGCAGTTATATTTAACCCATACCCCTATTCGGTTTCTACACAGTATCGTAACGGAACGCTAAATCGCTTGGTGTGATTGTAACAAACATCCATCCATCATTCCATCAAACATTCGCATATTAACATATTAGTATGGATTGATACAAAAACTCGTTTGTTCATTTGGGGATGAGGGATCAACTATTTACAGTAAAAAAAAACACTTCTCTTTCAGGGATGAGTGACCTACTTGTGACAACGCAATATCGGACTCTTCAATACATCTCCGCTTCGATGAGACTTAACAGGTTCTCTATATCGCAAAGTACGGTTATGCTGGTAAAAGGATAAACAGCCAAGGCGCAAACCTACCACTGAAAATATGAATGCGAATTAAGAAACTTCAAAATATTTCAAAATCGCTCCTAGCTGGAATAATTATTTTACCTAAAAAAACATATAAAGACTGAAGAACACATAACCCTGTGCGTTCCGCAGTCGGGTAAAATAAGAAAAACACCTCCTACTTTTTTTTATTCACTACAAGTAAACCCTTGACTGCGAATTCACCTGACGGTGAGTGATGATGCAGTCTAAGATGGTAGCGATGGATGGTATATGGTGGGGCTAACCTGTTAGGGGCGTTGTAGGTAGTTATACTAAACCCATATCCTGATTCGATTTCTACTCGGCATCGAACCGGAACGCTAAATCTCTTGGCGGCACATCTTTGCCGGTTAGCTGGTAACTAGCCATGGCCGAAGCCTCCCACCAGACCAGAGAAAACTCAGAAATTATAAATTCCCTCCGCACGTTAAGACTACAGCGCTCAACACTGTGCCACGGAGGTCGTCATACTTACTAGAACGTCGTCACTTATTAGAACACAGCGCTCATTATTGCGTCTGGTAAATCGAAAAACTCGTATGGTTCCAAAATCGATGAGAACATTCTTAACAGTTCTCCATCGACGCGAAACAATGAGCAACATACAGCGAGCGCTTCCTGAGCTCGTCCGTGTAAGTGACATGTGGAACTTGTCTCGTTAGCCGGCTCGTGTTCGAGGGAGTTTGATCTGCGCTGCTAATTGCTGTCGCTGCTGCGTCGGATTCTTTGACGCTCTTTGTCGCTCCTTGACGCGTCTTGCCATTGTTAGCGTCAGGCACTGCCGGTCTATTGTTAGGAGTTTCTTTTGCTTGTAAGCTGATTATAAGATGTTTTCGTGAGTTATAAGTGCCTTATATTTTTGTTTTTATTATACGACTGCCTGAAAAAAGGAGTATATTGTTTACAGGTCATGTATGTGAGTTTGTATATTCCACCATAACTTCTATACGCCTGAACCGATTTTGATAAATGATGTTTCGTTAGAATCTCTAGCTTATTCCGGGTGACATAGGCTAGTAAAATTTAAAAAAAATTATGCGGTGACCATGGTCCCGCATTAAATACTAAAGTTGAAAAAAAATATTCGAAAATAAGATTAACTATATAATAATCATCTAGAAAATGATGAGTAGATTCCAAAAATATATAACACTATAGTTCAATATCCAGTGATTCGTAAAAAATCATTTAATTAAGGTTCTAATTTAATTTTGATTTAGATTTTTAACCTTTTAGATTATTTTTTGGCAGGGCAGTCGTGTTTTTATTTTTTTAAATTATGACTCGGTAATCTCACTTTGCTATGCTTTTAACTGACTCCAAGAAAGGAGGGGGTTCTTAATTCGGCGCACTGAGTGACGGATCATTGAAGACTAGACAGAACAAAAAGACCGTTTCGGAAGGGGGCGATAGTTTTCCTATGGGATATTGCCTAAGCTAAAAATATTTATAATGATTATTAGAACTCCTTATAGACGTAATATCCAACTCCCCTGTTAATATTATGTAGAGAAACCATTTTACAATATCGATTAAAGTACAAAGTACGATATTTAATGATGACACGATCAAGTATTTCATACAAAATCCCATACTAAGTGCGAGTTTTGACGTTTGAAAAAAGTTGTTAATTTGACTAGTTGTACTAAATTCCATAATTATATTATAAATGCGAAAGTGTGTCTATCTGTCTGTCTGCTACGCTTTCATGGCCCACTTGTTCAACCGATTTTGACGATTTTTTATTACAGCGAAAGATTGTGTCCCACTCCCGAGGAAGGACATATGCTACTTTTATCCCGGAAAATTAAGTCCTAGGTAGTTTGGTGTGTCATCAACAACACTTTTGAGAATGAGCCTCCTCGCAGAATGAGTAGGTTAAGGCACCAGCAGCAGGCACAGTCCACCACGCTTGCCAAAAGCGGATTGGTAGCAGATAAATTCATTGAATAATCGCTCGAAGTATCGTCATATTTCAAACACGGTGTCTTCTCAAAAGGACCTTCTCTAAATCACAGGTGATATTGCAAAACTTATCGTTATCAAAAAGAGCAATATCCGCCCCCTCCCCTTTCTCACCCCGCACCCCCTATTCATTGTGATTTTTCAATTTTACCAATGCCACTCGGGGCTCTAAAAACTTCACATTTCAATCGTATCGAAGCTTTTGCCTGCTGTACGCTCCTACATCTCTTTAATTCCCGTCATCTTTACCCAGACCGCAATGCAATTTAAATTTAATGTTCATAACGATAAAGTTCATATTTACATTCGAAGATTGGGTGGCAATATTTTATTTATGGCGAACTTGTAAAGCGGGTTGCCCTCTGAGACCAGTATGAATATTTTAAAGGAATAAATAATAAGGGTTCGATGTGGAATGCGAAAAAATGATATCGCGAAATGCAGGCGGCTGGTTATTGATTCAGAAAGTTTTATGATGTGCTTTGAAGATGGACTTACTATTCAATATACACCGCGGGTAAGCGTGTGCCTTTTTATCTATACTAATATTATACTATAATATACTTTAAAATATATACTAAAATATTAACGACCTCCGTGGCGCAGTGTGTAGCTCTGTTGTCTTAACGTGCGGAGGTCCCGGGTTCGATCCCCGGCAGGCTTAATTTGGGAATTAAAATTTCTGAATTTTCCCTAGTCTGGCCTTGTGGGAGGCTTCGGCCGTGGCTAGTTACCATCCTACCAGCAAAGACGTGCCGCCAAGCGATTTAGCGTTCCGGTACGATACCGTGTAGAAACCGAATAGGGGTATAGGTTAATGTAACTGCCATGCCCCCTAACAGGTTGGCCCGCTAACATCTACATTATCAATTACCATCAGGTGAGACCGCAGTCAAGGGCTAACTTGTAGTGGATAATTTTTTTTTTATAAATTCTATAGTTTGGATGGATGGACGTATGGATGGATGTTTATTACTCAATCACGCCAGAACGGCTGAACGGATCTGGATGAAATTTGGCACAGAGATAGATCATAGTCTGGAATAACACGCTACTTTTTATGCCGGAAAATGAAAGAGTTCCCGCGGAAGCCAAAAAACCTTAATCCACGTGGACGAAGTCGCGGGCATTAGCTATTATAAAAATAAACTAGTTACTAAACCTAGCTTGTAAGCGTGTATGTGTATTCTTGGTTACACACAAAAATACACAAACGGATATAATACATACTATTTTACAATCCATACTAATATTATCCATACTAATAAAAGAAAAAGCCCACCGCGGGTCTGCTATTAAACCAGAATATTGAAATTTAACCAGTCAACGACGGAGAACAAATTGAATAGATTAGTCAGTATTATGGAACAATTTGTGCGCTTCTGCAGCGGGCTTAGTGAGCTGCTCGCCGAAATAGCGCGAATAGCTCGTAATAGCTCGAAAGAGCTCGTAATCTGACGGACAAATAGCTGCTACACGCCGCGGCGCCTCCACACGCTAGCTCGTTTAGCTCTAATCTGAAACACATCCGTCAGTGTACAACACTGAGAGGGCTTACAACATCGTGAATTCCATTTGAAACCCGAAACTCTATGCTCCTACTAGCTGATGTACGCGACTTTGTCCGCGTGGTTTGAGGAGGAACTCTCCAATTTTCCGGGATAAAAGGTAACTTACGAGTATGTGCTATTCCAGACTATAATATATCTCTGTGCCAAATTTCAATCAGATCCGGTCAGACGTTATTGCGTGATTGAGTAACAAACATCCATCCATGCATCCATCCAAACTTTCGCATTTATGCCCGCGACTTCGTCCACGTGGACTAAGGTTTTTTGATTCCTGCGAGAACTCTTGACTTTTCTGGGGTAAAAAGAGGCCTATTTCCTTCCCGGGATACAAACTATCTCTGTACCAAATTTCATGAAAATCGGTTGAACAGATATTTATTTTCGTTTCCCGCGGGAACTCTTGAACTTTCAGGGATAAAAGGTAGCTTATTTTCTTCCCCGGGATACAGCCTATCCCTATACCAAATTTCATCTAAATCGGTTGAACAGATGGGCCATGAAAACGTAGCAGACAGACAGACACACTTTCGCATATATAATATTAGTATGGATAAAGTTTAAGTGATGATGTAAAATATCAAAGCTATATTAATTTTGGCCAAATTGTGGCTTTTGTGACACTAAAATGTTTTTATTTATCGAGAAGTTAGCCCTTGATTGCTATTTCACCTGTTGGTAAAGTATCATGCAGTCTAGGGCCCGTTTATCAACAACGAAAACGTTCTCAAGAATCGATCAAACTATGCTTACCATCGGTCTTAAGCATAGATTAACTGAGACTTGAGAGCCTGTTGTTAGCTGGTTTATTAAATCAGGCCAAAGATGGTAGCGGGCTAACCTGTTAGGGATAATATGGCAGTTATATTAAACCCTCTCTGATCGGTTTCCACAGCCCACAGGTATAGCAGCGCAATGTTCAATCGCGGCACATCTATGTCGGTTGGATGGTAACTAGCCACGGCCGAACTTCCGAAGCCCGTCACAATGGTTTCAGAACCCGTTGTCGTACGTGAACGACAAACGCAACTCGATACGATGCGACGGGACAGTATCCAACAGTAGCTGACCCTTCACGTGGGCTACGTTGTTGCGTAGACAAGTTTGTCATTTTCTATGGTGTCGTATCGTGTCGCGATGCTTCTGTCGCTCACCTAGCACAACGGATAAGTAAACAGATCGTATTGTTGATGGGTGAGAGCGTTAGGTCCGGTGGGACCAGGGTACGCTGACACCAATCGGCTAATTTATCATCACCACAAGCCGTAGCTAATACCGGCGCTCGGACAACGTGCTAATTACTTACCATTTACTGACGCATGGCCGATATATTGCGATCAGACTACAGAGGAGTGGTAACAGCCTGCAGCGTACCAAAAGCTGGCTTTAATTTACTTGCGGACCTGTAGTTTGAGACCTCAAAAATATTGATGAATATGTGTATTATATTGTATGTATTTTCAGCAATAAAAGTATCGAATATTTTCAGGAAAAAGTATAGAAATACTTGGACCTTGCTCACGAGGTTACCGCCATGTGGAATGTTGACTCAACGATTATTGTACCGATGGTTGTATCAGTTAACGGTCTTATTGCGAAAAGGTTCGACCAACACTTCAAGAATCTTTCACTTGGTTATTGGATTAAGGGTCAGATACAGAAGGCGGTTATCCTTGAGACGGCGCGAATTGTGAGGAAGTTCCTCTCTCTGAAGCCCTGACCACCGGCTGCTTGGGTCCTTAAGGCCCCACAGTGAGTGGAAGTTTTATGGGATTATTTTTAATGTTTTTTGTATAGTATTTTTATATATTTATGTAAAATGTAAGAAGATAGAATATAAATCCAATGAAAATGGATACATTTTACATGATCTATAGCATCTCTGTGATACGTTTTATTTATTAAAGTAAAATAATCATATTTTACCGTTTAATAGATTAATAAGTAAAGAGTTTATTTGCTGGAAACATTGAAAATAATAATTACTAAAATACTAAATTATTCTTGTGAATATATTCTAACAATTTTATACAAGTACTTCTAACGAACCTTTCCTTTGTCTTAAATCCAATTTAAATTTATTTCATTAAAAGTAGAGTAGACTAGGTATTTGTTTATTATGATCGTAATAAACAAAGGTTCATTAAAAAAATCAATTTTAGTAAAATAGGTGGTGTAATATAGTGAAAGTTCTAGACGTGGGTGCTCGTTAAAAGTTATAGACTTCAAAAACTTACTTCACAACTAGCTAGACCACTTCCAACTTCATAATATTTGAGGGCTTTGTGGTGCCTTTCTCTAGGATCGTAAAATGCTTGTTACAATAATTCAATTGTATTCAGTTCATTCATTCAATTTAGGTACTCTCCTATGAGAGTGGAGGCCTGTGCCCAGTAGTGGGACATTAATGGGCTGTAGTTAATTTAGGTACCCTATAGGTACACTTATTGACGTAAATTACTTATTTATCAAACATGATAGTGATAATCAGTTACGGTATCTTAAAACTAAAACTACGAGGATTCCAAACGCGCCAGGTCTGAGAAGAGCCCACAACAAATTCAGCCGGGTTTTTCGGAACGTTAGTTCCTGGGCGATGCGGAGGGGTACCCTAGCCGGTAAAAAACCCTTTAATTTTTCGGGTATAGATTATTTATTAGCCCAGAATCACTCTCTGACAGTACTATGAAACGAGTATACAGCTCTATCGAGTTATTATGAAATATTTATTTCTAAAGCTCGGTCATTGGCATAAAGTTTTGAGTTATTAAAATATCATTCAATATCAAAAAAAAATGTCTATTAAGTGATTTAATACTACTGGTTCGACCCGAACTGTAACCGCGCGGTATCCATAAGATAGTTTTGATAGAACCGGTGGTAGGGTCAAAACATGATTATGTTACGTCACGTTTTGACCCTACCACCGGTTCGGAAAGGAGATAAAAGAATATAAAATTATAAATGCGAGATTATGTTTGTCTGTCGGTTAGTCCTTCAATCACGCCCAAACAAAGCAACAAGAGAGAGAGATAGTTTCGCTACCGGAAAAACAAATACTCCTCCTAGGATTTAAAAAACGAAATTTTCATATAAGTATTTTATACACTATAATTTCACCGAACACATAAATTTGATGCTATAAGTCATGAGATTATAAATACTCGTTTGGTCACTCGTGACTTTTGCTTAAAACTAAGTTCAGCAACAGCAGTTTTTTGACGACCTCCGTGGTACAGTGTTGAGCACTGTTACCTTAACGTGCCGAGGTCCCGGGTTCGATCCCTGGCAGGGTTTGGAAATTTACAATTTCTGAATTTTCCCTGGTCTGGCCTGGTGGGAGGCTTCGACTTAGCTAGTTACCACCCTACCGGTAAAAGACCTGCCGCCAACCGATTTAGTGTTCCGGTACGATGCCGTGTAGAAACCGAATAGGGGTATGGGTTTAATATAGCTATGCCCCTAACAGGTTAGCCCGCTACCATATCAGACTACATCTTCACTTACCATCAAGGGCTAACTTGTAGTGGATAAAAAAAAGAAAAGGCACCAAGTGCTCAGGTAATAACAAAGGTAGTGCGATAGCTCTACGTGTCATTAACTAAAAGGTCAAGCATCGGCCGGAAACACGAAAGGTCGACGGTAAAAACCGCTGCCTTTGTACTAACTGTGCTATTTTCATAATACATGTTCGGGTTTTCTCATACAAAGTTCTGTCTCAGTTCGAGGGGGAACCAAACCTTTGCCCATATTATAAACTAGCTGATGCCCGCGCCTTTATCCGCACGGATTAAGTATTTTGGTTCCCGCGGGAACTCTTTAATTTTCCGGGATAAAATCCGTTCGATCCGTTGCTCTGTTGCAGCGTGACGGAAGGACAAACAAACACACTTTCGCAATTATAATATTAGCATGATGTGAAGACTGTCTTTGTTTGTTTGTCCTTTAATCACGCCGTGGCTGAAGAAAGGATCGACGTAATTTTTTGAATGGATATAGTTAAATACCTAGAGAGTGACAAAGGTGAGGTACGTATAATTTCAGAAATTAATCATAAAAAAACATGGCTTATATAAAAAAAACTGCTCGATATTTCAATACTGATAGTTACATACTTAATTATAAGTTTAGGTTAAAGTAAAATTACTAATTAGTCAAATAGGCTGGATTGTAATTAAGCTGAGCACATTTAAATTGGTTCTCAATAATAGAAAGAAAAACAAATTGGCAGTCATAGGGACTGCCTATAAAAGTGAAAATAAATATTTAAAATAATTCAAAAACAGACTGTTGTTGTTTTAGTTTGTTTTTTGGCAGGGCAAAGAACTAACTAAAAAGTTAAAAATCTAAATTAATCTAGTTAAATAGAATCTTATTCACATTTATATTAAA
This sequence comes from Erebia palarica, assembly GCA_964035005.1. Lineage (NCBI taxonomy): Eukaryota > Metazoa > Arthropoda > Insecta > Lepidoptera > Nymphalidae > Erebia > Erebia palarica. Next base: position 39,568,290 of record OZ035983.1, read on the forward strand.
TTATATTTTTTTTGTGAATCACTGGATATTGAACTATATTTTTGGTGTCGGTGTTATATTTATTTTTGGAATCTACTCATCATTTTCTAGATGATGATAACATAGTTAATCTTATTTTCGAATTACTTTTTTTTTTCAACTTTAATCTATAATGCGGGACCATCACCACCATGGTCACCCCATCAATTTTTTTTTTAATTTTACTAGCCTATGTCACCCGGAATAAGCTAGGAATTCTAACGATACCTCATTTATCAAAATCGGTTCAGGCCTTTATATATATAGAAGTTATGGTGGAATATACAATCTCACATACATACATACATACATACATACATGAACCCTGAAAACAATATACTCCTTTTTACAGGCAGTCGTATAATAATAAAAATCAATAAGTGCTCAACGCGGCTAACGAAGTTTTCACTTCAAAAAACTACCCTTTACACTTTAAGACATTTCACCGAGATGAACAGTGGGTCCTCAAACCATGATGTGGGGTGGTCTCTGTAACTTTGCTCGTTACCGCCGACAGCTCGACGCTGAGTTGTCTCTAATTGCTGCCACAACTATTAGCTTCACCGATTCTTACAAATTGTTACAATCACATGAATTTGGACTCTTAATCTGTGTGCCTTTTTTTTTGTTGACGGGGGGGAAATTTCCTTAAGATACCCGACTTTCTGGGTGGTAATCGGGTTATGTAGGATTTCTACCTACTAAAACCCCCTCGGTGGCCAACTTCAACATATGTTGGGAGGCTCCGAGATCTCTTAAGAACGCATCAGTGCCTCCCTTGTGCGATGCCCATAGGGCTCACCCCGGACTCCTGTTACCCGTGTGCCTAGCGGAAGATTTTCATAGCATAATAACTACGATTTGTACATAGATGTAGGATTGGTATGATGCTCCTAGCGGAGCGAGACCAATCCTACATCTATGGATTTGTATGGAATTGTTAAGCGTTTGACAGCTGGCGCTCGATCAATTCCATATAAATGGTAGTTAACGTTGTCACGATCGAATACGTACAAAAACTCCCACCCGGCCTGCTGGAGTACAATAACTCAACTCAAAATGTTAATCTGTGAGTCAGTCAGTTATTTATTTTATACTGAACGATGCCCGCGAATTCGTCCGCTTGAATTCATATAATAAGTTATATAGTCCATATTTGTCCCCAGGATGCAGTCTGTCCCTTTTCCACATTTCAACGAAATCAATTAAAATTATTTTGAATTAAAAGATTGCATATCTAAGTTAAAAATATTAAATCATCTAAAAAAATCTAAATTATTTAAGCTAATTATATTTTATGGTTTATCGTATAAACTGGATAGAAACGTAGGAATATCCATTCTATAATATCACTAACCTGCATTTTGCGATAAGAATGAAAATGCTTAGCTGTATTCGTCAGAAACATTCAAACTAGTCTTAAGAAGGTGCGCCCTTCACCATTCATTCAATAGAAAAACAACCTTAACAGAATGTTGATAGAGTTCAAATGAGACGTTAGCGTGATTAAGATTAATGGTTCACAAAATTGTTCGGTAAAGCGGAACCGGCGCCTCTCGAGAGTTTATCTGAACGCGGAATTGAAAGACTACAATGAACCTTTAGAAGACTTTTAAAGATTTTATTACAAGATTTCCACTTACTTCATTGGGAATTTCATTCTTATTCTATCTATCTTGATATCTTTGTCAATTTTTTCTTTGGTAGATGATGCCCTTTATGACTTCGATTATATTATCGAATACTAGGTGATGCCTGTGACTTCGTCCGCGTTGATTGAGGATATTTTTTATTTTTTATTTTGTCCCCTACAAGTTAGCCCTTGACTGGGATCTCACCTGATGGTAAGTGATGATGCAGTCTAGTAGTCTGGTAGCGGGCTAACCTGTTAGAGGCATGGCAGTTATATTAAACCCATACCCCTATTCAGTTTCTACATGGCATCGTACCGGAACGCTAAATCGCTTGGCGGCACGTCTTTGCTGGTAGGGTGGTAACTAGCCACGGCCGGCCAGGGAAAATTCAGAAATTATTAATTCCCAAATTGTCCCTGCCAGGGATCGAACCCGGGAGCTCCGGACGTTACGACGTTACGACGGATACCCACGTAATGCGGGACGGATTCCCGCGGGAAATCTTTAATTTTTCGGGATAAAAAGTAGTAGTATGTGTTTTTCCAAACTATAATCTATCTATGTGCCTTTCATCCAGATCCGTTCAGTCGTTCTGGCGTGATTGAGTAACAACAATCCATCCATCCATTCATACATCTATCCATCCAAACTTTCGCATTTAATATTAGTATAGATTAGCTTTCAATTATTATACTCTATTTTAGACCGCGGATTTATTATCCTTTCGATTATTAGTGTACAACTGCTCCATTGATATCTTTGAGTAAGTCATGATGCTAGTAAACGTATTAAGGAGAAATGTGATAAGACAGAACATACTTCTAACAGGTACAAGTTCGTCCTAAATTAGCACGAAACCTGCGCGAGACCCTTAAAAAATACGCTAGTTATTTGATAAAATCATAAAACAAGTGAGTGTAATACCAGTCCGTAAAATGATATGACAATTAATTTCCACGCAAGATAGCAACAAAATCTTGAGCTTCTTAACCGGATTAGCGAAGCAGTTTGACACACGACATCACAGACGTTTACAGCCACGTTTATAGAGCTTAGTGGCATTGGCATAAGGTTCAAAGTGCAACAGCAACCGAGCTGAAGTGGACTCCACCGCAAGGGCCCTCGGTCAAGCCTCCTCGTGTCAGAGACATGACAGCATGTAAATAAGGGTTTGTTGACGCGACGTCGACCCGCCGTGGAAATGGTGAACTGTTATTATTTTGTTTCAAAGCTATTTGTTTGTTTTGGAAATAAAAGCCTGTAGCCAACTGTTTTTTATTTAAATTTAGTCACAAGCAAATGCGATCTAGCCTAGTGGAGGGTACAGATTGTCTGCAAGTGGATTTGGCTTGGAAACTTGGAATATACATGGCAGTTTAATTAATCCCAAATTTATAATGGGGTTCCATGCGCGGTTCAACTTAGCTTGGAATACTAGAGAGCATCTCGATACTATAAATAATATTTCTAAATCGCTCATTCCTGCTGGAAAGTGAACGGGGGACTCCCATTTAAAAGACCTCTGCACCAGAGGAATCATCGGTTAAAACAAGGTTCGAATAAAAGCAACAATTAAAGCAGCCAAGTCTCACTTTCAACTATTCCAAAAAAGCTATCACGCCTTCCATCTGTGGGTTCCGTATAAAAAAGAGGGCAAAAACCTTACCTTGAAGCAGCAGACTACAAGCTGCTCAGTGTAAAAGAGCTACTCGTATGCTATTAGATATTTCTTTTAGACATGAAGTCCAAACAAAGTAATTCCCTGAATAATTTAAGTTCAAGCAGTAAACTAATTGTAAGCAAAACCGGTTCGAATAGGAAGATTCAGACTTCACTGCAAAATTAAAAACCCTGTTTTCACTCTGCGGCTAAAAGGGCGGTTTATGAATTCAATTTCATTTTTCGCATCAAGAAAAAGAAGCAAAACCGTGCTCGCAATGAAAACAAGTCAGACAGAAGCGGTAGATGGAATCAGGTCCAGTGTGGTGGAAACAGGATGTGACGTCACGCGGGCGGTGCAGCGCGCGTGAAATGAAGGACGCACCCACGGGACATCGCTATATATTGAAATTTGAATGACCACAAACTGTGAAGAGAACACTTTAATATTGTAAAGCTCATATTTTCTTTCTTTCCCTGAATTAATGGGTAAGCATTATTTAAAACTAAAAAACTATTCCAAAGGACATGACCAGTAATTGCCCTCCGATTCGGGACAATGCACAGGATTTCCGTTTTTACAGTAAGGTTTAAAAATTCAAAACGAAATTATTATGGATTTATTATTCCAAATAAGGTCGGGGTTCAAATGACAAAAAAAAACAGTACGTTTATTGTTTAAATCTTGAGCGTCCGCTTTCCTCTTTAAGCACTACTCCATTTTGACGTTCCATTATATCCATGCCTAATAATAATCTTGTAACCCTACATGAATACCATTTAAGTACCTTAGTTATTATATTAGGAATGATTTATTTTTGATCAATTAAATAGTAATGAAAAGGAAATGTATGTTTTGTTTATAATTATTTTTATTTTTTGACAAGTCTCAAACTAATCGATCGAACAAAGCATTTTGAAATACTACGTTTAAAGGAACGCCCTGTCACATTGCATATGCTGCCATCTGTGGTCGAATAGTTGAACTTGTTAACGAAAAGTAGTGAGCAATACTTAAAAATATTTTCTAGACTCACCACAATAACTAGCGCCATCTAGTGTGGGAAAGCAGTTTTTGGTGAAACTTTTTTTATCTATTTTCTCAGTTTTCAGAGCCTTCAGACTCCTGAAACTTTTTTATTTGAAAACTATAAAATATAACAATTACAATAATAAAGAAATAATACTTGAAAATATTTTTTTAGACTCGCTTAACACAATAAATAGCGCCATCTAGTGTGGGAAAGCAGTCTTTTGGTGAAACTTTTTTGTTCATTTTCGCAGTTTTCCGAGCCTTCAGACTCCTGAAACTTTTTTATCTGAAAACAGTGAAATATTACAATTACAATAATAAAGAAATCATTGCTGAACATTGATTTTTGACACCTAGGCAAGCTGCCATAGTTCCACCGGTCAAGTCCTTTCAAGTCTAATGCTAGTAGTTAGTGATATATTCAAAATATAACAGGACAAAATGGACAGGCATAGTCGCACCATAAGGGTTTTCGTGAGATAATTAAAGACTCATGTCGGCACTCGGCGCTAAGGCACTTCTGCAGAATATTAAATTTTATTATATTAGACACGTCTTATTGCTGTGGCAGAAACGAACAATATATATTATAAATCTTTGTTGAAATTATACCTAATATGAATCTATCCATACTAATATAATAAATACGAAAATGTTTCTGTCAGTCTGCTACGCTTACATGGCCCATCTTTTCAAACGATTTTGATGAAATTTGGTAGAAAGATTAAAAATCCGGAAAATTGAAAATCCCGCGAGAATTAAATTATTATAAACTAGTGGGCCCGGCAGACGTTGTCCTGCCTTGAACCTAGAACCCGATTGCAGCGCCCCCTACCGGGTCCAATTGTGCATATAAACCATCCCTGGATCCACTCAATCATGCACAAAAAATTTCATCAAAATCGGCCAAGCCGTTCTCGTGTTTTAGCGAGACAAACGAACAGCAATTGATTTTTATATATAATAGCTGATGCCCGCGATTTCTTCCGCGTGGATTGAGGTTTTTCAGTTCCCGCGGGAACTCTTTAATTTTCCGGGATAAAAAGTATCCTATGTCCGTCTCCTGGTTCTAAGCTACCTCCCCACCAATTTTCAGCCAAATCGCGTGGATTGAGGTTTTTTAGTTCCCGCGGAAACTTTTTCATTTTCAGGGATAAAAAGTATCCTATGTCCGTCTCCTGGTTCTAAGCTACCTCCCCTCCAATTTTCAGCCAAATCGGTTCAGCCATTCTTGAGTTATAAATAGTGTAACTAACACGACTTTCTTTTATTTAAATAAGAAAAGATTGTCTGCTCACCAGAGGCAAACGCATGAGAGTATTATTAGATAGTGGTTCTATGTGTCACATTATCACAAAATCGTTTTGTGATCGCATAAACTTAAAAATTAATGCCTCGCCTTCAGTTGTACAAGGACTCGGCCTTTCAGAACAACAAGTTCAAGGTCTAGCCCGCCACACTTAACTCGCGTTTTGACGACCGCGTCAATTACGCAATCAATGCACGCGTTGTCGATACGATATCGGACAGAATTCCAAATGATTTGATTGATATAAGTCATATATATCATTTGAAGAGTTTACCTCTGGCTGATGACGAATGGCAAACACCAGCTGAAATTGATTGTTTGATTGGCAGCGAATTGTTTCCATTCCTCCTGGGTAATCTTAAAGTTGTGTCCCCTGATTCGTTGGTCGTCGGTGTTCAGACATCGCTCGGCTACGTTATAATGGGAAAGGCATATTGCCTCGCTCCTCCGCTCTCTAAGGAGAAATCCTTCCATGCTGTCTTAAAAACTACTGAACCGACTTTGGAGGAACTTGCTCAGCGCTTTTGAGAGTTGGACACGGTGCCTAGTGGAAATCATTTGAGTCCTGACGACGCCGCTTGTGAACGCATTTTCTTAAACAATATTTTACGCGATAGTACTGGGCATTATACTGTGTCACTTCCGTTCAAATCTGACCCTGCCGTACTCAGTCGTTCATACGAGATAGCTAAACGCCGTTTATTGAACTTGGAGAAGAAATTGAATAATATTCCCGAATTACGCAAAGATTACAATGAAACCATTTCCGATTACATAACTAAAGGTTATTTAAACTTAATCAAAAATCCTGAACCAGGTCCGTGTTACTACATTCCGCATCACGCTGTGTATCGCCCTGACAAAACTTCCTCGCGAACTAGGGTTGTTCTAGACGCAAGCTGTAAGACTAACAGCTACGATAACTCTAACCGCTCGCTCAATGATATCTTATACACGGGACCTAACTTGCAGGCTAACATATTTGATTTATTAATTAACTTGAGATTATTTTTAATCGCCTTAACCACCGACATTGAAAAAATGTATTTTCAAGTCAAACTTTCACGTGATCATCATCGCTACCAGCGCATCCTATATAGGTTCGATTCAAGCGATCCCGTCGAAACTTATGAATTTAATTGCGTATCGTTTGGCGTGTCGAGTTCACCGTACCTAGATATGCGCGTAGTGAAACAGCTCGCCGAAGATGAACGCGCCCGCTTCCCGGCCGCTGCCTGGGCAGCCGAGCATCATTTTTATATGGATGATTACGTCTCGTCTGTACCTTCTGTAGAAGAGGCTAAGAATTTATACAACGAAGTCGTTCAACTCTTCAGTGCTGGTGGTTTTAAACTTAGGAAATGGATTTCGAACTGTACTCATCTACTACAAGAAATACCTTCTGATCTACGATCGCCAAATATCGTACAATTCGATAAAAATTCCATTACCGCGAATACCAAGATCGTCGGTCTACGATGGGAACCGAACGAAGATGTTTTTAAATTTAAAGTAAACGTACCTAAAGGAACTAAATGTACGAAACGCATTATTCTTTCGGGAACCGCGAGATTATTCGATCCGCTTTCACTACTAGGCCCTGTAACTGATTTATTAAAATTATTAGTGCAAGAATGCTGGAAACTAAACCTAGGTTGGGACGACGACGTTCCCGCTAGTATAGAAGACCAGTGGTTGCAGTTACAACGCGAACTTCATTTATAAGAACAGTTACAGATCCCGCGACACATAGGTATTTTACAAATATTTCGCTAATAGGATTCGCCGACGCCAGCGAAAAATGTTATGGTGCTGTCATTTACATAAGTCAGCCCTAATAATACGGATAAAGGTCAAGTCACATTACTGTGTGCAAGATCAAGGGTGGCCTCACCTAAGTGCAATGTATCATTGCCGCGACTTGAACTTTGCGCTAGCCTTCTGTTATCAAACTTAATCGTTGCTGTTAGGGATTCGATTAGTGAACGCGTCACAATAAACAAAATAATCGCATTCTCCGACTCCACGATTACGCTCTCGTGGATCCGCGCGCCGCCTCATAGATTTCAGACCTTTGTCGCAAACAGAATCGCCGCTATAAACGCTAACCTTCCATCTGAAAACTGGCATCATTTTTCTGGAAAGGAAAATCCCGCAGACATAATATCGCGACCTATCATGGCGGCTCAACTGATAATTGACAAGTCACATTAGCAACTTTTTTTTCAAACGTCAAAATGCGTGCTTAGTATGGATTTTGTACGAAATTTAAAGTTGTGACGTAATCAAAGTTCGACGCACTTTTTTTACTTTAATCCATAGTTTGAAATGGTTATTCAAAATAAAACTAGGAGGGGACGTGGATATTACGACTTTTGGGAGATCCTTTATTTAATAATCACTATAAAATAATTTGTTTCACTAGTAGTCAAATACCCAATTGATTCCCTCCTCAAGGCGACGGCGTCTGGTCCTGTGGGGCTTCCGGCGTGAATATGTCCCAGGCTTACAGCGCGAGGGCGGGAGGGCGGCCGGTTTAGCCTGACGCATGTGTCTGGAGTACGTATCGAAGGGGCTAGGTCTTAATAGACTTATGAGATTGTCCTTTAAATAAATAAATAAAAATAAAAAAGCCTTTTATTTCTTCAAATTGTTTACAAATAATGGAGAATATAACTAGAAAATAAGTGTACAAAATTAGGAATTATATTAAAACCTATTTTAGAACTAGTTTTAAGTGTGTATGAAGAGCCTTTTTCAGGTCAAGGCCTCCTCCAGAGAATCCCATTTATTCCTATCTTTGGCTATGATCATCCAGTTCGGTCCCGCCACTTTTTTGATGTCATCATCCCAGCGATAATGCGGCCTACCTCTACCACATGTACCTTTTGGGCCAGGCCAACTCCTTTAAGAGCTCCCAAATTGACTTTTGTCAAGTTCTTACTGTGCGTCGTGTTACTGTCTGTCGAACAGATTAGACTTAGGTTTTTTTGTATTTAGAATTGACTTTGGTAAATACCTAAATAAAACAGATAGTAAGTGCGGTAAATAATGATCGACTTTTTTTATGAAAAGTCTATACCTTATTTTAGATAATATGTGAAAATGTGTCTGTTACCTTTTCCTGGCCCATTAGTTTATGAAAATTTGGTATAGAGATAGCTTTCATCCCCTGGACGAACATTATAATATTATGTTAGGTAATTTTCATCCCTGAAAATCATAGTTCCCACGGCTAAGACTCAAGTTTTTTCCTTTTGTTAAAGTTTCACAGTGGAATTAGTAAATAATTATATTAATATTATATCTTTTTAATCATTTAAATATATTGTTGTTATTTTTTTTAAATCGATTGCAATATAGTGCCCCAGACTCTCAGTATTTTCTGTTCCATAATTATAGTAAAAATTTTCAGTTCACTGTCCAATTCCAAAAACATACTCTACCGACCAGATAATTTAAACTGTTGGTAATAATAACTGCGCCTAAACCTAGTATATCTGGTGTCAAACTAGTAATAACACCGTCAAACACTAAAGCATACAAACACTGCAGCGAGTGGTATAAAAAGCAATAAAAGCCGCGGTAAAGCCGCTAGCTACAGCGGTGGTTGGCCGAAATTGAAATTTGATGGACCTACATATTCGCAGGCGACGCGTTATTGCGTATGTACAGAATTCATTGCCGACTGCGGAATGGCTTGCGATTGAACTATCCGACCGGCACGGCCATCGGTGGTAAATAAATTATAATAATCACCCGAGCAGTGCTCGGGCCTGCCGACCAATTCACTATTATTTCATATGTACACACTATGTACAATTTAATATTTTTCAAACTTCAATCTGTTTATCCAAAAATAATTTTTACAAGTGCTTTTGAATCTTCCGCTGGAATTTTGGTTGCGAGAGCGTAAAGCGGTTGCCAAAAAGTGACAGCGTTACAAAATTTAACTAAATCAGTTTAGGTGTCCTTGTGCAAGTGGGCCTTGATTTTGAAATCGATTCTTGAAATTCAATTCTTTATTTCCAGGCTGTATAATTTAAGTCACTCTGTGTACAAAACTGTGTCAATTATAACCACAGAGAAAAAATATTTCTAGCATAAAACATTAAATTCTCAGTCTAATAACACACTCTGCCAAGCTATTATAGTTAATCCACGGCCGTCCCCTCAAACAGTAGGCTTATCGAAAGGTAAACTCAATCAGAAGGCATTAATGGGCCCTCCACACTACACGCGACGTAGCGCACATCTGTTTACTCCGACACTCATTTTGTGAGATTATCGCGTTAGTGCCGCTTCACAATACACACTCGCATGCGGCTAGTTCGCGCCGGACTAATGAATCGAAATGAAAATATGATATTGCAACGCATTGGAGCCACAGATACAGCCCCGGATCTTCAATTTTTTCGAGGCGGGGCAAAAACTGAAAAATGCCGCCCCCGCCTTTGATTCTCATGTTTTCAATTTTTTTATATTTGCTATTTTTTTATTAAAAAACTGAGTTTCAGTTTATTTTTAATTCAAATTCAAATTTTTTTTTCTATCTGGCCAATCTTTGTCCTTGTAGGTATATCAATCAAATTATTGATTTTTTGCTGAGTTACAGCTGTCTTTTGTTTATCAGCGCGCGGCCCAAATGCTCGCGTCAGCACTTTTCTTATTTTTTTTCTGTTTCTATTAGTGATAGAAACTTCTAGTTTGCTTCAGTTTGTCTACATACATACTAATTTTATTTGATAACTTCTCAATAGATATTTTAATTACCATCTTATTTCTTTATAAAAAAAAATTGCGGCCAATAAAATTCTTTTGAACTTAATGTGTAGTTTTTAATTTAGATTTTAATATATTTCTTAGTTTTAAGTTGAAAAATATTGTTCTTCATCTGTATTTCATCTAGCGCTCCGCCCCGGCTTTGCACGTGTAGCACTAATCATCATAACAGTTCATACCCAATAATAGCCAGTCGACATTGGGTAGCAGTCAGCACATCAGGCTTTACATTAGCACTGTGGTATCTCCGCCCGGCCGGCTTCCCCTATTTCTGTTGCGCGTGAATTTATTTCTATGATATCTTCTAGATATTCATCGGAATGAAATAGTGTAAAGAGTGAATTTGGTTAATATTAAATACTTGAGATGATCAACCATTTTATTTTGATAAGGATTAAAACAATGTCAGTAAAAACACCTTCGAAAGTAAAGCTTTGTTGTAAATTATAAAATCTTAAAAATGGTTATTGTGAGGCAACCTTAAAAGATGCTATCGGGGATTTTTTTCGAACTTTTTGAGGGGAACAATTCCACATTACATTGTTTTTGTGTAACTTTTACTATTTACGCAGCGCATGTCACAAAAGCTCTCAGATGAGAGGAGTTTTTCTGACTTCATTCATATTATTGCAATTTTCGTAAGGATCTCCAATTTTTTGTAAATAAAAGATAGCCTATGTTACTCGCTGATAAAGTAGCTATCTATAGATACCGATTTCAAAATTCTTTCACTTCTAAGTGAAAGAATTTTTAAAATCGGTCGAGTAGTTTTTGAGTTTATTCATTACAAACAAACAAATAAATCTTTCCTCTATATAGCCCCGCAAAAGCGAAAAATATTTTATTATACGACTGCCTGAAAAAAGGAGTATATTGTTTTCAGAGTTCATGTATGTATGTATGTGAGTTTGTATATTCCACCATAACTTCTATACGCCTGAACCGATTTTGATAAATGAGGTATCGTTAGAATCTCTAGCTTATTCCGGGTGGCATAGGCTAGTAAAATTTTCCAAAAAATTGATGGGGTGACCATGGTCCCCCATTAAAGACTAAACTTGAAAAAAAAAAACGAAAATAAGATTAACTATATAATCATCATCTAGAAAATGATGAGTAGATTCCAAAAATATATAACACTATAGTTCAATATCCAGTGATTCACAAAAAATATCATTTAATAAAAATGTGAATAAGATTCTAATTTGACTAGATTAATTTAGAATTTTAACTTTTTAGTTCGTTTTTTGGGAGAGCAGTCGTATTTTTTAATTTCTTTAATTATGACTTGTTTTATTATATAACTTATTGTCCATAAAGTACTGCACGTCTCAGTGGTCAAAGTTAATGATGACTTGTGTGTATTGAGCTGCCAAGTTTGAATTTACCGCTCGGGGTATGGGTGCCGCCCGGGGTACGGGTGCCGCCCGAGGCATGGGCCCCGGCTTGCCCCCCCCCCCTAGATCCGGGGCTGCACAGATAACTATAAATATTACAAAGAGCTGTCTAATCAGACACTAAAATGAAAACAAAATTAAATGTTGCAGATTAAAATTATTTACAAAAACCCGACTTCCAAAGTCACTGTAAAGTAAAAAATAATTTTGATTTCTACATACTATGTTGAAGTCGGGCGAGCCTAATGCGTCAACTTTGCTTAACTTTGTTATATATATTTTTACTTAACAGTCGCTTCGGAAGTCGAATTTTTAGAAAAAATAATATTTTTAACTTTTTAATATCAGGATTGAGGATTTGGAGTCAGAATTTCTTATGGGACCACCTCGAAATCTTCCTGAAAGAATTGAAAAAAAAAAAAAACAAATCGGTTCAGAAGATATATTCGGAGATATGCACCGACATACATTTTTTTTTAAAACACGCACCGTATTGATAACCTCCTCCTTTTTTGGAATTCGTTTAATAAAACAGCATTTACGAACTACAATTTACTGTTATCTATATTTATAAACTAGATCCAAACTTTATTTCCTTCAATATTGAAAGAAAATGGTAATTTGAATAGTTTGGTGTTATCACAGTTACCTTGGTATACCTACTAAATACCTGACGAGAACTTTGATACTTTTATTTATGTAACAAGATGATACCCGTGACTTTGTCCGCGTGGATTACGGTTTTTTTAATCCCGCGGGAATTCTTTAATTTTCCGGGTAGTCCTTCCCCGGGATACAAACTATCCCAATACCAAATTTAATCAAAATCGGTTGAACAGATGGGCCGTGAAAGCGTAGCAGACAGAGAGACAGACAGAAACACTTTCGCATTCGTAGTATTAGTAAGGAATCTGGTGGGTTTATTAATAGCAGTGTGAAACGACCTAAAACCGCCCGGGGTCTTGGCTCAAACGAATGGCTACGATCTGGAGTTGTTTGCAGAACATATTATACTTTTATACTTTTGGGAGCAGAAATGAATTGAGTTGAAAAGTGCGTCTGCGGCCATTAAACTTTATTGCGTAAACTTTATTGCGGCTGGCAGGCGGCGGCCATGCGAGCGGAATGTGAACACAACTTATTGTTATGTCTCTGTTTTTATGAATTCTCAACTTTCCACTTATATTTTACAAGAATCGATCCCCTTTGGGGTTTAGTTTTCGTTATTTCATAACGGATACCTACCTGATAAGAGCCACCTGTATGCCAAAATTCAGCGGTGTCTGTCCAGTGCTTTGCGCTGTGCGTGGACAGAAAAGTCAGTCACCTTTTGGTAAGTGATGGTACAGTCTAAGATGGTAGCGGGCTAACCTATAAGGGGTAAAGCAGTTATATTGGATAGAAGCAGGCTTTACTGTGCGGAAGTCCATGATAATGAAGAAACTTGAAATTTAATTCGCTATAATCCGCCACAGTAGGTAAACCTATGTGGTACAATGTGTATCTTGCAATATTCACCACACCACATAATTTTTCCAAATTATTCTCAACGCACATTTCACTCCAACACCGGAGCATCTTCAGGAGATGACTCGACTGTGCGTGTTTGCTTATATTAATATAATTCGGAATAACTTTCAAATGTTTAGGTCATAGTTGATTATAATCGGCGCGGCGAACCTTGATGCCTATGACAGTTCGTGTTAGTGATGGGTCGTGTCTTTGGTTGTTATTGTAGGTTATAATAATATTATAGGATATTTTTAGATATAGCCACACTATTTGGTCGGTCACTACGACGCGCGACTATGACAGTTCGTGTTTGTGATGGGTCGTGTCTTTGGTTGTTATTGTAGGTTATAATAATATTATAGGATATTTTTAGATATGTGAGCATGAAAAAAAATTGTGCACTCGTTTCCATTACCGACATTTTTTTATTGATACTTGCCGCCCTTGTCGATAAACGTCACACGACGTAAGTTTTGCAGGACGTAAACATAAATTTAGATTGAGATAACTTCTTGTAAATGTTAAGAATTGTTAAAAATATCAACGGAATATCATTACTAATGGTATAAAGCTACGTAAAATTTATAAATGGCATTTTTAGACGCCCCCAATGTGATCCCAATTTAATGGTGACGCCACTACAATGTTATATGGTGACATTAGCTGTCAGTGTCATAGGGATCAAGGTTCGCCGCGCCGAGTATAAAACAAACATTTTGAACTGCGACACGATGTAATTTAATTTATTTAATTTGAAATCTAGCCTGTACGCTGCCTGCCTATCCAATATTTGAAATCGGTGAGTTTGACCGTACAGGCTAGACTCTACATTAAATTAACTTAATTACAATAATTGTAAGTGGTAATTGGTAACTAGCCACGGCCTATGTTTCCACCAGAACAGACGGACGGACGGACGGACGGACGTACAAGTGCAATTTCTTCGCTTCGCTCGGTCAAATATGCACGAATACCTACATGTTCATTTTAATTCGAAATATATAGCTTCACGTAACACGGGCAAATTTTGCATATTTAAACAGACACACCATCTTATGACATGTAACATTTGATGAGATCGCAGTCGAGGGCTAACTTGTTATAGCATAGAACTAAAACAAAAACTTCAAGTAGTTACATAAAATTCGCATCCGTATAGTACACCTGAATTCTAAAGATATCAAGCCGAGCCGTGTTCCAAATACATAATAACAACGTTTTTTACCTGAAAACACACAGACAGCGAAAAAGAAGGCTAAGTAGATTAAAACATCGACTCAGCGGGCGCGGCATACTACCATCGTTTGAAGCCGGATTGATTTAAAATGGTTGACGTTCTTTTTTTATACGACTGCCTGAAAAAAGGAGTATATTGTTTTCAGGGTTCATGTACGTATGTATGTGAGTTTGTATATTCCAACATAACTTCTATACGCCCGAACCGCTTTTGATAAATGAGGTATCGTTAGAATTCCTAGCTTATTCCGCGTTACATAGGCTAGTAAAATTAAAAAAAAAATAGATGCGGTGACCATGGTGCCGCATTAAGGACTCAATATGTAAAAAAAAACGAAAATAAGATTAACTATTTAATCATCATCTAGAAAATTATGAGTAGATTCCAAAAATATATAACACTATAGTTCAATATCCAGTGATTCACAAAAAATATAATTCAATAAAAATGTGAATAAAACTCTAATTTAACTAGATTAATTTAGATTTTTAACTTTTTAGTTCGTTTTTTGGCAGGGCAGTCATGTTTTTTAATTTTTTAAATTATGACTAACTTGTAGAAGCCCGACTCGCACTTGGGCGGTTTTTCAACAAACATCATCTATTGCGGCTTTCCCGGTACATCATCTATTGCGGCTCGCGGATTATTTATTTTCTCTTTTATCGTTACAAAAACTTCAGATTTGTCCAAGTCCCCTTCCCCCCCCCCCCCATTGTATCGGAAGCTGAGACACGATGCGATCCGTTTTAAGTAATTTGGTAGATTTAGGGAGATTAAGGTTGGAGAGAAAAATAGGTATTATATAGAAGTATAGAACTTAGAAAGCCTATGTGGTTACGTAACTATTTTATATTATATTGTATGGATATTGTAATACTTACAGTTTAAGACTCTTACTTCTCTCTCTGCGACGTATGAATCGCCATTGCTGAGGGTCGTAACCCCATTCCATTGACCACATAATGGCAGGAAGTTATTTGGGATAATAATGCGGTGGGCTCCCAGTTCCTTCCACATGCGAGTCGTCTAAGATTACTGTTTCAACTTTCAACTCTTAGGTTACTGACGATTATTATCAGATGTTGAACTACAGCTTCATATATTTTTGGAATCTACTCATCATTTTCTAGATGATGGTTATGTAGTTAATCTTACGTTCGTTTTTTTTTCAACTTTAGTCTTTATTGCGGGGCCATGGTCACCCCATCAATTTTTTTTTAATTTAACTAGGCTATGTTACTCAGAATAAGCTAAGGATTCTAACGATACCTCATTTATCAAAATCGGTTCAGGCGTATATAAGTTATGGTGGAATATACAAACTCACATACATACATACATACATACATACATGAACCATGAAAACAATATAGTTACTCCTTTTTTCAGGCAGTCGTATAATAAAACAGGACGCATAAAGTAAGCTGAAGGCACAACGGCTTGCGCAGATATTCGGAACATTTTGAATATTTGGTAACGCAGCTCGACGGCAGATTTCAGTAAACAACGTAGCTGCATATCGTGGTGCTACTGCCCACAGAATAAGTGATAGTACAGCTGTAGTGCTATTACTGCAGCACTATACCCGTTAGCCAATACTTCCATACATATTTATAACTTGAAGTCCTTTATAGGCAAAATGGTGAGTTATAATTGAACAGTATCGAGCTCAGTAGTAGGTTGAAACTGTTCGAATTAGTATAAAACTGTATCAGTGTTGTGTCAGTGAATACATCACTAGTTAAGTTGCACAACCGCTAATCATTATTATTTTTGATTGTGCTATTTAACTAGGTTACAAAAACGCTATGTATCTCATACCTTTAAACGAGTAATTCTTGTATATATATAAATATATTATACAAGAATTGCTCGCTATAATGGCTGATAATTCCTTAGTTAAGATGATTTGTGAGATGGTAATAATGAAAGAAAAACTCGGCTGAGTTTTTTGTGGGCTCTTCTCAGACGGCGCGTTTGGAACCCTCGTAGCTTTAGTTTTAAGATACCGTAACTAATTATCACCACATGTTTTATGTGTAAGTAATGGACGTCAATATGTGTACCTATAGTGTACTTAAATTGAATAAATGATTGATTGATTGATAAATAATCTGAATCTCGGAAACGGCTCGAACGATTTTCATGAAATTTAGTAGTAAAGTAAGCAGGGTTTCGGGGAAGATAAATCGATCTAGCTAGGATTCATTTTTAAAAAATGTCGTTTTATCCGTATTTTCAGGCAATGAAAAACTGCTACAATATCATTAGAATACGAAAGTATATTTCGCCACCATCTACATGGTTATAACAGGGAAAGCAGGCGGTTCGAAACCATTGGATGTATGGGTCTAACCCCTTACAGGTTAGCCCATTACCATGTATCATCATGATCCATTAGATGAGATTGCAGCCTAGAGCTAACTTGCAATGGCATAAAAAAAATGTTATCCCATTATGTATGACGCACATAATTATGATTCAAGGAATATGCCGTTGTAATCTCAATATACATAATCAAAGGTTGTAATAAACAACGACCTCAATTTACATAGACGGCCCCTGTCAAACAAAGAATGAGGACCTATTTTATTAACGTCATCTAGTCTGAAAAGCGGGATAGCACTACGGCGGAGACAAAGACAGGCATATACAGGTGTGGAGCGCGCTCAACAGCTCGGACGCCCATTTTTTTTTGTATGAAAGGGCCTATCTAGTACTCACATATACATATCAATGATAATAAAAGGTCCGCCAGAGCGAGATGTTTTAATAAAAATAATCTAGATCCTCCGCCACGGTGTACCGGGGAGTGGTGGGGGTGGGGGCAGTAGTGGTGGAGGGAGGGGAAGGGGAGGTTATTAATGAGCGCGGACATGTTTTTATTGCGACCTAATTCAGCGCCGCGGTGGATTTACAACTCTGTAATCTATTCTACGATCGACAACTATTAGCGGATATATTCGATCAACAGTGTAACTAAATAATGTGGCTTTTGCAATAATATTGTTTTATAATTAGCTGCTGCTAATTGCTGCAGCCCCAAACTTACGGGTCCGAGTGGATTAAAAGATTCATTTTCCTATTTTTTCATTACCTAAAATATTTTATCGGGATTTAAAAGAATATTATGGTCATCCCTTGGGTTCATTCACAGAATGCAAGCTAGTAATCTAAAAAGTTGACTAAAAACTGTCTTATAAGTTCTGCTGTAAAAAAATAAGTTACTTTATTATTAGACTTCTTTTATTTTATTAACGAGACAAAACTGAGCATTAAATTATCTGAAGAACAGTATGTAAATTTGTATGTAAATTAAATTTTCTAATTAAGTTTTGTGATTGGACCATATGAATAGATAGATTCAACCATAATTGCGACTAAACTCATAGAACCAAAACACGAAAAGCTATATTAAAGTTCGCCAATGATTTCAGCTATTCGGAATTGGGTATTTGACTACTAGTGAAATGAATTATTTAGTGATTATTAAATAAAGGATCCCCCAAAAGTCGTAATATCCACGACCCCTGCTAGTTTTATTTTGAATAACCATTTTAAACTACCGATTAAAGTAAAAAAAGTGCGTCGAACTTTGATGACGTCACAACTTAAAATTTCATATAAAATCCATACTAAGCACCCGTTTTGACATTTGAAAAAAAATTTGCTGATTTGACTAGTTGTCAAATACCCAATTCTTGCAGGTCTAACGTTAACAGTAGGTAACTTTGGCTACTGACCTACATACTGACCGAGATATTGATTTACCGTACACACTACTCTGATCCATCCTGACTTCGCTTGGATATTTTTATATATTCCAAATTTCATCAAAATCGGTTGAACAGATGAGTCGTGAAAGCCTAGCAGACGGATAGACGGACAGACAGACGGACGGATGGACATACTTTTTCATTTATAATATTAATATGGATAGTATGGATTATAAATTCTAAAGTTTGGATGGATGAATGGATTGATGTTTGTTACTCAATCACGCCAGAGCGGCTGAACGGATCTAGATGAAATTTGGCATAGAGATAGGTCATGCTGGTGTGGAATAGCAGATAACTTTTTATCTCGGAAAATTATAAAATTCCCACGGGAACCAAGAAACCTCAATCCACGCGAACGGCTTCGCGGGCATCAGGTAATAAGAAATACGATACAGAGAGAAATTACGACCTCCGTGGCGCAGTGTTGAGCGCTGTTGTCTTAACGTGCGGAGGTCCCGGGTTCGATCCCCGGCAGGGACAATTTAGGAATTAAAAATTTCTGAATTTTCCCTGGTCTGGCCTGGTGGGAGGCTTCGGCCGTGGCGCGATTAAGCGTTCCGGTACGATGCCGTGTAGAAACCGTATAGGGGTATGGGTTTAATATAACTGCCATGCCCCTAACAGGTTAGCCAGCTACCATCTTAGACTGCATCATCACTTACCATCAAGTGAGATCGCAGTCAAGGGCTAACTTTAGTGGATAAAAAAAAATTAAAGAAACATTAATGGGTCAAGCGAGTACTTGTTGGTACGTCTTCATTTGTAAACGCGGCAGTAGAGGAGTGGGCGGAAAGCAAGCGGAGAGAGATCGTCGAGGGTTATAAATGTGCTGGAATGCTTTTATTGCGTCTTAATTCCGGCCGCAGATTTATGTTCCGTATATTTATCCTCTGAGTGCATACCGCGCACACTTGTTAGCTTTTTAGGTCGGTTTATTTGTTAACTATGTATTTCTGTAATTATTCCTTATATAGCAACGTTGCTCTATCCAAAATGGTAAATCTCTTGTTAGCTTTTTAGGACGGTTTATTTGTTAACTATGTATTTCTGTAATTATTTCTTAGAGAGCTACAAGAGCAACGTTTCCCTATTTAAAATGGTAAATCTACAACCACTGCAGCCTATTAACGTCCCACTGCTGGGCACTCTTCAGATCCTCAACTATACCCATGCCAAAAATAACGTCGATCCGTTGCTCCATTACGGCGTGATAGAAGGACAAACCAACAAACAAACATACTCTCGCATTTATAATATTAGTTGGCATTATTACTGTTTGTCATTATATCTCATGAAACAGGAAGTATAATATCAGTCAATTTGACTCGTTTCATGTCATTTGATTTAATCTGCGGATACCATTGAAATAGAATGAGTAACTAAAATTCTACATCAATGGCGGATTCCGACGCCATATTGAAAATAGTTAATATAAATGCGAGTGTTTTGACGATGGTAATTCAGTCTCCTGCAGGCAGACTCAGCGATTATTGAATACTTTTGTGTTTAGATCGCAATTATGTGGGCGTTATTCTTACAACGCATAAAGATTAGAAAAGTCATACATGCGTCCCCGGAGATCAAACCCGTGCAACCCGGCTAAGAGTCCGTTTTAAACACAAGACTATCATTCCTGTTATCACTATTGGAATGGGTAAGTATAGAAGTTTAACCCATGCGTCTAATCGGTAAGCCTTATCGTTATATAGCTGGCGTCTTTGCCAGTATAGTAACTACAGCCTCAACCGAATCTGCCAAGCAGACTGAATCAAACAAGATATTTTTTTTCACTCCTCCATCGGGAATCGAATCTGAGACATCACAGGGCCACTATGAGTATGTACACTAAGAAGGTCTTTGTATAGTAAAATCTAAAATTTTATCAAAGTTTCATGCAGACACGATATATTTCACTACACTCGGATGACAAAGGCTGGTAATCTGCTATGTAAGCAACGTGGTTTACTCAAGAACGCTTCAAGGCAAGCAATCGCTTAGCTCTTATATCTAGTTAGATAGAGACTGTATTGCAATAGCTGGTAACTACAGCTATGTGCAGTGTACCGAACCGATGTTCTCATATCTTAAACTAGAGGTTCGCATTGCACGCTTACAGCATTATACTAGCCTGTGTATTATAGCATAGACAGAATCAATATAGATAATATTGCCTAACATTATAATCACTGTATTATTGAAGTGAGTTGACCTATAATTTGAATAACTAAGTGATACCTATTATGTATAGTCTATACCTGTGTGGAGTACCTACTTAATTATATTATGTGTTATGCGTGATCTAATATGGAATGTGAACTATTCACGATACACCGACATGACATATATTGAGATTACGCCCGTGACTTATTATTCGGACAAAAAAATGTCTGAGAAAAGTCCACGCACTCAATTATTATTAACTAGATCAATACTAATATTATAAATGCGAAAGTGTTTCTGTCTGTCTGCTCCGCTTTCACGGCTCACCTGTTCAACTGATTTTGATGAAATTTGGTACAGATATAGTTTGTATCCCGGGGAAGGACATAGGCTTTTTATGCCGGAAAATTAAGAAGTTCCTGCGGAAATTGAAAAATCTTAATCCACGCGGACGAAGTCACAGGCATCATCTAGTTATCACATATTTTACTAGCCTTTATTAGTTTATCCTTCAATCACGCCACCATAAAATAAGGGAATAACCCGCAGGCTTGGTTATCAACAACACCGGTTTTTGTCTGGCAAAAACCAAAGACAGAGAACGATGCAATGTATTTTTTATACGACTGTCTGAAAAAAGGAGTATATTGTTTTCAGGGTTTATGCATGTATGTGTGTATGTATGTGAGTTTGTATATTCCACCATAACTTCTATACGCCTGAACCGATTTTGATAAGTGAGGTATCGTTAGAATTCCTAGCTTATTCCGGGTGATATAGGCTAGTAAAATTAAAAAAAAATTGATGGGGTGACCATGGTCCCGCTTTGAAGTTGAAAAAAATATTCGAAAATTAGATTAACTATATAACCATCATCTAAAAAATGATGAGTAGATTCCAAAAATATATTTCAATTGTTCTATAACACTATAGTTCAATATCCAGTCATTCACAAAAAATATCATTTAATAAAAATGTGAATAAGATTCTAGCTTGACTAGATTAATTTAGATTTTTACTTTTTGAGTTCGTTTTATGGCAGAGCAGACGTGTTTTTATTTTTTATTATGACTTATTATCATTAGTAAAAGGAAACACAGTAGTTAACTAGTGTAATATCATACTATAATAGAAATCACGGCAACAATTTAATGGCTACACGGGTTTAAGCAGCGTTGTGCGAACGATAACCTTCAACTTCAGTCCCCGAGGAGCTCAGGGAGCTCGTATGAAATTAACCGCGTATGAATTAATCACAAGCCTGTAACTTTACTCGGCTACTGTAATCGTACCTACATGTATCGCTTTTTGATTAAAGTGTAGTAAAGTTGACGGAAAATAATACTTAATTCCGGAATAGGAGCACGCGTTATTTTTGCAAATGTCCATGATAATCATAGGATATAACTGCCTCGCTTATGGTTAGCATGTCCTACTGCGGCCGACGAGGTCCTGGGTTCGAGTCCCGGGTTGGGCCATAATTAAGTATTGGGTTTTTCCGACTAGAAATTGTCAGTACTAGCCTCGGAGTTGGGAAGTGGGGGTGTTTCACCCCTTGCCTCGGAGAGCACGTTAAGCCGTAGGTCCCGGTCATTATCACTAACATGATAATAGTCGTTAAAGCCCGCCAACCCACATTGGGGCAGCGTGGTGGGTGTAAGCTCTAATTCCCTCTCTCTCATGAGAGTGGAGGCCTGTGCCCAGCAGTGGGACGTTAATCAGGGGCTATATTGGTAGTAATGGTGGATTACCGCCAAAGCAGACAAATCTATGTCTTTTAATTAAGTTTCTTGCTCCTTGATACTTAATTCTGCTGAAAACACAACAGCGAGAAACCGCTGTCACCCTTGTGTGGATGACGTCCAATCCATTTGAACGAAATCGCTTTGCTCGACGTGTCTGATACTAAACGCTAAGGAGTGGAATGCTCTTCCAGCGCACGTGTTTCCTGCCACTTATGACTTAGCTTTTTTCAAGGCAAGAAGCATTTTCCAAACCCAAAAACCTTTTCTGGCTATACGTGGTACTCGAACGTAACCTATGTGCGACAAGCATCTAGACTGGACAATCCATATCAACTATTCCACTAGTCTGTAATAGCTCACCTTAGTTAATAAAGCAACCTGCTATTGTTAATTATTTGAAATATAATTACGCAGCTCAGAGGGGCATGGCATGGCATTTTATGAATCGTTGTCACAATCAACGTTGTCCCCAGTGGCTCACAGTATATGTTAACCTTAGGTGATAATAGGTAATGCGAAGGTTATAAAAAATACGGTATCTGAAGTATATGATTTGTATTAGGTTCACTATGGGTCATGCCTGAAAACCAGACCTATAGTCGACTGCCTGCAACATCAAGCTGAGACAGCGCCTCGTTTAGCCAATAAAAATAGATTTTAAGCTTGTTTTAAGGAGTGAGTGCCCGGGTCTCGTGGGAGCAAGGTTGGCTTAAATCTTGGTTCCATGAGAGCTGTGGTACTCCATGTATGTTTCATTTAGTTGTAATTTTTTAACTGAATATTTATTTATTTATTTAAGGTACCGTATTTTTACCTAGAATTATGAATGATGTAGTATACTGTAGTTAACAGAATAGAAACACAAACCAACAAATTTAAAGACCGATACACAATTACATCACATACAATCGGTACAGCCAATGTGTTAAGGAACTCCATGTAAAAATAGTGGCTAAACGTAGCAGTGGCATAGGCGAAGCTTACGAGATTGCTACGAGTGTGCTACGATTGTGTAGAATCTCGCTCTACGCGATAAGATAAAGCCTACAAAGGCAAGCACAACGCATACTCAGATCTATGTAGGAAATGAAATTTCTGTTAAAATCTAGTACATATAATACAAAAATGTACGTATGTTTTTTTTTACTTTGTGTGTCTCGTACGCGTTTCTATGCCAGTTATCTGCTGAGATGAAACTTAAAGTTGTTGTTGGAACTTGCGAGCGCACATACACAAATCCCATCAAAGTAAAAGGTACGTAAGTTGTTCGTACAGATAGTTTAGAAAAATGTCCATTAATTATGACAAGCTAACAGAAAACAATATAAAACTAATAATAATAATTTCTTTTTTTAACTGCCTCGTTGGTCTAGTGGTTGGCATGTTCGACTGCGGCCGGCGAGGTCCCGGGTCGGGCCATAACAAGTATTGGGTTTTTCTGACTAGAAATTCTCAGTACTAGCCCGGAGTTAGGAAGTTGGCGGTGTTTCACCCCCGTGCCTCGGAGAGCACGTTAAGCCGTCGGTCCCGGTTATTATCCCTAACGTGATAATAGTCGTTAAAGCCCGCCAACCCGCATTGGAGCAGCGTGGTGGGTCTAAGCTCTAATTCCCTCTCTTCTATGAGAGTGGAGGCCTGTGCCCAGCAGTGGGATGTTAATGGGCTGTAGTAGTAATAATAATTTTTTATCTGCAAAATAATTTCATAGCCGTATCCATGATAGTAGACTATATAAGTATTGTAAATCACTAACTCATGCCTTTGTCCACGTGGATTAAAGTTGTTTGGTTCCAAGTTGGAACTCTTTAATTTTCCGGGATTAAAAGTAGCCTATGTGTTATTTCAGACTGGGAGTTCTGGCGTGATTGAGTAACAAATCCATCCATCCATCAAACTTTCGAATTTAAAATAAAAAATACCCCTATCGACCCCACCTAAAAAAACTCCAATTTTAAACAGGTATTTTTTTTAACAGCTACAAGTTAACGCTTGACTACGATCTCACCTGATGGTAAGTGATGATGCAGTCTAAGATGGTAGCGGGCTAACCTGTTAGGGGCATGGCAGATATATTAAAACCCATACCCCTATTCGGTTTCTACACGGCATCGTACGCGTAATCGCTTGGTGGCACGTCTTTGCCGGTAGGGTAGTAACTAGCCACGGCCGAACCAGGAAAACATCCGGAAATTTTTATGAAAGCTAACGATATAGAGGACGGTGAAGCAGTAGCACCAAACGTGGAAAAAAGTATAAATATCCAGTGCGAGAGACTCAGAGAGCGTGTTAGCATATCAAAGCGACGGCCGGCGCCGGGTGAAACGACTGCTGCCAATAACATGCTAAACTGTACCGATGCGACTCCACTGCCGAGCTTTCACTAACATCTCAACAACTTTTTTTATTCCATGAAAAAATATTAACTTATAATTTATCTTATGTACTAAGAAATTGTCCATTGACGCATCTGTCTTTCTTGATAAACTTAGACACTTTGTTCTTTTAGCACTACACTTTACAAAGTCACTTATCACTATGCACTAACTCAAAGGCTTAGTCTTTTTTAGTCTTCTCACTAGTTTCGTTACGTCAAGCAGCTGGATTGCTTCAACGTTAACGCGGTGATGAAGCCGATGGTCGTGGGCTTTAGCAAATTTGGTTTTAATTTGATCGACGTATTCAATAAACGCACACGTATTCTCAACCTTTAGTCTGATCAGCCTGTTTTGCTATTTGACTCGCTCCAGCAATGCAAAGGATAGCTTTTACTTATGTATGCATCTACACATTGATGTAATTAGGTATTTGAAAACTAGTCAAATCAGCAAATTTTTTTCAAACGTCAAAACGCGTGCTGAGTATGGGATTTTGAACGAAATATTGAATAGTGACGTCATCAAATATACGCACTTTTTTACTTTATTCGATAGTTTAAAATAGTAATTCAACTTGAAACTAACAGACGACGTAGATATTTCGACTTTTGGGGATCCTCTAATTAATAATCGCAAAAAAATAATATATTTCAATAGTTAGTTAGTTAGTTTCAGTAGTCAAATACCCCATTGTAAATTAATTTTGTCAATGGAGCAATCATTGAGTTTCTTGTTGGTTCTTCTCGTTAGGAATGTGATTTCGAACCTGTGGTAGATTCACTGGGCGATTCAAAAGCACTTTTGTATAAAAAGCATGAGTTTCAGTTATTAAAATAACAGCATACCGCAACCGCTTTAGCTCTATGAATTGATAGCAATTTTTTAACTTATAGACTGGAACTAATTCAATGACAATGAAACTAATAAGCTAAGCGTATTGCATGCAATTTTTATGAGCTTTAGTTCATAAGGTCGGTCGATGTAGGTAACTGTGACGGAGTACGTGAGGGAAGGGTGGGAGGGGGATAGGCGGGAGCTTTGTGAGAGGACTGAGGACACAAAGCCGAGGGCGCTCAGCCGCGAACGACTGTCTGCGCTTAGCACACTGCCCTTGCCACTGCACTCCACCACAGACACACACTGCATACAGTCGGTCGACAACAGACACCCGACAGAACAATTCTTGCGCTATTGAATAGAAGCAGGCGTTACTTTGCGAAAGTTCATGATAATGTTTTTTTTTTAATGAGGAGGAGGAAAATCCTCATGGATGCCAGGAACTGGTATGCCCGACTTCACTCTAGATATTTCGTGACCTACGGACTAAAAACTTCCTCCGATCTTCATCTACTTCTTCCCGGCATCGCACTGAGCATTTCGTCAGAAAGGTAGCCGTTTTTTATGTTGTGATTTTCTGCCTATCCCATTCATCATCCTCTCGCGTTTTCATGATAATGTAGGAAGTATAAGTTTAACATTACAAGTAGAAGTGTAAGTCTAAACTTCTAGTTCCTTCATTCATTTTTGCAATGTTAGAGGGCGAAACAGTAAGGAAGAGGGGGGTGTAACTATTTTGCTTAGTATTAGATATTGATGTATAATTATCAAAACTAGATTTCCGATAAGCGCTTCGAAAACTATGAACTTACGGACTTAAGACATAACATTTATATTACCATATACCTACTTTTCAATAAACAAATATGGCGAAAACAAATTGTAGTTACATTCCTCGCCATTTTTCTCTACTAAAAAGTAGGTATTTATCGACTCGTCTCAGTAGAATTTTCTTTCTGATCCGGCGATAGAGTCCTCACATAATATAAGCGAAATATATTGTTGTTCTTCATAAAATGAAAAATTTCAATAAACTATACTGACACTTATTATACAATCACTGAAACAGTTACAGAGAGCGGGAACCTTAGGCTATTCCGCTGCTGTCTTTTTTCCGCTTGATGTACGTCACATTCACATATAACAATCTTCTTGTCCATAGTAGATACCTAATAAGTTTCCGGGTGGTGGAAGTTGCTACATCAGCCATTTGGGTATATTGGTGCTACGACTGAAAACCCGGGTAACCCATAACTCTTGAGTATCTCTCTAACTCTTGGTATTTTTTTTATCCACTACAAGTTAGCCCTTGACTGCGATCTCACCTGATGGTAAGTGATGATGCAGTCTAAGATGGTAGCGGGCTAACGTGTTAGGGGCATGACAGTTATATTAAACCCATACCCCTATTTGGTTTCTATACGGCATCGTACCGGAACGCTATATCGTTTGACTGCACGTCTTTGCCGGTAGGGTGGTAACTAGCCACGGCCGAAGCCTCCCACCAGGCCAGACCAGGGAAAATTCAGAAATTATAAAATCCCAAATTAACCCTGCCGGGGATCGAACCCGGGACCTCCGCACGTTAAGAAAACAGCGCTACACACTGCGCCACGGAGGTCGTCAGACTTCGTCTACAACTCACTGTATGTATTTGTAGTATACTCCTGCAGTGTGAAGCTGAAACGACTATGAACTAGTACCTACGCTTAAACTAGAACACTTAGCACTGGCATTAGTTTCCGCGCTCCAGTTAGTATGTGGGCTAACACGACACCTCTCACTTAGCACCTTGTTACGCGGAAAATAGTTCAGAGGTTCAGTTAAAGTTAAAATACGGTCTCCGCGACCCTGAGACATGATAATTATGAAGATTCATTTTCGATGGAAAACGACGCTCCGAGAGTTTTTTTTTTTAAGTAAGCACTTTTCAGCGCCATAAGTGAGTTATGAATTAACAAACTCCTGAATCTAACCCTGAAGTACTGAAGTATTGACAACGAAACTAGATTTGATTAAATAACACGTATTCTCTGACATGGCAATCGGACACGACCGGAGAAAGACCAAGCACAGGTCATGCATGATGTGTACTTAGCTTATTCTCTTCCAAGAGAATTAAATTAAGGATCCAGTTTCAGAGGTATCAAATTAATACAATATTTGCAGAACACCAAACAGACATCAAGCAGTACACAAAATGACGTCGCATCCCGCCATGAAAATCATTAAAATTTCGATTACTCCTTTAATCACCAAAATTACTGGGCTTGAATCGAATACCATTAATTTTAGCGACATCTATATTTCACACTCAAAAATAATCACCCGACATTGCGGGCATGCGACACGACACACGACACGATCGAATTACAAATTGAGATATTGGTTTGTGTCTATAGTAATGACTCGAGGGCGGCCGACACCGATGATTATTTAATAATAATCGCCCAGGATGACGTTTGTTACCAGAACTAGATTAGTCTAACATTAGTTATAGTCATTTCTGAGTGTCACGATCCTTCCTTTATCAGATTTACATCCTTCTGA
The DNA here is from genome assembly GCA_964035005.1 of Erebia palarica. Taxonomy (NCBI): domain Eukaryota; kingdom Metazoa; phylum Arthropoda; class Insecta; order Lepidoptera; family Nymphalidae; genus Erebia; species Erebia palarica. Next base: position 39,596,317 of record OZ035983.1, read on the forward strand.
ATATGTTCTACTTACTTTCAGTACGATATCGACATCTATACTAGTATTACTACTTAGTATTAGTACTTGAGCCCCTCCTGAAAATCAGCGTTGCAGTATGTTAGGTAGATATATAGGTACCTATCTCTCATGCTGTGGCACGGGCTGAGGAGGTGGCCCATTGACCGCACGTTTAACAAATTAAGTTTAGTTTGTATTTGTATTAGTTTAGTTATACTAAGTATATTGAATTGTAGTGCTGGTCAATAAACTTTTATTTATTTATTTATTTTATTTTATTTATTTTAATTAGGTTACGTTTGTGAGTTTGTGAGGTTGTAGAAAATAGGGGGTAATTTCTAGATGTACTGAACCGATTTTGAAAATTCCGGTACCAGTAGAAAGCCATATTATTTGTGAGTATTATAGGCTATATATTAACCAGAAAAATTAAGGAGTTCCCGTGGGAATTCAAAAATTATTTCACGCAAATATAGTCATCTGCTAGTAGTAATTTATAAACTGACATTAGGTATGTATTAAACGTAAACCAATACATACCTAATGTCTGGATGTAAGAAATGCTTTTAATTCTGCACCGTGGAACCAGATCCTAGAAGAATTCAAGACGAGAAAATTCCCTGTATACATCGTCAACCATATTAGTAGCTACCTGGATCAGAGAAGCATTGTAATAACTGATGCTGCAGTGATGTCTAGTGTGTGTCTAGTGGAGTGCCACAGGGCTCCATCTTTGGCCCTACGCTATGGAACATCTTGTACGATGGAGTATTTAAATTAGACCTTGGAGAAGAAGCTCACCTTGTTGGTTTTGCGGATGATCTGGCTCTGGTAGTATCCACCAGAACAGACGATTTACTCATTCAAAGGACAAACCGGGCCCTACAGAAAATTACTGAGTGGATGACCTCCAAACATTTGAAACTGGCACCCAAGCTGAAGCAATGAAAACTGAAGCAATAATCCTAAGTGGAAGGAAAAAGCACGGTACAATCACCTTCGCTATTGAAGGAGTGCAAATTAAGCTTAGGGACAAACTGAAATACCTCGGTGTATGGCTAGATCGCAGTCTAAAGTTCGACAAGCATATAGCGCAAACGCTGGAAAGACCTAAAAGCTGCACTTAGCCAGCTGATGCCTAGAAAAGGTGGACCCAGAGCCAGCAAAAGAAGGCTACTCGCATCGGTGGCGCACTCAGTGATGCTGTACGGTGCACCAGTTTGGGGCCAAGCACTCCAAATGGCCAAGTATAAAGACATGTTAGGCAGGATACAACGAAGACTGGCTATCCAAATCTGCGGTGCATATCGGACTATATAAAAAGAAGCTGTATTGGTCATAGCAGGAATTATCCCCATATATAGGCCCTATAGCTAGGCTATGGAAAGAACAAAAGAGTTTAAAACTGTTTAAAAGAGAAGACCAAAAAAGCTCTGAAGGTGAACGCCACAGGACTCTAGAAGAATGGGACAAGGAATGGAAGGAAAAAGGAAAAGGACAATGGACAAGGGACCTCATACCTGACCTGCAAAAATGGATGACTAGAAAGCTCGGCGAAGTGCACAAATTAATAACACAGGCACTGAGAGGACACGGTGTCTTTAATACCTACCTGTACGCTATAGGTAAGGCAGTCGATGAAAACTGCCCCTACAGCGAAGAAAAGGAAGACACTCCAAACCACGCAATCTTTGAATGTAGGGAGTTCGAGGAAGTAAGAAACGAGGCACGTGGAAACGGAGACCCCGTGACAAAAAACTATTTGGTGCCACAGATGCTAAGCAGTGCAGGGCTTGAGACAGGAGTGCTAAAATGTTGCAGAGTATTATCGGGAAGAGAGTGAAAGACGAACGGGCCAGGCAAAAAGCAAATGAAGCCTGAGCCAGATAGACAGCCCCTTCTCGAAGTTATGCACATCGTAGTACCGAGAAGAGCGGCCAGAGAAGGCAGGAGGTTTTAGTCCTAAGGTCTCCGGGAGCATCTCAGTGAAGTCGGGCATGTCAGTAGTGACATCCATGAGGATTTCCTCCTGCCTAGAAGAAAAAAAAAGTTTGTACGGTAAACGTTCGCCAGCCGCCGTCCGCTAATGAGGCCTGGCCACACGCGCGGCGGTGCGGTTCGTTCTTCAACGATACGACGAATACACGCCGGTCAAAAACGTGCACTGTTTTAACGATTATTATTGTACATTCACAGTGCAATGCGCATTGCGTTCTGAGGGCTCTAGAGTTACATTTAAGGTAAACTGAAAAGGGAGTAAGTTCTGTATGGCAGGATAAGTCGCGAGGCCGTGGGCTGGAAAAATCTTACGTGACAAAAAAGCGTTAAACTCTCTCCGTTTAGTAGGTATAGATATGGATGGTGGGAGACAGAGCCAGCTTGCTTGCAATAAAAACCAGCAAACACCAGTAAAAACTGTCTTTTAAGGCGGCGATTAGTTTCAATACTACAAAACCACAGATGCAATGTAAAAATTATGTACAGTTCAAATAATTCGCGTCCCTATTTTAACTCGAGGGCAATAAAATGAGTACCTTCCGAAACAATGTTAATTAAAGAGCAAATTAGAGTCCCGAAAACAAACATTCCACCGCGTCGTCGGTACGGAACAGAAGTTGTCACAGAGCAGGTTGCGTCGCGTGGAGATGAAACATGTCAGCTATATATAACTTCGTTGTTTAATTTACTTTAATTAAATTGATATTCGACTCATTCGATGTATTTCACTCGGTTCGTTCTTTGGTGGGAATGCCATATTGGAATTATTTGCATAAATACTAGTATTTTGACAATTGGAAGTTAGATGTTTAGATCGCAATTTGATTTAGAGCTTAACGATAGCAATCGTGGCCGGATCAAATGAATATTTTCTTTAGAGTTTAATCAAGTTTTTACATTAAATCCCTCGTGAAATCGCTACACGTTGTGACCATTCGCTCGTGTATGTTTCAAATGAGAGTACCAATATATTAAAAAGCAATTTAATTATTCACCCACTTCTGGAATTATCCTTCCAAACATCAAAGTGAAGTTGCCGACACGTGGGCCGAAGTCGCGTGGAGTGTACAGTGATGTGCCATTAATTAAACTCCACAAGCCCCTCGAGGCTGCGGAGGTGCCGACACTTGGACCAACTTCAAAGCGTTTCTACCGCGACTCTTGACCAGTTCTACTTAGGTTACCTAACTTTTAGTGCTCTTTGAGCTTTCGTTAACATTGAGCGACTCATTTACGATATCATGTAGAAGTTTTTATTTATTAGACGTGGTGGTACTGGTGGTGGAGGTGGTGGTGGATTTATTCATGTGGTTTCTTTACTGGGGTCTGTGTTTTGTTTGCTAATTTATTTGGTCTCAATAAATAATTAAAAAGTACGACTGATAAAAATACTTCCCTGTAACGATCTCTACGTAATTGTGTTCTGATGTATATTAGATGGATTAATGTCGATGTGATTTATATTATTGTATTTTATTTTTATGCAATTGTAAAAACCAACACTGAACACATTTTTAGGCCACCGAAGTGAAAATCAAAACACCAAACGAAAATATGCATGGTATAGCGTATAACTAGATATATTTCATTAAAACCTGAAAGCGAAAAGAGTCTATTGCCGTGAGCACTTGAGTTATAGTCGGTCTTATTTCGCCTACGGCGGCATCGCGTCGCCGGCACTCTTTACCGCCGTCGGCCTTTCGCGTCGCGTCGCTCTGTTGACACGATTTATTTTTTATCCACTACAAGTAAGCCCTTGACTGCGATCTCACCTGATGGTAAGTGATGATGCAGGCTACACTTTTAGGGGCATGGCAGTTATATTAAACCCATACCCCTATTCGGTTTCTACATCTTTACTTACCATCAGGTGAGATCGCAGTCAAGGGCTAAATTATAGTTGATAAAAAAAAACTTTAATTTTGGAGTGTATATCTTACTAATATTATAAATGCGAAAGTTTGGATGGATGTATAGATGTATAGATGTATAGATGTATAGATGTATGGATGTATGGATGTATGGATGTTTGTTACTCAATCACGCCCCAACGGCTGAACGGATCTGGCTGAAATTTGGCACAGAGATAGATTATAGTCTAGATTAGCAAATTCGCAACTTTTTATCCCGGAAAATTAAGCAGTTCCCGAGGGAACCAAAAAACCTCGATCCACGCAGCGAAGTCGCGAGCATTAGCTAGTAAATAAATAACATTTATTGTCCACAAATGTCGGTCTCGTATGTAGAGTGTCTCGAGTGCACTAGTGTGTACGTGCTGCGGGGAATTTGTGTCTCGCTTTCATAACGTCACTTTTGATCAACTTCGCCGACTATATTCACTCAAGAGTCTAATACTTATTTAATAGTCTTCACTCTACGAGTTACGTACTCCTTGCTATCGGCGTTTTTATACGACTGCCTAAAAAAAGGAGTATATTGTTTTCAGGGTTCAAGTATGTATATATGTATGTATGTGAGTTTGTATATTCCACCATAACTTCTATACGCCTGAACCGATTTTGATAAATGAAGTATCGTTAGAATCCCTAGCTTATTCCGGGTGACATAGGCTAGCAAAATTAAAAAAAATTGATGGGGCGAGCATGGACCCGCATTAAAGACTAAATTTGAAAAAAGAAATTCGAAGATAAGATTAACTATATAATCATCATCTAGAAAATGATGAGTAGATTCCAAAAATATATAACACTATAGTTCAATATCCAGTGATTCATAAAAAAATATCATTTAATAAAAAGGTGATTATGATTCTAATTTAATTAGATTAATTTAGATTTTTTACTTTTTAGTTCGTTTTTTGGCAGGGCAGTCGTGTTTTTTAATTATTTTAATTATGACTTGTTATATAAGGAGAACCCCCACTACAGACAAATAGTTATTTGTTCAACAAGATAACAAAGTTCGGTTTTGTTGCGAGTGTCTAGTTTGAATCCCGAGCGAGCGAAGGATTTTAAGTTAGAATCCTGAGTGTGATGAGGGATTTAAAGGCGCGCTTTTTGAGCTAGTGAGGTGAAAAACAAATTGTCCGGCAGACAAAGATCCGCGTGCCCCTTTAAATGATACTAGCTAATGCGTCTTCGTCTGCGTAGATCGAGGTTTTTTGGTTGCCGCGGGAACTCCTTAATTTTTCGGGATATAAAGTAGCCAATGTGCAGACTATAATCTATCTCTGTACCAAATTTCATGCAGATCCGTTCAGCCGTTGGGGCCTGATTAAGTAACAAACATCCATACATCTATACATTCATCCAAACTTTCGCATTTATTATATTAGTAAGATGATATATATTAGATATAGATAGATCTTTGATCTTTTCATCATACTTAGTATTATAAATGCGTAAGTGTGTTTGTTTATTGGTTTGTTCTTTAATCACGCTGCAATGGATAAACGGATCGACTTGATTTTTGGCATGGACCTGGAGAGTGACAAGGGCTACGTTTTATCCTGGAAAATTATGAAGTTCCCGCAGGAATAAAAAAAATTGAACCACGCATACGAAAAGGCGGGCATCAGCTAGTTTAGTATAATCGATTATGCGTAGTTCTAATTATTTCTTTGCATCATCATACATCACAATAAATACCATCAGGTGGAGGAGCAGTTAAGAGCTAAATTAAACAAAGTCAAACTTCCTTTTTCAACATATTTTTAATGAATTAAGTATTTAGCTTACAGAATACCCTAACTTGGATTGTTTTCGATATACAGCTATTCTCTTTGATGTATTTTAATCCTGCGCTAATCTTAACAAAACTTATCCTGACTTAAGTATAATCCACCTTCGCGTACTACGTCACTACTTGTTAGACTAAGGATGTACAGTAATCCGAATACACGAGCTCTGATATAGAATTATAGTCTTATTATATCAGGCAGTAAGTGATATAATCGCTTGGTTATATCTACAATCGAAAATAGCTGGAGTCAGGGCTGTCACGACACACAAAGGGAATAATTCAACAGCATCTGTACTCTCCTATTAGGGTTGTCACTTGTACTTTATTCACAACAAGTGTACATGTATATTGTTTCAGACGAGCGTTTATACATTTTAATAAATAAAGTTGTTTTTTTTACTTTTTGTAAAAAAAATTGTCTTAAGCTCTCTACACACCTCTTTTAATTTTCTACTAATTTTGCTTTTACTGGGTTACTATTAGCTAAACGGTTGCATACGTTAGTTATTAATTCACTCTTTAAAATTACTCTATAAGCATGTAACTATAAATATAATAAGCTGTTTAGAAATCATAAAAAATAATATGACTTACTGAAATATCTGACGATACTGCGAAGGCTGTATAACATTTTTAATCTGAGAAGGATAATAAAGGATTCATATTGGTTGACAACTGACAACTGGCATTATTAATTAACTGACAACTGGCAGCCCTATCTCTTCTCGTAGTCATTATATCCTAATCAACGGGAATAATAAATACCGCTAGCACATTCCGAATCAATTATTGCTGAGCTTTGTTTGATCTTCCTGTTTGTTCATACTACACTAGACCCCACTACCCCGCTGCCCCGCTACCCCGCTACCCCTATACAGCTAACAGGGAGTTAACAGGTAATTAGGGTGCTGGGATTAAAAGCTTATGGCGCTAAATTTATGAATGTCAGCCAATTTTAGAGATAACTACTGATAGCTGTTATCCGGAATTAATCACGGAGATGACTATGAAGAAACGTGGCAAATTTTACACTCAAAGCTAATACTGATACAATTCTTTATACAGTGACATTAAAAGGATTTTTCCGTTTGACTTTTTGACCACACCATTCACTCTGTGAGTGGTGTCAAACACGTTTTTTTTAAAATTCCAGTATAAGTGATGATGTACGACGTGCCGCCAAGCGATTTAGCATTCCGGTACGATGCCGTGTAAAAACCGAATAGGGATATGGGTTTAATTTATGACTGCCATTCCCCTAACAGGTTAGCCCGCTACCATCTTAGACTGCATCATCACTTACCATCAGGTGAGATCACAGTCAAGGGCTAACTTGTAGTAGATAAAAAAAAACTAGGTGTATAGAGCAATAACTACTTACACCGTAGGGCGGGCGGAACTACGTGAATGCAGGCGGAAACGTTTTATTCTCATAAACGCTGGGGCGGCAATTTTCTGCCGCACCACTTTTATTTGGAGCCGCGCGAGCTTCCGCACCCGCTTCCTTTTTAGATTTGCGCAAAGGTTTTGATTAAATTTTAAACAGGGACCCGCGTTCAAATGAAATATCATTATTTAAAAATAAAATAACAAAGTCTGATTATCTTATATATAAAATTCTCGTATCACAATGTTAGTTACCATAATCCTCCGAAACGGCTTGACCGATTTTTATGAAATTTTATATGCATATTCTGTAGGTCTGAGAATCGGCTACTATCTATTTTTTATACCCCTAAAACACCTCAATCCACGCGGACGGAGTCGCAAGCATCAGCTAGTTCTTAAATACTTATTTCATGTAACCACATGATTTCAAAACTATTTATAACAAGGTGCTTCGTTCACGTTTAGTTAAATTTTCATATAAAATTCAAATCAGTATTTTAGGGATTAAATTTCCAATACTCCATTTTCTCAATTTTCTTAGCGAATGCCTACGCCGTAATAGCTATAGCCAGTCCGATTCTGCAAATGGTTGAAACTGTGCGTTGATAGATCAGTCAGTTAGTCTTTTCCTTTTATAAATTTAATGTTCACTGTAAAACAGCCTGGATTTACAACACGTCGGTAGGTATTCGCTCATCGAATGGATTCAGTATAAGTACGTTGCTCATACTATTAGTTATTAGTGATGCGAGCCGAGGTGGTTCATTCAATATTCACGTCTCGTGATTCCACTATGAGCCTGTCCATGTAGGTGAGGAACGGTAACGGAACGGTAACGGTAACACATCTCAACTGGATCCGATCCACTCCGATTGTGGAATGAGTAATGTGATTGTTAATTAAGTATTACGTCGGAGAAGAATCGAGATATTCGAAAATCTCGAGTGAAAATTCAGTTCGACGTTTTGTTCGCGCAGTAGGTACTTAAATATGGCGCTGTTCTATTATTATCTAAATAAGTGACTCGCTCCAATTTCACATATTATCATAGTAGTCTTAATAACTCTACGTTGCGGAGAACTAAATGATACATGCGACTTCGTCTGCGTTTAAGATTTTGAATCCTGTAGGAGCTCCTTGATAGTCTGTGTCTTTCTCCGGCACACTACCAATGTCTGTACAAAATTGCATCAATATCTGTTGAACAAATGAGCCGTTAAAATGTACCAGACAGACACTCTTACTTTACAATACACATGGATACTTACCTACAGATAAAATCAGAAGTCTCTACTAGATTTGTTCGTAGCCCAAAACTCCTTTTCTATAAAATTAACATATAAACTGTATTTGCAATAAATTACACTGACATTATTATAAAAAGACCATAGATTCTAGACAGCAGATAGAGTGAGTTAAGTTCCAAAAGACGTCGCGCACTCTTTCATTTTGTTAGAGACAATCCAGAAGTAGGTATTAATAAACACTTTTAAAATGTTTGTACTCTCATTTGGAACTTGCACGAGCGAATGGTCACAACGTGTAGCGGTTCCACGAGAGATTTAACGTAATAAGACAAAAGTGAGCTAAACTTAAAGACAATATTTATTTGATCTGGCCACGATTGCTATCTTTAAGCTCTAAACCAAATTGCGATCTAAAGACAAAAGTATTTAATAATCGCTGAGTTTGCCTGCAGGAGACTGACTTACCATCGTTCAAACACTCGTATTTATATTAACTATTTTCAATATGGTGTCGGTATGCGCAGATTAAATTATACTATACTATTATTAGTACAGGCAATAAAGCTAGTAGGCCCCAACAATAATTCCTCAGACGCCGAAACTTTACAGTATGATAAAATATCATAAGTTATACGTGTATTATAAATATCCAACAAAAAATCAAAAAGGAAGTAAGGTTTTATATGCTATACCCAATTGTTAAAGCAGGAAACGCGCGTAAACACAGTTTAGATTTCATCTTAAAATCGATTTAAATATCAATGTTCTGCATGTTTATTTCGTTTGATATTTCGGTTTTGAGTCTAAATATACCACCTACTATTATTTTAAAAACAAATCGAGAAAATATTCAGTCCTAAATATTGAGTTTTATGTATAAATACTTAACTTCAGTATGTTTTTTTTGGATATTTTTGTATAAGTATTCGTTCATTCCATACTACAACCCAGCCAAGTTTCAAAGACTAAGGATTAAATACGAGGGTCTCCATACAACGAATCGTTCCGTCGCCTGAACTATAATGCGAAAAATCAATTAAATCTGTTGCTCCAAAATGGTAGGACAAATGAACAAACTTACCCACTTTCGCTTGTATAATATTGTAAGGATGGTAGGATAAATATTAAAACGCAAGTAATTAAACTAACACAAATAACGAATTTGTTATATGCATTACACTAATTTAACTCGAAATTATTATTTACATCAAAATAATTTCTATTTCTCGGAAATAACGTAGTCAGTGGAGGCGAGTAGGTACGCGATGTAAAAGCAATATAATATTTCGTAATTGAATTGAGCGTGCATTAGGGCCGGCTTGTTTATGACTCATGTTAAAATCAACCACTCTAAGGCCCTGTACGGTTGGCGCTTCAAAACAGCTAACTGCGACTGCCGAGTTTCTTGCTAGTTCTTCTCGGTAGGAATGGTATCATTCGAAATCAGTGGTAGATTCACTCGACGATTCAAAAGCACTTGTAAAAGTTTATTTGAATTTAAATCATTTGAATTGGAATTTGAAGAAGGCGCGACAAATGCGTCTATTCGCATTCATTTATTTCTCTACTAGCTGATGCCCGCGACTTCATCCGCGTGCATTGAGGTTTTTTGGCTGCCGCGGGAACTCTAGTTTACCGGGATAAAAAGTGTGTTATTCCAGACTGTAATCTATCTCTGTGCCAATGTTCATCCAGATCCGTTTAGCAATTCTAGCATGATTGAGTAACAAACATCCATCTATACAAACTTTCGCATTTTTAATATTAGTATAGTTTCATGACTTGTGCAAATTCACAAGGTTCTACTTGTTTTTTTTTTTTAATTATTGCATATATATAATTATGGTCGAGCGCGCTTGCCTAGAAGATGCCTATTCACTCATGATTTGAACACTTTAACTGTACTTCACTTTGGATTTATCTGAATTGCACAAAAACAAGTTTTCTTCATTAAGAAAGACGTCGTTTGCATAGGCCCTTAATATTATGTTAAAAATCAGTCGTCCACAGTAAACTCCTCTTATACACTGAATAGTTCTAACGAGACCCGAAACCTTCGTGAAACATGACCGACCGCCCTTCGCGACACAAAAATATTTCGTGTAACGACTCCAAAGGTATGGCAAATGTACGGAACGTGCTGTAATTACGTTATAGAAATTTTCTAACTACTGACTGACTTTCTTGCTTACTTCTCAGAAATATCCAAGGTCCTGTATTTCTTCTTATTTAATACACTTATAAATAAAGTTAAGGTTTAAGTAAAATAAAAGAGAGTTAGAGCACGGTTTACATCTCAAAATATTAAGCGTTAAACTTAACCTTAACGTTGACCAAAGCAGACTGGCAGACTTACCTAACCTTTGAAAACTTATTGGAAAATACACACTCAGACATGTATTTTTCCTCACGTTTTACTTCACTGAACAGGAGGAATAAGTTTTTACCTTAGACCTATTGACCAACTTTTCCAGAATTAAATTATCCTAGCCCGCGACTTCGTCCGCGTGGATTGAGGTTTTTTGGTTCCCGTGGCAACTCTTTAATTTTCCGAAATGAAAAGTATCCTGTGTTATTCCAGACTATAATCTACCCCTCTGCCAAATTTCATCCAGATCCGTTCAGCCGTTCTAGAGTTATAAGTGTTCGAACCCAGCTTTTTTTATATATATTAAAAAAGAAAAAAAAATATTACAAGTATCTTTCACACTAGATCAATAACCTTTTTTTTGAGGAACGTTGTAACTAACCTTTCGTCTGCCAGAAATCAATGTTTATTTAACCATGTTCTTTTAAGAGTTCCCGGAGCTGCTCATTATACGCAGAGGTGGGGGGGTTTTAGTGGGTAGAAACCCCATATAACCAGATCTCCACCCCTCCCCAGCAATTAATTTTTAGCTGTCAAATGCTCCTTCAAACTGAACTCATAAAACTTCATAAAATAATAATATAACAAAATTGAAATAGTAAAAAGCTGTATAAACTTAAATCCACTATCAGAGCACGTAGAAGACTAATTTTACTATTTAGGAAGGTACTAGCAGTGGGCGGGGTCACGGGCGACGACCTCCGTGGCGCAGTGTTGAGCGCTGTTGCCTTAACGTGCGGAGGTCCCGGGTTTGATCCCCGGTAGGGTTTGGAAATTTATAATTTCTGAATTTTCCCTGATCTGGCCTGGTGGGAGGCTTCGGCCGTGGCTAGTCACTACCCTACCGGTAAAAGACGTGCCACCAAGCGATTTAGCGTTCCGGTATTATGCCGTGTAGAAACCGAATAGGGGTATGGGTTTAATATAACTGCCATGCCCCTAACAGGTTAGCCCGCTACCATCTTAGACTGTATCTTCACATACCATCAGGTGAGATCGCAGTCAAGGGCTAACTTGTAGTGGATAAAAAAAAACTAGAAGAATGATTAGTGATCTAAGGTTAAAAAACATAATATTATACATTAATGTCCTTCTACAGTATATCTTCCCGGCTTGCCTGGAAAACGGTCCTCATCAATCGCGGGCCAGCGCTGATGGGCGCATAAAATATGTACCGAGCACGACCTCCGCTGGTGCCTCAATTACGACGCAACGATCCCGCCGGGGGTGTGTTCACACCGATCACTTACAGGAGGAGGACTTAATGGTTTAAATAACTTATATACTAGCTATATATCCCTCTAAGTGGATTTCATATCTCTGAAGAAACCGTGTTAGGTCAGGGACACCTAAGTGGAAAAAGCACGCGGAAATCCGCTACAATAGATCGTACTGCATAATAATAATAATATTATAATGTTAGCGCTCAGCGCGCCGAGCAATAATTGTTGATGTTACTATTCCACATGATGATAACCTGGTGAAAACAGAAAAGGAAAAAGTATCGTAATACTTGGACCTTGCTCACGAGGTTACCGCCTTCGGAATGTTGACTCAATGATTATTTCGCACAATTTTAAATGATAAATCCGCTTGACGAATCAAAAACATTTTATAAAAGTTTTTTTGATCCAAAACTATTATTTTCCCAGTCTCTTCAAATTAATAGTAAAAGTAGACGTTAAGTTTCTTTGATCCAAAACTATTCTTTTCCCAGTCTCTTAAACTTAACAGTAAAAGTAGACGTTAAATCTCAGAAATAGAAAGAGCAATCGTGGAACAACTGCCAACACACCAACCAGTCACTGTCTCCCAACTCGCACGGAGGGTAACTTTGCGGAGTTTGCTTGTCGCGAGTTTGAAGTAAGTTTCGTTTTATTTCCTCGCATTCTCTTTTTAACAGAACACTACATGTTCGCGCTATGACGGATGTTTATGGGAGTAGTTTCTTAAGTGCCTTGATAACTTTTATTTCCATGTAATGTATCGTATATGGAATAATGTTTTGGAAAATAATTTTATGTGAATAATGGGTTGGTAGCCAACATTTCGTTTCTTGTTTTAGGGTTTGGTCCCTCTCAAAAGAAAACTAAAATTCTTTAAAATTACTAATATACTTACTACAATCTTTCTCAAAGTATGTTATTGAAAAAATCGTCATTATTGATTTATTTGTTTTTGAGAAAATAGTGAAAAACATTCTAATTATTAATAACAATAGTAGTCGTTTGTTATTAAGGTTGTTTAGTTTGTTATGCCATAATTAAGATGAGAGAGAGAAAATAAATTGTCTCCGTTTAACACATCTGCTATTAATTTTTAATCTGTGCTCTTATTCTGATGTTAATGAGGAAGGCATAAAATACAGCCAGTATTTATGCCTTCCTTCCTTTACCTGTTAAGTACTTCCGACATGCATACGAGTAAAGTACAGGCACTCATTCAAAATCAGTAAAATTAGTATTTTGTAGTGATGTTCCGGATATCCGTATCCGTATCCGAGGGAGAAATAAGATCCGTATCCGTTAATTTTTGATGGATCGTTTACCTTATTAATTTTCAATACATAGATGAAATTCTATTTGTAGGTGATTAGGTAGCAATGAAAGATTATTAAATTCCATTCAGATTATTTTTTATTTCTTAAAATCAAATATTTGGCACCTTCATATTGCAAACATTTATTGTAGTGAGTTACCAACCACACCAATCTACACTAAGATTATTAATGCGAAAGTTTGGATGGATGGATGTATCTTGTTACTCAATCACGCCAGAACGGCTGAACGGATCTGGATGAAATTTGGCACAGGTAAAGATTGTAGTCTGGAATTACACATAGGTTACATTTTATCCCAGAAAATTAAAGAGTTCCCGCAGGAACCAAAAGACCTCAATCCGAAATCACGGGCATCAGCTATTAGTACATAACTCTAGTGTAAAGTTTACAGTACTAAACTTCTTTGCAGATATTTTTTTAACTCATGTACGAACTCAAAAGTTATCTTTGCTATTCAGTGTCACACTAATCTAAAACAAAACAAAAGAAAGATCCGCGCAATGCAAGTCGAAACTTGTCAGTGTTGTTTAGCGTTTTAAGGTCACTCGCACTGACACCGATTGAGTAAGAAAGTTAAGATCCGTATCCGTATCCGTACCCGCGAATCTTGACACCAAATATGCGTATCCGGATCCGTATCCGCGGATATACATTTTTAATGATACCGCACATCACTAGTACTTTGTATTTAAATAAAGAACGTGACGTCATAAAAATCGGATTACAGTCCCGCCAAGTGATCTGGTACGGTGGCCAAAATTGGAACTAATTTTAATGCCTGTTTTCGTTTTTAATTTTCATATATACTAGCCACGCTGAGACGGGATCAGTTAAGTTTATGAGACTATATCTACTATGAACAAGCCGGTGTCTTAAACATAAGTTTTCCGTAACGTACTCATTGCTAGTCGTCGGCCACAGTTCACAAGTGGGTTAACTGTAACACAAATAGCTGCAATGGAAAATGTTTCAGCCCGTAAGTCGCTGCGTCGTAACAAGTCGACACGAAGCACGCGAGGCGCGGGCTCGGAATAAACTGAACGTGTTCACTTGTTAGTCGGCAACTTGCTAACTGTCTGCGAGGCGAGTGCTTTTAAATAGAACCAAGACATCCAAATGTCCTAGATGCACTTTGAGTTTAGTGGAGTAAATCTAACTATCAATATAAAAAACTTCAAGAGTATATAGAGAGCAGTTTTTATCGCTTTAAGAACGAAATTTTAAAATAAGTCAGCATTCAGTTGGCGGGTCATTATAAAACTCTTGCCGAGAAAACTTCAAAAATTGAAGAGTCCATCAATTCCCTAAGTGTCCAATATGAGGCCATACTTGAGAAGGTGAAGACCATGGAGAAAGCCATTAAGGACTTGAAGCAGCAGCGTGACCAGCTTTTACAGGAGAACGGGGCCATTAGGAATAAATTGACCTTGTTGGAAGACCTCGAGATAAGAGGAAGATCATGCAATGTTGAAATAAAAGGCGTCCCCGAATCGGACAATGAGAATTTAGCAACTATCATGGAAAACATCTGTACTGTAATGGGAATGATTATTTACCTTTCCCAGTATCAAACCTTCTTGAGAACGGGTAAATCTATGCCAGACAACGAGATTCTAGTTATATATGAAGTTTGTATGAACTACATAGTTGTGACGTCATCGCATTTCAACGCACCTCTTTTCTTTAATCTATAGTTTAAAATAGTTATCAAACTTACAGCTAACCGAGGATGTGAATTGGGACGTTATACGTATGATGAAAAACATCAATATGTTTATTGCATAAAATCTATAAAATGATTGGTAAGAGAAACAATGCGGGGACAATACGAATTTAAAAATTAAAAATTAATGAAGCACTCGATAAGCCACGGATTGAGGTTAACATAAAGCGACGCCCATAATGATTACTTTACCGCACGCTGACCGATGACGAGCATCCGACCTCATCTCACACTATAATATCATAATACACGCACTATAATATACCGACTTTCTCGTTGGTCTGGTGGTTAGGATGTTCCACTGCAGCCGATGAGAGATAAACCACCGAAATTCGGTCGAGAGGACATTATTATTAATAGGCGAGATATTTTTTTATAATTATAGTGATCAAATCTGGATTAACGGTGTTAATTTCAATATGAACCTGCATACGCTTATTATTATTATCATGTTGTCAATGAAACCCTGTTCATGGTAAGAGTATTATTATTACATCCGAATTCCGCGACTTTAATATTTTTTAAAGTGAAAGTATTAAAGTAAGAAACCGTGTGAATGCGCATCGAAGTATTCATTGCCATTCTTAACATTTAACATTTTGTACATAACTCAAAGAGTTTGTTAGTTCAGAAAAAGATGCGACGCAGCTTTTTTGGATTCCGCTCAAATATTACTTGACCCTTAGCATTTTTTCTATTTACCTGAAAGGTACTGGTAAGTATTCTGTCTTATTTAGACCTATAAATGGTAAAACTAGCATAAAACTTTACAGTCCAACTGAGTGTTCTTAGCTGTTAGCTTGAGGTACTAACTTCCGATGACGATAGCTCTGCTCTGTTGATGTCTGCCATCATTAATTGTTTTTTTCCTTATTCCACTACAAGTAAACCCTTGACTGCGATCTCACCTGATGGTAAGTGATGATGCAGTCTAAGACGGTAGCGGGCTAACCTGTTAGGGTATGGCAGTTATATTAAACCCATACCCTAGTCGGTTTCCACGCGACATCGTACCGGAACGATAAATGGCTTGGCGAACCGTCTTTGCCGGTAGGCTGGTAAATAGCCACGGCCGAAGCCTGCCACCAGACCAGACCAGGGAAGCTTTCAGAAATTATAAATTCCCAAATTGACTCAGCCGGGAATCGAACCCGGGACCTCCCACGTTACGGCAACAGCGCTCAACACTGCGCCAGGGAGGTCATCGATTGACCACCCACAAGCTAACAGACATAAACTTGTCTTGGGTGGCATTGACATAACACACGCAAGTTAATACTTACCCGGAGAGATTAACATGTGTGAAGAGACAAACTAAAGGAGAAGGGACAGTGGCGGTACAACATCCACCCGATTATAAAAGTCAGAAGATCATTCGTGGGAATGAGCATTATTTTCTATAACAAAATTCCACAACCTATATTAAACTTGCCTATACACAAATTTAAGAAATCCATTAAAAGTATGCTCTTGAAAAAAGCTTATTATACTATTGAAGATTATGTAAATGATAGAGGAGCATGGATTAGATCACTCCAGCAATGCTAAGGACAGCGGTTACTTACGTATACATTGATATAGTAATTGTAAATGAAAAAATTATTTAAAAAGAGCAACCACCGAATTTCTTGCTGATTCTTTTCGGTAGGAATTCATTCCGAATCTGTGGTAGATTCACTTGACGATTCAAAAGTACTTGTAAAAGTTTATTTGTATAAAAAACATTTGAATTTTGAATTACTGTTCATCCTTACGATCAAGCCTGTTCGAGTCAGAGCCACGCCATTCACGCCGTGCGGTGATTCCGCCAGTCAGTCGTCAGGTCACACGAATTTATATATTATATACTAGGTGCCATTTCAAAATTATAGTTTAGTATAGTTCGCGCACGAGTTGAATGCAGAGCAAATATAGGGTGACACATACATTTGCTCTGCATCCAACTCGAATTGTAGTTACTTGGTAACGTCACCGCCTTGACTGTGGAAAAACTGACAGCATTTAAAAAATTAAAAAACACGACTGCCCTGCCAAAAAACGAGCTAAAAAGTTATTTCTATTAAATTATATTTTTTTGTGAATCACTGGATATTGAACATATGAATATTGATATAGTGTTATATATTTTTGGAACTACTCATCATTTTCTAGATGATGATTATATAGTTAATCTTATTTTAGAATTTCTTTTTTCAACTTTAGTCTTTAATGCGGGAACATGCTCGCCCCATCAATTTTTTTTTAAATTTTACTAGCCTATGTCACCGGGAACAAGCTAGGGATTCTAACGATACCTCATTTATCAAAATCGGTTCAGGCGTATATAAGTTATGGTCCAATGTACAAACTCACATACATACATACATACATACATAGATACATACAAACATACATACATATAAACATACATACATACAAACATACATACATACAAACATACAAACAAACAAACATACATACATACATGAACCCTGAAAACAATATACTCCTATATTCAGGCAGTCGTATAAAAACCAATACGCAACGAATTGAAAACCTCCTTCACTTTGGTAGTTGGTTAGAGATCTATCGTCTGGAGATTCCTCTTTCTGAGGTCGCTCGCTTTACATACTTCGTATTAATTATTTTAAGTCGTCGCGTTTGAAGTCTGCGATCTCACGCGCCCCCAGCGACTGACGACAGCAATTAGGAAATTCATACACGTTTTGTGTCCTGCGAATTTAATGTCGATTATGTTGGCGAGTACACGCGCGTACTCGTTATTGCGATTTTAATTATACTGCATTCTATGTTCCCTTGCGGTATTCCTTTGGGAATAATGGAGACGTACGTTTTGTGTTAACGAGACTTGAAGCGTGGATTTTGTTCGCAACAATCCACGTTATATTAATATTGGAAATGCGAATAAAGAATTATTTATTTATTTGGGACACAAATACAGTAATAAGATGTAAAAATGAATTAAGGGGAACTTCAAAACAAGTCGGAATTAAAAAAAATAAAAAAACACGACTGCCCTACCAAAAAACGAACTCAAAAGCTAAATAATTTAAAAAATTAAAAAACACGACTGCCCTGCCAAAAAACTAACTAAAAAGTTCAAAACAATAAAAGATATTTCTTTGTGAATCACTGGATATTGAACTACAGTGTTATATATTTTTGGAATCTACTCATCATTTTCTAGATGATGATTATATAGTTCATCTTATTTTCGAATTATTTTTTTCAACTTTAGTCTTTTTTTAGACCATGAGCACCCAATAATTTTTTTTTTAATTTTACTAGCCTATGTCACCCGGAATAGGGTAGGGATTCTTACGATACCTCGTTTATCAATATCGGTTCAGGCGTATAGAAGTGATGGTGGAATATAAAAACTCACATACATACATACATAAACCCTGAAAACAATATACTCCTTTTTTCAGGCAGCCGTATAAAACCAATTGCTGAAAGATTCAATCTCCAACATGCGTTTAGCTTTCACTCAACATAGCTCTACTTAGTTCCTGGTGATGGCAAAGGAGTGTCTGTACACTGTGCGTCGATTACTAATTGTTTAAGTCGCGACTGTTTAACCGACTTTGTTCTCGCACCCCAGAAACGGATGTTTATACCGAAAAAAAAAACAGCCAAGTTTGAGTCGGACTCGCACACCGAGGGTTCCGTTCCACACTTACTACAAACTTGTAGTAAGTTTAAAAATAATAAACATATTTTTATTATATTTTGTAACTAAAAATTTATGCTTTTCGCAATTTTTCCTTTATCTGTGCTATAAGATGTTGCTTCGTAACAAATTTCAAGATTCTTAGTTCACGGAAAGTACCTTATACGTTTTGATTCCCTTGCGAGTGTCGAAAATTTGCAGCATAAACGGTTGTATCTTTTGAATGCGTTGGCTTATAAGTTTGATTTTTCACAGCTCCAAGGGACAGTAGTATTTGATATGAACTTCATCTTGATAACTCCATGCGTTCCTGAGAAAGAGGGTCTTGACAGACAGACGGACGGACAACAAAGTGATCCTATAAGGGTTCCGTTTCTTCCTTTTGAGGTATGGAACCCTGAAAATGAATGTTTCAGTAGAAGTTTTAAAAAGTCTTAAGCTGCGCGAACGAAGTCGCCGGCAGACGTATCTAATAATATCTTGGACGTAGATAGTATAACTGGTATTGCTCCAACTTGTTTCTATTATGTTAATTTTATAACATGATGGTGTCTATTATTTAAGTGAATCTGAAACTAAAGCTGGAGTTATTCTAAACGCGCCCTGCCCTGGTTTGAAATAACGATAGCCCTTCAAATCTCATATTATTAACACTATTTTAGACATTATTGTGAAGTTTGTTTATCGAATAGCCTGATAATACAATGTATTCCACTTATACTCAATACTCAATATTTATTAACAATAAATTATTTATTCAATATAGGTATACTGTAGGTACACTTATTGACGTTAAAAATTACTTACTTATAAAATATGATGGTGATAGTCGGTTACGGTATCTTAAAACTAAAGCTTCCAGGGTTCCAAACGCGACCTGGTCTGAGAAGAGCCCACAACAAACTCAGTCGGGTTCTTTTTTTTATTATCACCATAACTGAACCTATTTCATTTATAAATATTATAAATGAACGTTAACAGATTGGATTGCGGTTAATTAGCTTTAACATCGCGTCATCGCAAACAACGACAGTGGCCGCCCGGCGAGTGATCAGTCGGTCTCGTTTCATGTTTCAATATGTGCTTTATCCACATTTTGGCTTTTATAATTTATTTAAAACTAGCGAATGCCCGCGACTTCGTCTGCGTGGTTTGAGGTTTTTTGGTTCCCGCGGGAACTCTTCAATTTTTCGGGATAAAAAGTAGCCTATGTGCTATTCTAGACTATCATCTATCTCTGTGCCAAATTTCAGCCAGCTCCGTTCACCCGTTGGGGTGTGATTGAGTAACAAACGTCCATACATCCAGACATCCATCCAAACATTCGCATTTATAATATTAGTATTATTAAAACCTAACTGATTGAACGATCAATCGAATTTGCAATATAAAAACTTAGACTAAACGTACTGTGGTGACCAGTGAGCACAATGGGCTTAAGAAGGGATGGTCCCAGGTGCGGTCCCTTGCTAAGGCAATTTGAAAACTCATAAAATATAATACCTACTAGCTGATTCCCGCGACTTCGTCTACGTGGATTGAGATTTTTTGGTTCCTGCGGGAACTTTTTAATTTTCCGGGATAAAAAGCCAATGTGTTATTCCAGACCATAACCTATCTCTGTGCCAAATTTCATCCAGATCCGTTAAGCCGTTCCAGCGTGATTGAGTAACAAACATCCATCAATCCATCAAAACTTTCGCATTCATACTATTGATACCGACTAGTCGTCCGCGCGGGCTTAGGTGTTTTAAAACATCTGCATGTTCCATGGGAACATGCAGATGCATCAACCCCCTGTCAAGGGAAAAACAAACAATCAAACACACCTACGCATTTATAATATTAGTAGGTATGGATTTATTACCCAAGGTTTTACCTATTTTAAATCATTTCTTAAAAAGTAATTCATAACTTCTTAATGGTCTTTTTTTTTCATGACCATGAAAGCATCTTCTGTAATGAGACTTCTTTTTCGCGACTTCGCCTTATCATGACCAGTCAAATGTATTCAATTGTGTGTACTCCAGCAATAAATATATACTCTAACACCCTCATTCACTCTCGCTCTCACATGTACTCACACACACGCACGCACGCACGCACGCACGCACGCACACACACACACACACACACACACACACACACACACACACATACACACACACACACACATACACACACATTGACGCACATGCACCTCAGAATCATTCTAATTTGCAGTTAAAATCTTTTTTATACGATTTGTAATTAATTTAAAAGTTTCTTTAAAATACAATACTTGTAACCTTCAATCTGGAAGAGAGCCAGCAGCAAAACACAGAATTGTAGGATTCTAGCTAGCTGCTGGTTCCACCCAATTTTTACTGCATTTATTATATACTGCATTTTAATTGTTTGTAATTGATTTATTATTAGATACATTTATTAATAATTAGATTAGTTGGATTCATTGTAAAATTGGTAAATAATTGTAACTACCTTTTATTGTCAATAAAGAATTTATTATTATACTCCCATTTATTTGTACACATTATAAAATTATTTCTAAACACGTTTTACATAAATATATAAAAATACTATACCAAACACATTTAAAAATAATCCAATAAAACTTCCACCCATTGCGGGGCCTTAAAGACACAAGCAGCTGGTGGTTAGGGCTCCAGAGAGAGGAACTTCCTCACAATTCGCGCCGTCTCAAGGATAACCGCCTTCTGTATCCGACCCTTAATCCAGCAATCAAGTGAAAGCTTGTTGCGGTGTTGATCGAAACTTTTCGCAATAAGACCGTTAACTGATACAACCATCGGTACAATAATCGTTGAGTCAACATTCCACATGGCGGTAACCTCGTGAGCAAGGTCCAAGTATTTCGATACTTTTTCCTTTTCTGCTTTCACCAGGTTATCATCATGCGGTATAGTAACATGAACAATTATTGCTCGGCGCGCTGAGCGGTGAAAACAAAACTGCCTCGTTGGTCTAGTGGTTAGCATGTTTTACTGCGGCTGACGAGGTCCTGGGTTCAAGTCCCGGGTCGGGCCATACTAAGTGTTGGATTTTTCAGACTAGAAATTCTCAGTTCTAGCCCGGAGCTAGGAAGTTGGCGGTGTTTCACCCCCGTGCCTCGGAGAGCTCGTTAAGCCGTGGTAAAGCCCGCCAACCCGCATTGGAGCAGCGTGGTGGGTCTAAGCTCTAATTCCCTCTCTCCTATGAGAGTGGAGGCCTGTGCCCAGCAGTGGGACGTTAATGGGCTGTAGTGGCGCTGAGCGGTCGACTAACACTATGTCAGGTCTATTAGCAGCAATAAACCTATCAGTGATAACCAACCGATCCCAGTAGAGCAATGCACCACTATTTTCGAGAATTTATTATTATTATTATTACTGTCCACAGACGTAAGTATCAGTATAACGGATAGGTATCGGGTGTGGGCTTACGATCGATCGGCGGCGGCTTTTGGCCCAAGTTCAAGACTATCGGACCCCTGCAGACTGCAACGTGTTATTATTCCACCGCTCCGGGTTCACGCCGCGCGCGCTGAGCCATCCGGCATCCACACCTCACCACATTCAAATTTTTTTCGATAATCCATGGCTGGTGATAAATCCTTTATTTATTTGAGTCCTTAGTGATTCAAACAAAAAGCTATAATGTATACACGTTCATGATACTATTGACTGGCCGGGCTAATATTTACCCACCACTCGCCTTCACGCTGTCCGCCGGGGATGTGCGAGAGGCGTAGCGAGGGATGTGGTTCAAAACTCAAACCCTAAATAATAACAAGCCTTTATTGCGTTACTAGAGGTCGCCCGCGTCTTCGTCCACGTGTTTTTTTTTTTCATTCCTGCGGGAACTCCTTTTCTGGCCTATGTCCTTTCCCGGGATACTATCTATCCCTGTACAAAATTTAATCAAAATTGGTTAAACAGATCAACCGTGAAAGCGTAGCATTCAGGCAGACGCACTTTTGCATAACTTAAAAAGTAATCTGTATCCCTCTCCACGATCGTCGTTAAATATAACGTCGATCCGTCGTTTTGTTGCTACTTGATTGAAGGACAAACTTTCGCGTTCATAATGTGGGCAGTGATCCGCGAAAGGTAATTAGCTCGAAGGAAAAGTTTTTGTTTAACGTTGCTGATACGAATTACTAATGTACAGAAGCCCTTAAGGCGTCTGTATTTTTCTACTTGTGGGTAACTTGAGTACTAAGGCAAGAGTTTATAGACCACTTCAAGGCAAGCACACTGCGACCATAATCTTATTATTGCTTTTTACAAAACGTAACGTGATTGTCTTTTATGCTAGCCTATCAATATTTTGGTTTTATGATAGATGTATGTAATTGGGGTTACATATATCTATTGCTATTCGTCTTCTTATAGTGGAACTGCAGTCTCACGAAATCGGGTAGAATTCCCCGACGGGTCACGAAGTATATTACTCGAATATAAACGAGAATGCTTTATTCAGTAAAATGCTGAGTCACCAATTCTCTCTATCGCTTCCTGTACAGCTGTGTGACTGAGGCCAAATGAACTATGTAGGTTTCATATCTGCAGCTAGAAATTACTGACTATCTTACTTCTTACTAACATTATAAACGGGAAAGTTTGCATGGATGTTTAGTACTCAATCACGCCAGAACGGGTGAAGGAATCTATATGAAATTTGGTACAGAGATAGATTATATTCTGGAAAAACAAATAGGCTACTTTTTATCTCGGAAACTTAAGGAGTTGCCATGGGAATTACAAAATTTATTCCACGCGGACGAAGTCGCGGGTATTGAATCTATTGTTTACTTATGATGATGTAGGACACATGCGACTTGCTTGCGTGTTATTAAATATACGCCGATTTTTTTTTATTATTTTGCTTGTTTCAGTTACCCAAACTTACGCACGCACGTAATGGCTTACCTTATCTGTGGACTAACGGCCGAATATTAAAACTTAATATATTATAAAAGAGTCCCATAATAGTCGGATAATGATCGCTACAACCCGAGAAATGAATCGTATAATCACAGAATATTAATCACTGCGTATATAAGCGACATCCTCAGCGCCATTCAATGTCTATTTCAGCATTGGATCTGACTTGATTGCCACTGATTGCCCAAGTGTGTATTAACAAATTTTACATCCATGGTTAAAATACAAATTATGATACCCACTGTCTCATCCTAAATGATTCATACTTATGCATTTCTGATTGACATGTCATTTACGTCACTATGTAGTAGTGATAGGCCTATTACACTGCACTTATTAAAGGACCCTGTGGTAAGGGTGGGCGTGGCCGCTAGTTAGAGCTTATTACACAGCAATAAGGACCCTTTTTCCCTAAATCCTATTACACTACACTGATTCAAGTGTAAGGATCTCTGTGAAAAGTGCAGTGTAATAGGCCCATGAGTATGGAATGTCGGGATCATGGATGTAGGAATATTTTATTAATCTGAGGTTGGGGTGGTAAAACCCTGATGATTTTGGTATGAAAAGTCTAACACGGCAGTATGTTAACAAAACTTAAAGTAAAGTGAGATTGGCTATCCTTAAGGAAGAATATCATAATATTCAACATCTTATTTGTAAAGAGCGGAAGAGCAATCTACGTAAATTATCTAATTACAAGAAATTTAAATTACCTAAAACTAATAATATATACGGGAAAAGGAAATTTATGTATATCTTGGCCAAAATTATGAATGATTTACCTTTGTCGCTTCAAAGTATTAGTAACCTAAAAAAAACCATCTTCATAAGGAAATGTAAGAAGCATTTCCTGGATAAAGGTGGCACTCCTTGTGACAATATTATCTAGAAAACGCTTCCTATAAGTAAGACGTTATTTTTGTTTCTTTTTTGTTGATTTTAGAAATAACACAATATTTTAAGTTATAATAAGTACTAACCTAACCCAAACTTATTTTATTATGTATATATATTTGTTTAATTCACTTATAATGTTATTTATATACCTGCTTAAATATATTTTACTAATAACTGCAATGTGAACTCGCTATCCTCGCATAAACGTTAAAGTTTTTTGAGGATGGCTAGTGTGATACCCACAATATTAATGTATTTTTTATCTTGAACAATAAAAAAAAAAAAAAAAAAAAAGAATAGGTCATAGAGCTAGTACAGGTGTAGACATGTCAGACTATTGAAACACGTGTAGCGAAGCGCCGCGAACTCGCGATTATTGAAATGTTCACAGCGCTATAAGGTTAACTTCGCATGATGCGTGATGACGCGAGCGACGCTAAAAAGTGTCCATGTCCATACAGACGAGGTAGACCAAAAAATAGACTCTGGGTGCCACCAAGAAGGCTGGCCCTATACGCAAAAAATTCACATTGTATGGCTGTGGCTTTGTTCCATAAACTTCCAAATTGCCATAAGGATCTGCCACTGATAAGGTTTAAACGAGTAATTTTTGATATTCTAAAGTAAGAAGAGTTATTATAGTGTAAGTGAATACCTTAATGATTGTTTAACTGAGTAAATAATCTGTAATATTTTAATAACTAATTTTCTATAATGTTTGATGTATGTTAATTTAAAAGGTCATGAGACCTTTTAAATTAATCAAATAATAAGTAAATAATTCATACATAAGCTATGAAGCTTATGTATGAATTATTTACTTATTATTTGATTTTACATAATTTTGACATTTACTGTTATAGAATTTATTAATCATTTTTTTTATTATTTACTAATTGAGATTGAAAATGGAAAAAATAAATAAATGAAAATGATTCAACATACATTATTATAATAACACATTTTAAATGATTAAAAAAAACGTAATTTAAGGATGTACATGTATATTTTTGCACACTGCCACTGGCGGTAAATTGTGAACGGGACTAATTTTTTTAAGATAACAACTGTTGTTACCCACAATTTGGCAAAATAAAAATTATGAATTATGAACCGATTTAGATATACGCTATAGCCTATTTAGATGCATATTTTGAGGTCTCTACTGCTATGATACTATGATGTATTTAAACTATTATACATTATGCATATTTCATAATATTTTGTGACGACTCGACGGCGTTTAGGGTCTAAGTCATCATAGCAAGTAGTGTTAACGTCATTCCAGAAACATCTCTTATTTATTTTTAAACCGCTGCCACTTATTTTAACTTTAAATAAATCGTTATCTTTAAATGGAAGAAAAAAGGAGTACTAACAGCTTTCCGAACCGGTGGTAGTCTTAAGTCTTGACGTATCATGAATGAAACAAGTTGTCCTACGTGAAATAAATATTTTTTTTATCATATCATTTATTAATAATTTAATAACATGCTGTAAATTCTTCAAATAAATTATTAATGCTAAATTAAAGTGAAGACTAGTTCATAATATCGCACGTCGTGACGTGCAACCCTAACCTCTCTCCCTGCCGCCTCGTACTCTTTGTAACTACATTTCAATAAAGTTCACTCATCTCGACACGCGACTTAGCACGCTATAACAATCGGTGTAAGGCTCTTATTTCACCCTCGAGTGGAGATCAAATTAAATCTCGTAACGATAAATCTTTTTAACTCTTTTAAAACGAACAATTTTTAATGTGTTTTCGTAGTTTTGAGGAAGTTTTAAGCTTTTGACGACGTGATGAAGTTATTAATAATGTTAACTACAATAATCGTGGCGGGTCAAACATGCGTCTGTCTGTCTGTCTCTTATTTTACAACAAGCACTCAACGGATTTTGATGAAACTAAACGTGTACTCTATTCAGATATTAGCTGATGTAAAATTATTAAAGATACTTTTTGGTAGAGCAACCTTAGTGTTATTTACAAGAATCCCCTTTTCTTTGATAAGTATAGTATACAATAAGATAAGAATATTTTAGCAATGAATATTAATATTTTACTAGAGACCATCTTCATTAATTAAACCCATTGCCGGCTCACTGCTGAATGCGAGTCTCCACTCGGGATGAGAAGGATTTGGCCATAGTCCACCACGCTGGCCAAATGCAGGTTGGCAAACTTCACAACCTTCGTGAACATTATGAAGAATTTTCTGGTGTGCAGGTTTCCTAATGATGTTTTTCTTCATCGTTTAAAGCAAGGGTAAAATATTTTTATAGCCCGGGTATCGAATCCGCGACCCCGTATAAGGTCCCGTATCGAGGTCGGGAGTCTAAACCACTGGAATATCACCACTTTAATAAATTAATATTTATTTATTCAATTTAGATACACTTATTGACGTCCGAAACTTATAAAACATGATGGTGATAATCAGTTACATTATCTTAAAACTAAAGCTACGAGGTTTCCAAACGCGCCCTGGTCTGAGAAGAGCCCACAACAAACAACCGGAGTTTTTAAAATATGGATAATAATGGCCTGATAATAAATGGGCCACCTTCTTCATGATAATTAATAATTATTAATTGAATACTCAGAGTTCAGACAGTAGGTCCTCAAACGCTTATAACTCCCGAACTACTTGATTCCCGACAAAAGTCCGTCGCGCGCTCGACTGGAGACTTATAAGAAGTTTGCTCCAATAAAGCTCAGCGGAGAGCTTACACAGCGCAAACACAAAGTAATTAATGCGATAAGTGGCCGCCGGTCGGGACTCCACGGCTGAGAGCGTTCGGGAATCTTTTGTTTGCAGTTCCCCAATCGGTGTTTTTTTTGTCCACTACATAATAGCCCTTGACTGCGATCTCACCTGATGGTAAGTGATGATGCAGTCTAGAAGGTAGAAAACTACACCTGTGCCCGCATACTGTCCAGCCAATCAGGAGTGTTCCATCGTCACGTTTGGACCACGGAACTCTAGTACGATAGGGTTCATGATAAGAAAGATTTGAATTTGAGTTTGATAATATTTCACTTTCTGTGAAAGGGGACTCTATTCCCTTAGGGGGGGTTAAAGAGAATCTAAAGCACGAGCTGCTTAGACAGTATCTAAGAGCTCGTCCTGACAATCCTCTTATCGTTTATCGTAATTATCGTATCCACTGCTATAGCTAGTGTGAGAATATCACGTGTTGTCTAGAGTGAGTTCAGCCTTGCTAGCACTTTACGTAAACCTAGTTACGTGTCGCGTGGACCAGCTAAGCTAGCAGCTCCACATGTTAGTAAGGTTTGCGCGAGCTATTTTGCGGGGAATATCGGCAACTTTGCACAAAGGAAGCACCTACTCGCTCCAGTTTACGTTCCCGCTCGAGACAAACAATATATCTTGTTGAGAAATACTTCGCGTGGAAGCTCTCAATAAATGAAATACAATAGAATAAACCTTTGTTAACACGCAACCACCCAGGTACACTAATTTGCCAAATTAAGCTTAATTACAACATCTTGGAAAACCAAATATAATATAACATTCATCTATTTTAATTAATCATTGATTCAATATCTTACGTGTACCTATTCATGTATGAGGGTTGTGGACACCGCCATGAAGCAAAGAATCTGCTTAAAACAATACCAAATCTTTAATATTTCAATTAAAATACTAGAAATCCTTTTTTAAAAGTATATTCCTGAAAAAGATCATGGATTTGACTCGCTCCAGCAATGCTTAGGACTGCGGTTACTTATCTACACATTGGTGTTACTGTAATTTTTTTTCAAAAGAGCATCCACCGAGTTACTTGCTAGTTCTTCTCGGTAGGAACGGCATTTCAAACCAGTGGTCAATTCACTTGACGATTCAAAAGTTTATTTGAATATAAAACATTTAATTTATTTCAACCAATCAGATACCGGGATATTCTCGAAATCCTAAATCCAGGCGATAAAATTTGCGAGTTTTAGAGTGGATTAATAAACCCTATTCAGAATAAAAGCGTAGTAATGTAGCTACAGTAACTAAACAATGTCCCAATGTATCGATTATCGGAACGCGATACAAGCGTGATAAATTGTTTTTAGTTTGACCGCTAAACAATGTGAAAGGGCATTAATTCTGATTTGTTACCTCAAGCGCCTTCATTGGAATCTATTGACTTGTATTCAATTTACGGTAACTGGAACCTACCTCTTATATCATCCATACTAATATTATACATGCGAAATTAATTCGGTTTGGTAGTTTTCAGTTCAACCGCAGAGACGATATTGACAAGAGTTAGCTCCATAGAAGTAGATACGCCCATTGGTTGGATCAAAGGACGCTTTACAAATTGCAATACGTGAACCTTTTTATTCCGGAAAATCGAAGTTTTCTTGAGGTTTTTTTTAAAGACTTCAGCCGCGTGGATTGAGGTTTTTTGGTGCCTTCGGGAACTCTTTAATTTTCCGGGATAAAATGAATGTGGATCTGTTATTCCAGATTATAATCTATCTCTGTGCCAAACATCCAGATCCGTTAAGCCGTTCTGGCGTGATAGAGTAGCAAACATCCATCAATCCATCCATCCAACCAAACTTTCCCATTTATAATATTAGTATAGATAGTTGATTTATAGGCGTCGTTTATCGTCGTTACCGGAACATCAGAATTGTATAGATGCATTTATTTGTCCTTTTATAACCAACCAGTAATCGATCTCCTATATATATTGGCAGGTTATCGTGGTATACATTATGGTAACCAGTTAACTTTTAAACAATCTGATCTGATAATCTAAAAAAATGGAAGAGGATGGCTCTTATTCAAATAAACTTTCACAGAGAAACGACAAGGGAATTGTGCCTTGGTTCCGAATGTCCATACTACCGAGAAGAGCCACCAAAACTCGGCAGTTGCTCTTTAAACGAGAGAAGAAAATCTACAGCATTTTATCCCAAGTATGGCGGTATTATATGGTGACGTCACACGTCAACTTTGTGCAGGCGCTTGTTCCGTGCAAGCGCCGCGGGAAGCTGTTACGGGAGGCTTGTTAGAGGGAATTACGCGAGGCGTTGCGGAGCTACTACCACCGCTTCAAGCAGTATTATTTTAAAATTACAATTTTATATCATGAACATTTATGACCGTAAAATAAGGATTATAATTCTAAAACACGAACGTCAACAAACATTAAAACAATACGGCTTAAAGCGACGGTAGTATGGCCCCTGAATGTATAAAGCTAGGAAGGACGCTCCGAGCCACGCCAATTGATAACGAACACGAGGCTACTAACTTGGTTCTCGTGTTTTTTTTAATCTCATGAGAACTCTTATCCAAATATATAAAAGGAAAAGGCTGAATGACTGAGTGACTGATCTATCAAAACACAGCTCAAACCACTGGACAAATCGGGCTGAAATTAGCCCGTTAGTAGTTTCACTATAAAAGTCTATTTCAGGCACCGGCATGTAAGCTTTCTCTATGTTAAATTTTGTAAAAATTGGCTGTACAGATAGGTTTAGCCGATCTTGAAATGGTAACAGATAGACAAACACACTTTTGCATGTATAAAAGCAATGATAGTAAATAACAGTTTGTAAACCCAATTTCAATAAGTTTGGTTAACAAACTGTTGTAAAAAAATACAGTATTTGTGACAATTAATACTTTTTTCTTCATCATATTGTAATCCAGCTATCAAAGAGTCAATATCAGATCTGTTATCACCCCTGCAGCATCCGTCGCGACCTTATAATATTAGTGCGGGAAATGTTTATAGCGAACACATTGGCACCCTGAGTAATGCCGATAACCTGTTTTTTTTATTGCTTGATAGGCTTGCGCTTGACGACAATCAGGCTTAGTCCATAAATCGTTCACAATCAATATGAAGATTTATAACAACAACAGGGGATTTTCTTTATTTAAATCGTTAAGCCTAATTACTAGCGCGTGGAATGGTGGCAAGAATGCTGGCTGCATATTTATCTTGCTGGACAGCCAGGCTGATCCTTTACGCAAAATATGAGCCAGGCAAATTATGACGTAGACATCCGCTAAGGATGGATGGAATAAAGGAATAAAGGATTTTAGAAAATTCAACCCCTGGGGGTAAAATAGGGGTTTAAAATGGGGCGAAGCGCAGGCAAGAGCTAGTAAAATATATAGCGGATATTTATTAAATACTAGATGATGCCCGCGACTTCATCCGCGTGCACTAAAGTTTGATTATTCTCGCGGGAAATATGTCCTTCCCCGTGATGTAACCTACCTTTATACAAAATTTCATCAAAATCTGTTCAAAACGTAGGCCGTGAAAGCGCAGCAAACAGACACACTTTCGTATTTATAATATTAGTATGGATTGTCAAGTAACTGACATGTTTATACTAGTACATGAAGGCTACTTTTAACTAAAATGAAACCCATAAATAACCAATTACATAATTAAATTGTGAATATTACTTAGACATTCGCACCCCGGGGGCTGAACAATAAATCCACGCAAACTGTCGCCGCTCGCGATGGCCGGAGTATTAGTGAGAGTAAAAACTGAGGGGGGTGGTAATTGCATTAAATCTAAATAATACTGCACCGTAGGCTTAGTGCAAATTCTCCTATCACGACTACATCAATGGTTTTCGATAGTCGGATTAGTAACGCCAGAGTAAAATGAAACCTAAAATACGTGTTTTATGGTTCAAGAATTAAGAATATACATATTAATCTTAACATGGAAATACCCTGAAAAAAGTGCGCTGATACTGCTGAGCCAAACCTGAGCGAAATTATAATGATTATTATTATTATCATTAATTTCCAACAATACAGTCAGGCATTGAACCCAATGCTCTTTACTTAAAACACCACAAAATTTATCGTGCGTCAGGGAGAGCGTCAAAGTAAGGATTATAGGGAAACTTACGAATGGATGTCATATTATAATAATTATTGTAGATTTTAAATTCCTGTGTTTCAGGTTCCAATGCAATCAAGGAAAAACTATCATTTGACAAAAAAAGTTCTTCGATACTCGATTTCTATCAGCGCAGTAAAGAGATACGTATAAACTCATGCTAAGGACGCTGCACTACTGCAATGGCTGGAGCGGTGCGAATCTCTGATTATTGAAATGTACTCGTCGCCTACGAGGCTACGATTGTCGCTCCCCGAATATTCTTTTGTAAGTGCATTTCAATGGGGAATACTCTTCAGTCCAATTTGAATTCTATACTCCACATGTTAAGCTTAATAATTCCCTGTAATTGTTTTAGAGCAGGAGTTAAAATTTTTGAGATTTTCATTGAAACGACTTCACTAAGAGCGGTGACAATGCATTTTAAAGTCGATAAAAAGATATCAACTAATAGCGTGTGTGTGTAGCGTAGAATAGAGCGTGATTTCAATCTTAATTAGTACTCATAGAATTCCGATGACGTCATAATAGCAAAATTATTATAGTAATGATTTTGCTATAAAAACACAACATTAAGAAGTAAATTTATATCATATAATATTTGATTAAGCCATGGTATCAACCATGATAAGATGTTTTCTTCTTCTGTTCATGGTTTATTTTTGGTGCAGAAAAGATCAAAGCGCTACAACAAACGAAATATGAATGATTGAGCTTAGAAAGTCATGACTGTTCAAAAAGGAATACCATCTCCGAGAAAATGGGAAACGATCGCAGATTGATTGAAGGTAATTAATAAGAAAATGCAAACTAGTGTAATGAAATTTAGTTTGATGATTTTTTTTTGCTAAGGCCACCACCACCTTGGTACACGCTGCCTTGACCACAATTACACCTGATGAGAAGTATTGATATGATCTGAGATGGGTGCGCAAGATGTCTGTTCTCACGTAGAGGAAAAATACAAGTCTTGATACTGGACAAGCGGAGTATAACAGCGCGGGGTCTCCATTCCAGCACCTTTTGACCAATATATCTACCCGCTGCCACTTCAGCTTTACAACCCATCAAGCTAGGAACAGTTACTCTAGTTCTTCTACGAATCACCTCAGTTTTGATTCGATCCGTAAAGAAGCCACGAGCATAGCTCCAGTGCCTGCTGAGTAACTTAATTTTATAATGACAACATTATTTTAACAGAATCTATTTTCATTTCAATTTTGTAACGACTACACAGATATTATAGCCGCCGCGTAGTGGCAATTAGTGTGGCCACTGAATCGAAAAGCGATACTTGTGAGCATTGCTTCGTCATTGGACAAACGAAGAGATGTTTTAATGAAAGCCTTTCATTGTTCCTTTGTTTTGATGATTTTTTTATACTAGAGGGGAGAGAAGGAGCTGCGAACAAAAGCAACAAATATCGAAAGCTTATATTTATCAACTTGTTCACCCGCTCCAATTTTGCTCGGATGAAATTATTAAAATTTTAAAGTGAAATCTTCTTTAGGCGGATTGGGCACATTTTGATAGGAGGTAAAAAATAGATTCGCGTGACCGTGACCGACATGCTCGCGTGACGGACATTCTCGTGAACATATAAATATACTACATTCGAAATTAAACTTTAATGCCGTAGTGTAAAGGTTTATATTTTAATAATTATAATTTTAAAAAAAACGTTTTCACTTCTATCAGTCCCATTTTTTTTTAATCTGCGTAAAATAAGTTTTTAACATACTTGTAAATTTAAGTAAGCTAAGATGTCCTTGGTCTGCCTCTTAAACCAAGTAAAGGTTAAAGATAAAAGAATAAAGGCATTAAAGGATCTAAATCTATTCCAGGGTTTTGACGCTTCTCTATAGCATTATTAAATCCAAGCTTCTCTTAACAGCACGGTAGGCCATTATAATCAGCGTTTCATAAACTACTGTGTTCGAGGTTATGACACTATTGATGATTTTCTGAATGACAAACTGGCTTCGCATCCAGCAGCCCACAAGTCGATGTAAATACTTGTCTTAACAAGTATTTACATCGACTTGTGTCAATTGAATATTTTTTACTTTTTATGAAAAGAGCAACAGCTGAGTTTCTTGCCGGCTCGTCTCGGGTGGAATTCTTCCACCTTTCCAAACTGGTGGTAGAGTCTTGACTTTTCATAAGTGACACAAGTTATCCTACGTGAAATAAATAAATTATTTATAATTTATCAGCTGATAATGACGTTTTGCTAGAGTCTAGACTGTTGTAATACAATCTACACAAAACTTATTCGAGCATGAATAGAAGTGTCGTTAACATCGTCAAAAGTAAACTTAGTGTTCAGCTGTTTTACGATGCGCTATGCTCTTGCATTTTTAAGTTTTTCAAACTTTTTAAAACTTAAAAAATTTGATTATCCTTCTTATGAAAAATTCTCGCATCTTACGTAAATATAACGGTAGTTTTCTTCACAATTTTCTCAGCATTTTGAAGTCCATTATATTATTACTTGATTTTTTTACAGGTTAATGCTATATTCGTAGCTCGTTTTAACAGATATAATTTTATATTTTCCTAAAGATAACAAATTTCTGATTGTAAGACAATCAATGTACATCTCAATCCACTGGGTAAGAAATTTCCGATTTTGAGTTTGGATTTGGAAGTGGGTATTTGAAAGAGTTTGAAGCCATTGAACCCAGCAAAGATTGTTCGGAAGCTAGAAAAGTCAATCTAGTCATTAGTTAAACAAAAATAAGTCCTTATTATGATTATTTTATTATATTTTACAATTTACACTCGACCATGACATTCAATAAATATTATGAATTATTGTTCAGTCTTGAGAATGAACACAGAGTTTTACTCAGGCGTGCACTGGACAATAGCTATCACACACAATCTTACCACATTCGCTGTTGGGACGAGGGATAACCTAACATCTTATGCAATACCTGATTTTTGCACGAAAAAAAGGTATTGACTAAATCTTGGGTTTATCTATGGGGATTACAATGATGAAGACTTAATGTCCTTTGGATCTATCATTATTCCGCAATCGATTGATGCAGAACCTATCTTGGCCTGCACTTCAACCCATTTATTTATAAAGAAACTAAATAATCGAGTCACTGTCGCAATTAGTGCCAAAGTCGCAAACTTCCGATGTTCATTTGGCAACTGTAAATCGGTCTAACGTTAAGATACGAAAAAAAACAATTGCGAGACAAAAACTAAGTGATTCGGCATTGCTTAGCGACATTGAACTTTATTATTGAGTTCCGAAGATCGAGATAAAGTTCCATTTACACGTAATGATTAAACGCTCGTGAAAGTGCACGTGTATTAGATCCCGTACTCATAAAATCTTTTGGAGTTGGAGACTTCGGAATTTCAAAGATCATTATAACAGCTGACATAGCTCAACGGGTTCTAAAGTTGACGTGGCAGTGAGCGGGGCATACAGTTAGTTCTGAGAAACGATAATGTTAGTGCTCTGAAGCAGATTCCTACTAGGTGAATGGAAGACATTAAGCTAATCGCAGAAAGCCGCACGAGACTGCGGTATACGGGAGATACTATAAAGGTAGCACATATAAAAAGTAGTCAAAAGCATATTTCTACCTGCTTCCTTCGAAAGTGTCACATATCAAAGTACAGCTCAAGGTGAAAGTAACAGTCTGACTCATATTATATTATGTCAGTGTACAGTTTAAACCACTGAGTCTCGAATCCAGTATACAAACGCGCACCCCATCCTCTTTCTATTTCTGCCTGCAGTACAACGCAAAATATACCTTCAACAGTCAAATGAAAACGTGTCCTAAGCGACAACTCAAGATTAATTTTGTTAGCGTACAACTCGCGGAAAAGAATTAAAAACTTAGTAAGTGTTCTTCGCAGCTGAGAGATAAAGCGTCGGGTTCCTGCTAACGCTTGTCTTGAGGAGAGCAAGGGGAGCTGGGTGAGGGGGGATGTCGAAAGTTTGTGCAGAGATCAAAGGCTTTTGTTAAAGATTAGTGCCGGAGTATAGTTAAATCATTTTGTTTTTCCTGTCCCGGTGATGTGCTTGACCTATTTTTTGACGACTTCCCAGTGCTACGGTCTAATGAGTGGGGGTTCCCAGGCACCATAAACCTTACCTTTAGAGTAACTAGCAAAACCAAAAGTCTCTCCTATCACCAGACCTTAGTTAAATGGTTAAAAATTATATTATTAACTAGATGATGCCCGCGACTTCATCCGCGTGGGTTTAGGTTTTTGATTCCCGCATGAACTGTTGCATTTTTCTATGTCCTTCCCCGGGATAAAATCTATCTCTGAACCAAATTTCATCAGACTCGGTTGAATAGATGGGCCGTGAAAGCGTAGCAGACAGACAGACACACTTTCGCATTCATAATATTAGTACGGTTTTTTAATGACTTAACAAAAATAGAATCCTGAGCCAAGAGCACAGGATTTACCTCTACGCTGGAAGGTTTAATTTTTTTTTAATACTATAATAAATCTGTCTAATTACCTTTTCCTTGGCTTGACCAATATTGACGAAATTCGGTACAAAAATAGCTCACCTTTCGGAGCATAGCAGTTATTGTGCAGTACCGCACATAAGATATTTATAAAACAAGTTTAACTTTGAAATTGTTTAATAAAAAAGTAATATTACAAAATTTAGCGAGTTTGCGTTAGATTGAGGTGGCAGTCGCTTGACTTAGTGTGAGTAAGTAAGTGCCGTGAATTGCACTTTTTTGCAAGACGGGCCGCCCGCGCCCCGGCAATTGCCCGCACCCCCGCTTCCGCGTTTCTTAGCGGGAGAATTCAAATATCGCGCGAACATACTCCCGGCCCTGGAAAGCTTAAAGCGTTCAAGCATTTTCTGCCCTTTCTGGATCATCTGGTTTGGGTAGCAAACAAACTCTGTTGAGAGCGCGACGCACGATACCTCTGGCAGTATTCACGTCCACAACGCGCGTCACACCGTCGGGTCCCGGGAACAGCTGCGTGATTCGTCCGAGACGCCAGTATAGGGGTGGAGAGTTGTCCTCCTTCAAGACAACTAGATCGCCGACCTGCAGATCTGGATTTCTCAGGCGCCATTTGCTGCGCGTCTGCAACTCCGCGATGTATTCGTGACTCCAGCGTTGCCAAAAATGTTGCTTCATTTGTTCTATGCGCTGGAACCTGTCGAGACGATTTGCGTTAGAGTCTTGTAGACACGGAGATGGCAGCGCTCTAAGAGGTCTACCAATTAAAAAGTGGCCAGGGGTTAAGGGATAGAAGTCGTGGGGAGAAGAACTTAGGGGATAGAGAGGACGGCTATTTAGGATTGATTCTATTTGAGTAAACAAAGTAGATAGCTCCTCGAATGTCAGATGCATGGTCCCTAATATACGAGTGAGATAAAATTTTGCCGATTTCAAACTTAAATAACCTTAAAACTAAGGCATTTAAGTTTAATTGCGAAT
This sequence comes from Erebia palarica, assembly GCA_964035005.1. Lineage (NCBI taxonomy): Eukaryota > Metazoa > Arthropoda > Insecta > Lepidoptera > Nymphalidae > Erebia > Erebia palarica. The sequence goes on from OZ035983.1 coordinate 39,633,188, forward strand.
GTACTATATTATTATACTTAAGACCTTTTGTCTTAAGAAGAACGGTGTTGATCTCGCGTATTCCACATTATTACCCCCTACTCAACGCGCCCAAAGAAGTTTTCACTTCAAAAAACAACACATAAAAAAATTACATATAATTGTTAGCATTATCACTGTTTGTCATTATATCTCATGAAACAGGAAGTATAATATCAGTCAATTGGACTCGTTTCATGTCATTTGATTTAATCTGCGGATACCGTCGCCACATTGAAATTAGTTAGTATAAATACGAGTGTTTTGGCAATGGTAATTCAGTCTCCTGCAGGCAGATCAGCGATTATGGAATACATTTGTGTTTAGATCGCAATTTTGTTAAGAGCTTAACGATAGCATCGTGGCCAGACCAAATGAATATTGTCTTTATGTTTAGCTAACTTTTATCTTATTACATTAAATCTCTCGTGGACCCACTACACTAAATCTCTCGTGACCATTCGCTCGTGCAAGTTCCAAATGTGAGTACAAATATATTAAAAGTGTTTATTAATACCTACTTCTGGATTGTCCCTTACATTATGATGTCTAGACAAACTCATAATTGCATAGGCATTAAACGGTCGCGTGTAGCGGCGCGGCGGCGCGGGCGGGGACAAGCGCGCAAATTAACGACGAGATCTCTTTCACGGGCAGAGAGTAATTGCGACAACTCACGACTCACGAGCCGGTGATGTATTACCACGGAATAGGTACGAGTACAAGGTATTACCTGAAGTGCAGCGCTTTTTGATACTTTGACTACTCTGATTCCGGCGTAGCTTTGTTGTATAGAAGGATTAGATTCAATTTTAAACACCACACTCATGACCTAACCCACTCAGGTCTAGCCGTTGTCCATAAGCCATTAGTTAAGCATGTTCCGCATTCCATGGTGTCATGAAATAAATAACCGACAACATCCGTCTCGGGTCTTCATTTGCAAGCACGCAGAGGTGATATTATTCTCGAAATTTCGATAACATTGACATGAAAACCACGGATATTTTTTTTAACTCGCTGTCAAAAAGTCGCGTATGCACTTTTATATGGAGCTGCACAGACAAGATTAAATGTGTTTCCGATATGACGCTATCCGAGTTACCCTGTCCTATCCTTAGTGTGTTTTCGTCCTAAAGACGACTGGCACAATCGTGAATTTTATGTAAATGCAGACAAAGAGGTATTTCTTTCGTCTATCACTTTATAGGTCGGCTTATATCATAGAGCTGTGCCAGCGCTGCAGTCGTCTAGTGTACAAGTTAGACGTAGCGTTGTATCACAGCCCCGTATCATAATCCCACTGTTTAGTGCAACATGTACGCTCGCCAGAAGCTAGGCGAAACACTTCGTATATCCAACGGAAGCCTTTACTCATCCATCCTCGCTGCTTGTACCGCGGCGGTAATGCAATTTTCGGCTTTTATACTGTCATTGCAATTGTAGGAATTATGCGAGAACTAGTGGTTTTAGTGACTTTAGTGGCCGTTTAGGATTTTCACATTCCCGTGGGTACGTTTTATTATTTTGAAACTAGATGATGCCCACGACTTCGTCCACGTGGATTAAGGTTTTTGATTCCCGCGGGAACTCTTGAATTTTCGGGATAAAGAGTAGCCTATGTCCTTCCCCGGGTTACAACTTACCACCGTACCAAATTTCATCAAAATCAGTTAAACGGATGAAAGCCGTGAAAGCGTAGCAGCAGACACACTTTCGCATATACAATATTAGTATGGATTAATGTGTACTAAGTTCTCTAGTCACAAGGTTGTTTATCACCGATAAAACACTGCCAGGACGTCCGTTCATAAAATCATAAATCATAAATCATTTATTTTGCAAAATTGTGGGTAATAACAGATGTATAATATAAGCAGAATCTTCCCGTACACAATCTACTGTCAGAGACAGTGTGCAAAAATTATATTACATTAAAATTTATATATAATATCAAAATTCTATGTCTAGTTTACAAAATATAATTTAATTAAATATTGGTCCAAGTTAAAATGGTTAGTTACATTTTATACTGTTATTAATAAAAGTTGCTGTAATATCAAACAATTTAAATAATATTGGCATATTAGATTAATATTGACTTATTTCGTTTTACAATAATTATGGATAATTGTACTATATTATAAATTTATCAAACAGCACTAAATAACAACTTTTCCCTTTCTATTTTTGAACAAACATGCTTTGCACACACAGATTACACAACACATATATCTCCGATATATTCGCTAACAATATAGTATTTTTTTTTATTGAGAATTGTGAAAATCTCTCTTTTAAACTTTGTTATTGGCAACTTTCTATAGCATTCCGGTAATTTATTAAATAAGGATATTGCCATACAGTAAGAGTTCTTAGAGTACAGAGCTAACCTTCTCGATGGGACCCAAAGTAGGTTTTGTGGCCTGTTCCTCCTCATTCTTAAAACTTCATTATTATTGGAGTACATTTCATTTACTGTTGGGAACAAAGTGGGATATTTTTTCACAAAGAGAAGCATTTTATATATATACAAACATGGTAGAGGCAGTATCTTATTTTCACTAAACAAAGGTTTGCAGCTTTCCAAAGTTTCAGCTCGACATATAGACCTCACACAAGCTTTTTGTTTAATAAACACCTTTGCTGAATCCTTTGAGTTACCCCATAATACTAAACCGTATCGTAGCAACGAAGAAACGTATCCATGATAGGCTAGTAAGGCCGTTTTTTTATTTACTACCTGAGTGAGCTTTTTAAGCACATAAATAAATCGGTCAATTTTGTTGCATAGTATGTCAATATGAGCTTTCCAGTTGCAGAATTTATCCATCGTTACCCCAAGAAAAGTGGTACTTTCAGTTTCTTCAATGCTATGTGAATTACATACTACATTTAGATTAGATGGAGGAGAGTTATATGTTTGAAACTGAACGTAGTGAGTTTTACTTATGTTGATATTTAAGTTATTATGATTTAACCATTCCAAAAGTGACTCAAGTGTTACATTTGTTTCTTTTTCAAGGGCGCACTTGTCCTTTGTCTTAATTATGATTGTTGTATCATCGGCGTATAGGATACATTTGTGATTAACAGCATTCGGAAGGTCATTTATATAGAGTAAGAAAAGTAAAGGACCTAGTACGCTACCTTGAGGTACTCCGTAAGGGTTTTGAGTTTTAAATCTTGAGCGATAAGAGTTTATGTACTATCCCAGTGTTTTAGATACTTCCACACATTGACGTTACGTTACATTACGTTCAGAAAGATAGCTGGATATCCATGCGAGCGCTTGTCCTCTGATTCCGTACCTTTCCAGCTTATTTAGAAGTATCTTGTGGCTAATTAAATCAAACGCCTTAGACATATCAAGAAAGATTGATACAACATTATGGCCAGTATTAAGGCTTTCTAAAATAAACTTGGTTAAAGCAAAACAGGCTAGAGTTGTACTGCTTTGCTTTCTGAAGCCATATTGCTCTTCCCTTAAGATATTAAACGCTGTAACAAAATTATAAATCTTGTCATACATAATTTTTTCGAATATTTTTGACAAAACAGGTATGAGGGTTATAGGGCGATAGTTATTTACATCATCTTTGTTATATTTTTTTATATAATGGTTTAATTATGGACTTCTTTAAGTTATTTGGATAAACACCTTCAGAAAATGATAAGTTGATAATGTGACTGAGGGGTATTGCTAAGTAACTAGCGCAAGATTTAATGATTTTAGTATTGAGATCATCATATCTTGTTGAGTTTGTATCTCTTAGCTGGACTATAACTTTATATATATCAACTGGACTCACTGGAGTAAGGAACAAGGTATGACTGCCGATACTTGGTAAAGTGGGTAAAGTTGACATACTATTATTATTATCTGTAATTGAATTACTTATATTCATAAAATATTCATTAAACTCTTCAGCAATCTTATATGGACAAGTCAAAATTTCATTTGTGCTTCTTTTCAATTGTTCAATTTCACTGCAAAGTCGTTTAGTATTAAAATTTGAGTTAATTACATCCCAGGCTGCTTTGCATTTGTTTTTTGATTTTTGTATGTAACTAGTATTACAGATGCTTTGTGATTTAGCTATACAAGTTTTTAATATCTGTGTATATTTTTTGTATTTTATTTTATTTAAACGTTTATTAGATGCCGAAAGTATATAATTCAAATATAGTTTTCTTTTGACTATACATGATTTTTTTAATCCTTTTGAAATCCATTTATTTTTAATATGTTTTTTTACTATTTTTACTGTAATAATCGGGAAACATAAATTGTGGAACAGGATTAGTTCATTATTTAACTTTAACGTACGTTGAAACGTTGAAATCATTGTTTAACTTTATTATTAACCTTACTTTGTGGGTACATAAATATTGATAATATTTAAATATGTATGTGAAGTATGAAAGGTATAACAATTTTAAAAAAGGATTGATATAACCTACATTTGTTATGTAACTTGTTGACCAAATTTCAACGAAATTTCGCATTAAATACAGCCTATACCACTGAGCTGCTCCGTACAAACGCAGGGTGAGGGTTTTCTTATTTTTACTGCTATATAAACTACACAATCTGATACATCGAATATTAAAAAAAAACTTTACATACATATTATACAACTTTGAAGAAATACCATTAATTTATGACAATAAGTTTCACAGGAACATTGATATAACAAGCAATAGTTTTTACGGCGTGCCATAGTTGAGCAATACCAATCGCAAGTTTCCACATTTCATGTTGAACAACTAATTGCCTGCGCACTTATATCGTTTCCAGCCTATAATAATAAGCCTTCCCCATAGCTGCGTAGCCTCGTAGCGGCATAGCTCCCGTAGCGCCGTAGCCCCGGGCTATACGTTGTGGTAACTAACTTCATTTGGACGGAAACACCGACACGGGTTGCCGAGTTGCCTAGTTTGGGATCTTTCCCACCCGCACCATCGATACGAGCCTCCTCCAAGGACGCCTTTGTGAACAAATCAATTATTAAATTCCTTGTGTGTATAGGTACTTTACACATGACATAACTTTGCGGTGCTATGTAATGCATGTTTAATGTTTTGCAATAATAATTGATCTATAGAACGAAAACACAATACGGACAAAAAAGTGGTGTCAAAAATCCAGCTTAACTCAACTTTATATGTAAATTTTACAATAAGTATTGTTCCCCTTCAACGCATACGTTTTGCGCGGACGTTTTGCCGATTCCTAGTAGGTATGTTTTCTCTCATATTCGGATCTCGAGGGCCCAGGTCGACTTAAAGAATAAATAAGTTTTTTCTGTCACGACTCTTAGGCAGTAAAATCTTGGTTGGATATTAACCACAGTGGTATATCCCAGTGCATCGGCGAGTATGTTAGACAGGTTCTGCGTATGATCCCTCTCCACTTGTGTCGAATTACTCAGTCAATCAATATGGGAGTGAGGTAATACGGAGTTCACGATTGTTAATATCTCCTGCAAATTTTGTACTCTTCATTAAATCAAAGCAAAATGCTCTGAAATCACACAGTGATAACGTTAACAATACCTCAGGGTTTCGATGGACTGAATTTGTCGAAGCAAAGTTGGCTGATAAACCACCAGATTTATAAAACACCTACTGTGACGGTCCAAGATCAGAATTGTTATCATCCTCCGTCTAATCGCAATTTCGTCCTAACAAATAGCTATTATAGTGGATATAAACATAAATAACTGGATATGAATGTAGCCAATAGTGGATGTAAACTATTATTATGGAGCGGCGCCTCCCTAACGCCGATAGTTGTGAACTTAGAGGCTGAGCGTCACGGCGCCTCCGCTAATTATCTTTGTAATTAGTCGACGGTGGTGAAGACACGCCCACACTAAAGGCTCAATTCCGCTACGGGCCGCAAGCGACAGAGGCTGGCGACCGCAAGCTGTATTACTAGTTTCTACACATTTTTCTATGACTTTGTATGAAGAGGAGCTTCCTGGCGCAACGGTGAGCACTGTTGCAAAAGAAATGATCGATGAAATGCCTGGAAGAAAAACTTTGGAAAGTTGCATAGTGTAGAACAGGAATACTGATCCAATTATGGAACAAAATCGTAAAAAAGCCGAGTTACAAACTTGAATTTTTACAAAATTTTCTACGATTCCTTCTCGGCATAGAAGGAAGTAAATATACTCGTAAACTCCCTGCTCTACCCTGCAGGCAGCTCTCGCATTAATGTTGCTATCAACTTCGTCAATACCATCCCTCCCTTCATACTAACAACTCTTACAATTAAAGTGTTCCCTACATGAATTATACATGAAGCGATCAGCGCGAGTCAGCTGAGAGCTGTGATCCACTCACACATATCTGCTGAGTGTGTGACTAACTTCGACAGTTACCTTCGTGTTGACCCGACGACCGACTGTACAATACATTGACAATGCGTAAACATGGGTGCGGGGAGATGCTTTGCTATTACAATACAGTATACACACTTTAGCCACATCGAATGCCCAATTGGGCTCAGATATCACAAAAAAATTCTACTCATTACTAGGACATTATTAACAATTGGGTATTTTACAACTCGTCAAATGAGGTACTTTTTCAAACTTCAAAACGAGCGATTATTATATGATTTTGTACGAAATTCTTAATTACCGTGAATATAAAGTCTTTTGAAAGGTCTTCTATATAAAAATCACAAAAAACATTATAAACAGACCTTAAATTTAGTTCTAATTTTGGCCACCGGGTCAGATAAGTTTGTGGGACTATACCGTTGTAAATATCAGCTGTCAGAGTATTATTAACTTTAACCATTACAGGTATTGCGTCAGCTACACAGTTGGCAGTGAGCTAGTTAATAGTGCTTATCAGCAATGACCTCAATTTACATAGACGGGCCCTGTCAAACAAAGAATGTGGGCGTATTTTTAGTAACGCCATGTAGTTTGAAAAGTGGGAACTTGCTTGCAACATATGCCCCATCTTTAATGAAAGCTTGAAAACTATGGAGGGTATAGGGATAAGAAGTATCATCTCTTATGGGAGAAAAGTTGTGGATGAACTGAAGTATGCCGAGTTAAAAAAGTTAATATTATTGTCGATTAAAGTAGATAATTATTGAAAATTTTAACAACTTACGTTGTACAAAGTAATGATGAATGTTTTCTTTTTAATTCTCAAATCTACTCTAATACCTAATCAAAAAAATCTAATACAGTTTGACGCGGAGATTAAATTATTGCTTAGTGAATAACAATATTAAGTATCGTTTTTTTGGAATTGTATAATTGTGAATTGAAACACTTACCATAAAATAAAAATTATACATGCCAAATTAATAAGACTTTAGATGTTAACTTAATAATAACCAATTATCTACACGACGAGCGACCTTGACGACGCGACGCTACGACGGGGATAAGGACAGGTGAGGAACGTGCTCTGCAAGTCGGACGCCCGACTTTTTTCTATGAAAGGGCCCATCTAGTACGTACATATATATCAATGATTATCAGTATTCAAAAGTTTCATCTCATTAATTAGTGAAAAAAATAATAATAATTTGCAATACGATTAAAGATTTAACTTTTATAAATTAAGGTTCGATGATCAATACCGAGGCAATGTTTGATTGTTAAACATCGGTTCTATTACATTATTATATTAATCAACGTTAGTGTGGTCTGTAATGTATTCATTGCGCCGCTATTCATTATGTGGTGATTATGTGAGTTTATGCTACCATCCGAAGAAAAACGTCGCAATCGTTTAATTATAAGGAGAAGTTCATAATGCCGAAGGCAATAACTCATACTAACATTATAATCATACGAAAGTGTGTTTGTCTATCTATCTGTTATTTTTCACCGATTAGAGATACATAAAACTTAAAGCCCGGAGTCGACTACAGCCGAATCGCATCGAATCGAATCGCATTTGTCCCTGTACAGCGTAAAGACTTAACTCGCCGTACGCAGCACGCCGCAAATCGACGCAGTTTCATAGTAAAAATATTATTGGATAGTTGGAGAATTATTGCGCCGGTCTTTACTGCACGCGGACGAAAGCGTCATTTAATAGGTAGTGATCAGGCATTATTCATAATGGCCTCAATAATCGCTCGGCGTACAATTGCTGTGCTCCGTTGGATAAGGTTTTGTTATCTGATTAACATTTGATAGCGTCGCGGGCACCGCTTCGACCTTTTCGCTAACTTCGCGACCGAGGACGGTTTTATTGCTCTGGGTAGGGGTTTAATTGTGCTTGGGGTTAGTGCTTGAGGGATCAAGTGAAAGGTCGCCTTTCACTTGATGGATGCTAATAAAAGTGGGTATAAAATCACGCGTATTCATATTTATTGTACCACCTGATGTAGTTTACTTCATATAAGCTCAGTGTTAATATCTGTTTAGATAGTAACTAAATTTTTATTCATGATGTCACACGTAAAGATAAAAAAAGCCACATGTTTTAGTTAATTTCAAGAATTCAATTTATTTACTTATGTTTAACTTCTTCTTAGGATTTCGAAATGCGATGCTTTCTGAACTAGGGATCAGGTGGTGGCCTCAACCGATAGACGTCCACTGCTGGACTAAGCTCTCCTGCATTGAACTGCAAAGAACGAGATCTTGTGCCCGCTTCCAGCGGCTCCCAGCTTCTATTCCAGGGTTAAAGTAGCCAGCTTTAATATACATTTTCTTACGACAAAGGCTCGAGTAATTTATTTAAAACCCAGCACGCAATATTTTGTAAGCACCCCTCACAAAGGCGGGCAATCTGTTAACTGCGAATCTATCGCAGCATCCCGTCTTATCTCGCGGCCCGCGGCCCATCCGATACGGCGAGATCAAATGAACCTTTTGTTTTTTACCCCCCTCCACGCCACCGCATCGCACACCCCGCACCCCACCCCGCGGCAAACCGACCTGCCGTGTCGTTCGATAGAATTGCGTTAAGGCGGATTTACTCCCAGGCTTTGTTCGAAGCCTTATTGACTAGAAATAATTTTTAGTTAAGAGGCATAACATAGAACGACTTCCTAACTTTAAATAAGCACCAATAGCACAATTTCAGCCTATGTACGACAAGTGACAGGCGCAGGGTGTGTATTAAAATAAAATAAAAATAGGATTGATTACCCTTTTGCCGTTTTTTTACTACTTTTACACAAAAAAACATGAATTTTATAAAGTTAAAATGATGTTGATTATTATTTTTGTTTGTGCAGGGAGTGCAAAAGGCTTAGTGATAACACCACACCCAGCCTTCCACGTTCAGCTACTTCCCATCGTCATCGATCAGAACGATGCATTCACTTATTAGCATCTGCACGTAGGATTAAGTAGCTCTAAAAGCTATCTCTCTGTGCACTACGACCTGTCTCCTAATACTTCAGATTGTTAGTATTTTGGGCAGAAAACATTATATATTTAGCTTTGCTTTACATTCAAGGCTCAGAACCAATAGACTATCTTCTATATAACAGGAACTACAAGCTATTGCTTGCGGTGTCTCACGCCCGTTACACAGCGATCCGTTAGAGTCAATGGTGCGTGCGCCCAGACCAACACCTGCCCTAAATCCAGCGCTTATCTGACGTCCGACGCCCGACGCCAGCCCTGGAGACTTTTATACAAGTATACCTCCAGTATAAGTCAAGTCAAAGTCAAAGTCAAATAATGTTTATTCAATTTAGATAGGTATACTACACTTATTGACGTCCAGTTGTTTAGAAACTATAATGGTGATAATCAGTAACGGTATCTTAAAACTAAAGCTACGAGGGTTCCAAACGTGCCCTGGTCTGAGAAGTGCCCTCAACAAACTCCGCCGGTTTTTTTTTTCATTATCATGCACCATTTCACCAATAATCATCTTAACTAAGCAACTATTTACACTATTGATACCAATCTATTAACACTCTGGCTAGCATAGTTGTCTGTAAAAGTAACTAGGTTCGTCTCTTAATTGGAAAAATACTATCCGCAAGAGATTTAGCGATGAGATTTTAGCGACTTATGGATTACAGCTATGCAGTGGAATAACTTTAACCTAATTAGTTAATCAATTATTACACTTGACTAATCTAATCTGACACTACAGACTTTATTGTATTATTAAGATGTTAATAAAATCAGTCGGGCTTTACATCGCTTATACAACTACATCATTCCATGACGCGCCAGGCATTGAGACTACCGCAGAATATGAAGACTTCTCTCACCTAAAACATAGAACCAAAAACTAAGCTAATCTCTCTCAAACACCTTAATAAATCATCATACTAATATTATAAATGCGAAAGTGTGTTGGTTTGTTGATTTGTTTTTCAATGACGCCGTAATGGAGCAACGGGTCGACGTAGTTTTTGGCATAGTTGAGCACCTGAATAGTGACGAAGTCGCGTGCATCAGCTAGTAAATTCATAATTTATTACAATAACGCCCTACTGTCGGCTCACAAAGGCAAGTTTGAAAGCCACTTTCAGTCGCGTTAGCAAATTAACGTGTACTCAGAGTAATTATGATTCAGGGGTGTCGCAACTGATGTAACGGTGTAACGGGTAACACTAACACGCGGATATAATTACAGTGAGTGAGACAGGGCGAGGGGTGTCGCAGCCGCCGTAATTCCATTATCTCAGACTGCAACACCCCTGCGAAGGGTTACCAGATTTCTAGGTTCTTGGTGGATTAATTTTTTTGATAAAAATTTACATCAAACTCTTGAATTTGCCAGTGACAGCGAAAATATATTATAAGAAGACAGTGATGTTCACTTCCAAAACATCATAACAAAGGATGGAAGGTTATTTTTAAGCTAGCTATCAATAAGCCTGTCAAGTGTATTTATAATGTTTAACGTTATTTCTTTGATATGGAATGCTAAGATGGACTGCTACCCCATTTATTAATATGCAATCTTATAAGTGCAAGTTGCTGCCTGCGAAACAACTGTGAAAATTGAGAAAATTGCTTGTAATTGCAATTAATCAAAATAAATCGGACTCTTATTAATAACATTATACATAAAGTGACAGTGCGTCTGGATGTTGCCTTTTCATGGCCTATCCGTTAACCCGATTGTGGTGAAAATATTTGCTACTGAGATAGTTTGCCATAGGCCACTTATTCCCTTTTTAGCTATTGGTTTGCCATAGCTAGTATAAATTCCGGAAAATCAGAGTTTTATTAACATTTTCAAAAAAACAATGATAAAATCGCGCTTATCGTCAAGTCCAGGACGTTTGTGGCACCCCTACCGCCGCACGCCGCGAGTTGCACCGCGGCGTTATAATATGAGCAAATCACTCGTTCGCGTTCGGGCGACGACTCACTCGCTGATAATATGTGACGTCATGGGAGAGGGGGTGGTTATCAGGGGGCATTTTATAATAAATAAATATTACGAACGTACTCTTGTTTGATTGCGCGCTGCGCTGCTAACACTATGCTATGCATATGCCTACTCGTGGCTTCGATATGGTATAGTCCTATGGGGTCAGAGTCCCGACGTAGGAGATCCGTTTATATGCCAAAAAAAATGTATAAGGGTACTCGTAAACATTGGACAGTGCGATAGCTGTAGGCCATTCTTTATTAATAAAAAAATTCGAACGTTACCCTCGATATATATAATGGAGACGGCCTTGTCTGTTAGGAAAATGATGCAGCTTTTTAAAATTTTCGAAAGTACTAAAACTCAAAGAGACACACGCAGAAAAAATAAATTGGTTGAATCTTATCTAAACCTAATAACACTATCTCGAATTAGCCCATATTCTAGATCAGTAATAATTTATAATAAAATACCAAATTTGATAACAGATGAGACAAAAGAAGTAACATTCATTATAAAATTATCATTATTGATCGCGGGGAAGCGTAAGCGTGCATTCCATTTTACTATGAAGGAACTGTTGTTTGATTTGCAGCGTAAACGAAGGCTCCTTTATACGTGCATTGAATAATATGTGGTTTCATGATGAATTTTGTTTACGAAATATAAATATTTCTTTTCTTGCTGTTTTATTAAAACTTATTTCTCAAAATGAATACATTGTTTCCTATGCTGCCTTTATTTGTCTGTGTTTCAAAAAACATTTACATACAAAATTTGCATTTTACAGCTCTTATATCTGATTTTCAAAATGGCTGTGACACACAGACGTTTGGGGAAAAAACTATAGTTCTTGTATTACTACGCAACCCCAAAAATTTACTAATATTATGAACTTTAAACTTTCTATATTGTATACAAGTGTGAAAATCGTTCGCACCCACAACCCCTCAAAACGTGAATTATTCAACGGTCGTAATGAGCGAAACTGCGCCATGCGATATTATTATAATATTTTATCGAATTGATATCGAGAACACGAGGTTTTATTGCGTTTTTACGACGCCGCGACGATTCGACGACGCGACCAGTCGCATGACGCTCGTCAATCAACATGCAAGTGATGTGCACTATACCCTACTACGGGCTTTCATAGTTTTTATACGACTGCCTGAAAAAAGGGGTATATTATTTTCAGGTTTCATGTATGGTAAGTATGTACCCACCATGTTCATTTCATTCTCATGTTCATTTTAAAGCCCACCTGTTGGGCCTTAAAATGAACATGAGTAAGACGAAAATCATGTCTAATGCTCATGTGCCGCTCCACCCAGTAATCGTTGGGAGCTCTGCACTCGAAATTGTAGACGAATATATATACCTGGGACACATGGTCCAGCTAGATAGGTCCAATTTTGAGAAAGAGGTGAGCCGCCGAATCCAACTCGGATGGGCAGCGTTCGGGAAGCTTCGAGATGTCTTCTCGTCCAAGGTTCCTCAGTGCCTGAAGACCAAAGTCTTCGAACAGTGGGTGTTGCCAGTGATGACATACGGTTGCGAGACTTGGTCGCTAACTATGGGCCTCATAAGAAAGCTCAGGGTCACTCAGCGGGCGATGGAGAGAGCAATGCTCGGGGTTTCCTTGCGCGATCAAATCAGAAATGAGGTGATCCGCAGAAGAACTAAAGTAACCGACATTGCTCGACGTGTTGCGAAGCTGAAGTGGCAATGGGCGGGGCACATAGTTAGAAGAACCGATAGACGTTGGGGTCCCAAAGTGCTGGAGTGGCGACCACGCACGGGAAAGCGCAGCGTTGGCAGACCCCCTACTCGCTGGACAGACGACATTAGGAGAGTCGCAGGGAGCCGCTGGTTCCAGGCGGCGCAAGACCGAGGCGTGTGGAAATCCTTGCAGGAGTCCTATGTCCAGCAGTGGACGTCTATCGGTTGAGGATGATGATGATGAAGTATGTACCTACGTGAGTTTGTATATTCCACCATAACTTCTATACGCCTGAAGTGATTTTGATAAATGAGATATCGTTAGAATCCCTAGCTTACTCCGGGTGACATAAGCTGGTAAAATTTTCAAAAAATATTATGGGGTGAGTATCGTCCCGCATTAAAGACTAAATTTGAAAAAAAAGACGAAAATAAGATTAACTATATAATCATCATCTAGAAAATGATGAGTAGATTCCAAAAATATATAACACTATAGTTCAATATCCCGTGATTCACCAAAAATATCATTTAATAAAAATGTGAATAAGATTCTAATTTAGCTAGATCAATTTAGATTTTTAACTTTTTAGATCGTTATTTGGCAGGGCAGTGTTTTTTAATTTTTTAATTATGACTTGTCTACAGACTACCTACTTAGGAAGTCGGTTATAATATAGAGGATGCGTGGGACACTGTAGGCACTTTTTCCGTGGGAGCGCACAGTCGCGGCTGATCTCTCTGCGCGCAGTAAGAGCATTAGCCTGGAATTCACTTGTGTGTGCGCACACACACTCTACTAACTGATGCCCCTGACTTTGTCCGGGTGGATTGAGATATTTCGGAACTATTAGAACTCTTTAATTTTCTGGGATAATAAGTAGCATATGTGTTATTCTAGAGCCTAGACTATAATCTATCTCTGTATTAAACATACATGCATCCATCCAAACTTTCGCATTTATAATATTAGTATAGATAGATAATATTATCTCAAACTCAATTAGTGTTTAATGCCTGTTAAGATCCCTGTGTGTGAAATCCGTTCAAAAGGGCCACCGCCACCACTACAGCCCATTAACGTCCCACTGCTGGGCACAGGCCTCCACTCTCATAGGAGAGAGGGAATTAGAGCTTAGACCCATCACGCTACTCCAATGCGGGTTGGCGGGCTTTAATGACTATTAACATGGTTAGTGATAATAGCCGGGACCGACGGCTGAACGTGCTCTCCGAGGCACGGGGTTGAAACACCGCCAACTTCCTAACTCCGGGCTAGTACTGAGAATTTCTAGTCAGAAAAACCCGGGACTCGAACCCGGGACCTCGTCGGCTGCAGTCGAACATGCTAAACACTAGACCAACGAGGCAGTCAAAAGGACATTACTATTTATTAATTTATTCTATTATTAGCGTTATTTCATTTTCGAGTGACGTCAGTGATAGTATGATCTACGAGACGCAGGAACTTGTCGTAGGGTAGGGCAGTGCAGTGCAGTGCAGTGTGTAATATGATAGTTATCAATGTAGTCACGGTGCAGGGCTAGCCCGCAGCTCACAGCTCACAGCTCACCAGTCGCCGGCTGTCACTGCGTGTCATCACGCGATCAGCAGGGTATCTTCTGCATCAATCATTGTTACAGTACACAGTACAGTACAGGTGTTCTTACAGTGCCTTCGCAATACATATACAATAATATAGTCTTTGTTAGGCATAACATTAATCTTTACAAGCAAATAGGTGATACTCACAATCGATACACTAGAAACCGCCATAACCTAGTAACAGCGTCGTATCGTGTGCGCAAGGTGCAGAAATCCTTTGTGGGGTCGAGTGTACGCTTTTATAATATGGTTCCCAAAGAGTTTCTGGAGTTGCCATTACATAGATTTAAAGACTGTGTTAAACAGCATTTGTTAAGTTGAGGTTATTACACTGTCGATGATTTTTTGAATGAAAAAGTTGCATGGAAGCAAACGGCCTCGCATCCAGTGACCCACAAGACAGTGTAATATTTGTAACGTATGTGTTGTGTTGTCTGCATATTGTAAACTTTTTTTCTATGAAAAGAGCAACTGCTGAGTTTCTCGCCGGCTCTTCTCAGTAGAATCTCCGGTGGTAGAGTCTTAACGTTTCATAGGTGACACAAGTTGTCCTACATGAAATAAATAAAGCATTTTATCATTTAGTATCAATTGTTGGGATTGACTGAATTTATGGTGTTCTTGCTGCGTCAATGGTTTTTGTCCAATAGTGGAAGAGTGTTGTCCAATCAGAGGTAATTGCGGTCGTTACACTGTAGCTGTCAGAGTTACGCGGTCGCCCGGCTGCTTCACACGCTACACATTCACATGTCGGGAGGCCACCGTACTGCGTCCATCCGACTCGGCATCAATGGCTCTCTCAATCAAAAGTTCACAGCTGAATATTATGTTAACAGCGCCGCTTACCATCACTACAGCCCATTAACTACCCACTGCTGGGCGCAGGCCTCCACTCTCATAAGAGAGAGGGAATTAGAGCTTAGACCCACCGCGCTGCTCCAATGCAGGTTGGCGGGCTTTACGGGCTTTAACGACTATCATCATGTTAGTGATAATAACCGGGACCGACGGCTTAACGTGTTCTCCGAGGCAAGTGGGTGAAACACCGCCAACTTCCTAACTCCGGGCTGGTACTGAGAATTTCTAGTCAGCGCCGCTTGCTCGTGAACAAATCAATTATTGGTCAAGTCATCGGTTCTTGCCGTGTTGACGTAACGAAAGGTACTGGTTCAAGGTACGACAATTTTGTCTGGGATTGATGAGTAAAGGGTGGGATACAAACGCATAACCTTGTGGATTTTTGACCCTCGAGTTACTGAGCTATTTGAAAAGATTAAATTAGCATGACTGAGTGATATAAAGATATTGATAAGCTCAATTCAATGATAGTGTCAATTTCCTATCAACATAGAGTGCTTGTCGAGCACATTCATCTAGTAGATTGAAGTTTTAATTGAAACTAAAGTATCAATATTATTAAAGATAAAAATATGCTATTACAGTTTTGCTTTCTTCGAACTTAAATTTCTTACTCTTTAGCTCTTTTGCGTCTAATGTTAAAAGTTAACTATAACAATATATAGTTAAAACTATCTTATGGATACGGCGAGGTATCAGTTCGGGCCGAACCACTAGTTTAGGAGTAGATACTCTTTGATTTTCCGAGATTAAAAAGTATCCAAGTAATGTAAAATCGGTTAAACAAAAATAGGCCACAAATGTACAGATGTCTACATACTCTTGCACGTAAAGCGACTTGCTCTTTTGTACTTTAGCTTTTGCAATACGTCGGTACCAGATTGAACATGTTGCAAAGGGACCAAGTTTACGAGCACTACTAACTCTGCGATGAAACCGATAGATCTCTGTACCAACGAGCCATAGAATACGCAATATACTAGTCGTGCACTGAATGTATCCCGCATCCAACATTTATGTCGCGCTACAAACGAGCACGCGAACCCCACGCCTGACGTATTAAGGGTTACGTGTGGATTCACGCAATAGGGATGATGACAGCTCAATCAAATCACAAACTCTTTTTTTTTTAATCCACTACAAGTTAGCCCTTGACTGCGATCTCACCTGATGGTGAGTGAAGATGCAGTCTAAGATGGTAGCGGGCTAACCTGTTAGGGGCATGGCAGTTATATTAAACCCATACTCCTATTCGGTTTCTACGCGGCATCGTACTGGAACGCTAAATCGCTTGGCGGCACGTCTTTGCCGGTAGGGTGGTAACTAGCCACGGCCGAAGCCTCCCACCAGGCCAGACCAGGGAAAATTCAGAAATTATAAATTTCCAAACCCTGCCGGAGATCGAACCCGGGACCTCCGTACGTTAAGGCAACAGCGCTCAACACTGCGCCACGTAGGTCGTCAAAATTTTTTAACAATCCATAAAACGCACCTCTATTATGGACCTTTGTATGAACAAACAATACATAGTTGTGACGTACTTAATCAAATTTCAACCCCCATTTTTTTTGATTTTTATTTTTATTTAAAAGTTTAAAATGATTATCAAACTTAAAACTGAGAAGATGTGAGTTTTAGGTCTTTTGGAAGACCCTCTATTTAGTAATCAGTAAGAAATAATGTATTTTTGACACAGGCATCATCCCTATTCCCGCTAACCCTCGGCGGCGGGGGGGTGCGCCGGAACAGGAAGTCGTTAGCCGGCGGGCGGCTGACCCCCACCAGGCGACGAGCGCAGTCCAAAATACACCACGCATTGTACCGGATTCGGGACTCGGAAGCTAGAGCCTTTGCTACGAAAATATATTTTAAATGAAAAACCCTTTTTACGTTTCGGTTGACTGGCCACAACGACGGAATCATTCGCTTGGATTTTGATTCCCTTAAAATCTGAGTAGGAACTATTGAATACTGTTTCAATAAGAAACGTAAAAGTAGTAATCGATTAATTGTTACTACATGTGAATACTGCTTTATCAATAAATAAATAATCAACTCAAAGTCTCAAAGCCTCACAACATAAACAGAATTACAGAAAATAATCATTATAGTCTAGGCAATAAAACTTAACAAGCTAGTTGACCCCGACCATAATTCCTCAGGCGACGAAACTTTACAGAATGATAAAGTATCATGAGATAAACTTATATTATAAATATCCAATAAAAAATCAAAAAGGAAGTAAGTTTTTTTTATGCTATACCCAATGTCAAAACGTACAAGGTACAAGGAAGATACATTATCGCGTAAACGCAGTTTAGGTTTGATAATAAAATAGGTTTAAATATCGATGTTCTGCATGATTATTTCGTTTGATAATTCAGTTTTGAGTATAAATATACTACCTACCCATAATTTAAAAAGAAATCGAGAAAATACTCAGTCATAAAAATCAAGTTTTAAGTGTAAATTACCTCTGGATGGATATTTTTTTGGATATTTTTCTATGAGTTTTGGTTCATACCATACTACAATCCTGCCAAGTTTCAACGACTAATTAATGCGGGGGTCTCCATACGACGAACCGCCCCGTTGCCTAGACTATAAGGAAAACTAAAGTGATTGTACTGTCAAAATATTTATTTCTTATCATATTGTTAAAATATGATTATGTAGGTATACTGGTATCAAATTAAAAATACAAAATATTATAAATAAAAAAGATTAAATGCTTGTTAGATAGCGATCTAGGTAAATTACTAA
This sequence comes from Erebia palarica, assembly GCA_964035005.1. Classification (NCBI taxonomy): domain Eukaryota; kingdom Metazoa; phylum Arthropoda; class Insecta; order Lepidoptera; family Nymphalidae; genus Erebia; species Erebia palarica. The sequence goes on from OZ035983.1 coordinate 39,651,497, forward strand.
TTCAATAAAGATAAAATATTTGCATAATTTGCGAATTAAATAGAAGCTATGCTACTTATGAGTGTTTATTTGAAAGTATAATAATAGAATTAGAGCTTAGACCCACCGCGCTGCTCCAATGCAGGTTGGCGGGCTTTACGGGCTTTAACGACTATCATCATGTTAGTGATAATAACCGGGACCGACGGCTTAACGTGTTCTCCGAGGCAAGTGGGTGAAACACCGCCAACTTCCTAACTCCGGGCTGGTACTGAGAATTTCTAGTCAGCGCCGCTTGCTCGTGAACAAATCAATTATTGGTCAAGTCATCGGTTCTTGCCGTGTTGACGTAACGAAAGGTACAGGTTCAAGGTACGACAATTTTGTCTGGGATTGATGAGTAAAGGGTGGGATACAAACGCATAACCTTGTGGATTTTTGACCCTCGAGTTACTGAGCTATTTGAAAAGATTAAATTAGCATGACTGAGTGATATAAAGATATTGATAAGCTCAATTCAATGATAGTGTCAATTTCCTATCAACATAGAGTGCTTGTCGAGCACATTCATCTAGTAGATTGAAGTTTTAATTGAAACTAAAGTATCAATATTATTAAAGATAAAAATATGCTATTACAGTTTTGCTTTCTTCGAACTTAAATTTCTTCTTTTTTGGTTGGTTCCCTCCCTCATTAAAAGAATCTGTTTACCCAAACGGATGCAAGGTGTCGGCCCTGATACAATATCAGCCATGCATGCCTTGATATATTGCGTGCATTATAATAAATATGAGTAACTTAGATGATGATTGCGACTTCGTCCGCGTGGATTTTCTCTGAGTCAACTTGAGTGAATTTGCACCTGTCCGTCCGTCCTTCTGTCAGAGCCTTATAACTTCTGAGTTACTGAAAGTAATATATTTTATGTAAACCGATGGCCTCCAGCCGAATATGACTTAAAAAGTTTTAACTCTTTATTTCAGGGGGGCTCTTATAATAGCGAATGCGAAGTAAAATATTGTTTATAGTGTTACATAGGGCTGAGGTATACCACTTTAAAGATAATTAGGAATAGAGTCCAAGAATAATTTTTTTTCATTTTTCCCCTAAAATTGACGAAATGGCGAGCTTTCAAAGTGGAGATTTTTTAACTTCAAAGTTGACCTCAACTCTCAATTTTCTGAAAGGCTGAGCCTGAAACTTGATCAATTATTTGAATTATACCCTTTACTTGAACAACAAATACTAAAATAAGATAAATATTATAAGGAAATCAAATTATTTAATTTTTAATGAGCTTCAGTATTTTTAACAGAACTTCACAATGATGTCAATAGATGGCGCTCTGTAAAAGTTTATTCATTTCTCCAATAACTCTTTAGCTCTTTTGCGTCTAATGTTAAAAGTTAACTATAACAATATATAGTTAAAACTATCTTATGGATACGGCGAGGTATCAGTTCGGGCCGAACCACTAGTTTAGGAGTAGATACTCTTTGATTTTCCGAGATTAAAAAGTATCCAAGTAATGTAAAATCGGTTAAACAAATAGGCCACAAATGTACAGATGTCTACATACTCTTGCACGTAAAGCGACTTGCTCTTTTGTACTTTAGCTTTTGCAATACGTCGGTACCAGATTGAACATGTTGCAAAGGGACCAAGTTTACGAGCACTACTAACTCTGCGATGAAACCGATAGATCTCTGTACCGACGAGCCATAGAATACGCAATATACTAGTCGTGCACTGAATGTATCCCGCATCCAACATTTATGTCGCGCTACAAACGAGCACGCGAACCCCACGCCTGACGTATTAAGGGTTACGTGTGGATTCACGCAATAGGGATGATGACAGCTCAATCAAATCACAAACTCTTTTTTTTTTAATCCACTACAAGTTAGCCCTTGACTGCGATCTCACCTGATGGTGAGTGAAGATGCAGTCTAAGATGGTAGCGGGCTAACCTGTTAGGGGCATGGCAGTTATATTAAACCCATACTCCTATTCGGTTTCTACGCGGCATCGTACTGGAACGCTAAATCGCTTGGCGGCACGTCTTTGCCGGTAGGGTGGTAACTAGCCACGGCCGAAGCCTCCCACCAGGCCAGACCAGGGAAAATTCAGAAATTATAAATTTCCAAACCCTGCCGGAGATCGAACCCGGGACCTCCGTACGTTAAGGCAACAGCGCTCAACACTGCGCCACGTAGGTCGTCAAAATTTTTTAACAATCCATAAAACGCACCTCTATTATGGACCTTTGTATGAACAAACAATACATAGTTGTGACGTACTTAATCAAATTTCAACCCCCATTTTTTTTGATTTTTATTTTTATTTAAAAGTTTAAAATGATTATCAAACTTAAAACTGAGAAGATGTGAGTTTTAGGTCTTTTGGTAGACCCTCTATTTAGTAATCAGTAAAAAATAATGTATTTTTGACACAGGCATCATCCCTATTCCCGCTAACCCCCTCGGCGGCGGGGGGGTGCGCCGGAACAGGAAGTCGTTAGCCGGCGGGCGGCTGACCCCCACCAGGCGACGAGCGCAGTCCAACATACACCACGCATTGTACCGGATTCGGGACTCGGAAGCTAGAGCCTTTGATACGAAAATATATTTTAAATGAAAAACCCTTTTAACGTTTCGGTTGACTGGCCACAACGACGGAATCATTCGCTTGGATTTTGATTCCCTTAAAATCTGAGTAGGAACTATTGAATACTGTTTCAATAAGAAACGTAAAAGTAGTAATCGATTAATTGTTACTACATGTGAATACTGCTTTATCAATAAATAAATAATCAACTCAAAGTCTCAAAGCCTCACAACATAAACAGAATTACAGAAAATAATCATTATAGTCTAGGCAATAAAACTTAACAAGCTAGTTGACCCCGACCATAATTCCTCAGGCGACGAAACTTTACAGAATGATAAAGTATCATGAGATAAACTTATATTATAAATATCCAATAAAAAATCAAAAAGGAAGTAAGTTTTTTTTATGCTATACCCAATGTCAAAACGTACAAGGTACAAGGAAGATACATTATCGCGTAAACGCAGTTTAGGTTTGATAATAAAATAGGTTTAAATATCGATGTTCTGCATGATTATTTCGTTTGATAATTCAGTTTTGAGTATAAATATACTACCTACCCATAATTTAAAAAGAAATCGAGAAAATACTCAGTCATAAAAATCAAGTTTTAAGTGTAAATTACCTCTGGATGGATATTTTTTTGGATATTTTTCTATGAGTTTTGATTCATACCATACTACAATCCTGCCAAGTTTCAACGACTAATTAATGCGGGGGTCTCCATACGACGAACCGCCCCGTTGCCTAGACTATAAGGAAAACTAAAGTGATTGTACTGTCAAAATATTTATTTCTTATCATATTGTTAAAATATGATTATGTAGGTATACTGGTATCAAATTAAAAATACAAAATATTATAAATAAAAAAGATTAAATGCTTGTTAGATAGCGATCTAGGTAAATTACTAATTCAATAAAGATAAAATATTTGCATAATTTGCGAATTAAATAGAAGCTATGCTACTTATGAGTGTTTATTTGAAAGTATAATAATAGGTACTAGATGATGACCGCTACTTCGTCCTCGTGGAATAATTTTTATAATTCCCACGGGAACTGCTTAATTTTTCGGGAGAAAATGTCGCCCGTTGGAGCGTGATTGAAGAAAAAACTAACAAACAAACACACATTCACATTTTTTATATTAGTATGAAGTATGCATATTTATTTCATTTATTTATTTTGAAAAACATTACAATATTTTCGGTAAGAACTATTGGGGCCGTGGTTCCCACACTAGGATTCCCTGTATCGTGGAAACCAATAATGGTAGAAGACTCGATACGCTAAACAGAAAAACCTTTCAATAAAAATAAAATTCATTTGACTTGATAAATTGACGTGTCTCTATTCAAAAGTAAATTTAAAATGTATAGTCCCACAAACTTGCCTGACCGGTGACAGCGTCGCTAGTATATGAAAAGCAAAATTTAAAAAAAAACTTATACGGCATAAAAATTAGTTCCAATAGACGCCGCGCTTTTAAAAAAGAAAGCAAAACCTACCTGCAGTCAAAACTCTTTCCAATTCAATTCGACTACTGAGGCGAATTAATTAATGAAATCATCCCATCTTACGTTTCTACAAAACAAGACAAGTTACCCTTACGTTCCCGGATAGCGCTCAGTGGAACCATCCCTAAGAAGCTGCAAAGTAAATCTGCCACACGAGATGAAGGTGTGCAGATAAGATAACCCTCCTCACAGATGAACGATAAGGAACGGTAAACGGAGGATTTGCTGCAGGACACGAATGATGCCTGCTAGCAAATTTGTTTCATATAACTGAACATAGTATTATTACGTTGTACAGAATAATAATTATTCTTGTATATTCTATACTTTTATCGAGGACCCTTCGCGTGCAGGGCGAGAAAGTGTATGAATATTTATTATGAGATCAAAGAATCCCAAAAAGGTCCATATGTAAGAAAGTAAACTCATGAAAACATTTAACTAGGTAGAAAGTTATTTACGACTCTCTGGCGAAGCTCCTTTAATTATCGTTTTTTTTAAGCGCTACGTTAGCCATGAAACGGTCCTTTGAAAAGTTTCTGGTTAAAATTAATTATGTATTTTATTTTATATCCACTACAAGCTGCCCTTGCCAGCGATCTCATCTAATGTTAATTGAAGTTGCGGTCCAAGATGGTAGCAGGCTAACTTATTAGGGGTATGGCAATTATATTAAACCCTTATCGGTTTCTACACGGCACCGTACCGTAACGCTTGGTGGCACGTCTTTGCCGGTAGGGTGGTAACCAGCCACGGCCGCAGCCTCCCAACAGACCAGACCAGAGTCGGAAATTCATAATTCTCAAATTGACCCTGCCCGGAATCAAACCCGGGACCTTCCACGGTAAGGCACTTTGAAATTGGTTTCCCGAATATGGTTGCAGAGGTTCGCACGACATTTTGTTTTATAGAAAAGCACTTTTATCATTCCTCCGAATTTCTTATTTCTTATGGTCCATCGATTTTGCGGTACCATTTCTGCCGATCACTCATGGTCTATATATTTTACTAATTTATTGAAGTTAGGTTATGAGGGACGATTGGCCTAGTTGCGATAACGCATATCAGTCTACTGCGATTGTCAAGCAACGTAGACTCAAGTCGGTAAATAGATGGGTGACCGAATTTGGTAGTCCGAATTTGGCCTCTTCGTTTCCTATATGCCTCGGAGAGTACGTTAAACCGTCGGTCCCGTTTCATTATCACTAACACCTGATAATAATCGTTCGAAACCTAAGATTTGAAAATATAGTACCTACTCTAAGTTGAGTCGTATGTGGAAACCACCGCATTATTATCCCATGAAAATCCTTGTCATTATGTGATTAATGGAAAGGGGTCACGATCCTCAATGAGGAATATGACGCAAAGTAAAAGATTTATGTGTAACACCAAGTTTCCGAACGTAGCCATAGACGCGCCATTTCTCTCGTTTTGACAGCCATCTTTAATCTATGCCAGGACTTTTAAAGGGGCATTCGGTTATTCTCATTGTCTATTTCAACTTAATTTTACATATCCCCTTTCCTGTTTTCGATATTGAATCCACCATATTTTCTGATTATTGTAATTTACCGAGAATAAAATAAGTTTAAGAAGATTTCCTCGAGTTTCAATAAATAAGTAAGATCCATCAACCGTGAAAATTTCAATGGTAAAGAAAACAAAAACTTTTACTTTGGGCAAAACAACTGATTAAATAAATCCCTCCATCAGCTGTTATCTCCGCCTCCGGGTCCTCTCTGAGGAGAGTGGACGCACAGGCGGCGGGATCAAAGGAAACTAAACGCTATTAATTGGAACTCCGTCCGCCCTCGGTGAACTCGACTCTCCTTTCGCGTTCAAACTTTCAATTGTGATAAAGTACTGAAGGAAAATTAGATTCCTTAGCGGCAATTAGTTTGCGCTTTGTTTAAAAATTGCACGGACGTCGAATTTCTTATGTAGATTAGCAGGATCGTGTTTTTTTTAAATATATTAGTATAATAATCAAAATGATTTTATTTTTTTTAAGAATTCATGAATTAAGCAGTTTTTTGATGTCCTTGAGTGCTTACATCCTAGGATTGCCATACAATACTTATTGATATAGTGTAAATGCTCAAAGAGCCCGCACAGAATCTAATAGACTTACAGATAAAATTTAAAAGTATCTCATGTAAATTCCGAAATAAACTCTGCCGCAGAGGTGCCTTGTTAGCGATATACAATAATCTCGTCAAATATTTTTTAAATAAAAAGAAAGCAGTGGTTGATGCGGCGCTGCCTGGGGGGTTACTGGGGGGGTTACTACCATCGCATAAAGCAGTATTATTTCAGAATATCAGCTTTATCTCGCGTACGTTAATATCCCTAAAATAAGGATTATAAATAATACGGCTTTAAGGGACTACCAACTTACCATAGCCCATAGGTAACTTCACGGATCGAAACCGCTTGAGTTATATATCAAAAAAATATAGGTAATTTTATAACAAACACGATGGTTGGCTACAATAAACTTGGCAAAAAGATAACTAAAATTAATTAATTTAAAAGTAGCCTGGACCGGATTTTAATAGGCAACCTATTTTAGGCGTATTTATCTATCTTACTAATAATATACTAATATTATAAATGCGAAAGTTTGGATGGTTGTATGGATGTTTGTTACTCAATCACGCCTCAACGGCTGAACGGACCTACTTGAATGTTCACAGAGATAGATTATAGTCTGGAATACCACTTAAGCTACTTTTTATCCCGGAATATTAAAGAATTCCCGCGGGCACCAAAACAGCTCAAACCACGCAGACGAAGTCGCGAGCATTCGCTAGCTATTAAATAAAAATACAAAGTAGGTTTCATCTAGTAAACAGATCGGTGAAGATTTTTTTTTATCCACTGCAAGTTAGCCCTTGACTGCGATCTCACTTATTGAAAATATACTAGCTGATGCCCGCGACTCCGTACGCGTGGATTGAGGTGTTTTAGGGGTATGAAAAATAGATAGTAGCAGATTCTCAAACCTACTGAATATGCATATAAAATTTCAAAAAAATCGGTCAAACCGTTTCGGAGGAGTGTGGTAACTAACATTGTGACACGAGAATTTTAAATTTAAGTTATATTAGTAAATGAGGGAAATTGTACGCATTTTTTATTTCACTGAAAGCATGCTTGATTTATATATTTATTATATAATTTATATTCATCAAAATACATTACATAGTCATGGAAACATAAACAAGTGTAACCATGGAATCATAAAGTCAATAACGTGACGGATAAAGCTTGATTTTACTCCCCATAAATTTTCATACTTATAATAGAAGATCATAAAATTTAAGAATAAAGAATATAATAGCAATCGCAAATAGTGCTCGCTTCTAATTTCATCAGCGAGAGGCGCACGCTTCCACTTTATTGGTTCAGGATCAAAGACTTGTTTGGAAAACATGAAAACTTTGCCAGAACTGACTTTGCCGAACTTGTTCCCGATGGAGGTAACTTTCGCAAAATGTTCCCAAATACAGAATTAACCAGCTTTTGACTTCTGCGAAGCTACGCGTCAGCTATGGTTTCTTTAAACTTCGCAATCATTTGTTTTAAAATACTCTAGAGATAACAAAAATTAACTTAATGTGCAATAAATCCGCCATACTATACTGGTACACATGAGCACACATTGGTTTTTGCTCTCCCCCAAAAAATCAAATATTGCTCAGCATGTTGTCTTGAACGAATTTGGTCCCCGGCAGCCGATGGAGTCTAGGCTATGCAGGGTACAGGTACCAGGTACCTTCGTGCAAATCTTCTATTTATATAAAAGCGAAAGGTCACTGATTCATCACGAGATCTCAGGACCTATAAAGCATACAGACTTGAAATTTGGAAGGTAGATTCCAAATTTCAAGTCATCAGCTAAGAAACAGTTTTGAGAAAATTCACCTCTAAGGGGTTGAAATGGGGTTGGAAGTTTGTATGAAAGTCCTTTGTTTTTGAAAACATGAAAGTTGGCAATTAAGTTATTAGTTATAAATAATAAAAACTTGTATAAGCAATTTTACGAAAACCTACCCCACAGATGGTGAAATGAGGCTTGAAAATTTGTATGCAAGTCTTATTTTTTATAGTTAGAGACTAGAAAATCAAGATGTAGGTTATTAGTTTTAAGTAATAATAAACTGTATAAGCAATTTTACAATTATCCACCCCAAAGGGCGTGAAATAGGGGTTGAAAGCTTGCATGAAGCTTATAAGTTTTTAAAGTCAGCATTAAGGAGTTATTAGTCTTAAATAATAAAAACCTGCCGATGCTATATAGCTGCTATAAGTAGGCCTTTTGCAAAATCAACCGAAAATCTCATAGTAAATCAAAAATTGTACGCAGACGAAGTCGCGGGCGACCTCTAGTGATATATATGTGCATAATTCTTTAATTTAAAAAGAAAAACGAAATGTTAGATGCAACCCAAAAGTATGCTCTGACGCTCTTCGAGACAAGGGGCTAGTTTTAATCGGTTGCGTAGTTTCTTGTATGTCGTAAATAAGGAAAGAAAAACTTTTGAAGCCGAAAGACCTCATAAGCCCACCGTTTGCGCGTTTGCATTAGAATTTTTCCCGAATAGAATTAGTGTATATGCCCTTCCTTGCTCGCGAGTTACGATCCGCACTTTCATTATCATGGTGCCGCGTAGTTGGAGGCTGTAAGATCAGAATACAAATCTGCGCAAGATGTAAATGCGGAGATGAGAGGCTGCGTTAATGACGCCCGGCGAATCCTGCGCGCCTTTGTTCCTCCGAACGCGGGATACTCTTTGTGAAGATGAGCTGAACGAATACATTAATCTCACTACAACCGCAACAAGCGTTGCAGGAAAACAAGACTGGAAGCATTACGAGGATTTGTAGAAATACAAAGAGATACGGCGCGGGATAGGCGATGTTTGTTTTGCTAAAGTTGGTTCAGCAAAGTAAACATGAACAAGTAAATGAATTAACATAGCTTATACTGAAGAGGTTAGTTTGAATACTACGTACACACTTTGACGTGTTTTAGTCAAATTGTTACTGCATTAAATGTATCGTTTTATGGTTATGAATGTACACATCACACGAAACGTATTTGAAATTAAATACATTAAAAAGAAGAGAGCTACTAAATTAGCTTTTTTTGTAAATTGGAAAATTTATTACGGGATTAATAATTGTCTGTGAAAAATTCCAACAATCAACAAACTTAGTACCTGTAAGTGAAGAGTAAAATTGTAGTAATAATGGTTCTAAGAAATTGAAACCTATGACTATGACTAGGTACTTAATATCTAAATATATAAATGTCACCGTAAAATTGCAAAAACCAGATTTATCTAACGCTTTTTATCTCGATAGATTATAAACTGTTGACAGATTGTGAACCGTTCAATGCTCCGAGTGTCAATTTTTGAAATATTCATTGTATTTATGTTTTCTGGTCTCCTTCTTGTAGGTCAGGTTAGGGTAAGACATAAATAATCAGGTATTGGGTTAATATACCTAACAGATTACAATCTACCGAAAAATAAGGCGTTAAATTGTAATCTTTCGACAGTTTACAATTTCGCTAGATAGATCTATCGGTCAATCAATCTAACGGTTTTCACAATTAGGCTAGGCAATAAAGCTAGTTGACCCCAACAATAATTCCTCAGGCGACGAAACTTTACAGTATGATAAAGTATCATGAGTTAAACGTATATTATAAATATCCAATAAAAAATCATGAAGGAAGTAAGGTTTTCTATACAATACCCAATTGTCAAAACCTTCCTGTTTTATTATATACATTATCGCGTTAACGCAGTTTGGGTTTGATAATAAAATCGGTTTAAATATCGATGTTCTGCATGATTATTTCGTTTGATATTTCGGTTCTGAGTGTAAATATAATACCCACTGTTATTTTAAAAAGAAATCGAGAAAATATTTAGTCATAAAAATTCAGTTCTAAGTATAAAGACCTAACTTCCGCATGGACATTTTTTTGTATATTTTTGTATAAGTTTTGGTTCATACCATACTACAACCCTGTCAAGTTTCAACGGCTGAGGATTTAATGTGGGGGTCTCCATACAATGAACCGCCCCGTTGCCTAGTGTTCAATATATATGCAACCTTTTTCGGTCGCAATGTTGCTGGCACACTACACGACACACCACATTTAAAAACCTACACACTGACGGATAAAAATATAATAGTATGTATTATATTGCGGTCGGGGTACGTTGTGAGCGTGATAAGGTGTGCTACATGGACTCCTGAGCGGTGATTGCGGTACCGAATCCTACGGTGAACACGAATCAACGTGCGGGTGAGTTTAGGGTGTATTACTATTTATATATTATATTGTATTATAATACTGGGGAATTCCGGTTCTATACCGACCCAACGGCGGACAGCAGACCAGCGGCAAAATATTACTATTAATTATTAATTACTACTAATTAAATATTAATTACTATTACTATTAATAATTTACACCTAGACTAAACGTTACGGTGACATATACATTTGATTTACATCTCAAGTAGAACAAACAATAAAGCTGAACATGGCTGTGTCTAGCTGTGGCCAGTGGGTACGCAGTACGCACGCAGTCACAAGGGACGCTGTAATGAATAGGGATGATGCCTTTATCAAAAATAAATTATTTCTAACTGATTATTAAATAGAGGATCTTCCAAAAGACCTAAAATTCACATTTTATTTTTATTTTTACGCACTTTAGTTTTGAGTTTGATAATCATTTAAAAATATGGATTAAAGAAAAAAAGTGCGTTGAAAATTGATGACGTCACAATTGTGAATTTTATACAACTTCCATACTAGAAGTGCGTTTTTACGTTTGATAAAAAATTGCTGATTTGATTGAGTTGTCACCATCCCTATTCGGCTGAAGTGCTGATGAATATGCAGATGCACCGAGCTTACGGCACGTTGCGAGGCGGACGGCGCGGGCGGCGGCGCTTTGACACATAATATTGTTTTTTTTTAAATCCACTACAAGTTAGCCCTTGACTGCGATCTCTCCTGATGGTAAGTGATGATGCAGTCTAAGATTACCATCTTACCGCGGGCTAACCTGTTAGAGGCATAGTAGTCATACCTATACTCAATACTCAATATCATTTATTCAATATAGGTACACTGTAGGTAGTGTACCTACAGTGTATTGACGTTAAAAATTACTTACTTATAAAACTTGACGATGGCTTGATTGAAGGACAAACCAACAAACAAACATAATTTCGCATTTATAGTATTAATCTGATGTTTTCTTATCACAATCTGAAAACTCATCCAAATTATTGTCTGCATAATTCCAATGTAGTCTAGATACCTTCACTTTGCAATACGTTACCTAGATTAAGTTAGTATTGTGTTTGCTCCAACCGACGCGCGACGCGACGCTAAGCCGCCGAAGGCTCTCGCGCGGCTTGTTTGGAGGCAGCACATATTACTTCCGCAGCCCCTCCCCTCCCTTCTCCTCCACCCCGTTGCCTAAACTCATATTAAAAATGAGCCCGCCTCCGCCTCACTCGCACGAATTTCGACTTTTAATGAGTTTCGCTTTGTAAGATAAACAAATTACCTTTATGTGCGGACACTCTGCATTCCCTTGGTGCGAATGTTCCCGCCTCGCGCCGAACTGCAATTTTACTTCCGGAGTTGCACTTCGTTCAATTTGCGACGTGACGTCAGATTTTATCTACACTTAATGTTATAAATGCGAAAGTTTGGATGGATGGATATTTGTTAGGATGCCACGCCAAGACGACTGCACGGATCCGGATGAAGTTTGGGCACAGTGACAGACTATAGTCTGAAATAACACATATACTGCCTTTTTGTCCCGGAAAATTAAAAAGTTCCCGCTGGAACCAGAAAACCTTAATCCACACGAGCGAAGTCGGGGTCATCAGCCAGTTCATTATAGTTTGATGTCGTGTTGTGTCCTCTAGTTTCGTGTCTTGTCGTGGCAGCAGAAGGTACCTACTGATGTCACGCAAATTGTTTCCGCACACTGCAGGTGTGCGTTGTGCTTAACCCTGTTTAGCGTTTATTTGGGAAGGAATATAAACGAACATTTTAAGAAGTCCTTTTTTTTTACTTAAATGTAGATATTGTAACTGCCTCGTTGGTCTCGTGGTTAGCATGTTTCATTGCGGCTGACGAGGCCCCTGGTTCGAGTCCCGGGTCGGGCCAAAATAAGTGTTGGACTTTTCTGACTAGAAATTCTCAGTACTAGCCCGGAGTTAGGAACTGTTTCACCCCCGTGCCTCGGAGAGCACGTTAAGCCGTCGGTCCCGGTTATTATCACTAACATGATAAAAGTCGTTAAAGCCCGCCAACCCGCATTGGAGCAGCGTGGTGGGTCCAAGCTCTAATTCCCTGTCTCCTATGAGAGTAGAGGCCTGTGCCCAGCAGTACGACGTTAATGGGCTGTAGTGGTGGTAGATATTCTGGCATATCAACATTAAATATATTTTAGCACGACAAACGAGGAAAAGCGATCTAATATGATAACAGGTATCTTATCAGTTGCATAACGGACGTGGCTGGATCGTGAACTGGTGGCTATCAATGAACTTCAGACAGCGACGCGCCAACGTGCGCACAGTGTCGCAAGAGATGTTTCTGACAGAGCACGGCCCGGGCACGACCCTAGCACGTGACGGACTGTGTCAGTAGTTCCATGATTAAGAGTTAAATAGTAAAACTGATATCCGCGACAATGTCCACATTTTTTTAATTTGCATGACAAAAAAGTAGTCTATGTGACTCTCCGGATCCTCAAAAACACCCACGCAAAAATCATGTCGATCTGTTGCGGCAGGATTGAAGGGCTACCAACAAACAAATACACTTTCGCATTTATGATATTTTATGAGCTAATAGCCAATGTTTAGTATATCGTTGTACACAACTATCGCAGATTAGAGAATTATAAAGTAAATACAGCTATCTTAATTGCCGCAATAAGTCGATATCGCTAAGCGGTGGTCGGAATATAAGTAGCTGCTAAATTCCTCTTTACTGGGATGATTTAGATTATAAGACAAGAAGTTTCAATTGCTTAATCCTATACATAAATGAATTCCCTGTGTGTAATAATGTATCATAGTTCTAGGTTCAATTCCTAGCAAGGTAAACTTGGAAATTTCTAGTTTTTCTCTGGTCTAGAGTGGCGGTTAGCTTCGGCGGTATCTATACTTGGTTACTCTCTTGTAATGTCGCAAGCTTTCCGATGGCGTCGTCACTTACTACGAGGTTTTGACGAACTCCCGGGTGCAGTGGTGATCTCTGTGGTCTTATACGTGGGATATCCCGGGTTCGATTCCCGGCAGGGTCAGTTCAGGAATTTATTATTTCTGAATTTGCTCTGGTCTGGCCTGGCTACGATTTAGCTTCGGCCGTGGTTACGATTAAGCGTTCCGGTACGATGCTGTGTTAAAACCGATTGGGGGTTTGGGTTTAATATCACTGCCATACCCCAACGAGGCTAGCCCACTACCATCTTAAATAGCATTATCACTTATAATCAGGTGAGATTGCAGTCAACATTCCACATATAGTTTTTAATGACGTTATAACACCTACATTTTTGTTCTATCAAAAGGGTTATTATTTTAAATCTTATTTTTAAACATGCTGCATAATATAGCGTTCCAACGTTGAGATTCAGTCGCGTTTAATGAAGTTACCTCGTAAACGAAAGCTATTACCACGTTTACGACTTCGGAAAACCAACACTCGCTTGCAACGTAAATTGTACAATTACGCGTTTAAACACAAACTCGTAACATCGCAATAATATTACGTTAATATGTTTACAAAAACAGGCATAGACAGCCTTGAACTACAGTTATCTTTGTTATCTATACGTATGAAAAAATAAACTAACCGACTTAATTACCATCTACGCGATCGTAAATCACTTATCTTGATGAGATTATGAACAAAAATTGCTTGTACCTACTGTGGAGGCATGCAGTGCAGGGTGAAGATCTTAGTGTCAATAGTAAACTGTGCTGTTTCTGATAGAAATCTCTTCAAGGGATAAGTTGTCCTTATGCATTTCCCTTCAATATTATTGTTTTTAAATTTTCGTACAAAATAAATAAATAAAGTAAAATTCCATGCAAACGGATTTGCAGTAAGTAACTACTTATTACATATATTTTTTTGGTTTCCTCACACCGAATAAATCGTGATAGATAAGAATCATCGTAAGAAACTTGTGGATATCACGTTTTTGACGATCTCCGTGGCGCAGTATTGAGCGCTGTTGTCTTAACGTGCGGAGGTCCCGGGTTCGATTCCCGGCAGGGTCAATATGGGAATAACAAATTTCTGAATTTTCCCTGGTCTGGCCTGGTGGGAGGCTTCGGCCGTGCCTAGTTACCACCCTACCGGTAAAAACGTGCCGCCAAGCGATTAAGCGTTCCGGTACGATGCCGTGTAGAAACCGTATAGGGGTATGGGTTTAATGTAACTGCCATGCCCCAACAGGTTAGCCCGCTACCATCTTAGACTGCATCGTGACTTCCCATCAGGTGAGATCGCAGTCAAGGGCTAACTTGTAGTGGATAAAAAAAACATTGCAATGTAAAACCTAAGTAAGGTATATACTTACGTTTACATTACAATGTACTTGATGTACGTGTATGTAAAATAATATATTAGATAGGTATATTAGTTGGTTCAAACGAAATTATAAATGAAAGCACATGAAACAAACAAACATCAGAGTTTAGAGACACTAAGCTTCTAAACAAACTTTGAGGTAATTAACGATTGTAAGGCTAAGTTTTACAGTGTGAGTGAACATGATGTGGAGTTAATGTTACACGAAGCGGGCTGTTGAAATGAAAAGTTACAATAATTTCCATGGCCTTTAAAGGGAAATAAATACGTTTGCATAGACGTTATCGCTAAATTAATACCTTAACTTGTGATTTTATCTCATCACATTAAGTATCTGTAATTACAATTTTATCTATTAGGTATTCTGTAGTTTTATTAAAGATTTTTTTTACATCATCTTACCTTTTAGCAATATTATTTCGTAAAGGTGTGTATACTCATAATACTTATCTCAAATAAAAAAAAATTAAAAAAAATCGATATTATTTATTTGCAGGAACATTTAAAAAAAAACATTTGTTTATATTGTGATTTACTTATAAAATTTAAAAATTCATCTATTGTGTCCTAGTCAGTCCTCGGTTAGGTCTAATTTTAGGTACATAATCTTAATACGGTCTCCGCGATACAGGTTCCCTGCGGAGACTTAAACTAAATTGACTGTGACCTGTTTATTGGTAATAAATATATTTTCATTTTATTTATATATTTTTCACTGAGTCCTAAAGCGCAAACCTATTTTGCAATTAAAATAGGACCTTTTTAAGATTGTGAATCAAATAAACAAGTATCGCCCGCATCCACCGCCTTCAGCCGCGCAATGGACCGGAGAGTGAGGACTGCAAACAGCCCCAATGTGGCAAGGGCTTTGTACTGTGTGGACACAAAAGTACAATCTCCCTAAAACAATATCAACACAACAACAACTTAGACAGCATCAACACTTACCATCAGGTGAGATCGCAGTCAAGAGCTAACTATTATAGCTACTAACTATATACCTGGACGACTGCACCTCTGCCAGAATCACAGGACGCAGCCCCACGCCAGTCGCTTCAGTGTGGGCAGTTTTTTTTTTTTTCGGTTACTTTAATAATCCTTACTAATATTATAAACTAGCGAATGCCCGCGACTTCGTCTGCGTGGTTTAAGGGTTTTTGGTTTAAGCGGGAACTCTTTAATTTTCCGGGATAAAAGTAGCTTATGTGCTATTCCAGACTACAATCTATCTCTGTGCCAAATTTCAGCCAGATCCGTTCAGCCGTTGAGGCGTGATTGAGTAACAAACATACATACATCCATCCAAACTTTCGCGTTCATAATATGTCGCAGAAATGTGTCTGTCTTTCCGTCCGCACATCTTTATCCTTTTCACAGCTCGACAAATGAAACAATTTTGACGAATCTTGGCTCAAAAAATTGCTTGCGACAGACAATAGAATACTTTTATTTTAATACTAGATGATGCCCTCGTGGATTAAGTTTATTAATTCCCCTGGGAACTCTTGAATTTTCCGGGATAAAAAGTAGCCTATGTCCTTCCCCGGGATACAACCTATCCCTGCCCCAAATTTAATCAACATCGGTTGAACAGATGGGCTGTGAAAGCGTAGCAGACAGACAGATACACTTTCCCATTTATAATATTAGTATGGATATGACGAAAAGTAAAAAACTTCCCAGGGCTTTTTAACGAGTGAACAAAATTAAAAAAAACGAATTCCCTGCCATATTGAATTTCTAAAATATTAACTAATTTCTATAATATTTCATATGAAGTTCAAAAAATGTACAGTCAGTGTCACAGAAGGATTCTAACGGTACCCTATAGGTACATTCAAATCTGTTCAGGCATTTAAAAGTTATGGTGAAATAAAGAAAATCACATACATACATGAACCCTGAAAACAATCCCTACACAGTTTTCTATCCAGTGTCAAAACCTAAATCTACGTGGACGAAGTCGCGGGCATCATCTAGCAATTATAAATAAAAAATATTTTATGATTATGATTTAATCATTCTTCGTATCACTACATCAAAAAGTCTTATTAAAATATTATGTGTGTTATATTTTATCTACAGTTTTACTATCAAGATATTATTATCATTAATTAATCATAAGTATTTCGATGCATACAGGATACAAGATTTTTGTCGTATAAATAAAATAGTAATCTACAGGTTCATCAGAAAAGCATTCTAAAAGAAAGTGATTAAATAAGCCAGTCAGCTCGAGTGGCGCATTCGGAGCTCCTCGCCCGACCCCGGCGGGTGGCAACCGCAGGGGCCTATACCTTGACGATCATTAACATCTCTTCAACGACCTCATCTTCGAGGACCATTTGTCTGTGTCAACTGTATTGTTAGTATGAGATTTAATATCTCACCAAAAAAATTCGAACATCGAAACCTTGTACGTCAGAGGTGAAATGGACCTTAACTACGAACCTTGATTAATAACAAACAATAGCACCGATTTTAATTTGGAGCGTCGCGCTGTTTCTGTAGCAATAAAACTGGATAAGATACTTGAATTCTATGAATGTCGATGATATTAATGTAAAATCTGACACTAATAATACAGGCTATACTATGAATGTCGATAATATTAATGTAAAATCTGATACTAATAATAACTTTTTAATTACTAATAATAATGAGGCTATACTTGCACTACAGATGACGATAAGCTCTCGCGAGGGAATGCTCCGCTCATCACTGCGCCTCTTTCGTCCGCTCTCGTAGCTCCGAGGTTGTCCATCGCAAGAGAAGTTTAAGATAGTAAATAAAACACACCACGAGTTTATTCTGTTTTTATTCAGAAATCCAAGTCATTAACATTAGTTTAATTATAAATTCATTCTAGCGTAGAGTCTAAACAACCTGCTTGCAAGACGTCCAGTCCCGCCGGGCGCGCCGCGCGTCACTCTGGCGCTCGACTTACGGCTAATTGTTAATATTATCATTTATATCGTTATATATATTATTACATCACCTCAGTTGCACTGCTTATTGCTATAGTGAGCTGCGTAGCTGCAAGGGCAGCTTTCCCATCTTCCCCATTATACCAGATCATATGAGTAAAAATCCGTACTGATTGGAAGGTACTATTAAAAGGAAACACTGGTTATCCACCTAATTATACTTTAATTTTGCAATATACACACGGATATATCGTAAAGTTCTTAGACTAGTATTGCCAGCTCTACACAAGAGTCGACCATCTGAGTGGCAGTGATACCATGTACAGCTCGCTTTAATTTTTGCCATTGAAAATGGTTATCAGATGCAAATCGCCTGAGACGTATTTTTAGCCATAGCTCCGAGGATTTTAGGAGGATCGAGATGGGAATAGTACCAATAGTTGAGAAATTTATCGGAACACGTGTGAACGTTTGAATTTTAAAAAACAGGCTCGTAACTTTATTTTGAATTTTGGATAATGTAAAAAAATCGGGATTTTACGGGAGTGTTTGTTTACTAAATTGAAAATATTTCCGAAAAAAACTGTCAGAAAAAATGAAAAAGGGGTCCTAAGGTATTAGTTGAGCTATAAAATGGCTTTTTTTTAAATTGGTTATTAATGTAAAGCGCGAAGCCAGCAGCTCGCGAAGGAGGTCCTGAATGAAGCGAGCCTACGAGACCGAATAGAGCGAAGGAGGAGGTGGCGAGCGAAGCGAGCCGGCGTCCTCCGTAGCGAAACGAAGGTGGAGTTGGTGAAGTTGAAAATGAAGGGGCGACGAACAAATCTTCTGGTGTAGCCCATCCATTTTACAACTACATTTTTATAAATCGTACACTCGCACATAAAGCAGCGATGTGTCAGTGATGAGCAATATCGATAATAATTATTGTTCATTTTACAAATACAAATCTTGTTATAGCAGAATAGGTAAACATTTTGGACGTAGTTAGGAAGCTGAGACTCTTTACGGATGTTTACTCATGTGACCAGATACCGAATAAGATCGACTCTCACCCGTCTGTTTACAAAATGAAACTAATTCTTTATTAATCATGAACTTAAAGTCATCATGATACATTAAAAATATTTCGCGACTAGGTTATCTTATCAGCTTTTCCTCAGACATTCGTTTTGTTCACAATCAGTGTTTTTTGTGTAGCAGTATAGGCTTGCGCTTGACGACAATCATGCGTATAGAAAGCAACTACTTATGAAGTCTAGGTTGGTAAATATGGAACCATTTTGCTCTAACTCCAATTAAATTAGCCTTAACTTGGTCTTTTATAAGGCAAATTAGTTGTGGTAAGTATAATTCCTCATTTATCATGATTACATAATAAAAAATATACGTTTATTTTGGTTCACAGACGGGTAAGTATCGCGCTTAGGTGGAACATCTAACTTCAGACTTTAAACACTGAAATATACTCCGAATATCAAAATATTACATCGCCGTAACAAACGAGAAACGAGAAGTCGTTGTACGTAGAGAATAAATTCATTTACAATTTAATATTTACGTATCTAAATAGTTATAATAAATATTATTTACATCGTATTCAGCCTATAATGTATGTTTAATACAATACAGGTAATAAGTAAAAATGACTAGAAGTTAAGACTGTAACATTTTGGCTGCAACTTAGGTTATCGCGTTCGATGGGGTTGTAAAGTTATTAAACATTATATTAACCTGTTATATAATTCGTATAGTTTTGTTAACAACAAATAGTTAAGTAATCATTTTTGACAAAAACGTTGCTCGCATTAGATTTCTTTAACAAAATGACGTCCAATCTCTATGAGAAAGGATCCTCAGTAGCTTAATACATTACTTACAAAGTCTGCAATCACATTAACCTAAGTAATAAAACTAGTGTACAACAAACATTACAGGTCACGGTACAAGTCGTTACGAAAATTAACGTTCAATTTTAGTTTATATTTAAGCTCTTTTAATACACAGACTACGAGTAAAATACTTATTTATTCGCAGAATGAAGTCGTGAGACTGACACTTTAATATTCGTATCAGAAGAATGATTGTATGATTTTTATGTGCATAATATTTGTAACATAGATATTATTGAAACTAATACGGATTTTTTTGTAAATGGAAATGGTACTTAATAGATCTAAATTAATTTGTTAAATTATCCATTTGTAGAGAAATCTAATAAGTATGGAATAATCTAATACATGAAAAGGACAGAAGTGAAATCACGAAAATTGCCACTCTATGAGACAGACCTTGGACGGATCGTACGTACGTTTTTAAGTAGATCAACCATCAATGACAATAATAATTATTATCATTACTCTTGATATATTTTTTTTAATAAAAATTGTTTAACTGAAAATATAGTCAGTGAAAGCAATGCTCATAAAAAGTAACAGTTAAAAATAATATTACAGTCGTGTTCTTTTAATAAAATCGATGACCCAACTGCAAAAAGTGCGAAAATAAAAACAGTAATCGTAACCATAGGTTACGAGAAGTCTAAGGTAAGAATGATTATGGATAATGCACATCTAGAACCGATGGGTCTTCACCCACCGGTGAACACATGAGATTGTAATGTGATTTCGCGATGGAAGCGAGCGGCACAAAACCGTGTTCCGTGGAAATCCATGTAGAAGACCTTCGTCCAGCAGTGGACGTCTACTGGTCGAGACGACGACAGTGTGATTCCGAAATGTATGCGCCCTCGGAGGTTTAATCTGCCGTTACTCGTGGGGAGTCGCTCAGGGCAGGTCGCGGTGTCGCACGCGCGGCGCGAGGTGCGGTGCAAGTGGCTGGTATTCCTTCCCGGAGCGCGGCCGTAGTGTGCTGGTCGTCTGCCGCAGCGCCCTGCGCAGATGCGAAGCCCTCGATGATTGCACACGGGTAAACAGACAGTTGCGACCAAAGTGCTCTTCCATAAGAGAACAAGTCATAATTAAAAAAAATTAAAAACACGACTGCCCTGCCAAAAAACGGACTAAAAAGTTAAAAATCCAAATTAATCTAGTTATATTAGAATCTTATTCACATTTTTATTAAATGATATATTTTGTGAATCACTGGATAATTAACTGGATAGTGTTATATATTTTTGAAATAATTTTCTAGATGATGATTATATAGTTAATCTTATATTCGTTTTTTTTTCAAATTTAGTCTTTAATGCGGGACCATGGTCACCCCATCAATTTTTTTAAAATTTAACTAGCCTATGTCACCCGGAATAAGCTAGGGATTCTAACGACACTTACACGACACGACACGACATTATTTATCAAAATCGGTTTAGGCGTATAGAAGTTTTGGTGGTATATACAAACTCATATACATACATACATACATGAACCCTGAAAACAATATACTCCTTTTTTCAGGCAGTATAAAAAGTGGTATACTTAAAACTAGCTAATTATACACAATATTTCTGTCTGTCAAGATAAAAGGTTGTACAAAATTAGCGAAGTTCATCAAACTCTGCAGCGGAGAAGTATCAGAAAAACGTTAGACATTTTAGTATGCAGAAAAAAATTGTTTCGGGTTAAATTCAAAAGTGGTACAATCGAGTATGATAATTAGTAGGGCAACGGTCACTCGCCTCATGGTAACGGGCGTGTCGGTGGAGGAGTGCGAGGAGCAGATGGAGAGCGTCTCGATGTAGTCCGACATGTCCGACGTGCCGCTCGACGTGCTGTGCGTGTCCAGCACTCCTGCCGGAACGAACGTCGTGTTATCGTAACGGTAACTTTAAATTGAAACTCGATGAAACGTTACGAGAGCGGACGGCTTGGTGGGAGGCTTCGACCGTGGCTAGTTACCACCCTGCTGGCAAAGATGTGCCGCCAAGCGATTTAGCGTTCCGGTACGATGCCGTGTAGAAACCGAATAGGGGTATGAGTTTAATATAACTGCCATGCCTCTAACAGGTTAGCCCGCTACCATCTCAAACTGCATCTTCACTCACCATCAGGTGAGATCGTAGTAAAAAGCTAACTCGTCGTAGTGGATAAAAAAAACGACGCACCTCGGCCAGGTTCGCTGGTGACGGAGAGCACGGGCGGCTCGTGCGGGGCTCGCGGACCACCGGCGGAACGCGCGCGGCGCGGCTCGGGCGGCGCGTGCGCGGCGCGACGCGCGGACCGGAAGCGGCGGCGCGCCGCGGCCGACGTGGCGGGCAGCTCGTGCGCGCGCACCAGCGACCAGCTCGACACGCCCGAGTCGTTGGACGACGACGAGTCCCGGTTGCCGCCCGCCGCCGCCCCGGCCGCACCCGCGCACGCGCACGGCGGCGCCCCGCCCGCGCCCGCGTCGCGCAGTGTCTCCAGCGAGGATGCGGAGCCGCCGTCGAACTCCTTCGCGTCGTCGAGGAAGCGCGACGAGTCGGCCGAGCTGGAGCGCTGGCGGAACTCGGTGCGCGGCTCCGCGCGCTCGGCGGGCGGCGCGTCCTCGGCGCACAGCGTCGGGTTGCTGGCGGACTTCTCCTCCGGCAGCCTGCCGACCGGGCTCCTGGCCGGGAACTTGAGCGTGTGAAACCCGAAACTTCCGATCGGAGACATCGGCGTGTACCCCGCGGGGAGTGCCTTGTCCCGGTCGAGTTTGTCGCCGTCGAGGGAGCTCGGCTCCATCAGCAGGTACTCGTCGCTGGAGAGTTTCCCGTTCGCCGCGGCGGCCTCGCGCTCCTGCGGGTGTCCGCACTTGGTGCACATTGGCCTGGCACCCCCGGGGGTGAGCTCGAGCGCGGGCCGCAGGTTGGCGCCGAGCGCGTCGAGCTCCGGCTGCGTGACCCCCGCTCTCCTCAATAGATCTTTGGCGTTCTCGTAGTGTTCCAGGGATAGAGCGAAACTGAGATTCTCGTAGTTCGCCTGGGGACCCTCGTCGACTTCGATCGTTCTCGAGTCGAGACTCCGAGTCATTTGACTATCGAGAAACATAAAATTGTCATTTTGCGTTTTCCTCTTCGTTTTTCGGGACAGATCGACCGTTGCGTAGAGCGCGTTTCTGTCGATCGTATTATCGGGCATCACGTTTTCTTTATTCGTCACGCCCGCTTCGCTGTCGTTAGGATTTCTTTTACAATAAGGGAGTTTGATCCAGTTGTTCGCCCAGTCGGTGACTCTTTGACAGGGACAATTCGCGGGCTGAAAGTTTTCATCGATGTCTATAACGGTCGGCCGCTTCGGCCTTTTCCCTAGCTTGAGCAAACATCCACAAGGCTTTTTCAGAATGAGAGTGTTTGAGGTAGAATTCTTAGTCATTTTAAATAATTCATTATTGAGACATTCTTTTAATCTTTTGGGCGTGTCATAGTATTCCCCTTCGACCTACAAATAATAAGTTCAATATTAATACTGTAACATAATATGATTATTAAAATGTATACCTATGCAATAATGTACGAACCTCTGCAGAAGGTATTTTTGGCACATCGTAATTTTCGTAGGGTCCGACGCTCGTGGCGTTGTTCTCGCCGATGGAGGCGAGGTGCGAGTGGCTGAACGAGCGCACGGGCAGAGGCATGGGCGGCCTGCGCGCCAGGCTCTGCTCCAGCCGCGCCGGCTTGGGCGGGCGGGCGGGGGGCCGCTCCAGCGAGCAGCGGCAAACCTCTTCAGTGTTCTTATTGGCGGCGGGTACGTTACCGCTCGTCTCATTATGAGTTTCGTCCACGGCTTCCATCATCCACGCAGGACTGAAATGTTTCGCTCCCGGCGTCAGGGCGGCCGTGGACGACCTAGACAGGGCGCCCAGCTTTGAAATACAACTCATGCATCTCTCTAGCGTCACATTACCGTTACCGTTCCACGGAGCCATGTCTGTTCCGTCCACGGTCTCGTTTACGGATGCCGTATCTCCTAAGCCCATGTCCTGGAACTGGTGCGTTCGTTCAGCGGAAGGCCAGTAGGGTGAAATGGCACCGGACTCTTCTCCTATACAAGGATCCTCGTAAAGTCGCAAGTCAGTCAGCGGCAGAGACCGGTCTATAGTGTTCAGCTCTAGTCGTCGAACGTGAGGCTTTTTAAACGTGTCGTTGGAGTTGGGGCTCTGGGTCCCTGTGCACAAACGATTAGTGGTTTGTAATGATACCTTAGTGTGCAATATTAATAACACTCGGTCTTCCACGTACCTAGCGGGCGTCGCCTCGGCGTGAGTAATCCCCTGGAGGCGAGGTCGAAGTCTCTCGCGATGTCGGGCGCCTGGTCGCTCACCAGCACGTGCAGCCCCTCGCCCTTGCCGCACAGCGAGCCGCCCTCGAAGCAGAACCGCCCTTCCACCACGCCGTAGCGTCTGGTACAAATATAACATTAATAAGTGATAACTAGACTATAATCGTTATTAATAAAGAGCTGATGCCTGCGACTTCATCCATGTGGAATGTATTTTTTAAATTTCCACGGGAACTCCTTAATTTTCTGAGATGAAAGTGGCTTATGTCACATGTCACTATATCACAATGACCTCAAGGTAAGTGACTATACCCATGAAAAAAACAACGTCTATCCGTTGCTCTATTGCGGCATTATTAAAGGATAAACGAACAAAAAACACACTTTCGCAATTTTATTATAATATTAGTATGATAATCCACAGTGATAGCTTCAAAGTGCCATACGCACATTGATTAAATCAATGAGTATCTACTAGCGTGGTGAAACAAATGAAAATATTAAATTTAAGATTGTCAAAGGATACAGTAAAGAATTATTTCTCCATAGATAATAAATTCTTTATTTAGCTATCATTGTATTAACTCAGAGTTGCATTACAGAACTAAATAATTTTTTCTAAAGGGAATATGTTGAAGATAATACCAAAGTTATGGTTACCGATCAGCGATGGCTTCAAAAGACACGCTTCCAGCGAATCTTCTTTGTGTCTCCTCCTGACAACTCAGCGGTAAAAACCGCAAAGCAACAGAAAAGGGAACAATTCACCGTGGACCGGTCACGTGTGGTCAATAGTGGAGTGTTTCTTCTGATGGAGAAAGGTGGAGAACGATAGTCTTACATCTCCCCATAGTTAAAGAATCTAGAAAGGAAGAGAAGAAAAATGATGGAATCCCAGTTTACCTGAGGTGTGCGATCTCCCACACGCCGAGAAGCCTCGGCGGTACTCCAGCAGTGAGGGCGAAGCGCCGCTCGTGCAGATGCAGGCGCGCGGGCCCGGGCGCGGGGTGGGGCGCGGGACGCGGGGTACCGCCCCCGGGCGCCGCGCCCACCAGCACCAGGTACTGGCGCGCCTCGCCCAGCTGCGCGCTCACCTTCACCTGAGGGAGAGCATCGGTACACGCCACCTACCCTGCCACCCTATCAGCACCTATTATATTTCTGTAATCGCTAACGCTGTAGCGAAAACTACTAAGATTGCTAACTATTCAATTCTTCGCTAAAGCGTTATCGATATTAGAAAGAGAATAGCCACGAAATGTTTGTAATTTGGCTAGGGGGATGGTCTCGAACACGATTGAAGAAGGTATTCCCCCGGGGAATACCTTCTTCCAGGTGCTCTTTTCCTGGAAACCTTGCCTTTCAGGATCAATTTTGAGAACGCGTACTGGGATCCTCTTTGAAGTTGCCTGAAAAATGTGGAAAAGAGCACCTGGAAGATAGAGGAGGAAGTGGATGGATGACGTTAAGCAGTGGACTCGTCATAATTACGCGGATTTAAAGACGATAGCTCAAAATCCGAAGGCATTTCACCTGCTGACCGCCTTCTGGTGTGAACTTCAATTTGAAGATCACACCAGATGATGATGATGAATACCTTCTCCAATCGTGTTGGAGTAAAATTGAGGCCGTGAAATCCCACTACATTACGGGAGTGATAGAAGAGTGTACTCTTTATTTCGGTGTTTACTAACCAAATGCCATGTAATATTATTTTCTTCTGCGAGATTAGCAAGCTTCTGTAAAATTGTGTTGCGAGTGTGAGTGGATACTTTCAAATGTACAAGTGCGTGAGTCCTAGTTAACGTGTAGGACGAGCCCAACGGACAAGGCAGTCTCCGGCCCATGTTCTTTGAGAATTCCCGTAGATTCCCATTATGCTCGGAGGATGGCCACCGAGGGGGTTTTAGTGGGAAAAAAAATTCACATCACCTGCAGTCTCCCCCAGGGGATCG
This sequence comes from Erebia palarica, assembly GCA_964035005.1. Taxonomy (NCBI): domain Eukaryota; kingdom Metazoa; phylum Arthropoda; class Insecta; order Lepidoptera; family Nymphalidae; genus Erebia; species Erebia palarica. Next base: position 39,677,358 of record OZ035983.1, read on the forward strand.
GGAAGATTATCTTCTCAAATTCAAATTCAAATGTTTTTTATTCAAATAAACTTTTACAAGTACTTTTGAATCGTCAAGTGAATCTACCACTGGTTCCGAAAACCATTCCTACCGAGAAGAACCAACAAGAAACTCGGTGGTTGCTCTTTTTAAATAAATATTTCACTTACAATTATTATAATATCAATGTATACATAAGTAACCGCTCTCCTCAGCATTGCTGGAGTGATCAAATTCATGCTCCTCTATCATTTACATAATCTTCAATAGTATAATAAGCTTTTTCCAAGAGCTTTCCAAGGATTTCTTAAATTTGTGTATAGGCAAATTTTTCAGAAGATTTCGCCTCTATATCTCCTCTCTCCTATGAGAGTGGAGGCCTGTGCCCAGCAGTAGGACGTTAATGGGCTGTAGTGGTGGAGCGTACACGAACAAGCGTGTGTGTGGGGGTACCTGCCACTGCATGAGCCTCTCTCGCGTCTCGAAGGCGAGCACGGCGGTAAAGTCCCGGCACAGCAGCGCCAGCGTGTGCGAGTGCTTGTCCAACGTGAAGCCCGCCTCGCATCCCAGGAAGCGCTGCAGCGACAGCGACGCCTTGCTGGCGGCGCCGGCGCAGCGTGCACGCGCGTCGCGGTACACCTGCAGGTGCACGCAGTCTGCGCGCGTGCAACACACGCGCGTTAGTGACGCGACACAGAGCGCCGGTGACGACCTCCGTGGCGCAGTGTGTAGCGCTGTTGTCTTAACGTGCGGAGGCCCCGGGTTCGATCCCCGGCAGGGTCTAGGTCTATTTGGGAATTTATAATTTCTGAATTTTCCCTGGTCTGGCCTGGTGGGAGGCTTCGGCCGTGGCTAGTTACCACCCTACCGGTAAAGACGTGCCGCCGAGCGATTTAGCGTTCCGGTATGATGCCGTGTAGAAACCGAATAGGGGTATGGGTTCAATATAACTGCCATGCCCCTAACAGGTTAGCCCGCTCCCATCTTAGACTGCATCATCACTTACCATCAGGTGAGATCGCAGTCAAGAGCTAACTTGTAGTGGTTAAAAAAAATACCAGATACCCATAACATTTGAGGGACTCTTTACCGTACATTTAAGGGGCCGGTTAGGGGATCGTTTCCGTTTCACCAATATTAAACGGTCTCTCTTGCTAACTAAACGGTCCTCTAAATTGAAGGGACTCTTTAGCGTACATTTAAGGGACCGGTTAGGGGATCGTTTCCGTTTCACCAATATTAAAGGGTCTCTCTCGCTGACTAAACGGTCCTCTCAATTTAAGGGACTCTTTAGCGTACATTTAAGGGGCCGGTTAGGGGATCGTTTCCGTTTCAATAATATTAAGGAGTCTCTTACTAACTAAACGGTCCTCTAAATTTTGGAGATGGGTTATTGGAGCCAAAAACCTTCACATAAGTCAGAGATTCTGTTCTGTTCATCAGCTATTAAGCGATGTTAGGTCAGCAGGTGGCCCGGGCCGGTCCGGGGCGTCGAAAACTCGAAAACTCTTTTTAGAGATCCGCTGTAAATCAGCGCTGATTTTATGATGTATCTCACCATAAAAGCATCACGCTGAGCCGTCGCCCTTTTTGGAATTATTTTGTCACAGTCTAGTTCGTAAGTTATTTTATATATTTTCTTTACTACTAGTAGGTTTGTGTTTGTACCTTCACTGTGTATGGTAATTCCAAATAAAGATTTTATTTATTTATTATTTATATTATTTACTTATGGAGATACTTTAAGAGAACGAGATAGGCAGTGCTTTATTTAAAAATTTCGTGACGATTGATACTATCCTAGTAATGGGTATTATTAGGTAAGACTATATAAATTTGTGAAAGTGTGTATGCTACCGTAGAAATCCAAAAACCACGCGAGCGAAGTCACGGGCATCGATCTAATCATTGATGAATCGTTGTCGAAGACTTAAAATATATCGAAAACGACTAAATTACTTCAATGATTAGGTTTTAGGTATGTAAAATTAAAAGTGTTATTATTGTTCGAAAAAAACACTGTACTCCTAGGATACTAACCTAAGTACCATATAAAAAAAAATCGTTTTCATTCCTATCGGCAGTCCCTATGACTGGCATTTTTTTTTGTAGAGGATCTCCCAAAAGTCGTAATATCTATGTCCCCTTTTTAGTCTAGGCAATAAAGGTGGTACACCCTAACAATAATTCTTCAGGCGACGAAACTCTATAGTATGACAAAGTATCATGAGTTAAACGTATATTATAAATATCTAACAAAATATAACAAAAATCACAAAGGAAGTAAGGTTTTTTATGCTATACCTACCCAATTGTTAAAGCAGGAAGGTACATTATTTTTACTAAACGCAGTTTAGATTTCATCATAAAATCGGTTTAAATATCGATGTTCTGCATGATTATTTCACTTAATATTTCGGTTTTTAGTGTAAATATACTACCTACTATTATTTTAAAAAGAAATCGAGAAAATATTCGGTGATAAATATTAAGTTTTAGGTATAAATACCTACCTAACTTCCGGATGTTTTTTTTGTTGGTTATTTTTATGTAAGTTTTAGATCATTCAATACTAAAACCCTGCCAAGTTTCATCAACTGAGGATTTAATGCGTGAGTCTCCATTCAACGGACCGCCCCATTGCCTAGACTATTTTGAGCTATTGATTAAAGTAATTAAAGTAAAACAAAGTGAGTCGAACTTTGATGATCCACGTTTGTGATTCAGAATATCATACAAAATTCAATACAAGCACGCCTGTTAACGTTTGAAAAAAGTTGTTGATTTGACTAAATATTTAAAGTCGCAAACTACCCAAAATAGGGATGATACCTATATCAAAAAAAAAAAAATTTATCTGATTATTAAATAGAAGGTCTTCCAAAAGACCTAATATTCACATTCTCAGTTAGTTTTAAGTTTGGTAACCATTTTAAAATTTAGATTAAAGAAAGTGCGTTGAAATTTGATGACGTCACTATTGTGAATTTCATACAACTTCCATACTAGAAGCGCGTTTTTAAGTTTGATAAAGAGTTGCTGATTTGATTGAGTTGTCATCATCCCTATTAGGTATCATAGGCATAATATCCATACCAATATTATTATAAATGCGAAAGTGTGTCAGTATGACTATCTGCTACATTTGTATGGCTCATATTTAATGCCTCAAAATCGGTTCATAAAATTCATAAATACAAATTCAAATTTTTTTTTATTCAAATAATTAATAATTAATATTTTATGACTTCTTTTAAATAGACAAAGGCATTAGTTAGGTAAGGTTATTCCCGAATAAGAATACTTTATTTTATTTTATCAAACAAACAACCTCAATCCACGTGGACGAAGTCGCAGGCATCAGCTAGTAATAATACATTTCATACACCTATACAATATAACATTGAAAGTCATCGATCCCTGATAAAAAGCCGTGAAGGGCCTCCCCCAGCCCCGGCAGCCAATCGAGTCACATTCTGCAGGTTTACTGGAGCCGAAAATAAACGTTTCGGGATCCTTTGTGCGCCGGCCGGTATATTACACCCCTGCCGGAGCTCGGCGCGCGGTGGACGGCACCGCGCGGCAGGGCGGAGAGCTGGCGACTGATTTACTGTCCACAGCTGTAATTGGGTATTTGACAACTAGTCAAATCAGCAACTTTTTTTTCAAACGTCAAAACGCGTGCTCAGTTGGATTTTGTATGAAATTTTAAGTTGTGACGTCATCAAAGTGCGACGCACGTTTTTTTTACTTTTATTAGTCCTCAAAACTGACTACAGTTGTGAAGGCTAAAAAAAGCATGATAAATTAAATATAAGCTATACAATTATGTCTTCTAATCTAGATGAAGACATGGCATGTAATAAAACACTGATAAAGTCCTTTCAACATTCACTCTTTATTCCATCTCGTAAGCGTACCCAACATGACAATCCCTTTTCCCACCTTTTTCTTCCCCCCCCCCCGTTTCATAGATAACCCTCTACTTTGTCTCTTACATTATGCTGTCTATGACTGAAGTAATAGTTTATGTTCACATAAATTAATACAATACAGAATATATTTTCAAATTAGGTAAAATAAATCCTTATCACATTACTAAATAATAAAAAGATAATCAATACAATTCTCAGTTCTAAACTCAACCTCAAAAAGGCAAACTCCACTATCTCTGCCCGTACCCAGACATCCCAGAATAAGGAACTAGTTATTATCTCTGTATAGCATACTTAAATAATCTGTGGTTACTCTATCCTTGTAATTAATCAAAAGCTAACATTCGGCCAATCCTGATATAAAGTTTGTCCCAAACTTACAGTCTACATAAGTATGTACTTACCTGTATTAGTTAATTATCTATAAACTAAAAAAAAACAATGATCTTCCTTCATGACATATGCATGCTATAAAACTACCTATAATCATTGGCTAGTTCACAAATATTATTCCTTACAATAATTAATTAAAAAAAAAATAACTATTACTAAAGCATCATCAATCTATTAGCTCTCTCTGGCCTTAACAACAAAAATACAACAATAAATACCTCCCTGCTTAATCAATGGGTCTGTCAACCTTAATGTTTCAATTAACTTATTAAATTAATAACTTTTTAAACAAGCAAAAACACTAAATTCACTCTTATACCCTCAATGGATCTATCAACACCAATATTCAGATTTAAGAGCCATCAATCAACTATAGACTCGCTAACTTTATTAACATAAGTATCGCAATAAATTCACTCATCTACCATCAATGGATCTATCCTAGCATATTGATGGATCTATCAACACCAATACCTGGCTTTAAGAGCACTCACTGGACCATAACCCCGCTACTTTATTAACATAAATATCACAATAAGTTCACTCATATACCATTAATGGATCTGTCAACATTGATGTTTCCTATCATTTTGATGGATATATTGACATCAATACTTAGAATTTAAGAACCAACCATCAACTATAAACTCGCTAACATTATTAACAAAAGTATTACAATAAACTCAATCATATACCATCAATGGATCTGTCAACATTGATGTTTCCTAGCATACTGATGTTTCTATCACCACCAATACTTAGATTTAACAATCAACTATAAACTCGCTAACTTTATTAACCTAAGTATCACAATAAATTCACTCATCAATGAATCTATCAACATTGATGTTTCCTAGAATATTGATGGATCTATCAACACCAATACTTAGATTTAAAAACCAACAATCTACTTTAAACTCACTAACTTTATTAACTTATGTATCACAATAAGTTCAATCATATACCATCAATGGATCTGTCAACATTGATGTTTCCTAGCATATTGATGAATCTATCAACACCAATACTTAGATTTAAGAACCAACAATCAACTTTAAACTCGCTTACTTTAATAACATAAGTATCACAATAAACTCAATCATATACCATCAATGGATCTGTCAACATTGATGTTTCCTTGCATACTGATGGATCTATTAACACCAATACTTAGATTTAAGAATCAACAATTAATTATAAACTCGTTAACTTTATTAACCTAAGTATCACAATAAATTCACTTATCTTACATCAATGGATCTATCAACATTGATGTTTCCTAGCATATTGATGGATCTATCAACACCAATACTTAGATTTAGAAACCAACAATCAACTTTAAACTCGCTAACTTTATTAACATAAGTATTACAATAAACTCAATCATATACCATCAATGGATCTGTCAACACCAATACTTACAAAATAAAAATAAAAACAGGTCATTCATTTGAAGTAATATATACATATATATATATATATATATATATATTTATATATTTTAATATACTTTTTACCCTTAACTTAATCATCATTACCATTGCTCTCACTGTCAGTGATTTCCTCACTATATGTTGTTATCCACGGTTTTATGCGATCAGCTGCCCACACGTTACAATAATACTTTTGTGTTATGTTACTTCCTTCTATACTTGATACCTCATATCGATCATTTTCAAGAATCTTTGTGATTTTAAAAGGACCAGTAAACTTGGGAAGTAATTTCTTACTTTGTCCGTCATTACTCTGGGTGGGTTTTCTAATCTTTACTAAGTCACCTATTTTATATATTCTAGCTTTTATTTTACTCTTATCATATCGCGACTTCTGATTAATTTGATCTTTTAATATATGCTCACTTATCTCTTTTCTTAAATCATCAGTGGACTCTATCTTCCTAGGTTTGTTTAAAATATTTGCAAAAATATTATCACCCTTACTAACCAATCTTATGCCAAACAATGCTTCACATGGAGCTTTCCCTATGCCTTTATTCACAGTATTGTTCAATCCCCATTGTATTTTCCCTAATACTGTATCCCAATTTCTTTCACCCATTTTATCTGTATAAGCAACTAAAGCGTCCAGCACAGTCCTATTATATCTCTCTACTTGCCCATTAGATCGAGGAGAGGCCACTGCATTAAAAATATGATTAATCTTTGACTGCTCACAATATTTTTTAAACTCAACGGACGTGAAAGACGATCCCTGGTCAGATATTAGCCTATTAGGATATCCAAAGGTGGTGAAAATATCTTCCAAGGCTTGAATAGAAGGTTTAGATTTTAAGTTTCGGAGTGCTTTCAGAATACAGAATTTGGTAAACCCATCAACTACCACAAGAAGATAAGCATAGCCTTTTGCGCTCTTCACAAATGGCCATAAATGATCAATGTGTACTGTATCAAATGGTTTGTCTATTTTATGAATGGGATGCAATAGTCCTTCTTTAGGACCACCGGGTTCTTTGCTGTATGCACATTCAATACAAGAGCGTACATATTTCTGTATGAACTTTCTCATTTTTGGGAACCAGAAATCCTTACTGATTTTATTAAACGTCTTTTCAAAACTAAAATGCCCAATATCATCGTGATTTAGTTTACACAATTGAAATCTAGCACTTTTAGGTACAGCCAATTTTAACTCTTCCCCCACTTTCCTAAATAAAATATTATCTTTAATGACGTAACATTCTTTTATTACGCTTGATTCTTTGTCCTGTAAAATGTTTCGAATTCTTTGTAGTTCTGTGTCATTAATTTGTAAAGTCAGTAACCAATCTCCTTGGGTAATTTTTAGTACAGAAAGGACTGAGTCTGTATCAGTATTGGTATCGAGTGGCAGGGGATTTCTACTCAGCGCATCAACGTGCGCCATAGAATGTCCAGGTTTATACTGTATTTCGAAGTCATATTCCTGCATTGTAATCCACCACCGTGCTATACGTGGTATTAGGTCCCGTTTTACAAATGTTGCTCTGAGAGCACTACAATCTGTGACCAAAGTAAACTTAATTCCTATTAGATACACACGAAAACGTTGAAATGATGCAACAGCAGCTAAAGTCTCAAACTCATAAGCATGGTAATTCTGTTCGTCTAAAGTAGTTTTCCTGCTAAAATACGCTATTGGCTTAGTATATCCAGTGGTGGCTACTTTTGAATTAATATACCAGCTATGCCATGTTTACTTGCATCAGTGTGTAAGTATGTTTCATTATTAGGATCATATAAACCTAACAAAGGTCGTTCAGTCAGAGTCGACTTAAGTTGTTGAAAGGCGGCCTCTTGCTTGTCACCCCAATCCCAAGTACAGTTTTTTTTAGTTAAATCGGTCAATGGTTTAGCAATGGTAGCAAAGTTCCTGATGAATTTTCTGAAATAGCTTGCTAGGCCAATAAATTGCCTCACTTCATGAATATTACGTGGAGTTGGAAATTGTGCAACAGCCAAAATTTTAGCTTTCCCTGGTCGTATTCCTTGCATACTTATGTCATATCCTAAATATTCTAGTTCTTCCTGAAAGAAATTACATTTATTTGGATTTAATGTTAAACCTGCACTTTGCAACTTCTGTAATGTTTCCTCTAATTTTCCAAATGCATCCTCGAAAGTTTTCCCTAAAATTAAGATGTCATCCATGTATGCAAGAGTTGATTTAAAACGAGAATTTCCTAAGACTTTATTGATTGTACGTTGAAAAATTGCTAGCGAGTTTACCAACCCAAAAGGCATCTTTTTAAATTGAAATAGTCCATCAGGTGTAATAAATGCAGTTAGATGCCTACAATTTTCCCGAATTGGTATCTGATAATACCCACTGGCAAGGTCCAAACTGGTATAGTATTTATGTCCATTCAGCATATCCAGTTGATCATCAATCCTAGGTATTGGAAAATGATCCTTTTCAGTTTTACGGTTTAGTGCTCTAAAATCCACAGTCGAAACCCTCCAGTCTTCTTAGAAACCAAAATTATAGGGCTAGCATAGGATGAGTTGGATTCTTCTGCAATGTCATTTTCTATCAATTCTTGGACCATATCACGCACAGTCTGTCTTTCTGTATAACTTAAACGATATGGTCTATAGACAACAGGGTTGTCATCTTTTAACTGTATATTGATATCAGAAAGCTCTGTACAACCCAGTTCCGATAAATTTAATGCGAAACAGTTCCTATATTTATTTATTAACTTTACAACCAATTCCTTTTGTTCTTCTGTTAAATTAATTTGATTTATAGTTATCGGTTCTAGAGTTTTAAAATTTGTGCTCATTATTTTATTACAATTCAAGGTTTGAACAATGTCTGCTCGCACAAATGTTGAATCTGATTTCAACACAAGTGCTGTTTTGGTCAAGTTATGAACGGCCACTTTACAAATACCATCATTTATATTGTAAATACCTCCTAATACACAATAGTCTGTATTTTTCACACTTCTAAAGTCATCCTTAATTAGTATACTACAATCTTTATTTTGATTACTTTTACAACTTACAAAATCAAATTCTTCAATATTTGTATCTGATAAAATTCGTAATACAACTTTCTCTTGAATATCCTTATCGGGTTGTAAGTTGGTCAATTCATGCTGCAGATTACGCTTTATTATATCTAAAGTTTCATTAGTTTTTATGACAATTACATCCGCTCTTTCAGTGAAATCTTGTCCAACTAACAATGCCTTATCAATCATAGACGACTCTACTATATACGCTTTGATTTCTGCTGCTACTTCTCCTATTGTTAAATTTATTTTTGTACATCCTAAAGGTGTATAAATATTTTGACCAAACCCTCTTATAGTTGATAATTCAGTGTCTAATATGGGAAGTGAGTAAGATTCAACTATGTTTTGTTTAATAAGAGTGCAATCACTCCCAAAATCAATGTAACATTGCAGCGGTATATTATCATTAATTTTGACAGCTTTATAATACTTTAAGTCGGGCTTTATACTTTGAGTGAACATTGTTCTTTTGCTTGCTGGTTTATTCATATTATCCACCTTATTTGCAACACATTCTGAAATTTTATGACCTAATCGATGGCAACGATCACACCTAACTAACGGCTTAGGACATTTTGTAGAAATATGCCCCTTTTCTTTACAATGAAAACAAATGATATCTATTTTACTGCCAGATCTACAGTTATTAGCCCGATGCCCAGCCTTGTTACATTTAAAACAAATTACATCTTGCATATTACTAGTAAGCGTACGTGGTTTAAGAGACTTAGAGTTAGGCTCTTTACAAAAATCTTTAAGGAATTTTAGTAAATCTTCCGGCTGTGAGAAGCGTGCCGAAGAGGCACTGGCCCGTAAAATCTTATCATCTATTCCATATATTAAGCAATCAACAGCCTGCTTCTCTTGAATATCACATGCATGTAATAAGGACATTTTGTCATAATAATATTCATCTATTAATTCTCCTATCTTCATCCTCCTATCCAACATTTCTGTTAATAAGGCTGCATAGTTGTTATCCGAAGGAAACGCATTTATTAGTCGTTCCTGCCACTCTACCCATGATAACAGTATAGTTTGAAGCCCTTCATACCATTGTTTAGCATACCCAGCAAGCTTGGGTAATGCAAAATGTATTGTCTGTTCGTCCGTCCAGTTATAAATTTTAGCACATTCATTAACTTTAGCTAACCAATTTTCAATTTTTTGATTTTTCTGTGCAGGATCAAAAACAGGTATCATATTATTTCTGTCATATGACAAATATTTGGAACTATTAGACTGAGTTAATGTTTTAATTAACTTTGTTAAATCACTCACATCAACAAGTATCTTAGACGTATCTTCTGCCGCTATTTCACGAGCTCCGTCTAGTGATGCATTTCCGGGGACATCAGTTAGACGTGGACCCGTAGGTTGCCGGCCAGCGGTGTCGTCAGTTACCTTGTTTGACGTCACGGAACAAACCCCATGTGCCGTTTTCCGTGACCTGCTATGCCGACGACGCCCATCTCTGGTGTCCCGTTTTGTTTTCCTCGATCCATCACGACTCTTTCGTTTTTTACTCCGTGATTTCCGTGAAGAACTGGAATCAGTATCGCTGCTATCCCGATGTCTCGTGTCCAGTTTCGTTTTACCTGATTCATCACGACTCTTTCGTTTCTTACTCCGTGATTCCCGTGAAGAACTGAAATCGGTATCACTGCTATCCCGACGCCGTCGCTGAGGTGTATGGCGACTCCTCTCCACATCCATTATACTTAATTATTGTCCATCCCACTTCTGATAATAAAACACTGATAAAGTCCTTTCAACATTCACTGTTTATTCCATCTCGTAAGCGTACCCAACATGACAATCCCTTTTCCCACCTTTTTCTTCCCCTCCCCCCCGTTTCATAGATAACCCTCTACTTTGTCTCTTACATTATGCTGTCTATGACTGAAGTAATAGTTTATGTTCACGTAAATTAATACAATACAGAATATATTTTCAAATTAGGTAAAATAAATCCTTATCACATTACTAAATAATAAAAAGATAATCCATACAATTCTCAGTTCTCAACTCAACCTCAAAAAGGCAAACTCCACTATCTCTGCCCGTACCCAGACATCCCAGAATAAGGAACTAGTTATTATCTCTGTATAGCATACTTAAATAATCTGTGGTTACTCTATCCTTGTAATTAATCAAAAGCTAACACATGCATAGACGGGCACATTAACTACAGCACCACATACACACACTTTTGACGACCTCCGTGGCGCAGTGTTGAGCGCTGTTGCCTTTACGTGCGGAGGTCCCGGGTTCGATCCCCGGCAGAGTTTGGAAATTTATAATTTCTGAATTTTCCCTGGTCTGGCTTGGTGGGAAGTTTCGACCGTGGCTAGTTACCACCCTACCGGCAAAGACGTGCCGCCAAGCGATTTAGTGTTCCGGTACGGTGCTGTGTAGAAACCGAATAGGGGTATGGGTTTATATAACTGCCATGCCCCTAACAGGTTAGCCCGCTACCATCCTAGACTGCATATTCACGGCTAACTTGTAGTGGATAAAAAAAAATAACAAAGAATTAAAAACTTTAAAAAAATATACTAACCTAGGTACCTAATTAAACCTTACTAACTCAATTTTTGTGCATTGAATTTGTTTTTGACAGTAGTCATGCTGTCACAGAAGATATCTATAAGAAGATACTTTAATCGATAGTTTAAAAGGGTTATTCAAAATAAAACTAGCAGGGGACGTGGATATTACGACTTCTGGGAGATCCTTTATATAATAATCATTAAAAAATAATATATCCCACTAGTAGTCAAATACCCAATTAGGTCTGTATCGTGAATTGTTATAATTTTTAGCTTTCCGCGTACGAATACTATTCGCCACTACTGCAAATAAATAATTATGGTTATGAGTATGACCTAATGTCACATTACATAGATAGATAGATTGATAAATAAATACTTTATTGCACACATGAAAAATACAAGGTAAAGATAACTATAAACTAGGTATGCAAAGGCGGCCTTATTGCTTACTGAGCAATATCTACAAAAATATAAAGCATAATAGACGTATTGTATATATTATATACATTACATGTAAAGAAAATACATACTGATAATTATGGTACCTACTGTGCTGGTTTTTATCAACACATTTCGCTCAGCGAACATTATGACGGACGATTTCAATTCTGGAAACAATCATTCACTGTCTGTGTTTTATGAGAAAATAAAAATTAGCCTTACTAACAATACTCAATTGCTCCCTTGTGTGTATCGAGTTACTTTGCTAACTTTTGCTATAATACGAGCCTAAAATTAGTACGTTCACACACAACACACACAACACAAGATCACTTCGCGGAGAAACAAATTATCAGTTAGGAGCTGGCGTTTTCATTTTCACTCGATTAACTGACGCGAATAATTCACGGAATGAGCCGCAATTGAACTTAAAGAACCCAGCCAATATTACTGCGTGTCAGCGGTAATTCGGCACAAACATACAATTTCAAATTTAAATTAGCGGTAAATGGCATCAAATTGTATGCAGCGGCCGTGTCGAGCAATTAATACGCGCAGAATAATGCGCGGGGAATTAAAATGCGATCGTTAGAGCGTGCGGCGACCGGCGACCTAGGAGCTTACTACCATAGCTTATAGCCGTATTGTTTTCTGTAGTTGACGTTCGTATTTAAGAATTTGACGGCGCGTCGATATTTTTAGAGTGGCGACGAGCGCATCCGACATTTGTCTTTGGTCTGTGGCGTTTGACAGCTGGTTGACGATCCTTAACACTCTGGCACAACTCCGAGCGCTAGTGTCACTCACGTGTGGAGAATTGGAAACTAATCCACTTAAACCACGCGCGATTCAAGCTACGTGTTCGGTGGAGTGCTAATTGGAGATTAACCATAACGTGATTGTAACTCAAATTATATTGCTGTGATTCTATGCAAATTTTAATTAATTCTCCTCGCCCGCCTACTCACAATATATTACTATATAATGGAATCGGCCACTGATGATGAGGGTACCCGCGTGCCTTTAAATTATTATAATCCTAATTTTTTCAAAGTAATCCGCCTGTATAGAGGTAAAACCAGGAAGGTGGTGGCCCATTGAACAAACACATCTTCGTTACATGCCTCAGTGCAGGGCTTGCATGGAGACTGATGAAACACCAACACACGTGCTGCTAGAATGCACGAGCGTCACGGACCAAAGCGAACAACATCTCGGATCCCCAGACTCACTACGAGAGACCCTTGACAACCTGGCCGGTCTTCTAGCCTTCCGGGTGGCTGGAGTGAAAACTCCAGCGGCGAGGGGCAATTCACGTACAACAGACCTCCAACTGGAAGTTTAAGTGCAGAAACCTGCCCATTAGGTAGAAAGGATCCTTATTTTAGGGACGTCATGATACGTGACATACAACTGTCATGTTGAAATGATATTGCTTTATCCGATAGTAGTAACCCCCCTGCTGAGTCGCGCGCAGTCATCAGCAGGCTGTAAGCCTCCTCAGCGCGGCACTCCTCCATCATTAGTGTGGGCACAACATATTAGGTATAATTTCGTTCAAAGGTGATCGAGTTTTTTTTTTTTTTTTAATATGTATGTATAGCGAGCAAACGAGCAGGCGCGTCACCTAATGGTACGTTATTACCGCCGCCCATGAACATTTGCAGCACCAGAGGAATCGCCAATGCGTTGCTGACTTTTGAGATATCTGTTTATCCGCCCTTTGAAGAGCCCCATATTATAATCATGAGGGAACACAGAAGATGGAAGCTGGTTCCACAATTTGCGGGTACATGGCAGAAATGACCTGGAATAATGGGTGGCGGAAGAGGACCAGGCATCCAGGTGGTGAGGATTAAATTTGTTTCTGCGACGTAGGGTGCGACTGGACAACACGGAAGGTGGTATTAGATTGAATAACTCCTCAGAGCACTCCCCATTGTAGAGACGATAGAACACACAAAGAGAACTAACGTTTCTTCGGTGATGTAGGGACTCAAGCGTGCAAGTCTTTTTGTCGAACTACCCGCCTTTCTATCCGGTCAAATGGTGGAAGGAGCTGGTACTGGGGTGCTCCGGCCCAGAGTTGAGAGCAGTACTCCATATGGGGCCGAACCTGCGCCTTATACAACAGAAGCCTGTGCTTAGGCGCAAAGTATCTTTTCGCTCTGTTGAGCACCCCGAGTTTTTTGGAGGCTAGTTTGGCTTTACCTTCCAGATGTTTGCGGAATATTCGCGGATAGAGGTTGTAAAGGGGGTGTGCTCACGATTGTGCTCTAATTTTGGCTTTTAATAATGGGATGAAAAAATAACAAACCAGCGTGGAACTTCGTTATTATTGTAAATACATAGGTACATGCATAATAATATTATAATGTATCTTAACCCGGCAGGAGGCGCGCCGCCATGCAGGACACAAACGGTTAATGTAGTTTAGATGTATAAATTTTTGATAGTTTTGATTTATATAATATTATTATATAGCCCTAGTTCCTTTGTGCGAAAGTCAATGTAAATTCATGTAACAAAAACGCAATAGAAACACAAATGTATAGGATTGTAAGTAGTTCGAAAGAAAATGTGTATTTGCTTACTTTTTTGTGAAAAAGCACTCAAAATATTATTCAATCCAACAATTTCAAAATTAGCAATCAAATTCAGCGAATTAATTTTGAAATGTGAAATGAACACCGATTGCTCAAACGATAATTCATTGAATTCGTGATCTCTAACAGTTCATAAATATTTATTATCGCAATCGCTCGTGACTCTCGCATCCCCCCCCGCCCCTCGTGCAACCCCGCGCGCTTGTGGCCCCCCTGCTCTCGTCCCCCCCCCCCCCCCTCGCATTGCTCCATTGCTCTACTGAGCACGCGACCTTTACTTATGACTCGCTAACAATAGCATGCACTGTCACTGAACTTGCCATTGTGATTAATAATAAACCATCTATCTTTAAGTTGCCATAGTAATTATGAGTGAAATATCTTGAATGGTCTCGTACAGAAATAGGAATCTGCTTATTTTTGTTCTGTGAGCACTGAGCAACTGAGTAAAGCAATTTTATGTAGTGACTGGACCGACAAAAGTAGACCGACTGGTAGACCAAAGAAAATATGGATTGTGGAAACATGTAAGAGGAGTGAAGACGGTGGGAGAAAAAAATACATGCTGTGCTGTTGAAGAAGACTATATGTACCTATAGTGACATGGAATACTTTATATTCCGGCAAAATTGAGGACTCACGTCATGGCATTTACACTAAACATAACGTATTGATACTGGTTATATAAAAGCGATATACAGTAGTATTTCGCTTATACAGTACATTATATGTGGTGTTATTCAACCCGTAGTTGTGATATTTAACTGTGCGAGTAGATCTCTAGAGACAATGAACTCTAGTGTGAGCAATAGGCATGATGACAGTAACCAAAAATCAATGAAATTATGAATTTATCTAATGAAATAGGATTCATGGATTATAAAAAACGTATTTATTTTTCTATTTCGAGTGCGATTGCTATTTATTTTGATAAAATAAAATTATAAAATACTTACAGCAATCCGCCTTAATGAATTAAACACCAAGAAGCGAATGACGTCACAATTGTTTGTTTTCGAGCTTTGACAATCACACTATTGTTTACTGCACATTGCACAGAGTACATCGTTAAAAACAATAGAGACGTCACAAACGACGCTAGCCTTTTGGCGTGAATTTTAAAATTTAAATTTCAAATGCCAATTTTATCTACCGAAGCTTATTTTTATGCTGAAATAAGATATTTTTTCGAAATAGTAGATAAATAAGTAGATATGTACTTCCGAACATAAACTGACCATTTTTCAAAATCAGTCATCATGCCTATTAACGATACTTCCGGCTCGCTGTGTGGCCAGCAGTCGGAACTGCGCTGGAGGGGGGCTGCTGGGGGCTGAGCCGTCAACACGCGACGACATCAGACTCGCGCCCATTTCGCCGGAAGCCATCACAGAGACCGCTTGTTCACTGTTCAGTGTTCACGTTACACTTACAGCTCTGTTTATGCGTGTTGTTAATCGATTTACATTTAAATCTTTCCTCCGGCGGACCACCGAGCATCTCTTGTCCATGTAATAACTAGTCCTAAAAAATGACGCGACCCTATTAAAATATCACTGCGAGCTATTTTAATCTAAAAATGAGTATTACGTGGACACGTCGAAATAGAATGAATACTAAAATTATACATCAATACGGGGACATTACAAATAATAACATACACATATACTACATACCTACTTATTAAAACATATTTTTATTTCAATTTAGAGAAAACTTACTCTATACTTACGCTATACCCAATTGTCAAAGCAGGAAGATATATATATCATCGCGTAAACGCAGTTTAGGTTTGATAGTAAAATCGGTTTAAATATCGATATTCTGCATGATTATTTCGTTAGATATTTCGGTTTTGATTGTAAATATACTACCCATCTACTATTATTTTAAAAAGATATAGAGAAAATATTCAGTCATAAAAATTTAGTTTTAAGTATAAATACCTAACTTCCGCATGTTTTTTTTTTTGGATATTTTTGTATAAGTTTTGGTTCATACTATACTTACTACAATCCTGCCAATCCTTCAACGACTGAGGATTTAATGCGGGGGCTCCATACAACGAACCGCCTAGCTCAGCCTAGACTACTAGGCTAATAAAAAATAATGACGAACAGACATCAATCCGGGTTCTTATCACCGTACCGTAGTCCGTAACCGACATCAAATATATGATACGTGATATCGCTAAATCTTACAGTACTGGTATATCATGTCACTCATAATTTTATAATATAGAATAATACTAATCGGCGCACTTCAAGTTTACATAACATAATTATTTCAAGTAGGCCAATTTATAAACCACTCTACCACATCGGTTAACAAATCGTGTATTCCATATTCTGTTCTGCCATCATCGGGAAAACGAGTAGTTTTGCTAATAGCCCAAGTCCAGTGACATACTTTGAGCCTTGAAGCGAGCCTCGAGTTTCGTCCTCGTTCAGAGCAGCAGTGCAGTGTGCACCGCTTCATTAGCGCGGCGATTGTCTGTCCTCGTTCCAAGCGCGGCTCTGTGTGCACTAACCAGCCTAATTCTATCTGGTGCGCCACTTTAACATCTCGATGGATGAGCTGAGTGATAACTGGAAAATTATGCTTGAACGAACGAACGAATTATTCTTGACGTCACACTGACTGAGATGGGCTCGTTGGTCTAGCAACAATTGTTCGGCTGCCAATCGTAAGATCTTCGGAGACGAAGTAATGCCGTTGTTCGTTCGTACTGATGGTCAAAATGTCTTCCTATCGCATTAAATGAATAACCTCTCGATGGCTCACAAAAGTCTTTATTGCCACGTCGCGTCGGCCTCTACGCGGCCTGTCCCATCCTGTCCCATCGATCACCATCGACTTCGAGAGTGACGTTTAGAAAAAATTAACCTTTCTTCTTGTTCGTTGGGTCAGAGAGTTTTTTTTTTAATAATAATAATATATTTATTTATACCAAAAAATATATCTAGTCACATAATATTTTTAAGTTACAATTTTTTTTTACATTATAGCTAATTGTATTGATACTTTACTTTAGAAATAAGTATTTATGTAAGTAGTACTGATATAATTATCCAGTTGCTATTTATTTTTTTTATTTTTAAATCTGGGCTTCTGAGGCTGAAGTCTGAACTAAGGAAGTAATTGTTTTTTAATTGAAAAATAGAACAGTTGCTTTAAATGGAATGACATTTGAAAATTGTACAAGTTTATATCATAACATGCCTGATGTAGGAAATCTACTGCTCCATATAGTTACTTTGGACCTGTTTCTAGTTCGATTTGCGAACTCGTACAAAACTGAAAGCTATCAAGCTAATTTTCCAAAAACACACACATCCTGAAATTAATAATTACCATCCCCCGTACTGAGCAAACATCGTACCTCGGTA
The DNA here is from genome assembly GCA_964035005.1 of Erebia palarica. NCBI lineage: Eukaryota > Metazoa > Arthropoda > Insecta > Lepidoptera > Nymphalidae > Erebia > Erebia palarica. The sequence continues at coordinate 39,695,196 of OZ035983.1, forward strand.
CAGTAATGTCTGTATTGCGGCGCGCGACTTTGTCATTAGTTAATTAATTAAACCACACGTACCTACTTCATTATCGATTGGGGATCGAATAAACGTATGCGCTCGCAACACTGTCGAGTACCGGGTAAACGATACGTGCTTAAAATACCTATTCAGCTACAATTTGAAGTTGTTACATAAAATCTCTCTTTGCCTCAAATTTAACTCTATGTAGGTCATAGATTTAAGTTTTTTTTTAAACCATGGTTCCACTACTGGTCCTTCCAACATAAATCTGCTCGAAAAGTTGGGAGTATGAACATGTGCTGTGCTTAGAAACTATAATGTTGACCGCAGATAAGCGGACAAGTCAGTGCGGATTTTTGCATTTTATAAACCCATGCTACCGATGCGGTTGACTGTTCCTGAATATAGACTGGCACGAAGTATCAGGAACAAAAAGTTAGGAAGCCGAAGGTGACCGTGTATCACAGTATCACAGAGCATCGCACCATCGTCTTTTCCTGCGCTTGATAGGTATCTTTTATCGAATTCCGGGCGATTCTATGAGTCTGTCGAAGGATTCTGTAGAAGGTGTTTGAGTAACAAATATCCTACCATCCAAAATTTCGCATTTATAATATTAGTATAGATAATATAACGGAACAATTAACTCGAGCCGTGTTCGATTTAGGACCGTTGAATGATAGATTGATGGTTAAATATAATTTATTGCAAATATGCACAATTCCCGGATAAACTCACGTGTTGTGTCGGAAATGCGCGACTACTTTCGAACCCGTTCGGGGCCCTTCGAAACTAGTCGGATATTTCCGACACAACACGTGAGTTTGCTATATTGAATAATGCTAAAATTCTAAGTGCTAATGATATAACGTGATGGTCGCGATGATGTTTTGCGCACTGATTTATTGTAGTAGATGTGTTAGGAAATGTAGGGTTAGTGCAGATGGAGCAAAGTGTGGAGTGTGGACCGCACGAGCTGTATTCACGGGTTATGTGGAACCCGGCGCACACTCTCGATGTATTACGGCGGTGATACACACTGTGGAGTGTACGTGAGTATTAATTACATACAGGCGGCACATCGCCGCCGCGTGAATAGATAATCCGCTCCGCACCGCACCGCATCATATTTAACACATGTTTAGTACGACAATATTGTAGCATGCACTTATTATGCACCACTTAGTGGTCATAAAAAAATCACCAAAATCCTATTTTCACGAAGTACACTGGTTTATAACTTTAAAAATAACGACCTACTTCAATGGGTACCCACAGTTTTGCTGAGTCTGAACCAGAATTTTGCATAAGAAGAGTTTTTGTTTATAACTGAGGACCACTAAGAAATGATGGTCGCTAATCTTCAAAAATGTAAAAGTATATTTCAAAATGAAACGGTTCTTTTATCATTATTTTAATTCGATACCAAGTAGATTTTTTTATCAGGCTGTGCTTATGTGCTATAAAAAACTAAGAGATTCTCGACATTGTTCAATGTCAGATAACGGTATCTTGCGAACGATAAGCCGACCGCGATGCTTATCGCGATCTGCTAATCTGTCAGTTTATCGGTCGGTCTGTCGGTTTATCTGTCGGTCTGTCAGCTCGTGCTCACCTGCCACCGGCGACAGCTTCCGCATGACGCACCACCGCGACTTCCACTGCGAACAAACCACAGCGTCAACACACAAGCTGAGGGGTCTTAACTCCTAGCATACCTATACGTATACTGGAACGACTAATCCTCTAGTAAGTGAAATATTCAAAGTTTGTTTGCCTGCCCTCTACCGCTTGGCATATTCCCTCCCCCACCTCGTCTTTATCACTCCATAGGTGTGCAGGATTGCTTTATCTAGATGTCTCCGTCAAATGACTATAACTTGTTAATATTATCTCTAGCATGTGAGTAGTGACCGAGTTACAACGTAGTTTGGACAGTGGACGCTGTATGTAAAACAGTGCCCCCGAGCTAAACTTTTCAAGCTCATGTAGACTTATTAATATTGACTTTTAATAATACTTTTGGCAATCACCTTTTTTCCATCACGAAACTTGACGGTGCCTTCGATGATGGTGTTATCATCGGCCATCTTAGCCAGCGCGCCACGGCAGCGCTATGGTGCGAGCGCAGACTGCACGGCGCGTGTGCCACGGGTGCAGTGTGGGTGCACCCCGGGTGCAGTGTGGGTGCACTCGGGTGCGGGTGCGACGCAGGTGCAACGCGGCTGCTACGGCAGGCGACCGCGTCCGCGGCCGCGCCGCGTTCGCGCGACACCCATCGCTTCACTACTAGTTCACATCACTTCACACACTATTTATCTGAAACAAACGAAAACAACGATTAATTCAAAACAACTAGAAACTGAATAATATCTTATTTAAATAAAATAAATATTTAAATGAAATGAAATTTATTTATTTGTAAGAATATGGCAGTTAAAACTGACGTACAAATTTCTTCGAGTTACATTAATTTCAATAACTAATTCATTATATTGCTAATTTCGGTTGTTTTATGTTTACAGATTTCTACGGAAAACATTTATCCCATCAAAAACATAAATGTAAAATGAGAGCCAAGTTCAAAATTGTGATATATATGCCTTGGTTGTTGACTTCAGCGACAAAAGAAGTGAGATCTAAATGGGTGCCAAGCTCAATGGTCAGTCCTGCAATTTATTTATCCCATCAAAAACATAAATGTGAAATGAGAGCCAAATTCAAAATTGTGATATATATGCCTTGGTTGTTGACTTCAGCGACAAAAGAAGTGAGATCTAAATGGGTGCCAAGTTCAATGGTCAGTCCTGAAATTTATTTATAACAACATATAATATTTTATAACAACTTAAAATATCATTTCTTCTTATAACTTAGTATAAAATGTTGAAGACTAAGGCTTTGGCTTGGCTAGTTTCCATATACGAATTATTATTAAGTAGGTACCTAAAAGTACAGTTTCTACCAGCAAGCCAAATTTTCGGAAGAATAAAATAAGAACTTACAGCTTTACAACTTGTGAACGCTATAATTCGTATATGAAAACTAGCCAAGCCAAAGCCTTAGTCTTTAACATTTTATACTAAGTTATAAGAAGAAATGATATTTTAAGTTGTTATAAAATATTATATGTTGTTATAAATAAATTTCAGGACTGACCATTGAACTTGGCACCCATTTAGATCTCACTTCTTTTGTCGCTGAAGTCAACAACCAAGGCATATATATCACAATTTTGAATTTGGCTCTCATTTCACATTTATGTTTTTGATGGGATAAATAAATTGCAGGACTGACCATTGAACTTGGCACCCATTTAGATCTCACTTCTTTTGTCGCTGAAGTCAACAACCAAGGCATATATATCACAATTTTGAACTTGGCTCTCATTTTACATTTATGTTTTTGATGGGATATCATTACTTTTTGTACAGAAATTATTGAACTCAATCTCAAACTCAAAACAAATTTATTCAAAATAGGTACCTACAAAGTACACCTTCTGAACGTCATGCTTACAGAGCATAAGACGTGATGGTGATAATTAACTACGGTATCTTAAAACTAAAGCTACGAGGGTTCCAAACGTGCTCTGGTCTGAGAAGAGCCCGCAATAAACTCATCTGTGTTTTTTTTATTATCACCATCTCACAAATATTTGAAATTATATATATGTACTTATAATATAACATTACATAATCAGCCGCTGTAACAATTCATACCCATGCCTTGCTATCATTCAAATAATCCTTTACACTGTAATAGGACTTTTCTATTAGTTTAGTTTACGTTTTACATTAGTAGGTACTTATTCATAATAAAATTAATACAAAATGGTTTTGTTAATTTACTGCATTTTCCTACGTTTACGGGGTATAATTGTCTTTTTTGTGTTATTTTCTATATTTTCTTGTACCTTTGAAATATTCGAGTGAATGGCCCATTCAGTATCCGGATTTTTTTTAACTCGTTTTCTGTTTAACTTAATTTGGCCAAGTCGGGGCGGTATAATGTGCGCAGGCGGTTGTACTCTACAATCGAACTCTCTTGTGCCTTGATTTGGCTCGGATCTAAATTTATTAGATGTTCTCCATCTAAGGTTTTAACTCTGGAGAGTCCAACGTAAGCCTGCCCTTTACTAAATATAGAGGAGCCTATGTCGAGAATAGCGCTTTCAAGGCTAAGGCCTTGTGATTTATGGATAGTAATAGCATATCCTAAGTAAATAGGGAATTGTTCCCTGTGAACATATACATTATTTAATATCTGAAACTTGGTCTTGACTCGTTCTAGTTCGTAAATTAAATTATGCTTAAATTGTATTGTAATTTTACGTGCGCTATTGCTGTTGTCAATGTCCCAATGTACTTTTACTATTTTTCCAATGGATCCGTTTACCAGCCCCTTACTGACATCTATGTTTCTTCGCAATATTACACGTGCACCTATTTTTATCGTGATGACATTTTCTAAGCCAGCAGTTAGCGATGAATCATCCTCGTTCTTTTTGAGTACTTCATTTGCTCGTTTTTTTAAGAAGCGTGGACCGTCTATTTCGTCTATCGAATTTAATTTAATTTCTGTTTGTTCCATACTTGCCAACATTGCAGTATTAAACTGGTTACACATATTTTTAGTGGGAAATAAACATACTGTATCATCGGACAGCAGTCTAAAATAAGATATAATTTCTTTAAGCCGGTCGTTTTGATTTATAGCGGTTAATTTGAGGAGTCGATTAGATAAAGAGCAACTGTCTTGACTTGTTACTACACCCATTCTTAAACGATTCAACATTTCGCTGAAAAGTTGGTCGTTTTTTTGCCTCATATTTACAGTTAATTCCTCATAACAAAATAGTTCTTTCCATAAATTTGGAGCACTAAGGGATCCTAAACATTTAAGAACATCAGACGACTTTAAGGTTTCAAACGGCGACAGTTGTCTCACTGGAGGCAGTTGGAGCAGATCTCCAAACAACACTATATTAATCTTGCCGAACCATCCGTCGTCAGCGTCACCGGTATCATATATTTCTGTTAAGCGAAGATGGATGTACATTAATGTTATATTTGAAATCATAGACACTTCATCAATTATTAAAAGTACTACATCTTTTAAGTCACATCTTAAAACTTTTAGTACTTGGTCTGATAAGGAAATATACTTGGGACAATTTCCGTGCTCTACAGGCAGCTGTAGGAGCCTATGTATTGTTAGACCGTTTACATTAAAAGCGGCAATACCAGTGGGCGCAGCTACTGCAACTAACTTATTCATTCGCTTCTTAACCCAGTTTTTAATTGTGTTGATTAAATAACTTTTTCCCGTGCCGCCTGTGCCACTAACAAATATTCTCAAAGTTGTAGATTCATCTAATAAAGTCTTGCATATCTTGTCGAAAATACGTTTTTGGTCTCCATTTAAACCTTCTATCATTTGTTCGAACTATTCTTCAGATACCAAATCTTTAGCATTTCTGAAATCTTCCATTGCATTCATAGCTTCAACAGGTAAGAAGTCCAGTGGATTCTCTAGACCATCATCTTCGTGATCATCTTCCTCTCGATCTCTTTCGATTTCCGCAACTTTTTCGTCAATCAATTCAAACGCTCTCTCTATGTTTTTAAAGAATTCTGTCTGCATTTCTCCGTAATCAAGCCCGTCCTTAATTTGATCTTTTAGAAAATTGAAGGCTTCAGTTTAAGTATTTTGTCCAGACTTCAGTACTGCTAACTCTCTCCATGAATGAAACATTAATAAAAGCGAAAAATAATATTTTTCTGGGTGTTTATTTACGTCGTAAGTATAATGATTTATTAAATAAGGTCTCTGTCGTTTCTTTAAATATTTATTTGATGATAATTTATATACCTGTACCGCTGTGGCCGAAGAGGGCGGGGCTGTAACTATGTCAAACCATCGAGCGAAATTATATAAATTTGTACTCTCTAAGCCTTGAGGACGTTGAGGATAAATATTATCAACCCAAGATTCGAAATAGATGTCAGTAGAATCTGATTCAAGTTCGATTATCTCTTTTTTAGGTTTTACTCTTCGGTTGCGATATATATTTACATCGAGCCATCGGATTGTGGTCTGTGCATCGATACCATAAAGAGAAATCTCTAACAGTGTATCGCTTGCTTCTAGTGCACCACACTCTCTGTTATTGAGCGCTCGGAGACCTACGTTAAAAAGCCTACTAGCGAGAGATTTGGTAGAATTTATGTTGTCAAAAGTGTCTACTGCGTGACTTTATTCACTTTTAGTTGTATATTTGGTAATATAATAATTTAATACAGCTGTTTTTTCGCCTACATACTGTAAATCCATGTTGCCATTCCAAGCGAGAAGAATTGATGGATTATAGTCGTTAATATAACGAGATTCTTCTTTGCGAGGTATATTATAAAGTCTATTAGTTTTTAAAGTTTTTCTAGCCGCTATTGATTCTGTTACACTATTAATCGTTAGAAAATCGGTTACTGGTCGTGGAAATCCAAATCTGCAAACCGTTGTAAAGCCTGATTTTGTTTTTTTCTTTCGTAAACAGTATGAGTTATGTTTATGCGTCTGATAATTGACAATACGATGGTGTAACGTTGGGGATACTTTCTTATCTGGGACAGAACATGTAACGTATTTATTAATAAACTCTGCGACCTCCTCAACAGTGGAAACTTGCAGTATTGGTGCATCTTTTACCCACAACATCAGATGGAAATGCTGTAAACCCCTTGACTGGTATTCACGACGCCAGAAATAATGTTCTATTTCACCTATAGGAGCCTCAGGTGATGTTAAAAAATCCAATATTGATTTAAATTTTATGTCAATAAACCGCGACGCTGAAACTGGGTCCATTTATTCCTTGCATCTGGACCATTGATAAGTTTAATATAATCTGCGAGGTCCGTCCATCTCCATTCAGAAGGACTGATTGTTAAAAACCAAGTAGCCGGTCCGTAATGACGAGTCATACACATAACATCGTTTCTAGGTTTTTTCCAGAATTGCTCGGTGTTTCGTAATCTACTAAATATTGCCATCAAATCTCCTTCGAGCTCGCTTTTCTCTATCTTCTCTAAATACTGTTGTGCTGTTAATTTTTGGTTTAGATTAGTTACGTTTAATTTATAAAATATACCTGCATTTAATTGTCTTATATTTGCGTCATTCAACAAGTAAAATAAGTATTGCTGGTTAAGTCTGAATCGCGAGTCTTTTGAAGTTAAGCGAGATTTTATGAATTCTGCACTTGTAATTTTTTTTTTCGCGATCATTAAACTCCCCATACTTGCCCTCATTAAATAAATCTGGAAAACATAAAGTATCTATATCCTTATTGCGATTATCGAATGGTGCAGCATTCACTTTCAACATTTGATATAGAGCGCAAGCTGTACTATTTTGTTTCTTTAGCGGGTATATTGTATACTGTTCGTAAATATCTTCATTATCTTCGGTTACTTGAGTGAGAAAGGCAGACTGATTTTGTAACTCCTTTTCGTTCTCATTTGGCTGGATGTTATGGTTTAAGTTTTGGTCAAGGTTTTCTAATAAATTATATGAATTCTCCGGTAAAATTATGTTTTTGTAATGAAAGTTATTCTGTTTTAAATATACTAATGCCCTGTATATATTGCCGATATCAACTAAGTCTTGCCACATTATTTTATTTTTAGTCGGACAGCTTCGCACGAGTATAAAAAGCTCTTGATTGGGGTTTAAAGGTTCTTCTGGTTTTGGCAATTTATTTAAAGTAGTTTCAGTAGGTAATGGCAAATGAAATGTCCTCCCTTTAACTTTTTTTATCATCTCCCTGTTAGGTATATTATTATTTCCCACTGGAATCAAGCTAGTTACTACTTGAAAAGCTTTAGCTCTTTGTATCAAAATTTTTTCATAGTTATTAAGATCACTTAATTGCTTAGGTACGTCGCAGTAATATAAACTATTAAGTATAGAATTAGGAGGTAATTCATTAGCTCGGATTTTTTTAAAGCATAAATGACATATAAACGGACTGGGCTTAATATTAAATGTATCATTGAAAAGTTGTAACCCTTGCCATATATCAGTTTGGATGAGTTTTCTTAGTTTATTAATAGCGGACAGGTCACGTAAACAAAGAAGCCTGTGGCAAGATATGCAATGGTGTATCGGTACATCATCGCATCTTTTTTTCAAGCTATTATAAGCGCGTTTATATTTTTCTATTATTAAGTCTTCGTTAATTTCGCTCTCACGCATATTTACTTCACAATGAGCATTTTTGATATTAAAAAGTACTCCAAATTCACATAATTTACTTACATTAACAGAGTTCAAATCACTATCTATTAAATTTATATTTTTGCAATAACATGTTAACTGATAGAATTCTCTCACAATAGTTCGTATTTTAGGGAAATGATTTTGATGTTATAAAGTATTTTAATTTTGTTTAAAAATTCTTGACTCTGATTAGATATTAAGTTGAATACATCAATGGCTGACTTTGAATTTAAATATTTAAAAACATCCACTAAACTTTGTAGAATTGATTCATCTAATAAACAATGTTTGGGATTACAAGACCAAGATACATTATTATGTTCATTCTGTAAATTAAATATCTCAGCTTGACCCTCATCGTTTATCGGTACAGTTTCATCCATACAGAAAATTTTATACGAACTTTCGTAATAATACGGTTCTTGAGTGTTCACATGTTTAGATTCTCCGGCAAGAATAATAAATTTTTCAAGTATGTCTTTTTGAGAAGAAATACTTTTAATTTTTTCCATACTTATTGTGATTTTACTGAAAACGCGATTTAAAACTTTACAGTAATTATCTAGTATATTTTTACGACGCTCAAGAACCCATTTTACAATTCTTTCAGCTTCTAACCTTTTCTGCTTTCCAATTTTGTCTCTTAGTTTATTAATTATGTCATTTTCATTAGTATACGATAATTTTTTCCTTGCGTAGTACAATTTCGACGATATTTTATTTATAACTGGATTTTTTTCAACATAACGTTTTACCGCGGCCTTATGAACCTCTGGGGTTTTATCCGTATAACGTTTTACGACTGCCTGATGCACCTCGGGGTGTTTGTCTGCATAACGTTTCTTAGCATTACGAACTACTTCAGGATGCGCTTGTTTATAACGCCGATTAGCATCACGCCGTTGTTCCGCACGGGATTTCTCAGACGTTTTAGGTCGACCTGGTTTACGCTTTTGTGGGCGGACGCTTTGAGACGAGTTTTCATTTTCCTTCAAGGACTCGTTCTCTTGAAGTGTATCGGGAGAAATAGACGCATTGTTGATGTCTTGCTCCACTGGAATACAAACGTCATAATGACCCGAAGAGAGATTTCCTGTAAAGAGCAAGCGCTTTGTAGGATATCTCTCTTCGCCAAATATACCAAGCAGAACACCATCCTGATGATACACTTCGATCTTAATATTATGTAAATTTACTGCAGCCTGTAATTCCGAAGCAGCTCCATAAGTTGACGAACAAAGCATGCTTGCTCGATAGTCTTCTTCAGAGCAGTAAGGATCCCCGTTTGGAGCGCTAGTGTAGACCCTTAAATCTTCCCAGTTACGACATACATACTCCACTATAGTCGCTCGCAACCTATTGGTTTGTTGTGTATCACTATACTCAAACAAAGAATATGCAATCGAATGGAATAGGCAGCTTCCATCGGTAGGCATTGGAATTATTTGGTGTAAGGTTAGTGTGTCACCCACCAGTAATTCTATTGTACGACTCATTGTACAAGATAATAAAAGTCGAGAATTCTCAAGAAAAATATATAGTGTACCTAGAGTTACACTGACATTGACAGATTACATCTATGGTCTGACTACCTCTACAGCACATTTCTACATCTCATCAATTTTGATTGCAAAAGTTCAAAATCAAAAGTTTTTAGTGAAACATTGAAAACAAGTACGGTAAACAGTCGATATCACTAAAACCACTATAAACAATGAATATGTCACCGTAAGATTGTAAAAACCGTTAGATTATAATCTAACTCGCGAAATTCTAAACTGTCGAAAGATTGTAAACTGTTCAATGTTCTGAGTGCCAATTTTTGAAATATTCATTTTATTTACGTTTTCTTGTTGTTTCTAAGTAGTGCCCGGCCGCAGGCCGGGAACTTAGGTTTTATCGGGTTTAAATACCTATCAGATTACAATCTACCGGAAAATATTGCGTTAAATTCTAATCTTTCGACAGTTTAGAATTTCGCGAGTTATATTATAATCTAACGGTTTTTACAATCTTACGGTGACAAATACAAATCACAATGACTGACAGCTTGAACTGACGACTTCAAATACGTTTCTTCTTCTTTTCTGTCCCTGACGTTTCGTTGCACAAAATGCATGAATACGAAGGTAAGGTTTTAATGCAACTATATTATTATTCATTATTATTTACATTAAAATAATAATTATGTGTCATTTTCAATAGTTGAGGAGTTACTACCACCGCTTAAAGCAGTATTGTTTCAAAATAACAGTTGAATGTCACGTACTTTGACGTCCTTAAAATAATGATTATAACACTACAACATAAACGTCAACAATATTAAAATAATACGGCTTTAAGCAATGGTAGTATGCCCCGTGTCAGAGTTTTGATCTATACCTAGGTAGAGCATAAAAATGACGATTTTTGTACGATTATATCTAAATAACCATTTGAGGTGTGCTTAAGAAATTTGGAGCACATATGTATCTCACGGGTCTCAATATATGCGCCAAATTTTACATGTTTATGTGAAATAGTTTTTGAGTTATGAGGGGGTCAAAAGTGGCTCCAAATGGTTCGTGTAATATTACACACGGTGCTGCTCGCCAGTTTTTTTGAACTTTGGCTGGACACGCTTCCGCGTGTCTTGATCTCTGTGATCTGTACTATATAACAATTATCTAGGTATACTCTGTAAACTTGAACAATTAAAATATTTAAATTAGCACCAATACAATAAAAAAAATTTTTTAAATGTCAAAATTAGTCAAAATATAAATTATTCATAATTCTTTTTACTAATTAATTAAATATTAAACTACCTTCAGTGTCACAAAACATTTGAATACAAATTAAAATGAAACGTAAAAAGCATAGACTTATTACTATTAAGAAAACAAAATATCACATTGTATGTCATGCTATGCAGTCTATGGTCAATATTGTAAACAGCAGCGACAGTAGAAAATATAATAAATCTATGGTAATCAGTGTCGCAGTAGCTTTGATCTTATACTTTGATTTACTTTGTAACAAGAATTATTCTTCGGTTAAATAATATGCGTTTTCCAAGGACCATTTTTTTAATGCAGTCTTAAACTTGGTACCCGAGAGTGATGTAATGGGCTTGGAAATAGCATTAAAAACTTTTACGCACATAGCGGAAGAATTCTTTAAATATGCCTTCCTAGGGGTTTTACTAAATACTAGTCTTTCTCGGTTATATAATATTTTTAATTCAATTAGTTAAAATACGTGGATTATATTTTTAAATTATTGAACAGAAATTAATTAAAAATCCCATTCACATTAACTATCGGCCATCCAGTCGCCGACGCCTTGACCAGCGCCATCGTGCCCATCCGTTTCCGGTTCCTACTAGCTGTATACAAGTTGGCGATCCCATAAAGAACTAGATCAATAACTCTTGATAGGGACGAGTGGCCTAGTTGCGATAACAAATATCAGTCGATTGCGATTGTTAAGCAACGTTGACCCAAATCGGTAACGGTGGATGGGTGACCGAATTTGGAGGTTCAAATATGGCCTTTATGCTTCCTCCGTGCCTCGGAGAGCACGTTAAGCCGTCGGTCTAGGTTATTATCATTAACATCTGATAATAATCGTTACAAACACCTAAGAGTTTCAATACTCTTAGTCGAGTCGAAGTTATACGGAAGGAAGTGGGAACCCACCGCATTATTATCCAAAGAAAACACCTACCACTATTTGATTAATAGAAAGGGGTCAGGACCCTCAATAATGAGGAATACGATGCAGAGAGAGATTAATGTATCAAAACACGAGATAGGTATTATATTCAATTTCAGAATTGATTGTGAACAAGCGCCGAGATGCCACAATGCCACGATAAGAATGATCAAACAAACAATAAGTTAGCCTCTGTGGGTGCGTAACAAGCTTTACTTACTTCTAAAGTTGCGACACTGGATTTGAGTTTTGATCCAATTAAAATTCATAAAACTAGGCTTGTACGTACACTGTCGACTTAAATTTGTTATATCGATATTTTATTACTTCACTTCGTCCGCGTGAATTAAGCTTCATTGGTTTGAGGTTATTAAAACCCTTTAAATTCCAGTATAAAAAGGTAGACTATGTCCTTCCACGGGATACAACTTGTGCCTGTACCAAATTTCATCAAAATCGATTGAACAGATGGGTCGTGACTCGTGGAAGCATAGCAGACAGACAAACACACTTTCTCATTTATAATATTAGTATAGAGTATGTAGTTTACTTTAGGTAAATATCCAACATTACAATACTATATTATGCATATGTACAGCTGTCCATGGGTACTACTTGAAAATATCGATAAGATCGATGTTAATATCATATCAAGTATCAACTGGCTCATCCCTAACACAAAGGGCATTCACAACGGAGAACAAGTCAATGAGGGGTCGTCGCGCGTCCCGGGCGCAGTCGGGCGCAGTCGCGGGTATGATCGCGTCGGTAATGCGCACACAAAGGCCGAACAATTCGTTTGTACACTTTAGTCGAGCGCTGCGTTAATACAGCGCGAGTCGGAGGACGTCATTATTTCGAGGACAGCTGTTACTTATGTATTCTATTAATTAATGAAACTGAAATATTTTTTTTCAAAAGAGCAACCGCCGAGTTTCTTGCTGGTTCTTCTCGGTAGGAATGTCACTCAGAACCAGTGGCAGATTCACTCGACGACTGACAGGGCTGACACGTTGCGAGCTGCTGCGTCCCGACTCCCGGGCTAGGGGCTGACACGTCGCGAGCTGCTGCGTCCCGGGCTAGGGGCTGACACGCTACATTTGTAATAACAATACTACGAATATTAAGTGGCTCATACACCATGTTTACATAAAGCTCATCATAATAATAATATGTATTCGACATCGTTGCTATTTTTACATCAATAACAAGTTATTGTGACAGTAGTGAATTTGTATGCATTTAGTACCACGGCTACAGTGGCATGGAGAAAATTCAATCCCATCAAAAACATAAATGTAAAATGAGAGCCAAGTTCAAAATTGTGATATATATGCCTTGGTTGTTGACTTCAGCGACAAAAGAAGTGAGATCTAAATGGGTGCCAAGTTCAATGGTCAGTCCTGAAATTTATTTATAACAACATATAATATTTTATAACAACTTAAAATATCATTTCTTCTTATAACGTAGTATAAAATGTTGAAGACTAAGGCTTTGGCTTGGCTAGTTTTCATATACGAATTATAGCGTTCACAAGTTGTAAAGCTGTAAGTTCTTATTTTATTCTTCCGAAAATTTGGCTTGCTGGTAGAAACTGTACTTTTAGGTACCTACTTAATAATAATTCGTATATGGAAACTAGCCAAGCCAAAGCCTTAGTCTTCAACATTTTATACTAAGTTATAAGAAGAAATGATATTTTAAGTTGTTATAAAATATTATATTATGTTGTTATAAATAAATTTCAGGACTGACCATTGAACTTGGCACCCATTTAGATCTCACTTCTTTTGTCGCTGAAGTCAACAACCAAGGCATATATATCACAATTTTGAACTTGGCTCTCATTTCACATTTATGTTTTTGATGGGATAAATAAATTGCAGGACTGACCATTGAACTTGGCACCCATTTAGATCTCACCTCTTTTGTCGCTGAAGTCAACAACCAAGGCATATATATCACAATTTTGAACTTGGCTCTCATTTCACATTTATGTTTTTGATGGGATATCATTACTTTTTGTACAGAAATTATTGAACTCAATCTCAAACTCAAAACATATTTATTCAAAATATGTACCTACAAAGTACACCTTCTGAACGTCATGCTTACAGAGCATAAGACGTGATGGTGATAATTAACTACGCTATCTTAAAACTAAAGCTACGAGGGTTCCAAACGTGCCCTGGTCTGAGAAGAGGCCGCAATAAACTCCGCTTTTTTTTATGATCACCATCTCACAAATATTTGAAATTATATAATATATGTACTTATAATATAACATTACTCAGCCGCTGTAACAATTCATACCCATGCCTTGCTATCATTCAAATAATCCTTTACACTGTAATAGGACTTTTCTATTAGTTTAGTTTACGTTTTACATTAGTAGGTACTTACTATTCGGTGTAAGGTCAGTGTGTCACCCACCAGTAATTCTATTGTACGACTCATTGTACAAGATAATTAAAGACGAGAATTCTCAAGAAAAATATATAGTGTACCTAGAGTTACACTGACATTGACAGATTACATCTATGATCAGACTACCTCTACAGCACATTTCTACATCTCATCAATATTGATTGCAAAAGTTCAAAATCAAAAGTTTTTAGTGAAACATTGAAAACAATCACGGTAAACAGTCGATATCACTAAAACCACTATAAACAATGAATACAAATCACAATGACTGACAGCTTGAACTGACGACTTCAAATACGTTTCTTCTTCTTTTCTCTCAATGACGTTTCGTTGCACAAAATGCATAAATACGAATAGGTAAGGTTTTAATGCAACTATATTATTATTCATTATTATTTACATTAAAATAATAATTATGTGTCATTTTCAATAGTTAAGGAGTTACTACCACCGCTTAAAGCAGCATTGTTTCAAAATAACAGTTGAATGTCACGTACTTTGACGTCTTTAAAATAATGATTATAACACTACAACATAAACGTCAACAATATTAAAATAATACGGCTTTATGTAATGGTAGTATGCCCCGTGTCAGAGTTTTGATCTATACCTAGGTAGAGCATAAAAATGACGATTTTTGTACGTTTATATCTAAATAACCATTTGAGGTGTGCTTATGACATTTGGAGCACATATGTATCTCACGGGTCTCAATATATGCGCCAAATTTGACATGTTTATGTGAAATAGTTTTTGAGTTATGAGGGGGTCAAAAGTGGCTCCAAATGGTTCGTGTAATATTACACACGGTGCTGCTCGCCAGTTTTTTTGAACTTTGGCTGGACACGCTTCCGCGTGTCTTGATGAATAAATAGTTTACGATAGGTACAACCGTAGGTACTAGATGTTACATAGATTTTTTTTACACATTTTATTCGTCTATATTATATGCCTGGCAATTAAAAGATTTTTTGAAACCTGCAATACTACCCTATCTATCGCAGAAAATACAAAAAAAAATATATCATATCGAGAAATTAGACAGTATCAGTACACAGTTACAGTTATATTATATATATACATTCATATAGTTACAGAGCATATAGTTTTGACGACCTCCGTGGCGCAGTGTGTAGCGCTGTTGTCTTCACGTGCGGAGGTCCTGGGTTCGATCGGCAGGGTCAATTTTGGAATTTACAGTTTCTGAATTTTCCCCGGTCTGGCCTGGTGGGAGGCTTCAGCCGTGGCTAGTTACCACCCTACCGGCAAAAACGTACCGCCAATCGATTTAGCGTTCCGGTACGATGCTATGTAGAAACCGACTAGGGGAGCAACTGCCATACTCCTAACAGGAAGCGCGCTACCATCTTAGATTGCATAATCACTTATCATCAGGTAAGATCGCAGTGAAGGGCTTACTTGTAGTGGCATAAAAAACAAATTGGCCCCGTTTTAGGGCATTTCAGCGAAGCTCTCCGCGGCCACAGCGAGGCTCGAGCTGCCGACCAAAGCATTATCCTAATCCTCACATAAACCGCTCAGCGCCAGACGCGCGAGCGGGACGAACTGCACTCTACCTCACTAGCAATACAGTCGCAATTACTGTGCTTTCAACCCGACTTTATGAAGTGGACCCACGTACGGAGCGACGCAATTAGCCGGCATCTTGTTGCGATGGCGCCGGATATTGTTGCACGAGCGCATACACTGTGAAGCGGTTTGCGAAAAATAAATTAAAAACAGGAGCCTTTGGCTGAAAACACAATATTATGGTGCGCAGGAAATTGCTGTTCAAATCAATCAATAAAGCTACGAGAGATCGTACCCCGGAATGGGAACAAGCCCCCAATAGACTCAGCTGGGTATTCTATTTTGCAGACATCACGAGAGAGGACGACACCATCATCTCAAAATATATCATGTCCTTAGCTTTATGTTTAATTACCTGATGCCTGCCACTTCTTGCGCGTGAACAATTTTTTTTTATTTCCACGGGAAACCTTTAAATTTTTTGGATAAAAAATAGCCCATGTCACTCTCCGGGTCCACAACTATACATACGTTTCGGGCGTAATTGAACGACGAACCAACAAACAAACACAATTTCGCATTTATAATATTGGTACGATACAATGTTTATATTGTTTGCATCTATGGACATAGAAAATCTAAATAATTTATTTATTCCACGAGATGAAGTTTCTTGCCGACCTTGCTTTACGAACAAACTAATCATTTCCAAGACCTGAAGATTTTATTACGAGTTGGAGAGTTGTTAAACTGAAACACCTATACAGAAAGTTTCAGTCGAGCTTAAAAATGATTACACGATGAAGCAAATAGATTAATATTGCCTGACCGAGAAAATAAACAGCGCGACACACACACACACACACATAATAAATCACAAAATTTATTTCTGCAATAATAGGACCCATTAGATTTTAATATCCTATCCACATAGTACCTCCGGGTACTAGCAAGCAATGAGTTAAGGATGGGTCTACATTAGTATATTATTACAATTCAATACGAAATATGAAGGCTAAATCTTAAGACAACTTTTTACATGTTTTCAAGAACATTATTTTGCCTTTGACTAGCTTATCATAATTCTGAAAGGAGAGAGATTAAAATAATACTTCTTTAAGCGATGATATTAAACCTTCAGTTTTCATAACTGTACCCTTACCCTAAGTTTTAATTCGAGTCAATCTCGTGTATTATATACGTATACGATACGTTTCCAAAATAAAATCGGTTGTACTGAATTTGTGACTTTAAATCCATGATTTTAAGGTTAATTTTACTTTGTCGCGTATGTGATAGGATGCTTGTACGATTAATCGAATTAAAACTTAGGGTATGGGTACTGATAACAACACATTCATGACATCAAAGAGATGGTTTGTCAACCGAAACTTAATACAGAATCGCAAAGTACAGATAATATTGTGTGCTTAGGGGTGAAACATGACGATTTCAAATGAGGGTGAAGTTGCCTGCCTGAGCGAAGCGAGGTCTAGCATCCCCCTAGGTCTGAAATTGTGTTTCATCCCCGTGGCAAACACACTATTTTTCATAAAATCTGCATTAAAAGTGCGAGTTTCATTAAAATTGTATTTCTTATTTATTTTAGTCGCTAGGTTATTCTTTACAAATATGATATCTGTCAGTTTGAGGGTAGAAGATAAAGGTTTGAAATAAACAAAAGATACTCTGACAGGATTGAAAGGAGAGCTGCTACGTCATGGTTTTCTATCCGCTGAATGAAGTATTCGTCTGAAATTGACTAGTTTGAGGAGGTTCAACAGGCTCAACAAAACTCGAACTTTCAATTCCAAATACCGGCAAGCCGGCATGCGTTTATCTTTCTGTAAATCTTTGTTTATATGATGTCAAATAAGAACGTATTATACTTCAAAATTTTCTCGTCAATAAATGAGAATCCCTTCCTTGGCAGCCAATTTCGTTATCTAAAATTTTGTAAAGAAGTTCTAATTAATAAACGTATCCAATAACGGTTTTAATTGATGTACAAAGTTTAGCCTTGGTCTGTAAGAGGTTAATTCGCTCTTTTTGTTTTAATGAGCCGTCAACAAAAAAGAAAGCGTGTTGAAGTTTTCGATTATTTATGCTGGGTCTTTATATTATGATGGATTACAGACGCTGGAGCCGTATTCAATTAAACTACGACCTGAAAAAACTATTTTAAGCGCCAACCATAACATAAAATAATATGATGTACAACAACTCCTGATAAAACGTAACTCAGTGGAAAGTATTTACTATTTAGGCTGTCTGCGTATTGCAAAATGTTTTATATCGCATTAACAATTTGATGCGACAGGCACTAGCCTTTTTTATCAATTTCATTCAGAAAAAGAATTATTAAGACATTGTGTTTTACAAGTGTTTTTGTAAAATTTCATATTATGCTGAACATTATTAAATTGTTGGCGGGAGTTGAGCTCGTTTGACGTAGAATAAAATTATGCGGCCGTTTGTGCGAACTTTCAGAGTTGCTGTAAGATACGATCGCCTCTATGAAGTAATAAACATTTTGTTTGACGACTTTCTCTGTAAGATCTTATCGGTTGATAAATGATTTATTTATTCATTCACGTAGGACAATTTGTGTCACTTATAAGTTATGATAACACCGGTTCGATGATTCTACTGAGAAGAGCCGGCTAGTAAATCAGCAGTTGCTCTTTTCTTAAAAAGAAAAATGTTAAACGATACGACGTTACCTTACAAGTAATCCACTGAGTTGTGTACTACTGGATGCGAGACCGGCTGCTTTCATGCAACTTTGTCATTAAGAAAATTATCAATAGTTTAATAAATGCTTAATTAACAAATACTGTTTAGTACAGTGCTTAAATGTATGCAATGGCAAATGGTTGTGTGGGATTTTGTGCGTGCTTAATCTTAAAAACTTCGACAAAGTACTTGAATAAAAAACTTTCCTTGCTACTAATTAATAAAAGAACCAATTTATTAGTAATACTTACAATGCCACAAGAAGCTCGATGTCACAATCAACCTCCGAATCGTAAGCACAAAGCAATTTTCCACTCCACTCGACACACTCACTGCACTCAACTCTGTCCACTCATTCCACTCGGAGGCTTCAACACCGTTACAATGACAGCGAGGTGTAACTCGCGCGGCCGGTGTCGGGAAAGTTTGTCGCGCGTCCGCGGAGAGGGCGGCGCGACGTCAATCCGGGGGCGGGCGGCGCAGCACACTGCCGCGCGCGAACCGGGCGGGCGGGCGGGCGGGGGATCAGGGGGGGCGCGTGAGGAGCGCCAGCTCCTCACACGGCGGCCAACCGGGCGGAGGGAGCCTGGGGACTCTTCGGGGAAATTTTGACGAATGGCTCCTGTGACTGCGTGTGCACTCCGCTAATAGCGCTTTTTAATGAACGCGCCGGCTCCTGAGCTCCTGAGGGAGCGGACTTGCGAGCGCACCGAGCGTTCACAGCTGGTTAATATGCGCGCGAAATTTTTATGTTTTTTTTTATCCACTACAAGTTAGCCATTGACTGCGATCTCACCTGATGGTAAGTGATGATGCAGTCAAAGATGATAGCGGGCTAACTTGTTAGGGACATGGCAGTTTTATTAAACCCATACCCCTATTCGGTTTCTACTCGGCTTCGTACCGGAACGCTAAATCGCTTGGCGGCACGTCTTTGCCAGTAGGGTGGTAGCTAGCCACGGCCGAAGCGTCCCACTTGGCCAGACCAGGGAAAAGTCAAAATTATAAATTCCCAAATTGACCCTGCTGGGAATCGAACTCGGGCCCTCCGCACGTTAAGACAACGGCGCTATACACTGCGCCACGGAGGTTGTCAAAGTTTTTAAGTCATTACTGCCCTTGTGATCTAGTTACTTTACTAATCTTAAAATATTATGTTATTTTGGCACATACAAGTACAACGTGACCATTAAATACAATAAACTATTTTGATGAAATCTACCATTATAATAGCTGTTATATGTTGTAATAATTATTAATTATTAATCATTATAATTTTATTTATATTCTTAGACTAATATTATAAATGCGAAAGTGTGTCTGACTGTCTGCTTGCTACGCTTTCACGGCCCATCCGTTCAACCGATTTTGATGAAATTCAGTACAGGGATAGTTTGTATCCCGGGATATTAAGGAGTTCCCGCGGGTATTAAAAAAAACTTAATCTACGCGGTCGAAGTCATAGTCATCATCTATCATCTAGTGATTAATAATTTTATGATTAGATCTAATTAATAATTTAATTATTGACAAGCAGGGCTCATTGTTTTGTATACAGCATTATGCTGAGCATGAATTTGTAGCTGACATGACCCGGCTTTGTTGAAGTGTTTGATAAAATAAGTTTGTAAAATTATAATATTTTCACATTATGAAGTTTTTAGGAGCCCCATAAGCTAAAGCTACGCTTTGATTTGTAAGCTAAGTTATTGACTTTAGGGTAGTTACTGATAAGATATTTGAAGCGATACCAAAATCGCTCAATCGTAGTAAGTAGATTAGTTAATTCAATCTCGGTGAATCATTTCGCGCCATAAACTGAATGCAGCGATAAATTTGCGTAAGATATCGATCGCTCGTCTCCGGGGCGCGCGGGGGCCCCAGCCGGCACGCGGAGGCCCGGCCGGCACGCGGATGCCCGGCTGGCACGCGGGGGCCCTGACCGTCACGCGGGGGGCCCGACAGGCACGCGGGGGGCCCGACATGCACGCGGGGGGCCCGACCGGCTCGCGGAGCACATCGCTTGAACAGGATCAGCCGACTGGCGGGGATTTGCTATGATTCACTGTGGGCCACGAACTAGACGCGCAGTCGAATGAATTTTGCAGCCAGCTACTAAACTAAACAACAAAACTAAAGTCAATTTTTTATTGCGAGATAGGCTTGTGCTTGATGACAATCGTGCTTAATACAAAGCAATGATGAGGGGAATTAAAATTCGGAAATTCGGGAATTTAAATACATTTTTTCCCTAATGGTCTCTGGTCTAATCTGGTGAGAGACTGGTCGTGGTTATCACCTTACCGGTAGAGACGTGTCCATACGCTTACGAACAGTAAACATTGACTTGAAAAGTTACACTATTTTAAAAGATTTTTCTATAGTGTTTTTGGTTGGCGGTTTCCCTTTGATTATAGTATTATCCTCTGCGTACTGCGTAGGTACCTTTTCGTCGTATTTTACTTCATTCCCGCCGCTAGTGTAGCACCGTGAACATAGTCGCACTAATTCTTAGTTCAAACAAGTCGCACGAGCCACGCGCGGCGCTGATTGCGAATCCAATCGCTAAATGCGCTGCACGCGTCGCCTCGCGTCCCGCAGCGTACAACGGACCCATCCGTTCAACCGATTTTGATGACATTTAGTACAGGGATAGTTTGTATCCAGGGAAACTAAGGAGTTCCCGCGGGTATTGAAAAAAGCTTAATTTACGCGGTCGAAGTCATAGTCATCATCTATCATCTAGTGATTAATAATTAAGAGCGTCCCATACGACGTTTAATTCATGACATCGCATCGGTCAGAACTCCTATAGTAACATTAAACAAGTCTTGTTGTTGACTTCTTCTTCCAATATTAGCTTTTTTTTTATCCACTACAAGTTAGACCTTGTCTGCGATCTCACCTGATGGTAAGTGCAGTCTAAGATGGCAGCGGGCTAACCTGTAGGGGCATGGCAGTTATATTAGACCCATACCCCTATTCGGTTTCTACACGGCATCATACCGGAACGCGTAATCGCTTGGCGGAACGTCTTTGCCCGTAGCGTGGTAACTAGCCACGGCCGAAGCCTCCCACCAGGCCAGATCAGGGAAAGTCCAGAAATTATAAATTCACAAATTGACCCTGCCGGGGATCGAACCCGGGACCTCCGCACGTTAAGCAACAGCTATAAGTTAACAGCGCTGTAGCGCCACTGCGCCATTGAGGTCGTCAAAATTCACAGATGTTGATAGAGGTGATGGTTCAATATTTGTTTCGACGACCATTCGGATTTTATTCCCCCCTTGTGTCATTCAGCTCTACATGGAACGAATTAAATAAAAATAAAGTTGTGTAACTTATTATTGAAAATGATTACCTCGTACCCTATTCACACATAACAATGTAGAACTTGTTGTGTCGAAACGCGACGTCTACAATAACAGAGGGTGTTGCAACTAAACCATAAATCGTCCGTCATCTCCGCTCGCGCTCTACCGCTATGACACTCGTAAAACACTAATTATCTACACACTTAAATTAATCATTACCGTTTAGTACAATGCATTGACTGTGACACTGTGTTTTCAGATTCGGCAGACGACCATGATTAAGAGCGTGAAAAAATTCACAGATTTTGCAGTCCCCGCAAGAATCGGAGCATTGAAAATGAATACAAAAATTTACGAAAAAAATATATTTTATTTTGAATTACAAGAACACATTACAAGTTGAATAATAAGAATTTTTATTGAGATTTACTTCCCTAAAATAACACAACTGCATTACTTACAAGGCATCATTTAACACCATTACCATGACGATCGGTCAGCGTATATTTACGTTTGCGTGTTCAATAGAAGGAAGTACTTCCTCGAAACCCGCACGGGTTTGTTACGCTAATTTCCTTTCAAACTCGTGCTCGAGGCACAAGTCCTCCAATCACGCACGGGTTTGCGCCCTGATAGGCGTATTTATTTCCGTGTTCAATAGAAGGCAGTATTTGCCTTGATACACGGAATCCGTGTTTGTTTGATGAATATGCAAGAAACCAAAAATTTTTAATTTTTATAGGTTATAAACTAATAACGATATATTAAAATGTAGATGTAATATGGATGGGCTACGGCAGAAGACTCGTTTCGTCGCCCCTTCATTCAGCTTCACCTACTTGACCTTCGTTTCGCTACCGAGGTCGTCGGCTCGCTTCGCTCGCCACCTCCTACTCGGCCTCGTAGGACGCTTCATTCAGGACCTCCTTCGCGAGCTTCCGGCGTCGCACTTTATAAAAAACACTCTAGGGGTACCACAGACAAGACCACGTGAAGTCGGGTTGTGCTGATTCCGTTTTGGGAGAGATCTACATTTTTTTAATAATATTATGTCCCTTTTATAGCATGAAATTTACCATAAAATACCGTCGCCAACACTCCCAAACTCCTTTGCTGCACAGCGTTGTTGAATTGATCGCCTTGAATTGAACACGCGTTTGGGAGAAAATTTCGGTTGCAAAACCGTGCGCGATTGGACGACGAGTTTTTTATATTGAACAAGAGTTTGAATAAAGAGTTAGCACATCAAACTTGTGCAGGGTTTGAGGCAATGCCTTCTATTGAACATGCAAACGGAAATACGCGATCGGTATTTCCGTTTGCATGTTCAATAGAATTGAAATTAAAAAAATCAAAAACTCTTCAAAGCTGTTCAAAAATGTATTAACCGATTTTCAAAGTTCTAACTCGAATGCACTTCTCGCCTGCGTCCGCATCTTCTAACACAATTACCATGACGATCGGTCAATAATCATAGAAGGTAGATCATTTTTTATATACGGAAATACCCGTTTTTCTACAATTCCAAATCTAAAGGGACCACCTACAGGTCACAATTATTTACCGATTTTCAACAAAAATCGACATTTTGTAGTTAAACCTAGGACCTTTTTTAATTTTTTCTTAAGTCTTAAATTTAACTTATTTAAAAGTTTCAATCTAGACAACATTTTTATTGAACCTACAAGGATAACTGCAAGTTCAGCTACTTGTATTGACAATGTTTTCAGTGACTGTAAAATTGTCAACAAATCCGTCATTACTCATCTAAGATAACTGCGGGAAAATTATATATATTCCTAGCTCTAAACAAAATAAAATAATAAAGTATAGGCCAGTTACAACTAAAAAAGTTCAGAAAGAACAATGGCGAGCTTGGAAGCACATAATTTAAAAATTAAGGAGGCGTCGTTCAAATATTTTTTATATTAATTATAATCATATGTTTATATGATGTATATATAAAAATTATTGAGACTCTAAGATACGGGATTCAGAAGAAAGAAATTGTTATAATTTATTAAAAAATAAGTCACTTGCACTAACGAAACGCAATTGACATAGATATTGTTGTCATGACAACACTTGTCATTATTTTTTATTTTTGTAGGGATGTTCCGACACCATCGATGTATCATCGATACCTACTGAAATGAGTCTTCTTAATATTACTATCGTCTTGTGATACTAACACGAGTACTTTAAAAGTATCGATACTTTTTAATTTTTATGTAAATGATTTTATCAGTATCAGTGATCACTACTTATATGACACTAGCTGATGCCCGCGACTTCGTTCTCAGGGATTTGGTTATAAGAGAAAGAAAAAAGCTCTCATAGGAAAAGTAAATAAGTATGTACTTAATGCAAGTGTTAATCAAAGTACATAGAGGAATAAAACGCTTAATGTAAGGAAGATCAGGCTATAGAATGGGAAAAAGATCTGAATTATTGGTCAGCGAATCACTTCAACTTGGGCTATAGGTGTCGAAGAATTCACTAGCCAGAATCCGCATAGAGGTAGCAGTGGTGCAAAAGAGATCTATTTTGATATTTGTTACTCAATTTGTTAAAAGATAAGAAAGATGCAGTTAAGAGTTATTTCGAAATATGGTGTGAGTAGAATTATTGCGGAATTCTCGCAGACATTTGTACCTACCTAATTATAACTAGGCATAAGTACCTACCTACTCATTCATACTAATACTGATACAAATTTTTGATTGAACAATAGCCCTTTCCCGTAGTAATAGTTTTTGATTAATAATTTTTAGGTTATATTCTACTTTTAGGTGTATCTTTTTTCTCCCACATTTTTAGACTTACTTACTATTTGCTTTTTTCTTAGTTTTGTTACGTTCTACAATTATTAATAAGTTTCCATGATGAACGCTACCCTTTTCAGTGGGTCCCAAAATACATGCATTCTCGCCATCCTCCTTTAGACAAAAAATTTTAAATACCTACGCTCGATTTTACATAGGGTGGTCCGGATGAACTCTGTAACTCCATCAGTTAATTCCATCTTTAAAATAGTAGAAAAAAATTTGTTTAAGAATCTTAAATTTAGTGACTGGGCTACTGTTGGCATTTATAAAATTAGAAACAAGTTGTTTGATTTGTATGCTGAAAAGACATCACATACACCCCCACATTTGTTAAATACGTCAGAAATTATTAAAAATTACTTAGAAATGTCTGTATACAAGCAAAGTCACATCATATAAAACAAAAATTAAAGCAGTTTGGGAAATAATTACGGATCAAATTGGGAAACATAAAGTGGACAACAATAAACTGGAGCAAAAAATTAACGACCTTATTATTGACTGCAAAACGGAAATCGCAAATACTTTTGAGATGTTTTTTTCGAAATTATCCAGTCACCACTACTAGTTCCCTTAACTCCTCGCCAATAGAAGCCCATAAACTTCTCAAGGATAATGTCACCGAGTGCAATGTGCTGTTTAAGTTTAGACATGTGACCCCATATGATATTATTAATGTATTAAAATCTTTGCAACTTAATAAACCGGAGACCTATGAGGGATATTGCCGTGCCTCGGAGAGCACCCCGTGCCTCAGAGTGCACGTTAAGCCGTCGGTCCCGGTTATTATCTCTAAGATGATAATAATCGTTAAAGCCGCCAACCCGCATTGGAGCAGCGTGGTGGGTCTAAGCTCTAATTCCCTTTCTCCCATGAGAGTGGAGTCCTGTGCCCAGCAGTGGGACGGTAATAGGCTGTAGTGGTAGTGGTGGTAACTGCTTCAGCACTTTAATTCAAATAAACTTCTTCACTCTGAGCAGTATGGGTTTACTAATAGTCGATCAATAATTGATGCGTTCGCAATGCTGTTAAAACATATATTCGATGCGTGGGAGAAATCATAGCTATTGATATTTTCTGTGATTTGTCTAAGGAATTCGATTGCGTTCAGCACGAGACGCTTTAAGTTAAGTTGAGCTACTATGGAGTAAAAGACACTGCGCTTGGCCTCGTTGCTTCCTATCTCAATAATCGCTTTCAAACAGTATCAACGATGTGAAGTCATCCGGATCAGCCTCACTAATGGGTGTTCCTCAAGGCTCCATTTTGGGTCCCTTCATGTTCCTGGTGTACATCAAGTAATTCAATTCCCTAAGTTTAGAAAGAAGTTAATGGATTACTTTAAATGTCAACATAGTAACGAATCTATTTTTAACTTCTAACTAGTGTTATATTGATTTATTGTTCTGCTTACATCATAATCCGTTCCTGTATTTTAGGTAAAAGCTATAGTTTGTATTGTTATAATATTCTTATCATTCAATTGTTTTTTGTTTTTTGTGTAACGGACCTAGATCCGGTTAGCTGTCTGCTACGGCTTGCTGGATCTTATCACAGCAATTTATGTTAATTATTATTAGTTAGCTTATTTTTTATATTATTCTTTATCTTTTCCTCTTTTATTTATTTTTTCTCCGACCTATAGTGTGGTTTTAATATAATATTGCAAGCTGTGGCAGCCTCTAAGTGGGTTTACAATAATGCATATTATTCTTTTAACTAGCTTTATTTTTCCTGTTATTCTATTGTAACCTGTTGGATGTCCTTAAATAAATAAATTTGCCATATTTTTTCCGTAACATTTGCGAAATTGTACTATTTGCTGATGATACGTCCCTGATTTTTAAAGTCAATAGACATAAGGCCAACTTTGACGACGTAAATACTGCAAGTCACGAACTGGTTTACGGTAAACAATCTACTTTTAAATACAAAAAAAACAACTAAACGTGTTGAGTTCGCATTGCCGAATGCCAGATCCACAAGTGATATTAAACTAATGGTAAATAGAAATATGTTGAAAATAGAAGATACTACTGTGTTCCTGGGAGTGACCTTAGACTCAAAGCTTCAATGGGCACCCATATATAAACACTTGCTGGCAAGCTTAGTTCTGCTGCTTACGCTGTCAGTAAGATTCGACAGTTAACTGACATCGGAACTGCCAGGATTGTATATTTTGCTTATTTTCATAGCATTGTTTCTTACGGAATCTTACTGTGGGGTAAAACGGCAGATATTCAAAAAAAATTGTACTACAACAAAGGGCATTACGTGCAATTTATAATTTAAAACCGCGTGATTCCTTTAGAGAGAAATTCAAATAAATTGGTATTCTAACTGTAGCCTCGCAATATATTTACAATAATATGATTTTTGTAAAACAGCACACCCATATTTACAAAAAAAAATGCGATGCTGCACGACAGGCAAACTAGAGGCCGTAATAGGCTCATGACTCCATCGCTCCGCCTCATAAAAGTCAGAAGGTCATTCGTGGGAATCAGCTATAACTAAATTCCACAACCTATTTTAAACTTGCTTATACACAAATATAACAAATCCATTAAAAGCATTATCCTGAAAAAAGCTTATTATACTGTTGAAGATTATGTAAATGATAGAGGAGCTGATTTGATCACTCCAGCAATGCTAAAGACAGCGGTTAGTTATTTAAATGTCACCGTAAGATTGTAAAAACCGTTAGATTTTAATCTAGCTCGCGAAATTGTAAACTGTCGAATGATTGTGAACCGTTCAATGACCCGAGTGTCAATTTTTGAAATATTCATTGTATTTACGTTTTCTTGACTGTTTTTTGTAGGTTAGGGTTCGACATAAATAATCAGGTACCTGCGGCCGGGCACTACCTCATAGGTATTATTAGATAATATTAGGTTCTATCGGATTAATTTACCTAACAGATTACAATTTACCGATAAATAATGCGTTAAATTGTAATCTTTCGACAGTTTGCAATTTCGCGCGTTAGATAGTAATCTAACGGTTTTTACAATCTAACGGTGACATATACATTGATATAATAATTGTAAATGAAATTTTTATTTAAAAAGAATAACCGCCGAGTTTCTTGCTGGTTCTTCTAGCTAGGAATGGCATTTCGAACCACTGGTAGATTCACTTGATGATTCAAAAGTACTTATAAAAGTTTATTTGAATAAAGAACATTCGAATTTTGAATTTTGAACTGTCGGAGTCAACTTATTTTACGCAGGAAAATATTATGCTATTGCGATATATCTTGCGGTCAACTTCAGACTATTTAATTGGCGCCGGCTATGAAAGTATTTTGATGATCTCACAACTCACTGTCCTCTCGCTACTTCAGAGCGATTAAGTAGTTTGGCGTCACCCGGAATCGTCTGCTATATAGCTGACACAGCGTGCGCCTGTCAGCTGACTAGCGATGCGACAGTACAGTTGTGAGTAGTGGAGCGATGGCGCGTGACACTGCCCCGCTACATTAATCTGCGTCAGCGGACAATGGCTGTCAATACGCGCACTCCGGGACCCTGCCTCGCCCGTAGCGACCCATATCTTGATTGATGATATACTGGACGACACTACTTACTGCATACCACAATATCTTGAGTTGACGACCTCCGTGGCGCAGTGTTGAGCGCTGTTGCCTTAACGTGCGGAGGTCCCGGGTTCGAACCCGGCAGGGTTTGGAAATTTATAATTTCTGAATATTCCCTGGTCTGGCCTGGTGGGAGGCTTCGGCCGTGGCTAGTTATCACCTACCGGTAAAAGACAGGCCGTCAAGCGATTTAGCGTTCCGGTACGATGCCGTGTAGAAACCGAATAGGGGTATGGGTTTAATATAACTGCCATGCCCCTAACAAGTTAGCCCGCCATCCATCTTAGACGCATCTTCACTTACCATCAGGTGAGATCGCAGTCAAGGGATTTAACAAAAAAAAATATTTTAAACTAGTTTCCTTACACATTAATTAGGTCATTATAGCCTCTAACATTGAGATGCATGTCTACAACAGGAAAAGTAAATAAATATAAAGCCACAGATAAACAATTAGCACGGCAGAAGGCATAATGTCATGCAGGGAACTATATGGAGCACGTCAGACATGAATGCGTCAGACTGCAGTGCACGATGAAGTCACATGTGACTGCAGCTGGAGAGTACAATATTAACAACACCTAAGAGTTCATTGCCAGCCTTTAGACTTAGAATTTAAGTAGTCAGTCTTCAATATTTTAGATTCGAAAAGTTTATGCACTCTGATCGATCATTTATGAGGATTTCTTCGGGCAATCTAGGTGCGCTGTCCTTTCGATTATAGATTTAGACACGTCGTGATATGTGTATTCAAGACTTAATGATTTAGTATTTGTTTTAATGTCAAATCTCTTTGTTAATAACATTACAATAAAACTTAAAGCAGCTAGCTTATCATGTTAAATAAGCAATAAATCGCGGTTTATTCTTAGAATTACAAAGATAAAAGTAAAAACAGCTAACGTTTGGTTTTAGTATTTTAGCTGATATATAATAATTGATTATGAAAAAACTTAGAATTTGGTTTGGTTAAGTTTTATGCTTAATAAAACAATAGACTTAGCAAACTTTCTTACTGATCGTAATAAAAAAATTCCAACTTCCATAATTAGTTGCGTAGTAGCAATTTTGGTATGCAAACCAGGTGAATCTTGTCAGGTGGGGTAAGGAGCTCTCTGAACCGTACAGGTTGGAGTGCGGGGTGAGGCAGGGGGGGTTGACCTCGCCGAAGCCTGTATGTGAACGAGCTGATCATGGAACTCAGCAACAATCCGGTCGGGTGCTGGATAGACGGCGTCTGCGTGAATAACCTAAGCTATGCAGATGACATGGTGTTGCTGGGCCCCACGGCCGGTTCAATCAGGGAGCTGCTTAAATCATGTGACAAGTACGCGATTAGACACGGACTCATCTATAATGTAGCCAAAAGTGAATACCTGGTCTTTGAGACCCCCCGTAAGCAAGTGAAATACGAACCCAAAATCACACTCAATGGGATATTGCTAAAACGAGTGGCACAATTTAAATATTTGGGTCACTATGTTACGGATGATCTTAGAGACCAGGTAGACATAGAACGAGAACGGAGAGCCTTAGCTGTAAGATGTAACATGTTGGCCCGCAGGTTCGCCCGCTGTAGTAAGGAAGCGAAAATAACGCTATTCAAAGCTTATTGTCCTGCTACACGGGGGGCCTGTGGACTAACTACACTCAAACAGCTATGGATTCATTGCGAGTCCAGTACAACAATGGATTCAGGATACTGTTGGGCTTGCCGCGATTTTGCTCAGCGTCAGGCATGTTTGCAGAGGCACGTACTGATGATTTCTATGCCGTCATCAGGAAAAAGACTGCATCCCTCCAGGCAAGACTGCGTTCCAGCTCGAACAGTATCCTGATGATGATAGCGGGTAAATGAGAATCACTAATCCTGCAACATTTTATTAAAGTTCTCGTTCGGTGACTTAAATGGAATCTTTTTTAAATTAAATTTATACTAGAAATAAAATACTAACATAGGTTTTTAGATTATATTGTACTTACAAATATGGGCCTCTGATGCTTCAATAAAGAAAGTTATTTATTTATTTATTCATTTATTTTAATCCAGCTAATAAAGTATTTAATTGATTTGAAAAACACCTAACTTTAGAGCAGTATATTTTTTTAGTTTTGCGAGCCATAAGTAGCCTACCATGTTCATAATATGTTTGATAACAGAATATATCTATAAAAGCCATTACATTCACAATATAGACTTAACAACAACTGCGGGGTCGCAGGTGGGCCTAAAGCAGGCGGCGTAGGCCATGAGGTGTGGCAGGTAGCCCTGCTCCAGCACGCCGCCCAGCCACCGCGCCCTTGGCCCCGGTGTATTGTGGCGGTGCGGGCTAGTGGTGTGCGGGGTCGCAGGCGGTGGGCGGGGGCCTCAGGCAGGCGGCGTAGGCCTTGAGGTGTGGCAGGTAGTTCTGCTCCAGCACGCCGCCCAGCCACCGCGCCCTTGGCCCCGGTGTATTGTGGCGGTGCGGGCTAGTGGTGTGCGGGGTCGCAGGCGGTGGGCGGGGGCCCCAGGCAGGCGGCGTAGGCCATGAGGTGTGGCAGGTAGCTCTGCTCCAGCACGCCGCCCAGCAGCCGCGCCCGAGGCCCGCGCGTGTACACCGCCACGTCCTCGCCGCCGTGTGTCTCCGACGACAGCGGCACGTCCGCGTGACTGCGCCACTCCGCCGCGCCTGCCGGGAGACCGCGGTATGACTCTCGCTTTATACAATACTCATCATTGCCGTCTGGTAAAACCACCTTGATTGAATTTGAGCTATGATAAATTAATATACACACAAATATTCATAAAAATATATGAATTCTATTCTATTCTTATATTTTATGACCCTCTCAATGGAGACCAACTATGTACAGGGAAAAGTCGCATACGAGTGGTTGTACAAGCTTCGCGCACTCTTGTACGAGTACGCATAGTGCGTGTAAGGGTGCGTCACGAAAGAAAATTTTTAATAATTATTGTATGGAAAATGTGTCAGTTCCACTAATTGCCGCGGAATGTCTTTCGTAACACGGACTATATTTGGATCGCATTACACGGCAGCCCATCATAATATAATAATTAAAATTTGGATGGCAATCTGATCTGATTGATCACAGATGAGTGTCTACCAAATTTTGAATGAAATACTTAATTGGATTTAAACTGGAGAGCTCAATTCATTTCGAATCGACAACTTTATATACTCTCCCAACATTAATTCTTGACACAAAAATCCAATTACTTTTTTTACCTAACCCGGAACTCGCAATGAGGACCCAGAGGTAGGTACGCTAGCTGTTGGACCGGCGATGCTGCGCGAGGGCCGCTGTTGTTGAACAAAACTAGACTAGTTTCAATAGCCACTTACGATAGTCCGCCTCCTGTGTGACGTCAGCTCTCCTACCGTCGCGCTGCGCGCGGTGGCCGGGCCCGTTGGTATAGGACAGCGTCATGTAGGGCACGCCATCGTCGCCGCGGTCGTCGGACGGGCCGAGGATGTCGCCACCGCGGTGAGTGTAACCATTGAAGGCCATCACGTGCGAATGGTCCGACGTTACTACGATCAGGGAGTCGTCCTCGGACAGCAGCTCGGCCGCGCGCGCCACCGCCGCGCTCAGCTCGATGGTCTCGTCCAGCGCGCGCTCCACTTGGTTCTCGTGGTGCGCGTGGTCGATGCGCCCGCCCTCCACAAACAGGAAGAACCCCCTCTCGTTCCTGCTCAAGGATTTGATCGCGACCTCCGTCAGCTCGGCGAGAGTTGGCTCCGTCTCCACGTCGGCCTCGATATGATATTGAAGATGGCTGCCTTCGAATAGCCCCAGTAGGTAATCCGGCGGGTCGGCGCCAGCGGCGAGCAGCTGGTTACGGTTCCATACGTATTGGTAGCTCACGTTGCGAGCCATCTTGTCCGTCTGCCACTCCTCGATGAGGTCGATGCCGTCTTCCCTCCTACCGGGTGTTCCCTCCTCGTCCGTGACGTCTTTCGGTAGGAATTCCCGTCTCCCACCGCCTAAAATCACCTATTGGATAATAAAATTACTTGAATACTTGATGGTGAAGGTAAATAGGTTAAATCTAATAGATTCAATTCCAAAAGTCTTATCATCATCAGATCGACCTGACTGTCAACTGTCGGTATAGTCACGTATAGTTGTTTTCCACCCCACCGAGTACTCAACCTTCATCATCGAGCCACTTCCCGCAATCTGCTTTCATTCTGAAACTTTTTGGCTTCAAACCAGTGCCACATTGTAAAAGCATTATTAAAATAAAATTTTGAACCTGCACAAAATAAGTAAGCATTAATTAATCGGTCAATTTAATAAAAGGCAATCATTATTGGTGCGGCTCCCTCAGCGTCCGCCTCACCTTGAACCGGTTCCCGGGGTAGGAACGCACGAGCTGCGCGGCGATGTCCGGGCAGCTGCGCGGACAGGCCCCGGCGCTGCGCACGTCCACGTCGCTCTCCCAGTCGCGGTCCGCCACGTGCGCGTACGCACCCGCCGGCGACGCGTGCGTCACGCGCGTTGTCGTCACGATGCCTGCCAGAGAAAAGCACAATAAACGATGAAGAGAATGACCTGGTGATGAAAACGTTACGCATCTATACTATAATATCAATATTAAAAATGCGAAAGTTTGAATGGATAGATGGATATTTGAAACTCAACCGTGCCAGAACGGCTGAACGGATCTGAATGAAATTTGGCACAGAGGTAGATTAACCTCAATTGTCGCGCACGAAGTTGCGGGCATCAGCTAGTACTCTCATATTTTTTATTCAAGTAATCTTATTAAAAGTGCTTTTAAATCTTCAATGATGAATCTACCACTGGTTCGGAATGACATTCGTGCCGAGAAGAACCAGCAAGAAACTCGGTGGTTGGTATTTTGAAAAGAGCAAGTTAACTAATAACCATTCAAATCTCATTGTTTCAACGTTGATCATCGCCTCGCCGACCATCTGATGCATCAATTGTAGATTTTTCAACGCGCTTCGGTATGCGCTACCTGGATCAAAGAGTAAATAAAATAACTATAAATAAATAAAATCTTGTCTTCTATTCATCTTGTCTCCTATAAATAAAATCTTATTTGGAATTACCATACACAGTGAAGGTACAAACACAAACCTACTAGTAGTAAAGAAAATAAATAAATAAATAGAATAACTTACGCACTGGACTGTGACAAAATAATTCCAAAAAGGGCAACGGCGCAGCGTGATGCTGTTATGGTGTAGATACACCGCTATGGTGTAGAGTCTGCCATCGCTGCGCATATCAGTGTGATGTCACCATGCCGACACCTCGGAACTCCAACATCTACAAGTTTTTCTAACTATGTGCCTATAAGCTTTGCAAATTTGATCTCAATGAGCTGTAGAGATGTGATGGCAGTCGATCCGCGCGAGGCCCCAAGGAGCACGCAAGTGTAACAGTGAACGCACCGGCGTCTCGGCCATCCTGTAGCGCCCAGGCGGCGATGGACGTGAGCCGCGCGGCGGGCTGCAGCGACGCGGCACAGTGCGCGCGCTGCACGCCAGCCAGCACGCCGATGGTGCCGAGGTTGCCCTTGGCGCCGCACAGGTACGCCGTCGCCGTGCACGCCGAGTCCGGGATCTGGGAGTCTACGCAGTACGTCTGAACCACACACAAAGCGATCAGCTTCATCTAAATATACTCCATACTCGATAAGTATATAAAAAGATTAAGTTCCACAAACTTGTCTGACCCGGTGACGACTTCGCTAGTAGACAATGAAAAATAAAATTTAAAAAAAACTTAACAGGCAGAAATATTTGTTTCAGTTTTAGCCACCGGGTGAGATAAGTTTGACGGACTACTACACTAGCGGCACGCTATGATGGCCGGTTTGACACATTACAATAGTGATGTGGAATGTCAATTTATTCTCGAACAAAAAACAATTAAGTTTTGTTTTTGTACCTGATTAAATAGGTTTAATAAAACAAAAATGTATATGTTTATTTAATTTATTTGAACGAACTGAATATTTGAACGAAAATGAATATACATACTTTATATGCACACAAGAAACATATGAATACAAAAGATACCAAAAAAGGTGCCACAAAAGGCCATAATTAATCAGATTCGTCCATACTACTATTTTCACTGTCGTCACTGCTATCATCACATACATTAATAATTATATGTTCGTTTTCTATAATATTATCTATTTTCACATCTCTTTCATAATCTTCCCTTATTAATTTAACAGTTCTATTCACAACCTTTTCCCAGTCTCCTTTAGTCACATGTTCACAAGCTTCTTCTAATAATTTTAGCATTTTTTTTGTGGTAAATGGGGGTTCTGTATTGTGTCTTGCAGCATATCCCTTAATTTGAGCCCACACCAACTCAATCGCATTATACTCACAATGGTAAGGCGGTAACCGTATAACTCTGTGCCCATGTTCTAATGCTATTTCGTCAATGACGTATCGGATCTTGGTTGGTTTGTTTTCTTTTAAAAGACGTACTAATTCCGCTTTTAACATATTCGTGTTTGCATCTACGCCATTTTTACGAAGCCATGCGACGATATCAGCTTTCTTTTGGGATTGGGCAGGTGGCTTGTCAATTTGCATCGAGTGGTATGGGGCGTTGTCCATAATTATAATAGATGGTTCAGGGAGGCTACACAACATTGAGGTAAACCATTCAGTAAACTTTTCTCCATTCATGTCTTCATGATAGTCTCCAGTGGTTTTTGACGCAAAAGCCATGAGAGAACCTTCGACAAACCCGTTGATGGTTCCGGCGTGACAAATTATAAGTCGCGATCCTTTTCCTACAGGAACTTTGGAAGTAGATGCTGCTGTGTCATCGTTCCAAGAACGGCCTACAGTATGGTTAGCATTAAGCCATGTTTCATCCAAGAACACAACATTTTGCCAATTTTTGATTTCTTTCACTTGCCGTAAAAAAGTATACCTTGCCATCGCTATATCAAATCTTTCCATCAATATTTTGCGTTTGTTACATTTTTTGTATCGAAATCCAATGGTCTTCAAAATCTTCGTTAAAGAACTTTCCCCACCGAAGAATAATCCAGCTTCCTTCAGTGAATGCACCAACTTTTTTCTTGTTGGATACTCCTTCTGTAAATAGTAGCCGTAAACATGTCTTCGGATAGCATCGGCATCAAAGCTATCGATGCCTACGACTGGTTTTGCTCGTTTTCTCTTTTTTGGTGTGTGAAGTTTATTTTCTTCTGTGCCAGTCTCGCCATATTTTTTTTTAGTTATCCGTCTAACAGTTCGTTGTCCAATATTAAGCGCATCAGCTACGCGTTCAACCACTGACGTTATAGGTAAAATTGGCCCTCCATTTTGAGCTTCACGATCGAAATAGTTACGAAGGCGTATTACGAACTCACGTGTCTGACTATTTAGAACAGTTCTCTGCGTACGTTCGGTCATATCGACGAAATCCACAACAAAGGGCTTGAACAGAGTCCAAATTAACGAGCAAGGGTCAACAGTAATGCAGTATCAATATTTGAAATCCAAAGCCAGGTCAAAACTATATCACAATCGCATTGCACTGACAGTTTATACTTTTCGAAGCAACGTCAATTCGAAACTGCTTTGTTTTGCATTGAGCATTGACGCGAGTTTGCCGGAGGTAGTAGTTGTGCTAGCCAGCGATCCTATGTGACGATCGTATTAGATTCCATTTTTAAAAATTTATTGATATTTTTTTGCGATTTCAGAGGTTTGTCCACATAGTGAAAATTATTCATATTCACAAGTACATTCACCCCTTAAATGGTGCAAACTGATTTTTCTACACTTGTATACATTTAAGAAATCAATTTAATAAATAAATTTTGAGTCCTAAACCTAAAACTACATTCGATAAAATTTATGAATCTCTGCACATCACTATCGTCAATAAAGTAATACAATTATTTCCTTCAAAGTCGTTATCAATTAATACGGAACTTCATGAGCGGACAAACGTCAAACCGGCCATCATAGCGTGCCGCTAGTTTAGGTACTAAAATTCTAAGTCAGTGATCATGCACTTCAAAGGACATGACCAGTAATTGCCCTCCGATTCGGGACTATGCACAGGATTTCCGTTTTTACAGTAAGGTTTAAAAATTCAAAACGAAATTATTATGGATTTATTATTCCAAATAAGGTCAGGGTTCAAATGACAAAAAAAACCAGTACGTTTATTGTTTAAATCTTGAGCGTCCGCTTTCCTCTGTAGGCACTACTCCATTTTGACGTTCCAATAAATCCATGCCTAATAATAATCTTGTAACCCTACATGAATACCATTTAAGTACCTTAGTCATTATATTATGAATGATTTATTTTTGATCAATTAAATAGTAATGAAAAGGAAATGTATGTTTTGTTTATAATTATTTTTATTTTTTGACAAGCCTCAAACTCGAACAAAGCATTTTGAAATACTGCCTTTAAAAGAACGCCCTTTCACATTGCATATGCTGCCATCTGTGGTCGAATAGTTGAATTTGTTAACCAAGGTAGTGAGTAATACTTAAAAATATTTTCTAGACTCACCACAATAACTAGCGCCATCTAGTGTGGGAAAGCAGTTTTTGGTGAAACTTTTTGTATTTATTTTCTCAGTTTTCAGAGCCTGCAGACTCCTGAAACTTTTTTATTTGAAAACTATAAAATATAAAAATTACAATAATAAAGAAATAATACTTGAAAATATTTTTTTAGACTCGCTCAACACAATAAATAGCGCCATCTAGTGTGGGAAAGCAGTCTTTTGGTGAAACTTTTTTGTTCATTTTCGCAGTTTTCCGAGCCTTTAGACTCCTGAAACTTTTTTATCGGAAAATAGTGAAAGATTACAATTACAATAATAAAGAAATCATTGCTGAACATTGATTTTTGACACCTAGGCAAGCTGCCATAGTTCCACCGGTCAAGTCCTTTAAGTAATTAGTGATAACTTTTAGACGGAGTCGAAAATTATCCAGTTTAGTTTTACATATATAAGTCATTCAATTCAATTAGACACAAGTGAAATTAATTTAACGAATTAAAAAATACGACTGCCCTGCCATATTATTTTTGGAGTTTACCTCCATAAGAAGCGATTTGCATATGTAGCCTTTGGAATCTTATTCACTTTTTTATTAAATATTTTTTTGTGAATCACTAAATATTGAACTATAGTGTTATATATTTTTGGAACTACTCATCATTTTCTAGATGATGATTAAGTAAATAGTTAATCTTATTTTCGAATATTTTTTTTCAATTTTGGTCTTTAATGCGGGACCATGGTCAACCCATCAATTTTTAAAAAAAAATTACTAGCCTAGGGATTCTAACGATACCTCATTTATCAAAATAGGTTCAGGCGTATAGAAGTTATGGTGGAATATACAAACTCACATACATACATACATACATACATACATACATACATACATACATACATGAACCCTGAAAACAATATACTCCTTTTTTCAGGCAGTCGTATAAAAATAAGCAAAATCTATCATGAAATTGATGGCTTAATCATCATTGCAAACGTCGTCAGTTAACAAGCTAGCGTCACTATACCAGAAGTTCTCAGAAGAAGACACTTAAAGCACATTTTCATACAAGTGATCGCTTATCTATATTTCAACACATTTGAATTCGAGAAAAACTGCTATTTTTTTAAAACCTGTTGATACTATCAACAGAATTATGTATTGAGAACTGATAACCTCTAATCCTTATCAATCTTTCCGACAAATAAAACAATATCTGAATAGATTATTCGTAATGCTAACAAGTATAAGAATATTAATTTTACCAAGCGCTTACAATTATTTGTGAACGCTTTTTACTTTATATTTATGTTTATTTTTGTTTATTTCGTTATTGCGTTTGTATGTTTATTTCGATTTCTCCAGTCCCTAGCTACGGAATTTAAATCATCTTTATCCACACGTACTTCAAACGTTTCTACATCTCGCTCGTTCATCTCGATATCTTCCAGGTTTCCTGTGGTTTACAGATGAGCTAACCTTCGCCAGTCCCACAGCGGGGAAGCTCTCGAACGCAAGCCGCGCCTCCTCCCCGGTGCGGTTTTGCCTCTGCCCCAGCAGCGTTCGCGCCGCCGCCACGGTGGGCAGCGACATGCCGTCGCCCAGGAACATGATCACGTTGCGCGCCGCCCCGCCGCCACCGCCGCCGCCGCCCTGGAGCTCGCGCGCGCGCGCCTCCACCGCCGCCCGCGCCTCCTCCAGCCAGTACTCGAGAGTGGCTTCCCTCTCGAGCCGCGGGTCGGCTCTCGCGACTCTGCGCAAGTTGCGCGGGCTCCTGTGATATTCATCAAGCCCTGAAACAGACGTCCAGCGGTCAAACTACATGTTATTTTTAGTTATATTCATCATCTAACTAATATTATAAATGCAAAAGTTTGGATGTATGTATGGATGTTTGTTACTCAATCACAACGTTGACCACATTAGTCAGAAAACTGCACCATTATGGAATTAGGGGTGCAGCACTGGATATGATGAATTCCTATTCGAAAGATAGGATACGAAAGGTAGACGTCAATGGAAAGCAGTCTTCCGGAACGATTGGAAAAATTGGGGTTCCACAAGGTTCAATTTTAGGGCCTTTTCTATTCCTCATTTAAATTAACGAACTTCCTTATCTTGCCAAGGATAATCATGGGATAGTATTGTTTGCTGATGACACATCTTTTTGTTTAAAATAAATCGTTACGAAACAACTCTTGACGAAGTAAACAATTCTCTCACTAAAGTGGTACAGTGGTTAGAAGCTTGAATTATAAATTCCCTGGTCTGGCCTGGTGGGTAGCCGGGCGTGGCTAGTTACCACCCTACCGACAAAGACGTGCCGCCAAGCGATTTAGCGTTCCGGTAAACCGAGTAGGGGTATGGGTTAATATAACTGCCATGTCCGTTACCATCTTAAACTGCATCATCACTTACCATCAAGTGAGAGCGCAGTAAAGGGCAAACTTGTAGTGGATAAAATAAATATTAGTATGATGAGATCCAGTGGTTACCGATCGCCGGCGGGACGCAGGCAGCCAGCAGCAGCAGCGACAGCGCGCGCGTGCTCCACGCACCGGTTCGAGTCATTGCTCCTCACTCCTCACTCCTCACTCCGCACTCCTCACTCCTCACTCCTCACTCCTCACTCCACACTCCTCACTCCTCACTCCTCACTCAGCAACTTGCGGATGATAAGTTAGAAAACTTTGCAGAAAAATTTGTATTCACGTGTACACTGAGACCTGCGAGCAGCTACTGATCGTCTCCCGTGCATTCATAGTACTTTATTCTGTCAAAGTGATCTTGAATCTAAATAGCATTGATAAGGGAGATGTGGATGCAGATAATATCAGTTGAGTTCGATAAAAATGACAATTCCAAAACTTCAATAATATTTAATGTCTGACTAGTTTTTGTCACGGCTTCACATTTTCTTCGCTTGTCACACCCACAAGTGAAGTTTCCTTTGACTTCCTAAGGATCATGAAAAGTAACTTTGTGTTATTTGCCTATCTGCATAATTCGTGCTTAGATTTCTAAATAAAACTAATATTAATACCTGTAAGGTTCTATTGAGTAATCTATGGTAACTCGTCGCAATATTTCGTCTAAAACCTAAGACTTTCGTCGTGAGAAGATAGCAGACAGACAGACTTACATAGAACACAGTCTATATACGTACTTTGACTATGATATTAGCGTGGAATAATATTTGTGATACAGTATTTCAACTAGACAACTTTAGGCTTGGAGGTGTTGATCAGCTCGTCAAATAGAGTTCCTACATTGCCGAGTTGCTGCCCCTGTCAACGGCAACAGCAATACAATGTAAACTGCCTTTTTTATTAATGAAATTAAAATATTATGATGGTTATAGTATATTGTCTGTGGTATTTTTACTTAATTATATTCTGTGACGTTTGGACTCTGT
Source organism: Erebia palarica (assembly GCA_964035005.1). Taxonomy (NCBI): domain Eukaryota; kingdom Metazoa; phylum Arthropoda; class Insecta; order Lepidoptera; family Nymphalidae; genus Erebia; species Erebia palarica. Next base: position 39,735,574 of record OZ035983.1, read on the forward strand.
AAAACTTTTTGGATAGAACAGTTGGAACAATTGTTATAAATTATTTACTTCTGCCACAAAAGTTGCAGTGTTTAATTTGTATCAATGGTAAGATGTGGTAAGGTCGACGTCACGGTGAAGGTGACGACTCTCATTGTCGTGTTGTACGAGTATGTGGGTACTACAATAGGCATGATGACTGATTTTGAAAAAAGGTCAGATTATGTTCGGAAGTATCTACTATTTCGAATAAATCTTGCAAATTTCTAGAGGATACTTTGAAGAAGAAAGACGTAAAAGCTCTCCTGACTCATTTATTAACATGAACAATAAAAATATTACAGCGAGAAAATAAAATCACACAAGAACGATACGCAACGACGGGTGAGAATGTAGTCCGCAGCAGATGCGCACGCATCCTTTTATAACCTCGTCTCTGACACCATCGTTATTTTTCTTAATCGCAGGGAATGTATTCCATTCTTGAACTTCATTTCTTTATGCTGAAACAAGTATCTTATGTTAGTAAATATCTTCAATACGGCCAGACTGACCCGAGACCGTCCCCGGGCTCCTTCATTTCAGCTCCTCTAGTCCAGCAGTGGCATTGCTTAGACTCCGTTGGACACAGACCAGGATCTTGAAGCTCTTAAATGGCAGGTGCAACAGAAGCAAACTTCACAGCATGACTTAGCCTGGTTAGACAGAGGCGCGACGTTAGCTTGTCTCGTTGCGGCATCGTTGAGAAAAGTATAAAGAGCAACTTCATGGCATAAGACATAGGCGCGACGTTAGCATAACTTAGCCCAAAAAAATAGTGCGCTCGGCCAAACCTGAAACCAATCAGTCACCGCATCCCTGCACGCAGTTAGTCGCGTAGCGTCACACCTCCCAGTGTGACGAGCGAACACGCAGTGTCACGCCTCGCAGCGCGGCAGGCAAGCGTGAAGTGTCGCGCACTAGGCAAGCGCGCAACCCTGCGCAACCAGCAGACGCGCAGCAGTAGGCTAGCGCGCAGCCCTGCGCGACCAGTAGACGCGCAGCAGCAAGCAAGCGCGCAGCCCTGCGCGACCAGTAGACGTGCAGCAGCAGGCAAGCGCGCAGCCCTGCGCGACCAGCAGACGCGCAGCAGCAGGCAAGCGCGCAGCCCTGCGCGACCAGCAGACGCGGACCAGCAGACGCGCAGCAGCAGGCAAACGCGCAGCCCTGCGCGACCAGCAGACGCGCAGCAGCAGGTAAGCGCACAGCCCTGCGCGACAAGTAGACGCGCAGCTTGGTTCAGCAGGCAAGCGCGCAGCCCTGCGCGACCAGCAGACGCGCAGCAGCAGGCAAGCGCGCAGCCCTGCGCGACATGTAGGCGCGCAGCTCGGCTCAGCAGGCGAGCGCGCAGCCCTGCGCGACCAGCAGACGCGCAGCAGCAGGCAAGCGCGCAGCCCTGCGCGACCAGCAGACGCGCAGCAGCAGGCAAGCGCGCAGCCCTGCGCGACCAGCAGACGCGCAGCAGCAGGCAAGCGCGCAGCCCTGCGCGACATGTAGGCGCGCAGCTCGGCTCAGCAGGCGAGCGCGCAGCCCTGCGCGACCAGCAGACGCGCAGCAGCAGGCAAGCGCGCAGCCCTGTGCGACCAGTAGACGCGCAGCAGCAGGCAAGCGCGCAGCCCTGCGCAACCAGCAGACGCGCAGCAGCAAGCAAGCGCGCAGCCCTGCGCGACCAGCAGACGCGCAGCAGCAGGCAAGCGCGCAGCCCTGCGCGACCAGCAGACGCGCAGCAGCAGGCAAGCGCGCAGCCCTGCGCGACATGTAGGCGCGCAGCTCGGCTCAGCAGGCGAGCGCGCAGCCCTGCGCGACCAGCAGACGCGCAGCAGCAGGCAAGCGCGCAGCCCTGTGCGACCAGCAGACGCGCAGCAGCAGGCAAGCGCGCAGCCCTGCGCGACCAGCAGACGCGCAGCAGCAGGCAAGCGCGCAGCCCTGCGCGACATGTAGACGCGCAGCTCGGCTCAGCAGGCGAGCGCGCAGCCCTGCGCGACATGTAGACGCGCAGCTCGGCTCAACAGGCGAGCGCGCAGCCCTGCGCGACATGTAGACGCGCAGCAGCAGGCAAGCGCGCAGCCCTGCGCGACCAGTAGACGCGCAGCAGCAGGCAAGCGCGCAGCCCTGCGCGACCAGCAGACGCGCAGCAGTAAGCAAGCGCGCAGCCCTGCGCGACCAGCAGACGCGCAGCAGCAGGCAAGCGCGCAGCCCTGCGCGACATGTAGACGCGCAGCTCGGCTCAACAGGCGAGCGCGCAGCCCTGCGCGACATGTAGACGCGCAGCAGCAGGCAAGCGCGCAGCCCTGCGCGACCAGTAGACGCGCAGCAGCGCGCAGCCCTGCGCGACCAGCAGACGCGCAGCAGCAGGCAAGCGCGCAGCCCTGCGCGACATGTAGACGCGCAGCTCGGCTCAGCAGGCGAGCGCGCAGCCCTGCGCGACCAGCAGACGCGCAGCAGCAGGCAAGCGCGCAGCCCTGCGCGACCAGCAGACGCGCAGCAGCAGGCAAGCGCGCAGCCCTGCGCGACCAGCAGACGCGCAGCAGCAGGCAAGCGCGCAGCCCTGCGCGACATGTAGACGCGCAGCTCGGCTCAGCAAGCGAGCGCGCAGCCCTGCGCGACATGTAGACGCGCAGCTCGGCTCAGCAGGCGAGCGCGCTGCCTGGCGCGTCCAGAACGCCTCACACCGTGTTGAGCGCCGAATATGAAAGAGACATACAACAGATAATGACCACACCACACACGTTTGCCACAGGTTCTGAATACCTTTACAAGCCATATCACATGAACCACATTTCGAGTAATAACTTCGTAACATATCCATCGAACGAAACTAACTTGAACAACATTCTCTAAATGTGAACAAGTAGAAATGTTCCTTTTTGGTGCTCTCTATAAATGTGAGCATACCAGCGGTCCTTTATCTGTGAAAGAAATACGAACAAACAAACCAGACTTTATTCTACGTACACAACTTTAACAAGATCACAAATGACCAAAAATTAACAGGTCAAACTTCAAATAATTTTACACGAAAGTAAATAAACACAAGTAGACAAATAATTGACATGACATGACAATATGTCATGGCTGATATGCGCAGAACTGAATAAGAACCTGAACACCCAATGTTTACATCTTCTGTTTACACGGCAACCAGGCAACGATGACAATTAGACTGCAATCCAGTTTTTCAAAACATCAATTACCCAACACTGAGCCCTCTCACTATTCGCAAACGAAGAAGTGAACGACAAGCATAGTCAACATATGTGCTGTAACTATCTGAACTCTTACTCGTTACTTCAAACAAAATGATTGCATATCCGCATTCACGTCACTTACAACACATTCCGATTCAACACCCAACATTTGACCCCTGTATGGTGCACCCAGCGGCTGCAACATGACCGCCGGCTCATAGAACATGACGGAGGTTTTTCCAACAACGCACGCCTATCAGGCGATGGTGATATTAGGCGTAGCTGTCTGACTTTTCAAAGCACCTGACGCGAACTAGTATCGCGTCCACTTCATGCTTCAAACAACCATTATGACCAGTTCTACGACATTCACGCGATCACAATCAGGCATTCTTGCCTTCCTTCCTCAAGTATAGAATTATAGAATCAGAATAGCCGGTAGGATTAGGCATCACGTTGATACCGAATCCCACTTCTGATCTTGCAAATTTCTAGAGGATACTTTGAAGAAGAAAGACGTAAAAGCTCTCCTGACTCATTTATTAACATGAACAATAAAAATATTACAGCGAGAAAATAAAATCACACAAGAACGATACGCAACGACGGGTGAGAATGTAGTCCGCAGCAGATGCGCACGCATCCTTTTATAACCTCGTCTCTGACACCATCGTTATTTTTCTTAATCGCAGGGAATGTATTCCATTCTTGAACTTCATTTCTTTATGCTGAAACAAGTATCTTATGTTAGTAAATATCTTCAATAATATTATTTCAGCAGAAAAATAAGGTTTGGTGGATAAAATTGGCCTATGAAATTTAAATTTTAAAATTCACGTCAAAACGCTCGCGGGTGTCATGGCGCCGTTTGTGACGTCACTATTGCTTTTACCAATGTACTCTGTGCAGTGTGAAGTAAACAATAGTGTGATTGTCAAAGCTCGAACAATTGTGACGTCATTCGTTTCTTGGTGTCTAATCCAATATGGCGGATTGCTGTATTTTATAGTTTTATTTTATCACAATAAATAGCAATCTCACTCGAAATAGAAAAATAAATACGTTTTTTATAATCCATGAATCCTATTTCATTAGATAAATTCATAATTTCATTGATTCTTTGTTACTGTCATCATGCCTATTATAAAACGTTGTCTTCGACCAGGCCTTCCATTGTTGCTCTCGCATATTTATTACGGAATAAATTACAATATCTACCTAACTTAACCTTAAAAAACTAGTACAGTGCATACAACACAAATTCTTTTATAAACCCTATGAATACGGAATACTAATTATCGATTTTCGGATTTTTTCCTATACTTGTGCTGTGCGACATTGGTACTTGCCAAATTTCATGATGCAACGTACATAATACTACGTACATTTTGAAATATTGGTGAGTGTAAAAATATGCAAATTATATAGCATAAACGGCCGTATCTTTTGATTGCGTTGACTTAGAAGCTTGATTTTTTTACAGCTCTGAAGGACCGTAAACCTTAGTATTTGATATTCATTTCAACTTGAGGGCGACGCGTTTCTGTGAAAAGGGTGGTTGACAGACAGACAGACAGACAGATAGATAGACGGACGACGAAGGGGTTTTATATGGGTTCCTTTTTCCTCTTGAGGTACAGAACCCTAAAAAGAAGGTGATTGTCCTGTTCCCAGCATTCCTGGCACCTAGTTTATGTTAACATCAAAATACCCGTCTTTATTTCCAGCTGATTGAGATCATCCCTTGCTCATATTATGTTGTGTGGTGTGGCGCGGCGCAGTGGGGCAAACTATAAATATTATTGTGAATTAGCTTCTCACGATCCATCGAGCAGTACGAAGATGTCATCATCTCCGTTATGTTGTTCTAATTTGGAGCAATTAATTATTGTTTTCCATCAAATGATAAATTATTTATTTATTTCACATAGGACAATTTGCTTCATTTATTATTAATAAATCGTCAAGACTCTACCACCGGTTCGGAAAACTGATTCTACTCAGAAGAGCCGGCAAAAAACTCAGCAGTTGCTCTTTTCTTAAAAACGAAAAAGGTTACAATAAGTTAATAATACAACATATACATTACGTTTCACTACACTTGTGGGTCACTGGGTGCGAGGTTGCACCGGTTGATTCCATGCAACTTTGTCATTCAGAAATTTATCGATCGTAACCTTGACTGAACAAAGAAAAAGAAAGAAAAAATCGTTTTTTACATATCAAAGCAATAATACTTAGTTAATAATATAATAATGCATTAGCATCCCCAAGGTTGTATTAAACCAGCTAATTTGCTTTGGCTCAAAACACAGTGGTATTTCGTCAAAATTGGGCGGTAAGAAAATATGCGAAATTTCGAATTTGTTCTGAATAATTCTTGACGGTTCTTTAGCAAGTTTCTCGCTCGTTACGCAGTGATAGGAAAATAATGAATACTCAAGTAGAATTGTTGATATTATGTTTAATCTTTATTTACATCAATAAATAATAACTAACGGCGTGTGAGATTCCACTTCCATCGCAACTGGAGCGCGCTCCGCAGTCAGAGTTCAGATACCTTGGCCATGTGGAAACAGAGGATCTGATGGATGACCTTGACATGGAGAGGGATAGGAGAGCCATTGCAGTCCGATGTAATATGTTGGCACGCAGGTTCGCGCGGTGCACGTTATACGTCAAAGTAACACTTTTTAAAGCGTTTTGCCAGACTTTATACTCGTGTAGCCTGTGGACCAATTATAAGAAGACCTACAATGCACTCAGAGTGCAATACAATAACGCCTTCAGGGTGATGTTGGGGCTCTTTTTTAAGTTAATACTGTACTAACAACAAAATATGGACTATACTATGGTCTGAAATAAACAAATTTTATTTTATTTTAATTTTATTTATGTAATGCTATAAAAAATATTTTACTTCGCATTCGCTTTTATGAGAGACCCCTGAAATAAAGATTTTTATAACTTTTTAAGCCATATTAGTCTGTAGGCCATCGGTTTACATATTACATTTAATTTTGAAGTAATTACGTTCTGTAATTCAGAAGTTATAAGGCTCTGACAGACGGACGGACGGACAAGTGCAAATTCACTCAAGTAGACTCAAAGACCTTGGCTTCGCTCGGTCAATAATTACCTATCTCTGTACAAGCTCAATCTCTATCATTATTGGTTTTTTTTAAAAACATTACATCCCCACGGCTGATTTCTAAACATCTAATACCTTATACTTTACAATGCTAATACAACAAAGCGTATCCATCGGTATTTGTCTAGCCTCGCAGCTTGACGTGCGGTAGGACGAGCAGCAGAACGAGCGGTAGTACGAGCGGCAGGACGAACGGGCGGGCTCGCGCGGCGCCGCTGCACGCTTGCAGGCCGGGCCCGAAGCAGCCGGCGTAGGCGAGGCGGTGCGGCACGTGGCTCTGCTCGTACAGGCCGGCCAGCGCGCCGCCGAGCCGCCCCCACGCGAACACCGCCACGTCGTCCGCGCCGTGCGTCTCCGACTCCAGCGGAACCTCCACGTGGCTGCGCCACCGCACCGCGCCTGCGACACCACGCCACACGCTACATACGCTACACACGCTACACACGCTACACACTACACACACGTGCACCGACACAGTGATCGTTTATGGAAAAAATGCCTGGGTGTACGCTACCATCGCTTAATACCGTATTGCTTTAATATTGTTGACGTTCGTGTTGTAGAATTATAATCCGTATGAAGGTATGTGACATAAAACTGTCGTTTTGAAGTAATATTGCTTTAAGCGATGGTAGTAACTTCAACGATCCAGAGAGAATGGATGTGGTAAAATTTCGAATAATTCTAACGGCTGGATGTAAATGAAAATTGAATTTAATGGTTCAATTACATCTACAGTCTACACGACAAGTTCAATTGTAAAAACATGTTATAGTTGTTATAATAAATATTGACAGTCATAGGGACTGCCGATAAAAGTTAAAACGAATACTAAAGTCTTTTTCAAATTTAAAAAATATTAATAAATAAATATTTCATTTCAAATATAAACCTTAAAACTAAGACATTAAAGTTTAATTACGAATGTACTATATTATTATACTTATGACCTTTTGTCTTAAGAAGAATGGTGTCGATAAAATGTATTCACATTTTTACCCCTTACCAAAGAGTGCTCAACGCTCCTAAATAAGTTTTTAGTTCAATAAGGGTACCAGTGCCACATCCGTAGATAAAAGATATTATGTCCAATACGTACGAAAGTCAGCTTCCTCGGTGACGTCGACCCGCCTGCCGTCCACCTCACGCCGGTGGCCGGGCCCGTTGATGTACGACAGCGTCATGTAGGGCACGCCGTCCCTGTCGCGGGAGTGTGAGGGACCCAGCACGTCGGCGCCGCGGTCACTGTAGCCGCTGTAGGCCATCACGTGCGCGTGGTCGGCCGTCACCACCACCAGCGAGTCCTCCTCGGACAACAGCTCGGTCGCGCGCGCCACCGCCGCGCTCAGCTCGATCGTCTCGTCGAGCGCGAGCTCGGCCTGGTTCTCGTGGTGCGCGTGGTCGATGCGCCCGCCCTCCACGAACAGGAAGAACCCCTTCTCGTTGCGGCTCAGCATCCGGATCGCGACCTCAGTGAGCTCCGCGAGCGTGGGCTCGGTGGAGGGGTCGGTGAGCAGGTTGTAGCGCAGATGGTTGCCCTCGAACAGGCCCAGCAGGTAGTCGGGCGGCGTGGCGTTGGCGCGCAGCAGCTGGTCGCGGTTCCACGCGTACTCATAGCTCGCGTTGCGCGCCCTCTTGTCTCTCTGCCACTCCTCTATCAGGTTGCGGCCGTCGGTCCTCCGGCCTAGCGTGCCCTCCTCGTCGACGCTGCTCGTGGGTATGAATTCGCGGCGTCCTCCTCCCAGAATCACCTGCGAAGATCGATTTTATAAAACGTTTATTATCATCGTGACCTATGGTCGGTCAATATTACTCATGTTTTTATTGGCACACTTCCCATATTTTAGGCATATTAGATTTATTTCCTCTCGGTGTTCTAATTCATCGATAATTTTTGTAGTTAAATCGAGTTTAATTAGACTGCTTAAAACGTACATAATTCTGACAAGTTACAGCCGTATGTTATCTGGGATTGAAAATTTGGAATCACTCAATAGAAAGCCGAAGCGGTACTTCAACGATCGCTGCACTTATTATATTATTTATTTATATAACATTGTACTTAGTTTATTTAATATAGTACGTTTACTTTTATTACGATGATCTTTATTATATTATCATTTAATCTATCTTATTTTGGGCTGTGCGGAGCCAGAGTTTTCTCCCAAATGCTTCTATCTCGTCCCTCCACCTGGTTCTTACCATTTTCCTTGTCAAATAACCAACCAACCTGGTAACCAAGTTGTAGTATTTTTGCTCCATTTTTCATTTCCTGCGCTCGTTATATGTCCCGCCCAGTTCCGTTTTCCCGCTTTTGCTGTCCTTATAATTTTTTTTAGCTTACTCCTCTGTCGTATTTCCTGTTTTAGAACTTTGTTAATTTCTATTACTTTTAATAAATTTCTTTCCTGCGCTATTATGTTCCTCTGCGCTACTTTTAGTTTTTCCTCGGTTCTTACTGAGAGCCCAGGTTCGACACTCGTATGCAAGTAGCGGTATTATACAACGGTGCATGTGCCTTGCTTCTAAAGCTCCACTCATTACTTGTACGAAAATCGAAAGCTGCAGATATCATTCGGCGACTGAGCTTTACCGATCAGGTTTTACGTTTCCGGTTTACCTTGAACCTGTTCCCGGGTGCGTGGTGCACGAGCTGGTGCGCGATGTCGGGGCACGCGGCGGGCTGGTGGCCGGCGCTGCGCACGTCCGCGTCGCTCTCCCAGTTGCGGTCCGCGGCGCGCGCGTACGCGCCCGCCGGCGACGCGTGCGTCACGCGCGTCGTGGTCACGATGCCTGCAACACGCGGCAAGGTGAGAGGGGCGGGCGGGGCGCGCGGGGCGGACGCGGGGGCGGGCGCGGCGGTTACCGGCGTCGCGGCCGTCGGCCAGCGCCCAGGCGGCCACGGAGTCGAGGCGGGCGGCGGGCGCGAGCGACGCGTCGCAGTCGCGGCGCGACACGGCGGCCGTGAGCCCCAGCGTGCCGCCGTTGGCCTTGACGCCGCACAGGTACGCCGTGGCCGAGCACGCAGAGTCCGCCGTCTGCGCGTTCACGCAGTACGTCTGCCAACAAATACCATCACCTGCACAGGGTGGTCCAAATGGTGACGTCCAAAGAAAACAATTTGATTTTTCATACCTACACCTATTGGAATGTATGTTCAGCGATTTTTGGTAGTTTTCGAGTAATTTTTTATAGTTTTATCGTGAGATTTCTGAGGGAGTGAGTGTTAAATTTTTTTCTTTTTATTTTGTTTTTTTTCCGAAAACTTGTTTGTAAACATGCTCGCTATGAAATGTACTACTCTGCATAAAATAATTACCATCTTAAAACTTAAATACTCTTAGTCGAGTCCTATGCGGAAGGATGTGGGAACCCACCGCATTAATATCCCAAGAAAACTCCTACCGTAAAGTGATTAATGGAATGGGGCTATGACCTTCAGCAATGAGGAATACGACGCACACAAAAAAACAGCCATCTCAAGGACAGCGGGACACGACCTCAAACTTCACGAGCTCATAGAGTTACATCACCGATCCCCGTTTCGTCCGTACGTTTCGTCTTTTCTTCAGTCGGATCGAATCTGCACCGCTCTCGATAACGAGATACGAAGCTCCTCTCTCAATAACATGTACCCCGATTCAAAGGGTCACAACGATCGGCACCTTCGCGAGTCCGAGGGTCGGGAAGGCTTCAAAAGACAGCTGTGCCTCCTCTCCGGACCGGTTCTGGCGCTGGCCGAGAAGCGCGCGCGCCGCCGCCAGCGTCGGCACGGACATGCCGTCGCCCATGAAGAGAACCACGTTCCTGGCGCCGCGCGCGACGCCGTCCCGCCGCCGGTGGTGCGCCTCGAGCGCGATGCGCGCGTCCTCGTACCAGTAGCTGGCCAGCAGCTCATGCGGCCGCGGCGCGCGCGCGGCGCCCAGTCCGCGCCACTCGGGGTGGTAGGGGTCGTGGGGGGCCGCGCTCGCGCACGCCAGCGCCGCCACCGCGGCACACACGCTCACGCTGTAACTCGACCTCATGTCTCGTAGGCGGCTCGCAGTCGACTCGTTGCGCCGCCCGCGCCGCTCTACTTATGTCCGGGCGAGTGTTGCGATCGCTTTATCTGCACGCACGGTCGACCGGTGCGGTATCTTCGGACTTTCGTTCATTGCTTCCTTATTACCTATCGATATCGTGATGATTATTTCAGCATACCTATTAATTTTGCACGCGGTTTTCTTGTCGTAAATGTATATACGAGTATATAAAATCGTTTGTCCTGACTGACTGATTTTTTCCATCGACGTATAGCCTAAACTGCTGGGGTTAGAAACTTGAAATTTTGACACCCAGTTCGATTTTGTTACGTAGTCACTCCATAAGGAAGAGATTTTTGAAATTCCACCCCCGAGAGGTTTAAATAGGGGGTGAAAGTTTGTAATATAAGATAGCCCGTCATTCTTCAAGTTATATATTATACCTACATGAAACTTGGTATTTGAGCTAACGGTTTAAATTAAAGAAACACGCATTTCACAGTTTTTGAAAATTCTATCACCAAAGGTGTGTAATAGGGGATGAAAATTCTTCTTTCTGTATGAAAGTCCTTTATTTTTCACGATACATTCAAAGTCATATCTACAAAACTTAGTATTTTGGCTTTTGATATAAAATAATGAAGTACGTGTGTCGCAGTTTTTCCAAATTCCACCCCAAGGGGGTAATATAGAGGTTGCAAGTTTGTATGAAATTCCTTCATTTTTCAAGTTATAAACTCTAACTCAATTTACTTATAACATGTAGGACATACAGGCGTCTCATAGGTTACGTCATTATTGTTATTATTATTAATTAGTATTTGAGCTTAAGTTTAAATAAGTATAAAAAAGTACGTGGTTCACCATTTTTGAAATTTCGACCCCCAGAGGGGTAAATTAGGGGATGAAAATTTGTATTTGTAAAGTCCTTAATTTCTCAAGATATTTTTAAGTTTTATCAACAAAACTTGGTATTTTGACTTTCGGTCACCTACTGATACCTACTGATACTGATAGCACGGAAATCGCGTATTTTACGATTTTCTCCGGGTCTGCTGGGACGATTCAATCGGCGCATTGTACGCGTCTTGGCGAGACCTATCGCATGTATCGTTTTCCTAGGGAACAAAAAACCTTGAAAAACTGATTTTCGTATGCGACTTTTTTGCACGGCTACGCGCGCGCGTTCCTCAGATGGTAAATTCCACCGAGCAGAGGCGAAGGCGAAAAAGCGTGAAAAGCGATTTTGGCAGCGATAAACTAAGGAAAATGGTGCGTCGAGGCTTAATTTATGTATGAAATACCGAAGAGTCAGGCTGAGTTTTTTTTTTAATATTTACGTCCTCCAACATGATCGGAGCCTGTGCTGACTGCCGTCCTTTCATAACAGTTCTCGCATTTATTCTTCATACTATTCTTTCTATCATTCGTCATCTTTTGTATCACTATGGGTGGGTTTCCACCTAACGAATCTCTCTTGTTAGAGAATCTCTTATTTGAATAAAGAACACTTTTTACCCAACAGGGTAAAAGGGATGCGAACAGGGATGCATGTTCTTTTGTTTTATGATATATCGTTTACATTTTGTTGTTGTATTCCATGATTACAATTTTTTAGTTTACAATGAGAATCTTAGTATATTTCCTTATATGTATATATTTTAATTTAACAAATAAGTAAGATTTACGCGCTAAAAGAAGTCCCAACTCAAAGAAAATATATGTTTCTTGTAAATGTAATTTTAACGGCAAGTACTTGGAATAAAATATTATTTCTACATCCATATATAAGGATAATCATTTTAATAATTTAAAAAAATTATAAATGATTTATTTATTTTATGTAGCACAACTTGTGTCACTCATGAAACGTTAAGACTACCACCGGTTCGGAAAATGTTTCTACTGAGAAGAGCCGGCAAGAAACTCAGCAGTTGCTCTTTTCATAGAAAAGAAAAGGTTACAATATGTAGACAAAACAACACATACGTTACAAGTATTACACTGACTTGTGGGTCATTGGATGCGAGGCCGGTTGCTTCCATGCAACTTTGTCATTAATGTAATCATCGATAGTGTAATAACCTCGACTTAACAAATGCTGTTTAACACACGCTTTAAATCTATGTAATGGCAAATGCAGAAACTCTTTGGGAACCATATTATAAAAGCGTACACTCGACCCCACAAAGGATTTCTGCACCTTGCGCACACGATACGACGCTGTTACTAGCTTAAGGCGGTTTCCGGTAGGTATATCGATTGTGTCACCTAATTGCTTATAAAGATTAATGTTCTGCCTAAAAGACTATATTATTGTATATGTATTGTGAAGGCACTGTAAGAACACCAATCTCTTTAAATTTTTCACGAAGCGATTGATCCGAGTTTATAAATAGAACAGATTGCTCTTTTCTATAATTATTACGATGTTTTAAATCTCTAAAATCCCCAATAGGTTGTTAAGGTTACGCGAGACCTCTTCTGTTTTAACGAGCATTTAACTACTGGCAGGATCAACCAGGGAGCTATTTCGTTTTAAACAAACGTTTAAAGCCCCTCCGTGTCGTCGTCACGTCACGAGGACAAGGACGGAGGTCGTAGCGACTCGCGTGCCCCTCCAGCGACGGAAGCGACGCGGTGCCCGAGAATACCTATTTATTGCACCCAGGTTCATGTGGCGGCGGTCGTCAGTGAGCGGAGTCCTTTTAAAAACTCTGCTCATTTCACTAGGCCTCAACTTGCTGCACACGGACACAGGTGGTCCCAAGTTTGAATGTTCACAAATGAGATGGTCTCAAAAAACACACAAGCGCACGATTGGCGCTGCAAATCTTGTTTCGTTGAAGCAACAGAAGCGGAAATGATTTAAAGATCGCCGCCCGGTATCTGTGAGCCTGCCAGCAGAGATCCCACGCGCTGCGCGTTTGAAAAGGGACATTTGAAGTCGTGCACGGTCGGTATGTTATGCCACCTAACCAGTTTCGCACGCTTTATAAGTGCCCGCGCCCAACGGTCGATTTCTAAATAACTACAATAAAATTGTGTACATGAAGAAAACTACGAATGAGAACCTCCTCCTATTATGGAAGTCGCTTAAAAAGACTAACTCGCTCCCGTCTTTAGACGCCTTGTTACAGTCGAAGAGCGACCACAGCGACCCCGTGTAAACATCTAGTAGCCCCCGTGATGCGCCCGAACAAGCAAGGCGGTAGTAACTAGAGCACGTCACCGTAGAATAGATCATCATACATTGTAAAATAAATATAGAAATTTATAATATTGTTTTACACAACACACTAAGGAAAACTAAACCTACGCCACCAATAACCAACGCTATAAAGCAGCATCTAGCCAGCGTGTGTCAACTGACAGCCATCTGACAATAATTGTGTTGTCAATTTATTTGGAGAATTTAACCAAAATATTTGATCTGAGTAATTTATAGTCCGTGAATTGACCACCGGTCTGTTCTCTTCTCGACATATTAGTATTATTTATTAAGTGTAATTATCATATGTACCACAGGTAGATATACTATTATCATCGTGGTCGGGAATACAAGGAACTATAAATTAGTTTAAAAGTAGTGCTTCAGATATTATTCGCCGAAATGTCTCAATCGCCAAGGAAGTGTATTTCTAATTTCACTGTTAACAGAGGAGTTGAAGCCCGAGAATTTCAGATCGAAAACCCTCGCTTAGGTTTGTAGGACTTTCTAAACTCTAATAGGTACCAACTAGTTGATGCAACTTTTCGGGTTAGATTAGATCAGATCGGATCCCTCTCGATATTACTCAGAGAAGCCTCATGAGTTTTAACATACAGCAGTAAGTAAAGTGAAGTGTTCAGTTGCAGACGCGGACGCGTGGAGCGGCGGCGGAACGCAGGGGGCGCCCAGCGAACACTCCGCTTCTTTCGTTCAGGTCTGACCAATTATAATTTTTTATTTTTATTTTATTTTATTCGACCAACCAACAACATTCATGCCTAAAATAAAGTATATATAAATTACAAAGAGACTTATAGACAAAATATATAGTATAGCACAAACATAAACAACTGGCTAGTACAAAAGATTTTTAGATAAAAACATTTTAAAGTTTAAGTATGGTAGCTTTACAAGATGCAGTGAGGAATGAGAAAATTACAATAATAGTTATATCAATAGTAATACAAATCATATTATACAGAATAATTACAGAACTTAACTAATTGGCTAACTTACGTAGGGATACCAGTACGTTACGGCGAAAGCAAGCTTTCGACGAGTTAAATATATTGAGGTCTCGGTTGTTGTGATGAAGAGTATTAAATTGACGACAAATACGGTTAATGCAAGACTGGTGCGCTAAATTAGTTCGGCAGTGTTTAGGTGGAAAGACGTTATAAGTGCAAATTGAGCGTTTAGGGATTTTACAATTTAGGTTTATTTTTGATAGAAGGGTGGTATCCGTTTGACTATTAGTGATTTTGTGAAGTAGCATCGCATCATGTAGCATACGACGCATGCATAGAGAATCGAGTTTAAAATATTTTAGTTTATCTTCATAAGTGGAATGGACTAGTTTTCTGTTATATTTGTAAAGAAGTACTCGTAGGAATCTCCTTTGCACGGACTCAATAGAGTCAGCATATGTTTTCTGGAATGGGGTCCAAACTGGGGTACCATATTCTAAGATACTGCGAACTACTTATTGGTTTGGAGTAAAATCCGTTAACAGCAACTATTTGTGATCTATTTGTAACGTATGATATAACCCATCTTAGCAAATTCCCATGGACACCATATTTTTCTAGTTTCTGGAAAAGTAATCGATGATTCACCTTATCAAACGCTTTTTGGAAATCTGTATACACCGAATCAACTTGCTTTTTACTGTCAAGACAATTTACTAAGAAATTAGAATATTCAATTAGATTGGTAACAGTTGATTTGCTTTTAACAAATCCATGTTGTTGCGGGGAAATCAGTGGTTTAAACAGATAAAAAATATAATCATAAACAATACTCTCAAATATTTTGGCAAAACAATTTAAAATGCATATAGGGCGATAATTACTACATTCAGTTTTCGTGCCTGCTTTAAAAATAGGTATCACATGAGCTACTTTCCAAAATTCCGGAAAGCATCCAGTGACCAAATACTTATTGAATATTAACATCAAAGGTACTGCGAGTTCCATTCCGCACGATTTAATAAAAGATGAGGGAATCCCATCAGGTACCATAATGTTAATAATAAGCCATAATATCACGAAATGCTCGACTGCATTATCGAATCGAATGTTCGCCTCGCGCTCGACACTATACACACAGCAGCTGCCGGTCGCTCGCAGGTGGTGGTGCACAAGCAGCGCGTGCCGGTCGCCTCCAGCCCCGCCGCCGCCGCCCCCACCGCCGTCAGCGCCGCCGCCACCGCCACCGCCGCCGCCGCCGCCGCCGCTGCCCAGCAGCCCGCGCGCCCGCCCGCGTCGCGCGTCCCTCTCGCTGCTGCAACGGTATCTGGGTCGTTCCTAGCCTTATTACCCAAATGGATACCTACTAATATTTTAAGTGACCTACAATATTCAGGTATGAGAAGAGAGGTACATAAAGGTCTAAGCCCACCTCATCAGGGATAACACCGTTTTAATAGTTTATAAAATAAAATCGGCCAAACTGTGCGAGCTGGACCTCGGTAACAGTTGCGCACCTAGAAGGATTTGGTGTCATTATTCGACCTCTAAATAACGAAGAGAGAAAAAGCTACATAGTATTCAGTATAACTAAGTACCTATTATGATATATGGCTGATTTATAAAGAAAAACCCGTCCTAGCTAAAGACTTCCTTTTATTTTTCCTTTTCATATGATAACTCACTCGATCTAGTGTAACCCCTTAGTGTAACCACTTTAAAATTTGAACCCTAACATTTCAGCCTTTTTGTAATAGTAATAATGTGTAACCACTTTAAAATTTGAACCCCAACATTTCAGCCTTTTTGTAATAGTAATAATAATATTTTTTTATTCTTTTATTTTCCCTATGGTTCGGTAAGCATTATTTAAAACTATTCCAAATTTTATATCTGTAGCTAATAGAGTGCAGCAGAAGTCCGTCCATCATGATTCAATAAATTAGACCATAGCTGTAACCATTGAGTAGTAACTAGTAACAGACTCCTGCCACGACAATAAGCCAACGATCTTCCCGCGGGTCGATTGTGGTGAAACCCATCGCAAAGAAAAACCATCATTAACAATTTTATCACTCCAGCAGACACCGTGATACACCTAATGTTATCGATACTAGCAATAGGCCCTCGGGGTCGGAGCCCCCCGTCAGTGCGGAGCGTGGCAGCTCGCACACCGCAGGCAGGCGTGTGGCAGCCCGGCGTGTGTGGCAGGTGTGTGTGTGTGTGGCAGGTGGACTCGGACGCGCTGCTGGCGGCCGCGCTCGCCGCGCTGCAGCGACGACTGTGAGTGGCCTGCTGAGTACTGACGCCCCCGCGGCGGCGGCCGGCAGCACTGTGCCACTGTATGGCGGCTGGTTGCAGGTGGGACAAGCTGCTGTTGCCGGACGCGCCGGACGAGCCGGTCGCACCGGACGCGCCGGACGCGCCACGCGCCGGCGACCGGCGCGGCGCCGGACAGGTGACCGCTCGCTAGCTCCTCATCGACGTCATTAACCGTTTTTCAATCGCTTCGAGCTATAATTAACTGAATAAGTATTTATTATTTTACGTTTACGTTTAGTTTTCTGATAACATAATATGTTTTATAGATTTTTAATTCACTCAGAGATTTAGGATTAATACGAGCTTACCTATTAAATTGTTTTTCTTTTATAGAAAACTTTGAAAAAAAACATATGGAATCAAGTCAGCCGATTGAAATCGCAAGATTTAGATTTCGGAACAGGTGCGTGAAATTGCCATGTTCAAACTCCCTACGGGTACTCAGGTACTGGGTAGTAAGTAGTGCGAATTGCGAAGGCGCTGACGAGCGGCGTTCACACACACACAGTCACACGCGTCACAGGTTTCAAGTTCAACCCAACGAGTGAGTGAGGCGCGATGAAAATGCACCGATGAAGCAACGCAATTCGGTAACGATTGGCATCGTATCACAATACCAGAGACCAGAGTGAAAGACAATACTTAGGTACGTTAATTGACTGCTACTTCAACTTTACTTTACCAAATTTCATCAAAATCGGTTGAAAAGAAGGGCCGTTAAAGCGTAGCAGACAGACACACTTTCGTATTTATAATATTAGCAGTGGCGATTTCTGGTAGTCAATCTCAGGTTTGCGCTACCTGATGGTTCAGCATTTCCTCAATGAAATAAATTTACTTTAATCTATACTTAATATTATAAATGCGAAAGTTTGGATGGATGGATGTTTGTTACTCATTCACGGTACAACGGCTGAACGGATCTGGATGAAGTTTGGCGCAGAGATAGATTATAGTCTGGAATAGCACATACTTTTTATCCTGGAGAATTAAAGAGTTCCCGCGGGAACCAAAAAAACCTCAATACACGCGGACGAAGTCGCGGGTATCAGCTAGTAATAAAATATATATGTCAGTTTTAAATATATACGAAAGTTTAGAATTTAACGCATTATTTCCCGGTAGATTGTAATCTGATAGGTATTTAAACCCGATAAAACCTAAGTGCCCGGCTTGCGGCCGGGCACTACTTGATTATTTATGTCGAACCCTAACCTAACCTACAAGAAAGAGACAAGAAAACGTAAATAAAATGAATATTTCAAAAATTTACACTCAGAACATTGAACAGTTTACAATCTTTCGACAGTTTAGAATTTCGCGAGTTAGATTATAATCTAACGGTTTTTACAATCTTACGGTGACATATACACTGATTTGGGGTATGACTGCCATATCCCTAATAGGTAAGCCCGCTACCATCTTAGAGTACTTAAATCATCACCCACCACCCGGTGACATTGCAGACTGCAGTCAAGGGCTAACTTTTGTACTTATAAAAATACTAAGTAGGTGTATAATATTATTCATTATTATACTTATTTATTTTACAAGAAAATATAACATTAAAATTAGATTGAAATACCAAAAAACTGAAAACTTAATTAATAAATAAATGATTTATTTATTTCACGTAGGAATCTTGTGTAACTTAAGATACGTCAAGACTCTGCCACCGTACAGCAAGACATCATAACTGCCATATCAGGTCATCTCGCGACTCGCGATCATTAGGTACCATTCATGGTGTGTGATTGCAGCTGATGACTAAGACGCGGGATATGGACCGTACAGAAGAGGCGCCGGGCGCGGGCGAGGTGCGGGTGCACCGCCGTTTCTATCATATTTCATACAACATACAATAGGTATAATAATGCAAGCGACGGGACGCCAGGTATACAGACGCGGCGAGTCGCGGACGCCGCATTTTTATAAATCCCGCGCTTATTTTATTTTTATTTTATTTAATGGTTTGCCAACAGGTAATACACAAAAACAACATAAAAATAACAAAACACATTTAAAACATTTTACAGTGTACACCCAATTTAGCTGATCTCGCAAGTGCGGGGTTACCAGTTAACAAATAGAGTTAAACACAAAAAACACAAACAAGATTACAAAAAAAAAACAATCAGCTAGATATTATATTATAAGTCTTTTGATACTGCATCAATGAACTGATGCAGCATCCTTTTGTACTGCTGTAAGGAGAGTGAATGAGGATCTGTGGCAATTTTAGCAGTTTTGAAGAGGTTATTGTACTCACGACATATTCTGAGCAACACATTATTTTGTCCTAAGTTAGTTCTGCATCCCTTAATAATAAACGGTTTGTAATTAGAAAAACGCGAGTTTTGTCGAGGCACAGAAAACTTTATTTTAGATAAAATACTTGGGCAGTCAATTCCGTTATTTAAAATTTTGAAAAGAAGAACCTGGTCGGCTACCCAGCGACGGTTTTCAAGTGAAGCTATTTTAAAAAAGTCAAGTCTTTTTCTGTAAGACGATAATACCCCCTTTTTGTTTTGATGAGCTGTTAGCAGAAAGAGAAACATTTTTGAACTCTTTCGATTCTCTTCACTGGATCTTTATAAGATGGGTTCCAGATGCTCGAACCGTATTCTAATGTACTACGAATCAAGGCCGAATAAACTATCTTAAGGGCCAAACACGACTTGAATGATTTGCAATTACGCCAAATGAAACCGAGCAGCTTAAAGCATTTTCTCACTATGTTGTCTGTGTGCGTATTGAATGATAGTTTCCTATCGATAGTAATTAGTCTCTGATCTCCTCGACCTCATCCAGTAAAATACTGTTGAGGGTATATGAAGTCTGAAGTGGCATACGTTTTTTAGTAAATTTTATGTGCTGGCATTTTTTAATATTAAGCGGCAGATTATTCTTGACGGACCACTCTGAGATGGAATCTAAATCGCTTTGCAGAGCTAAAGCGTCTGATGGAGATCTGATAGTTTTAAAAATCTTTAAGTCGTCAGCAAACAGTGAGAACTTTGATAACCTTACTTGGTCACACAAATCATTGATAAATATAAGAAAAAGAACAGGGCCCAGATGGGACCCCTGAGGGACGCCAGATGGGACCTCAAATGGAGCAGATTCATATCCGCATACTACCACCCTTTGATGTCTACCAGTCAAGTAAGACCTGAACCAGGAAAGTAAATTACCTTGAATGCCAGCCCAATATAGCTTATTTATTAGAATGCGATGGTCAACCCGATCAAAAGCTTTACTTACGTCCAAGTATATAGCGTCCACTTGATGTCCTTTGTCAACTTCATCAATAATTTGAGTGGTAAATTCAGCCAAATTGGATACTGTTGACATTTTATTACGGAAACCATGTTGTTGAGGGACGAGAATAGATCTAAAGTGAAATGATATAAAAGGACAGATCAGAACTTCGAAAACCTTACCAAAAATAGATAAGAGGGAAATTGGCCTATAATTTAGTATGTCATCTGCTTTTCCACTTTTTGGAATTGGCACAATATTAGCAGATTTCCATTTTTCTGGAAAAATACCGGTAGCCAATGAACGATTAAAAATACAATATAATGGATAAGAAAGAGTTTCAGCACAATTTTTAATAAAAATAGCTGGCAAATGATCAGGTCCTGCTCCTTTATGTTTATCTAGTTTTTTTAGGGCAACTCCAACTGCTTTAACATCTAGAGAAATTTTAAACATAATATTATTTCCTGAAGATATATTGGGATAAATCATCGGAGCATCAAGCGACCGAGCTTGTTTCGTTGTGAACCGGTTGCGTATAAACAGAAGAGAAATGTTCAGCGAAAGCACAACAAATTGATAAGGGAGTTGTCACTTTTGTTCCGTTAAGCACCATTTCATTAGGGATAGTGCCTCTATTTTTCCTTTTAGACTATAAAAACGACCATAATACTTTAATGTTATTTTTGCAGATTGCTACTTCAATACTTTTTTTGTAAGAGGCGTAGCAACTATCTATTAAAAAATGACACCTTTTCCTAGCTTCTGCAAAATCGTACTCTGCGAGGGGACATTTAGTTTTTTTATATTAAACACGATAAGAATCCTTTTCTTTAATTAACCTGATAAGGTTAAGGCTTATCTTGTCGTGGAATAATAAAAGAAAAAAATAGATGAGTAGGTTGTAGTAATTTATTTATGTGCCATGCATACGACCACATAATTATTGTGACGACGCAGACGCGGCCCGCATAGAGGTGTATCGGTTCGAGCACGGCGCGGCGCTGGTGTGCGCGCGCCGCGCCGCGCCCGCCACGCGCGTGGAGCGGGCGGCGCGGCGCCTGGCGCGGCCGGCGCGCGTGCTGCTCGCCGAGCTGCTGGGCGCGCTGCGCGTGCTGGCGGCGGCGCCCGCGCACGTGGTGCTGCAGCTGGCGCGGTAGGTGCGGGGCGGCGCGACGGGCGGGAGCGGGTGCAGGGGCGCTATACGCGCGGCGTGTGGTGGCAGGTGCGCGGCGGAGGGCGCGGGCGCGGCGGCGGGCGGCGCGATGGCGGCGGCGTCGGACGCGCTGCTGAAGCCGCTGCTGACGCAGACGTTCAACGCGCTGCTGCGGCCGCCGCTGCTGCTGCTGGGCGCGGCGTGCGGCGCGCTGCGCGACGCGCTGCGGCCGGCTGCGCTGCTGCTGGGCGACGCGCTGGAGGCGGCGGCGCGCCCACTCGCCGCGCTGCGCCTCGTGCACGTGCAGTGCGCGTGCCGAGCGCCGCACCCAGTGTAGCGCGCGTACAGCCGGCCACGAGTCACAACCACAGAACACATATACTCACGACAGTCCTCTGTCCGATCGATTACCTATCGATTTTCCTTCCTACTTATTTTTAATTGGGAAAACTCGTGTTAAAAATAAAAAACCTAAAAAAATTTTTTCTCTTTCAGTTTATAGTGCACCTACCGACTGTTACTGAAACAGAATATTAGGTTAGGTTTTCACATGGAAGATTCTAGTGATAATCCTAATAATTAGGTAGCAAATTACGAAAGTAGTTATTGGATATTGCAAAGCTGAAATTAAACATTCATTATTAACACGTTTAGCTAAAAACACAAAGAAATGGTAAGTTAGGTACAAATTATATGACATTGAAAAACATACAAGCTATGGAATGTAAAATGATTGGATGCTAACGATTTTATGAAATGCTAGGCTAAATCTACGTGTTGTGAATATTTATGGTGTCATTCTAAACTTACCCTAGAGTGGGAGATACCCAGAAATTGGTTTTCAACAAAACATGCGAACTATGTGCGCCCGCGCTGAGTAAAAATTGTGACACGTCCTTTACCACGTCCTAAGTCCTTTACCTACAAGCAGCGTGGGACGTGAATGCAGTAATTATCCCCGTCCTGTAGTAATTATGTTCCTTGCGTGAATGACAAAAATCCAAAATGGAAGACGCCGCGCCCTAATTATCTGCGCCTGCGCAAATATAATATCAGTTCGACGCGCTGGCTTTGTGGCTAGATAAGATGCCTAGGTAAATTAATAAAAACGAGCGCGCCTTGTTTTTAAAGGCCTAAAAGTTATTTATTCAAAACATTACCACAACAATATTATTAAATAGTGTAACACTTCGTTACATAGGTTCGAAAATTCCTTGTACTCGCTTTCCATGCGATTTGAACATTTTTCATGGAGACATGCGAGAATTAAAGTAATCAAGAATATCATTTGAAATACGATACATACCGCAAAATAACGGGATCTAAATCTTAATTTGATTGTTTTACGCTTAAACTGAGAGTTTCGTTCTTATAGGCGGAGCTATTTAAGAGAAAAAAAAATCTTGCGCTTTTGTTCTTTTGGCTTCGGAATTTTTGTCTATCGAGAAAATTTCGTCCAATCATGTTTTCCTGTGATCCAAGACTTGAAAAATATATTAATTTCAAATTTTTCGATCCGCGCGTTACAAACTTAAACGGAGTCAACGCCGTTAACGTGAATTGGTATGATTATTGCAATCCATACCTACTAGTTTTATTATAATAATAATTAGTATTACTAGAAGTGACAGTGTATCTATCTGTCTGCTACATTTTCACGCCCCATCTCAACAACCGATATTAACGAATTTATCCCGGAAAATCAAACATTTTCGGTCGTCCATTTTCTACAATCAAAAATTTTTCGGAGAAAAAAGAATTTCTCTAGATCTTTCTTTCTTCTATTATAAAATCACATAAGTTGCTTTAAACTATTAACACTAATAGTTATTTATTACTTACCAGCTGATGCCCGCGACTTCGTCCGCGTGGATTGAGGGTTTTTGTTTCCGCGGGAACTCTTTAATTTACCGGGATAAAAAGTAGCCTATGTGTTCTTTCAGACAATAATCTATCTCTGTGCCAAATTTCATCCAGAACCGTTGAGCCATTCTGGCGTGATCGATCCATTCATCCAAACTTTCGCATTTACAATAATAATGCCAAGTATTTCATTACTTCATTTACATTAATAAAACATAATATACTTTTTATCAAAACACTCTTAGTATAATTAAATTACCTGTTAAACTAAAAATAAACAACGTTTTGAAAATAATACTAAACGGCCACGCTGCTATTCTCAATTCATATCGCAAGCCTTCGTTCCATTCAAGTCATTTTCATTGTTGAGTTTAATGTGAAACTGGCTAGGCGGCGGTAGGCGAGGTGGGGGCGGGGGCAGTATCGTAAATAAAAACTCGAGGGTGGCATTCAATATGGTATATTCGTCGTTATTGCTGCGCGTCGGGCGGCGGCGGCGGCGGCGCGTTCGGCGCCAGGTGCGCGAGCACCACGTGCTGCGGCGCGGGCGGGGCGGAGGGCGCGGGCGGGGCGGAGAGCGTGGGCTGGGCGGAAGACACGGGCGGAGCGGAGGGCGCGGGCGGGGCGCGCGCCCTGCGCAGCGCCAGCTGCTGCAGCTGCAGCGTGCGCAGCGCGGGCTCGCCGCCCTGCGACACACACACACATGCGCGCTCAGCTACACACACACACAGTAAAGCCGCGCCGGCTGCTGCGACACACGAGCCCGTAGCCGACCGGCGGATACTATGCTTTACATAATTATTATGCATTTCAATGAGAAATTATTTCAGACCATCTTAAAAACAGATAGACTTGTTATACAACCATTCGCGCTCGAGATCCATGCATTCTAGTAGTGATCTGTCAGTGCAACTGCAGAGTGAAGATACGTTCTATTTGGTATGTATAGTAATAGGAGCCTCGTCACTGAAATAGACTGCATACTGAAAATAAGAGTAAAGCTAACACGCGGTACCTGCGCGGGCGGCGCGTGCGCGTGGTGCAGGATCTTGAGCTGGTGGCGAGCGCCCAGCGCCTGCTGGCGGTACAGCAGCGGCGCGCCACCCGCTGCCGCCGCCGCTGCTGCGCCGCGCGCTCGCCGCTCCTGCGCCGCCACGAGCAGGCGCGCGGGCGCGGGCGTGGCGGCCGGCGCGGGCGCAGCGGCGGGCGCAGGCGCGGCGGCGGGCGGGGGCGCCGCGGCCGCCTTCAGCTTCTCCTTGGCAATGCGCTCGGCGCGGCGCGAGGCCACCTCCACGGGCGAGGGCGGCGCGTCGTAGTCCACGCCGTGGTCAGCGAGCAGCGCCGCGTGCTTGGGGTTGCGCGCCGCCGCGTCGTCGAGGCGGCGCTTGGGCGCGGCGCGGCGGCGCTCGGCGGCGTCGCGCATGGCGTCGAGGCGCGGCAGCGGCGGGCGCGGCGCGTCGTCGGCGGCGCGGCGGCGCGGCGGCGGCGGCTTTCGGTGCTTGCGGCGCGCGCGCTCCGGGTCGGCGAGCGCGTCGTGACGCTCGCGGCAGGCGCGCGGGGAGCGGTAGGCGCGCGCAGCGTCGGCCACCAGGTCGGCGAGCCAGTCCCAGTTGGGCGCGTGCGCGGCGGGCGGCTCGGCCGGCAGCCGCTGCAGGCGCAGCGCGCGCCGCAGCGCCGCGTCCTCAGCGGGCGCCCAGTCGGGCGGCGGCGCGGGCGGGGAGCGCGCGGGTGGCGGCGGCGCGCGGGCGCGCGCTCGCGGCCGCGGCCCGGCGCGCTCGAACAGCGAGGGAGGCGCGCGGGCGGCGCGCGGCGCGGGGCGTGCGCGGCGCGGCTCGCGGGGCGCACGCTCGCGCCAGCGGCAGGGCGGCAACAGCGCGTCGGGCGCGGGCCCAGCGCGGTACAGCGTGCGCGCCCACTGCTCGCAGTACACGTCGCCGTCGCCCGAGGGCGGCGTGGGCGGGCACCACATCTGCAACAGAGCGCGTCGGTGAGCGCGGGGCGAACAGGGCGGGTGGGGCGGACGGGGAGGACGTTCGGGGCGCACTTACCGGCATCCGGTCGCCGGAGCCGCCGCTGCTGAGCCACACCTGCAACAGAGAGCGTGTGAGGAGGCGTCAGGACGATACGAGCACTGAGCGAGCAGGTAGACTACTCACCCTCGACGGACGACAGTGAACGCAGCGAAACACTCGTTTTGAAACAGTTGGTCGCAAAGTGCCGTAGATTTATCTTCCGGCGTGAAACAGCTTCGCCCGCGTTACGAGAGCGACAAGTGGAAACACGGAAATAAAAAATACTACGCGTTAAAAGTTCCGAACTGCATATAGAATGGACTTTTGGCCATATTGTTACAGCTCAGAATGTTTCGTTTCAACATTTATTATTTTCCAATCGATATTGACTATGAATGTGTTCTATATGAGCCGGCAGTCATTTTGCAGAACATGTTTATAACAATAATAATATATTATATTTTTATACCTACGTGTTGACTTCTCGCTGTACTATAACGCAGGTAAAGAAGATTTTCACTTTAAAAGCAACAATGTGGTCACTCATATCTTAAAATTCTTATCTAAACTAATATTATAAAATGGAAAGATTTGTATGTTTGTAATGGATAAACTCCGAAACTACTCAACCTATTTTAAAAATTCTTCTTCACTTATAGAAAGCTACTTTATCAACGAGTAACATATGCTATATTTTATTTTCAAAAAAATTAGTAATTGAAGTCAAAAAAAATCGTCTCATTTGAGAGCTTCCGTGGCGTGCGCTGCGTAAATTGTTAAAGTTATAACAAAACAATGTATAGTGGAATTGTTCCTCTCAAAAAGATCTTCTCATTATATGATTTTAAAATTTGGTTTGAAACAAAACTTTACTTACGAAGGTGTTTTTACTGACATTGTATTAATTCTTATCAAAATAAAGTTGTTTGTCAACACAAGTATTTAATATAGACCAAATTCGCCCTTTAATTCAGATGAATAACTTAGAAGATATGAAATAATGTAACGCGCAATAGAAATAAGTGCCGCGACCTGCAACGGCAGGCGGGGTGAGAAGATAAGTGCTAATGTAAGACCTGATGTGCTGCCCAGTGCCGGCTGGCTATTATTGGGTATGGAATATTATGTTGATTAGTGCTACCCGTGCGAAAATTACTAGCGAATGCCCGCGACTTCTTCTGCGTGGTTTGAGGTTTTTGGCTCTCGCAGGAACTCTTTAATTTTCCGGGATAAAAAGTAGCCTATGTGCTATTCCAGACTATAATCTATCTCTGTGCCAAATTTCAGCCAGATCCGTTCAACCGTAGGGGCGTGATTGAGTAACAACATCAAAACATCCATACATCCATACATCCAGACATCCATACATCCAACCTTAACATTAATAATATTATTGTAGTAAGATTGTGAATGAACAAGATTTTTTTATTCACATACTTACGAAGTTTCGTATCTTTCTATTATAAAAATACATTCTACTCTATCGATTTCATATCAAAATGATGCTATTTATTATTTATACATCTTTTCCATTTATAACTTATCGGCTCCGGAATCTGGCTGTTTGAGTATTGGCCTCATTTGGCGGCACAACTAAGAGGTTTCAATTCAAATTTAATGGCGAGAATACGCGCGTCGCATCGCCGTGGGACGCGCGGCGGCAATGTACTGCAACTATTTTATTATTTACCGTTTTTGTTGGTCAAAAGTTTTATTCTAGGAAAATGTCGAACGATTTTTATAGTCTGGCCATGATAACTCTGCAGTGGAATAAATGGGCAACCCCGCCAAAGTTTTGTTTAATCATAATCATAATTTAATCATAATCCTTCTGTACGTACGTCTGTCACATCGTAATACTTAAGTAATTGTTTACTCTCGAATGAAAAATAAAAATGAATTTTCAATTATTTCATTGTCCCTGAGTAGTTTCAGATCTCCTTTGACATTTACAGTGGCTTCTCCTATATCTTGGCTTAGGTAATAATAATACTTTATCATCAGCATCAGTAGATCCATACTAATGTTATAAATGTGAAAGTTAGAAAGAACCGCTGAACCCTTTTTGAAGTCTTGCACAGACATAGCTCGATACCTGTGCTCTATCAATTACTCTTTCAACAGGCAACAGCTGTGCTATTAAATGACCAATAAATAATACACTGCCGAAAACAGATTAAGAACAAAAACCTATTAAAGACAAGTATCAAATGCATTTTTTGCAGTACAAACTGATTCCATCAACAGATTTCAAGTTCTACCAATTTCTTACTTATGCAGACTTTGTGTGGCCAGGCTATATTACTGTGATTGTTAAAAGTTTGACTCCAATTGACTTTATGTTATACGTTACTTAGATTTTAGGGATTTAATTTTTAAG
This sequence comes from Erebia palarica, assembly GCA_964035005.1. Lineage (NCBI taxonomy): Eukaryota > Metazoa > Arthropoda > Insecta > Lepidoptera > Nymphalidae > Erebia > Erebia palarica. Next base: position 39,763,126 of record OZ035983.1, read on the forward strand.
ATATGAGTAAAACTTATGATAAAGTAGTGTATGAAACCCTACATGACTGTGTATTAAAACACTCAGTTTTAACCCACACTCATGTAATAAGTATTATGGCGACGTTTCATAAACTACTATTATTATATCCACAAATCTCACTGATGTGTCTTAGTCCAGTCATTATGTACATTTGGAAATGCATGTGAACCGAGAAAGCTAAAATTTGTATATTACGTGGGGGAGGGACTACAAAAGCTTAACTTCAAATTGTCGACCAAGATTTCCTATGTGCATTTTCCGCAGTGGCGTGCCTCTGTTCCAAGATTCTTCCGTCTACTTCTACTTGACGAGCAGCGAGCACACAGAAGGTATAAGTTTAAATATCAGCAATGGTACCATTGTGATTTAGGTATGTGCAAATTATGATTTGAAATTTCATTTCACGTAATACGTGAACGTGGATATTACGTTCACGTAATATCCAAAATTTTGCCTTCTCAGTTCACATGCATTTCTATCCGGTTTTTTCCGACGTAATGACTGAACTATCTGCGTTAAGAAAACAATGACTGTCGCCAGGCTAAGTAAAATGCTGTGATCTATAGAGCGTACTTTGACTTGTCTCAGACTTTACTGAGAGTTAAAACAAGATGGGACTTATGTGAGTAACATAAATCTGTTATAGATCTCACACTAGGGCAAATCTCAAAGCTTTCTATTTTTTTGCAACTCAATCATTTGGGCGCGGCGCGACAGACGAGTCACTATTCTCTCAACGCCGACCGAGCACCGCGCGGGCGCACCAGGGGGGGGCGGGGGTCGAGGGCAGCGCCGCTCGGTGTCGCCCGTAAATGCTCGCGCGCCTTACATCCCTGACGTTCGTTTGGTGGCGGCGGACGCGGCGCGGGAGGCATTTACGGGCGAGATCGGGCGGCACCAAAACGACGAACGTCAGAAATATAAAGGCGGGTATGCGGTTGGTATCGTTTATTGCGTTTCGCGCCGGGGGCCGGGCGTGAGCCACGCGTCGAGCGTGCCGTCGCGCAGCCGTCGCCGCGCGCCCGCCTCGCGCTCCTCGTCCAGCGTCCACAGATTGATGTGCACGGCGCCGCGCGAGCGCGTGCGCGGCGCGCCAGGCGTCGGCGGCGGCGGCGCGGCGGCGGGCGGCGACGGCGGCGGCGAGGGCGGCGCACGCGGCCTGCGGCGCGCTCGCACCTTGACGCGCGCGTCCTCGCCGCAGTAGGTGAGGTCGGGCTCGGGCGGCGGTGGCGATGGCGGCGGCGGCGGCGGCTCGGGCTCGGCGCGCAGCGCGCGGCGCGCCTGCTCCCAGTCGCGCAGCTGGCGACGCATGTCGGCGAGCGCGGCGCGCTCCGCCTCGCCGGCCGCCTCGCTGCTCTCCACAAGCCGCATCGCGTAGCGCTCCACGGGCGTCAGCTGCAACGAACCACACCGCGACCGTCACTGAGGGCGAATTTTAAATATGATTTTGAAAGACCTAAACCAACAGAAATTAACATCTGTTACTTTTAAGTATGATAATCATTTTAAACTATTGATTAAAAAAAGGTGCATTGAAATACATAGTTTTGATCTATGTATTTCATACAAAAGTAAGTATTTATGTTTGTTATGAGTTGCTGATATAATTGACATCGCCCCTACCGAATCATTGTATTTTGAGGGAAAAAAAATTAAGGCAGCTTCCCAGATATTGATACAGAAATGAATGGGTCAATTACAAAAAAAAACCACACAAAATGCCACCGAGTGGCAGTGGTGTACAAATATACCTGATCAAAAATTCTTCTAATATATTGTTTTTTGTATGTAGCTAAAAATTTTCTGAATAAAAATAAAATAAAAACAATTAAAATAATTGAGATTTCATAAAAA